>JAQPPZ010003276.1:2405339-4810678 GCA_028583015.1 Wollemia nobilis
CACAAAAATATGAAACTTGATACAAAATGTGGAGATCTCAATGCTCCAAGTTCTACATTGTGACTAACTTCCTCATTCACTCAACTATGCTTCTCTACTACTCTCACACTCACTTCTACTCAACTACTCCAAATGACAATATATAATGGAGTATGACTCTTGGCCTTCCATTATCCTATGACTCACTATATTCCTATTCTAGAATCATGTACACATGGAAAACATGCATATTTACATCATTGCACATTCTAATAATACTTGTTGATATATTACATTACATTAAGTAAATACTCAAACACTAATCTAAGATAAATTCCTAATCTAAATATGTACCCATGATAGTATATTAGCATGTACCAAATAATGTAATATATTCCAACAAGTGATTGTGCCATTGTCCTTTTTCCTCCTATCCATTTCTTTCTATTATTTTAATTTTATGTGTGAGATAAATCTATTATTACAAAATTTCTTCATGTGTTGATTTATCACACACTTTCCTTGCTATTTTAACATAATTTACTTTAAGCTTTAAGATCTTGATTTTTAGTATTTACTTTTATGCATTCAAATTTATGCATTTATTTTCAATACTTAGATTATATTAGTTTATATTAGTAAGGATAGTGGTTAGTTGACTTGAATTTGGAGGTTGTAGGAGATACTATTCTCCTTCTTCTAATGATGTTGATTAGACTATTGAGGTGCATTAGAAGTTATATTTTTTTATCATTTAACACAACCATTGTTACCAACTAGCATAGCTTTCCTCATTATCCCATGGAGTACTCACCTCATGGATAGAGAGAAGTAGAAAAAGGAATATAATTTGTGGAATAAATTTAATATATTGAACAATAGGGTCATGACCTATTGGATAAGTTGAATTTAAAATACAAGTAATTCTATGGTTACATGTTGGCAATGAGAGACTTGCAAGACCCTTTAGAAAAATTTAACATTTACACTATGGAGTATACAACATCACCAAAAAATATGGAAGAGAATGCTTTTGAGTTGAACCATTTATATTAACTTGATTTGTATCTAGTATTCAATGTTGAATTTCACAAGTATCATCATCCAAATCCATTGGACACTTTCATAGCAGCAAAATAGTTACACATTGATGAACTTGTAGTGAACTTTCACTATACTCAAAAATTTTTGCCTTAGGCAAATATAAAAAAAGGATGAGACAAAAGAAAATTTGATGGAAGGCAAGGAAAGAGGCATCTAACCACTATCATAAAAAAACTTTTGATCAAGGGTCAGCACCACTTTATAAAGAATCTAACCAAGAAAGGAAGGCAAATGTTTCGATAACCTACATGGCCTAAAGGTCCAAAAAGGTAAAAAGCAACAAGAAAATCTTGATGGGTACAAAAAGAGTAAAACTTTTGACTATTGGGATTTTAAAAAGTTTCAAAAGAAAAGAAGAATAAAATTTCTAGGAGTTGAACCTCAAGTCACAAGAAACCTCCAAAGGTGGATAAAATAGAATTTTTGAGAGGTAGTCATCCAAAAGGTCTGACAATAGGAAAAAAAGAAGACTTCCATAAACCTTTCAAAAAATAGTTCAACCTAACTATGGAAGTTTATAAAAGTTTGAGGCATGGAGATGATAATTTTTTTTGCAACCATCTAATTAAAAATTAATAGCTTGCACAAATTTTGAAGATAGAAGGAAGATAAAGAAGAGAACAATACTCCAAAAATTTGGGCATAATGTAGAAGTAACCAGATATGACAAAGTGATAGGTGGGAGGAAGATCAAATTGTAAGATATCATTGTTAGTGCATAAACTTCCAAAAGGGTAGATTACATGAACTGATAATCCATTACTAAGAGAAATTAAGGATCACCTATTGGCATCACTTAGGCTCAATAATCTAAGGAAATCGGTTGGCCTATTAAAGGACGAAGCATGGTAGTCATAATAGTAGAAATCCTAAATTTGATAGCATTTATTGTAGAATGTTCTTCTACTTAGTTTTTAGGACCCCTATGGTGGAATTTAAATATCCAACAAGCCATAATTGATGATTCTAGATCTAGAGATCTTTAAGAGCTAAAAGGGATGCAAGGAGGATTTGATCAAGGGAGTGGTAGAGAAACATTGTCAAAAAATCCTATGCAAATTTTGGAGGAAAAATCTTCCCATTTTGTTAATAAATAGTATAATTTTAGGTATTGTAAAGGATCAATGAGTTTTTTATTCAATCCTTATGCCTTGTATGTAACTTCCCTTTCATATTCCTCTTTATACTAGTCTAGATCCAAACACTGGGTCATTTGTAGATATGATTTTGAGCCCTCACTTCTAGCATTATTTGTAACATTCATATTCATATATATATATATATATATATATATTGGAAGCCATGACTGCTAGGATTTTTTTCTCCCATTTCTTGCATGTAAAACTCATGCTTATCTATACATGCCAAGAAGGGAAAGTGTTCTTTGTACATTGTCTATAGATTATTCATTCATTCATTTATTCCACTATTGTGTAGAAGAATCTTATGATCTTGGTGTATTATCCCTAGTTTGCTTTATTTTACAATATTTTTTACTTTTTACTTTGTTTCCTATGGTTTTCTTTCTCTTTTTCTCTATGCACCCAATAGCTAGGTAGGTTAGGTTATATTAGAGAGCACTAAAGATAACATTCCAAAATAATATAGCCTTTTAAAATACCCTACAGGTAATTCAATCAAGCTACTCCACATGCTCTTGAAGCTACCTTATTGTATTGCTCCACACAAGGCATGATCATCGAGTCACCCAATCCCTCTCATCTAGTGGCCATGATAATCAAAAGGATAGTAGTTGGATGGAATACATGGTAGGACCCAATTGATTCATTTTAATTGGTCCCACTATCAAAAATAACTATAATATATTGAGACTCTGGTAGAGGTCCATGTCTATCTTCTTGATTGAAGCATCTAAAAACTCACCTAGCAATTTTACTCAAAGACAAATATCCAAAAGTATCCACTTGGAATGATACCATATTGATAATTCAATGAAGATCTCAGTCTACCTACTTAAAGAGAAAATGTTGTATTCACTTGGTACTCTACTCAAAGCAAAGTACCCAAAAGTTTATAAATGAAATCCATGCTACCAGATCCTTTGTAGTCACTAATCTACATGTATTGGTACCTTTGCTTAATACCATTCCAAGAAGAAGAAGATTCCTAGGTCAAAACATGGTTGTTTCACCACTTAGAACATTTCCTACTTAGAATTATAGAGGTCCATTTCAACCTCCTTATCTATCTATATTATGTGATGATATTCCAAATTCTACACTAAAATATCTCTCATACTACACTGGAGAACATATGACAATTTTGATTGATCATCTATAGAGCATGGTTAGCTTGTGTGTACTTCATAATGTAACAAAGAAAAATATTCTTATGAGATTATTGGTAGCATCATTCAGAGGTAAGGCTCATGAGTGGTATGTCTCACTTCAACCACACTCAATTACTGGTTGGTACTAGCTTGTTACCTTTTTCATGAAAAGATTCAAAGAGAAGGTTGATGGAGAGTCTCTCTTGGCATAGTTTTCAACTATAAAGAGAGCATCGAAGGATTCTATACATGATTTCAATGTTTGATTTCATAAGGCATGGCACAAAATACCTTATGAAATCCATCCCCTCCCAAGTATGGTATTTTATATTATTTGAAGGTTTTAGATTCTAAAATTTCCTTGATATTTAAGGTTAGGAGAGGAAATTCCCTACTATATGCCTATGGTTTAGCCATATAGGATAAAAATAATCTATTCAAGATTGTAAGACTAGCTTCTATGCCCCTAATACCTTTGTTTATCATTACTTAATCTCCATATTAGCCTCCTCAAGTCATTCATCCAATAATATTCTAGCAAACATTTATCACACTTGCAGTCTCTGCTCCCACTCCTATTCCATTTCTCTTTGTTTCAAATAACTTTGGGTTTGAAGCCATAAGATGCCTACTTAAGATAATCACAAATAAAATGTTGTCCATGAGGAGGCAACAAATTCCAAGAGGTTTCAATATCAAATGGACCCAAGACCTCACTTCCAACAAAATAGCTAGGGCAATGGACCTCCTTATAACTATCTAAGATCCTAGTTTTAGGCCAATTGGGATATTGATCAGGCATAAATCCAAATTAGCAAGTGGTGTTGATTCTGACCCTATTATAGCAAACACCTCATAATCCTACCAAGGAGATACTCCCATGCAAAACAATTATGTGGAGGAATTTATTTCTTGGTTTTGTCCAACTTTGAATGTCTACTCTTCCCAAATTTACCCCATAGAAAGCTTCTAACCATCCATAGCAACATTTAGATAAATGATGCCCTCTTAGCCACCTACATCTTATCTAGGGGCTAAAGTTTAGATAGCAAACCAACCCACCTCTATCCCATCCCTATATGAATCAAATGGTGCTCATTCAGAGTAGATCTTGGTAATATGGGATGAGGAGGAAGTGTACATGGTATTTGATAGAGCAAGCAATCTAGTATTCAATAAACCACAAGTCTAATTGGACTATATGACAAGGGCCAAAAAGTGAGCAATAAAGGAGTAGGAAAAGAGCAACCAAACAAACCCTACACCCATAGAAAAGTATAGCCAATCCTAGAAGGTAACCTTTCATCATAGTATCATCAAAGTAGAGCACACTAGAGCCTCTAGTAGTTAGCATGACAAGATCTATGAAAGATCTAAAGCAACACACTCCCCAATAAAAATCAATAAAAATTCCTCAATTATTTGCAAACAAGCCCAAAGTTCAATATATGCCAAGTGTTCCTCAAAATATTACCTCCCTTGTATCATTTAGCATGGTATATCATATACATAAATCCATGATGTATATTTCCATAGGGTATATCTTGTCCATTCTTGAGCAAAAGGAGAATCTCAAGAAGGCATGGAAGGAATAAAAGGATTTGAGATAACAAAAGGCACCAACTATCTTACAAATATCTACCCCTAAAATAAGCAAACCTAAACCTACCACTTGTTATTTTTCCTTGGTATATAAATATAAAGTAATCCATATTTGTATGATACATTATAGGGCTAGTACTTTAGTCATGCCATAAGAGTGGTAGACACATTAGATTTGGCTTACCCGCCAATAAATTGAAGGGTACTGCAGTTAGATGGTAGTGCAATATAAATCTTGGGAATTGTAGAATGTCTTTTGCTTACTTTGCATGCATGTATACATCTCATAGTATATAAAGATAGAGTTGTAATTTATCTCCCTACATCATTCAATGTTTTTCTATCATGGGATTTCATTACTAAAATTGGAGGCTAACTACAGATGGGGAGGTTGCTAATGATCTTGAGAGCTCAATATGGGATAAAAATAATAATTTCATTAAAGCCACTTCACATGCATCATATTGAGCATCTATCCATAGCAGGTACAAGCACTAATCAAGTGTTCATAGTGTAGGAGGAATGGTTCATACCAAAAAAATCCAAATAGGGGGTACATCTCTTTCAATCCAATGATAAAAATGAATAGTGGACTCTAATACAATCAACCTTGGATTATGTGTGGCCCATTCCAACCCTTCTACAATATAATAATATATTCCCAAATATAATTCCTAGGTACCCTAACAGATCAAAAAGAATGCAATGACCATGAAGTCTAAGAAGAAGAGTAATATTGTTGCCATACCTTCACAAGCTACTATTCCTACTCACTTAACACCAAAGAGGGTAACTCATGCTCAAGCCACAAGAACCAAATCCTAAAAATGCATATAATATGTAGTTGAAGGGATGACAGACCCCAAGCTTAAAAAATATACAAATATTTTGAGGTAATATGCTTACCAAAGACACCTAAAAAATTGAGAGTCTTTTTCCTTATGGATCTAGACTAGCTTCTTGGCCCACTACATGGTTTATCAAATACATTCCTACTATAAATTGGTAGAGGCATGTGTATTATGCTATGAATATCACTTAAAGAAAGTGTTGCTAAGTCGTGATGACCTCTTTGAGGTAATTATGATAGGATAAGCTATACAACAAATATTGTTAGTATTGTACAGATTCAAGATAAACCTAGAGATTGCAAATTGGTATTATGCCAATATTAAATGCAATCTAAAATGCTTGAACATAGATCTTAACAAGTCTAAAGAGGCTATGCCAAAGTTTCTCTTAAGAATAGAAATATTCAATGAAGAGGCTAAATATGCCTTAAGCATGGCAGCTTTCATCTTCGATGTTGATGATAATAGAGAAGTAGCACAAGAAGAAATATGTGTCATTAATATTCTAAGGAGTAATTCAAAAGGCAAGCCTCTAATCCTTAACTTTAGTGACTCTATATATCAACAAATTCATGAACTAAAAAACTTCAAGGAGAATCAAACTGTTGAGTGGTATTTTCACCCGATTGTGAAAACACACTCTCCGATAGGATTTGTGCTCCAAATCCTCTCTTGCAAAGAAATTAAATAAATAATTTCTCCAAGGTCTCCGCTATATTAGCATTTGCATATACGTATTAGTAATCTCAAATAAAGATATTCAATTTAAATGCTTGGAACACCTTAGTGATTGCAAGTAACTGTTAACAAGGGGCACTGTGGTTTATTTCACTCTGAAATTATAATGATTTTTATTTTGATGAATTTTCAAGTGTTTATCTTAATGACTGCAAATTAAAATAAAAGTTAAACTTTCTGGAAATAAAAGTGCAGGAAAGATAAAAAATAAAATATAAAGAAAATGAATCTAGAGTACATTCAAGGGCTGCAATCCTATCTGACAAAACCGAAGATAATGAGGTTTTCTGCATACAACCTAACCTATTGAACCTGCAAACTCGCACAATCCAGGTAAGCTAGGTGCTGGTTTCTGGGGTTTTAACTATGGTTTTCAGATTTAGGCATTCGCATGAAGCAACCAAGAGAACTTGCATTAAACTTCATCTATAAACCTAAAAATCTGAAAGGGGAAAGATAAACATTCAATCTTGCATGCAAAAAATAACTCCTCCTTTCTTGCCAATGAGATGCAACTCTGAAATTCTGTATTAAAAATAATGTATCAGTTACAATGACAAGAATGTTTCCAGTTTTGACAAAACCAGAACAAGTGGAGGAAAACGCTCCAAAGCAGGCCCAGAATGGCTTATCACCCTTGGCTCTGCAACTCTGCTCGCAGCGGATTCCGACCCCTATATCAATCTGTGCCTCTGCTTTTATACTTTCTGGTGTGGTTCTCTGCTTCGCTCTGTGATGCTTCGCTTCATTTCCTAGACTGCATCGCTTCGTCTTCCATGCCTCTTCGTTGTCTTTGACTTTCTGTTCTACGTCGAAACGTTTAATATTTTCTGTGAACTGTAACGCCTCTGTAACCCTTACACCTTTATGCCACGTGTTCCATGCTTTTTTGCATGTTTCGTAACTGCCCCCTGTGAATCGCGACAAAAAAAATAGCATGTCGCGATATCGCGACGTTTTTTTGCATGCAGCTTTGCTTTTCTACCTGCACCGTGAAAACAAGACGTGTCGCGAAATCGTGACATTTTTGGCCAACAGCCTTGTCCGCCACCATGCACAACGAAAATGATACATGTCGCGAAATCGTGACATTTTCATGCTATCGAGCCGTGTGGATGCAACCTGTCACGAAAACACGATGCCTTTTCATTTCTCTATGTTTTGGCTATCCCTAGCCACGAAAACACGACATGTCACGAAATCGTGACACTTTTCATTTGGCACCCTCTCACTGCTTTATGTCACAAAATCGTGACCCTTTTTCTTTTGGCACCATCTCACTGCTTTCTGTCACGAAATCGCTACATTTCTTTATTCGGCATCATCTTACTACTTTCTATCACAAAATCATGACACCCTTTCACTCCGTACACCTTGGCTGCTTTCTATCGTGAAATCACGACGCTTTTCTCCTTCGGACTGCTCTTGCTGCTCTTAGCCATGAAAACGCGACCTATCACGATATCGCGACATTTTTCTTCTACGTTCATTTT
This sequence comes from Wollemia nobilis, assembly GCA_028583015.1. Lineage (NCBI taxonomy): Eukaryota > Viridiplantae > Streptophyta > Pinopsida > Araucariales > Araucariaceae > Wollemia > Wollemia nobilis. The sequence goes on from JAQPPZ010003276.1 coordinate 2,413,397, forward strand.
GGTTGCTCTCGGTCACGAAAACGTGACATGTCACGATATCGCGATAGATTCTTTCATTTACTCCTTCCATTGCTTTGCAGCCGTGAAAACGCGACATGTCACGATATCGCGACAACTTTAGTGCCTTGCCCTGTTTGACTGGTTTGACCATGATTTTGTGACATGTCATGATATCATGACAATTCTGGTGCCTCATCTTCTCTCTCCTCCATGAACCGCGATTTCATGACATGTCGCGATATCGTGACGGTTTTCGATCAACACCTCTTCCTACTTGCTTTGACCATGATTTTATGACATGTCGCGATATCGTGACAATTTTCACTTTTTGAGCAGCGACAGAGCAACACGTCACGAAATCATGACAACTTTCATTTTACGACAGAGCAACACGTCACAAATCGTGACAACTTTCATTTCTGAGAGCAACACGTCGTGAAATCATGACAACTTTCATTTTTGAGCAACGACAGAGCAACACGTCATGAAATCATGACAACTTTCATTTTTGGTAGACAGAGCAACACGTCACGAAATCGTGACAACTTTCATTTTTGGCAGCGACAGAGCAACACGTCACGAAATCATGACAACTTTCATGAAAGCACGTCGCAAAATCGTGACAATTTTTCATTTTTGGCCGTGATAGAGCAACACGTCGCGATATCGCGACACTTCTTTTTCTTGTTGTATTTTGCTCTTCCTTTGAATTTTTTAGCATCTGGGCCACTGTAGTTTTCTTTGAAAGCATGCAAAAAAGGTGGGTCCCCAATTTTGGGGTGTGTTGTGGATCAGCCACAACAAATGGCGACTCTGTTGTCAAATGCTTCTGAGCATTTTGGTGAGAACCCAACCTGGAAGTATACAAACTCAGAAACAGGCATTAGCACATAAGAAATATAAACAAATGCCCATAGATAAAAAATACATGAATCATCAGAATCATTAAGTATCAGCTCGGTGTGTGCAATGTGTTTCATTCCCTATCGTTTGAAATTGATCAACATTCCATCGTCAATTTTATATGAATGCATATGTGGGATTGTGAATGATTTGTGTAACCTAATAAATATGCTTAGAGATTTTGCTTTTATCAAGGCATAGACCTTCTAATATCATACACAAACATTCAAGATTATCAAACCCTCTTAGGATCAACTATATGTATAATGAATTGCTTTATTAGATCCCAAAGTTGGTTATGAGTCACTACTATCTTGAACCCATGTGCGAGTGAAAGTGAAATCGGAGCTTTGGGAAATCAGACTCCCAACCTAATCGAGATGAGAGTTTAACCCTATTCTTACTACTCTGATTTGGAATTCATTACCTCACTTTGAGCAAAATAATTTAACCAATTATGGAAGAAATGGTCATGCTAGCCTAACCCTTCGAACAGTCAGTGGTCTTGTTTTTTAGACAAGACATGCTGCCATGCATGGGCATACTTAACCCCATAATCCATAATTTGGCCTCATTCATTCTTTTTCTTTTATTTCTTGGACCTTTGGGATGACTACCCATCCTTGCTAGGGACATGTAGTACGATCCTTCCAATCCAATATTGAGATGAAATGGGAAATATTAGTTTTTTTACTTCTTAGACCTTGGGGATGACTACCCATCCTTGCTAGGGACATGTAGTACGATCCTTCCAATCCAAGATTTAGATGAAAATGGGAAATATTAATTTTATTTCTTGGACCTTGGGGATGACTACCCATCCTTTGCAGAGGACATGTAGTACGATCCTTCCAATCCAATATTTACGATGAAATGAGACATAGGAGTTTTGGGGAATCAGATTCTCAACCTAAGCGAGATGAGAATTATGCCCTATCCTTACTACTCCATGTAGGTCAAATCAGAGCTTTGGGGAGTTGGATCCTCAACCTAAGTTCGATGAGGATTTAACCCTATCCTTACTACTCTGATTTTAGGCTTTAAGCTTTATGGAAGTGGTAAAAACCACTGTTTTAAGGATCATGTTGCATAATAGGATAGACATGAAATATTCTTTTCGCCTGACCTTTTCTTCCAAGCAAGGTTTTGATCATTTTACTCAAGATCCTTTTTAGTGTGTATAAAATGTGCTTGGTTCTAGATATCTTCGAGACTTAGTTCCCAACCTTAGGATTTTCTTCTTATTTATGTTATAGCATAACCCTAAGAGGATTTGACACACTTTAATGATTTGTATTTGAAATGCATATGCAACTAAGATGACATGTATATGCAAAGTGGAATGTGACATGAGATGTGAATGCACTGCTTCTTTTGGAATATATCATCTACTTTCCCATAATGTGCAAAACTGACAACTTCATGCATCACAAGATTCAAACGATATTATTTAAATGTTTGTGTTACTTGTGGAGCTTCTACAACACAATTCCAATGTTTCATACTCTCCTGATCTTAGGCATAAGTTGACATCTCAAATTTTTCTTCTTTTTTTTTTTTTTTATATATAAAAACAAACTAAACATGTCAAATGAAATCAAACACACAACTTAAATCATGATTAAACTAACAATCCCAAAAATGAAACTTGAAAAAAACACAAACCAAAACCAAAACCCAAAAACAAAAACTTGAAAGCCCACACCAAAAAACCAAAAATTATATACACTATTGTACAAGATGATGCCAAGCTTGGACTATTACTTTCCTGGATCCCAAACATGATTAGAACATATCAAAAAACATATGACACAATACACATGCCAAATTTTGTAGGAATCCAACAATAATAAGATCAAACCAAGCAATGCAACAAATTTCAACTTGCCATGCTCACCATACCAATTTGATTTAGTTCTATTACCAACATCATAGGTGAGATTCAAATCAAATTGATTAGACAATGGTTGGTATTCAATTTTATCTTGTCTATTCTTTAAAGTGCAAGTTTCATCATTCCATTCATGATTTAGAAGTAGGCTTTCCTTTTCAAATGTGAGATGTTGCAAACAAGAGCCTATTTCTAAAAGTCTTGAATTCAAATCATTTTCCAGGATTTTAAAGCAATCAAAATCATTCAAAACTTGACAAGCATCAACAAAATTTGGCATTTCCTCATTAATGATGTTAGCATCCAAAGGGGCATCATGTAACCTATCACTTGAAATTTTTGTAGCTACTACCAAAGGTAAAGATTTCACCTTGTCATCCATACTCAACCCATCATGGTTAGAATTTACCACAACTTGATGAGTGTTAGTAGCTTTTTCTTTTTTCTCATTGTCTTCTTCATCGTCCAATACCTGTTCAAAAACACCAAAGTTAGGCACCCAATCAAACATGCGTCCATATTTTTCAAAACAAGAGCCTAGTTTTTCAAGATATGTGTCGCGTGACACCTTTCCATGATCAATGGCTTGAGTTGCCTCAAAATCCATATTTTCATTAGGATCATCAATAGTATCAAACCCACACCACTTAGGTTTCGTAATTTCCTCATTTTGAGATGGCATAGACATTGTAGAAACAATAGGTGGATCAAGATTTTCGATTTCTTGCCCCTCAAGGGGAACAAAAACAATTGATTCTCCTTCTTCATCCATGGTAGTAGAATCATTATCCTTCTCCAACCTTTGATGAGATTCCAACCCTTCTTCCAAAACATTCTCAGATTGTACAGGACTTGTAATATCCTCATATGAAAGGGCAATTGTATTATCCCTGCATATCAATAGGCACACAAATTTCATCGGAAGGTTTGGAGTGAGCATACTCTTCCCAAGAATCATAATGATCATCTTTCAAAATCAAATTGTGATGCTCAACTATTTCTTCATCATATTTTAATTCATCAACATGTTTCTCATCAAATTTATCTTCTCCTTCCTTAGATGGTTCAATTACTTCCAAAATTGGGTTATTGCTTGTATTCAAATTGATAAGGTTATCATAATCCACATGTGTAACCCATGATTCACGTTTAACATAATTTGGAAGGTGTGAATTTTTTGGGCCATTACTTTCAACAATGTCATCCAATGTGTCATCCGAATCAGATTCATCCTCATAGAATTCATCTTTTGGTGAGTCAAGGGTTTCCAATCTGTCACATGTTTCCATACTAGTTGGATCTAGTACTCCTCCCTTGCCTAAAATCATATTCTTATGAAAATCATTGAAATTGATTTTAGAAACATCTTTTGAATCAAGATGAGTATTTTGAAGTTGATTCATACTTAAGAAAGATGGTTGATCTTGCATAGTAGGTTGAGGATTTTGAAATTGATTGAAGCTTGGGAATGATTGTTGATTCTGAAATTGATTCACACTTGAACTTGGTTGAGGTGGATAAATCATTGGGTGGGTAAGGGAGGTATTAAATGATTGAAGATTATATGATCCAAAACCCACACCATAATTTTGACAACTCAATTGTTGCTCAATTGCCATTGCTTGAGTATAGGCTTGTGACAAAGATGTGATTTGAGGCATCCCTCGCAAATATGTGGACATGGGTGAGTCAAGAGCATTGATGTATATTTGGAGAGCCACTTCTTCTTGAAGAACATAAAATGTCACTAATTGAGTATATAATCCAAAGAACCTTTCAGAAAATGACTTCACATTTTCACTTGGTCCTTTTCTAATATAGACCAACTGATTGTACATGAGGATTGGGTCAACTCGCTTTTTGTTGAATTGATTGAGAAATGTTGCCTCTAGTTGAGCCCAAGAAGTGATAGACCCTAAAGGCAGACTTGTAAACCAATCATATGCCACTTTGTCCAAGGTGTAAAGGAACATTTTACAAGCAACATCATCATACCAACTTGTTAAGTGATTCACAACAAATTTGAATGCTTGAATATGTTCTTCTCGAGTATTTGTCCCATTAGACAAAAATCGAGGAAGACATCTCTCAAAACCAACGGGCAAATAATGTTGAACTCCCGGTATGTTCAATGGGCTACCTGTCATCCACGGTGTAAACATAGCCATTAGTGAATCTTAAAGAATATAACTTTAATACCCAAAAATTTATTTATTTATTTTTTTAAATCAAATCAAATCACATTATTCCTGTATGAACAATCAAAGTGTTAGAATAGTGCATAGCAATTCATGTCCTCCTTTTAACAGTACAAAGTTGTATTGTTAAAAGAAGGCTAAAGATAATAACCAATAGGGCATGAAATATTCAAAATTTAAATCCCTATAGCATTTAAATCTCACTAAAATAAACCAATTCAGGCCCTCCTTCTAGCGCCAATATGTTGAGTGGTGTTAGAGGAGGCCGAAGATGCTAATCAAATGGACTTGAAATATTTAGCAATGTAAAGCTCTCAAACAATTATAAACCTGTAGCATCTAAAATCATGATAAAATAAACCATTTCATGCCCTCCTTCTAGCGCCAATCTGTTGAGTGGTATTTTCACCCGATTGTGAAAACACACTCTCCGATAGGATTTGTGCTCCAAATCCTCTCTTGCAAAGAAATTAAATAAATAATTTCTCCAAGGTCTCCGCTATATTAGCATTTGCATATACGTATTAGTAATCTCAAATAAAGATATTCAATTTAAATGCTTGGAACACCTTAGTGATTGCAAGTAACTGTTAACAAGGGGCACTGTGGTTTATTTCACTCTGAAATTATAATGATTTTTATTTTGATGAATTTTCAAGTGTTTATCTTAATGACTGCAAATTAAAATAAAAGTTAAACTTTTTGGAAATAAAAGTGCAGGAAAGATAAAAAATAAAATATAAAGAAAATGAATCTAGAGTACATTCAAGGGCTGCAATCCTATCTGACAAAACCGAAGATAATGAGGTTTTCTGCATACAACCTAACCTATTGAACCTGCAAACTCGCACAATCCAGGTAAGCTAGGTGCTGGTTTCTGGGGTTTTAACTATGGTTTTCAGATTTAGGCATTCGCATGAAGCAACCAAGAGAACTTGCATTAAACTTCATCTATAAACCTAAAAATCTGAAAGGGGAAAGATAAACATTCAATCTTGCATGCAAAAAATAACTCCTCCTTTCTTGCCAATGAGATGCAACTCTGAAATTTTGTATTAAAAATAATGTATCAGTTACAATGACAGAATGTTTCCAGTTTTGACAAAACCAGAACAAGTGGAGGAAAACGCTCCAAAGCAGGCCCAGAATGGCTTATCACCCTTGGCTCTGCAACTCTGCTCGCAGCGGATTCCGACCCCTATATCAATCTGTGCCTCTGCTTTTATACTTTCTGGTGCGGTTCTCTGCTTCGCTCTGTGACGCTTCGCTTCATTTCCCAGACTGCATCGCTTCGTCTTCCATGCCTCTTCGTTGTCTTTGACTTTATGTTCTACGTCGAAACGTTTAATATTTTCTGTGAACTGTAACGCCTCTGTAACCCTTACACCTTTATGCCATGTGTTCCGTGCTTTTTTGCATGTTTCGTAACTGCCCCCTGTGAATCGTGACAAAAAATAGCATGTCGCGATATCACGACATTTTTTTGCATGCAACTTTGCTTTTCTACCTGCACCGCGAAAACAAGACGTGTCGCAAAATCGTGACATTTTCGGCCAACAGCCTTGTCCGCCACCATGCACAATGAAAATGATACATGTCACGAAATCGTGACATTTTCATGCTATCGGGCCGTGTGGATGCAACCTATCATGAAAACGCGACGCCTTTTCATTTCTCTGTGTTTTGGTTGTCCCTGGCCGCGAAAACGCGACATGTCATGAAATCGTGACACTTTTCATTTGGCACCCTCTCACTGCTTTATGTCGTGAAATCGTGACCCTTTTTTGTTTGGCACCATCTCACTGCTTTCTGTTGCGAAATCGCTACATTTCTTTATTCGGCATCATCTTACTACTTTCTATCGTGAAATCGTGACACCCTTTCACTCCATACACCTTGGCTACTTTCTATCATGAAATCATGACGCTTTTCTCCTTCGGACTGCTCCTGCTGCTCTTAGCCGTGAAAACGTGACCTGTCGTGATATCGCGACGTTTTTCTTCTACGTTCATTTTGGTTGCTCTCGGTCGCAAAAACGTGACATGTCGCGATATCGCGACAGATTCTTTCATTTACTCCTTCCATTGCTTTGCAGCCACGAAAACGTGACATGTCACGATATCACGACAACTTTAGTGCCTTGCCCTGTTTGACTGGTTTGACCATGATTTTGTGACATGTCACGATATCGCGACAATTCTGGCGCCTCATCTTCTCTCTCCTCCATGAACCGCGATTTCGTGACATGTCACGATATCACGACGGTTTTTCGATCAACACCTCTTCCTGCTTGCTTTGACCATGATTTTATGACATGTCGCGATATCGCGACAATTTTCATTTCTGAGCAGCGACAGAGCAACACGTCGTGAAATCATGACAACTTTCATTTTTGAGCAGCGACAGAGCAACACGTCACGAAATCATGACAACTTTCATTTCTGAGCAGCGATAGAGCAACACGTCACGAAATCGTGACAACTTTCATTTCTGAGCAGCGACAGAGCAACACGTCATGAAATCGTGACAACTTTCATTTTTTAGCAGCGACAGAGCAACACGTCGTGAAATCGCGACAACTTTCATTTCTAAGCAGCGATAGAGCAACACATCGCGAAATCGTGACAACTTTCATTTCTGAGCAGCGACAGAGCAACACGTCGTGAAATCGCGACAATTTTTCATTTTTGGCCGTGATAGAGCAACACGTCGCGATATCGCGACACTTCTTTTTCTTGCTGTATTTTGCTCTTCCTTTGATTTTTTTAGCATCTAGGCCACTGTAGTTTTCTTTGAAAGCATGCAAAAAATGTGGGTCCCCAATTTTGGGGTGTGTTGTGGATCAGCCACAATACAAACCTTCAATTATTACTCATTCCTAACACATTTGGTGTTATGTCAAAATATCTAGTTGTTTGAGCATCTAAACTTAAGAATGGAAGACGAAGAAGGACAAGCAAAACCTATTTCCTACTAGAGGTAATTTTAGTATTAGAGCTCCTCCTATTATCATTTTTTGAATGACTTCTTAATACTAGAAATGAGTGTAATTAAAGGAGAAATAATTTAGTGTATCTTAGAATATATCATCAAACTCCTATGGCTATATATTAAAGTGAACTAGTATTTCCTAGAGGATACCACCATTTTATGTATTTTTGTATTCAACAAGCCCATATATTTTTTGCCAAAGTATGTGGTAAAGAGAGTAGAATATATTGAAATACTAAGGTAGATAGACTTAGTTGATGTTGCCTATGGAAGTGGGAAAAGAAAAATGATATTTTATAAAGCCCTAATCCAATTGGGTTAGTTGGGAAGTATATCCCAAAATAATAATAAAAAGTTAGTTGATGAATTAGAGGCTAAGCTAAAGAAGTTAGGGTTAGAGATTTTGGATGTTGCCTAGGATCATGACCCAGATGGCAATTTTATTGCATAGTTGAAAGTGCAAGGATTTTAAAAAAAAACATGAACCCAAGCCTAATCTTGAAAGGTGTTGAAGTATAGAAGAAGAAGCTTACCCACCACTCCAGAAAAGAGCAACACTTGTTGCATGATTCCAATAATATATTATATGAAATATTTTACACATAAGTAAAGTATGTTGACCACGAGCTTAAAATTAGCACAACCAAGAAGTTTCTACAAAAGTAGAAATCGAGTAATAATAAAATCAGAGACTGGTGGAAGTTCTATCAAGAGATAGGTAATATAAAGTCACCTTTTGAAAGCTTTTATCCAAATGAAAATGATACCTTTAGCTAGTTCTATGACATAGAGCACCCAAAATAAGTGTCTCTCAAGATGCAGGATAAGGGTAAAGAAACCATGAACAAAGGGGTTTTGGTCACAAATACTATTCCAACACTTCCATATGAAGTCGTAGTGATTCATTAAGAGTTTCCAAGAAATAATGTAATACAAAAAATATAAAAATAAATAGGATACCTCCAAGGAAGCAGAGCTTGATACTTCAACTGGAGTCACCAGAGGAAGGAGAAAGAAATGAAGTTCTACCTCAAAATACTCATCAATATTTAGAGGAAGTTTTTGAATTGATTATCTAGATACAAGAGGAAGAAGTACCAATCAAAGAAGACATAGTTGCAACATTAGTCTCCATTTCTATCCTAGCAATCAGTCTAGAAATAATGAGAAAGAAAGAGGATGATATCTCTAAAATTGAACCACTCATAAGTGAAACCTCTCGATCGGTCTTTGCATCCCCTATTTCTAGTGAGGCTTTGGTTTCACACAATGTTTTGGCCTCACTAATGCAAATGCTTAGTGTTATAGGTACATTGGTCGATGCTCCTTCAAATTCCCCTACAACCTTCTCTATTTAAGAGGCAATAGTCCTATCATCCTTGATTCTCCCAAACTCATCAACCTTGGGTACCCCCAATTCCTCCTCCTTTTAGCAGTCCCATTATTCAAACTTTGACTACAGTTTTGTCATATCTTGAGTAGCAAGAAGGCTCATAGATAATTGTGTAATGTTTGAGTATAATTCAAAAATTTTAGATGGTCTAGCAATATATAAAGCAATAAAACTAGAAGAAATAGGACATCCTAGCACAACTACTAGCTATGACTCAAATAATCAACCACTTTAACCCATAAAAAAATATATTATTGTTCACATAGAAAGAGCCATTAGTGTCAAATCCCAAAGGATAAATGATAGAGCAATATTAACAAGAGATGGCAAAATGGCTTGACCTAAAAAATTCCTAGGTTAGAGATAAATTACAACTCATGCAAAAAATTAAAAATGTAGTTTCGTATGATTGTGATTCATATAGTTAAAAATCGATGAAGAGGAAGAAAGAAATGGAATATGTGAAGAGTATCTTGAGAAACTTTCATTAAAAATCTAAAGTACTACAAAACTAGGTAAATATACTCATTAAAATCTAAGGGAATAGCCTTCATAATATCTCTTGAAATCAAATAAGAGCAAGTCAAAATCCTTACAAAAAACTTGGCTAGACAAGAGGCTAAATTTAACTAGGAGGGAAAATATCCACAAAAAACTAGAGGAGCTAAGATAGAAAAGTGAAATAGGGCAACACTAAAGAGTCAAAATCCTACTCAAAGAGCTTAGTGATGTCTATCAGGATGAGACTGCTAACATAGTAGAAACACTCTCTTATATATTAAATTTTATTGACACAACCACCATGGAAAGTGCCCAAGTGAATCAAGAAAGTAAGTTGAGCCTTTTTGAAGCCTTTGCAAAACTAGTTAAAGCTAGAACTTATCAGATGAAGTTGGCCACTACATTATATTTCGAGCTAATATCTATTGGGATTCAATATAAATAGGTGATAGCATAGAAATAAATTTCATCTAAAATTAGTGGGTTGCATAGTAATTCAAATCCCAAATAGTTACCTTAGTCACCACTATTGAGAATCTCAAGAATTAGATATGCCTATTATTGCAAAGAAATTTCTCTTATCTTTAGGATATATATGGCAAGCTCATTTCAACACAACCATACTTGTAACTATTGAAATAATATAAGGAGGATACCTCTCCTTTTAAAGGATGGTTAGATCCTCCTAAGGTGAGGGACATTGTTGGGATGATCGAACCTGTAGCAATGCTAAGAATCCGTGTATAATATTGCCAATGGTACAAGGAATTTTTTTGCAATAACCTATTTGAGTTCCAATAAATCCATAGACACTTCATGTGGATCTCATTCCCTTCACACGAGGAATAGAGAGAAATCAATCAAACATTGGATAAGCTTAAAGCCCTGTAGTTTTTTTATTCTTCTCTTTGCATTCTTTTATGTATTATTTTTTAGATTCTTTTAATTTTGAATCTACACTCAAGGATGAAGGCAACAATTCTAAATTATCCTTTAGTAAACAAGAAGGCCTCTATGGGTCACCAAAACTATAGTGAAATTTTACTACACTCAATGGTTTTTGCCTTAGGGATATCTTGAAAAAGGATGAGATAGAAAAAATGTTGGTAAAATATGAGTAAAGAGGCATCTGACCAATACAAGAAAAAAGGTTTCTATCAAGGGTTGGATCCACTTTATAGAGGTTCTAAACAAGAAATAAAGGAAAAATTTCCAACAACCTACATGTCCTAAAAGTCTAAAAAGGCATAAAGTAGTGAGAATGTTTTAATGGATGTGAGAATCAAAAAACTTCTAAATATTGAGAGTTAGAAAATTTCCAAAAGAAAAATAAGAATAAAATTTTTGAGAGTTAGACCCCAGGTTGCAAGAAACCTTTGAATGCGGATAAAATAAAATTTTTGAGAGAGTCATCCAAAAGTTTTGATAGGAGGGCAAAAGAGAATACTTTTGCAAACCTTTTGATAAAATTCCAACTTGACCATGAAAGTTTATAAAATTCCAAGGCAAGGAGATGAGGAAAACTTTTTACAACCATCTAATTCAAATTAATAGCTCACATCTCTTTTAAAGATAAAAGTAAGCTAAAGGAGAGGACAACAACACTCCAAAAACTAGGCCATAATGCAAAAGTGGCCAACAAAGATGAGTGGTTAGATATGGTAAAGTGATAGGTGGGAGGAATATTGGATTGTAATATATCAATGGTGGTGTACAAGATCCCAAAAGGGAAGATTATATGAACCAATAATCCATTACTAAGAGAAATTAAGGATTACCTACTGGCATCACTTAGGCATGGTAATATAAGGAAAGTGGTTGGCCTATTAAATGTAAAAGCATTGTAGCCACAATAGCAACAATACAAAATATGAAAACATTGATTGTAGAAGTTGCTACTACTTAGTTTTTAGGATCCTTAGGGTGGTTATTAAACATATAACAACATAGAATTGATGATTCCATATCTAGAGACCTCAAAGGGCTAAAAGTAACATAAGGAGGATCAAATCAAGGGAGCAGCAGAGAAACATTGTTAGAAACTCCTATGCAAGTTTTGGAGGGAAAATATTTCCATTTTATCTATAAATAGTAGATGTTTAGGTATTGTAAAGGATCAATGAGTTGCTTATTCAATCCCTAGGCTTTTTATATAACTTCCCTTTTATTTTCCTCTATATAATAGTCAATACCTTAACCTTAGGTTATATGTAAATATGCTTTCAAGCCCTTACTTTTGGCATGATTTGTAACATATATATATATATATATATATATATATATATATATATATATATATATCGTGTGTGTGTTTTTTGGAATTCGTGACTATTGGTTTTTATGTCTTGTTTCTCATGTGTATGTATGTTTACGCACATGTATAAGAGGTTATGACTACTTTATATTTTTCCCATTTCTTGTATGTGCAATATATGCTTATCTATACATGTCGATAAGATAAATTTTTCCTTGTGTATTGTCTATATATGGTTCACACATTTATTTATCCCACTATTTTATAGAATAATATTATTATCTAGGTGCATCACCCTCAATTAGCTTAGATTATCTTAGGACCTTTTTTCCTTTCCACTATATTTATTTCTTATAGTTTTTCTTTCCCATTTCCTCTGTGCATCCAATAGCTAGGTAGGTTAGGTTAGAACAAAGAGAATTGAATATCACATCCCAAAGGATATGACCTTGTAAATAAAACATAGAGGTAGTCTCGTTGAGCTACTTCACATGCTCTTGGAGTTTTCTACTATGTCATTTTATGTGAGGCATGATTTTTCGGTCATCCAGTCCCCTATATCTGGTCATCATAACACTTAGAGAGGATAATAGAACTCAAACTAGATAGTTTAGCAACATAAGAGAAGGATCAAGCTAATGATAAATGGACTAAGACCACAAAAATGTAATCCATTTAGATGTACAAAGTGATCAATATAGAACAACTTGGTCACCAAATGGAATGGCTCATAAAGATTACGACAAAGAAATAATTTCTATACCTAATGTCAAATGTTGCCAAAATCGAACAGGATGAATAACATGGACTTGTGACCTAATGATTTGAAAATCAAAACATTGATTGATTTAAAACTCAATTTTTTTAGTTAAACAAAATCATGAATGAGTGCAATTTAGAAATAATAGAGTATAATAAACCCAAACACAAAAATATATATAAGCTAAATAGAATAATGATTTTTGGCTCAAAAAATAGATTACAATGCAAGTAATATTTGAGAAGAGATGTGAGGTTATGCAATTGCATCCATTACTTGTGGCTTTATAATTAGGGGTGCATCTCATTTTATACAATATTTTCGGTGTATTAAATATGTAAGGTTACCCACATGGAAATGTGGTTGTTCACCTTCAATGAGTTAGAAAATCACCCATATGAAAATGTGGTGATTCACATTCCATGAGTTACAAAGTGTGTTGTACTAAAAATTACATACATATGAATTATCCTTTTGTATTTTATATAATACTAATGTATCAAAATCTCTAGAGATGCATTTTGGATAAGAAAATTTTAAAAAAGAAAATTGATATTTTTAGTAAATATTTTGTTTTGCATTTTTTAGGACCTCTAGATTGTTTTTCCACAAAGTTATCTATGATATATTTGTTCTTTTTTTTTTTAAGCGAAAAACCCCTTGCGGGGCTGCCTTGGTCTGAGAGACCACGAACAGGGGGTTCTACACCGTCAAAGTCACCTAGGAGTCGCACTCGACCCTGCCCGCACCAACATTATCAATTGGATTTTGGATACCCAATTCAGCTTTTTGGTAGGGTGGATATTTGAACCTGGGACCTCCCTTGGAGGATTGCCCTCTCCTCTCCAAATCACCTACAACTAAAAAATAATTTATAGTGGAAAACATCCCTTTCGGGGTGCCACTTTCAACAGGTTGGGCATAGGAGCAATGGAGCCTTGTCAGCCTCTACCAGCACATAGGACATTCCTAACTATACCATATATCTGTAGGATGAATACAAGAGGAATGGAACCTAGGTCGGCCTCTACCAGCACTCAGGGCATTTACCACTGCACCACAACAAGCAGATTAAAACTAATTTATAGTGGAAAACACCCCTTTTGAGGTGCCACTTTCAACAAGTTGGGCATAGGAGGAATGGAGCCTTGTCGGCCTTTACCAGCACATAGGACATTCCTAACTATACCATATATCTACAGGATGGAGACAAGGGGAATGGAACCTGGGTCGACCTCTACCAGCACACAGGGCATTTACCACTGCACCACAACAAGCAGATGTGATAGATTTGTATTTTGAAATTATTGTTCTCCCTCTAATATTTTAAATGTTTCTTGAATGGACCAATACAAAGTCCCTAGCACAAATTTATGCCTTTAACAATGCTTATAGGATTAAAAACATAGATATTTAGGAATTTTGGCATAAAACCATGCCTCAAAAGATCACATGTTTGAATTACCTATCCAACTTGTTGAAGACAACCTTGTGCTCGAGTCTTCATTTTGACCCATTCAAAATATGTTAGAATATGTAGAGGAAGAGTAAGATGTTTCTAAAAAACACTTTAGAGGTCCTAAAAAATGTAAAATAAAATATCTACTAAAAATAATAGCTCTTTATTTTTATATATTTATGGACAAAATACATCTCTCTCTAGGTTGTGATTTGAGGCTTGGAATTTTGACTTGTATAATATCAAGAAAGAATGCAATTCAAAAATAATAGAGTATAACAAACTAGAACATAAGAATATATAAGCAAAATAGCAAAATAATTTATTGCTAAAAAAATAGAGTACAATGCAAGCAATCTCTAAGAAGACATGTGAGGCTATAACATTGCATCCATTACTCATATTTTTACAATCATAGATGTATCTTATTTATACAATAATTGGTGTTCTAGAATCTACCATATGAATATTGAAGGCCTCCCATATCGAAATCTGGTGGTTCACCTTCCATGAGTTAGAAGGTCACCCATATGAAAAATGTAGTGATTCACCTTCTATGCATTGTATGTGAAGAACGTATGCTTATACTGAGAGGGGGGAGTGAATAGTATAACATAAAACTTTTTTCCAAATAGAAGCATCAACATAAATGAAACCATAAAGCATCACATAAAACATCACATAAATAAGATACACCATTTTAACGCGGTTCACCCAATGTGGGCTACATCCACAGAGAAAATATTTCTTCTAAATATTTCTCAAATGATCTCTTGGGAATCCTTTCCAAATTACAATGTTTATGGATCTCGATCCAAAGGAGATGTTGATCCCCTAATATCAAGTTCATGGATCTCTTCCATAGGAGAATGATTTCCCCTTCTGCTCTGGCTAGTGATCTTCTAGAAGACTTTATCTCTATGTTGCACTGACTAGTGGATCTCTCTCCACGTGAAGACTTCTCACTTAGATCTTCTCTTCAATTGTCCTGGCTGCTAGATATCTATCCATTGAGACTCTATCCTTTATACTCTGTCACCTCCAAAGCTCCGTCTCAATACTATACCAAACACAGTTCAGTCGGTCTAGCATAGTTTTGCTCAATCTCTTGCACTAAACACAGTACAGTCGATCTAGTACAATTTTTCTCAATAGGTTCACTAAGAACCTGCTCAAATATGCTCAACAGGTCCACATATAACCTGTCCAAATCTGCTCAACAGGTCCACACAAAACCTATCCAAATCTGCTCAACAATCTCACACAGAACCTGTATAAATATCCTCAACAAATCCTCTCTAGGACTTTCTCAAATCTCCTCAATAAGTCCTCTCTTGGACTTGCTTAAATCTACTCAATAAGTCCTCTCTTGGACTTTCTCAAATCTTTTTAACAAGCTCTCACATAACTTGTTCAATCTCATAGAATCATAAATAGAATTGTTAGAGAATTTATATGTTCTATACTCAAAGTACAATCAATATCTCAATTCAATCTCATAGAAGCATAAAGAGAATTGTTCGAGACTCTATATGTTCTATACTCAAATCCCAATCTCAACTTAATAGAAGCATAAAGAGAATTTTTAGAGACTCAATATGTCCTATTCTTAAATCTAAATCTCAACTCAAATCGATCTCATAGAAGCATAAAGAGAATTGTTAGATACTCTATATGTTCTATACTCAAATCCCAATCTCAACTTAATAGAAGCATAAAGAGAATTGTTAGAGACTCAATATGTCCTATTCTTATATCTCAATCTCAAATCAAATCAATCTCATAGAAGAATAAAGAGAATTGTTAGAGACTCTATATGTTCTATACTCAAATCCCAATCTCAACTCAAATCAATCTCATAGAAGCATAAAGAGAATTGTTAGAGACTCAATATGTCCTATTCTTAAATCTCAATCTCAACTCAAATTAGAATATAGAATAGTTTATTTTATGGAACTTGAACAACCATTTCACACATCCACTCAACTAGGCTTAACCAACTCAACTCAACCAATCACATCGAGGAACAACCCTTTCTCACAAACCCTAGTTCAAACATGTATCAACCAACTCAAAATGTTTCCAACAATGTTTTATCTCAAATCTCACATAACAATGATACTCATGTTCTTTTCTAGATCATGTTCAAGTTCATTTCATCATCAATGGGCTTCAACAACAATGCTAATGAAACAAGGTTTAAATACAACTCACAAATCAGAAAAACCTTGAAGCATTCAACCAACCATCTTCACAAAGGAAACTTCAATTAATCATTTTCACTCCAATGATATTTCAAAAATCAACCACCACAAACAATCAATAGGAGAATGTGCCCATACCTTTTTGATGCCAATAATTTTTCCACAAAATATGCCACACTTAATCACAACTTTCCTTTTCAATATTAATAAGGGTTAGTGGTCTTTTAAATAATCACAATAAAATCATAACTTAATTTACACCCTTTTTACTCCAACTTCATAAACACATCCACCAAAGTCTATTTTAATAAAAACCCTTATTAAAAATAACCCACAATAAATCTCTCAAAATCACTTTAACAACTCCTTATTTCTCCTAAAATCAATTCTCCATTTCCATCAAAATAAAACATAAATCAAATATGCTTTTGCAATAATAATCACAGCCCTAATGATAAAATTTAATTCCCATTAAATACCTTATAACTCCAAACTTTATGGCTAATAAAATTTATTAAAGGCAAAAACGTAAATACCTCTCAAGGGGATTCGAACCCCCGTCTACCACACACCATGAGCATCTTAGCCACGGCTAAGATTCTAACTGAGCCAAAGCACTCATTGGAAAAGCAAAGGCCAAAAAGGACTTTAATATTCCTCTGCTTGTCGCAAAGGACAAAGGGCCAAAGCGCTTCCCACACGCTTTCGTCAAGGGGATTCGATCCCTTATATTTGTGTTGCCCATAGTCTTAGCAAAATCAATATGCCAATGCGCCACGCCTCATACCACGTTTGATATTTCCAAATCGCTGCACTTTCTTCGTTGCTTCCTTTTTAACAATTTGCACGAGCTCTTTTGAATTCCAAGGCAATTAACACACGAGAGCAAGGATTATTATTTGGTTTAATTGCCACCCCTTTATATAGTGTTTAATAACACTTTGAAGACGTCGATGGAAATATTAAAATTGTATTTGCATTATGACGTCGATGGGAAACTTTCCATTTAAATTTGAATTTAAATTTAAATAATTAAAATTTAAACCAAACATTAAAACTCAAATAACTCCATCACCGGGGCACCTTTTTCAAAGAAACGAAAGCCCAACATGGGTTTTAAGAAAAACCCAGACCAAATTTTTTGTCCATGGTTTTAAATAAAACCTTTTATTTTCCCTGCCTTGGTTTTCATAAAAACCCTTCATAGATCCTTTTGACATTTATTGCTCTATTGACATCAATGACAACATTTCAGCTTAGGGACTCAAAATGTCGAACAATATCCCCTTTTGTCATTGATGGCAACCCAAATCCTTTTACTGAATTTTGACCTTCTTTTCTGGTCCCCCTGGGGCTTTGCTCCCCCTGGCTCAATGCTCTCTTAGATATCAAATCTCTCCTCATATCCAAAAACTATCCCCATAATACACAAATCTCTCCCCCTTTGACATCAATGGCAAAGGGTCACCTTTGGGGCTCGAGGCTGAGAATTAAGCCTCTTAACTTAGCCCCTCCCCCACCTCCACATGAGGTGGTTAATTTTGGTGTGGGAGTATTTCTACTCCCCGAAAGCACTGTTCTTTGCCTTTGTCTTTTCCTTTTTCTTTTTGTTGAATTCTCTCATAGTTTCTTTCCAAGTCATCATCCCTATTCTTGTTCTTATTCTTGTTCTCATCCATGTTCTTGTTCTTGTACCTCTTCTTGTTCTCGTTATTGTTTTCATCCATGTTTCTATTCTTGTTCTCATTCTTTTTAGAGTCTCTTTTCTTTTCTGAGTCTCTATTCCTATTCATCTTCTTGTTTATGTTCATGTTTCTATTCCTGTTCCTGTTCATATTCTTGTTCTTATTCATGTTCATATTCATGTTTCTGTTCATGTTCATATTCCTCTTCTTGTTCATACCTATTTCTGGAATATTTTCTCTACACCATATTGCTATGTGACCATCATTATTGCACTTATAACACTTAATGTTATTATTCCTTGGATGTGCAATAGTCTTAGGATTTCTCCTGGTGAAGCCATATCCTCTTCTATCATGAATCCTACAATTTATTGCCTTATGATCAAAATCATTACATGAATAACAATATCCTTGGAAAAAAATTTCTCTTTCATATACCTCTCTTTCATGTGTCCTGCACTATGAAGCCATGTGCCCAAACCTGTGACATGAAAAGCATCTCCCATTGAATCTTCCTTGCCTAGACCTCATTGGTCTCCTATTCTTATTGTTGTTCCATCTATATCTTCTTTGCCCATTGTCCCTATTGGACTCACTACAATCTGACTTATCCTTAGAAGTTTCACTTTCACTTACATCTGAGAATCCCTCTTCTGAAGTATCTTCTTCTGAAGTTTTTTCTTCTTCTTCAAGACTTGAAGTAGACTTTACCTTTTCTTCTTTCTTTTCAAAACCTAGACCTGTTGAACATGATGTTCTTTGTTGCCCATGAATGAACTTATCCAAGTTATTAGAGCTATTTGTCAAACTCTTCATCTTGATCTTGGAGTCCTATAAATATTTCTTTAGAGTAGCCACTTCTTGTGCTAACTTCTCACATTCCAAGATTTTTGCTTCTAACTTTTCTCTGAACTTACTTGCCTTGGCCTTTGACTTCTCTAAGTCCTCTATGAGCAATAATATTTCTTCATCATATTCTTGAAACTGACTTTCAATATTAGAGTGTTGCTTTCTTACCTTCTTCACTGTGTCAAGAGCATAGATAAGTTCACCTTTGAGATCATAATCATTCTCTATTGAGTAGTCCTCTATTTTTTTGCCTTTGTCCATATCATTTATTTCTTTTGACTTGCTTTCTATAGGATCACTCAATTATTTATCTTCCAAAACCATTAGAAGATTCTCATTTGGACCCAATCTTATGTGTTGAGATCGATCCTCATTCTCTTTGGATAAATGACATTTTTCCCTCTTGATATCATTGAGTACATAAAGATTTCTTTCTCTTATAGCACTTGCTACCTATTTTCCAGTTTTAGACTTTCTTACTTCACATCGATCTTGATGAAAGGTTACCATATGACCTTGATCACAAAGTTGACTAATGCTCAAGAGATTGTGTTTCAAGCCTTCCACATATAGAATATTTTTAGCTTTTTCTTTCCCATTGCCTATACTTAGAGTTCATTTTCCACTGATTTTTGTTGAACCATTGTCCCCAAATTTTACTGACCCTCTATTTCCTTATTTCAAAGTTATAAATTTTTATTTTTATCCTATCATGTGTCTAGAGCACCCACTATCCAGAAATCATTTCTCTTCTTTATCCTGAGCATGCAATGCTATTTTAACTAGCAAAGATTTTAGTTTTCATTTTTCTTTTTCTTCTTTCCTAGTAGTTTGAGTTGTGGTCTTTCTACTAGACTTAGAATTTTCTAGATTGCATCTTCTAGATATATGCCCAAAGTTATTGCATTTGTAGCACTTAACATCATCATCCATATATGATACAAGAGAATCCATACTACTACTATCATAGTCTTTATTAATGCAATGCACAACTTTATGACCATATTTATTGCAAGAGAAACAATGTCCATGGAAGAAATTTTGTAACCTATTTTGATGAGGACTCAATCTGGTATTCTTTCCTTTGTGATCTTTTTTTGAGATATGGTGGGGTACCTTCTTTTTGCTTGATGTTTCTACCTCTTACTGACTTAATATCTTATTTATTTCAGTTTTGTATTTTAACATAACAATTTGTGTTGCCACTCTCTCAAGTCCTGCTTATTTGGCTTCCAACATATCTCTTAATTGATGTTCAATTTCTCTTCTTTCTTTCACTTCCATTTCGAGTTCTATTAGCCTTTGCAAAATCTCAATTCTTGCTGATTCAAAATCTTGAATTTGTTCCCTTAGTTGTGCATTCCCTTTTTAAATCCTTTCAATATCTTGGAGACACTTGGAGAGCACTTCTTCAAAGTCTATACTTTCTTCACTCCTTGAGCACATGTGTGATACTGATGGATCCATATCCAAGTTGTTAAACTATTTGTGGAGAGACCTGTTCTGATACCAATTGAAGAACATGTGATTATACTGAGATGGGGGTGAATAGTATAACATAAAACTTTTTTCCAAATAGAAGCATCAGCATAAATGAAACCATAAACATCATACAAAGCATCACACACATAAGAGATACCATTTTAACGTGGTTCACCCAATGTGGGCTACCTCCACAAATAAAATATTTCTTCTAAATATTTCTCAAATGATCTCTTGGGAATCCTTCCCAAATTACAATTTTTATGGACCTCGATCCAAAGGAGATGTTGATCCCCTAATCTCAAGTTCATGGATCTCTTCCATAGGAGAACTCTTTCCCCTTCTGCTCTGGCTAGTGATCTTCTAGAAGACTCTATCTCTATGCTTGCACTCGACTGGTGGATCTCTCTCCACTTGAAGACTTCTCACTTAGATCTTGTCTTCAATTGTCCTGACTACTGGATCTCTATCCACTGAGACTCTGCCCTCTATACTCTTTCACCTCCAAATATTTGTCTCAATATTTTACCAAACACAGTTCAGTCGTTCTAGCACAATTATGCTCAATCTCTTGCACTAAACACAGTACAGTCGATCTAGTATAATTTTTCTCAATAGGTTCACTTAGAACCTGCTCAAATCTGCTCAATAGGTCCACATAGAACCTATCCAAATCTGCTCAACAAATCCACACAAAACTTATCCAAATATGCTCAACAAGCTCACGTAGAACCTGGCTAAATCTGCTCAACAAATTCTCTCTAGGACTTACTCAAATCTGCTCAATAAGTTCTCTCTTGGACTTGCTCAAATCTGCTCAATAAGTCCTCTCTTGGACTTTCTCAAATCTTCTCAACAAGCTCTCACATAACTTGTTCAATCTCATAGAATTATAAAGATAATTGTTAGAGATACTATATTTTCTATACTCAAAGTACAATCAATATCTCAAGTCAATCTCATAGAAGCAAAAGAGAATTGTTAGAGACTCATTATGTCCTATTCTTAAATCTTAATCTCAACTCAAATCAATCTCATAGAAGCATAAAGAGAATTGTTAGAGACTTTATATGTTCTATACTCAAATCCTAATCTCAAATCAATAGAAGCATAAAGAGAATTATTAGAGACTCAATATGTCCTATTCTTAAATCTCAATCTCAACTCAAATCAATCTCATAGAAGCATAAAGAGAATTTTTAGAGACTCTATATGTTCTATACTCAAATCCCAATCTCAACTCAAATCAATATAAGAGAAGCATAAAGATAATTGTTAGAGACTCAATATGTCCTATTCTCAAATCTCAATCTCAACTCAAATCATAATATAGAATAGTTTGTTTTATGGAACTTGAACAACTATTTCACACATCCACTCGACTAGGCTTAACCAACTCAACTCAACCAATCACATCAAGGAACAACCCTTTCTCACAAACCCTAGTTCAAGCATGTATCAACCAACTCAAAATGTTTTCAACAATGCTTTATCTCAAATCTCACATAACAATGATACTCATGTTCTTTTCTAGCTCATGTTCAAGTTCATTTCATCATCAATGGGCTTCAACAATAATGCTAATGAAACAAGGTTTAAATACAACTCACAAATCAGAAAAACCTTGAAGCATTCAACCAACCATCTTCACAAAGGAAACTTCAATTAATCCTTTTCACTCCAATGATATTTTAGAAATCAACCACCACAATCAATCAATAGGATAATGTGCCCATACCTTTTTGATGCCAATAAGTTGTCCACAAAATCTGCCACACTTAATCACAACTTTCCTTTTCAATATTAATAAGGGTTAGTGGTCTTTTAAATAATCACAATAAAAGCATAACTTAATTTACACCCTTTTCAATCCAACTTCATAAAAACATCCACCAAAGTCTATTTTAATAAAAACCCTTATTGAAAAAATGATACTATTTCTCTTTTGTCCAAAAATATGTGTTGGAGGAGACATTTTTCGCAGGACTGCCCAAACTACCGAACTCGTTTCGGCCATATCTCACTCATCCGGACTCGGATTGAGCTAAAATTTTGAGGGTAGATGCCTGAAAAACCCTAGAACATCTCCACAAATTTTCATATCATTTGGAGCAACATAGATCCTAGCACATCCCTATGTGTGAACGATATATTTGGCAAGCGACTATGCGAGGGTTTCATCTGGGTTGAGTGCAAGCAGCTCCAGAGGTTGGTTTTTAGGGCCTTCGGGCCCTAGCGGCCAATATTTTTGTGGTTTATGCTCAATATTTTAGTAAGAAATGTTGCAGGGGATACAAGATGGGTTAGAAATTTGTCTTTCAACAGATCATACTATGAACTTGAGTGACAACGGCTTCCAATTTTCTGCACAAAAGAAAAGTGAAAACCATACCTTTCCACGGCGTCTAGGGCAAGGATTAAAGAGATCACGAAACAAGTTTCAAGTAGTTGATCAAAAAATGGCTCATATCTCAAGTGAATCTGGTGCTAAGGTGCACCCACAAAATAATTCTACTATGAAAACCCCTGTCAAGGGTAAGAATTTTGAAGACTCAGTCCCAAAAATGAATTTTAGGGATGCCCTTCGTGGTGGACAGACCTCAGCCCAATGCTAATATCAATATTAGGGCTTCCCATAAACCTCTAAGAATGCCTAAGATTGATCCCAAGAAAACGGAGTCAGGATGTCTTAAAGCAACTGATGGAACTCCTATTGTTAAGCTTGATATGGGTAACATTCAGACTAGCATTGAAGATTTGGAAAAAAGAGGACTAATTTGTCGGTTCGTGGGTTTTCGTCCGAGTCTATCTGCTTTCAAAGTCTGGGCTGCAAAAATCTGGAAAACTAAAGGTGAGTTACAAATCTCTATTTATCCAAATGGTTATTTTCTTGTTTTATTTGCTAATAATGAAGATAGAGAGAAAAATTTTCAAGGGGGTCCTTGGTTTTTTGGAAGGGCAGGGCTTTTCATGAAGCCCTGGCATACTAAATTTAAAGCCGAAGAAGAGATGCCTTCTATAGCTCCCGTGTGGGTTAGACTCTTTGGCCTCCCTATTGAATTTTGGAATCCTACTATTTTTTCTTCAATTGGAAACTCTTTAGGAACTTTTATGATGATTGCTGATTGTACTCAAAATTTTGAACATATTATTTATGCTCGGATTTGTGTTTTAATGGATTTTGACAAACCCCTACCTAAAAATATCACATTACAATTTGGGGAAGACACTTGGGAGCAAGTAGTGGACTATGAGAACATTCCTTTTCATTGTAGAATTTGCCATGAATATGGTCATTTGGCCAATGCTTGCCCAAATAAAATTCCTGATCAAAAGAAAGAAGATATAAACTCAACAGGTTTCCAAATACCTAAGAAGAAGAACACTTAGAAAAACCAGTTATGAAGGATCAATCAAAGTCATCTGCTAATATGTTTGAAATCCTTTCCACAAATGATGTCCCAAGTGAGGAAGAGGAAATAATGGAAACTGAAATCTTAGAAACACAATTTAAATATGAAGGGAAGAACTCAGAGACAAACCAACAAATCAAAGGTTTTCAACACAAAAAAAAAGGAGAAAATTTACACAAGAAAAACAATATTTCAAATGTCAAAACTTCAAATAATGCAGGTCCCAATATAGACTCCGTTGAACCATCTAGTAAAATTTTGGCTGTGTATGAGCATTCTTCAAGGTTAGAAGCCATCTCAGATTCAATTGGAATAAGTCAAGAAACAGGGAAAAAAATTGAAGATGGATTCTAATCAAAAAGTAGGTCGCAAGACCAATCAATATCATATGGTAAAAGAAGGTGAAAATCTTGTAGAGGAAGGTAAGATTAATGCCCTTCCCAAATTTTTTAGCCCCGGTATTAATGAAGATCATCACTTGGAATATTAGAGGACTCAAAGGGAGTCTTTCAAAACAAAATGAAATTAGAAGAATGATTCAGATAAATCATCCACATCTTGTTTTCCTTCAAGAAACAAAGATGTCAATGGAGGATATGGACTTAATTGCCAGTAAAATTTGGCCAGCTGGAAAAGTGGTTTCCCTCAGTTCCCAAGGGACTTCGGGTGGCATTGCTTGTCTTTGGGACCCAAAAGAGGTAGTTATTCACCATATGGTTGGTAGTTGGGGTTTGTTGGCTATAGCTATTCAAAGTAGACATTCCAACCAGATTATGCTCTGCATTACTATTTATGCTCCGACTTCTTTGGAGGAAAAAAGAAGACAGTGGAAGGATATTACTCATATTATCTCTCATTTTCCTAAATCTTGGATCTTGATCGGAGGAGATTTCAATACCATCCTCTCTCTGGATGAGAAAAGGGGGGAAATAGAAATTTGGACAAAAGCACTCACCTCATGAGCGAATATATTGCAAACCTCCATCTTGTGGATATCCAACCAGATAATGGCCTTATGACTTGGTCTAACAGAAGGCAAGGCTTAGCTTGTATAATGGAGAGATTGGATAGGTTTTTGCTCTCTAAAAATTTCTTAATCCATGGTCACATTCCTAAAGTGAAGACTCTTAATAATGCTGGTTCGGATCATTGGCCAGTCATGGTGGAAATGTGGAAAACCAATGTGAGTTTCTCTCCTTTTCATTTTCAATTAATGTGGCTTAGAGACATTTCCTTTAGACCTCGTGTGCAACAATGGTGGAAGGAAGGTAAACCTAGGCATGGGACTAAGATGTTCTGTTTTGCCAAAATACTGCAATACATTAAATCCAAAATCAAGACTTGGAACTGGAAAGAGTTTGGGGATGTTCATAAAAAAAAACATGAAGTTATTGCTCATCTTGAAAATTTGAATAAGAAAATCCGTTTAGATGGCCTCACAAAGAAGAGAAGTGCAGATGAAATTAAACTCACAACTCAGTTAGAGGAATGGGAAAAAAGAGAAGAAATCTTATGGAAGCAAAAATCTAGAATTCAATGGCTCAAAGAAGGAGATCAAAACACAAATTTCTTCCACAAATCTCTTCTAGCTCGAAGATCTCACAACTTTATTTCTTCCTTAAAATCATATTCTAGAGATGTTGTTTATACTTGGGATGGCATGAACTCTATTGTTGTTGATTACTTTTCCAATATTTTTGTTGCTACTCCTCTTGACTCAGCTTCACAATATAATGTTCTTCAAGCAATCCCTTCTCTTATCACTTCTGAGGAGAACTCTATTTTGACTGCTCCTGTTACTATCAATGAGCTTCAACAAGTAGTTTTTAAAATGCAAAAAGGGAAAACCCCGAGTCCTGATGGTTTTCCTATTGAGTTCTACCAAGAGTTCTGGGATATCCTTCATGTTGATTTATTAGAGGTGGTGGAAGAAGCCAAGAAAGCCAAAGAAATTTTGAAGGTTATCAATAAAACTTATATTACTCTTGTTCCAAAAGCTCAAGAGGTTGATCATATCTCAGCTTTTAGACCTATTGCTTTATGTAATGTTCTTCTCAAAATCATTACTAAAATCATGGCAGAAAGGTTGAAGCCTCTTTTGCATAAGATTATTTCCCGGAGCAAGGGGGTTATGTGGAAGGACGTCAAATAGTAGATGAGATAGTTCTTGCTTAGGAAGCCATCCATTCCATGGATATGCAAAATTCTCCTTCCATGTTCATTCGGTTAGACTTATCCAAAGCTTATGACAGAGTGGATTGGCACTTCCTTATCAAATTTTTGAGGCAATTTGGTTTCTCTAAGGATTGGATGGATTGGATTATGGGATGTATCTCTTCAGTTTCCTACTTAGTTCTTATCAATGGCAGGCCTTCTCAGTATTTCCCAGCTTCCAGAGGTATTAGGCAAGGTGACCCGCTATCCCCTTATTTATTCATCATTCTTGTTGAATGCTTGGGTAGGACTATAACCAAAAAGAGGGAAAACAAAACCCTTGAGGGAGTTACCATTGCTCATGGAGCTAGACCTATCTCTCATCTTCAATTTGTGGATGACTCTACTCTTTTAGGTAAAGCTACGCTTAAGGAAGCTTCTAATATTAAGCAAATCATTAGCTATTTTTCTAAGGCTATCTGGCAATTGATCAATGAAGACAAATCTAAAGTTATTTTCTTTCACAGCTCTGCTAGACAGGAATCCATGGTCTTGGATAAATTAAGATATAAGAAGACCTCTCTTCCAATCACTTATTTAGGTATTCCCATAAATATTCAAAGGCAGAAAAATAAATATTGGAATTGGTTGTTGGACAAAGTCAAGAAGAAAATTGGAAAGTGGACCAACAAGTGGCTTTCTTCTGGGGGTAGAATCACCTTGGTAAAATCAGTCCTTCAAGCTATTCCTATTTATGTTTCTTCCGTTTTGAATATCCCAAAGGTTGTTCTTCGAGAATTGGATCAAATCAATCATCGTTTCCTTTGGAGTGGTACTAAGGAGAAAAGAAAATGGGCCTTGGTGAAATGGGATACTTTATGTCTTCCTAAGAGTGAAGGGGGGTTAGGATTCCGGTCTTCAATTAATAACAACAAAGCTTTAGCTGCTAAATTATATTGGAGGATGTTGCATAACCCCAATGCTCTTTGGGCCAATAATCTCCATGCTAAATATGCTGAGAACAAAAGTCCTGAAGACCTTGTTCGCTATCAACTTCCTACCAAAGGTTCTCCCATTTTAGCAATTCTTAAGACTGGTGAGGATTTGATAAAGAAAAAATTATTTTGGATCATTCATAATGGTCAACATGCAAATTTTTGGACAGATTCTTGGGATGGTCACAAGCCTTTGATAACTCAGTTTCCCGATTGGAGGCCTTGGATGGAGGAGCTTCACCGAGCTAATTGGATAAAGGTGGCTAATTACTATCGGTACCATACTGGTAATTCAAATGTTGGTAGATATTGGATCCCTATTGAGGACTGGCCTATTCAAATCCCAGAAAGGCAAAGACAAGATATCCAAGGCATCCTTCATATGAGATCCCTCTCTTGGTCCCATGAAAAAGATATTTTTTGGATGGAACAACACTACTAAGGGTGAGTATTCAGTTGCTCAAGGTTATTTGACCTTATGCCATAATAATCCCAACCATTCTTCCGACATATTTTCTCGATTGTGGGCTCAAAAGCTCTGGCCTAAGGTGAGGTTCTTTAATTGGCTTTTATTGCATCGTAGGGTGCTTACTCGGTGAGCAACTTATGAAGCGTGGTTTTCATGGCCCTTTTAGATGTGAAATGTGTGAAGAGAATGTAGAAAATATCAACCATATTTTTATTGAGTGTACTTTAGCCTCTGAGCTATGGAGGAGAATGGCCACTTTACTTGGCTTACAAGTGGTCCAATTTTTTTACTTTTGAACAGACTTTGGAGGGATTGGCCTAATCAAGAGGGTGTTGATCATTTTATTAGGCAGTTAGTTTGGATGGGTTCTACCATTCTTCTTTGGAATATTTGGAATGAAAGGAACAACCAAATTTTTAATCAAGATAGGAAGGATATTCACTATATTTGGCAAAAGACCATAGCCAACTTAGTTGAATCAGTCCATCAACTCCTTAATCACCCCCAAAACTCCCACCAAATATGGGATCAAGTGATGCAAAGATTGAAGATTAAACCTTCTAAGGGCAACCAACTTAAAGGGAATGTGAGTATTAGTAAGATGGATAGGACTAGAAATTGGCAACCTCCTCCTAAGGATTTTGGAAAATTCAATACCGATGGAGCCTCTAGAGGGAACCCCGGAAAAGCCAGTGTGGGAGGAATTGGTAGACTTTCGGATGGCTCCCTGGTTTTTACTTTTGTTGAGAATTTGGGTATTCTTTCCAATAACCTTGCTGAGGGGTATGGTATCCTCGAGAGGCCTTCAGGAGGCTACTAAGGTTGGATGGGAAAAGGTGTTAGTTGAGTCCGACTCTCAACTTATGATTAATCTCTTGAAGACTCCTTCTAAGAATCATAAGGTGGATTGGAGAATAAAAATAATTATTGAGAAGATTCAGCTTAATCCAGATGGGATTTTTGAAAGTTGATTACAATCATGTGGTTAGAGATCAAAACAAGAGTGCTGATGCTTTAGCTAATTGGGCTTTGGACAAAGGTGATCTTACTTGTTATGGCCACCCTCCTATATGGTGGGCTTCTCAAATTAGGGAAGCTCTTCTTTCTATCATTTCTTTGGATGGCTCCAGCTTCGAAGGTACCTAGTTTCTTCTTGTTTTTTTTTTTTTTTGCTTCTCTTTGGTTCATTCAGTTTTTTTTAGTTCCCTAGCTCATTCTATTCTTTATTTTGTTTCCTCCGTTGATTCTTGCCTTAATAGTCTTTTGGTCTAGATAGGTCATTGTTTTGTTCATTTTTTTTCTTTTTTCTTTTTTCTTTTTTTGTTTAGTTTTTTAAGGTGGGTGGGTTCTTTTGTTTTGTTTTGTTTTTGTGTTCTTTGTGTTGTTTTTTGTTGTTCTTGTGTTTTTGTTGTTTTGTTTTTTTATTTTTTGTTATTGTTCTTTTCGTTCTTGTTCTTGGGTTTCTCTTTGTTTGTGTTATTTCGTGTTTTTATGTGTGAGTGTTTTCTATGTTTTTTGTTTTTGTTTATTGTCTCGTTGTTGGTTGTTTTTTATTTTTATTTTTATTTTATTTTTTTAATTTTTTAGGTTTTGGTTGTGTTTATTTTTCATGTTTTTTTGGGTTATGTCTTTGTAGTGTTCTGTTGTTTTTGTCTTGTTTGTGTTTTGTTATGTGGTTCTTGTGTTTTTCTATGTGGTTTGTGTTGTGGTTTCTTTTATCTTATTGTGCGTGTTTGGTTGTGCTTTTGTTTTTGACACACTCAAGGAGCATGTTTTTTATTTTATTTTATTATTTTTGTTGTTATTTACTTATTTTTAAATTGGTTTTGTGTGTTTGTTTGCTCCTTGAGTATGTCAAAGGTGGTAGGCCAGGTCCGAGTCCTGGGCATTTTTGGCGGAATGGATACCCCTGCCTCCTTGGGTCTTACCCGAAAGTGGCATCCCTTTTGGGATGTTTTCCACAAATAAAAAAATAAAAAAATAAAAACCCTTATTAAAAATAACCCACAATAAATCTCTCAAAATCACTTTAACAACAACTCATTATTTCTCCTAAAATCAATTCTCCATTTCCATCAAAATAAAACATAAATCAAATATGCTTTTGCAATAATAATCACAACCCTAATGATAAAATTTAATTCCCATTAAATACCTTATAACTCCAAACTTTAGGGCTAATAAAAATTATTAAAGGCAAAAACATAAATACCTCTCAAGGGGATTCGAACCCCCATACTCCATACACTGCAAGCGTCTTAACCGTAGCTAATATTCCAACCGAGCCAAAGCACTCGTTGGAAAATCAAAGGCCAAAAATACCTATAATCTTCCTCTTCCTGCCGCAAAGGACAAAGCACCAAAGCGCTTCCCACACACTGTCGTCAAGGAGATTTGATCCCTGATATTTGCGCTGCCCATAGTCTTAGCAAAATCGATACACCAATGCACCACGCCTCATACCACGTTTGAGATTTCCAAATTGTTGCACTTTCTTCACTGCTTCCTTTTCGATAATTTGCACGAGCTCTTTCGAATTCCAAGGTAATTAACACACAAGAGCAAGGATGATTATTTGGTTTAATTGCCACCCATTTATATAGTGTTTAACAACACTTTGAAGACGTCGGTGGAAATATTAAAACTGTATTTGCATGATGACATCGGTGGGAAACTTTCCATTTAAATTTGAATTTAAATTTTAAATAATTAAAATTTAAACCAAACATTAAAACTCAAATAACTCCATCACCGGGGCACCTTTTTCGACGAAACGAAAGCCCAACGTGGGTTTTAAGAAAAATCTAGATAAAATCTGTTGTCCATGGTTTTAAATAAAACCTTTTATTTTCCCTACCTTGGTTTTCATAAAAACCCTTCATAGATCCTTTTGACATTTATTGCTCTATTGACATCAATGACAACATTTCAGCTTAGGGACTCAAAATGTCCAACAATATGACTTGTCCTATTGTATTTTATCTTCTATTTTTTTCAAACTTCTCGATGATGGTGTATTGTCTATAGTGAAGAGGTCTAATATTTTTATTATATCCAACTTTGAATTGATGTGGGATCCAATGTTGGTCATGGTGTTGCTTGTGTTTTTTATTTATACTTTTCAAGAGTTCATGGACCTATTGTTAGATGTGCTAAATTTATTCTATAAATTGTGCTACCTTTTTTACTTCTTTTTTTCCATGAGGTGAGTACTCCATGGGTTGCACAAGGAGAGCTACATCAGTTGGTGCCAAGGGTTAGAACACAAAATAGACATGAAATAAGTTGTGTTTGGTAGATTTATGCAAAGCTCAATTGTACCAATGGTAAATGTAGGGGAGGCTCTCATCCAATGTGCATGGATTCTTGAAATTGTACATTCAAAGAAGATGTGTGATGAGTCAATTCATAACTTTTATCTAGTCATTAGTATCAATATATAAGGCTATGGACATGGTTAATGTGGTGTCCATTATGATCCATATGGTGGACTAAAAAATACTCAAAAATATATACCATCTATCAAATACAATGGACTTTGTCAATCTAAATTTGACCCATAAATGACTAAAATAGAACTTAGCAATCTCCTCAGCTAAAATGAATTTCTTACAAGAAATTATATCAGTCATTTCTTAAAAATGATCAAATACTATAAAAATAGTGGTGAATTACAAGGCCAACAATGGTGAAGTACCTATGAGTTCTCTTGATATAATCATATGGGAAAGTGCTATGTAAGTCTTTGCTTATCTTGATTTAAGCCTAGGAACACCTTCATATAAGCCTATAGGCAAATACTATGTAAGCCTCCAAGAATATTGATGTAAGCCTATGAGCATATTCATGTAATCTAAAGCATCTTTCTATGTAATCCTATAAGCATTCCTCTATGTAAGGCTACAAGACGTAAACCTATGAGCATCTTCATGCAAGCCTAAGGGCACTCTCATGTATTCACCCTTAGTGGTATTGGTTAATCCACCTTTATGGATAACCTTGCTTAAAGGGTAATTTATTATATTTTATTGTAAGGTTTTCCTCAAGGTTAAGTTAATATGGCTTTAGGTGAACCTCTCATTAGAGTTTTGGTATCACTATAAATACCCTTCAATGAGTAGTCATTTATAATATAATTGTGATATATGAAAAATATTTTGGGGATGCCCATGGGCACCCACTCCTTATTCCTTCTCTCATATCATGTCATTAATCTTTTTCTCTCTCTTTTTTGTCCATACACTCTCTTTTTAACTCTTCTTCATTTTTTTTCTTATGGTTGTGGTGAATGGATGTTTAGGGATGTTTCTAGACAATATTAAAAATTCCAACATATTATCCTATGTATATTGAAATATTGAAAGGATAACATCCCAAAGGCTATTAGAATTGACAAATAAAGTAAAATTATCCATTGATTCAGACCATCCAAGAATACTAATCTTATTTTCTAAAATTTGTAGAACTATGTTGAAGGACCCCCAACAATCCATAGATCACAATTATGAATATTCATTGGATTTGACAAAAATATTTAAAGGTCATTCCTACATCTTTCATGAGTAACTGTAGTTGGAACATATACATTTTTAACCTCAACTTTGATATTTTCCTCTTTCCTACAAAATAGAACAACAATCCAACTACTTTTTGCTTCCAGCAATTGTCCATCCCCTTTGTGTTTGTTCTATATTATCATCATACCTCTAGAAGATCCTACTTAACTTTCACTACATTTTATAAGAAATTGTCAGACAGTCCCACATCTTCCAAATATTTTTTAATGTATCCTTACATTTTTCACTACTTAATTTTGTTTCTTGTATTAAAATAAACTTAGCACTATAAAAACCAATAAATTCTATAAAATATTATTTTTAGGGATCTTATTCATGCCCCTTATATTCCTGTTGGCATTTTTGCCACATTGAAATTTTGTTGTAAATTTACCAGTAAAACTTACAAATGCTTTTTGAGTGTTTTCACACATTGAACATTTTTGATGGGTGTAATTTCGGGTGCAATTAAAGTAAAATGCTTTTCCCTTCTCCAAAATGATTTTTGTCCGAAATGGCCTTTTCGCTTTTCGAAATGGCCTTTTCGCTCTCCGAAATGCCTTTTGCTTTCTAAAATGCTTTTTGTCCGAAATGGCATTTTCGCTCTCCTAAATGCCTTTTCCTTTCCAAAATACCTTTTGCTTTCCAAAATACCTTTTGCTTTCGAGCAGTTTTGTTCTCATTAATTTTCAAAGAAATCAAGTTTCCAAGATTGGCCCCACTTATGGCAGTAGAATATTTTCCCAGAAAAAGTCGAAAGAAAAGGACAAATATTGGGGTACAATTTCATTTCACATAGGATGAAAGTATTAAGTGCACATTCCAAGCAAAAGCTCGTTTCAGGCTAATTGAAGATGAAGGCCCTTTTTTGGGTGAAATTTCATGTTTTCAATGAAAATATTCTTTGAAAAAGGATTAAGATTGATGAAGTTAATTCCTATGGCAATATTATCACCAAAACTACCAGGTGCTTTGGACTCCAGTGCAATATTATTCATTTTCAAGGCACCGACCACTTCGTGGGTATGCATTTCCAAGGCGCCACCATAGAGAATGAAATCAGATCGTTGATTCCTGCTGAAGCCTGATATGCCATGTGATAAAATCAGTAGATATTTTCTTTGGCATTTGTTCATTGGTTCATTATTGTTGCCGAGGAGAGAATTGCTACTATTGGTGTCTGAGTGGCCGACACCTTGCCTCCACATGTATTTAATGAAAGAGGCGAAAACCTCTATAAATACTAATCAAATTTCCATTGTAAAAGGAGGTTGGACATTTTGCAAGAAAACTTCTTAAGTTCTCTGCATCAATAGAAGAGACTTGGCTTCTGAAATTTGCAAGCATTATTATGTGTGTGATTTCCTTCTATTTTTAAGCATTTCTTTTTATGCTCATGTTCCTGCTGTTAAGTTTCAAATTCTATTTCTGGATTTAAAACATTGTTGGTGAGTGAGTAAGTTTTGAAATGTGATCTGAGGGTTGTCCCTACAAAGGTGTGAGTAAAATTATGTTGCTTTCCTTCTGTTATATGTTGTTATAAAACTTGGTGGAATTTTTGTTGTTAGTCTGCCCCAATCCTACACCTTTGACCTATGGCCATATTTCCCTTTCTTTCTATTATTTCTAGTTTCTTTCCCGCAACTCTAGTCTTCAACAGTGTAGGATTTAGTAAGGGAACCAACCCTCTCTGGAGATTGGTCCGAAGGAATTTTCTCTTTCCCTCGGCCTTTCAATGTTGGCTGAGTCTAGGGTGCACAAGTGATAATATCTTGTACTTAGGCAGATTTGTGACCAACAGTTTTTGGCATGCCCGGTGGGACTCAAAAGAGTCCATTCCCAGTAGAATTTAGGTTTGATGTTCACCTTTTTTCTTTCAAATGATTAGAGCATATGGTGACTCGATCATATCCAAAAATCTTCGAACATGGGGATGGTGAAAGTTGTACTCCATGATCACAAGATCGAAGGCTAAAAAATCTGAAAACCCCATTGAGTTTTTTGAACTCGATATCCAAAAATTAGGTGAAAACCCTAGGTTGGTCACCCCATCACTTACATCATTTGCAACATCCTCATAAATAGCTGGTGTGTTTTCTATTTCTTCAAGTCCAATTAGTACTGCCACCAGTGTTCCTCCACCCCCACCTCATATTCCAGTTCACATGGCACAACCGCATCAACAACAATAGCCACCAAGGCAGTTCCCAACATGGAATAACTTAGGAGCCTTGAATTTACAAGCATAAAATCTGGTCCCTCAAGATGCATTAAAAGCTTTGCCTACCTATGATGGTACTAGAAAAACTGCATATGAGCATATCCAAGATGTAGCTGCTTTGGCCACGATTCATGACATTGTAGATGAGGATGTGATGATTAAGTTATTAGTCTTATCACTAAGAGGAAAATTGCTCTATTGGTACCGATCATTGGAGCATGGCACCATTACTTCATGGGATCAGTTGGCCGAGTTGTTGATCAAGAATTTTCATGAGCAAGTTGATCCATATTCTTTGCTGCACCAATTTACCACCATTCAGAGGCATCCTCAAGAGGAGATTGTAGATTTCAATGTCCGATTTGTGCGAAGTTGGCAAAGAGTTCCAGATGGTTTGAGGCCTACGCATGAACAAGCGACATTCTATTATCTCCGAGCACTCAACATCGATATTGGTATGGCAGTGCGCCAGGCCAATGTGAACACATTTCTAGATTTGTATACACAAGCTCAAAAGGTCGAAGCTGATTTAATTGCTATAGGTAGGCTTCCTCCAAAGGTAACCATACCCATTATTCCTGATCTTCCACAATACCTTCATTCCAACACATTCTCACAGCCAATGTCGATAATGTATCTGATCCCCTCATGGAATTCGGCACCTCCTCTGATCGCTCCTATCCCGATACCACAATAGTCAGCTCCTAGTTTCCCATAATTACCTACCCCATTAGCTCCTCAATGGCCTCCATCTATCCATTTTCCTGCATTACCTGCACCACCAACACCTCTACCTTTACCGACACCTCCTACCCCCTCAAATCTTGATCCTTACATGACACTTTTGCAAGAAGTAAAATCTGCTAATTCAGCTATAAGAGCAATGGGCAATAAAATCATAGTTATTGAAAGAAAGCAAGCCAAGAGAGATTTCCAACCCAGGAGATTTCAACCTCCGCCAATCACCAGGGAACAAGTGACTTCAACAAGCAAGGTGCTTGAGAGGCACCCAACTGTATCGACGAATGAGGAAGTTGGCCTCACAGATAGAACATATTGGTGCTCTACATGTAATGATCCACACGATGAGGAGACTTGTATGGTTCATTTGAACTACGTGCAAACACTAGCTGCAAGCTCTTCTGGAGGTCAGGTTAACATGATTACCGAAATGGATCACAATTTCATGGTTCCATCTGAAGAACAAGTTTCAGTTCTCACAAGAGCTGGGAAGAAGCCAGTCATAGTAGACCTAGCTGAGATGGAACCATTAAGGGTACCCACTGACCCAAAGATGCAAAATGAGAAGAAACAAGTACAAGTGAAAGTTCCTACTTCAACACCAAAGCCAGATTCACCTGTTCTATTAAAAGATATTTTACCATCACAAGCGAAGGAAATATTGCAAGAAAAAGCCTCGACTTCATAGGCAAAAGCTAAAACAGAGGAACAAGCCAGAGAAAAGCTCAAGTACCCATATTTGACTAAAATATAGAGGGTAGAAGCCACACAACAATATCAAAGCAAATATGAGGCCACTAACAAGAAGGAGTCTGGTTCATCCACATACAATATTGTTGAGGAGTTGAAGAAGATTCCTGCTAAGGTTAGTCTTTATGATGCATTACAATTACCTAGGCAAGTCGATCTGTTACAAGAATCATTGAAGTATGTGAAATATAATAGGAAGAGTCCTACCCAGACAATTTTTGCTCAAGCATTAACTACTTCAGCCACTGGAAAGAATAGACCACCCCATTTCTATTTGTCACTCAGGATGGAGGGTTGGATAGTGCACAACTGTATGATTGATTCTGGTGCTACGACAACTGTCATGCCAAAGGCAGTTTGTGAAGTCATGGGTATGGAGTATACAAGGAGTAGCCCTGGAGTCTTGCAGTTGGATGGGACACCTATGAAAATAGTAGGTGTGATCAAGGATATTCCCATTGTCCTTCATAGTATACCAAAAATCATGGTCATCCAGTAAGTGGTAGTAGTTGACCTGGAACCATACTTTAGCATGTGCCTCTCGAGGGAGTTCACAGCTAAGCTGGGAGGATATCTTTCCTTAGACTACTCGCATTTGGAGATACCATTCAAGGGAAAGAGGATTCATATTCATAATGAGAAGCCCTCACCTTTTCACATTGAGAAGTTGGAGGAAGAAGAAAGTTCCCCAAGAGCGGTTAACATGATGACCGAGGAGTTAGGAGAAATTGATTTAATGGAAGAAGCACTAGGTGAGCTTCAACTCGAGGATGAGTTTTCACTCATGGACTTCAATGCGATGGTTGGAACAGACATTGGCTGCTATACTATCACGAAGCCAGAGCAGATTGAAGAGAAGGTTCCTATTTCCCCCGATCCTGTTGTAGATCAATTATGGAGAATGTATTTTGATGGCACCAGATGCAAGAATGGTGTAGGATCCGGTGTTGTGTTGATCTCTCCCGAAGGGTTGCAAAAGACTTATTCTTATAGGCTAAATTGGGGTTGCACAAATAATGCAATGGAATATGAGGCCTTATGCCTTGGATTGAAGAAAGCTGAGAAGTTGGGTATTAAACAACTGTAGATTTTTGGTGACTCTGAACTCATTATTAATCAGATCACTAACAGGTGTGTGTCAAAGCAACACTACTTGAAGGCCTACCGCAATAGAGTTTGGGACTTGTTTGAATATTTCACTACTTTAAATGTTTAGGCGATTTCGAGAGAGCTAAATAAACATGCAGATATTCTGGCCTCTCTTGGTGCTAACTACTCTCCTGTTGAGCAAGTAGTTAGAAAGCCTAAGACAGTTAGGGTAATTTACAGACCCTCAGTTCCTGACAAAAATCTCTATTGGCAAGTATTTGACAATGATGAGCAGATAGTTAACTTCTTGCTTAAAGAAACTGCAAGCGTTGATGATAGAGTCCTTGCTGAAGAAGAGAGAGAAGGGATGATTTAGCTAAAAAATAATCACATCCCTAGGGGACTGATTACACTTGAAAGTATGTTCGACCAGAGTGATCGGGCTGAGAAGCACAAGATTAAAATTGATGTGAAGGATTATAAAGAGTTGCATTTGGAGCCTGAGAAAATTATCAAGGTTGGAATAGATGGCACCCCAAAAGAACTGGAAGATATCAAGAAATTGTGTTTCGAGTATCCAGATATTGTTGCCTGGAGCTACCACGATTTGAGGGGTTACGATAAGAATGTGATCCAACATACTATAGAACTACAGGAAGGGGTAAAACCTTTTCGTCAAAAACAGTGGCCTGTCAATCCCAAGATTGAAGTCCTCATGAAAGCGGAGTTGTTGAAGATGTTGGAGGCCAAGATAATCTATCCAATCAAGCACTCAACATGGGTGGCTAACCTGGTCCCAATACAAAAAATAATGGAGACATTCGGTTGTGTGTTGACTTTCACAATCTAAACCAGGCATCTTTAAAGGACCATTACCCTTTGCCTCAGATCGATCAAATCCTTCATGTAGTAGCTGGTGCCCAGAGATTCTCATTGCTTGATGGTTTCTCTGGGTATAATCAGATTTGGGTGAAATACGAGGATCAATATAAAACAACATTCACCACCAAGTGGGGTACTTTCACCTACCAACGGATGCCATTTGGACTTTCAAATGCCGGTGCCACTTTTCAGAGGGCTATGGACATTGCTTTCGATGAGTTATTGAATAAGATTATTGTGATCTATCTTGATGATATGACTATGTTTTCGCATCACAGAGAAGACCACATTGCTCATTTGAGGTAGGTGTTTGAGAAGTACCATGAGTTTGGGATCTCGATTAATCCGAAGAAGTCAATATTTTTTGTTAAATAAGGGAAGCTATTGGGCCATGTGATCTCGCAAGAAGGATTGGCAATCGATCCTGCAAGAGCTGAAGCCCTCCTGAGGCTACCATTGCTGGCCAATAAAAAATATTTGCAATCTTTCTTTGGCCAAATCAATTTCATTCGTAAGTTTATCGCTGATTTCGCTCAAGTGGTGAAACCCATGACTGAGCTTTTGAAGAAAGGTGTTGAGTTTAAATGGACTGAAACAAGAAGAAAAGCTTTCAAGGAAATCAAGGAGAGGATTACTCAGGCTCCAGTATTGATTAATCCTGATTATTCTAAAGATTTCATCCTCTATGCGGTAGGCGAATAGGAGAGTTATGTTGTAGTTTTGACACAATCGCAAGAGGATGGAGGTGAGAAGCCAATTGCTTTTTTGAGTCAGGTTATTTCTCCTCATCAAGAGAAATATAATTTTATTGAAAAACAAGTATATGCAATAATGAAAGCATTGAAGAAATTTCGACACTTCGTTTCTCAGAGAAAAATGGTTGTGCATGTCATACACCCCGATGTAAGAAATTTTATTCTCCAAGGAGAATTAGGGGACAAGAGAGCAGGTTGGGTCTCAAAAATTCAAGAATATGATGTGGAGATCCGACCAACCAAGCTAGTTCGTGGGAGAGCTCTATGTTCGGAGCTAGCCAAAAGTGTAGCTTCCGAGTCATTAGATATGTTGTATGAGGATAATCTGGGCGAGAACATTTGTGCAAACCATACCACCAACAATATTGATTGGACCGAAGAGCTAATTGATTATTTTACCTCAAGCATATGTCCATCTTGTCTTGATGCTTCACAACGTCGAAGATTCAGGTTGCAAGCTCTCACATATACTTTATTTCTTGAGGGGTTATTTTACAAAAACATTGATGGAATTCTTCTCAGGTGTGTGAGGGACTCCGAAAAAGAAAATATTTTAGAAGAATTTCATTTTGGACTATCGAGTGGTCATTATGCAGGAAGGCCCATGGCCTTAAAAATCATCCAAGCAGGCTATTTTTGGCCTACCTTGTTTGTTGATGCTCACAAAGTAAGTACTCATTGCGATAGTTATCAGCGATATGTTGGTAGAATCAGAAAGGGGGCATTACCCCTTCGCCTGATTCAAGTAGAAGCACCATTCCAACAATGGGGCCTAGACTTTATCGGGGTCATTGAACCTAACTCGTCTGTCGGCCACAAGTATATCTTGACTGTGACTGATTACTTCACCAGATGGACTGAAGCTATCCCAACCAAGAAAGTGGATCAAGTCACGGTCATCACTTTCCTCGAGGGGTTGATCACTCGCTTTGGTGTCCTGGATGCAATCATAACAGATAATGGAACTCCTTTCATAGGCACCAAAATCAGTGAATTTATGGGTACGTATGGAATTTATTTGAAAACTTCATCTAATTACTATCTGTAGGGGAATGGCCTGGCTGAATCTACAAACAAGAACCTACTCAAAATTTTGAAGAGGACCCTTGGCAACAATAAGCGGAGCTGGCACTTGCTTTTGAACCAAGCATTATGGGTCGATCGCATCTCGGTAAAAAAATCTATCAAGACGTCCCCTTATTCCTTGGTATACGGTAAAGAAGCAGTTTTGCCTATCCATATTGAATTACCGGCCCTCCAAACTTGGCATTTGATTAATTATGAGGATGATGAGTCTGATCCCATGAGCATGAGGTTGGCTCAACTTTTACAATTGGAGGAAGAAAGGGAGAAGTCATACCAAGCCTTCATAGAGCATGCTGAGATGACAAAGAAATGGTTCGGTAAAAAGGTTTCTAAAAGGACCTTTAAGGTTGGCGACCTTGTATTGAAGTGGAATGAAAAGAAGTCAAAGCCCGACAAACATCACAAGTTCGAGGCAATATGGGAAGGTCCATTTCAGATCATAGGTGCCAATCAAGTTAATTCTTTTTATTTGCAAGATATGGATGGTAATGCACTATCAATTCTAGTTAATGGTCTTCATTTGAAGGCCTATTATCAGTAAAAATAGAGATTATGGATGTAAATATGTACATATTTTCATTTTACGTTGTTGCTTTCTAGGTTCTGATTTCAAGAAAAAAAAAAAAAAAAGTGGTCAAAGCCCGAGACTTCCCAGGAGGTCACCCATCCAAGTGCTACTCTAGGAAGGTTATGCTTAACTAGGTAGTTCTTAGAAAAATTAAAACCAGAAAGTCAAATTGGATGATGTGTTTTGAGGATCCAAAATTCTAGAGGTGTAAAAAAAAAAAAAAAAAGGCTCCATTTTTTTAACCCTTTTCAAACCATGCCATGGCCTTACCTTGGAACCCCTTTTTTTTTTTTTTTTCCCCCCCCCCCCAAAAAAAAAAAAAAAAAATTCTCCCAATTTATTCATACCTTTTTCCTTTTACTTTTCACTTTTAACCTTTAAAAATAAAAAAAAAAACATTTCCTTCCACCAAATTCAAAATTTAAAATTTCAATTTAAAAACCTCCTCCCAAATAAATTCCCCCCACTTTCCCCCAAAAAAAAAAAACCATCTTTTCTTCTTTTCCCATGAACCTCCTTTTCCATACTGCACTACCCGTAATATCCGCATATTTCCATTTTTCGTTCCATATCATACACTTTGCCCACTCATCGCACTTTCCAAAGCAAAAAAAAAAAAAACAACCACTTCTTCACATTTGAATGCATGTGGTGCCCATAAAATTAGCAAGATTTCCAATGGATATGCATGAAAAATTATTAAAGGAGGCCAACTCTTCGGTTCTCAATCAAAGCATTTGCAGAGTTCCTGTGTAGAAGTCTTGCAAGTTTCTTTTGCTCTAGGGTTTGCCGTTCTTCACTACATATTCAAAGAAAGCTGAGGATGGGGAAGAAAGCCATGGAAGCCAAAAAGGTGAAGGTGCAGAAAAAGCCTGAAATTGAAAAGAAGCAGTGAAAATCTCGAGAAGAGGAGGATGAAGATGTAGAATTAAAGCCCTATGATGATCGCTTGATGCATATTAATGATTGCAATATCACTAACAAAGGAGTGGAAAAGTTACATTTGGATGTCGAATTTGCTGCACAAAACATGTCTGTTGAACATCCCCGTACTATAGCATTTCATTCCCATATTTTTTGGTTCCTGTGTACACCCGTGCACCCATGTCCCGAGCTGATTTGGGCCATCGCGCAATGTTATAATACTGGTACAAGAACTGTCCAAAATGCCCACGGAGAAGAATTGTTCAGTATTTCGGCTAGTTCCATACGGGATGCATTTGCTTGTGGAGCGCAACCTCCATCTTATGCCACACATAAAAAGCTCAATTTTAAAGAAGAGGAAGAGAGGTATCAATCCACTATTCACATGCGGTAGTTCATGGAGAGCCAGTTATTGAAGACACCATGATTTGGGGAGTTGCCAAAACTGCCAGCACCATTAAAGAATTTCAAGAGCCCAGATTTGTATTCAATGATAGCGTGGCTGACGGGACTATCTTTAGATTCCATAGTGCACAAGTGGCAAGCATCATTGGTGCAATGCATTTCACAAGTAGGGTTTTATGCTCCAAACCTGATTTTCTTTGATTGGGCAGATTTCTTGGAATGGAGGATACACTCACAATTGCAAAAGGTACAAAGTGGAGAAGATATTACTTTCAGGCATTGTTCCCTTTTGGCATGGTATTTTTTCTATCATATGCACTCTCACTTTGCCTTCATAGCAATAAATAAGACAGATGAAGTAGGAAAAGCATTGCCAGTATACTCATGGACTCAAATTTTGTCAAAGGAGTCCTATTATAATTTCAACATGATATTTTTAGGACCCGCCTTGGAGTTAATTTATGGAGTATGTAACAGAATGCCTCGGGCAATGCAAGCAAAAGTGGTTGATCAAAAAAGAGGTGATGTATTTTTACTGACACAAGGCATGGTGGTTAGAATGTTTGGTTTTACTGGTAAACCTTTTCTGCTGCCATATTTTACAACTGAACACCTTTTTGCCTTGGAAGTAGCCCGACAAAGTGATTTCATCAATGATACCTATGGGTCAGGCCGGGGAAAGAAGAATACATGTGCTATGCCTTTCAAGTTTGGTGATATAACAGTTACTCAGAGTGGGTAGAATGAATTAATTGTTGAGATGCTCTATGACCATGGATTGGTTGAGCTTCCTCAATGATGGAAGTATGATCCTTTGGGTATTTTTTCCAATCACATCAAGGCCAAGACTTTTCATTGTTGCCCCAGAGAAGACATCGTACAACAAAGGAATAATCTCGAAGGACATGACCTTGAATGACATGTGGAGAAGATGATGTCACTTCCTCCTTGGCATGATTTTTATGAGATGGAGGTCGAATATGATCCAAAAAATCATCCAGAGCAAGTTCCTCCTCTAGGTCTGTTTGAACAAATGAAGGTAAAATTGCCTGATTGGTCTGATGAGAAGATTGCTAGCTGGTGGATCATGAGGATTCACCGAAATAAGCCCAAGGTAAATTATCCATTGGTTATGGATGATGCATTTTCAATGATCTATGATGAACAGTATGAAAAGTACCAGCCCCTCTCCCTTGCTGATTTAGTGCCTAGAAGTATTAGCAGTCCAGATAGAGAGGAAGATATAAGGAGACAAGAGGAGGCATCAAAAGAAGAGAGGATAACGATTGAAGATGAAGAAGAAGAGCAATTTTCGTTGGAGGAGCAACTTCCACAAAAGAAGAGAAGCGCAGCTATGAGAGTTCATTTCCCTAACATAGTGAAGAAACCTAGGAGTGGGGCCCTTTCTACGTTGAGCACCAAATTGCTTCCTTCACCAACAATTGAGCCAATTGTTTCTTCGGATATATCTTCTTTGGCTCAGTTGGGACAATCAGTTCCAATGGTGATAATGGTAAATCCGAATGTGGAGAAGGCAAGATCGAAAGGAGAGGACAATATTGTGGCACAACAACATTCACCATCGGCTCAAATGGTGTTGGAGCCCGTAGGTATGCATTTTCTTTCTTCTTCTCTTTCTAACAAGCATTTGGTGACCACTGTCTTTTCATCTACAGTTCCCATGTCAACTTCACCCCCAATTGCTACATCCACCTCTTCCATTCCCATTTCTATCCCATAGTCATAGGTCACCAGTGCTTCCCTAGTTTCACCCATTTCATCCTTTTCTCTTTCCTTCAGTTCATTCGCATCCACCTCAAATCCATTTTCCCTTCCATTACCCTCCATTTCATCTTCCATGCCTTCTCATCCTGTTACTTCTATAACCACACAAGCCCCTCTTCGAGTAAGCATGGCTGAAGCACCCTCCACTTCCATCCCTATGGTTGAATCAAATCCTCAACAAGCCCTTTTCCTGTCCTCCCCAATTTTTGCAGTACAGGGAGCCACTAGCTTTTGAGATGGAGTTGCTACCTGAGCACCCGATAGCAGAAAAAATTAGTAGGGCATGACAAAGTTCATCAAGATGGTTGAAGAATCGTAAGAGAAAGGATGCGCTAGCCATGGCAAAACCAATGAAGAAAGTAACTTTTGATCCAGCAGCAATGGAGATGCACACGGTGACAATGGTTCCTCAGGTTCAGAAACCTCAAGGAGAAATGGTGCCCACTGACTATTCCTACCAAGCAGTCACCGAGGACCTCACAAAGATGGATCCAATAGAGCAAATGGGTACCATACAAGTGGCATCAAGTTCAATTTACCTACAAGCTGAGCATTATAAGGATTGTTTCATCCAGGCTGAAGCAAATATCAAGGAGCTAGAGGAGGCCTTGGAAGCACAAAAGGCCAAACTGGATACTGCACAGTCTAAATCTCAATAGTGGCAGCAGTAGGCAATGCGTTTGGAGGGTGAAATCATGGAGATCAACAGCTTCTCAATTCCAGATAGAAGAGCAAGAAGCACAATTAAAGATCCAAGCCTTGCAGGACTAGCTTTAGAACTTGTAGAATCAGTTGGCGATAAAAGCTATACAATCCATGACCCTCAC
Source organism: Wollemia nobilis (assembly GCA_028583015.1). Taxonomy (NCBI): domain Eukaryota; kingdom Viridiplantae; phylum Streptophyta; class Pinopsida; order Araucariales; family Araucariaceae; genus Wollemia; species Wollemia nobilis. Next base: position 2,457,587 of record JAQPPZ010003276.1, read on the forward strand.
CAAGGATAAAATTAAAGAAGCTCGCAGTCAATTGTTGAATGATTGTAGGAAGATGGCAACCAAGGCTACATTAGTTCTCATGTTCCTTCAGGAGGTACAAGCAGTTGTTTCATATGGCGGGCCTATAGTGGACAACATAGAGCAAGATTTAGAGCCAAAGTTAGAAATGGCCATGAAGATCCAGTCAATGACTCAAATGGATCTCTGGTTTCATCCAATGAGTGAAATAGCCCATGATTGGGCAAGTGCCAAGATCACCTTGCATAGTTTTTTCTCCAAGATGGAACTGCTTAAAGAAGCCCGTAGACTATAGGAGACATTTGAGCATGAGAGGCACATTTCCTTGGATCACTTTGACACCATCGCAGCTAATGGTTTCCCTAGCTTTGTTGATGATCAGGGGAATATTCTGGCGAAGAAAGACCTGGATGCATTATGGGTTGTTTTCATGGATGATACCTCAGATATTGATAACTTGGAGGAGCCCATCACCGAAGAGCATGTACTGCCATTGATGAGAAAATTTATTCACATTGAGTCTAGATTACTAGAGCTCAGCCAAAGGGCCAAATATATTGATCTAGAAAAGGTTGAGACTTTTCGATATCTTGTGGGTACACTCAAAGCTCGTGAGGCGATTACTATAGATGCATGGGCTGATGCAATTGCAATGTATGAATCCATAACGACACATCTCAAAAAATAGGACGAAGATGGTACCAGTAGCCGACCATCAGATGCAACTGATAGTGGGGACTCTGCGCCCAATGAATAAAGGCCTGGGATCAATTGAATTCAGGCGAGCTGAATACCCCGTGAGCTACCAAAAATGTTGGCATTTTTACCACATTGAAATTTTATTGTAAATTTGCCAGTAAAACTTACAAATGCTTTTTGAGTGTTTTCACACATTGAACATTTTTTGATGGGTGTAATTTCGGGTGCAATTCAAGTAAAATACTTTTCCCTTCTCCAAAATGCTTTTTGTCTGAAATGGCCTTTTCGCTCTCTGAAATGGCCTTTTCGCTCTCCGAAATACCTTTTCTTTCAATCTTTTTCGAATGCCTTTTCTTTCCTCCTTTTTCTTAAATGCCTTTTTCTTCTTCGAAATGCCTTTTCACTCTAAAATCTTTCTTTTTGAACACTTTCATTGGTCAAATACCTATCTTTTCGATAGTTTTGTTCTCATTAATTTTCAAAGAAATCAAGTTTCCAAGATTGGCCCCACTTATGGTAGTAGAATATTTTCCTAGAAGAAGTCGGAAGAAAAGGACAAATATTGGGGTACAATTTCATTTCACATAGGATAAAAGTATTAAGTGCACATTCCAAGTAAAAGCTCGTTTCAGGCTAATTGAAGATGAAGGCCCATTTTTTGGGTGAAATTTCATGTTTTCAATGAAAATCTTCTTTGAAAAAGGATTAAGATTGATAAAGTTAATTCCTATGGCAATATTATCACCAAAACTGCTAGGTGCTTTTGATTCCAGTGCAATATTGTTCATTTTCGAGGCACCGACCACTTCGTGGGTATGCATTTCCAAGGTGCCACCATAGAGAATGAAATCAGATCATTGATTCCTGCTGAAGCTTGATATGCCATGTGATAAAATTAGTAGATATTTTCTTTGGCATTTGTTCATTGGTTCATTATTGTTGTCGAGGAGAGAGTTGCTACTATTGGTGTCTGAGTGGCCGACACCTTGCCTCCACATGTATTTAATGAAAGAGGCGAAAACCTCTATAAATACTAATAAAATTTCCATTGTAAAAGGAGGGTGGGACATTTTGCAAAAAAACTTCTCAAGTTCTCTGCATCAATAGAAGAGACTTGGCTTCTGAAATTTGCAAGCATTACTATGTGTGTGATTTCCTTCTATTTTTAAGCATTTATCTTTTATGCTCTTGTTCCCGTTGTTAAGTTTCAAATTCTATTTCTGGAATTTGAATATTGTTGGTGAGGAAGTGAGTTTTGGAATGCAATCCTAGAGGTTGTCCCTGCAAAGGTGTGAGTAAAATTATGTTGCTTTCCTTTTATTATATGTTAGTTATAATACTTGAGTGGAATTTTTGTTATTAGTCTTCCCCAATCTTACACCTTTGACCTGTGGCCATATTTCCCTTTCTTTCCATTATTTTTAGTTTCTTTCTCGCAACTCTAGTCTTCAACAGTGTAGGATTTAGTAAGGGAACCATCCCTCTCTGGAGATTGGTCCGAAGGAATTTTCTCTTTCCCTTGGCCTTTCAATGTTGGCTGAGTCTAGGGCGCACAAGTGATAATATCTTGTACTTAGGCAGATTTGTGACCAACAATTCCATGATACCATTTTCTTCATCACTTTTTTATTTTTATTAGTGAGCTTAGCTCCATTTGTTAACATCTATGATGTTACTTTTGATTTTCCAAATCAATATCCATTTGGATTTCCTTTTCTCTTTGTTTTTTATTTGAAGGTATTCATCTTCTTTTTCCATTCCTACCAATAGTTTTATCTTCACTAAAATATTTAGATTTTCCATATTATTCATGATGATCCTTATCTTCTAAAGATTTATGTTGCACTATAGAATTTGAAACGCAAGGAAGAGCCTCAAAACCACTTTCTTCTTTATGTTACCCCAAAAACTCTCAAGTATAAGGATGATCCTCCATAGTAATTACTTTCTTAGGCTTCCCTAAAGGCCTAAATTTCTATGAATATGCTTCATATGTATTTTTATTATGATGTTGTTGAAACCCTAAAGTGCAAGGGATGCACTATACTACTTTTATCTGTATTGCAAGGAGAGGATTTTATACTAGTTGAGAAAAATAAAAATGATTATCTAGTAAACCTTGATCTCTTTCACCTCTTTTTCTTTAAAAATTACCTTTCCATCTTCCTTCATAGTTTAACTCCTGAATTTGAACTTTTTCATTGTATTTCCTCATCCCTTGTATCAAGTTCTTTTTTTCTAATGATTTTTCAAGTTATAATGGACTTCCCTATTCGATGATGCAAAGGGGATTTCTTTACCACTTTTTTAGGAGTGGAAAAACCTTGATTTGACCCAACTTCTACTATGATATAATCTCATTGCTTCATATTGAACTTTATCTCATGCCAAAAAAATTCCATTTTTTTCACTTTGCAATCTCTTGCCATATGACCACTCTCATAATATTTGTGATATTAAAATGCAATGTTTTCATCATCCACTGGTTGGTCCCATTCTCTTGATCTATATTTAATCCTAATGGACTGTAGTAAAGGTTTTAAAATGTTCATGGCAATAAATATTTGGGTGTATACAACATGTCTTCACTCCCTAGCAGTCAACTCTTCTTGGATGAACTCCCCTAGGGTATTGCCAATATTATTTAGAATATCCTTATTGATAATATGATATGGAAGCCCAAAAAGACTAATTCATACTACAAGCATTTTAATGGTCTATGTCTCTATAAAAAAATTCTCTCCATGGTCGTAGATATAATGCATCTCTACCCCTAAATCATGGGCCACCATTCATTATTTTATCCCTAATTTTTCAACTAGAAAATATGAGGAAATTAACTTAAGCGTGATGAAAGGATTGGGCCTAGGTGGATGGGCTCGGGGAGAGCCACGACACCTACGCCACTGGGTCCAATTGGCACATTTGTCATTATGGTTCATGGCAGGCATAACAAGAACGATCCTTTCCCAAAGATCCTCGGAAGGTGGTCCAGCAGATCCTTGGTCCTGTCCCTCGTGCTTGGCAGAGTTCAAAGATAGGTGGGTGTTTTTTCATCTCCCTTGCAGAGATTTGGACGGGTCCGTCATGCCTAAGATAAGATCACCATTGGCCCTCTCCCAGGCCACCTTGAGAGGACACTCCGGCCCACCTCTCTAGACACAACTGCCAAAGGCGCCACTACCTTCGGTAACACGTGGCACCTTCGAAGATTGCGTGTCCACCTCAGCATCAATCTTTACCACCATCCTGGATCTAACACTATCTTTGGTGATGATAACCCTCCCTGCATACATGTGAGGCTCATCTCCAAAGAAAATCTATTTAATTTAGTGGTGTTTTGGGTGAGCCTTGTCTTTTTTGGTGTAAGGTGTCCCCTGGAGTGTGGTGTAGAGTCGTCTGGCTTCCCTGTCCTAGCTCCTGGCATGTGTTTTCCTGAATCCATGGCTTCTCCTTACGTTGAGTCAGTTGAGCTTTCCCTGTGTGACGAAGCCATGATGTTTATGAAGGCCAAGGGTATGCTCCCTTTCCTCCAAAAATTCCAAGGGCCCAAAGACGATGTCACATGTGCCTTTGTGGACTCCTGGAATCGGGGCAATGTTGTGGTAAGGGGGCTAAATTTTAAAATCTCCATTGAGCCTATGAGTAAGATCACTGGGTTGCCGGTGGTAGGTCGTAACATTCGATGTGATCGTCACAATTGGGAAGAGGAATTGGAGCAATTCCCTGACAAAGAATGAAACCTTGGGTGGGATAAGTCGGCCCTCCTTCGCTTTGCCCTCCTTGAACCTTGGAACCTTGCCATCATCCCTATCCTATAGTATGTTACTTGCAATGATCCCGACAAGCCTCTACGTAGTTTCCACATCAATTTTGTGAACCATCTAAGGGATGCCAAGCAGGTATGTATTCCCGACTATCTTGTCTACTCCCTTGGCCTCACTATCGAAAAGAGCAAGAAGTCGTCATACCCTCCCATCCACCAAGGGTTAATGAGCATCATCTTTTGTCATGTCGCTGTGAATCGTCCTTAGCCCCAGGAGACCCATCCTATTGCTACCCAAGCCTCGGGTAGTCCTAGTTTTGTTCAAGAGGATGGGACTTCCAGCTTTGTCCGAAGTAGCCCCCCCAAGGTGGCTAATCTTGCGTCCCTACAAAGAGTTTCCCGTAGCAAGCCAGCCAAGAGAGGGCAAACTGATGCCCCGACCCCATCCCAATCATCTCTACGACTCAAGAATGTGAAGAAGGAGAAAGGGACTCCGTCATAACAAATCAAATCTGACATTGAGAGTGAAGTAGAGGGGTTGTCTCCCCAGTTCCTGTTAGACATGACGACCAACATCCTCTCCTCTACAAATGCAATGGTGAGGATCCTCAAGCGCTTTAAGGGGCGTGAGGCCCAGGAGGATCCGGACGTGTAAGGGAGGTTCCTAGGACGTGATCCTTTTTGTCGTCTGGTGGCAGCGATCTATATAATGGATGCTTATGTGTTTTTTATGTTTTATTTTTATTTTTATTTTTTTTTAGTTGTTTTGACTTCCATTGGGAGGGTTTGATGTAGCCCTCATGGGCATCACTATGATTTTTTTTGGGAAGTTTTCATATGGTACCTAATGTATTAGCCCAAGGGGCTCTTTCTAATGGTAAAGGCTACGACCTCTCTTGTTATAAGGTTTTGGGATCCTCTTAAAAAACTCGTTTTGTATATAAATTAATCTACTTACCAAAAAAGAAAAATACGAGGAAATTTTATTTTAGAAAAAAATGAATTGAATCCCCACTTACACTTAATCCATTTTTTATTTTCAAAAAACCTAGCCAGTATCCATGGAACTTATATATTAACCCATTCTATCATACTTAATCATCTTATCCTTTATAATCACTTTTGATGTAATATCTACTACTTGGATAAGGTTTGTCATAGATTTACTCATTCTCTTATCCTCAATCAGGGCATCTATATTTCCAATTAGAACAACTTTTCTTCCAATTAAGACTTTCAAAAATGACTTTCTTTCCATGCTACCAAGATTTTATTCACAAGAATTCTTTAGTTTTTAACTTCCTCTAATCTTTGGAATAAGGAAAAATGGCACTCACTCGTTACTCATGCTTTGCTTCCTACTCACACTTGCTTCTTGTTGGCACTCACAATATTTGTTTGCTTTCTAAAAAAAAAAATTTGAGGCTAGATCCTAGCTCGCACTCACTTTTAGCTTGCAATAAAAAATGACAACATAATAGACAATTATCACCTATAAACAAGGCATTTTTATGTTGATGAATGTATAATGAACTTGAGTAAAGCATAAGAAAAATGCATATTATTATTAGTCTATAAAGATATTAATTGTAATAGAAAAGGATGACCACCTTTATGCCTGTAGCATAGAAGTTAAATACATAATAAAATACCAAAGGATATATCAAATATCAATTAGTTTTAAAATGTAACATAGACCTTTCGATAGTTATGAGTATCTACTATAAACACCTCATGGATGTGTAGTAGAATGATATTTTTGTCCGTATCAACCCTCTTTCATCAATTAAAAATAACAAAACATTATAATACTAATATTAAAAGTTAATATATAATATTAAAGTAATTGTTTTTATATTATTAAAATTATAAATATCTATATATATCCAAACTATTATTATTATTTTAATATTATTAAAATTATATATAATATTATTATGATGTAATAGGTGTATATCAAACCCATATAATCTATTAATACATTTTGAAGCTTTAGATTTCCACGAGGGTTTGTCATAAGAAGAACTTGTAGCAATGCAGTCTTTAACTAAGATTTTTCAATAATCATTGCTCATTAGGGCTTGAAATATTTATTTATTATAAAAATATATATTTATTTATTAAAAAAACAATCACATGTTTATGAATATTAATGATATCCAATTTTTATGGGAGCACTTAGATACCCTAAGGAAACCTCTTATAACACATCAATGTTGTTCCAAAAGATTTTCTCCAATTTTTCATAGAATGTTTTTAGCGGCATCCAACAAAAGTAATATACATGTATGGTTGTTTTCAACGGTAAATGTTAGGTGGATTGGTAAGTGCATAAGGGTTAGGTGGATTGGTAAGTGCTTGTTTGGTCATGCACTTACTAAGAGGTCATGCACTTACTAAGAGACACCCAAGTTCAAATTTCAGGGGCAATCTCCACGTGAATGTGGTCTACTAGCAAGGATGTCACTTGCATTTTCAGTGATGTGACTCGGGTTCAATTCCCAGGTAGATGTTATAAGAAGTATTATTAAAAAAAAAATAGGGGCAATTTGTTTGCAAAGGTAGTAATCTGATATTAATCTTCTGAGTGTGGATCATGATGGTACGAATCCCAAGCGATTGATGGTTCCCTTCACACATTCAATCAACAATAACGAGGTGATATGAATCTTCTGAATGTGCACTAGATGATGACGGTACGAATCCCAAACGATTTTCGATAAACAATAACAAGGTAAAATAGGTTTGGTAAGAGCAGTAATTTGAACCCTGCACTAGTTGTGACCAACTCTTCTATATAACCAAAAATATATATACATACATAATAACAAAAACTTAGGTGATTCCCTTCACACGTCCCGTCAATAATAACGAGGTAGATTAAGTTTAGTGGGAACAACCCCTATAATTTAAACCCTACACTGATTGTGACCAACTCTTTTATATAACCAAAAATATATATACATGCATAATCACAAGAACTTAGTTACTTACCTGTCAAAGACACAAGAGATCTTATTTGCAATCAAAGACGAGATTTTATTTTCAAACTCTATGCACACATAGCGCTAAAGGATTTATCATAAAAGCAAAAGGAACTCTTAGAAATTTTAAAAATTTATTTACCTGAATCTAAGTCCAAATTAAATTTTTGCAACCACTCTAAAGCACCTATTCTTTTCATCCTACTCTAAAACTAGAGACCCAACAAACAGTATTTTAACATTAAATGGCCTATGATAATGTTCTCCAACAAACAGTATTTCAACATTAAATGGCCTATGATAATGTTCTCCTCTATAAAAGTGAGGAAACAATTATCTACAAAATGACCATCAAACAACTACTTTGAAAAATGTGAGAGAAAAGCTCTTCGAATATATTTTTTATAAATATATTAACAGTACAAATAATAATATATAATTTTAAAAAGTAATGATAAAAATTAAAACTTTTGAATATTATATAATTTATTTAAAATATTTAATAAAATTATTTAAATTAATAAATTTTTAAATGCCATATTTCTAGTCTATAGGAGTAGTATCTTATACAAAATAATTTTGGTTTTTCTAATGTTCCCATGTCCCAGGAATTCGAGGTAAGATTGGAGCATTTATCAAATAGAAGCCTAAAAAAAGTTCTACACAAATTATCATATCTTACAATAATGAAATCAATGCATGAAATTCAAAGGTTCTTCCAAACATTGAGTTATAGAGACGTTAAATTCCCTTAGGATGGTAATTCTTAATGTTGTGGGAACAAGGGGCAACCAAACTTTTCTATAAAAAACTGAACACTTCCATTAATTCTTGGCATCCCAAGGATCATAAAATATCATCTAAAAGAATAAGTCGATTGTTTGGATTGGATTTTTTAAATGGTTGAAGAATCACATATAAATTTTGTTTTTATTTAATAGATACACATTTATTTTATTTTTATTTAACAAACAAAGATTTATAAAAAGTTTCAGGATTCTATACTTAGTTATTCTCCAAAGAATAGGTTGATTGGTAGCAGTAGAATGTTTTTTTTTTTTTTTTTTAATAAACTAAGATTTATAAAAGTTTAAAGATACCATACCTAATTTTCATTGAAAGAATGAGCTCATTAGTAACCGTAGAATGTTTGTTGTTGAGTTGCTCCTATTCGATTCTTTAAATAATCGAAAAAACCAATAAACTAATTTAAAAATCCTATCCTCTAAATAAATAGAGTATCCCCACTACAAAACAATGGGAAGATTCATAATTATTGCCTTTCACCAAACCCTAATTATATCTGATGGACTTCCATGCAAAATCAATCATTCACATACAGCTTTATTGCATGCTCTCCCATAGCAAATCCATGGAGAACCAAATCATCCTGTCTAATGTTATGTTCCATGCTTACCCTACATATTTTCCACTTGGTCAGATTCCACACCCACATCCAAAGACAATCCTCTGCCACCCCTACAAAACCCATCAAGTAACATCAAAAACCTTAGGGTTCCTAAAAGGTGGTGATTCTTCCCTTGTTCAAAGCACATTTTCCTCCAAAACCAGAGGGGTAATTTGGATATACATTACTTTTATATATAAAAAAAACCTTGGGGAAAAGTAAAATAGGGTAGAAAAGGCGTTCTAGGACTCAGAGCTATAATCATAAGTAAGCCACCGTTGGGATCCGAATCATTCACTTTTTGAAAACATAAACATTGAGAAGGTAAACGACAGGGTTAATTTATTATTATTACTGCAAGTAAAATATCTTTTTGCTTTCAATGCACTTCACACTTCCCTCGTTTTAACACACCATATGTCAATGATGGTTTAAAGAATATACGGAAAAAGAGACGGGTGAAAAACATAAATCACGTAAAGTAAAAGCCGCTGCAGAAAACAAAATACGCCATTTGGAATATGCACATGTATCCATAAACAAGTACATATATACATTGTATATCTAACTGTGATTGTGTATATATATTTCAAAAGGACTGTCCTGTGGATAGAGTGCTCCAGCGGCATGTGGAGGGCTCTGGACTTTATATTGTACTTGGGGTGGAAGTTAAGCAACAGATATTATATATAAACATGAATGGTTTTATCGTTGCAGAGGCCAATTCTGACAAAGGAGGTATTAGGCACACTTCTCCAGAAGGCTGAGACAGTCAAACGTGGGCTGGTTTTGGATGTGTTTGGGAGGTGCAGCAGGGAATTTATGGAGTCCACTTGTCCCTGACATATATACATTGTGTATTTAAGGACGGTGTATTTATAGTATATTTATTTATTTAAATTTAAAGGTCACTTCTGAATGGGTCATATGACCAAGGGTAGAATCAAGGTTCCCATATGAAAGATAATGCGAGCACATGGTGGAAAGTAGTTTTCCCATGGACTCTTTCATGCACAAATGCGAACAGAAATAATAATTAATGAGCTCAATGCTTGTGAAGCTATACCTGATTTTCTAAATTTGAGCACATGGTGGAAAGTAGTTTTCCCATGGACTCTTTCATGCACAAATGCGAACAGAAATAATAATTAATGAGCTCAATGCTTGTGAAGTTATACCTGGTTTCTAAATTTGACAGATGGGATATCCTTTAACAACGTTGGAACAAACCTTGTGTTATCCATAATGTTAAGAGTGTAACACTTTAAGCTTTAATTAAGGAATTAAGGAGATGGAGATTAAATAGGTAATGTCAAGCAATTAGATTGAATCAAATATGGAACTTGATTCCAAACTTTGTGTTATCCATAAGTTTAGAGCTTAACACTTTAAGCTTTAATTAAAGAGATGGAGATTAAATGGGTAATGTCAAACAATTAGATTGAATCAAATATAGAACTTGATTTTTTTTATTATATATGTGATGTTTAGTTGGGATGAAATAGAATAATATTTAAGGGAAAGAGAGTTACATATAAAATAGTTAGTATGTTTAATTGATAATGAAGCCAGTAAATAAAGAGGGCATAGCAAAGCAGCAGTTTCTTTATCAGTTATGCAAAGCATTGAGCATTGCATCAACATGTTAAATAGAAGGATAGCGGAAGGAATATTATTTCAGCTTCTCCAATAGGTTTAGCCCAAGTTTGTTTTTTTTACCTAGGGCAATCTTGCATTTGTATGATCTTTTCTTATTTTTTTCTTGTACATATTTTAAGTTGTGTGTAAAGGGTCGGGGCCCTTCAACCCTTTTTTTTATTAATACCAAAAAAAAAAAAAAAAACGTAAAAGTTTTGAAGGTAAAATAAGAATTAGTAGAAGAAGCAAGGATAAGTGAACAATGAGATCTAACTCTAGTAGGGATGGAAAATAATACTCAAATAAATTTAAGAAGAAGTGTTAAATGACACACAACCAGCGAGGGATGGCTAAAGCTCAATTTTTATGAGGCATCTAAAGGGAATCCTAATAAGGCTGGGGATGGAGCAATGATAAGGGATAGTAAGAGAATCTTAATTGGAGCTATAAGTGAGTATTTAGGCACTATGACAAGTCATCAAGCAAAGGTTGGAGCAAAATTGGTGTGGTATCTAGGAGTGAGAAAGTTGATAGTGGAGGGAGATTCATTTAACATTATCAATTGTTTTAATAAGAGGGCTATGTTGAGTTGGCAAGTGTTAAGTTCAAAAGTAGATACTATGAGGATTCTAATTTCATTGGAGAACTTTGAAGTGGCTTATGTATTTAGAGAAGGAAATGGGGCCGTAGATTGGTTAGAAAATTGGGGGGCTCTTTGTGAAGAGGACAACAGATGGGTTCCTCTCAAATATTGTTCATCTAAACTTAATTCGACTAGTGCAAAGGAAAAAATCTAACATCAGGGGTAATATATGATATTTTGAAAAAGCTATCTAGAGATGGAAATTTGGAAGTATTGGGTGTTGATTGTTATGTTGTTACTATTTTTATGCTAGGGTTGTAGTGTTTTGCTTGAGGAATTTAGTGTGAATGATAGAGAGATGGATATTTGGAAGTTTTGGGTTTTGAATAATATTTTGTTACTACCTTTTGTGTGGGTTTTGGATATCATGCACAAGGCAAGGAAACTTAAGATACAAGTACTTTCAAAACTTTCTAGTGATTGGTCTACAATTGTAAATGCATGTAGTTTTTGTACAATATGTTCTTGGATTCATATTCTTTGTTTCTTTGGTGGAGAGCTCAATCTATGCAAGGGAGGCAATACACTATTTCCTGTAAGTTGTTTTTCTCAAGTTGAATAGGGTCTGACTCTCATTTGATTGATGCATTATTAAATAGGCATACATGAACATGCATTGGTTTATCAAGCAATTGAGTGTGTCGGTAATATCTATGTCAGCAATGTGTCAAAATACATTAAGCAGATTCTGCCAAAAAATTCCCAATAGGGATGAGCCATAGTATGTTGCATTTTTTTACGCCAAAATAAACAATAAACTGAAGATTTGATGTGCGAGAATATATTAAAATTTTGGCCACTGAGGAAAAATAGAAGGTAAGACTGGATAGACCAATATAAGCTTGTAAAAGGATTCGAGCCCTTTCAAAAACCCTAGTTTACCAATATTAAAAAAAAAACCTTGTCTTAATCATAAGGATGGACCTCTAAGCGAACGTTTGGTACCAAAGAATATTTATTATTATAGGAGAATGATCTATTCAAATGTGCCCCTCCCCTCCACAAGACTTTCACAAGACTAATATATAGATAGAATAAATATTGATATATAAAATAAGTTATGTATTTATATTTGAAAATGAAAGTCTAAAGAATTTGGGGTAAGTAATGGGGAGCAACAATTTTCACATCATAGATAAGGTTACAATCTTAATCTTATGGGTGAATCTTAATATTTGCTCATGGACTTTAGGGCAAGTGGTTGAGAACAAGAGTTTCACACCATAAACCAAGATTCAAATCTCATGAGTAAACCTTAGAATTTTCCCATGGGGTTTGATACAAGAAGTTAAGAGTGACACGATACCAACAATTTTGAACAATAAAAGCACATTATGAATGAGAAATATTTATTTTTCATTTGAGACATGAGGTTGCACTTCAACCATCAACAAAGGACAACCATCTTTATAAATGTATGCCTATAAGCAAGAAGCCATTTTGTCTCTAACAACTATAAAGAGGTTGTAGGTATGCAATCTCCAAAGAAGGAACATGAAGCATTTCTAAAGATACATGAGAATTCAAGAGAAATGTAAAGAAAAAATAGTAAAAAATTGGATGCATAATCCTATGCATATTAGATCTATCAAAATATGGAAATGAGCAACAATTGCTCGATTTATAGGTTATACGGGAATTGGGGTGCTTGACCCAAATAACCAAGGAAATTGATCATCAATGATGTCCTCAATGACTTATAGAAGGGTTGCAATTGATGCATGTTTAAAACCATTCCCAATCAAGCCTATCAATCTAGTTTTTAAAACTTTTAGAACATCTACATAGTAAGGAACAAAGGTGGACTAATAATTCAAAAGCAATCAATATCTTAGGAAGGGAAGTTGCATCACTTGAACAATATGCACTAGCAATGAGTAAGGACCCTAAGTTGTAAAAGAGAAAAATAATACTTTATGATAGGGGTGTTCTTCCTTGTAAGAAACATCAGGCAATATCAGTTGGTGGGAGAGATGAATGAGTCTTAACATTTTTTCAAAAAATAGTGGGACTAGTGGCGGGGATGAGGGAGACCCACACCATAAACCAAGGTTCCAATGCCATCAATGAACTTTAACATTTAAGCCCATATATTTTGGAGCAAGTGAGGAGTTTCACATTGTAAGCCAAGGATCCGGTCTCATGAGTGAACCTTAAAATTTGCCCCAAAGGGTTTAGGGCAGGTGGTTAGGAGCAAAGAGTTTCACATCATAAAACAAATTTGTGAACCTTAATATTTTTATCAAATGACATGAGCTCAAGTGGTTAAAAATATAGACTTTCAAAGCAAAGACCAAGGCTTAAATATTGTAAGACAATATATGTTTTAGTTATGAATTGTTATTGTATTTATACTACTTTGTATTTGACTAATATATAATGATAATGTAATCATGATGTATTATGGGCAAAACCCTTTTAATTTTACTTAACCAATTGAACAAATTATTAATATAACAAAAGTTTTGAGAAAAAATACTATATTAAAGTTATATTCTTTAAATATTTATTTGATTGAAAATTTAAAATTTTATTTTATATATAAACAAAGATTATAATTTATTTTTAAAAATACTAGAGAATTATGTGAAGAACAAACCAACCATAATCAAACATTTTACCTCTCAAACATCACATTTGGTTTGAACATGCTAACATCTTTCTAAATAGTTTCATTTTAACAAAACATTAAAGAAGTTTAGGAGACATAATGTAAATGCAACTTTAATAAAAAATATTAACAATAACAATTATTTAACTTATAAACATATTTTTATTATATATTTATAATTTATTTATTGTGTATAATTGAATTATTATTGTTAGAATATGACAATGTTGTCTAGGTGAACTTATCTAGGTGCACACATTTATGATTTTGTGTATCTATACTGAATGCTTAGGTATGCATATAACACCTTAATAACACATTTATGATATACTAAGTAGACCAATCAAACATAAACATATTTTAATAATATATAGATGGTTTTGACATACACTCCAATATATTATATCCTTGTATTCTATTTAATTTCATGTCTTCATGCTCACATACCCTAAATTTAGAGTTTTGCACCAAGTATTTCATACTTCTACCCTACATATTCACATACCCATACATCCATACAATCTTTCAATATGATTGTCCTTGTATTTGTACACCCATACAACCTTACAATATAGATATTATTGTGTTTATACAACTTTCATTTTAACTATAAGAAATAAACCATGCTCAATCAAATACAAAATTTTAATAATAAATTTTTAATCTGTGTGTCTTAACTTCACTTCCAGAAGAAAAAAGGTTGGTTCAAAGCCTAAGGTTAATTGTGATGACACATTTTTGTTGCAAGTTTCAACTCAAATGTGACTTCCAAAGATTAAATAGGATTTATCTAAGAAATTAGTTTTCCAAGAGAGATTTGCTTCCACACTTTGGGTTAAGTTAAATGAGGATAGTTGTTTGCATGACTTTAAACATAGCATTGTTAAGGTTTGTTTTTAATAAATTAAATTAAAAATCAAATAATGTATATTATTAATTAATTTTATGTTTTATTATTTAAGTTATTAATTATGTATAATTAAAAAGGATATAGATAAACTTTGCATTTTATATATTGTTATTTATTTATATTATAAAAAACAACAACATAAGTTGCAAATATCAATAATATTCAATACAAAATATATATAATGTTATATATATTATTTACTAGATTAGCATATTAAAACTCCTAAAGTGAAGGGAAACATGCCTTGTGAACCTTTGAAATATATAACTAGTAATATACAAAAATAGCAAGTAAATTCACAGAGTCTCTAACATGAAGAACTATTTACCAAAATAACAAAAAAATAATCTAGTAGCACGTTAATCAAGAGGCTTGTCTAGGATTAGAATACAAATTGACTTCAAGCACATGGTCTTAGCCATAAATACCACATCTTTAGCTTTAACATAAACCATAGTATCCCCACCTATCCATCATTCACAAGAAGCTTCTTGAAATATTTTACATAAAGATTTTTTACTTTATAGTATTTTGATCTTTGGAAAGATTATTTAGTTAGTTTGAGCTTTGACAATTGTTTATTGATCTCCATGTTTGGTAGAGCATCCAAATAGAGTTTTTTTGAAAGAGAAATCCTCTATAGACTAATATTAAAGTGGAGTCTCTTTTTGTAGTATTTATTTGTAATTGAATATATTGAAAATGCTTTAGAATGACTTTCTAAAAAAAATAGAAATACTTTATAATAGCTATAAACATCCAATAAAGCAAACTTATAGGATATTTTAGCTAGAAATATAGTTTAAAAAAAGTACTTGAATGTTTTTCCAAACAAACTTTGCATACTTCAAACAAAAAAGTATGTTTCATCGTTTTAAATATGCATTAAAACAAACTTGAGATCAATAGTTTCAATCTTAGATAAAGGAAATCTAAAAGGTACTTTATAATATAAATGTTGTATAGAAAATCTACCGTGGACTACCATATATGTATACAAAGCTTATATCATTGAGGCTATTTAGAAGAATCTCATTTCTCATCTAAAAATTCAACAAGCATATGAGGAACCAAAGTTTTATAGACTGCCTTGATGGAAAATTGATCAACACTTTTATCATTAGACCATCTCTAGTCCTTGGTAAACTTACATGAAATAGGTAAATATAATTTTAGAAGCAAGTTATCTTCAACAAGAAATTGAATACTATTAACTTTAACCTTATGATCCCTTATTAAGGAAAATTAGCTTTCAAGTTTTGGTTATGAATTCCAAGACTAAGCAACTACATGATATATGTATTTAAAAATACTTAAACATTTTTTAATCAAGTACTTAGCCTTAAATTTAGAGACATAGATAGAGGTTTGGAATCATTAACAATAAGTTGGTTCCACTAAATGGAGGGGGAAGAAAAAATATATTCTATCTTAGAGTAGATCCATCCCAACTTACCTTCTTGATAACAACATTTTAATCCTTCCAAAATTCTTGAACTAGAACATATGCTTTAAGTTTAAAGAATGTAACTATAGACATGAAAAATTGACTCATTTTCCTTAGTTTTCCTCCTAGAAAATTAAGGTCATATTTGAGCTTAATTTTACCTAAACAAATCCCCTCTAAATTTCCTAAAACCTACACCATTGGATTGGGCTCGAAAAGAGCTTTCCAATGGTATATTATATGTCCAATTTTGACACTGTTTGACCCCTCAAACTATAAAAAAACTATGTACATGTCTAACCTCTTGGCAAGATCGGATCGTCCAATCTAAGATCAAACCAAAATATGCAAGATCAGATTGTCCAATATGATATCGGACCTAAATATGCAAGATCAGATCACCCGATCTCATCCAAAACTAAAAATTACCTTGTTTAGCAAGGCGACAAAAATAGTTGCAACTTCTTTGTCCTTACCTGGCCAACTGCACGACGGTTATGGGATCGGCTCAAACGATCTCGTCCAAAATAGGGAAAGTTGTAACCTTCTTCATTTTTAGCCCAACCTCTCAACCTATTCTAATCTATTTAATCCAGGCTCCTCTCCCTAGATTCCCCCTAAAAATTTTGTATACTTTCGCTCTATTATTTTGCATTTTTGTTGTGTTTTTGCAAGTTGGATTTGTGCATCGACTGGATTCGTGCACGATCATACCACCCGATCCCTAGATCATATCACCCGATCTCTGGATCGTACCATCGATATCAGATAAAACTATCCGATCTCGTCTACATTAAATATTTTACTGTTAAGCTACCTAGGGGCATCCAAACCTCATTGTTTGCATTCTATTTCCCTATTTCTCCTATTTTAGATCATGATTATTATCTGTTAGATCATTTTAAAACCATTACCGTTGATATATTAGAGTTTATACTCATATTTTATCATTTTTCATGAATTTCCATGTGTCTAGCATAGATCTACATTCGTTCATTCAATCATTATCCTTTTAAGTTTATCATTTAATCTAATCCACCTCGATAAATGCATATTATTTTGTAAATCTGCTATTTTCTATGTCAAATTGTTAAATTGCAAGTTTCTACTCTGATTGGCTCGTCTGATCATAGATCGGCTCATTCGACCACATATCGGCTTATTGGATCACAGATCAGACCAACCGATCACCAGATCGTATCACCCGATATCATCTTGTTTTAGCCGATTTTAGACTAAACTACATGATCTTGTCTACAACAAGCAAAAAAAGGGAAGAAATCAGTCATTCGAATCTGGGTTAAAATTTCAAATCACTTTATAAGCATTGCATTGTTTATTATTTCCTATTTTATGTTGTTTGTTATCTTCATGTGAATCAAAATTGCATGTAGAATAGTGTAGTTGCATATTGGCCAAACTAGATGCATGTCAGACTATCTAAAAGAATACATCAAACAAACTCTAAAACATAGGCGTGGAAACTGCCATAAAATGTTTCCTGGTGAACCCACCCAATTCGTCGAAAAATCACCAAAGAGGGTACGATCTTAAATGCCTCTCCTCCGAGGTGTAGACCTATTATTCTCTCATTCTCCTTCGAGGCGTGGATCCATTAGCTTGGAGGAAAGGAGTGCGAGAATTTTAGAGCTACAGTAACATTAAGATTTTTATCTTGAATATTGACTTCCTCTTAAACACAACTAGAGAAATCTTGAGCAGGGCAAAACCAAAAATAAATATTCAATGGTTTATCCATTATTCAATAAGATCGAGTCCACTAATCTAAGCATAAGAGGGGTAGCCTTGTGTATTATTAAAAGGAGGTATTTGATGTCATTCTTTAGCATTGGAATCACTACTACCTACTCATATCAATTACATCTTTCGCATTGGCGCTAGCGCTAGCTATCAATATCAAAACCATCATTCAACATCGATACCAAGACCAATAGACTAGGTGCCATATCTTAGTATTGAAATGAGCATCAACAACCACAACTTGTGCCAATAACCTCTAGCATTGGTGTCAACATCAATTGTCAGCATTAATACCATCATTCAAATATTAGTTCCAACACCACTTAACTAAATAAAAAAATTCCATACTTGGTGCTAGCCCCTTAGCCTTAGTGCCCACATAGATTGTTTACTAAATAGATTGATGCCAACCCACACTTTGGTACAATGACTAGTATCAAGTCTATGGTGCCCCTATTTTTGGTACCCATCTAGAAATGATATAATTCATTGGCACCCATGTGAATATGACAAACAAAAAATGTCAATATCATGTGTCATCATCTAGTGATTGTTGTAGCACCCAATTAGATATCTTATACTAGTTTAGCCATTTGACCACTCCAAGAACTAGCACCTAGTTTTCTAAATTTCAAGAAATGGCTTCCTTCTTATTAATTAATTTTTCCAATACTCATTGGTGTTGGAATCAAGATTATGCATAAGATGTTGGACTCAAAATATACTTGTAAAAAAATGGTGAATCATAATCAAATTCAAGGTGAATCATGGCGAATCCAAAGAAAATCAAATCTATCATCTTCACACCAAAACTTGGGGTATTTGAAGCCCTAAAAATTAAGGTCATATTTGGGATAACTTTTGACCTATTAAATCATATTATAAATTCATAAAAACACCACCATTAGATCAGGCTCAAAAAGAGCTTTCCAACGAGTACAAATATGCCTATGTTTGGATATATATTGTGGCGAATTGACCCTAAGAAAAACATTGGTCTTGAAAATTTTAGGTGAATGGGCCAACGTCGAGGGTCCTCATATTCGCCAATTTTCAATTTTTAAAATCCTAATATTCACCCAATTGGCGAATATTCGCCACTATGCATAACCCTGGTTGGAATTCACAATATTTTAAAAAATGAATAGAAGCAATATATCCACTCAAATCTTATACAAAAAGCATAAAAGAATAAAATAACAAAAAATAGATAAATATTTTGGGGCATCCTTAGGCACCATAAATAGTCATTATATTATCCATAGATAGGATTCACAACACTTTAATGATTAAATAGGAGTTGTGGAGGGTATATATACCAACACCAAAAACCCAATTACATTGAAGAGTTTAACCTAAGTCGACATAACAAGAGGGATTAAAGGTTAATTATAAGTTATAAAATAAATTTAACCATAACAGGCTTAAACACAACCTAGAGGGGTTACATAATAAAATATTATAATAAATTAAATATATTGCATAATGAAATGCACTTAGGCCTATCAATATTACATCATATAATGTCATCCTTGGCCATGAATCAGATTATAATTTTAACATACCCGCATAATCTAAACTAAGAGGTCAAAAAGAGAAGACATTAATTACAATAATATTTTCCTTTCCATAATCGATGCTCTAGTGGGCCTTTGTAGTTGAGGTAAATCCTTTAGAATCTCTCTTATCATTTGGAAGTCATCCACCAATCTTTAAAAACTTAGCTTCAATCCTTTATAATTTTAGCAAGCAATTCTTCATCAAATGTTTATCCCTCTTACAGTATGTACAAGTGGTCTTCAACTTCTTTGAAGAATTTTCCTAGTCCTTGGGACCCTAGATCTTAGCCTCCCTATATTTGAACTCTGCCTGAGCTTGTATTTGTGGACTTCTGCCACAAATAAAGTAAGAGAGAAAAAACTTGCTAACAGTAACAGTCTTTTAAGATTCCAAGAACATACGAATATATGAAGCATTAGGTTCAACATATACAAAGAAGAGAAGAGATAACAAGGATGATCTTCATGAATTTAGCATCATATCTGTTATTGTTTCCAGAAGTACAATATTTTCCCTCAATACCTTGAATCTCACAATAAAGTCCTCAATGTTATCAAAATCAACCAATTTAAGAGAGGAATATTGTTTAATTACAATATAATTCATGGTTTAGAATGACATTATGTGATGTATTAGATATTCCTAGAGGTATTTCATTGTATAATATATTAATTATTTATAATCCCTCTAGGCCACGATTAACCTTGTTTTGTTAAACACTCTTTATAACTTGTAATTACCTAAATCCCTCTTGTTATGTTAGCTTAGATTAAATTTTATGATGTAATTAGGGGTTTTGGTATTGCTATAAATACCCCTTCCCACTCTTTATTTACTTATTAGAGTGTTGTGTAATATTATCTATGGATATAGTGATTATTTATGGTGCTTACAAGTGCTCACCAAAACTCTCTCTTTCATCCTTATTTTGTTTTTATATAAGATTTGAGTGAATGTATTTCTTATGTTCATTTATGAAAAATATTGTGAATTCCAACATGGTATTAAAACAAGTATGGAGCGTAATTGTGTGGTCACACAGAAATATGGTTTGATACCTCTTATTTTTCTTTCATATCTTAGGGTATTTTTATTTATATCTCTTCATTAGAATTTTATCTCTAAATTCATTTTCTTGAGAAGGAGTTGGAAAAAATCTTGATTTTACTTCCAAAAATGCCCTTCAAAGTGTTGATTTGCTTGTTGCCATTAGAATGAGAATTTTCCATTGAAATTTGAATTGTCAAAAATGGTTTTTTCCTACCTTTTGAAAGCATGAGATTTCGGAAATAAAACACCGAGATGCAATAAAAACAGAACTAGTTTAATGCATGTAATAACACGGATGTAATCATATCAAAAGGTAAGAGCACCGCCTTTTTATATTAATTCCAACTCGGTTACAATAATCTGATTTTTTTATTACAACAGGTGAACAATAATTTCTTTCCGCATGCCCACATGTAAAATGGGCGGGCTGTAGTGTTGCCGTCGCTTGTGATGATGAGTCCCTGCTTGCTGCTGTTCTTGTTGCAAAAGAAACAGTAAACTGTTAATAGCACCTGCAACAAGAAGACAGAACGTTTGACTATAGAGAGCAGTGAGAAATGCACGTACAAGACTGATTAGCTGCTTTGAATGAAACAATTCTAAATAAACCTGCAACTGTTACAGAGAATAGCATGCATATTCGAAAACATATGTTATAGAGCATGAACTATTTTAATCATATTTGAAGACAGCAAGTATTCGAACATGATAAAACATAAACTATTGCTTCAATACGTTTGAAAACAGCATATACAAAACGTAAACGGCTTTAATCCATTCGAAACAGCATAAATTGAATTAGCACTACGAACATATGTGGGATGCCCAAGCGGGCCGCCCTGTAAAAATCCGACTTCGACGCCAATCCACTAGGAATTGGCTCAAAGTCCCGGATAACGTGTTGTCGGCAAATTAATGGATTATTGTAATCCTATGGTCGGGTCTGAAAGTCAGAAGAATGTAGTGAAGAAAGACTGTAAACGAGTCTCTGGTTTTGCAGCACTTCGCTATGCTTCAGAAAAATGCTTCGCAAGTCCCTTATTACGTATCGAGCCGGTTTTTTATAGAGGGTTCGGCCTCTGAGAACATTAATGTTCGAAACCCTAAATTCGTAGGCGCCGCTCGAATTTGATCCTTATCGGGCCATTATGGGACATGGCTCGCAGCGACAGATCGTAGTTATGAGGCGTGGCCTCGGATCGGATATTCTGCTAACACCGCTCGTCTCATTAATGTCCGCTGTAAAATCCCCCGTTTTACAGAGCCATGGGGTCTCTTCGAGAAGGGACACGTAGAGGTGCCACGTGGCGGTCGTTCCTTGGATGGTCGAATGCATGCTTTTGACTTTGGTGACGTGTCGGCTTGAGGCCCAAAGTGTCGCGATATCGCGACGCTTTGGGCCGGCTTTGGCTCGGGGCCCAAAGTGTCGCGATATCGCGACGCTTTGGGCCGGCTTTGGCTCGGGGCCCAAAGTGTCGCGATATCGCGACGCTTTGGGCCCTGTGAACGCGATATCGCGACGCTTTGGGCCCGCTTTGGGTCGGGGCCCAAAGTGTCGCGATATCGCGACACTTTGGGACCGCTTGGTTTTTGACAAAAGGCTTGGCTTAAAGAAGGCTTTGAAGAAGGCTAAGAAGTTTGTTAAAGGCTCTAGAACGACCGACTTTGCTCTGCTCATTTTTCGATCTTTTAAACTGTTGTGCGAGTGGTTAAGACCACTATTTGACCTCTAAGGGCTGCCCTAAAAGCTGTGATATCAATGTGATCAATGTTTGTAATCACTTAATCGAAATGGTGCTGTTTTGGTGTCTACGAGATGCCCCTTTTTGGGAAGCGCTGCGGGTGACGCAGATCTTGAGCAAAAATATACGACCAAAGCACTAATGATTAGGGTTTCTTGGTAACCTAACCAACTTTTAATGCCCCAAGTATGGAAAGGGCATGCATTCTTGAATCCTTGCTTCGACGAGCTAAGGAATTTGATTTCAAGTGTTAACCTATTTTGGTGAGGTGTGACTTGAGCTTGGACATTGATCAGTCATGATTAGGCAAAGGGCGCAACCTTTTATCCACGGGGGAACCTTGTGTTCATGCTTCGGGAATGCCAAGTATTTGATCAGTTTGTGATAATTGCTTGTTTGCTGCCCCAAGCGGGAGCGTGATTGTCTTTGTCAATGATTCTTTGAATGCATGTCATTGCCTTGATTGGGTGTGTGCTTGTTGATTGGTGACTAAGTGTGACTACCCCCTCAAGCGACGAATCGATGAGGGAATGACCTTCGTGAGAAAAGCGACGAGTCGCTTGACCCAAGATGACTTAGGTTAGGGTGCCTTTAGATGTTTTTCCATTTGAGCACGTGCAATTTCCCGACATTTGGACCTATTTTTGGTGGGTGTTAACCCTTTTGGTGATGCCATAATGGGGTGAAATCATCAAAAACCCGTCTTCCCGTGGAGCGGTCCAGCTATGATAGCCTTCTTAGGGAAGTAGGAGAATGAGAATTTGAGCCCCGACATCGATTTTCTATGCCAAGAGGTTGAGTGCAAGAGCACTCGTGTCCGGCAATGCTTATTGCTTCTTTTTGTGTTGCATTTTTGTGATGTTTTTGTTGTTTTGATTTTCTTTCTTTGCGTATATGTCATGATTTTATGCACAATGATTGATGTTGGTGGATGCATGCTACTTGATATGGATGGATGCATATGGTATGATAATTACCAGTGTTGTATGTTGATTTAGTTTGATGGATGCATGATGAATGCAAATGCATGTGATATGCAGAAATGAAATGGATGTATGGACTTGGTGAGATTTGGTTATGGCACCATAGACTGTTTAGAACTCCATTACTTTGCTATGTACAAATGTGGTGTTTCTTCTTTTTGTATTTTCTGATGGTATTGCAAGGATGAAAAGTAGCGTAGTTGGTTTAGAAATGTAGCTAAGGTTTTCTGAGACTCAGACAGTTTTAACTCACTAGCCATGATTGTACTTTATCTTACAAGACTTTTGAACAAGGTATGAATCGGACTTGTTTTTGACCAAGCTATTTCACATCCCTGTGTGTGCAATTGAGTTCATTTATGTGGTATTTGTCAGGATACCGCCGAGTGCCGAGATGGGCTTTCAACCGAACTCGTGCCTGAGGATCACCTAATTAGCTCCACTAACTCCTTTGTTGTATGTAGTTAGATTAATCTGCGGTGTTCTCCAGGATACCATAAGCTAGCTCATCCACATGCAAACATTGATCTGTACACAAGTTAATGTGACAGATATATCGTCATGCGAGAAGTTTACCGCCGATGACCGATAGGCTATCAACCAAACCGATGCTGAGGCTTGCCTCATGACCTGTCGAGAATCTTTGAGAGTTCCGGGGATTCAAGGTCAACTCCCTTCTTTTCTTCAATTGTATTGGGATACTTGCTCGTTATAGTGATAATAATCACTTGTTTATTTTGATTTGTTTTTCTTTTCTCTTGAGCAAGGGATTGGATATGGAGTGACGATAATCACTATTCTTTGTGCTTTTTGAGATGTGCATTGTAGGGTGTCAAATTTTGAAGTTTTGACATTTTGCAAATTTTTGACGTTTTGCAACTTTGGGATTCTTAGGGAATTGGGTAGGGAGGATGCTTGTCCTTTTGCCAACTCTCAGCATTCTTGGGGTCATTCGCATGGGGGGATGAGCAAGATAACCGTTTCGCTTATGGTAACCTGGATTACTGTGCAGGTTTCATCCTTCGTTCACACAACTCGGGAATTTTTATGTGTTTTAATTTGTGTTGGGATGTTACGTAACAAGGTGTATTGCAAGTGTAACTCTACCTTCGTAAAATCTGTTTGACTTGATACATTTCATTGCTAAAGAGCAAAATGATGAGCTGGATCACGAAAAACTCTTGATACATTAAGAGACCACTGACTCTGGTGTGGTAAAGTGCATGGTGTTTTTGCTATTTTTGTAAAATGGAGCGAGTGTGGAACAAGATGGACTAGTAGAACCATGATAGCCTATGGTGCCGTTGACATGTACGACCATGAATATGCAATGTATGGATGCAATGCTTGCATGCGGCTATGTATTTTTGTATTTTTGATGGATTGATTTTGGTGAATATGAAGATGAATTGCGAGAAGAACTCTCTATTTGATGAATTTGAATATGCCTAGAAATGAGATGCAAATTTTTGTTGTTTTTGGTGATTTTTGTTGTTTTTGAATTTTCATGATTTTTGACCAAGTGATTGTGGAAATCCTTGGAGCGTTTTGGGATTGACCAAGCGATTGCAAGAATCCTTGGAGCCTTTGGGATTGACCAAGCGATTGTGATAATCCTTGGAGCATTTTTGGTTTGACCCAAGCGATTGCAAGAATCCTTGGAGCTTTTGGGGTGACCAAGCGATTTCGATAATCCTTGGAGCATTTTGGTACAAGCGATTTTAAGAATCCTTGGAGCTTTTGGGGATTGACCAAGCGATTGTGAGAATCCTTGGAGCATTTTGGGATTGACCAAGCGATTGTGATAATCCTTGGAGCCTTTTGGGATATGGCTCTCTTTAGATATGAAATGGTCGCAAATGACTGATATTCAAGGGTTCTGTTTCCTTGATACCATCAAGAGAAGCTAGCCGGTATGTCCCGGGTCCGATTTTGCTATCAATGACATACGGACCTAACCAATTTGCCGCAAACTTGTCCCTTAGGTGGGATGGCAAACTGGAATTTTGTTGATTTTCCTTCAAAACCAAATCACCAACGCGAAAGTCCCGGAGGTGAACTTTCATGTTGTAAGCTTTCTTAAGTCGCTCTTGATAAATGCGTAAATGCTCGAGAGCATTAACGCGTCGTTCGTCAAGCAACGTAAGCTGGTCTAACCGGGCCTGCCGCGCAGAATCATCATCTATGAACTCATGCATTGATATGCGCAGGGAAGGAATCTCCAACTCTAGAGGCATGACTGCCTCGGAGCCATACACGAGCGAAAATGGAGTGGCCCCAGTGGGCGTCCGAATGCTAGTGCGATAGGCCCATAGGGCAAGTGGGATTTGAATGTGCCAATCCTTATGATTGTCTGCGATGGTCTTTTTAAGGATGGCAACTAGCATTTTGTTTGACGCCTCTGCTTGTCCATTCGCCTGCGGATAATAAGGTGTTGAAAAGTTGTGCTGAATCTTGTACTTTGTGGTCAAAGCACGCACGTCTTTGTTCTTGAAAGGTGTCCCATTATCCGAGACTATTTTGGATGGAATACCAAAACGACATATGATGTTATGCAAAATGAACTCCACAATGCGGGGTCCTGTCGTAGAGGTAAGCGGAATTGCTTCCACCCACTTGGTGAAGTACTCTGTGGCCGTTATGATAAACGTGTGACGGCCTGACGACGCAGGGGAGATCTTTCCAATGAGATCAAAGCCCCATTGCGAAAACGGCCAAGCAGACTGGACTGTCTGCAAGGCCTGAGAAGGTACGTGCATTAGATTGGCATGATGTTGACACTTCACGCACTTCTTGACATAGGTGCAACAATCTCGCTCTAAAGATGGCCAATAATAGCCCATGCGAAGAATGCGCTTTGCGATGGCCATTCCACTGAAGTGGCCACCACATGTACCATCGTGCGCTTGGGCGGTCGCCCAAGTGGACTCTTGCTTGGTCCAAGCAACGAAGGAGGATTCCTTCATAGCTGCGACGATACAAGATGTCTCCTATCAAGACATACTTAGCCGCTTTCTGCTTGAGTGCTCGTTTTGCGGCATGAGTCAAATCAAGTGGGAGACTACCTAACTTGAGGTAGTCTCGAATGGGTAAATACCAGTCCTGTTGATCAGAAACCTCGATAGTATGAACAGCCAATCCCTCCTGAAGTTCATCCCTAGCAAATGCTGAATGGGATAGAACCTGCAAGAATAGTATTGTGTTGCTATTAATGGGAGTAGGGGAGAACAAGGACCCCCAGTTGGCGTGTTTCAGACGATCTCGGATTCGAGAGAACCTATCCGAGGATGGTTCAATTTGTATCATGTGGATTCCTGGCGTCGAGTCTAAGCTTGCACGCTCCATCGCGGATTGCGATAAGGTTTTGACTTGAATGGTTGTCATATCACCAAAAAGGTCCTACGGAATTAATGACCCCAAGGAGGCCATTGTATCCGCAAAACGGTTTGATGATCGAGGGAGTGCCTCGATGTCATACCACTCAAGTTTTACCGGGAATTTGTCCACAAGGGCTTTATAAGCCTTCGAAACTGGGCATTTGCATTGATATACCCCTTTGACTTGATTGACTATTAACGACGAATCACCAAAGATGTTCGGTCTTTTGATGTTCATGGCGATTGTTGTCTGAAGACCTAGGAGCAAGGCTTCATACTCTGCGTTGTTGTTGGTGCACGGGAAGTTTAATTTAAATGACAGGGGCATTGGAGCACCCTGCGGTGTGAAGAATACAATTCCTGCACCACCACCTTGCTCACACTTAGAACCATCGAAGAATAGGGTTATGTCGGCCTGTGACTCAGGCTCATCAAGATCTGGCGATTACGAGACATGAAAGACCCCATCATCGGGTAGTTCTATGACCGGAGGCTGATTGTCTTCAAGAGGAGCCTCTGCTAGTTGATCGGCTATGACTTGTCCTTTGATAGATTTTTGTCCAATAAACTCTATGTCAAATTCCGTCAACAACATGATCCATTTCGCCGTGCGACTACTATGATAAGTACGACTCATCATGTATCGCAATGGATTCTCCTTAGACACAACATACGTAGTGTTGCTCGGCATGTAGTGGCGTAGCTTTTTGGTAGCAAACACCACTTGCCAAGCAAAGTTTCTCAACGTATGCATAGTTAAGTTCGTAGCCCGACCGAGTGCGGCTAAGATAGTATGTAGCCTGTTCCTTGTGAAGTTCATTCTTCTGGGCTAGCATGGCACCCAGTGCCACCTCGATAGTGGAGATGTATAAGTAGAACGGCACTCCTGGCCTAGGTGGTGCCAATACTGGCGGCGAAGCCAAGTATTGTTTGATCTCGTCAAAGGCTGACTGGCACTCGTCATCCCAATGAAATGTAACCCCCTTGTGCAATAATTTGTTCATGGGTCGGCACTTGTCAGATAATTGTGCTATGAAGCGTTTAATCGACGCGACCTTTCCCTGTAGACTCCTGAGCTGCTTGATTGTGGTTGGGGGAACCATTTCAAGGATTGCCTTGACTTTCTTTGGGTCCACCTCGATTCCTCGTTTTGAGACTATGAAACCCAAGAGTTTTCCGGATGTGACGCCAAAGACGCACTTCTTGGGGTTTAGTCGACTTTATGCTCCATGAGGCGATCGAGGATCTTGCTTAAGTCAGCGATATGATTTGAGCGCAAGAGAGACTTGGCTAATAAATCATCCATGTAATCTTCCAAAGTTTTGTGCATGTAATCATGGAAGATATACGTCATGGCACGTTGGTAGGTGGCACCAGCATTTTTAAGGCCAAAAGGCATGACCTTATAACAAAATGTCCCCCAAGGCGTTGTGAATGCCGTTTTGAGTTGATCCTCAGGATTGATACGAATTTGATTGTATCCTGAGAAACCATCCATTAGGGAGAGCATTTCGTGACCTGTTGTAGCGTCTACCAACGCGTCGATGCTGGGCAAGGGGAAATCATCCTTAGGACTCGCTTTGTTTAAGTCTCAAAAATCGGTGCATATGCGAATCCTCCCGTCGGGCTTCTTGACGGGAACCATGTTGGACAACCATGGCGGATAATCCACGTAGATGACAAATTGTGTGTCCAACGGCTTTTGTAATTCATCCTTGACCATCAAGGCCATTGTTGGGTGCATCTTGCATAGTTTTTTCTTTACAAGCTTGATTGTCGGATCAAGCGTTAAATTATGCGTGACTAGCTGCGGGTCTAGTCTTGGCATATCCTTGTACGACCATGCAAAAACCTCCTTCTTCTCTTTGAGAAGGGCAATGTAGTCGGCTTGCTCTTCGGGGGAAAGACTTACCCCCGACTTGAGAATCTGTGGATTCATTGGATGCATGTCGATGTCTACGTCGGTCGTCTCCTCGGCCGACATGTGGGATCCGTCCTCCAAGCGATGTGGAGTCGGGATCAAATGGATATCATTAGCTGAATTTAGATCTATGCTTGGAACCTCAGGTTCCTCTTCAACTTGAAAAATATCCTGAGTTGTCCTTGGGGTAAAATGAGGCATTTCACCGAAAGGCCAGTACTCTGTTGGTGATAGGGGTGAATTGACGCGATCCCAGTCGATGGCATCTATGTCTAGATGCAATGACCATGTTGGATCGGCCGGATTGCGGATGGGTGCGGTCAAATCAATGGAGATCATGTGGATGGAATGAATTTGGTCTCCATTACCGCGGGTATGATAACTTGATTTTTCTAGATATTCCCTATACTCGGATGCGGCTCTATGGGAACGGGCACGAACGGATCGGCCCTATGTGCCAAATGGAGGACAGGGTCTTCCCTCGGCACTGTTGTTATGATAGGGTCTCGAGGTGGACGGTGCTCATCGTGAATGTGGAGCCATGGATCCAAGATCAGGTCCCACCCTGCTGGGTCGACCCACCATTCATGCCCTAATCGTATGCCCATCTGTCCCATTAGATCTTCATGAGTTAAAGCACGATAATGTCGTCGCGCATGTCTGAGATAGTCCATCTCAGTCTCATCTTCTGAGTCACTTTCGGAGATCCAAAAATGTTCATTCTCTTCAGCGACTATTGCTTGCGATGTTGAGGACTCTCCTTGCTCCAATAAGTTAATCTGGTCCCATTGCGGTTGTTCCACTTTTGGTGGAGGGACCTGACTCTCTTGACATTGTGCTGACTCAACTGGAATCTCTAAGGGGAACAACTTCGAAAAGATGTCCGGACACCATTGATATTCTCTTTGGGGATGGGTATCCGAACTTTCGCCTCTCTCTAGCAAAGGAGAGGGATTACTGCTGTTACCAAGGGTGTTTGGTGACCATGGGAGGTAATCTCCCAATGTAAATTCTGTTTTTGGGTTGGCATAGAGATCTAGTGCCAATCCCCCCTTGTTGCCTATTTCTAGGTCTTGCATATTTTCAACCAAGATGTCCAAGGGCAGGGGGTGGTTGAACCCTACTCCGGACTTGTCATATGGCATCTGATATCTTGGTTGGCAAGGGAGACGCATCCCTTGCTCATATCTGCCTAGCCCGTATCCATGCCAATGGCATTGGCCGAGATATTTGAGGGCAAATTGTGGGTTTGACATATAATTGATGTTTTCAACAAAAGGTTCTTCGTCTGCTTCCTTTTGCTTACATGGTTCAAGACCATGATCAAGGCCCCCATACACAAAATTTGTCTGGTTGGGTGGGTGACCTAGGGGAACAACTGTTCCTATGGGAAGGCGAGGTCTTCCCATATCCTGGACTGACTCTAATGCGGGCGTTGCCACAACATTCTGCACTATGTACTCCCCCAAGCCTGTACTAGCCATTTTAACAGTGATTGTTGATGCTTCGGAGGGAGGGAACGGGAGTCCTTCCTGAGTCCATTCCATGTTTGGTAGGTTTGGGGTCTCAGCTTCCGTTGTCTTGGATATTTCCTCTGTTGATACCGTTGATATTGTGGGCAACCCCTCTTCTAAGGGCTGAGCCTCTTCCATGATTTGTTTTCCCTTGTCCTTCTGTGTAGCCATGACGGGTGGCGTTGATGATGAAGGAGCAGATGATGAAGTCTCACCTGGCTGGGGTTTTGGTGATTCGGTCATCAGTGGTGCTTGCGGTATTGGACCCTGTTTAGATGGATTTAATTGGAAATCCAAATGCGTTGAAGGGAGGGTCGACTGAGGCATTAGTTGTACCGCATTGCAATACTTGAAGGGTTCCAAGTCCATTGGGACTACGTGTATTTCACCTTCAAAAGCATACTTTAAGCATTGGTGAGCGATGGAAGGGACACATTTCATGTCCCGAATCCAAGGCCGCCCTAGCGGTATATTGTAGGCCATCTCGCCTTCCAACACATCGCACAATGTTGGTATTGTCTTTTGTCCTACCTGGACAGGCAGAACAACTGTGCCGACCGTCAAGCATATTGCATCATTGAAAGCTCGCGGTGTGTACGTGGAGGCTGTGATATGAGAGGTTGGCGGCTTCAAATGTTTCGGGGCTGCAGTGGTAATAATATTACTGGACGAGCCAGTATCTACCAACACTCTCTTATACGGGATCCCGTTGATCCGTGCAACAACATGCAGGGGTGGATCTGCCGCGTCATTCGATATTGCTTTGACTTCATCCTCTTTGAAGGTGATGACCGGCTCAGTACATCGTTTTACGTGTCCCACGAAGTTGTTGAAAGAATTTGCTTCTTGGGGCTGTAATTCGATGGTTTTTAAAATGTCCATAAGAGCTTCTCTATGAGGTGTTGATTGTTGAATAAGCTCGTAAATGGACAGCCTAGCCGATGTGGTCCGCAAACTCTGCGTGAGTTTGGACCGTATCGTGATTTCTGGTCTAGGCGGAGGTGACTGTATAGGGTGTTGTTGAGGCTGTGACGTTGTCGGAACTTCCTTTGTGGCTGCCGCAGGGGCAACTGCTGAGTATTTTTTATTCCGCGTCACTATGCTAATCATTCCCACAAATCCTTGCATGGGAAGATTCTGGCGCACCTCATTGACTTGGAGAGGTTTTGCCTGTGCCTCGTGGGCAGGCAAGGGGTCCTTGAATACCCCCATTTGTTGGTTGTTTGGCGCTATGGGGTTGTCCACGACCAATGTTTTATTTTTGATTAAATCTTGGATTAGTCCTTTGAACTTCCAGCATCCATTCAAATCGTGTCCCCTTCGCCTATGAAATCTACAGTATAGTTCCTCTCTATATCCCTTAGGTTTAGGAGCGTTAGGGTCTATAGTCGGGATCTCTGGAAGGGTTACTAAATTTGCCGTTGACAAGCGGTCAAATAAGGAGTCCCTAGACTCCGTGTAGGGAGTGAATTGTCGCTTAGGGCGACGCTGCTGATTCTGCTCCTGTTTCTTGTTATCTTTCTCATAACTAGGAGGCACTGCCTAGTAATTGGCCTTTTGAGGCTGCGTGTCTTGCACTGGCTTGGGAACATTGATTGCAACTTGATTAACCGCTGCGGGTTGTGATTGCGTATTCCCAGTCTTAGTGGTTTTATTCCACTCTTTCTTCTTAGGCTTGGCAATTGTGCCTTCGCCTATTTTAATCTCTTCTATGACTCTGGCTTGCGCCAAGGCTTCTTCTAAGTTGTCGTATTGTTGTAGCAGCAATAGCCCAGAGATTGATTTTAAGCAACTCCGTGCGAACATCTGAGTGAGATCAGACATAGGGGGACGGTAGGGTAGCCTGGAAAGCAAAGCCCTCCATCGGTTCCCGTATGCTGCTATTGTTTCCTCCTCATACTGCTTGAGGCTGGCCAAATCACTTAGTGATGCCTTCTTCCTTGTGTTGAAAGCAAAGCGTTCAAGAAATGCATCCACTAGTTGATCCAAGTTGTTGATACTGTGTTTGGGCAATTGTGTAAACCAATCCGAGGCGGGGCCCGCGAATGTGGTTATGAAAGTTCTAAGCAATAATGCATCATTGTCTTGGATGCCGAAGCATTGACTCAGGAACCTCGTGACATGTTCTTGTGCGTCCTCCTCCCCTTTAAAGACTGCCAATTGTGGCAACTTGAAATGTTCAGGGTAAAGAGGTATGGGTACTGAGGGATGCACCGGATGACTGCGGAGTTGACGTAGTGTGGGCTTTTGATGCCCAGAAGCTTTTATCTCCACAGACTCCAAACGCTCTAATAGCGCTTTGTATGCATCGAAAGATTTTATTTCTTCTTCTTTGGTTTGCTCCCGTTGTGGGTCAAGGGAGACTGGAGGCCTATGGGGAGGTGGCCGATTGGCGGCCCTCCTGCCTTGATGGGGCATGTCGACCCATTCTATTTCTGGTTCATACTCCTCATAAAACTCTTGAGGAGTCTTTGGGCGAGCCCTATGACCTTGATCGAGTCCCCGCTGAGGGTACCCATCATTGTTCCGGGGAGTGGCCTCCCTTTCGGGTCTATAAGGTCTCGGAGGCAAAGCTTGACGAGGTCGCGGAGACTGTCCTGCCCCAACGGGTTGTGCCTCTCATACTGTTGTGCTCTTTGGATGCGAGGGGTTGGCCCCCTCTCAGGTATTTCATAGCGTAACTCATCCGCTTCGCGTTGCATGCGCTCTCTATCCAAGCGGTGTCGATACTCTATTTCCTGATGACTTTGTTTAAGCCGCGTGATTTGGGCTTGACGAGCGGCATGTCTGGCGACTGTCGGGTCAACTGGGTCTGCCCTCTTTTGTTGAGGAGGCTTGAATGTTTTGCCCATGTGTTTGCCTCGATCTTGATGGTCAAGAATTTCAATGGGTTGCTTCCCTTTGTCGGGGTAAGCGACATTTGTTTGAGGTTATGGCCTCGATGTGTGATTATGATATCGCAGGTGCAGAAACACAAGGTTCCCGCACTGTTTGTTGTTCTCGAGGAATGTGATGATCTTCCTCGTACTCCATTTTATGGGTGTGAGAGAGGCGGGCGGAGTTAGCTAGCCCTGTGTAAAGAGCCCTGCGCTCTGGATGTTGTTTTTATGTTCTGATGGGAGGTAAATAAGGGACGCCATATCCACGTTGCCCCTCCAAATGGACAGTATGCCTCTCTAGCGCTTCATCGCGCTGTGGCCATTCAAACCTAGCCTCAAGAGGCGGTTGTCTACTTATATTGAGATCTGCATGTGAACCATCTTCCCGAAAGGGGGTGTGTTGAATGGGTGTATTCCAATGAGGAGGTTCCCAATAGTTCCTTCTTGAAGTGGCCTGATGTGGACTTTGTTGTAGGCCAGACTGCCAAGATGGTATGGCTAGGTCCTCAGGGCTAAAGCGAAGGCGACTAGCGCCCTCTCTTTGTGTACCTTCCATAGCGTCTGCCCTTGATTGGGCTTGGCTACGAGTGTACACCATTGTGATGTTTCGCTACTATCTAAGCAGATTTTATCTCGTTTATGATGATTTGTCTTTTTGTGCACACCAAGAAGAAATGAACACACACATACGCAAAACCGTGATTATCTCTTTTAAGGATTGATAGTGTGTCCTAAACTGGTTTAGTGCATTTTGATGTTTTGTTTTGTTTTTGCAATTTTGGAAGAACGTTTAAATGCATAATGTTGGCTCATATGACTCCCATAAATGGTCGCCCCTTCAATATACCATTGCTCGGACGATATACCAACCTCTCTATATACCCGCCCTTACGTGAGGGAGACTATAGGTACGTGAGAGCGGATGGTACGTGGAACATAGGCGGTACGGAAGGGGAATCGCTCTGTTTATGACACCTACCATAGAAGACTTATCCTCGCGTGCATGGGAATCACCCCGAGCAACACTCGGTCGGCTTTCGTCGGGATTTACGTCTAGCAACGGTCGCGATCGAGGTAATGGATGCAATATCTCAAGCCAAAGTGATAATGGAATCCACCTTTGGTCTTGCTCAAGGGTTGGGGTTTTACGACCAACGCCTTGGTTTAAAGTACCACGTGGTGTGTGGGATTCATTTTACTTTGCAAATTTGAAACAAGCAACCGAAAAAGAAATCTTTCCCTATGCCAGACAGATAATACTAACTGAAAACAGCAAGTAAAAATTGCAAAGAAATTTTCTACCTTTCTTTAAAATTTTTTTTTTTATTAGATGAATAATTACGCAGATAACTACATAATTAAATAAAGCAAGAAAAATTTTTAAGAAAAATTTTTCTACCTTATTTTAATAATTAAAAAGATTTAATTATTAAAGAATAATCACCCGACCACAAAAAAAAAAAAAAAAAAAAAATTTTTAAAAAAAAACTCCCCCATAAAGAAATTAAAATGACGATTAAATGAAATAACCCGAAACTTCGCAACGGAAAATGATATGGACGGCTAGAATCGTTACCTCCTTTCACGAAATTGCTGTTTCGACCTCCGGCTAAAAAGAAGTACTTGTTAAGCACAAGACACAACAAGTTTAATTAACTTCTGTGATTTTTAAAAATATGGGAACAGGTCCCACCGTGATCGCCATGAAAGCATGAGATTTCGGAAATAAAACATCGAGATGCAATAAAAACAGAACTAGTTTAATGCATGTAATAACACGGATATAATCATATCAAAAGGTAAGAGCACCGCCTTTTTATATTAATTCCAACTCGGTTACAATAATCTAATTTTTTTTATTACAACAGATGAACAATAATTTCTTTCCGCATGCCCACATGTAAAATAGGCGATCTGTAGTGTTGCCACCTCTTGATGTTTAATGAGTCCTTGTTACTGTTGCCTATCTTCTCTGCATAAAGAAACAAGAACGTTAATAGCACCTGCAACAAGAAGACAGAACGTTTGACTTTAGAGAGCAGACAAATGCAAGATAGATTAATGCTTTGAATGAAACAATTCTAAATAAACTCGCAACATTACAAGAATAGCATGCATATTCGAAATACATATGTTATAGAGCATGTAACTTATTTTAATCATATTTGAAGACAAAGTATTCGAACATGATAAAATCATAAACTATTGCTTCAATACGTTTGAAAACAAATATACATAAACGTATAACGACTTTAATCCATTCGAAACAGCATATATCGAATTAGCACTACGAACATATATGGGATGCCCAAGCGGGCCACCCTATAAAACTTAGATCTCGACGCCAATCCACTAGGAATGGGCTCAAAGTCCCGATAACGTGTTGTCGTCGAATTAATGGATTATTGTAATCCTATGTCGGATGCGAAAGTCCGGTCACCTCAAGACCCCCACCACCGAGAAAAGAAGATGAACTGAGATTGATACGATTCGGTTTCCAAACGACACTTCGTTGTGTTAACAAAAATGCTTCGCAATCCCCTTATTACGTATCGAGCCGATTTTTTATAGAGGGTTCGGCCTCTGAGAACATTAATGTTCGAAACCCTAAATTCGTGAGCGCCGCTCGAATTTGATCCTTATCGGGCCATTATGGGACATGGCTCGCACTGACAGATCGTAGTTATGAGGCGTGGCCTCGGATCGGATATTCTGCTAACACCGCTTGTCTCATTAATGTTCGTTGTAAAATCCGTCGTTTTACAGAGCCATGGGGTCTCTTCGAGAAGGGACACGTAGAGGTGCCACGTGGCGGTCGTTCCTTGGATGGTCGAATGCATGCTTTTGACTTTGGTGACGTGTCGGCTTGAGGCCCAAAGTGTCGCGATATCGCGACGCTTTGGGCCGGTTTTGGGTCGGGGCCCAAAGTGTCGCGATATCGCGACGCTTTGGGCCGGCTTAGTCGGGGCCCAAAGTGTCGCGATATCGCGACGCTTTGGGCCCACTTAGTCGGGGCCCAAAGTGTCGCGATATCGCGACGCTTTGGGACCGCTTTGGGTCGGGGCCCAAAGTGTCGCGATATCGCGACGCTTTGGGCCCCGCTTGGTCGGGGCCCAAAGTGTCGCGATATCGCGACACTTTGGGAGCTTGGTTTTTGACAAAAGGCTTGGCTTAAAGAAGGCTTTGAAGAAGGCTAAGAAGTTTGTTAAAGGCTCTAGAACGACCGACTTTGCTCTGCTCATTTTTCGATCTTTTAAACTGTTGTGCGAGTGGTTAAGACCACTATTTGACCTCTAAGGGCTGCCCTAAAAGTTGTGATATCAATGTGATCAATGTTTGTAATCACTTAATCGAAATGGTGCTGTTTTGGTGTCTACACCTTTATACTTGGTCTTGGTGGCCAAAGGTTCCAGAGTGCACAATGCCCTTCATCATAGAGAAGGGATACACCTTGGCTCAAGGTAAATACTATAGCCAAAGGGAAGGGGATGAATACACTTTGATATCATCGACTTGATTTCAATTTGCATTACAAAAATTCTAATGTCAACCATGATAGAATGTGGGAAATAGGTGGTCATTCTTTTTGAGGTTTCTTCCATCATCCTAATGCTGGCGTGGCATGCCAATTTGACTTGTGTGTTGGAAAGGGGAGATCATGAAATTAAATCATGCTCCTCCCCTATGTAATCGATCAGGCACTTAGTTATCTACATGAGGTTGAGGCCTTTGACATCATTGTGCATAGTGAGTCATGGCTAAGGTCCTTTGTTTTCTACAAATAGGGGACATAAAGGTTAATAAGTGGCAATGGCCTTCCCTTATCAAATATGATGGTGAGCCTTAGTTAAGGCATTATTTTTAGTGTTGAAGAGGCCATGGTTCAAGTATATTTAATGCTTTCAAATGCTTTTTTAGACAACATGGGTCTACCATTTCACATGGAAACCAATGTCACCCACTTTAATGCCATGTCATTCCTATTTTACCTATTTAAACCTACTTGATCAATCAAAAAATGTAAGTGTCAATGAATAGGTAAACCAGAGGATATGAAGTGGTGATAAGTGATTGGATTACACCAGTGAATTAGACTTTTCCAAATTCCAGGATGGGATTTGCCCTTGCAACCCTAATTTTTGAGATTTTAATTTATAATTTTTTGGGGTCCATTAGGAAAAAATTATTAGAGGCCATATATTGTGCATAGGAAAGTGTTTTAAGCCTTTTTCAAATTACAAGATTTATTTATTTTCCAATATGGTGTTAAGGGTTAGATTATATAATATGGACCACAAATTCCTCGTTACTTGTCTTAATGGATAAAACTCTAGTGTTTGGTGAACTTAGATGATCCACCTAATATAAAGTAAGAATACATGGCGTGTCTTTCAAGAGGATAAAGCAACAATTCTTGATGATGAAATTTACCATCAAAGAGAAGAATAGGCTCTTGGTCTATTTTCCTTGTTGATTGAACTAATGTTGTTTTTTCACATCGAAGAGGAGAGTGACCCTATCAAGGTGTAGTTTATACTACATCAACTTTTGGGGAAATTTAATAACAATAAAGCAAATCACTTGGATTTAGATAATTTTCTCTTAAAATAGTTGAGTTTGATAAAATTGAGGACTATATTGTGAGACTCAAGGTTTTAAGGGTAGATATTACAAATTTTAGAGGTAAAAAGAAAGATGATGTAAAATGCATAAAAATTGTCCTTGCTAATTCCCTCCTCTTTTTAGATGTTGAACTAAATAGTTCATATGATTTCTATATTTTTAGAATCTCAAAAGACTCTTACTCTTGATTAGGATTTTTCTCTCCTAGTTCACCTTTAGGTGGTAATGTGGAATTGTAGTGGGACTCCACAAATACAAGCTTATGCAAGGGAATTTAAGTCTAAGGAGGCTAAGACATAGGGGCTCAAGGGATAGGTTAAGTTGTCAAATAATTTTAATACCACGTACAAATACTATAAAAGGGATGGACATTCAATAAAGAATTACTTAATAAAGCTGCAAAAGATTGAATTTGAATTCTTGAAGTTAGGTAGACGTATGCCATATGATAAGGGATATTTGAAAGGATATACGTCAACTATAGAGACCCACTAGATCATCCATTATAAGTGGAAGATATTATTGTCATTAATGTCTTCTCTCCTTGGACCCTCTATTCATATTGTGGGGGTGTTGAAATTATAATTTTATTCATGGCCAAATCCAACATGATGTGATGTACTAGATAGGCCTAAGGGAATTTTATTGTACAATGTATTAATTATTTGTAATATTTTACTATGCAAGCCCTATGGGCCATAGTTAACCTTGTTATGGTTAAACCCTCTTTATAATTTGTAGTTAACCTAAATCCCTCTTATTATGTTAGCTTAGATTAAACTTTATGATGTAATTAGGTGTTTACGTATTGCTATAAATAACCCCTCCCACTCCTCATTTACTTACTAGAGTGTTGTGTAAAATTATCTATGGATATAGTGATTATTTATTGTACCTATGAGTGCCCATAAAATATCTTTCTTTTATCATTCTTTTACTTTTTGTATAATATTTGAGTGAATGCTTTGCTTTCATCATTTTTAGAAAATATTGTAATTTTTTTTATTGATGGGAAAGGGTTTTGAAAGGGACCCTAAACCTTTTACAAAGCATAAAAGTGAAACCGGGTAAATCAACAAGATTAACCCAATAAGAAATAAAAAAATGGAGCAACTAAAACATCTCAAACCAAACAGAGAGAGGAAAGAAACCCAAATAGTCTTAAGTGCAAACAGTTCCAAGAACTATAAAATTATTGAAATAAAATTCAGAGTAAACAAATGTCATCATATTGATTGGAAGACCTAAGGTTTGAGGGAAATCAGCATGACAAACCCAAAGGATCTCTTTCTCAACACCTCTATTAGCAAGTGAGTCAGCAAATTTATTTCCTTCTAGTAACACGTGCTAGATAATAACATTGGAGTACCTAATAACAAGCCTCCTACATTCGTAAATGATATTGGAAAGGCTCCACAAAGGGGATTGAGAAGCTTTGAGACATTTGATGATCAACAAGGAATCTCATTCAATGATTAATTTACTAGAGCCAAAGCCTTCTAGGACAAGCAGGCCTTGATAAAGAGCTCTCACCTCAACCAAGTTATTGGTTTGAACTCTAGTATTCTCTGCATAGGCTACAATGATTTTCCCTTTGTCATCCCTAATTATGCCTCCGCTCCCCGCCCTTCTAGGATTTCCTTTAGCCGCTCCATTGAAGTTGAGATTTATCCACCATGTAGGAGGAGAGGTCCAAGTAATACCTGATCTATCAACAACAGGTTGAGGAGTTCCTGCAACACAATTTGTTATATTGAAACTTACAAACAGGTAAGATTCGAGATCAGGTTTGGGGGTCCCATTCGACAAGACAAGATGGGTATTTTCAAAGGTAAATGTGGTGATGCAAAGGAATATGGATTAAGAGTCTTTGGCAACTCCTTTGAAAACTATATTATTACATTCCAGCCAAATCTACCAAAGGAAGTGGTGTAGGCATGTGGACCACATAATTTTCATTGGGAATTTAAGAAAGGGTTAGGCCATTGCTCAAAAAAAATGACGATGGAAGACAATTGAACCCAAACAATGTTAACTGAATCAAATAGAGAATTCAGAATGGAAAGAAAAAAGTGCATTGCAGGAAAATATGGATAGTTTATTCCTAATTGAACTTGCAAATATGGCAAAAATTAGGGATAAAAATGCCTCTAATGATTAAATTATCCATAGTTAAAATTTAATTTTGAGAAGCAAGCCAGGAAAAGAAGTCAATTTTTGAAATCATTTTTTTAACCCAGACATACTTAGCAGGGGTCTAGCTAGGTGAGGGAGTATCTTGAATATAGTAAGAAAATTAACAGTGAACTTACCATCCTCACTAAGCTTCCATATGAGGTTATCTTTTGATTGGGAGTTTGGAATAACAAATACTCGCAATAAATTTTGAAGGATTCTGGTAGCAGAGGTGGAATTGAAATCTAGATCATTGGAAGGAATGAATTTCCAAAGACATTGGTTAGTAGACTGAGAAATTAATTTAATCACTCTGCTTTTGAAGGTTTGGTCCGTGAAAGACTTGAGAATTTCTAGATTTGGATCATATATGATGGGCTGATCCTTAATCCAAACATATTTCCAAATTTTGATAAAATTATCGCAACCAAGTTTCAATCTCATTCCCTTCCTCATTATGTCCCTGCATTGAATGATAGAATTCCAAAAGCACGAACTTGAGGAAGAGGTTGGTTATCCATGAAAGAGGTTTGCTGGAGGTATTTATTTTTGACTATATAAACCCAAGTATATTGAGCCTCAGTGAAAATTCTCCAGGCTTGCTTTTCCATGAGTGCCAGATTCATTTTGTGGATTTCCCTAAAGCCTAACCCTCCTTGGTATTTTTTCTTGCAGATTTTATCCCAAGCAACTAAAGGGAATCTATTCCGATTTTCATTTCCAGCCCAAAGGAACCTCCTTTGAATTTTTTCAATCTTATGGTAAACGAAAATAGGAACTTTGAAGATTGACATGAAAAAAATAGAATACTTTGGAGGTATGCTTGCACAAGAGTAGCCTTAGCCACTTGGCTTAACATTGTTTTTTTCCACCTTGCTAGCTTCTTGTTGATTCACTCAATGACATTGCTCCATAAGAACTCTAAAGAATTTCCACGAAAAGGAGGGAGCCCAAGGTAAGTAGAAGAAAGCTTAGAAATAGTACAACCTAGAATCCTAGCAATCTTAAGTTGTCTACGAATGGGAGTATTTAGGAAATAGACTTTGCTCTTCACAAAGTTAATTTTCTTCCCAATAGCTTCTTAAAAAAAAATTAGAATAGATTTGATTATTTTTGCCTCAAGAACTGAGGATAGAGTTTCTAGGATAGTATCATTCACAAATTATTGATGAGTAATGGGCCTGGAAATAGATGAGAGTTTGATACCATAAAGAAGATCCAAATAGCAAACCTGTTTAAGGGATCTACCAAGAGATTCATCCATGATGATGAAGAGGAAGGGCAATAAATGGCCACCATGCTTGAGTCCTCTGAAATGTTTAAAGTATCCCACTACTGAACCATTAATAATAACTGATAACTAGGTAGATGTTAAGCATTTCTTGATTAAAGTTACCCACTCATGAAAACCAAATTTCTTTTAAAAAACAAATAGAAGGTATTATAGTGGTTTTAGAGTGATTTCCCTCAGAAAATATAGTAAATTCCAACAAGGTATTAGAGTTGTTTTAGAGTGACATTGATTGGTCAAGTTGAAGATAATTCAATGCCTCTTTTTTCCTTTTGAATCTTAGGATATTTTTATTTAAACCTCTTCATTGAGATTTTATCTCTAGCTTCCTTTTCTCAAGAAAGTATCAAAAACAATATTTATCTTCCTTCTAAAATTTTCCTTTGAATATTTTATCCACTTGCTAACATTTGACTAAATATTTCCTATTGGAATTCAAATTTTCAAAAACTATATTTCCTACTTTTATACTAGGTCTTGGCACCTAAAGGTTTTAAAGCACACAATCCCCTTCTACATGAACATGAAGAAGGGGCTCAACCCAAATCACCCTATAGGACAACCACTATGGCTAGAGGGAAGGGTCTAAAAATGCTTTGTTGTCATGGCCTAAGTTTGATTCAAGTCATGGGAATTTTGTTATCGACCATGGTGACACATGGAAAAAAAGTGGTTTTTTTGGAGGTGTCTACCATCATCCTAAAATTGGCATGGGATTGCAATTCAAGCTATGTGTTGCAAAAGAGAGGGTACATGAT
Organism: Wollemia nobilis; assembly: GCA_028583015.1. Lineage (NCBI taxonomy): Eukaryota > Viridiplantae > Streptophyta > Pinopsida > Araucariales > Araucariaceae > Wollemia > Wollemia nobilis. The sequence goes on from JAQPPZ010003276.1 coordinate 2,499,345, forward strand.
CAAATCATGTTCCTCCTTTGTGTATTCAATCAGACAATTGGTTATCTACCTGAGGCTAGGGCCTTTGAGCATTATTGTATATCACAAATGGATGGCCAATAGAATAGTTTTTGCAAGGTAGGGTTAATATTTTTAGTCATGGATAAGGTCATTTGTTTGCTATAGATGAGAGAAATTAAGGTTAATAAGTGGAAATGATATTCCCTTCTCAAATGTGGTAGCACAACCTTGGTATATTTATCACTGAAGATACCACAAATTGAGTCTCTCTTATGCTTACAAATGTTTTTTCAAGCAAGATGGATATACCAGCCCATGAGGTAGTTGACATGGCATTCAACATGGTCCACTTTCATACCATGTCATCCCAATTTTTACCTATTTAAACCTACTCAACGAATAAAAAAAACAAGTGTTAATGACTAGGAAACCTAGGGCTAAAGTGGAAAAAATTTATTGCATCATACCAACAAATCAAAAGTCGTTGAGTGGCGAGTCAAGATTGGCCCTTGCACCTCTAAGGTCTAAGATTTAAATTTTAAATTTTTTGGGATCCATTAGGTAAAAATATGGTATAAATTACGTATGAAAGAGGGTTCATTAAGTGCTATAGGGTCTCTAAGAAGAGGATTTAGTGTGGATTGATAAATTGATTAAATTATCAAAGGATAATATTAATTTAAGTTATATTCTTCAACATGGAAACTTCTCAAATGTATATACGGAGGGTAATGCCTTGGATGATTGTTTGACTAAAACACACACACACACACACGCATGTAGGAACATATATATATTGGGGCTTCGTATGGTCACAATGAGGGAATTATTTTCAAAAAAATAATAATCTTTTAGGAGCCATATCTTGCATAGATTTGTCTAATTTAGAAGACTCTTGCACCATTTTGTACAGAATTTGAAGAAATTTAAAATGAGTGGTCATAAAAAAGAAGAAAATTAGTATTGAGGGAGATACATCCATGTGAAGACAACCATCCAAAATAAGGAAAACATTAGGGTAAAGTTTTCTAGAGAAAATATCTCATCTTTTAGGAGTCATATCTTTGTGAAGGTTTCTTCGATTTAGATGATTCTTAGACCAATTTGTGTAGAATTTTAGGAGCTTTAAAATAAGTGGTTATATGAATAAATCCAAGGAGTATTGAGGGATATATAACCTTGTGAATTAATCCATCCAAAACAAGAGTAATGATGATTTTTCAAGTCATAAGAAAATGGAATTGCAAATATCCAACAACTAGGGTATGGAATTGCAAATATCTAACAACCAGGGTTTTGATGATGGAAGGAGCAATGAAGGACTAGGGCATCAATAATGCAACACATTTAGTCTAGGCCTAGACATTTTCTAGATAATTTTCATTTATCCATTCATTATCTTTGAAATTTTGAATGTAGATTATTGTAAGTTTATTTTTGTATTATTTGAAAAAAAACTTATATTAATTAAAATATAATAATTTTACAAGAAACAAAAAAAAATGTTTATATGCACACCCCTAAATAGTCATTAATTGTACATAAAAAATGGAGGTAAAACATGCCTCAGATTACAAACTAATATTATGACATCTACCAAGACTGTGGAGGCTCATCTTTGGTAGATTGCTCCTAGTCGTCACTTTCTACTTATAGCATGTGTTTTGACCTAATGTAAAGGATGAGTCACCTAAATGGGTAGACCCACCATATTTAATCTCAAGCTTTGTGTATTGGATGGAGAAATAACCAATGTATGAAAACAATTTGGGGAGAATTCCCCTAGTGCTCATTCAAAACCTATAAATGGGTTGTTAACTATCCATAAAAATTGGAGGCCAGACATGCCTCAAAAAAATAATTATTATTATCACATATGCCAATAATGTGGAGGTTTGTATTTGGTGGATTACTCCCAGTCATCACTTTCCATTGGTAACATATGTTCTAGCTTGGCATGAATGACAAGTCACCTCAATGGTTAGACCTACCACATTCTATCTCAAGCTCTGTGTATCTGGCTAGAGAAATGGCCAACATAAAAAAATAGTGTAGGGAGCATTCCCCCAGTGTTCAATCAATTCCTACAAATCCAACTTCATTTCAACTTTATTAACCTACAATAAAGTCTACAATAATATGGAAGAAACAAATTGACCCTATCAACAACACTATAGAATGGAACAATAAAGGCTTGAGAGAACAAGGAATCATTTATGGCTTTCCATAAAGAAAACAAAATGTCAATTCTGAAGAGGTGCCAAACTTCTAGAAACACTAGAGGGAGGAGAGGAGGGTCTCCAAGAAAAATCTATTTTCATGTGAACCATTGTGGGAGAACAATCTAGAAAAAATAAAAATCCACTTCCAAGCATCCTGAGCCTTATGACATCTCCAAAAGAGGTGAAGAAGATCTTGAGGTTCATGGCATAATGGATATAGTGGATTTATTTTTGGTAAGTAGATGATTATATTATACGGGTTTTGACTAGGTCCCAATCCCAGAAATACAAAAAACCTTATAGGATAGAGTAGAAGCAATACTAAAAAATCCCAAACTAGGGAAGACAATTATAGAAGAAACATAATTTACCATGCAGGGGAGAATAGAAAAATCTAGTAGGGGAAACCACCCACGCAGGGGCAAGCAACAAAGAAAGCTAGATCTTGACAAGAAACCAAAAAAAGCCCATGTAGGGGATATCTGAAGAACCAAAAATTAATTGACGTAGTAGAGGCGCCCATGCAGGGGTAAATTGAGAAGCACAAAATTGCTATAAAGTGCCACCTTGCAAGGGAAAGAACCAACTGCATCCAAAAAAAAAAAACTCCTAGAAACCCACCTAGAAGCAGGGCCAATGAAGCTAGGCTTTTGGGGTGTCCTCCTCGGTAAAATTAACACCATTCTGGAGGAGCTACTTCAGGGTTGCGCTGGCACTATCGAAAGCTGAGATGAAGCTTTTAAGAAACATCCTTGAAATCTTGTCAGTAATGGCACTATCAAGGTGTAAATTTCTGTTGTTGCATTCAAAAATGTGAACAGGGGAATTCTGATTGGTATCCACCTTAGCTTTCTTTATTCGAGAAGACCTAACTTGAGTATATCTTTCTTCGATCTTCACTTTCCACTTTGCATATAATTATTTACCTCCACTTGCAACAAGGGGCTTGATGGAGGGGGTGTCGCAACAACTAGGAAGCCCTTCTTGGAATTAGGAGTTTGAAAATCATGGGATTCCTTGCTAACTAGAGGTTCACTAGATAAGGAATGGAAAGGGCTATGATCAAAGGAGGGAGGGGGAGGGTTGGAATGAAGGGGGTGACAGAAATGGGAGGAGGTATGGAGGCTACAAAATGGTAAAAAATTATAGCAAACAGGCCCTGATGGGTGGGAGTAGAGTATTTTTTACGAGCACTAAGGATTGAAAGTCTGATGAAACGATGAAGGAAGGTCGATAAATTTATGGGTTTAAATCCATGCATATGGTTAATCAGAGTTAAGTGGAAACTAGAAAGAGGCTTGGCTGGGTCATCATAGGTAATGTACTGGAGCAGGGGGATAATAACGGTGGGCTAAGGGGAGGGGAGGGATTTATGATCAAGGGTGACTCTAATCTATTTGAAATCTTGATGGTTAGGGAACCCATAAATCTCCTAGTCTTAGATGTGCTTATCCCATCAAACCAAATGATCTATCAACGGGATGCCAGAAAACTCAATAATCAACTTGACTGTAACCTTGAAATGGATATTGCAAACAGTTATGTGGCCATTCGACCACATTTTCACAAAATCAGTAGTGATATCCTTCTCAACACCTTTAAATTTGGACAATAAGGGAATAAACCCTTGCGCTTGCAAGAAGGTGTCCGAGAGGGGCCATGGTGGTGGAAAAAATGCACCAGGGATTATCTGTAGATGAACTATACTAGGGTTTGGGATGATGCAACTAAAGAGTGTAATTGTCTAGGGCAGGCCAACAACAACTTAAATAGACATTTAGAATAACTTCCCCCATGTCGTTAAACCAAGATTAAAAGTAGATAAAGTGGCGATGCTGATGGCGAGGAAGCTAGGAAAAAATGGGAAGCCTAGGGAAGATATTCACACGGGTGGAATTAAAACAATAGTAATATTTGGTGATAGAAAATCCAAGCAACTTCTTAGGAAAGGCGGATTTGGAATGGTCATAATTGGAAATGCAAATATTGCCTTGATCTTTAAGAACATGAATGGAAAGTTCAGGCATGAGGCTAATCATTCAAAGGTGAGGAGGCACATGGATCGGGACTACAACCAAAGGAAATTCATGCCAGGGGACTTGCATGACAATGATGAAGACAACCATAGGAAAAATAGGAGGGATCTAGAGACACCTGGTCTTTCTCAACCAATCAGCTGATGCCATATTTAGAACACTTTGTGAGACTGTGTTGCGCCATATGGAAATAGAATATTGGGTGACTCACAAGCTTGCTAGAAAATTAGCAAGCTTATTGGCTTCTCGGTACACGTGGCCAACCATCACCTCTTTTTGTTGGCTAATGAGAAGTTTAGTTTCTTGGATGATAGAATGAATGTTCCAAGAGGGACATTTGTTGTTGTTGACATACCCAATAATATTGAGGGAATCCCCTTTGATTTGAATATTGATTTTTAAATATTTAATAATATGCATGCTTCTCCATAGGGCCCAAGCTTCAGCCACATTGTTCATTTGATGGTCAAGGTTATCAAAAAAAGCCATAACAATGTATCCCTTATGGTTCCTGACCACCCCACCAGCTCCTACTAATCTGAGATTCCCTTTAGACGCACCATCGAATTTTAACTTCAACCATCCTTTTGGGGGTGGTTTCCAGTAAGCATCTTTCCTAGGATGAGATGGGGGACGGGCCACATTAGGAGGGATGGGAGTATTTAGCGACTGGAGAAGCTCAATTTCAAAACCATTGTTGGGGGATTTAAGGTAGGGGAATAATTGGAAATTTTCGGTGGCATAGGTAATAGCTTTGGTAGCTGTGGACTCAAGATCATTAGTCAAGAGGGAGAAAATTTTGCAATTTCTCTCTAACCATATTTTCTAAATATAATGATGGAGGGAAATTTTCTAGAGGAAAGAGACCTTGGGATTGCTAAAGGGACTTGGAAACTGAACAAAGAGGTCTAGGAGGGAATTAGGGTGAACTCATTGAACCTGAAAGGAGGACAGAAGGTGACTCATCCTTGCTCTGGTAAAATCACACTCTACGAATAGATGGTTAATAGATTTCCAATTGGACAGACATAAGTGGCACCTATTCGGCACAACTATCCCTATTTTAATCAGATTATCTGTGGTAAGGGTTTTATTTTGTATGGCAAGTCAAGAAAAGAAACCAATATTGGGGATAAGATGCTTGACCCGATATTGAATAGGATAGTGGGAAATTGGGAAATGAGGAGGGAGTAAGCTGATTTGATAGAGAAATCTCCATTGTCATTCCCTTTCCAAATAGGGTAGTCAAGGAAAGCTATGGTTAGGATAAAAGTGGTATTGAGCATGCGAGATAAAATATTCCCTGCCCTAGCAATGGGATCACTTTCATTAGTAGTGGGAATGATTTTCAATCTGTGTTGATTGTTAATGAAATCCACTACTTGGCTACCAAACCTTCTATCCAAAATAGATTTGAGGATGAATACCTCTAGGCCCTTAGAGAGAGGTATGTATTTTATCCATACATCATTCTAGAAGTTTATATTGGTGCCAGTACCTAACTACCACTGGGTGCCTTTTCTGATGAGGGATTTGACCTGAATGATGGCCCGCCAGAATGCAGACCCATTAGTGGAAGTGTTGTCATAAAAAAAGAAGAGGTTCTAGAGATATTTTCCCTTGATAATGGAGACCCACTCTGCATTATAGTTGGTGAAGACTTTCCAAGACCGCTTGGTGAGGAGGGCAAGGTTCATGTTGGCGATTCTTTTGAGTCCAAGGCCTCCTTGGGATTTAGGGTGACAAACTTTATCCCAACTAACTAGATGGAATTTTTTCTTTTTCTCTAGGCATGACCACAAAAAATTATTTTGGATTTATTCAATTTTGGAATGCACGAAAGCATGAGATTTGAACACTAACATGAAGTAAATCGGTATGCTTTGGAGAACGACCATGGTGAGAGTTGCTTTGGCTACTTGAGAAATGAGGGAACCTTTCCACCCTGCAAGTTTCTATTTTATCCTTTCGATGACATTGTTCCACATGGACTCTTTTGGGTTTTTGATGAATAGGAGAAGGCCCAGGTATGAATTAGGATATCAGCAATGTAACATTGGAGGATGCAGGTGATTTTACACTGTCTATTCTTAGGAGTGTTAAGAAAGTATTACTCTTCATGTAGTTGATTTTATGGCCAACTACTAATTCATAGATATCAAGGATGAACTTTATGGATTTATCTTATTGAACAGAAGCCAAGGTGGCAATGATTGTATCGTCTACAAATTGCTGATGAGAAAGAGGGAAAGAGTTAGAGGAAGCCTTGATACCTGAAATACTTTCTGCTACATGAGCATATTTGAAGGCCCTTCCCAGGGATTCAGTAAGAATTTTGAACCCCAATGTAGATAAGGCATTCACCAAGTGAGGATCCTTGGTGAATTAGAATCCAAGTAAAGATAACTTGTTTGGGTTTGAGATATGCAAGCTAGGTTGTGTGAAAATAATGTGCAAATATACCTAGGTGAAAATATATCCTAATTAAGGAAGGGTGTATTTTGATACCATTACCAGTCCTTCTAAAAAGGATGTTAAGAGTGCACTATGATCTTGTAAAGCATAGAATTATATGTATTTGCTGTAACTACCTCAAAGGTTTTCTTATTGGCAGAGGTAAGTTTGAACCTAAATTTGGTATAATTCGAAGGATGTCAATCCCTGTCAATAAGGCAAACAAGTCAACCATTGTAGAGATACCTCTTTTATAGAATTTATATGCATGCATCTAGGGAATTTGGGAAAAGGGAGTCCCTAGATAGTTAGGATAGGGGACCAAGAAAGTTTCATAAAATCAATGGACAACCCATCCTAAATACCGTTGCCTTTCAACTAGATCCATGGTTTGATGTTTTCACAAGCCTACCAAATGCTACAGATGACAAAAGAGTTTAAAATCTTGATGGGGACTAGGGTAATGATAAGGGAGGGAAAATCCATACTTCTCCATCCTTAATGCTTTTAGAGAGATATTGAGGTGATGCAGTGTCAAACTAGCAGTCAAGAAGACCCATTCTCTCATTCTTCTTGGATACACAATAAGATTCTCAAACTACTTTGTGGAAACCAAAGCCAAAGGTAGAAATTACCTAGATAAAATATCTAACAACTTCTTTAGATTATGATAATAAGCCTCAGATAACATGAGGAGTAATACACATGGATCACAACCAAGACTTCAGAGCAGATTTAAAACTTGCTAGTAAGGGAAAGCTTTTTAGTGGTCCAATAGGTAAGCTTGGATTCAATTTTTTGTATGAATGTTTTCTAGAGTTATAAAGGGGAACTATGGAAGGCAAAGGGGATACCCAATAACTGAAGCACTTTCCTATACTATATCTATTTACACTAAAATTGAGTCAACCAAGTTGCGAGGGGAGATATAGACTATCAAAATCAAATCCTTTCAACACTAGATGTTGGAACCAAATGTAAGACAAAAAATATCCAAGTACTGAATGGACTGAGTGAGGTATTCTTCATTCCTAAAAAATATGAGGAAATTGTCATCTGCAAAGTTTCCATGGATCATTTGGGCTTGATTATTGGAAAGGAAAATACTCGTAATGAGACCCAAATTTGCTTAACAATACAAGAGAACTAAAACCTTCAATTGTAATGACATAGAGAGAGGGGACAAGAGGGAAACATTTTTTGATTGAAAGAAAAAAGACCAATAGACTTTGATTGATTTATGTTGATAGTGAGGATTGCAAAGAGCATCTTGACTACAAATATGAAACCATTTACCAAGGCTTTGAGCATGACAAGAATGAAGTGCCACTCAATGTATTCATAGGCTTTCTAAATTTAATTCTAATAGAAATGGTTGGTTGGTTGTATTTTTTGACCTATTATATTCCCTTCCTAAAAACCAAGACATTATCTAAAATATGTTTTCTTTTGATGAAACCTGTTTACTCTGGTTTGATGATGGCATGAAGTAAATAAAATAGATGTAAGGCTAAGTCTTTGGCAATGATCTTGTAGGACATATTGATAAGTGTGATCAGATGTCAATTGGTGATCAACTTAGGGCCTCTAGCCTTTAGGATACATTTGATATTACCTTTATTAATTACTATTCCAAGAGATCCATTTGCCAAAGCTTCTTGATAAACCTAGAGTAGATCAGGGCCTACAAGGTCCTAAAAGCATTTGTAAAAGTTATAAGAGAATCCATCTATCTCATGATCTTTCTCATTCACCATTTTAGAGAGGGACTCATGTAAATATTCAAGTGAGAGTGGCTTACCATAGGTAACTCTCTGAGCATTAGAGAGTTTTTTGAGGATCACAACAAGACAATCATGGAGGGCTTGCTTCCTCTAGTTTGAAGGCTCCTATGAGGTAAATACCTACTTGTAGTGTTATAAAAGGGCTTGAGTAACCTCTAGCAAGGCAATAATTTGAACCCTAGCCTCCTGAATGACCTTGATGTAAGTGTTGTGATAATAGGGCTGAAGATAATGGAAAATTTTCTTAAAGAACCTATCTCTAATTTTAAGGCAATGCATTTTGGCCTTGATCTAAGCTCCCCTGGCATAATAATATTCATCCAACATAAATTGGTTAGGAAATCATACCACATGTTTCTTGATATCATGATAAAAAGAGCAAGACTCAAGTTGTTAGGAAACCTAAACAGGTTCCTATTTGAGAGCAACATTGGACTGGTGTTAAAATTGGTAGCATGTTTACCAAAAGATCTAAGAAAGGAGGTTGTTTTGTGGATGGCATCTGACCATCATTTAATATAACCAATGGAACTAGAAGGACAATGAATCAAGTTCCATATCCTCTTAATATACAAAAGAAAGGTGGGATGGCAAAGAATGGAAGTATTTAGAAAGAACTATGAGGTGAACTGGGAAGAAGGGCAAGTAAATATTTCAATGGATAAAAATATGGGTGAATGATCAAAGAGAATGACATTAAGGAGAGCCTCCACAAAAGGAGTCAAACTAGACAAGTGAGAAAAGTAAAAGGTACTTTGATAAAAAAATCATGGCTCTATAAAGTCATTTCAACACTCGAGTTTCTCCTTGTTGATTAGACCAGGAGAGCCAAGTATGATTGAAGAAGGGGGAGAAATAGGAATTAGTATAAAAAAACTCTAGTTTATTCTTCATAAAGTAACAAGCCTTGCATTCTCATATAGACCAATACATAGGAAGGAGACCAGCCTTATCATATGAATATTCAACCAGATTGAAGTTGCCATTGATAATCTAGGTGGTTGGGGAAAGGATAAATCAATCCACCACCAAAGCTCACATTTTCCTGAAACACCATTGGGAGCATAAACATTTAGAATGCTAAGGAGCTAACCTACAAGCTCTAGAATAATTCAAAATACATAAAAGGTCAGGTCCACTCCCCAAGTCACAAAATGGGAGTGGTAGGTTCCTACACAAAAATAGCTACTCCTCTGTCAGGAGCATGAGAAGAGTAAAAATGGCCCAAGAGCTAGATAAATGGACAAGTATTATGTAAAATAAAGTATATTACCTTAACTTCATGCAAGAAGAGAATGTTGATAGCAACAAATCTCAAAGTATCTAAAATACTCTAGTAGACCAAGTACTTTCTAATTGGGTCCATCAAACCATGAACATTCCATGAAAGACACTTCATTGGGAATGCTCAAGGAGCAAAACCCTCTTTTTTCCTCAGTATCCTCAAAGTCTACAAGAGAATCAAAGGCATTTGAGATAAAATACTAATGATTCTCACTTATGAAATCAACTTGTCTTTTCTTTTCCAATGGATCTCCCATGCACTTTGTAATAGGACTTTGAGAGCAATGAGTCATCCCTATAGGTAGGCCAGTTGGAGGTGCTAAGAGTGAGGAGGAAGGGGAGATTGGAGAGGGGTAATGGAAAATGATGTGGAGCTAGTAGGGTTCTCAACATGCTACTATGAGGGGATTGGAATGATAACCATAGAGGTGGATATAGGAGCAAAAAGGGTGGGGGGAGTATGATAAGGAGGTTGGATTTAAGTAGTGGGAGATGAGATTTTGTGTGAGGGTCCTACGGGGATCAAGAGACAAACATGTTTTTGTTTGCCACTATTATCTATTCTTCTAACCCATTGACATCTGCTGGTGTTTGGTGTAGGTGTGGGAGTAGACATCAGAGAGGACTAGGATTTAAAACATCCATCCATGAGGAGATAATATTTGATTTTATGAGTTATCAATTGGCATCTATAACATGTATTTGAAAGGTTAATATAAACCACCATTTCAAAAAATGGGTATCTTTGACTTGGATGTCAATAAATTCTTTTAGGTCCTTAGAGAGGTCAACCTCAACACACAAACACTTGTGGGGGTAAATAACATAGAATTTTTGTTGTTCCATACAAACAAATTTTCTAATAGGTATTACCATATGTTGCAAAAAAAGCCACAATGAAAGAAGGAGACTAAGGATTTATATCCACATTGACACTTTCAAGGAGACATCCATAGAGACATTAAAATTATGGTACCAAGGTTGAAGAACCAAAAGGGTGTTCCTAATATACCAAGGGCCTCTACTTAGGACAACCATGGCATGTTGAGGATCAATAAACTAAAATAAATAAAAAACCCTTAGTGAGGTGTTATATATATATATTACTTTTATATAATAGCCCTTATAAATAGTTTCTATTTTTATTTTATTTTTTTTTACTGTGAGAAACTCGTGTGACCAAAACTTAGGGTTTAGCATTCCTATTCGAGTCATGACCCTTCTTAAGACCAAGAGCTAAACTTATCAAGAAAGAATTAACAAAAACATTGAAAAAAGTCAAACCTCAAACTTTTGAATGAAACCAAACTAAATAGATCTTATTTTGTCAATCACTTTTTTTAACATACAAATACAAATATAACAAAAACCTTGAAAAAAGGCCAAACCTCAAACTTTTGAATGAAACCAAACTAAATAAATCCTATTTTGTCAATCACTTTTTTTTACATATAAATATAAATATAAATATAAATATAAATATAAATATAAATACAAATACAAATAAATATATATATATATATATATATATATATATATATATATATATATATATATATATATATATTTATTTATTTATGATAATCTTAAAGAAGTGAGATAATGTTTTTGCTTGAAATATCCACTTGATTGGACATCATAAACTGCTACTTTATAAATAATATAATCTAAAAATTAAAATATAGATACTTTTGTTTATTATGAAACAACCATTTTGAAAAAATTACACTATACAGTAATTTTATGAGCTGGTTCCTACAAATAACCCTTACTTTACGAATCAAAACTATATAAGGGGTAAAAATTCAAAATCATTATTACACAATTAAAATTTTCATATTTGACTTATCAAATAACAACTTTGATTTATTGATAAACTTGGGTAAAAGTTTTTAAACTCGTTTAAATTCACTCTAATAAATAAAACTATTTTATTTTATTGTACCCAAACTTTGAAATGACGTTGGTGGCATAGATATGATAACATTTAAAACTTACATAGGAATTAAGGTGCAAAACCAACCACCTCTATATTTTATATAATGATTTACAACCAACATGCCCTAGTGGCTCTAAAACGTTAAATTACTACTATCATGGTTTTTTTTAACCTCACTATAATCATTGTGTGTCTGAATTATAATGAAGGCCACCTCAAAGGCAAGTAGTAAAATATTCTTGGTGTATGTGATGAAAGACCAAAACATATTCTCATGAATGCCAGAATATGCACCAACATAATAATTAAGCCCACTTTCTATGGTGCCAAATTACCTTCATCATCAGACATAATACTTTAAAAAATAAATCAACATTTACAACTTACCAATCAAGTGGGCAGCATAAAGGGAAACCGGCATTAGACATGTAATAATGACATGTCCACTTTCCAATGATAGAAATAACGATTTTATTTTATTTTAAGGTGAAGTTCTGGCACTCATAAAGTAAAGCAAGGAAAGCAAATTTTAAAAAATACAACAAAATAAATTGTTTTATGCAAAGGTTCAAAGAGGAGAAATGTATCCGGTGCTTGATGGAGTCAAAACTTAAGTTACATAGTGTGATAGGAGTGAAGATCATTCTATAAAAATAATATTAAGTTAAAGAGAAGATTAAGAGTTTTTGTTGTGAAGAGATTTTAATGATATATTTTTATTTTTAGTGTTTTAGTATTGTTATTTTAATTTTAGTTATGGGTAATGATATGTTTTTGATGTTTCATTTCCCTTATCTTATCTTTGTTTTATTTCCTTTATTTTAATTGTAATTATGGAACGGACACCCTAATGATATGTCTTTCTTGTTTTATTTTCGTTATCTTAATTCTAATCATGGGAGGTCCTTTATTGTTTTGCCTTCAGAAAGTGTGGTCCTAGTTATGCCACCCCCTGTACTTCACTTACTTCAACAAATAAAATTAAGAGGTAATTTTTTTTTTTGAGAAAAAACTAGATTATATTACTTCATTAACCCGAAACATTACAATATTTTGGTGCTAGCACATGCCACCCCTTGTACTTCACTTACTTCAAAAAAATAAAATTAAGAGAACTTTTTTTTTGTTGAGAAAAAACTAGATTATATTACTTCATTAACCCGGAATATTACAATATTTTGGTGCTAGCACTGTCCACAAGTTAAAAAACAAAATGAAACATCCATAATTGAATATACATAAGAATAGAAGCTATTATAAACAAAAGACTATAGTTATATCTTGCTACAATACACCAAATATCAACATTTATCTATGGAAAAGTTTGTTATATAAAGAAATTTTGGGCATGTCTTCTTTGATATCTTCTGAAGTCTTCAGAGAAGAAAAAAAAGTAATCAAAACCTAAACCTGCTTGTCATTGTTAACTGCCTTCTTTTTAGTTTTCTGTTGGACCTTCTCAAGATCCTAAATCTTATGAGAAAGTTGATGCAGTATATTAATAACATCTCGAGGTGTGTAGGAAGGTCCATAGACTTGGGAATGAATGCGTCCCACATGTAACAAAAGATCAAAAGTCAAATCTGCTAAGACTATATCCCATGGAGGAGCAAATTTGCATCTACACTTCCAAATGTGCTTGAGAAGGATGAGTCTACAAACATCCCAAAGTTTGGGGCATTGATCCATCTAAGAAAAATCAAGCAGAGAAAGCTTCCAAGATCTAGTAAAATATGGAAAATAAAAAATAGAAGACATCCCAAAACTGTTTAACCATGCCACAAAACCAAAACAAGAGATAAACTTTTATTTAGTGATGATAAAGTGTGATAGGAGTAAAGACCATTCTGGAAAAATAATATTAAGTTAAAGTGAAGGTTAAGAGTTTTTGTTGTCGAGACACCTCAATGATATGTGGTTGGTGTCTCTCATTTCCATGAAGCCCCCTATGTGTGGTCCTAGTTATGCCATTCGTTGTACTTCACTTACATCAACAAATAAAATTAAGAGGCAGACTTTTATTTAGTGATGATAAAGTGTGATAGGAGTAAAGACCATTCTAGAAAAATAATATTAAGTTAAAGTGAAGATTAAGAGTTTTTGTTGTCAAGACACCTCAATGATATGTCTGTATCTCATTTTTGTGAGGCCTTTGTTGTTATGTATTTAGAAAGTGTGGTCCTAGTTATGACACCCGTTGTCCTTCACTTACTAAGTACAAATAAAATTAAGAGTAGGATTTTATTTAGCGACGATGAAGTGTGATGGGATTAAAGACCATTCTAGAAAAATAATATTAAGTGAAGATTAAGAGTTTTTGTTGTCAAGACACCTCAATGATATGTAGTTGGTGTCTCTCATTATCATCACCTTAATCATGGAAGGTCTCACGTTGTTATGTCTCCAAAGAGTGTGGCCCTAGTTTATTTTTTAATCTATAGAGGAGTTGGTAGAGGAGTCAGTTATTTTTGTGTGGCCCTAGTTTGTTTTTTAATCTATAGAGGAGTTGGTAGAGGAGTCAATTATTTTTTACTATGAAGTAGGGTTTAAATCCTAGGGTTGTCCTTAACAACACTTATTCCACTTTGTTGTTATTTAACCTGGTGTGAGGAGGAGCACCATAGGCTCAATATTTGTACCATTGTTATCGAGCTAGTGCGCACTGAGCGGACGTAGATCGAACTACTACCTTTGCATAAATAGGCATGGAGACCAAAAATTTAGGGTAAAGCATGAATTTTTGAGAGGGGTCCTTGGACTTAGGTTTTGTAGATGAAAACCTAAAGACATATCATCGAGGGTTAAGTGGATTGGTAAGATGTTGGGCACTTACCAAGAGGAGACCTAGGGGGCATGCTCAATTTGGAAAAAGGTAGTAGTATGAGTTGAGTTTGTTGAGTGTGCGTTAGTTTGATGACAATGACATTAACCTTGAGCCACCGGGGGTCTCCCTTACTCCACATCGTATTTACTGAGGTGAGATAGGGGTTATAGTGGTAGCACCATGATTTGATGTTACCATTGGAGGTAATGCGGCTTGACCCTGTGACCAATTGTTCAAAAAGAAAACGTAGTTGTCAATTTCTCTATGGATAAAATATATATCTATTATAAATTGATAAAAAAATTAAATCTACATTAAATATTTATTTTTAAATTAATTTTTATATATTAATACATAGTGGAATCCACTTGGTGTTGTTATATTAAAAAAATGAATAGAGGAATGGCTAACGCTATTGGATGTTGTCATTATTAAAAAAAAGTTGTCAATGAGACTTGGCCCTCTGTAGCGAACTTGGGTATCCCATTTTTTTAGGATCTTACCCTTCTCCCTTTCAGGTATGGTGTGAAATGTTGATATATCCTTTTTCTTATACCTGAGAGCGGTTGTTCTTGTGCAGATCTCCTGGATGGTTTTTATGTTGTGGATTTTGTTGGTTGGTAATTCTAGTGTTGTTTTCTTAAACTGGCTATTCTCATGAAGGGTTCTCTTGTTATGTGCTTTGTTGGATAAAATGTTGATTGTGATAGCAAGACCTCTGTTCTCCTTTCATGTTAAGTGGTAAATGCTTTGGTTTGGGCAGTTTTTATTTGTAAATTTATTTTTAATTGGTAGCATTTTCATTATTATATTGTTTTTCTCCGTTGCTTTAGATTTAGAGCACACGGTGGTTTGACCATGGGACAATATCTTGTATTTGCTTGATAAAAATATGTAGCTTATTTGCTAGGAGGTTGTTTCATTGAATTTTTAGGTTTGATTCATGGAATTCAGCTCAGTCTTTCTTGATGTCTTATTGCTAGATCTAAGGTTTGGGGGTACCTTTCAAAACCCTACTTGTAATAGGTATGGTGACCCTTTTAAAACCCCTTCTACTATCAATCAAAAAAAACTTGGGTATCCTAGTTTAACTACATTGTCATTCAAGTTTAAACCTTAAACCCTCAATATTTTAAAGAAAAACCAAAACCCTACCACTATACTATCCTTGTCAAACTTTTAATTAATATTTATTATTAAAAAAATTTAACCTTTGATTAGTTGGTATATAGATTTGAATAACTTTTTTTAAAATGTTGGTAAAAATTTATTGAATCAATAAAACCATACAAGAAATAGAGAATCTCAAAACAATAACCCTTACAAGGCCCAGAAGAAAGAGACCCCCAAAACCACCTAGCACCCGACCAAAAGACACCCAACAAACAACAACCTCAACCAGCCATATCTACAACAAGCAAATTAGTAAGATGACTAGAACAATCCAATGGGAGCTGATCCCCGTCCCTAACATTCCAGTCTTCCTAAAACTCATAAGCCCATTTTGCCAAGCAATCAGCCACTCCATTTCATTCTTTGGGAATATGAACAAAGGAAATAAAATCCATATGCCAAAAAATTTGAATGATCTGTCGATCCACCACCAGTTGCCAATGAACATTAGAAATATTATGTCTTCAACAAATTAATAATAATCTGAGAGTCCGACTCACAAATTATCTTTCACCATCCCAAAGCATAACATTTTTCCAAAGCAAAATGAATAGCAAGGGCCTCCATATAATTATTAGTTTACTTCCCCTTATAACAGGAGAAAATGAAAAGAGTTGCACCACTACTATCTCTCCCAACACCACCAATACTTGCATACCCAATATTCCCTCTAGAAGAGCCATCAATATTAATCTTAAACACCCCTCGAGGCGAAGGATGCCATCTACCATCTCTCTGCACTTTTTGATTGAGGCCTCTCCTCCCGATCGATAAAGAAGGACGAGGGCCATTCTCCACTAAACCTAGGTCCTGCATCATCAAAATATCAGACTACTCTAAAGGAAGACTATTCTGACATTTAGAAGACACAGTTTCTTGGATCATACGAATAATCCTCTACCAATTTTGATAAATAGTTAACTTTATACCTTTAAATTTTTTTCGATTTCTTTCAAGCAAAATTTGCCATATAATACATGAAGGCCCAATACTCCATGCAACTTGAAGAAAGAAAGCCTTAGCAGGAGGTCTTCCTAAACTCCTCCAGAACTCAACAAGAGAAGAGGCATGAGAACAAGATTGTTTCCACACCCTCCACCAAATATGCCAAATTTCCTGCGCAAACGAACATTGTAAGAGCAAATGCCCTAAATATTCGTCACTATTCTCACAAAGGAAACAAAATGAAGGGCCCTGAAAACCTCTCTTTTGGATATTATCCTAGGTAAGACATATGTTCCTAGTAGCCAACCACAAATGGAAATTGCATTTGGGCCAGGAAAACTTATTTCAAACATGTTTCCACCAAGGAACCTCCTCATCCCCAAAATGTTGCCTATCTAAAACACGGTAACCATAAGCCACCGAGAAAACCCCTCTAGGATCCGGACCCCAAGCCAAAACATCATCATCTTGTAAAGAAGAGCACTCCCTAGTAGCAAACATACGAGCTAACTCTTCTCTATCCTGAACATAACCATTTTTCGACCAATCTCTAGGATCTTTCCACTGAACCACCTCCACCTGCCCAATTCTTTTGGTAACTTTATAATCCATCACCCTGTACCAACCAACAGCCAAGAAACAATTACATAGCTCCTGAAGACGATGTAACATAGATAAAATTGTAGGGAAACCATCCCAAGGATCATGCTAGAAAAGAACCTTCAAGACTTTGAGACAAATCCAGAACAATCCTTGCTTAACAAGAGTAGCCCCCTTCTTAAGGGTGTTCCAGATCAAAGAGCCTTTACCAGATAAACTGTATCTAGGTATCTCAGAGCCCTCAACCCCATTAAGGTAGTTAAAGGAAATAATTTTAGCCCAAGCATGGTCTTGAGAAATGCACCATCTCCAATAAAGCTTGGTCACCAATGCCTGATCAGAAAGAGAAGTCAAACGAAGACCTAAACCACCTTCCTTTTTCGATCTACAAATAGTCTCCCACTTAACCAAACTCCATTTTGAAGACTCCAAATTTCTAGCCCATAAAATTCTTCTTGACAGAGATTCAAGCTCATAAATAAAACTAGCAGGAACCACTTGAATCATGCACCGATAAATACATGAAGCTTGTACCACCGACTTAAGAAGCAACACTCTGCCAACAAAAGAAAACCACTTAATAGTCCAATAAAAAACTTTAAAATTATTAACATCTAAAAATGTTACTATTGATTCTTCTATATATTAAAAAATATATTATTATTATTATTATTTAATAATTACTATTTATTCATATTATTAAATAATATTAATTTAAATGCAACATATAACATTATTTCAATTCCATATAACTCTGTAAACATTAAATTCATCCAATCTACTTATAAACATATAAAATAACTAAAAAATAAAGTATGTTAAAATCATTTATTTAAAAAAACTAACCTAATTTATCATATCACATAATATCGATCATATTTAAATAAATATATAAAATAACTAAACAATAAACTGTAAAATCAATTATTTAAAAAAATAATCTAATTTATCATATTAAATAATATCTATCACATAATGTGATTTAAAAATATGTAATCTTATTACGTTGATGGGATCTCCTTCTGACGGCCAACCATTCCATATATTCTTTTATCAAGCATTCCTAAAAATATAAAAAATCAAACCTAATTAGAGTGCAACCTGCATGGATAAATATAAAAGTTTGAATTTAAATACATTCCCTTCATCAACATCAACTTGATCTAAAAAAAATTATTAAAATTATGTCATGATCCTCTGATAAAGTTTTAAAGGTAGGATGACAAGTTGAATATAGAGGACTCTAGCAAAAGTGATATACTTGCATGTGCATATTGTGAAGGATATCTGTTGTTACCATAAAAGGCTCTGCTGCTTATCATGTCTTAAAATTTAAGGGAAGAAAAGATACTTCTAATTAAAAAATGTTGAACAAATAAACAGGTATAGATTTAAACTTTAGGGTCCACTATAGGGCTTGCATATGATAGAAGAGGTAGCTAGTTGACTTGATATGTTTTAAGCTTTTTTAATAAAATTATTTTCTAATAAAAAATAGTTTTACATTTTTTAATAATAAATTTAATGATTTAAGTTTTTTTAAGTTTTTTTAATAAAGTCTTTTAGTATTAATATAATTATATTGAATATGTTATTAATTTTTATCAAGGTGTTTATTATTATCATTTGAAAAAAAAAATAATGATGTATAACATCATTGCAACTATTAGTTTCCAAATCAAAAGTTATTAAGATGGTAAAATTTATATTTATGATGTATGATTATATTGTAAGAGGCAATGAGAAATGTAAGATTTTGATAGAATTTTATAAATCTTATAAAACTTAGAATGCGTTTATACATAGTAAAAAAACTTATGCTAAATGAAAGTATTGAGAAGTAATATAAATTAAGGTCTAACTAATACGAAAACATAGTATGAATGACCATATCTTTGTTGAGAGATCTTAATGTAGAGATTTTGTTATTAGTAAGAATCCTATGGATGGTGGATAACAATGGAAATTTGTTAAATTATATTATTGATGTTAACTTGCAAAGTTGCTCATTTTAAAGAACATGAAAGGACTTTCATATAATCTTATTCATAAGTTATTGAAATGTGATAATCATCTACCATTTCCAATTTTTTTAACCAATTAATATATTTTTAGGAAGCTAAAACAATATTTTTTGTTAAGTCCATTTCTTCTATTTCTTCATGGTTATAGAGCATCAATCTTGAAGGTTTTTATTCTTGTGGTATTCATGTGTCTATTTACTAATTCCTTATATTAAAATTTTTATATCTTAAAATCATTAAAATCATATTCTTTTTTTAAGTGCTCAACACCATATCTACTTGCAACTATTATGTTTTCTATTGAATTTTATTTTAAGTGCAACTTAAGCAATTGAAAATAACATTTAGTCAGTTATAATTTTAATATATGTTTTGATGTAATATTAGAAACTTATTGGAGATAAAAAATTTTACGAAGCATTATAAAATTTGTTTCATCCCTCCATGTTTAATAAGCAAATTCTTCATCAAATTCATCATTCTACTTTATGCTTATATATTTTGGATGTTTTTTCAAGTAAGGTACAATAGAACAACAAGAAGGTATTAAACAAAACTCATAGCATTTAAATTAATTGATAAATTTAAATTTATTATGAACACATCAAAGAATTAAAATTCAAAGAATAACATAAAGTAGTTTAGAGGTAATGAAAAAGAAGATATGTTTAGCCATAGAGGAGTCTAATCCAACCCTATCAACTCACCCAATCCCTAATTTGGAAGCAGATTGTCATGATAGATGGAGTCAAGTCATTAAATGGAATTATGATGTTGGGTACAAGAGAAGCAAAAATAAGGTAAAAAGTATAAAGTGGAAACCACCATGTGGAGTGGGTTAAATTGAATTTTTATGGAGCATCTAAAGGAAACCAGGACCAGCAGGAGGAGGAGGAATAATTAGAAATAATAGAGGAGAGATTTTATCTCATTATGCTTTCAATTATGGATTTAAGACAAATAATGAAGCTGAAGCTTGGGCAGCTTTAGAAGGGTTAAAAATACGTAAACAAATGAAATGGAATAGAGTTTGGATGGAAGGTGATTCTCTCATAGTAATAAATGCAATTTTGAGGAAAGCAAAGGCTCCATGGAACATACAAGAGATAATTGTGGAAATTCAAGATCTTGCTAAAGAGTTTGAAGAAATAAGGTTTACACATATATTAAGGGAAGGAAACAAATGTGCAGATAAGCTAGCCAATAGAGGGGTTTTTATTGAGGATCATGAAGTTAACATCTCCTTTCCATGGTTAGAGGAAGTAGAAAGTTTAGTTGAAGTTGACAAAAATTGTTGATTGCCTAAATCAATTAATGATTAAGATTTACTTTATTATTTTCCATTGGTAACATCTATTTTATTTTGTAACAATAATGTGTGTTCATTTAGATTATTTATTATAATTTTTGTGGTTGCACTTGTGTTTCAGGAAGGAAACTAGCAATCCAGATTTGGTAAAGCGGACTATGATAGTGCGATGTTTTAGAAATATTACTCTACTAAGATGCAAGGCATAGATAGTAGAGGTGATGTTTTGGCATTGTGAAGGCTACTATAGGAAAATATCAAGAAAAATGCTAAATTTTGGAGTAATTGTATTCATACATAGATTGAAAAGATCCAAAAAATGAAAATCAAGAATTCAGATATTTTATGTAAAATGATGTAGGTTTCTAACTATAACATCTCAATTGAGATGAGAAGTGTATCTATTTGTAAACTCTCAAGCTCTAAAGAAGAGATATGTAATTTGTTAAGGGTGGGGGACCCAAGTACAACCCCTTTTTATCAAGCAAAAAAATTAAAAAATAACACTTTAGAACAATATAACATAAACTAAAGTGCGTGTTCATAATTCACAAAGAAATCTTACTTATCAATGGTACTTGGAAAGGTTGAGACCTATATATTTATCTTTTACCTTTAACCTTTGAATCTTAGTTGTTTACGAGCTTCATCACATATTAGACATTTTGTTAGCAAAGTAGCAATTTTAGAGGTACAAGTTCTAAGTTCTACTTATTTGATATTTCTTACTCCTATCAATACTTAATTATGGTATCATGAGTGGGTATAATAACCTCATGGATTTTAACTAAGTCAATATGATGCATACAAAGCATGATGACATGTTTTTATGTATAAAGTTTTTATCCATAATAATATTTTTTTGTTATATATTTCTATATTTGAATATTTACTTCTCAATTTTTTTTGAAAAAATCCCACTTCTTTGATTAGGAATATGTTACTTGATGAGTTCCTAATTCCACGAAGAAAAGTCTAGCACCAACTGTTACCTTTATTCTCCACTAGACACCAACAAATATGAGACATGATAGTTTAAAATTATCTCAACTTATTTTTGTAATATTTGAATAAAAAATAGTTTATATTTCCTCTAACAAGATTCTTGTAATTGATATTATCTAATTGTTGTAAATTATTTATTATAAATGTTTTCTCTTGTGTATTGTCTTAACATGTTGGAGTATATAGAGTTTGGAGGTAGATACAGTTGTTCAACAATTATGCACATAATGTCATGCCCACACTTATCTGTATTTCAAGATTTTGTATTGAGATCAATAAGCTTCATGAGCACCTTATTTTTCATTTATTTATAGTTATATTATGTGTAAATATATATTTTTATTTATATATAAGATAAAATACTTTTTTGATATTTTTATTTAATATAGCATAATGGTATATGAAGAAATATCTATTGTATTTTTTTATGATACATAACCCTAAAGCAAAAATCATCTAATTTAATTAGTTAAATTGCCTTTCCCTCTATGCCACCATCCTAATTATCATGGTATAGATAAATTTTTATAGTATATAAATCCATGTAAGTTGTATTTGTAGTCACACTAAACTTTATTCTTATCATAACCTCTACTCAAGAAAGGTCTATTTGATTCATTTTACATTGAATGTATGCTCATGCATGCTTGCAACATCAAAAGGAACATATACAATATGGTTGCATGTTCAAGTACCTAGATGAACATCATTTACGTGCAAATATGGGTGAATTTAGAGTCTTCAAAATTCAAAGACCCAAAATTCTAAAATTTTATCAAGGATACATTATGTGAGAAGAGAATGAATCAAAATTAAAGTAATTTTGAGATCTCATGATCGAATTGGCCCTGATAATTATCTCTTCAACTATGTCTTTCAAGAACATTCCTTTGAAAGTATTTGTGAATATCAATATACCAATATCTCATGGAAAAACTAATATCAAAATACTAGAGACATAGATCCTAACTAGAGGATTAGTACACCATTAATATGTTCACTAATATCAACAAGATTTTATCACAACCCTCAAGATGTCCAAACTTGTATTATGTTGATGGAAAATTATTAATGCATAAAAAGAATGATATATTGATCCCATTAATACTTAAATAAAGTTTGTGGAAGTAATATATGATTATTTTATCCTTTATTTTTTTACGAAGATGAATGAATACGGTATTAGTAGTTGTTTTAATTCCACAATCGTTTTTCTAGGAGTACGAGTATAAGTTCAATGCGTTAAATCACTTGATTAAAATTCATTAAGATGGGAAGATCTAAATTCTAAGCATGTTAATAACCTAACTATCAAATGCATTCTAAGATAGAGTTTATATTTTTTGAAACCTTGAACAAGCTTACTAGTTTCTAAGGTATTTAGATATTTTGAGTGTCAAATATCATAGTAGTTTCTAGAAACGAATGGAATCAAATATAACTGAATATTCATTAACAAAATGAATACACAATATATAGAACAACAGATATGATAGGGTGTCCATATACACCAAAATATCTTCACTTAAATAGAATCAAAATTACACTCCAACCAATAAGAAAATTATCAGTGAGAAGGGGTATTTATACCTAAGTACCTGGTGTCTTTGATTCAAGGTTATGAGATGACCCTTAGGAATACAAAAATTCAAAAATTACCTTTTTTCAAGGTTTACATAATCTTAAAGAGAAAATATAACAAATAGTCAATCATGGCCACAAGACAAGCTTAACCACCATATATTCCAATATTCCCCCTTAAGTTGCATGGGGTTCACACACATAGACCCTTACATTGAATTCCTCATTAAGGGACATTCCCCAACTCTAAGAAATTCTCACCTACACATAAAAGTGATATCAGATATTATATTGGTCAAACTATCTACTATCTGCTCTAATAAAGGAACACAAACTAGATCTAACATCCTACAAGTATGAATACATTTCATAAAGTACATCCATATATCAATGTGCTTTATCCACTAATAAAACATAAGATTGCAAACAAGCTGAATTATACTCTAATTGTTACAAAAAAGAGTAACAAAACTTTAAGGAATGTCAATCTCCAAAATCATTAGTACCACTTGAGATGCTTAGATATCTCATTAGTCGCATAATATTTAGCCCCTTTGGAGTACTAAGAAATGATGGATTAGCATCTAGAACACCAGGTTGTAACCCAAGTAGAACATAGCCTATGATAGATTGTTGCTCGTCCAAATCACTTACCTAATAAACATCTAAAAAACCTATCAAAATTGAAGGAGAACCAACAAATTAGTGAATTCCCATTTGATATGTCCCTCTGGTATATCTAAGAATATACTTTGTTATTGTCTAGTGACTTCCCAAGGAGCATACATATAGCTAAAAAAAATAGCTAACATCAAAGTATTTATCTAAACTAGTGTAAGTGAGATAAAGGTGTTGTATCAACTAAAGGTGTGGTACAGTCAACCCAAAGTTTTAAACTTGAAGCAAAGGGGTCTAGGTAGGCTTACACTCCATACTAAACCACTAAAAAATATCTAAAGCACACTTGAGATGAGAAATGATAATGCTAGAATCTATTTGTTCAATCTAGATTTCCAAAAAATAGTGCAAAAGCCCCAAATCATCCATCTCAAAAGGGGAATGAAGCTAGGAATTCATATCTTGAATTAGAGTAGTGAAGATACCAATGATGAGAATATTATCAACATATAATACAATCTCTAGGGTCTCCTCACTATGATGTTTAATGTAAACATCATGCTCAACCTCATATCATAGAAATCCAAAAATGAGAAAAAATGAGTGGATTTTATCATAGCAACCATGAGGAGTCTTCTTAAGAATATACAAATGGGTCAAGTGACATACCAATGGAGTAGGACCCTCTAGCTCAAATTCAAGTGGTTATTGCATGTATATTTTATCCTAAAGTTATCCATAAAGAAAGGCACTCTTCATGTCCATCTGATGCACATTCTATCCATAAGAGGTAGCAATGAAAAAAATAATTCTAATAGAGTTCATCTTGGCTATAGGTAAAAAATTATTAGACTAGTCCATTCCCTCCTATTGAGAGAAGCCCTTAGAAATAAGGTGTGATTTACGCTTTTCTAATTGATCATCTTATGTGTACTTGCTCTTGTACACCCACTCACATCCCACAACATGCTTCCATGCTATAAGAGGAACAAAATCCTATGTTGTGTTCTTCGTCAAGACCTCACATTCTACAACTATACTTCCCATTTAGGCTTTTCCTTAGCTTGGGAGCACATGACAGTATCCTATAAATGAGTTACTTTTAAATCATGGGAAGGATCCTTCCAATATAGTTCAAGGGATAAAATGAATTGTGCATCCTTTAGAATAATATTAACCCACTTGGGTATAGGATGTTCAAAATAAGCATGAGTATCCTGTAACATCTCAACATTAAAAACTAAATTGTAAGAATCCAACTCATCACTACTCGCATCACAGTAAATCTAGAACATCATAAACTAAACCATATTTCTCATCTTATATTGCTCTAGGATAAGAGGAAACTACCTAAGAAATCGCTCGTGATGGAGTTAAATCAATAAGTAATGAATAATCAATAGAAGATGAAGATGCCCTAGTAGGAATGAAATAACACAAGATATCTAAAGAACCTACTAAATCTAGAATAGATAGAGAATTAGAAGAATCAATAGCTAAATGATCAACAAGGGGAATTGACGAAATACCTAGAAGAACCTCATAAAATATGAGATCTCTCCTAATCAAAATCTCATGTCTCTAAGGATCATAGAGACAATATACCTTTGAGATATTAGAATAACCCATAAAAAATTACTTATGGGTGCCTCCTTTTTTAAATATCCTTGAGTATGTAATCCCATGTTGAAGATCAAAATATTTAGAATCAAGACACATCTAGCCTATCCCCTATCAAATTTTGAAGAGGTGTCATCCCTCAAATAACCCTAGTAGGAACCCTATTAATGATATACCTTGCACAAGTGACTACCTCACCTCAACACTTATGATCTAGTCCCTTAGAATGAATCACACAACCATCCATATCCATGATTAGGCTATTATACCTTTTTTCTATACCATTTCATTTAGGAGTTTAGTGAATAGTCCTTTGATATTCTATTCTATGAGTGACCAAAAACTCATGAAAAGCAATACTAACATGTTCACCACCCCCATTTATTCTTAAATGCTTGATCCTTCTATATAAGTGATTTTTAACAAGAGCCTTGAAAGTTTACAACCTCTTAAACACTTCATCCTTGGTACGAATGGTATATACCAACATATATCTAGAAATGTCATAAATGAAATAATAAATTACTTATTTTCTAAAAGAGAAGGTATTCCCATAGGTCCACAAATATCACTATGTATGATCTCTAAAGAGTGAGATGTCCTCTTGGCAACTCATTTTGGAAAGGTATCCTTATTATGCTTTTCCAAAATGCATTTCTCACATGCACAACTTACAGTGGATATGCATGGAAGCCCAATATCCATCTCATGCTAACTCATATACCTCAAGGAACCATAACTAATATGTCCAAGCATATGATGTAACTTCTAGATTTTATTATTAGCATGTGCAACCATTACAACACAATTCTTCTTGGTCGTGGTTATGCATAAGGAGTCAGCCTCGAAATCTATTTATAAAAATATGATGACTCGATCTCAAAATCCTGGAGAATCGTTTCCAAGGAGAAATGGTGAATCGTATTTATATTTCACAAAAATTATAAAATTGTAGCAATTTTTTTTATCTTGGGGATTATGCCTATCACTTGCAGCAATGCCAATCTGTTGCAGGATTATCGATTGGTTACAACAATGTCGATTTATTGCAACATTACCAATGGAATGCAACAATGCAGATTGGATGCAGTAATGCCAACACACCATAAATATTAACCCAAATTCTAGGCTTGTAAGACAAAATCAAAGGCCAATAAACCCTAAGATAGAGTCATTATGTCGATTGGATGCAACAATGCCAATCTATTGCAACTATATCGATCGATCTATATCGATCGATTGTAGACATGCTGATGTGTTGTAGATATGTCGATGTGTTGTAGATATGTTGATGTATTATAGTTATATTGATGTGTTGCAGTTATGTCGACCAGACTATGTTGATCGGTTGTAGCTATACTGATTGGTGCAACCATATCAATGTGTTGTAGTTATGTCAATTGGGCTATATCGATAGCTTGTAACCATACCAATGTGTTGCAACTATGTCGTTGTGTTGTAATTATGTCAATTGAATTATATTGATCAGTTGCAGCTATGCTGATCAAATGCAACAATGATGAATGAATGTAGTAATATCGATCGATTGCAGCTATGCCAATGTGTTGCAGCTATACCAATTAGATGTAACAATATCATTCAGATATAGCAATGTCGATATAGTATAGAAATATCGATCATATGGAGCAATGCCAATCAAATGCAGCAATGTTGATCGGATGTCGATCAGATTCGATAATATCAATGCAACAATGATGATTGGATGTAATAATGATGATTGATTGCAACAACGATGATCATATGCAAAAATATTAATCGGATGCAACAATGTTGATCAAATGTAGCAATGTCGATGTGGTGCAGGAATTCCGATCAGATGTAGCAATACCTATTATCACAATCATCATAAATTTTTATCATCGATAGTCACTTTAAGGTTTCTGCAACTGATCGGCCATGACCAATTGATAATACTTTACAACAAATCATCCTCTGAAATAAATCATCCTTTGCAATAGATCATCACACTATTAAGATATCTACAACTGATTAGTATTTACCGATTGATAATCCTTTGCAACCAATCGGTATGTGTCGATAGGTAGTCATCTACAACAGATCACATTGTCAACATATTTGCATCATATCAACAACTACCGGTTGACAATTCTCTGCATGCAATCATCCATGGTTGATCGATAATACTTTACAACTGATCGTTTTTTATCGAGAGGTTGTCCTCCAAAATCGTTTCACCTTTTTATGTTTTTGTAATCAATTGATATATGATGATAGACACTCCTCTACAAAAGATCGATTTATGTTGAGAGGTTATTCTTTGAAATTGATTCACCTTTTCAATTTTTTGTAACTAATTGATATATGTTGATTGACACTCCTTTGCAATAGATAGGTTTATGTTGAGAGGTTGTCCTTTAAAATCGATTCACCTTTTTAGTTTTTTACAACCGATCAGTATATATCGATTGACACACCTCTACAACAAATTAGTTTATGTTGAGAAGCACTCCTCTGCAACCTTGTCAAGTTTGTGAAATCAATTGGTATCTTCCAATTGACAATCCCCTGTAACCAATCAATAAATATGTTGACTAAAAATAGGTTTTTCACTGCTTCAGATCTATTTTTGAGTTAGAGTTTTTTAGATGTATGTTTATCGGTACCCTATTAAGTATTTATACAGGTAGTATATGTGGCAAATTGAGGGGGAAAATAAAATTATTTATAATTTGAAGGTGAATGGTCCGTGGATTTGGATAAAAGTGGTTGGTGAGTGAAAACAAAAACATGATAATTATTATCATCGTTGGGTGAACCAACCTCGAGAAAATTTCCACCCCAAAAATTTTAGGCGAATGGGACCCAGTGAAAGGTCCCAAAATTAACAAATTTAAAATTTTGAAAATCCTAAATATAGTTAATTTGTGATGATTGGCGCTTATGCATAACGTTGTTCTTGATAGAAGAGAAAAAATAAAGAGTGGGTATTTCACGTAGCTTATACATATGATCAAATCTATCACAACATATAGAAGCAATAGTCCTAAATCCATTGTTTATATCCTTAATCACCCATCTATCAAGCTAGAATTCTACTTTCTTGTTTGTGTGAGTAATGTGATAAATAGACAAAAGGTTAGGACCAACATTAGGAACATGAAGTACCTCATCAAATGAGGAAGATTCAATCATGATATCTCCACTTCTAGCCAATGGTAATGAAGAGTCATCCTGAATCACAACACATTATCTTGCATCAGTCTTGTTGTAGCCATGAAGAAGATGTGTATGCTTTATCATATATCTAGTAGCCCCTTAATCATCTATCCACTCATTCAAGGAGGTGGATGTTTGATATGCAAAATGGACTATAATAGGATTCAAGGAGGTACTTCCTTTAAAGTTATCCTCACCTTGAACATATAAGAGAGCAACATCAATACCCCCTTTCTTGCCACTTCTTCTAACTTCTTGATGCAAAGCCCATAAAATTCTATTTTGTGTCATTCTTTCTTGCAAAACCCAAAAGTAGGTATATTAAAGGGCTTCTTAGGATTTTTTCCTCATTATTTTTTAGCTTTTTATCATTTTGATTTGTTACCATAATTTCTTTTAAATTTGTCTGATTAAAATAATTGCCCTTATGTCTATTTTACCTAGCTTTATTATGGAAGAAATACTTAAAAACCTTATCAAAAAGTAGTGTAACAAGTTCTAGAAAGTACACAAGTAGCATCTTGAATATCACAAAAACTATCTCATATATTTTTAACACATAATTTAAGACAATATTGAGCATCTCTATATTCCTCTCTTTCTCCAATGTCCCCCATCCTTCCTTTATTTCCTTAGGTATTCCTCTTGTAGTTCAATTATCCTCTTATAATTTCTTAAACTGACTAATGTATTCATCATCAATGTTAGTCCTTGAAATTTCTCAAGTAGAACCTTGGGATTAATAGTGTTGGTTACATAAGTGTTATACACATTGTCCACATGGAGGGAAATCATACCGTGGGATTTATCCTTTTTATCCCTGTATATCTACTTTACCTCCTCAAAATTAGTGTCTTGAGGATGCTCATTTGAATACTTAAGTAAACTCTTACTCCAAAGTAGAGCTTCAACCGTAATTTTCCATGCAACATAGTTTGGACTACTCAAAATGGGCATATGATGATCCATACCCTTTAAAAAAAATTAAAACTCCATAAGCATTTATGACTATAACTAGTATTTCCAGTGCAGAGAGCTCAAAGAATCATGTGATTTGAAAAAAAGAGACTAAAAAATCTTATGTATGTGAAAGCTATGGCTCCTAGAAGTTTAGCCCTAAAATCATAAAAATTACCTCTAAAACCTTTGAAAATAAAAAAAATAGTACTTGCAACAAATATAGAGGTTTTTACATGTCACTTTTTTGAGTGGTTCAGATAGTGCTTATTGTATGTTGACTGTGTAGGGTACCAGCAAATAATGTGATGCTACTTGTCATAGTTTAATTTGTTGCTTTTCTATGAACCATGCGGTGCCACTTTTTGATGCCTAATTCACTTTAAAATTTATGTTATCAAGTCTACGATTGACTATTTGATCTACTTGTCAAAGTCAATGAGATGGCAAAATGTGATTGGTCAATCCTCTTTTTATAGGTGCCAAATGGTATATGGACTACCATATCGGCTGCTATATGGATTTCCATGTCATCCCAACCAAATTTTGCCACATGTCACCTCGTCATGCATGCTATATCAACACCCTCAAAAACTACCATGTGTCACCCTACATCACCTTAGTCATTAAATGTTGCCTCAAGATTTATGCACCACCTACCAAGTCACCTATATAGATTTCCATATTTCACCTTAGAATACATGCACTTGGTGCCAACTTAGTTGTATAGAACATTATGTGTCACCTTGGGATGCATGTTCTTGGTGCCACATATACTATATGGATTGCCATATGGTATTTATACAACCCTACCATGACATTACATTGGTAAAAAGAGATGTCATATCATCCACCATGTCATCAACAAAGGCATTACATGGTTCCACATCATCATTGCTAACATAATTGTAGGCAAAGGTGTAATGTGTGCTAATATCATCAATATATAATGGGGGAGAGGTTTAAACTCATGACCTTCCTTGGAAAACACCTTAGCTACCTTCCATGGCCAACTCTCCAAGTATCAAACTTGGGAGTAGCAAGGCCAAGCTTATTTTTAAAGTAAATACAATTGCTATTTCCCCCCCGCCTATGATGCATACCTACATCAAAATGACATAGGTACATCCAATTGCATGTATTTCTACCTAACGAAAGAAATATTTTCCAAAGCATGTATATTTTAAGTTTTAAAAATTTAAATTTGGGAGAGAAGAAGACAAAAACTTTAAATGTGATTTGAGATTACCTGGAGGTAAATTGGCAAAAAGTACTAAACTATGAACCACCTAAAATTTTTGAAAGAATCCAAAAACATTGATGATTCATCCTTGTGTACTACAATTTATACTACATAACTATCTTTAAACACAATCAATTAGAAAAAAAATTTAATACGATTTGGGAGTACCTAGAGGTAAATTGGTGAAAAGTACTAAACTATGATCCACCTAAAACCTAAAATTTTGCAAAGAATCCAAAAACATTGATGATTCATCCATATGTACTATAATTTTTCCTACATAACTATCTTTAAACACAATCAGTTAGACCCTTCTCTCATGCCTATGCAATAAAAAAGTTGTCATACCATCTTTGCAACTTTCTCATGTGGTTTGGAGGTCTTTGCTAAGCACAAAAGCTTACCCATGATGTCTTTGGCACCAGGGTCTGTCTAAAAAAATTAGCCTCTTATTTTTTTCTTTCATGGTGTCCAAGTAGTTTATTCTCTCGTAAATGTTGTTATTGGTCATCAAAATCCAAACAGAAAATTGATTTTTTTTTAATATGTAAAAGACAAATCAAATTTACAAAAAACCTCAAAAGCCTCAATCCTAAAACTAGGGCATCCATCTAGTCAAAAAAATTAACAAAACTAGATTAAGTGCCAATGAGAGAAAAAAATGAACATGTCAATGAATATTTCTCCTAGAGCAAATTTGTTCATTCTAGTGAGATACTCGTGATCGAGTCCACTACGGTTTTATATAAAAATCCCTCTTAAAATTACGTTATTAGAATCAAAATAAACTTATCCACAAGCCCCTATGAAAATCGTCCTCAAATGGAATTGGAATATAAATTTGTTTTCAATAGAAGGAAACGAATAATGAAGATTCACATCCACTCTAATAACATGTCAAATTTCATGGTAGTTGCCAAAAATAAATGGAATCAAACATTCTCCAGTATTACTTAACAAAAGAAATACACAACGTATAGAACATATAATACAATGGGATGTCCATAGACACCAAAATATCTTAACTAAAAAATAATCAAAATTACACTCTAACCAATACGAAAATGATTGGTGAGAAGGGGCATTTATACCCAAGTACAAGTTACCTTTAAGTCAAGGTTATGAGACTGACCCTTAAGAATAAAATAATAAAAAAATATTAAATTTTTTTTTTTTAAGGTTTACATAGGGCCAAAGAAAAAATATAAAAAATAGTCCATTGTGGCCACAAGAGAAGCTTAACCACCACATATTCCAACACCAAGCAAAGTTTAAGGGTCCATTGCTACCCTTGAACAAGAACCAATAAGTACCAAATTAGAAGTTGCACATGTCAAGTCCATAATAGTAACTTAAAGTACCATAGTGCTTATTTGGAATAAAGTAAAATCCTCCAATACCCTATATTAAGAAAAAATATCAAAGAGATGAATGGTGTAATAATCATATTACATATAATTATTTGAAACAGATTAAGTGCAACAAGATACATTGTCTGTCCAACCAAATATTCCTAATTGCACATAGACTCTAGATAATGATGAGAATTTATATATTACCTTCTTAAGTGCTAGTACTTAATGGATGGATGAATCATTCATATCAAACACCTAAGATGAATAAGACTATCTATTTCATACCTATTTTGAATAAATGATAATCTCATCCATATGATCATTGACTCAAGTATCCAAAATAAAATCATCCTTAAGATATATTTAAGCACCTAGGATTTAAATTACAAATGCATCCTCATCCCTATTCCTTAGAATTATTATGATTAGAAAAGGTGATAATCAATGTACTTTAATTGTGGAATAACATCCATATACAATCCATTCACTTGCAGCTTTATGAATTTGAATATCTATGATATCTTGCTTAGAATATCATATATTATTTATTGTAATGTAACTTACCAAGCTATCCTTGGCAATGGTCAATTTGAGTACATAATGTATTTTATTAGGTGGAAGGGGTTTTGAAAGGGTCCTCGAACCTTTTACAATGGTCAATGCAAGTACATAAATTGATTTACCACTTGATGAGTGTTTACCAACACTAAAATAATACTTATTTTATATTTAAGTAGTATAATAATATTTTTTTGTTTTATGATCAAAGGTTTTTGTTACTCATAATTTTCCAAAAGCATGTCCTCATGCCATGAGAAATTCCCTTGTTACAAGAAGAGAAGAGTAATTATTTTTAAATATTTCAACCTTATGGATGCTTTAACATCACTATAATATATTCAAATAACCATAATGAGTTATAATACATTTATTTATGACACATCAAATAAGCTTAGTTTTGAGATCCTCTCTATTAAATAATAGTATTTACTATTGATCCATTTGAAAGAACAATGAGATCAAGTGCTAGATATCCATGAACTAGTAAACCATGGGAAGGTTTATTAGAGTTCTTCCCATTGTTTTGATTATATTTTCTTAGCACCAAATACGTATAGTACTTCATCCCTTTGCATAGATTTACATGTCCTTAATAAGATAATTATAATCATGTATTTATTACCTTATATTAATAATATTTTGGACAAGCTCTGAGAAGAATCATTCAACCTCAAAAAAATTTTGAAAAGTTTTTAAAACCAAGGATTATATTAATATTTTGGCTTGGCCAATATGCTAGTAATGTTCACGTATATAATAAATTATATTCTTATATTGTTTACTTATTAATCATTATGTCTACTTAAATGGCATTGTTATTTTTTTATTAGGTAAACGAAGGGGTTTTAAGGATCTCAAACCTAAGGGTTTTGAGAGGGACCCACAACCCATACAACAAGCTCCAAAGGATTACCCAACAACTAGCTCTTGAAAGAGGAAACAAAAAAGGGTAACTAACCAACGAGGAACAAAACTAGAAAGACCAGAACCAACCCTCCAGCAAATAGTACAACAATGAATACAATGAAGGATTTGAACAACATGCCCCAAACGGGGAACTACACCACCTCGTAAAATAGGAGTAAAAATAAAAAACCACCAACCCGACCAACTAAAGTACAAAATTTAAACCAAAGACAACAGGTTGATAGCACCAAAGTAGGCCCAACGGCTAATATGGTCCACGAAAACATGTAAACTGAAATAACTTGAAATTTAAAACTGTAAAGTCTACTCCAAACTACCTCTTCCCTCCTCAAGGCACATCATCCCATCACATAGTAACAAGGACGAAGCACCACTTAAAAATGCATATAGGAAAAAACAAGAAATTTAAAACTAAAAATTGTTGCTCCAACATTTTTTTCCTTACACTGGAGAACTCCATCAAAGTGCAGATAGGCAAAACCAGCAACAAGGAGTAGCAGGCCCTTGCAAATAAAAATCCTAGTGAAATTGCAGATCCCTACACCTCCACTGGGATGAAAATGAGCACTCCACGAAACTTCCCAACCAAACATTCAAAATTGACCGTTGAAACCAAAAGTTGGGAAACTCGCTCAGAAAAAAAAATTGCTCTGAACTTTAGTGAACCACAAAGGCTAGGACACCTCCCTAAGACCATCCAAATAGAGCCAAAGTGACCTGAGATGGAGCCAAACATGAAAAAATGATAGATTATTCTGCATCAAGACAACACATAGTCACCCCTGAGTAAGGGTAGGCAAATGGCCCTGCCTCATGGCCTAATAAAACCAGTGATATTACCATACCCAAAATAAAAAAGTGGAACAAATCCACCCAGGTCCCCCAACAAGCATCCAACTCAAGAAACAAGGCAATGCTCCGGCTCCCAACTACAATTTACACCATTGGAGAACAAACCCTAATGAAAACTGCAGGCCCCTGCACCTCCACTAGGACGGAAAAGAGAACTCCACTGAACTTCCCAACCAAATGAACAATATAAGAAGAATATGTTGAACATGTGAAGCAAGTTTTGGATACCTTATGCCAACATAATTTGTAAGTTGCTAACACAAGCTATAAGTCATCATGGCTAGGTGTACATTCAATATCTCAAAAATTAGATACCTAGGTTGCATCGTCAGCTATGATGATATGCATGTAGACATAGAGAAGATTAATGTCATTGTAAATTGGTAATTCTAAACCAACTTGACTAAGATAAATATTATTAGGCTTAGTAAACTCATACATGTCATGTTTCTATGATTGCAACATGTTCCTTGGTTCCTAAACTAGGTCATGGTTGGAAAAGTGGTATTGAGATGGTCTAGTAAGGATTTGAATACCTAAAGAAGCACCTATTCTTAATGCTAATACTAGTCATATTTAAAATCATTTATGCTTTCAATATATTGAGGCAAATGGATTTGACTACACAAATTGATATCATTCTCATCCAACGTGGGCATACTATAGCCTATGATTAGTATAATTTTAGTCACAACGATGTACAATGGTATTCCATGTATGAGAAAGAATTATACACCATCATGTAGGTCATCTTCAAATGGTACCATCATATAATAGATAGGGAGACCCATCGTTCATTCTAATCATAATCCTCTTCAATATTTAATACTCAAAACAACTTGAAGAGTGTACGCAACATGAAGTAGATGACTTAATTACAATAATTTCATGATTAATCATTGTAAGGGAAGAAAAATCAACCTATAAAATATTTTAGTAATTTTATAGCTTAAATAATCATCCTAGTGATGGATATTTGAGGGTTCAAATTTAATATTTGGAGGTTATACTATTTTTATGACTATGTTTTTTGCTCAAGTGACCCAATAATTGATTGAATGCAACTTAATCATTAATCACTACCTCATAAATGAAATTATTTATTTCTTATGATATTTTTATGTGCCCTTTGGTATGCTTCACCAATTACACATTTGTAAAGTGCATTACTAAAAAATAATAGGACACTTTAGTGTCAATAAGACTCTTATAATACTATAATGCTTTTATTGGTTGTGCATGTCGTGAGACGTAGAAGTCCACATGAAGTCTTGTATTCCATGCAACATCATCAAGCCAATAACCAAAAATGTTAGACTCCATACACCTGTCTCAATTACTTTCAAACCCTAGGAATTCATCAACATAGATTGTCTCTTAGGTTTACCTACAACCATATCACAAAGTGACATCTTTCTTATGATCAATAGATTCTAAGGTTGTTATGATAGTTTCCAAGAAGGGCGTCAATGCTATTGAAATAACCTAGATTTATTTTCTTTATGTGTGGCAACACTTTAGTATCCCAAAATCCATTGTATATTATTTTGACTCTAGGTTTGTTAGTTTGTTTTAGCATTGCTTATAGAGTTTTCTTGACATAAGACCAGTTCACTAAATTTAATTTGTAAGACGTTCAATATATTTATCTTTATTAAAATTTATCAAATAAAATTGAAAACAACACCTAAAATATTCATTTAAAATATAAACTATAAAATGAATATTGATAACATGTCTCCTTTTAAAATATGTACCTTGATTCATACTTTCTTTTATGTCTATTTTAAAATTTGGATTTTACTCTTGTGTATGTTGGATTGCATCATTTTGTTATCGAATCACATCCTTTAGTATTTCAGGTCACACCATCCCATACTTGGGTTGTACTCTTTTGTATCTTGGGTCGCAACCTTTTGTATCTCGAGTTACACCCTTTTGTATCTTAGGTCGCACCATTTCATATATCATGTTGCACCCTTTCATATATCAAGTTGCACCCTTTCCTATATTGGATCATACCCTTTTGTATATTAGGTTAACCTTAGGTTGCACCCTTTGGTGTATCGAGTTACACCCTTTACTATGTTGGGTCACATCATTTTGTATCTCAGGTTACACCTTTTTTGTTTTGTAGGTCATACCCCTTTGTATGTCAAGTCACACCCTTTCATATCTTGGGTCACACTCTATTATATCATAGTATACACATTTTTGAATCTTAGATTGCACCCTTTGGAATTTCAAGTTACACCCTCTTGTATCTTAAGTCGCACTCTTTTATATCGTAGGTTGTACCATTTCGTATATTGGGTCATGCCTTTTTTATCTTGATTCACATGCTTTTGAATATTGGATAACACCCTTTCAAATCTTAGATTGCACTCTTTCATATCTTGGATCACACCCTTTAGTATATCGGATCACACCTTTTTGTGTCGCGAGTCACACCCTTTCATATCTCATATTATACCCTTTTGATTTTTCTTTAATATAAGTGATTTAGATTAATACAAATGAAAATTAATTAAAAATGTCTAATTGAAAAAAATTACCACAAACAAAAATTGTCTTGGCCATAAGCCAAAATAAGTATAGGTTATAAACCCAAAAAAAATTTGTCACCGATTAAAAGTTAAACCACATGTTCAAAAATGTAGATTTGATATCACTTATAATTAATCAAAAGGTTTATTATATAAAATCCATAAGAATTTTAATAGAGATATAAATAAGATGGATATCAATTTGCCCTATATGTGAAATAGAGATATGCATATCATATCAAAAAGTTATAATATAAAGGGTTAATAACCTTCATACCCACTCCTTATTAAGTAATCATTTAATAAGTCATTACTTATTAATAAGGTAGGTTATATACATATGGAGAACAATATTAATATATCATATAATATAAATATATTATAAGAGGATATAATAAGGTAGTGGAGGTTGACTACATAGTATGTGGAAAAATTATCCATCGTTTTAAACTTTAAAAATTTATTAGTAATTTATAAATCATAAAACTTAAAACTATATAAAGGATATTAAAAATCATTTTCATCTGTCTACAAGGTCTAGGTGGATTGGTAAGACGTTAGATACTTACCAATAGGAAACCTAGGTTCAAACCTTGGGGGTATGTCCAATTTGGACAAAGGTAATAGTCTGACCTCAGTGTGCGTTATCTTGATGACAACTGTACCAATCCCAAGTCACTAGGGGTCTCCCTCACTCCAAGTTGTGTTTACCAGGACAAGATAGAGGTTATAATGGTAGCACCATGATGCACTATAATTTGATACTACGATTGGAGATAATGAGACTTGACCTTATGACTAGTCCTTAAAAAGGAAAGATAGTTACTTGACCTTGTGACTAGTCCTTAAAAAGAAAAGGTAGTTACCGATCCTTGTGTGTATAAAAAAACATCATTTTCATCTATCAAATGATATGAGATTAATTAGTTAAAATTAAAACTCAATATAAATATTAGATTAAAATTTTACCTAAAAATATTATATGATTATTATAGTTATAATACCATTATATAATTTATTAAAATTTTACAATAATATAATTTAATAACACCCTTTTAATCTTATATAATTAATTAAAAAATTATCATTTTACTTAAATAAAATTTAACACTAAAATTTACATATTTAATTTGAATTATGTATTTTAAAATACTTAGAAATAAAAATATTTTTTATCATTTTACTTAAATAAATTTTTAACACTAAAATTTACCATATTTAATGTGAATTATGTATTTTAAAATACTAACAAATAAAAATACTTTGTACATATCCAACAAAGAAAATGGAATTTATATATATAAATATATGTATTTACTGTTTGAATGGATTTTTTTTAATAGAGGAGAATAGGTTAACATTACTAGTTTTAATATCAAAACAATCAATACTAAAAGCAAGAGATTTAAAAGGTCTAGTGTTTTTTTTAATATTAATTTTAATTTTAATCAACTTTATCTGTATTAAAAACAAAAACCTTATAAAAAATTAGTTCCTAAACTAGAATATATCACATGCCATGTGCAAATGCACATGTTACAACACTAATTTACATGATAATAAACACAAGTTGTATACAAATGTGAGATCACATGGGATGAGAATAATATAATGGCCTCACTACATGGTCATGAATCTTATTTTGTATTCCAAGATGTTTTATAAGATCTTTGAAATATCCTATGTCAATCAGGAACAACCAGATAAACAACATTACTGCAGATTTATATTTTTTTTATATAAAGTAACATATAATGTTATTTTTAAATATAGGTTAGAATATGGTTGTATATTATGTCTACATAATAAAAATATAGGTAGATAATATTTTATATGAAAATTATTTAATTTTTAATTTTGGGATTTTAAATATTATTTTATAAGTAATAAATATAAAACATTTACATGGTCAAAAGTAAGTAAATAAATAAATAATATTATTATGTTATATATATATATATATATATATGGGGTTTGAACCTTTGATTTTCTAAAAAAAAAAATTAAAACCCTAATCACTACTACGAAAATAAATTATATTATTTTAGTATTATAAATTTGGTCCATTAATTTTTGAACAAATTAAATTAAATGTTTTATTTAGCAATATAGATAATAGGCTTTGTACAATGAAAACAAAATAAAAAAGAGAAACTAAAAACAAAATTTTGATTGTAATTTATAACTTAAAAATATAATTTATTTCTAATAGGATTTTTAAAACTAAAAATTATATTATATATAGATTTAGTTAGTGTGAGAAATTCTTACAACCGAAGTTCAAGGCATTCTTATTCCACCATGACCTCTCATACATGGGAGAGTTGAGCCATCATAAAGGGGGAGAGTTGAGCTTATCAATAGAGAATCTGTCACACAACCCCGTACATATGTCATGGTTTGAACCTTGGATTTTTGAACGAAGAACCAAAGCCAGAACCGTTGTTGTCCTCTAAAATTATATTATATTAATATTATAGGGGACAACTCCAAGATTTGAACCCATGGCTAGTAAAAAATAAATGGGATGTAACTGGTTCCCCTATGAATGAATTTGAATTTGTATTAATGTCCATCGGTGACCAAAAGAGGTCAATAGGACTGTAAAATAGGACATATACAAAGCAACAGGAGTGCCTAATGCAGCTCCAGAGAAAATAAAGTAAGAAAAAAGTAAATAGGATGACATATGATATACAAGATTTATGGATCAAGGATTACTCCCAACATTCAAGGTTGAAGAGAAGTGAGTGATGTAAGAGTTGAATGTCTTCGTAGATGTTCTTTGTTGGAGTCGAAGACGAACTGATCTTGTTGTATCTCTATGATCACCCTCGTGCTTCATGGTCATAGTCTTTGGAGGCTGGAAGAATGAAGTTATAAGTCAAGATCATGTTATCTTCTGCAAACTGTTACTAAGTAGTTCTTTCCTAAGATTGAATAATTTTCGGATGAAAAGGGCAATGCATCTCTGATCTTCATAACTAATCCAAGATTTTAGTGTATGGGTGTCTCTAAATAAGCAATAATATCTACCTCATATCTCGTAGTAGACAAGACATATCTCGTAGTAGACAGGACAGGTGAAAATGAAATGCTCCTTGGATTCCACATCAAGACTGCACAATCTGCAAATACATTGATCTCTAGGGAGGTGATGATCTGTCTCATAGCTGGTGGGAGCAAACTCGTATCTGAGCTAGAGGAAACCCAAGGCTGTGTGACATCTATATCAAGTTATATTTTGGAGTAGTGATCAATTAATTCTCTAGTTGGAGATAAAAGTGAGAGTAATGGACCAATTTTGTTGAAAGAGGTTCCTTTGGATCAGTCCAAGTAGTTTTTATATATGCTAAATAAATCTCATCTTGAATATCCTTATTGGAGTATGGTGCATTGATTGATGCTTTAGTAGGAGGAGGTCTCGTGATGTCTAGGCCAAGAGATTGAAGTAGAGTAGTAGTCTAAGCATACCAGCAATTCCTGACCCCTTGATTTACCAACTGTATTGAGGATTGTAGTGCTAAATATGGATATCTTCTTCTTTCTATGTAAAAATAAATAAATAATTATAAATTTGATTTGTTGTTTATTTTGTTCGAAAATATTTATACACGTTAATTTGCTAAGTAAAGATGAAGTATAAAAAAAATCACCCATTCGTAACCACTTAACCACTACCAACTAACATATCCTTATTTAATTTATTATTTTTTAATTAAATGTTTTATCTAACAAAAATAAGATATGCATTTGTATGGAAAAGGAAAACTAAAAACTAAATTTTGATTGCAATTTATAATTTTGAAAATATAATTTATTTGAAAGGGACTTTTAAACAAGGTTTTTAAAGTTTTTAGTATATAAGGTATAACACTCTCACCTAAAGAATTTAGGTCAATAAAACCTTTAGCAAATATAACAAGTTATAAGAATTATATCTCTCAACCACTATCAATGTGGACAATCCACGTGAAGGAATGATTTTTTTTAGATGTTATGGGACTTGCGACCCACATGAATATCCTTGCATGAAAGAAGGATGTTTCATACAAGGATATTCAATGTCACAGAAGAATTTTTATTTTGTTGGATTAATATTAGTTATTTATTATTTTAGGGATAGTGTAACAATTTTGAGTTTGGTTTTGTTTGAAGGTCGAGGTTTAAATTGTGGTATGTGGGGTTGTGTATTAATCTTTATTGATAAGTGTAATTTTACCCAAATTAAAAATTTATAAATATAAACATAAATTAATCATTTATTTAAATATTTAATTATTATTAATATTTTTTTTGGAACCAACAATTATATTCAATAAAAAATAAGAGAGGTTACAATAAAAAGGGAGTTGGAAAAATCATAGCTTGGGACGCAAGGCCACCCAAACAATCAACATCGTAAAGACGAGGCCTGAGGCCAAAAACAAAACCAACCCCTAAAAGGGTGAATAAATAGAATAACTAAACAAAGGGAGCCACTCCAAGAGGAGACCGAGCCCTATTGTGGGCACTAATAGAACAACCTGATGTTGGATAATGTCACCCCCTCAACCTGCTACATCGAGGCCTCAAAGAAACAGAGGGACCTTAAGGCGGAGGGAGGTTAGGCGAAGCCATGTTGATAGTGCACGGAGCCTCGCACCAGAACCTGACAAGATTTATCAAATGCGCCAACTCATGAGTCAACTTGGAAGCCTATGAATGGAGTTGAACAATAACAATAGAAAATACCATAATATTTTCATGCAAGGAAAACTGACTAGAAATTGAATCTCCATAATAGACAACAACATTCCTAGCTTTCCAAAGTTGAAATAAAATAATAGCACAAAAGAAATTCCACAGAGCAACAATATAGGCAGGCCAACAACTATT
Source organism: Wollemia nobilis (assembly GCA_028583015.1). Classification (NCBI taxonomy): domain Eukaryota; kingdom Viridiplantae; phylum Streptophyta; class Pinopsida; order Araucariales; family Araucariaceae; genus Wollemia; species Wollemia nobilis. Next base: position 2,541,280 of record JAQPPZ010003276.1, read on the forward strand.
ATCTCCAAAAAATATCATCTACCATCTGAAAAATTCAGGATGAAAGGGCTTGAACAATGAGTGAATCCAGGACCAAGTAGACTAAGCACGAGGGCAGAACCAAAACAGATGTTTGAAAGTCTCAAAATGACCACAAGCTAGACACTTAGGATTAGGAAGACCAACCCTACTAAGTCTCTCTCCCATAGGAAGCCCTTGATAAATAAGAGACCAGAGAAAAAAGGTAATCTTGGGTTCAAGGTTAGACTACCAGATATGGTTCAGATGAGCAATCCAAGTATAGGAGGTAGAGTGAGTCTACCATCTCTCATTAAGTTTATCAACACCAGGGGAAATAGGACTAAGAAGCTGATAAAGCAAGGAAGAAGAGTAGTTCTTGAAAGGAGTATCCACATTCCAACACCAATCCCTCCACCAGGCACTTGGGGGTTGAAGGCCAAGCTTATGAAGCATGACATCAGGTATGAGCTCTTGAATCTTAAGAATAGAAGGAAGATCTAAATTCTAAAGATTAAATTTTTGTTTGAGATCAGGCCAAGGAATCCAATCTTGAGAGTGCACTAAATCATTAATATAGTAGATGCCCTTGCAAAACAACCTCAAAGCTTTAATCCCTGGCATATCAGCAAGAAGAACTGAAGAGTTAGATAGAATAGGAGACCACCAGATATTCTGAGAATTGAATGAAATACCATTATGAAAACCATCACCAATCCAATGAAGATGAGGTTTCACCACCTCAAAAGCTCACCAAATACTTTTAACAACAAAGGAACCCTGAATCTTAACTGGAGCAGAAGTAATGATGAGAGTATGGAGGCCAATATTAGCCCAAGATTTGCGCCCATAAGGTAGCCCTGAAGAAATACAATGATGAATCAAAACCTTCCAGGCTTTAGGGCCTTCAATAGCTTTAACCACCCACTTAGCACACAGAGAAATGCTTTACCTATAAATGTCAATGATGCCCATCCCACCCTTATTAGTAGGCGTGCAACAAATATCCCAAGCAACTCGATGAAAACCACATGAATTCTTCCCCTTGGCCCAAAGAAAATCCCTAAGGAGTCTGGCCAACTTATTATAAGAATTCTTAGAAGGGGCCCAACAAGAGGAGTAATAAACATGGGTGGCAACAAGAATCTTTGTGCAAACCTAAAACTTATCGATAAGAGAAAGGGGATGCGAGGCCCAACAAGAAATCTTCTTTTCAATTCTATCAATGACATACTACTAGAGTTTAGAGGGTGAGCTGTCAAAAGCAAAGGGGATTCCTAAGAACTTAAAACGCTCACCCCTTTGAAGCCAATGCCATGAAAAATATCTAAGCCAAGCAGGCACAGAAGAAGAAGCAAGGTGGAAACAAAGAGACTTAGACCATTGGATGTTGGATCTCGAGGCCTTACAAAAAGTGTCCAAACAAACCAAAGTAGTTGAAACTGAAACCTCATCCTCATTGATAGTGAGAAAAGAATCATCCACAAAGTGCCCATTAATAAGTTGGGTGGACATATCAGGAAAAGAATACCTTTGATCAACCCCTTAGATGCTTGATTGGCAAGAAGATAACCAAAAGCTTTAACAACAAGGATGTAAAGTGAGGGGGCCAAAGGACAACCCTGGCGAATAGAATGAAACAAACCAAAATCCTCTAACCTATGTCCATTAATAGTAAGACAAGTTGAAGCATCAACAAACAACATACTGATAGCCCTGATAAAAAAGGGGCCAAAGCCGAGAGCTTGGAGCATGGTGAGAATGAAAGGCCACTCAATACGATCATAAGCTTTCTCAAAGTCTAGTTTAAGGAAAAGGGGCTTTTGGCCAGAGATACGAGCCCATTCTAAACCTTCCCAAACAACAATAAGATTATCCAAGATGTAACACCCTTTAATGAAACCCATTTGCTCCGATCTGATAATCACAGGGAGAATGTTGTGAATACGGAGAGCTAAAGCTTTAGCCAAAATATTGTAAGAGACATTAAGCAGAGTAATAGGTCTCCAACTAGTGATAAGCTCAGGATTACCTCACTTTAGGAATAAATTTAATGTTTCCATGATTGATAATATTACCCAGAGAATTATTGGCTAATGCTTCATTGTAGACATTGAGCAGATTAGGCCCAATAAACTTCCAAGTGGCTTTATAAAATTCACAGGGAAAGCCATCAAGACCAGGGGACTTGTCATCTGACATAGTCATAAGAGCATTATGAAGCTCATCAAGTGAAAGAGGAGCCTCACAAAGAAGTTTGTCATAAGAAGACAACTTAGCAGGAACAACATCAAGACATTGTTGGAGCGCCATCTAACGTTCTAGAGAATCTTGTTGTGCTTGAAAGATAAGCTTATAATGATCCACAAAGGCTGAAGCAATATTAGGAAGAGAAGTCAGCCTATCATGAGAGACTTGAATAGCCTTGATCTGGATCCTAGCCTGCCTAGAATGAAGAGACTTGAAAAAGGCTTTGGACGAGCGATCACCAACCCTCAGCCAGTGCAGATGAGCCCAAATCTGATCCCCCTGGCTTCATGTCATTCATGGACTATAAGCTGGTGGTGAAGACCAACAACCCTGGTTTGCAACTATCGATCATACGGATCATTTTCTAACAATAATAAATTTTGTTGATACTCCTTTGTAACAGCCAAATGAGCACGCTTTCTGACATGTGCCACCTGTTTGCCAAAATACCGCATGAAAGAGGTAGTACGAATAATTGCTTCATTCCACCAAGAAATCCAACTGATAGAGTGAGGAGGTCGAGGTAATAAATTCTAGATTCGCTCAATCATAGCAATGGTGCCAGGGTGTTGCAATAAATAAGTATTTAAATAAAATTGATTGCACAAAAAATTAAATTGGTGACCACTCCACTCAATCTGAAAGGAAATTGGAAAATGATCTGATAACAAGAATTGATCCCAAACCATCACAATCTTGTTATTGATGGAGGAGAATAAAAAAAATTGTTGCTTTGACATCATAACTCGATCAAGGCGCTTGCAGACTCTATCATTACCCACATAAAAATTGGACCATGTGAACCAAGGTGGAGGCGTGCAATTACACTGGAAAAAAAGGGGATAAAAAAGATCCCATCTGTGTTTAAGAAAAACCAGACCTCACGCTCTCCAACACACCAACGCATTGGGAGGCAACCAACTTTATCTTCAACATGCTCAACCATATTAAAATCACCACAAAAAATCCAATATGCCATCGATAAGTGATCAACCAAGTACCACCAAAGGGCAGAGCGACTAGGCCCATCATTAGGTGCATAAATGTTGGCAATGCCTAGGGTGTTCCCATTAATATTCAACAAAATCCAGACCACATGATGAGAAGGATCCTCGCCAGATCCAAGCAGACAATCCTCAAGTTTGGAGGAGATAGAAATAGAAGCACCACCCCGACCATCTTCATGGTGAGTAGTGAAGTGCATAAAAGAACCTGCAATACAACTGAGAGAAACATCTAACAAAAAACCAAAAATCTTAACTTCTTGTAAACAAATAACATCAACATGGCCAATACTTTGTAGAGCAGATCGAACAAAAAATTTTCTTGAGGACTCTGTAAGTCCTCGAACATTCCACGAAAGGAAATTCATGGAGGAGGAATATCCATGGAGTCATCTCCCATAGGGCTACCCCCACTATCATCCAACACCGAAGAATTATTAAATGCAGAAGTCTGAGAAGGTTGAAATAAATCACCAACAATCGAGGGACTGCCCACACTATCGACCAACATCGAAAACCTATTAAATAAAGAGGTCTGAGAAGGTTGAAATATGTCACCAATAGTTGAAAGATGATGCTTAGCCTCCTAGCTTCCCCTTAACGACGACGAGCCATCCGATATGGACTACGCGAATGCTTGGAGGGTGGAGGTAGTGAAAATCCCTTCTTCTGAGGTTGATTTATGCTCGAGAGGTTTCTCAACAGGTGGAGCTTGAGGAGCCAAAATAGGACGAACAAGAACAATAGGAGGTTGATATGGTGGCTTCACAACCTTATCTCCATTAGAAAGCATCGACTTAGGGTTGGTCACCCCCTTATTATTAGAAACTATAATCCAATCACCCTCAATAGAGGGTTTGGGAGGTGCAGGCATAGTATGAGGAGTAGGGGCAACCACCAAAGGTTTTTGAGCAACCAACGGATAATCCTTGATACGATGCATGGTGGATTGGCACAAAAAAAAGTATTAGGTAAATTATAGTAAATATTTTTTGCATAAAATTCTCTGTTCCAACCTGAATGTCCATAAATTCTTTGAGATCTTGTGTGAGGTCAACCTCAACACAGACTCTCTTATTAGGTCATGCTGAGAAGAACCACTCTTGTTCCCAATAGATCACCCGACCAATGGGTTTAACAATATCATCAATAAAATTCCATAAGGGCAGCAAAAGACCAGGGAGTTCAAGCCAAACCGACACTTTCAAGGCAACTTGCTCTGAAACTCGGAAAGGAGTCCAAGGAGAGACAACCATCAAAGTATTACAAAGAAACCAACAACTGGACTTAGCAACCATAGTTTGCACTTGCGAGGGTTCTTTAAAGGAAAGCAAAAAAAATACTTAGTAAGATTGCGGATACCCGCAACCACAACGCCATAAGCTTCCTAGTGAAGTTTCAACCAATTTTGAAAATATTCTTGTGATGGGATTCGACCAACAAAATAAGCTATAAGACAATGATTCTCATACCATTTTACAATTGGAGAAACAACATCAAGAGAGAGCACAACATCTGGAGAAGAATCATTACCTCGTCCACCACTTTTAGAATAAACTTTTGAGCTCGCTTCGGTGCCATGAGTTCCACTATCTATAACAATCATTACATCTATGGATGGTGAAGCCATAAAAAAGAGAGCGACTATCGAATTGGCGGTAATATCAGTATCCAAAACCAAAGTAGTCAAATTTACGAATGGCAGTAGACCCAAACCCTAGCAGAACAACTTTCCTCATCAAACCCTAGAAAAACAACTTTTCTCTATCCTGATTATTAATATTAATTAATATAATTTATTTTTATATTTATTTTAATAATTTATTTTTATATTTATTTTAATTATTTATTTTTATTAATTTAAAAAATTAAACTTATATTTAAAAAAAATTGTTTGTTAATAAATTATAATGTTAAGATAATTTGTCGAGGGCTAGTGGATTGGTAAGTGCTTGTTTGGCCAGGAACTTACCAAGAAGACACCTAGGTTCAAACCTCGGGGGTAGCCTGTTTGCAAAGGTAGTAGTGTAATCTAAATTACGTTTTCAATTCAAATGTCAACAGTTACAGGTATTCAAACTCAAGGTACCACCACATTTTAAATTTGAAATGGTCTAAATTTTACGTCTTCAATTTAAATGTCAACAATATGTGGTACAAGCATAGGTGGATAGATTCATTAATCACAAAAATAAAAGGTCCTTCATGGGGTTTAGTGGGTGGCTAGACCTGAAGCATTAAGAAAGTATCAAATATTGGTAGAATGAATTTTATCAAGGACATAAGTGTGGAGTTCAAATGGTTACATTGGGAGACATATGCTCTAGTGTTTGGTGATAATAATTACTCAAGCACAAGGGAATGTCAAATAATTATTTATGTCATAATTAAAGAGAGAGAAGACCATCATTGGGAAGAAGGGATCGTTGTACCCAAATTATTTATGGTGTGAAGTGTTAAAGCATGCACCCTCATGGGGTGTTGCTGGACTCTATGTCTATAGGTTTTTTTTATCCCCTGCGTGGGAATTTGTTTCTCTATGATCTACATGGGACCTTGTTGTTCTATGGTCTTAGTTGTTGATAGTCTCTCTTTTGTTTGTGGATAGTTTTAGTTATGGGGTGTTTTGTTTCTTTTTGACTATTTAAAGTTTCTTTAAGTCTTGGATCTTTGGATCTTTTTAGGCTGGTCCTTTACTCTTATCTTCCTTGCTTTTGAAATATTGGTTGATCCACTATTGTAAAAAGGTTTGGGGTCCCTTTCAAAACCCCTTCGTCTATCTAATCTAAAAAAAACTTTAATTCAATAAGTCTATATATATACTATAGGATGGATTATTCATATTGTTGGCACATGTGTTGATAATGAATGTACTCATCTTCATATTAGTTCGAGGGAATGTAGTAAGCATACGTAATTTCAAATAACTTTATCCAAGTGTCAATCAAATAAATCTTGCTTCCATTCTTGTAGTTAAAGGTTTCCTACCAATATAGAATAGATTTTGGCAACTTGAGTGTTATAAAAGAAATATATCAATATTCATCAATGAAATGATTGACCATATAATAGGATTCAAGTTTATGAAACCACACATCCAATTCCTCAATAGTGGTTTTACCTTGGAATACCAAAGTATTTCAGTATTTATGTACATCCTTATGAGGTCATGGTTTTGATAAATAGATTAAACATAGTTTTAAAATTTATATTAAGCATAAGGTCATAAAATTACCCAAATAGAGTCAATTTTTGTTTATTTAGTATATCCTTAATGATCTTCTAGACGTCTAAGATTTTGTAGTTTGAAGACTTTTCAAGAACCATCTTTACATGACAATGATGTTCTTTTGAGCACTCAAACATAAAATAATAAATTATTTATTTAAGTATCATTGATCCAATAGAGAATATGAAATTAAAAAACATTAGGGGCTAATAATTACAAAATTAATAGTCAATACAACAAACTCTTGCTTTAATATCAATGATCATGCTTATAGGACCAAGATATTCATATAGTAGACAACTTCTTATCTTAGCTAGTAAGGCTAGATGAGTTATGTTATAAACTTATATAACAAAAATGGTATAATGGACACTTCCTGATATAATATGATGTTACACAAGAAATAAAATAAAGAAAGAAATAATATGATTAAAAAGTGTAAGAAAATTAGAAACTATATAAATAAATGGAGAACTTTAATTATATAAATAGTTCAAATGTAAATGAAAAGAAAAATAGGTCTCTATATCAACAATCTAGCTTTAACATCAAACTTTAGGGTATAAATGCAAGTGTTTTGATATACTATGTTTTGAAGGATGTTGAGCTTAAAGTTTATATTTTTCTCACTTATCTTTCATAATCTTGGTTGTGGACTATTTATAATGCTAAATAATTTGAAATTTTATTACATGAGAGTTATGTATATTGAATAAATAATATATATAAATTATAGATTACAATTATGTCCCTTCTTTCATTATGTTTTTGTCTACATTTTGGATAAGTTGGGGGTGTAGTGGGTGTTGCCTAATTCCTTGGAAAACTTTATTCTGTAATGGACCTCCCCCTTTAACATCCCTTGTCTCAAGTGCCTATGGAGCTTCCTACTGCCACATATGTTTTGGGGTGTTTGGAAAGAACAAAATGCTAGGGTTTTTAAAATCTGTAAAATAGATGCTCTTAGAATAGGTCTCAAAATTTTATGGAGTTCAATTGAAAATATTACCAATGCATTTATTGATCTGAGGAGAAATTACCTAAAGAGTTATCCTATTGAAGTTCTATTGGAAGCTAAGCTGGGATTTTTGAGGTTTGATCCTAGATCTCCTATGTCGAATCCAAGGAATAATGTGAGATGGTCGTCCCCCCTCAATTTTTTGGCTCAAATTAAACTTTGATGGGGCATAAAAAGGTAATCTTGAGATTTCTAAGGTGGGTGGCATCATTAGGAACAACATGGATGAAGTTATTGTAGCATATTGTGAGCATTTATCATCCCAAAATTCCTACTTCGTGAAGGCTCAAACCTCTTTCTAAGGCATTAAACTCCTGGATGATTTGGAATATTTGAATGTTGATATTGAAGGGGACTCAAAGAATGTGTTAATGTTCTTAATTCCACTATTGATCCGAGATGAAAAGTCACAAATATGATGTGGGAATCAAGAAGGTACCTTCAAGGTTTAAATCAATTTAAGGTGTCACATATTCTGAGGGAGGGTAATTCACTTGTTGACTATTTGTCCAATATTGGAACTAGCCTTCCTGGCTTTACAATGTGAAGAAATAACTTCCCTATGAACCTCCTAAATTTTCTTAATGTAAAACTCTCTTAGAGTCTCAAGGATTCAATCAACGACATTTCAATATGTTACATCACCTTTATTTCAAAAGTGCTAGCACTTATGGTAATTTGAATTTTTGGAATGTTGCACCCTGTGATTGCGATGTTCATCTTATCCTTTGCTTAGACTATTTTGTTTGGATCACTTTCTTGTTTTTTGTGTTGGCAATGTTTCCATGTGGTGTTTATGTTTATCATTTATGTCCTTTCTTCTGAGCTAGGGTGGCTATTTTTCACAACTATATTTTATGGTCTATATCCAATGGGGGGGTTGATGTAAAAGGTTGAGGGATTCCTTTCAAAACCATCCTTTTATAATAATACCAAAAATAGAATCATATATTACAATTACAAGAACCCTATGTAAGTGGAAATAACGTGACTTTCAATAGTTAGAAGGTAGTTATGGTAACTAGTTTAGCTTTTATTGTATCTTCTCATGGAAGTGGGTGGAATGTTGGATAGCATTCATTAATAACTAGCATTGATCTTCTATCACATGTTGTTGGACATTGTCATTGACATTAGTCGAATGGCATTGATACCTAACATTAGGTTGGGTGTTTTGGTGCTAGAACTTAGTCCTTGCATAGATAGCATTGGCACTTGGAAAATAGCCTAATATAATCAATTTTAAGTGAAGGGTTGAATATACGTAGTACTATATTATTGAATGAAATTAAAGGCTAATGATTGATATTGCAATCATGCCTCACACTAGCATTTGTTGGATATTGGCACCAATGGTCATAAGGAATTGAGCGACCTTGATTTCATTTAGATTAACATTTTTCAAAAATAAGTTTAGATTTAAATACATTTTTTAGCAAAAGAAATAAAATCTACATGTGAAAAAGCATTACAAGAATGAATATAATTTTATCATCTTGATGATAATGGAATATCATCTCTACATAAAATACTTGTGCAACTTGTCATGTAATTCTTTCTTCAACATAAAATCTAAAAAGAAATTACCTTCTTTATATTGTTACAATTGGAAACTAGATATAATGATCTCAATACTGTGAAGATGTATTGGATTCAATATGTGCTTTATATTATTTGTTTAAACAAATGAAGGTCATTTAGCTATATCCAAGAAGCCACAAGCAAAGCAATCCACTTTGAAAATCTATTTAATAATTTCTACTTAGGATTTGAACTTCATGACAAGATGTAAACTTTAAGACACTATCTACAAACATTTATCATTTGTTGAAATCAACCAAAAATATTTTCTTGAATCATAAGTAGAACTGGAGAGTTGATTTTAGATATAGTGAAGTTTTTCAATTTTAAAATATGGCTTCTTCCCTATTTGTTGGTATTTACTATGATGTTCATGAATTAAATCTTCCAATTACATTTATATGACCTTATATTTGTTAAGATTATTACAACCATCCTTATTAGCTAATCTAAAGCATAATAATTATCTCTAAAATTATTATGGATTGATTATTGTTCAACTTGAGAGAGAATAAAATATCCATCTAAGGCTATTATATCTCATGGCAAGTATTATAGTCTTTTTCATGATTACATCTATTATGATTTAGAATTTCTTTCTAACCACATTTAAAGTGATATAAATTTCTTTCAACAATGCTCTTTCTTTAACTATAAAATTTGACAAAAATTTTTAATCTACTTTGTAGGCAAACATTGTTTTTTTGTAGTCCTCAAAAACACCATGGCTACCCAAAATTTGAATGTTTCCCTTTGAATATCCAAGAAAGTTTAACTATAGTCATCCTTACTTAAGCAATTTTTATTTGATGTGATTTCTATCCTTTATATCAATACAATACCCTTCCTAAGGATATGGAATGTGAATTCTCACTCTCCTTTTTCTCCTGTAGAATTTAAGTATTGAGTTCAAACTTTCATAAGCTTAAATTTATGGCTTCTATAATATAATTGATGACTCCTTATAGGTGCTTGGATTAGTAGCACAGGAGGCATTCTATAATTCTTGGATACCCACTATATCAAATTTAAAGTAGGTCTTGGGACAAGTTTTAACAATTTTGTTGAGTTTCAGGTGTTGAGATTGCTAATGAAGTGTGTTGTGGAGAGAAATGTGAAAAATTTACAATTTTTTTTGAGATTCCACTCTAGTCATTAATTGGATGAATAGATCTACTCGATTAAAAAATAATATGCTTAGACCAGTGGGAGATGAACTACTAGAGGTGATTTCTCTTTTTAAAAATATCTCTTTTACACATGTTTATAGGGAACTGAATCAAGAAGTAGATAGGTTATCAAAAGGTCAACAGGTTACAAAATTTTTCTTGCAAATGGAAGAGAACAAGGATGGAGTTTCTTATTTCACCCACATATCATATCCCTAGTTTCTATGCTAGCTCTAGGTTTTTTACTGTGGGCCTGTTTCATTTGATTAGAGCTTTATGGCAGTTTCTAACTGTTTCTTTTCTATTCTACTGGTTTTTTACTTATTTGTATCCAGGTTTTGGTCATAGAGATTTTTTGGATGATTAAGTATTGATATATAAGGATATTTATCCTTATTATCCCCATGATATTTCGAAGATGAGATTTTTTCCTCTATGATCTACCCAACTGTAACTATATATTGAATCCCAGTAATATGCTTTTATTTGGGTTTCTGTTTGTGCTAAGGCACTTGAGAAGTGTAATTTTCTTTCACTCTTGAAAGAAAATTACAATATTTTTATTCTAAAAAAAAGATGCTTGGATTGTTCTTTAATTTTTTTTTCCCCTTTAATTTGTGTTGACCAACAACTTATTGTTAAATTTGTATTTGATATGAATTTAATCTTTACTAACAAGAATTTCATGTTTTATTTTTTGATCCATAAGGTCGAAGCCCTTAAGTGAGATCAAACTGAAGAAAAATATTTTAAAGATCTACTGTGCATTTTGTAAGACTTATAGAAAAACATAAACAGCTGATAGTTTCTTTCTTTTTTGGCATAAGTAATATTTTAAGGACCTTGAAAGCCTTTTCTATGAAACATTTTTTGTATTAGAATATTTTGATAAATGGATAACTATAGTAGTTCAATTATAATTATCACATTACATTTACAAAAGTAGACATACAAAAGGATATAGAGTGGAAATCAATATAATTTGGATTGTAAAAAGATTAGAAGATAATTGAATAAGATTACGCGACATCCAAATTGCCAAGAATAAAAAAATAAGTGAGAAATTTTAAATGATCTAAAGGAAATAATGACATGGGTTGATTCATTGAATATGATCGATTCAATGGACTGATTCACTAAGGAATAAATGAATTGATGGCTAGATAAGAGAAGAAGATTGACTTTGTCAAAATGGTCAATTCACTACACTAATATACTGGAAACTTATTTATCCACTGCATGAGAAATATGATGTCATAGTACCATAATTCCCACCAATAGGGACATTAAATAAAAAATATAAGGTGTAGCATTTAAAGGAAGGTGACAAAGGGACTAGCTGATTTATAAATTAATATCATGCATAAGTGCTAATCGACTTATTTCAAGGAAATTTGTGAAGGCCTAATATGATCATCAAGAAGTAAATATGAGGAGGACTAATATATGGAATCCATGTATATGTATACCACTCAACATGAATGAAAGAAATAGAGCAAATTTTAGAGAAATATTCCATCTAAGTGCAAGAATCCGTAATTTATTAAATGTGTGTTTTCTAGAGGAATATTGATTTGCTTAAGAGATAGTGATTCATTGGTGAAAGCAAGTGCAAAGGGGTTAATCAAACCATGACTACGATTCATTAGTAAAAGGATGCAAACGAGTACTAATTGACACATAATAGTTATGCACTCATCACTAGAAAATTTGTCAACAAAGTTCAAAAATATAGAAATATGATTAGAATGTATTGATTCACTCATCTAAGGTATGATTTTGGCACAAAATATAAGGCAAATTAATTAGAACCCATAGTAATGGCCCCCAAAAGGAATATATATATATATATATATATATATATATATATATATATATATATTTATTTATTTATTTATTTATTTATTTATTTATTTATTTATTTTATGGAAGGTATTTTGGAGCAGTGATATATTTGAGATGCAAATTTATAAACCTAGCTAAAGGTTAAGTCTCTTGCATTGTGATGGATAGTTACATAATAAGGAAGCAAATGATAATATAATTTACTATAATGTCATAATAATGTGATCTCTTAGAGTGAATGTATTACTTATGGAAGTAGTTTCAACCCTATATAACCTATTAAAAAATTATATAAATCAAATTAATATAATTAATTAATTAATTTCGTCTAACTACATAATTCATAATAATTTGAAAATTTTAAATCACATTATAAATTATAAAAAATTTAAAAATCTAAAACTTTTGTATTTCTATGATTATATAGATTTCATTTTTGTTGCAATTTTAACATTCCTATGATATATTCCAAAGACTGCCTAAATATTTATTTACTTATTACATTAAAAAGTTAAGGTGATGATAAGATAGTTCAAAAATATTTTATTCAAAATATTTTCAAAATAGAGTCATGCGATGAGCACTCTGGTGTGAGCCGCTCCTTTGTAATTAGGATTTGTATGCCACTCTTGGTCGTTCCCTTATGGTTTTTGATGGCTCCCAATATTTGTGGGCCAATGAATAGCACTAACATCATGGGAGAGAATACAAACAAAAATGGCACCCATCAAGTGTCCCTACAAATTTGTGTCAAAGATGGTCCATGAGGTAATTTCTCATCACCTAATGTAATTTTACCTCTACCGGAGTTTGACAATGCTTGTAAATGGCTAGAATATTTTATCATGGTTGGGTATTTTGTGGGACCCATTCCCAATGAAGTGACTTTGCATCTTGGTTCAACTCAGTTTGGACTCCTCATGGAGTCAAGCTTGAGTTAATTCAAAACCAAATCAAGGGTTTTTTGGCTTTCGATTTATGGATGCTGCTCATGGAAAGGCCATTTATGAGCATGGGCCATGGTACATGAGGAGCTCCTTGGTATTCTCCCCATCGACCTATTTTTTCTTAGTTTTAGACTAAAGAACCTCTAAGGTCCCAGTCTAGGTAGAGTTTCTTGGTCTTCCCCTCCCCTTTTGGCCATTCTTGAACCGTATTACAACAATCTTAGGGTATTTCATCCTAGTAGAAGTTGATAAGTTTTTCCATGCTCACTTATAGAAAAGGGTTTATGTTGAGGTTGATCTGTCCAAAGACCTTAAAGAGTTCATTGAGATATAGGTTGGGGACAACATTATTTTGCAATGGATCGTGTATATCAATCTATGAAATACCTACTTTAGATGTCAAGCATAAAACCACAAGGTTAAGGATTGTTTACTTCTACATCATAATAAGCCAAAGATGATCCCCATGCAACCCATTGTATCACCCCCTCAGGCCAAGGAGGATGGTTGGGCCATGGTGGGAGGATGCAAAAGCATGCACACTAGTGTAGCTGATGCACCTTACCGGAGCCATAACTTGTGAACCGTACGTCCGTTTGCCTTGAAATTTAACAGGTGGTTCCATGTGTGTTCTGCATCATACCATATCTGATGCGCCTAACCCTCCAAAAAACATACTTTCGAGACCTAACTCCTCCATCTAGTGTCCCAAAATTAGCTTTTGATTTATGTTCCCGGGTTTTTTGGGTTTTTTGAATGTTAGAATTTTATTATCTTTTGTTATACATTAAGTTGAGACCTAATATTTTAAAGGTTCATTATTGTAAGAGGGATGTGTGCACCGAATTTGGGCGCAATCCGACTCATTTCTATTTTTAGCAGTTTTTAGAAAAAAGACATTTTTTAGGGTTTCTTTGGTTTTCGATTGCTATATGATGGATTGTATTCTTTTGGAGAAGGGGTGTGAATTCAAGAATGAGAAGAATATCAATTTATAGGTTTCTTCCATTATATTGCATCTGTGTTATGTGATTGGAGTCCATTTTGTTGGTCTCTTGTAGCTGAGTTTACACCAGTAGCCAAAGCATAGAAGACAATTGTTATTTCAACACCAAAGCCTACATAAAAGGAAAAAAATGACCAAGTGCAAGGTCATCAATGATGAAAGTGGTGGTGAAAGAGGCCCCTCATCCTCATCCAATTTGCATCCCAAAAGCAACCAACATGGTTGCTAAACTAACCTCCAAGGCAAGCTCTCCTCCTCCATCTCCTCCTGTGAGTTTTTGACACTCTCATAGTCTAAGGTGAGAGGTGGAAGAAGGATAATTTCTACCAAAGAAATAATCCCACCTCTCCAATATTCAATTGGGAGATACAGACCTAACCCTAAAAGCTTTAACAACTTTGGGACATTGGAGAACTTTGAATACATGAAGGATAATGAGGATATCTCGCTCACTCATTTTCTTTGTGAATATCTCCTCCAGGAATGATTGAGGTCTTGCAAACTCAAAGCACACATCTATGGCACATAATTTATCAAAATTTTCTAGATCTATATTTGTAGGAGCTAAAATTTGTAAGATTTTTGTTATTAGTGGTTTGTTAGTATTTTTGGCTAGCACATCACCACACCACCTTCTCTGTAGTGAGCATGAGGAAGATTGAGGTGGTGTTGCCCCCTCACTAGTGGATCTGCCTGGTGAATGTGATCCCACCACTTTGTAGGCATTGTTCTCTTTATTTTCTAATGATTACAGTTATTGTACCAATGACATCATTGAACATGCCAATTCATATCTCTAACTCATGGATTCTCATTCTTTTTTCATTTGGATTAAATTGTGGTTACTACCATGATAAAGTTGATAGGCACAAGTAGTAGACACTGAATGTGTTTGGTAACTAGCAATCTGAAAAATTAATGTCAGTCTTCTTTTTGGCACATATGGTTCAACATGCATGATGTATTTAATTTTTCTATCTGTCACCTTGTATTTGTGTTTAAACCCTCGGTCCCTTTTTTGGACTATGTGGGATCTTGTGGTTTGACTTGTTGAGGTGTGCTCCCATTCCACATAATTTATTTTGTGAACAATATACCTATTATTATTTTAGTAATACAAGTCACTTTTCAACAAAAAACATATTTGTAAAATTATACACAATAATTTTATTATTAAATAGTACATCAAAAAAATTATAAATAAAAATTTAATTATATATTTTTAAAAGCATAAAGTAGTTTTTAACATCCACGAGACCATAGGCCATATGAGAAAACCTTCATGTAGGATGTTGTTTACCTAATTTATGGCTATCGAACCATGCTTCGGTTACCTAAGCATAGTGTACAACCATAGCCTCCACAAGATCTAAACCTTAGACCTTTGTTCAAAGTTCTAAAGTCTCCACCACTAGGCCACTCAAGTTATACATTATTTTGTAGTTATCATGAATGCATTATTGTGCATGAATTTTCTAATTATTTATATATATTAAATTAAGTTTTACTTTTACTAAATCATGATCATAGTATTTTGATTAATTGAATCACTATATTACAATAATATACAAGACCTATATTATATCCATCAACATAATCGAGGATTAAAATTTGGATTGCATTTGTTGGAAATTGTGACATAAAACGAGATAAAAAATAGAATACTACAAAAATAAAACAAAAAGCAACATAAGACAAGAATTAGACAAAGATCATAATAAGACAAAATTGGAATTGTAAGTGAAAATTAAAAATAAAAAAAAAATATTCTTACCTAGATTTGGAGAGAATGTATATCACTTAGAGACTCTTGAGGCAACCAAGAGGAATCCTCTTGTGTATATATAAATGTAAATCATTGTACTGAAGTAGAATGTATAATTTTAAATATTGATGAAGTGTTTATTGGAGGGCTTTTGTACAATTTTACTTTTTGTTTATTTTCTTCTTTCTATGACATGTCAATCTTTATTTTACAATACCACCACATCTCACATATCAATATTAGAGCTTGAAGACTCAAGACCATAGAAGTGGAGAGTGCGAGGATTTGATTATGTTTAACTAGGGAAATTAGAATGTAATATTTTTAGGGAAAACTTCATACATTATTGTTGTAGTTGTCATGTATCATGGTAATACTTCACTTCTCATCCCAATAATTAAAGAATAAATTTATGGTTATTGGTGCATAAAGATAAGGAATTTACTATTTCCAAGGAAGTGTGAAGTTTTATAGAAAATAAACATGAGAACTTACATATTGGAACATTTTATCGGGCACAAAAAATAATATGGAAGAAGCATAAAGAAAATATGCCTTAGCTTTGTATCACATACAAGCACCTCTTAATAGAGTTGTTTTTTCTAATAATTACAAGTGTTAAGGTTGTTAATGGAGCTTAGGAAACCTTGAATACAACCTATCAAGGGTCATCTTAAGTAAAACTTTGTAGACAGTGAAGAGAGAATATGAAAAAATTGAGAATGAAAGACAATTACAATATGGGAGATTATTATGTAAGGACAGTGAAGAGAGAATATGAAAAAATTGAGAATGAAAGACAATTACAATATGGGAGATTATTATGTAAGGGTGCATGAAATTATGCATAAAATTGAAATCTATGGTGAAGAACCATCACAAGATGTTTTCAAAAAGGTGTTGAGAACCTTGACACAAAAGTGAAATAATTATACAATGATTAATGAAGAAAGTAAGGAATTGAAGAAGTTAGAATTTTATGGATTAGTGGGATCGCTTATGTCCCATGAAGAAACATAAAAAATAGTGAATAAAATACCTTGGAGTAAGCTTTTGCTTCCAAGGCAAGAGTGTTAAAAATAACGGGTCTAGCTTAAGCTTCAATTTCCAAGGTCAAAGAGGGGAGCAACAAAATCAATATTCTACAAGATAAATAGACCATGGTAGAAGAGGGGTCTAAAGTAAAAGAGATAGATGCAGATTTGTGGATAAGGGTAATGTTCAATATCACTATTGTAAAAGGTATGACCACTAGGAAAGAGAATGTAAAATAAACCCAAGAAATGAAAGAGGAAAAAAGGTAAACTTGAAGAACACAAGCTTATACTGAGAGGGGGGGGTGAACAGTATAAGACCACTTTTTACTTTTCTTATCCCAATCAATATTATACAATATATCAATGGCAATATCAATGGTAGAAATCAAAGCAATGTACAAATCATCACACACACATGAGACACCAATTTATGTGGTTAGCTCAATGTGAGCTACATCCACGGATAAAATTCTTTCTCTAAATTTTATCAATCCAAATTCTGGGAATACCTTTCCCGATTACAATGTTTATGGGCACCGACCCAAAGGAGACACCAATCCCCTAACTCTGCTCTAGCTGGTGATCCTCTAGAAGACCTCTGCCTCTGCTGCCCTTAGCAAATGGAACTCTATCCATAGAAGACACCTATCTTCCCTGCTCTGGATGGAGACCTTTGTCCTCAACTCTATCACCTCCAAAGCTAGTCCTCGAATTTGCACTAAACACAGTCCTTTGGTTTAGCACAAATGTCCTCATTCTCTTTCTTTGATCTGCACCAAACACAGTCCTTCGATCTAGCACAAATCTTCCTCTATCTGTTAGATCTGCCCAACACTGAACAAATCAAACCTCTGCACATCTACGCAATCACAGTAGCACTCTATCGAACATCAACTCTTGCATTGTCTGTGCACACTCTTCTTCCTTTACGATCTTTCACACTTAGAATGATTCGATGAAATGCACTCTACACACTACAATCAAATTTGCACTCTGCTCACAATGATCGAACTTCTTGCACTGCACACTATCTCTGAACGTCTCACATCAACAACGCATTCAACTCACTCTCAACTCTTCAAACAACCCTCCTTTTATACTAACACTTTCAAGATCAAAACTTTGATCTTAGTCGACTGCACAACCCTAAACTACGTCGACTGCAAACCCTAGACTATGTCGGCTACAAATCCTAAACATCATCGGCTCACATTTAACTTTTTCGCTTCACTGCCTTTGTAACTCTTCTATAGCTTCTGTCGTGAAACTACAACATGTCGCGATATCACGACATCTTTTGCATCGTGACATCTTTTGCAACCATACACTCTCTTTTGGATTTTGTCATGATATCGCGACACTTTAGCCTTTGACAACTTCAACTATGCTCTTGTCATGATATCGTGACACTTTTGACTTCATAACCTTCCTCTCTGCGTTTGTCACGAAATCGTGACACTTCTCTCTTCATTGACGTCCTTTTTGCTTTTGTCATGAAATCACGACACTTCTCCTACTGCAAACTTTGTCTTTCACTTTTGTCGTGAAATCGCAACACTTTCGCTTCCTTGCACTCTTCTCTGCTTGCACTAGCAAAAACATGACATGTCACGAAATCGTGACACCTTTTGCTTTCGTACACTCTTCTCTGCAGGCACTAGCAAAAATGAAACATGTCATGAAATCGCAACACTTTCACTGCCTTGTGCTTTTCTCTGCCTTACCCCCGCAAAAACGGAACATGTTGCAAAATCGTGACACTTTCGTCTTTGAGCTCTTCCTTCTCGAATTTGTCGCAAAATCGTGACGCTTCTTCATCTACAAGCTTTCTCTTCAACCTGTCGCAAAATTGTGACACTTTCTGCATCCGTACGCTTTCTCTTCAACATGTCGCAAAATCGTGACATTTCTTACTTTGAAACCTTTCCTTTGTTGCATGTCATGAAATCGTGACAGTTCTTACTTGGAACATTTTCATCTGCAGCATGTCGCAAAATCATGACGGTTCTCACTTCGAACTCTGCAGCATGTCATGAAATCACGACAGTTCTCACTTCGAACTCTGGAGCATGTCATGAAATCATGACACCTTTCGTTTTACTTTCTCTCCCTTCGAACTTGTCACGAAATCATGAGAATTCACACTACGGACTCTCTCTTCTGCATTATGTCACGAAATTGTGACACTTTTTCTTTCGGACTCTCTCTCCTGCAACATGTCACGAAATCGCGACATTTTTTCTTTCGGACTCTCTCTCTTGCAACATGTCATGAAATCGTGACACTTTTTCTTTCGGACTCTCTCTCCTGCAACATGTCACGAAATCGTGACACTTTTTCTTTCGGACTCTCTCTCTTGCAACATGTCACGAAATCGTGACACTTTTTCGTCCATACAACCTTCCTTGCAATATGTCACGAAATCATGGCATTTCTAACTCCGAACATTCTCTCTCCTCTTTAAGTCACAAAACTATGACATGTTGCGATATCGCGACACTTTTCTAAAAAAGCTTTCTCTCTCCTACTTAGGTCGCGAAACTGTGACATGTCGCGATATCACGACACTTTTCTCAAAAGCTTTCTCTCTCCTGCTTAAGTCACGAAAATGCGATATGTCGCGATATCGTGACACTTTTCCTCAACTATTTTCTTTTCTTCGGGTCACGAAAACCTGACATGTCGTGATATCGCGACACTTTTCCAACTTACTTTCTTTCGAACCTTTCAAGTCGTAACCTTCATCAAAACAAATTAATTTACATCAAATCAAATTTCTTCAACAGCTTCTTGACATCAATGACAACTTATTCACTTGAGCAAAGGCAATGTACCCAAAGTACCCAAAATTGCCAACAATCTCCCCCTTTGTCATTGATGGTAAACCTTTACTGAAAACACGTCTCAAGAGCCAAAACTGAAACCAACTATGTTAACAACTGATAAATTGTGCCTACAGTTGAGAATCTCCCTTTGAATTTTTGCTCCCCCTCCCTTTGAAGTTTTGCTCCCCTTGACTTGAAGCTTTCCTCTTCACTTTAAACTCTCCCCCTTACTTATATCTCTCCCCCTTTGTCATCAATGGCAAAGGGTCACCTTTGGGGCTCGGGACTAAGAATGAGCCTCTTAGCTTAGTCCCTCCCCCACCTCCTGATGAGGTGATTAATTTTGGGGTGGGAGTAAAACTCCCATTAGGCACTGATCATCATCAGTGTCTATAATTTCCTTACTAGGCCTTTTCTTGAACTCTTTGTCCGCATTTCTGTTTTTGTCACTGTGCTTGTTCTTGTTCTCATCCCTGTTCTTTTTCATGCCTTGATCCTTGGACCTGATCATGCCACTGTTTCTATTTTTCTACCTTGGAAGATCAATTCTACACTGTCTAGCTATGTGACCTTCATTGTTGCACTTATAACAAGTAGCAATGTTATTTCTTTGAGGCATAGCTGTTCTTTGAAACCACCTGTTCTGACTAACCCTGTTTTGGCCAAACCTGTTCTGGCCGAACCTGTTTTGATCAAACCTGTTCCTATTATTTACCTCGCAATAGAAAATTGCCTTATGCCCAAACTGTTTACAAGAGTAGCAATACCCTTGAAAGAAATTACCACCTCTGAAACTGTCATTTACTTTCTTCACTTGAGCCATGCAATGTGAAGCCATGTGACCGAACTTGTGACACGCAAAACATCTGCCTTGAAATTTTATTTTATTTGACCTCTTGGGTCCTGAAAACTTCTTCTCATCCTGAATTTTTTTTCCTATTTCTTTGCATTTATCATCCAAGGACTCATGATCTGAAGTACTTTCTTCATCAGAACTATCTTCCTTTTGGAGTTTCTTACTAGACTCTTCAACTTGTTCCTTGTGTGGCTTAACAAAACCAAGGCCTGTTTTATCTGTTGTTTTTCTTTGACCTTTGATGAGTGACTTAACCTTTTTGAAGCTATCTTGAAACCTGTAAAGCTTATCCTTGTACTCTTTAGTTTCTTCTTTCAAAGAAGCCATTTTTTGTTCTAACTCACTATACTCAAGAACCTTGGACTCTAACTCATCCTTGAGTTCTTGTGTCTTAGCTATAGAGAAATCAAGATTTTCTATAAGCTCATCTCTTTCCATACAACATTCATCTAACTTATCCTTGAGTCTAGCATTCTTCTTTCTTTCTTTTTTCAAAGCACTAAGAGCATTAGTAAGTTCACTTTCAAGATCCTTTATTTGTTTGCTTTCTAAATCATCTAAGCCTTTTTTAGATTTCTTATCACTAGAGGTGCTACCTTTTTCAAAAACCATACAAGCATCTTCCTTATGGTTTTCTGAAGCATCGTTATACATACTAACAACTAGGTCATTATTTGTACAATCATCCTCAAGGTGACCAAAATTTCCACATCTAAGACATTTCATGATAATGAATCTATGTTTCGGTTCTTCCTCTTTTTTTGATATGAAAAACATCTCATTTTCATCATCACTTGAAGAACTTTCACTATCACTACTAGAACACTTACTTGCTTTGTCTAGATAGAAACCCTTTTTGAACTTGTGAGAATACCTCTTCCCTTGATTGTTGTGCTCATCTTTGTTTTTTCTGTAATGCTTGTGCTTTTCAGAATCCTTGCTCTTGGAATCCTGTTTATCTTCATCACTTTCATTCTTGGAAATAGTACAGTCAGTAGCATAATGACCAAAATTTCCACAGTTGAAACATCTTATATTTTTCACGCTTTTGTGCTTTCTAGAGAACTTGCCTTTCTTGTTGTAATATGTCTCTTCATCTCTAGAAGACTCATCACTCTCTTGAAGCTGTTTACCCTTGGATTTCTTGGTAGCCTTGAAAGCTGCCTCTTTCATGACATCAACCTTCACTTGAGTTCTCAGCTCAAATGCTGCAAGTATACTATGTAGCTCATCCTTTTTCAATTTATCCAAATCTTTAGCTTCCTCAATAGCAGAAATATTTTCACTAAATATATTAGGAAGAGATCTTAAAATTTTATCACACACATCATATTCAGTAAGCTCAAGACCTAAGTCTTTCATAGAGTTAACAACCTCATCCATACGAAGCATGTAATCACTAATATTTTCATCATCATTCATCTTGAGTTATTCAAACATACCTTTGAAGTGTCTCAAATTGGCCTTTCTGACATTTGTATCACCGGTATGAACCACCTGCAACTGTTTCCACATTTCATTGGCTGTCTTGTAGTGAATCACTTTGGTGAGATCTGCTTTCTGTAAGCCTTTCAGGATTGCATTCATTGTTTTTGAATTTTTGTGATGTAGGAGCCTTTTTTCTTTAGTATTTGGGCCATATACAAGAATAGTGTACTCATCTTCAGTTACTTCACATACCTCATTGCCAAGTGCCATTAGATGAACCTTCATCCTTGCACTCCAAAGACCAAAATCTGACCCATCAAGAATAGGTGCTGCATTGCCACTTGAATATTCCATTGTGTTCTTACCTAACTCTTCCTTCAAGCTGTTAAACTTTTCGAAGGCACTCGCTCTGATACCAATTGAAGAACACAAGCTTATACTGAGAGGGGGGGTGAACAGTATAAGACCACTTTTTACTTTTCTTATCCCAATCAATATTATACAATATATCAATGGCAGAAATCAAAGCAATGTACAAATCATCACACACACATGAGACACCAATTTATGTGGTTAGCTCAATGTGAGCTACATCCACGGATAAAATTCTTTCTCTAAATTTTATCAATCCAAATTCTAGGAATACCTTTCCCGAAACAATGTTTATGGGCACCAACCCAAAGGAGACACCAATCCCCTAAATCTGCTCTGGCTGGTGATCCTCTAGAATACCTTTGCCTCCATTGCCCTTAGCAAATGGAACTCTATCCATAGAAGACACCTGTCTTCCCTGCTCTGGCTGGAGACCTCTATCCTCAACTCTATCACCTCCAAAGCTGTTCCTCAAATTTGCACTAAACACAGTCCTTCGGTTTAGCACAAATGTCCTCATTCTCTTTCTCTAATCTACACCAAACATAGTCCTTCGATCTAGCACAAATCTTCCTCTGTCTGTTAGATCTGCCCAGCACTAAACAAATCAAACCTCTGCACCTCTATGCAATCACAGTAGCACTCGATCGAACATCAACTCTTGCACTGTCTGTGCACACTCTTCTTCCTTTACGATCTTTCACACTCAGAATGATTTGACGAAATGCACTCTACACACTACAATCGAATTTGCACTCTGTTCATAGCGATCGAACTTCTTACACTACGCACTATCTTCAAACGTCTCACATCAACAACGCATTCGACTCACTCTCAACTCTTCAAACAGCCCTCCTTTTATACTAACACTCTCTTTTGGCTTTTGTCGTGATATCGCGACACTTCAGCCTTTGACGACTTCAACTATGCTCTTTTCATGATATCGCAACACTTTTGACTTCATAACCTTCCTCTCTGCTTTTGTCACAAAATTGTGACACTTCTCCCTTCGTCGACGTCCTTTCTTCTTTTGTCATGAAATCGTGACACTTATCCTACTACAGACTTCATCTTTCACTTCTGTCGTGAAATCACGACACTTTCGCTTCCTTGCACTCTTCTCTGCTTGCACTAGCAAAAACATGACATGTCACGAAATCGTGACACCTTTCGCTTTTGTACATTCTTCTCTGCAGGCACTAGCGAAAATGAAACATGTCGCAAAATCGTGACACTTTTGTTGCCTTATGCTTTTCTTTGCCTTACCCCTGCAAAAACGAAACATATCATGAAATCACGACACTTTCATCTTTGAGCTCTCCCTTCTCGAATTTGTCACGAAATCACAACGCTTCTTCATCTGCAAGCTTTCTATTTAACTTGTCGCAAAATCGTGACACTTTCTGCATCCGTACGCTTTCTCTTCAACATGTCACGAAATTGCGACATTTCTTACTTTGAAACCTTTCCTTTGCTGCATGTCGCAAAATCATGACATTTCTTACTTGGAACATTTTTATCTGCAGCATGTCATGAAATCGCAACGGTTCTCACTTCAAACTTTGTAGCATGTCATGAAATTGTGACAGTTCTCATTTTGAACTTTGCAGCATGTCGCAAAATCGTGACACCTTTTGTTTTACTTTCTCTCTCTTCGAACTTGTCACGAAATCGCGACAATTCACACTACGGACTCTCTTCTGCATTATGTCACGAAATCACGACACTTTTTCTTTCAAACTCTCTCTCCTGCAACATGTCACGAAATCGTGACATTTTTTCTTTCGGACTCTCACTTGCAACATGTCGTGAAATCACGACACTTTTTCTTTCGGACTCTCTCTCCTGTAACATGTCGCGAAATCGTGACACTTTTTCTTTCGGACTCTCTCTCCTGCAACATGTCATGAAATCGCGATATTTTTTGCCTGTACAACCTTCCTTGCAATATGTCACAAAATCACGACATTTCTGACTCCAAAAATTCTCTCTCCTCTTTGAGTCGCGAAACTGCGACATGTCACGATATTGCGACACTTTTCTAAAAAATATTTCTCTCTCCTGCTTAAGTCGCGAAACTGTGACATGTCACGATATCGCGACACTTTTTTCAAAAGCTTTCTCTCTCCTGCTTAAGTCACGAAAATGCGATATGTCGCGATATCACGACACTTTTCCTCCTTAGCTATTTTCTTTTCTTCGGGTCGCGAAAACTCGACATGTCGCGATATCGTGACACTTTTCCAACTTACTTTCTTTTGAACCTGTCAAGCTGTAACCTTCATCAAAATAAATTAATTTACATCAAATCAAATTTATTCAACAACTTCTTGACATCAATGATAACTTATTCACTTGAGCAAAGGCAATGTACCCAAAGTACCCAAAATTGCCAACTAAACTTTTCATATGAAGAAGGTGAAAGCTCAATAAATATATTCTTGTAATATAATATGGTATAAGTTTCAACTAAAGAGTCTTGGTACTTATATTTTGATTGTTTAAATCATATGATTGGTAATAAGGTGATGTTTCTAGAGTTGGATGACTTATACAAGAGCAAGGTGACTTTTGGAGATAACAAAACATTGGAGGTTGAAGAAAAATAAACCTTACAAAGTGACATAAAATATGGAAATAGATGTTAGAAATATTACATTATTTGGCACCTTGCAAGAATATTGCAAGTACCATGTAAATAATTTAGTTTAGATTTATGTAAATATTTGAGTATATAGTAGGTGTCATGTAAGTGAGGAGTTATGTAAGAGTTTATATTTTAGTGTGTGCAATCATTAGAGGTTTTGTTCTTATGTGGATATGTGGATTCAATAAGAGATTTGTTATTATGTGGATTCAATAATATATTTCTCCTATAAGAAATATGAAGAGTTAGATCTCCTATGTGTTTGAGGAGATGAAGAGTTGGTGTAAGTAGAAAGGTCAAGAGTTGTGAATGTGAAGAGTCTCATATCCATGTTGTGTATATATTGAAGATAAAGCATTGTAATTGGTGCAATTTGAGATAGTGATATAGTAAGAACAAACCTTGCATTACATTGTATTTGCATTATTTGTATTGAATATTCATCAATAATATTATTCAATAAGTGTGTTATTGAATGTATGCATTTGTATGAATATTTTATATTGCTAGATCCTATAAGAGTATAGTGGATTGCCAAAAAGAAAAATATTCAAAATACTAACTTCATACTAGGCTTGAAGCACAATTTTTTGAGTGTGTGAAACTTCTGCAAAACAAATATAATAGTGTTTGAGAATAAGAAGTGCATCATCTATGAAATGGAAAGTGGGAACCAAGAATTGGTTTTTTTACCTATGACAAAGAATAAAATATTTTCTTTGAATATTGGAGGAGAAGATAGCAAGTTGTGTCATACAACCATTGAGGATAATGACTACTTATGGTATTAAATGTGTGGTCACCTTAATTTTTGAATGCTAAAGGAATATTCCATGCACTACCTTGTGTAGAAGTAATAAATGAAGTATTCTAAGGTTACACAATGGGTAAACATCATAGCAATCCAACTATACTCTTATAGGATCTAGCAATATAAAATATTCATATAAATGCATACATTCAATAACACACTTATTGAATAATATTATTGATGAATATTCATTAAGATATTTGTGCTCCAATGCATGCACCATGTGTTGGTAAATCCATCTTCTTTATTAGTTTCATTGATGATCATACTAGAAAAACTTAGGTATTTTTTTTTAATAATATGATTGATGCTTTTGAAATAATTAAGAGATTCAAATCCATAGTAGAGAATGAAAATAGATAAAGAATTAAAATGTTAAGTATTTATTGTGGTGGTGAGTATTATTCTAAAATATGCAATCAATTTTTAGTTAACATGAGATAAGAAGACAACTGACAATAACTTATACACTTTTGTAAAATGGAATGACAAAAGGGAATAATAAGACAATCATGGATATGGTAAGAAGCATTGTATTAGCAAAAGGTTTGGACACACTTGTTGATTGAAATAATTGCAATAGTAGTGTACATCCTCAATAGAAGTCCTACAATTATAATCAAGAATATGACTCCTCATAAGGTATGATATGGAAAGAAACCTTTCGTAAGTCACTTGAGAGTGTTTGGTTGTTTGGATTATGTTCATGTTTAAGATAAGAAAATAAAGTTAAATCCAAAGAGTCAAGCATAAATTTTTGTTTGTTATTTTGAAGAAAGACATATAGATGTTATGAACCCATATCTAGATAATGCATTGCATATAGATATGTGATATTTGATGAAGAGGGTGTACATGCACAACAAGTAGAAAAGACTAGAAATATAATCCTAATTGAAGATACTGATGTGTCACAAACATCAAGTGGAGATAAACATTTGTCCAAATACAAGCACAGAAAGGAATATAACATTACAAGCACATCCAAGCAACCAAATGTTGTATCAAAAATTTTATAGTAGGTTCACAAGAAGGCAAGAAAAAGCCCAAGAACAAAGGTAAAAGGAACAAGAAGATAATTTGGTGAACTATACACTATTATCCAAGATTAAATTAGATCCTTCAAGTTTTGAAGAAGCAACCCTAAGTAAGGTATTGACCAAATCCATGAAATAATAATTTAATATAATTTAAAAGAATGATCCTTGGGGGTTGTGTGAACTTCCAAAGAACAAGGAGGTAGTTGAAGTAAAATGGGTGTTCAAGACTAGGTACAATAGTTATGGATTAGTTGAAATCCATAAAGCAAGACTAGTAGCAAAGGGGTATGTATAACAAATTGGCATAGATTATGATGAGATATATACATCTATTGCAAGGAAAGACACAATACAATTGGCCTCAGCCCTAGAAATGTAAAAAATATGGACTATGTATAAACTTAATGCAATGAGTGTATTTTTAAATGGAAAATTGAAGTGTGTGTAAAATAGCCATAAGGAGTTGAAGTGGAAGGTAAGGAAGGACATGTCTATAAAAAAGTAAAAAAATATTATATATATTGAAACAAGCACCAAGGGTATGGTATTCAAGAATTGATGCATTACTCTTTAAGTGTTGATTTATGAGAAGTATGAATGAGTGTACATTGTACTACAAAAGGGAAGGTGATCGTATTTTAATTGTTTGCTTGTATGTTGATGATCTAATTTTTACAAGTTCACTAAGAATGGAGAGATATTTCAAGCAAGCCATGATTCATTATTTTCTTGATATGGAGGTACATCAAGAAAAGGAAGTTGAATAAAAATACTGTAAATATTTTTTGGTAAGTTAATAGGTATTATATTAATCCGAGAAATTTGAAGGCTCCCAAAGGCCTATTACATCAACAACAAACTATGGAACAGTAGGCAATAGCCATAACTTCAGAGGAAAAGAGCCAAACCCTCCAAACTACAGGTAAACCATCACCTATTACTACAACAGTAGATACTACAAAAGGAATGAAGCACAACCACCAGTGCTTAACGAAACTATAACCCATCGCAAAAAGAAAAGAAGTAGAGACACCCATGGCATCATTTTATTCATCTACCTTCTTGATCGCTTGTAGGACAATTTCACGAATCTCCCCAGTTATCACCTCAGTTGTTTTGGCTATCACCTCAGGATCTTCACCAAGAAAGTTGTCACAGTAGAATAACAGATACAGAGTGTTTCTGTGGTCCTTCAACGAGTTCACAACACATTCCAAATGGGTAATGGTAGTGGAACATGACTTTATAACATGAGATACACCTCTGAAAATGTAGTGGTACCAATGATGCTTCCACACGCAACAAGGATCACATGAATTTAGTTGACTGAGGCCTTCATCTGCATGGAAAATATATCCACTAAATCTGCAAAAAGCAACCTTTAGGATGGACCAAAGCCTTCTATTTGAATTATTAATAAACCTTGGAAAAATATTTATACTCTGGGCAACCAATAGAATGGAAATTCTCTTGGAAAACTGAAATATCATGAGATAAAATTCATAAGTGACAGACATACTAGGAATTAAGTACAAGAACACCCGCAACCAAATAAGTGACAACCAATAGACCTTGGAAAAATATTTATACTCCGGGTAGCCAATAGGATGGAAACTCTCTTGGAAAATGGAAATATCATGAGGTAATTTTCATAAGTGACAGACATACTGGGAATTAAGTACCAAAACACCCGCCAAAAATGGACATAATATGAAATGAAATTTTGGGTGAACATGTGAAGTCTAATCACTTGACACTTCCAATGGATAAAGGGAACACCAAGGTAATGGGGATGGCTTTCCAAGGGGACATACCAAATAACCATAACCTCTATAAAAATTTGAAAATTGACACTGATTGTCCTAACAGGACAATTTGAAACATCAAATATCTCACAAACTGTGAGAAGAATCAGAGTGGAAATGGTTGTTCTATCAATCATTATCAATTTTTTCAATGATAACTAATTCACATACCTCCTGTGGTAACAAATATATCCAAGTCAGCAAACCTGGACCGTCAACCCCAATATTTGCCAATTTATCTACCACCTTATTTGCTTCCCTGAAAGCGTGCTAGATAATGACTTCTTGTTGGTAGGTAACAAGTTTTTTGGCTTCTTCAATACAACTTCTAACTTTCCAAGATGGTCTGTTGGAGCTCTTCATGTAGTTTATGATATTTAGAGAGTCCCCTTCAATTATGATTTTGCTTGGAACATGCTTGATTAATGCAAGGCCTCTCCATAAAGCCTTAGCTTCTACCACATGATTGGACTGTTCACCAAGGTATTCAGCAAAATCTAGGATTGGATTTCCTCTGTGATCTCTAATTATGCCTCCTGCCCCTGCTTTACCCGGATTACCTTTGGCTGCCCCATCAAAGTTCAGTTTGACCCATCCCTGGGGTGGGGGGCACCAGCTGATGTTACTTCTAGGATTGGGTTGAGCAGAGATCATATCTAGGGAAATGTTCAGAGAATGAAGAATAGTAGTTTCAAACCTAGAACAAGGTCTGGGATCCACAGGGATGATGGAAGCATTCTCTTGGGAAAATGAAATAATTATATTGGTTAATGAAGAAATATCCTTGGAAATATTGGAGAACACTCTCCTATTTCTTTCTAACCAAATTTTCCAGAGGAAGTGGTATAAATAGAACCTCCAAATAGATCGCAGTTTGGGGTGATGAAAAGGTTGAGGCCATTGAAGGAAAAACTCAATGATGGAAGGAGGTTTAACCCAACTCAATTGTCCTTATTCCTTGGCCATCCTTGATATTCTCTTTTAGAAATACTATAATTTGAAAGATTAGGATGAAAATATTTTTACAAAGGTAGTAACAAAGAATGGGTTTATTTTACTCAAAGATAGAATGAAAATTATGCCATTCAATCTCAAAGGGGAGAATGTTGTAATTTATGATATTCACTGAGATAAAAAAAACAAGAACGAGACAAGAATAAGATAAAAATCATAATATAAGAAAATTTGAATTGCAAGTGGAAATTAAAAAAGGTAAAAAGAAATATCCTCACTTAGATTGGAAGGGAATGTGAAGCACCAAGAGACTCTTGAGACAACCAAGAAATATTGTATTGTATGTATATAAGTGTAGGAAATTGTATTGAAGTAAATTGTATAGATTTGAAGATGGATAAAATGTTCATAAGAGGTTTTTTGTGAAATTTTATTTTTTGATCATTTTATTATTTCTATATTGTGTTAATTTTTATTTTTTAATACCACCACATTGCACAACACATATAATGTTTTTCATTTACAATTTCATTATAATATTTTAAATACAAATATAAACATTTGATAGAGACTAATATTTTCACTTAGATTACATTTAGACAATTTACATTAAATTTATCAGTACTCCATAATATATTCAACTAACAAAATTTTAATAATTTATATTATTAAAATATATTTAAAATAAATAAATAGATATTGTTATTTTTAATTTAATTTAAATATATATATATATATATATATATATATATATATATATATATATATTTATTTATTTATTTAAAAATGATTTAAGGGTAAGAAAAGTAGCTTAAATGAGTGCAAGCCAAAAGTGAGTGTGGACCAAGAGTGAGCCTCACTAGGTAGCATGGAAGAAAAAACATATTTGAAAGTCCTAATTAGAATTCAAGATGTCGTAGTTAGACTATGGATTCCTGAGTCGAATATTAGAGGAAGAATGAATATACAAAAAGTTTTATCCAAGAAGTAAATGTTACACTAAGAAGCAACTATCAAAGATGGCATGGTATAACATGATATACTAGTTCTTAAAAATAGAGGGTTAATATGTAAGTTCCATGGATATTGGCTAGGGTTTTTGAAGATTCATAATTGGATCAAGTGAAAGTGGGGTTGAATTCAAATTACTTCGTGACTTTTCTTCCTACGAATTTTTTTGTCATCATCTTTTCTAGTTTATAAATTAAGGATAAAATAAGGGGTGGTGGCCCAAAGTTTAGGGGAAGAGGTGCCCTTTATTTTAAACTATGAAGTGAGAAGTTTCTTATCATAAAAACTATTAAAATGCTACTAATGTGTGTTATAATTTTTGGACTTCCATATCTACTTGTCAATAAGGATTTTTTGAAGAATTTGAAAACACCCTTGGGGAGATCATCAAGGAAGGACCAATTACTAAGGAACAAAAGCATGCTATATATACCTAGATATATGTTGTTATGGATATTTTAAAATCTTTGCCACAATCAATTAAGATTAAGTCTAAATCAAGAGAATGTGATCAACAAGTGGATTTAAAAATATTGCATTCTAAAGTTACAATTATTATGAGACTAGACATAGGGCAATATATTGCAAAGTGAAACAACAAAGAAAGAGAAAAAATAGTTTGGCCATGAGATATGCTTCAAATATTAAACAAGAAAATCATATTGCAGAAGTTAGATTAGATCAAGAATATTCCACTCCAAAAAGAGGTAAAGAATGTTTATTTGCAACATCAAATGATAAAGATCATCAAAGTTTACCCGGATCATCCATTAGAAGAAATTAAGGATACAAGGGATGAGAAATTATTATGTGCAAGTTCAATTTCGAAAGGAACTAAAGGTGTAAAGGAAGATTAAGAGAAAATTTTAAAAAACAAATGAGGAAGAAGAAGTCAAGTTTATTTTGGGTAAATAGTCTTTATTTTTCTCTAGTATAAAATCCTCTCCTAATGAAATGAAATTAGTGCAGAGGTTATCCCTTGTACTTTATGGTTTCAAGAGTAGCATAATAAAGAAATGATAATGGAGGATATCCATAATAATTTAGGTTTTTTAGAGAATATGAAAGTTAATTGCTATGAAGGAGTGTCCTTTCACTTTAGGGTTTATAGGGAAACATAAAAGAGGAAGTTCTTTTGAGGTTATTCCTTGCACTTTAAATCCTTTGAGCAAGAGAAACCTATAGATGATAAGTCTCACTATGAATAGTTTGAAAATTTTGAAGATATTAATGAAGATGAAAATGTTGATAGGTTAGGAACCTTCCAATTAAAATAATCACATTCCAATAGATACTATAATAATTAAAAAAATGCATAAAATATAATAACAATATTGTAAGACAAAATGAAATTGTAGCAACTTTTATTACTCAAAATAAATAGAATTACATAATCAAATATTACATGTCTCGTTGAGGGAGAAACCTCTTGGAAGTAGAGCTCCACTACAAATTTAGAAAAATGACTTGATACATTCCATATCTTTCCTTACCTTTATAAAGACTCCTATCAACCCCAACCCTAATGCTCAAGGATCAGATTCACATGCAAGTACTGAGATATTAACCCTTAATAAATAAACAATAACATTTTCATTAACTATTCTTACAATCAATAACAATTACATCATACGGACCATATGTCTAAGATCCCAATATGCCTATGCAAGTTACTATAAATTTATATAATAATGTTAGGATAGGATCCTAATATGCCCTTCCTCTTTGAAAAGCTTTATCCTCAAAGCTTGAATGAAGGAACTACTACTAGGGTTGATGGATAAACTTCTCATGTAGCATCTTTTGAAATATGCATGACCATTGATCAAAAATAACTATAAGCTCCAAGATGAATTTATCTTTGAGGAAGGAAGCTTGTAGATCATGGATCTAGTTTGTTGCAACACCTTAAAATCATGTTCTGGACGATGTCAATCAACTTGTTGCCACATTCGATTTGGTTCCATCACCAAAATTTTCTTGGCATGTTGAATAAATCATGCACCTTCTCAAAAGGTGGAGTCTACTGCAAAAACTTTGGAACTAGCCATAATGTATGATGAAAGTGATGGAGTGTACCCATAGACTAGTTCTAAGCACTTACTATAGATTTCCACTTTCTCATGTCTAGAAATAATATGCAAAGCCCATTTTGAACTGTATGTGCTATGGTTTGAACAATGCATATCCAAAATGACTGGTGATTATGGTTTCATGGTAAAAAATGAGGCAGCACAACATGGCATTAATGGAATCATGAGATATTTGGGTGATTGTGGAAGTTTTATAAGGTTGAGCTAAAGGAAAAAAGTGAGAATACTAAGAGAGACAATTCAACTTCTCATTAATGATCATTTTACCTATTTGTGACTGGAAAAGTAGATACATCCTTTTCCATAAATAGTTGTAACTCTATTGGTTGAATTGTATCAATGGTAGTTAAGACATGGATTACACACAATTGTGCCCCACCCTTTGAGATGTTTTCTTTAAAAAAAATTATATTTGATGATAGCTAATAGGATGAGTAGAACTGATAATATTACTACAAAAGGTGGATTGCTTCCCTTGCTAATTGAATTGTATCTAGAGTTTAGAAAATCCTAGACTATAAGACCTAGAGTGCAAAGCCACTGAGTTTCCAACACTATATCACAACCTCCCAAGGGAAGGGTAAACATGTCTACCTTGAGGTTATAGTCACCCATCCTCACCATTACATTTCTACATTTCCCCTTGCAAAGAAATAATCCTCCATTGGCTATCATGACTTCAAAATAGTGTATATAGCAATCTATTCTTTTGGCCACCTGAGGATCAATAAAATAGTGTATTTTTTGAATCTATAAGGATTGTGACATGTTGACCCTTGAGTTTGGGGAATAGAAATTCCTGTTAAAGCATGCATGAAGGTTTTTGGAAATTTATCCTCTATCAATTCAACTTCTCTAAGTTGATATTCTACCTTATTGTCCTCCGTTTTGTCATGAGATTTCTAAGTGAAGAGTTCACCCATATGGAGTAAATATATTTTTTTGTTGCATGCACTTGTGGCCTAGGGAGTATTTATCATCATAGTTGTAGCATAGACCTTGTTCCCTTCATGCTTCTATTTCTTATAGGGTTAAACATTTTATTGGGGGTAACTTGTTGGTAGGTGTCAACACTAGCATAGATGGAGGTGATGGTTGAGCTTGTAGGACTCTAGTTGTGTACCTTTGGACAGTAAATTTATCCTCTTTCAATCTGGCCAAACCTACTACTTGCATCATAGTTTGTGGTTTGAACACTTTCATCTTGGCTTTAGTATTTTCTTTCAACTGATTAATAAAACAACTTTGAAAAATTCTTCATTCAAGCCCCTCGTGTAGTTGGTTAATTTTTCAAAATGAGTTTGATATTCATGGACAATTAAGGTCTATTTCAATTTAGTGAGGGCTCATATGAAGTCCTCATATTCACTAGAACCAAAACAAGTGAGTAATTGCTTCTCAAATTCATCCTAAGAGATATATGAATGCATATTCCTCAACCATTGGTACCATTAAAGTGTGTCAAATTCAAAATTGAAGGATGCTATTGTGAGCCTTAAATTCTAGGGAACATCATGAAGAGTAAAATATTGGTCTACCCGATATAACCAATCATTAGGGTCCTTTCCATCAAATTTTTGAAAGTCTAACTTGGGAATTTTATATATGTTGTTATTGGGAAATGTATTACATGCTCTCGCTTTTGAACTTCCTAATATTCTTGACTTATACTCAAATTCCTTATTGCCAAGTTGGTCGTATGCATGAGTCATGCTTGTTAAACAATTGTTAGTAATTTAATATGTTATTAAATGTATCATTTAACTTTTGTTGCTCTTGTATCACAATTCATATTGTCATTTAATATCTTTATGTCAACGTGTAATTGAGCCCTTATTTGACTCATCTCGATTTGCATTTGACTTATTTGGGCACCTAGTTGCTCCATATGAGCATCCCTAGTAGATCCAACCATGCTTAGATAATTTGGATTTCCAAAAATACTTATGGATGATGTATACTAGAATGATTAGCTTGAAAATATAATTGAAATTGACTATTCCTAAAATTAAAATTTGACCTTTGAAAAAAGTTAATGGGTGTTATTTACCAAAATGATCAACTTGAAGAGATGATTACAATGGAATATATCTTAAAAGGATGATTTTTGAAGTAAATTATTATCAACTATGTCCCAATAGCCAATCAAGGTGTTTTCTACATTTGCCTAACCTATAAGGCATTTTTTTGCATTAACCAACAACCACTTGGTGACTACCTAACCTATAGGGTGTTTTTTTGCATTAACCTACTACCACTTGATAATTACCTATTTTGGCAACTGCCCTTGACTATTATTATATCCAACTATTACCACTAATCAAATTGTACTATTAGATTGGAAACTACCTATTCCAATAATTGTTATCGATTGTTATTGTATTGTCAATTTGTGATCGCAGTCATCTTCGCAGTATGCTCAAATCTATGTTTTGGTTGGGAAGGACTAAGGTAACTAAAAATAAATTTAATAGGGATCATCTAATCCAAGGTGTATTTTTTTTTATGGGCTCTCTAATATACTCTCTTTTATGATTAGTGGCTGGCCTAATGTCCCAGAGCTCTAACTATGGAGGGTTCCATCATAACCATAGCCACACTATCTATTTTTTTAGCATACTATGAGAGTAACTTTCTGGTATGGTGTTCACTAGTGCACCACAAAACTCAAACAACCAATATCTTCTTAGGGTTGAAGGTTTATCCTAATTCTAGGTGATCTCCCTATATACCCAAGGGTGCGTGAGAGGTCACCACCATATATTAATGTTGTTTAAGGCCTAGGTATTGGATTCTAAGCACCCTCACTTTACTAGATGCTTTATGGGAAATCTAGCTTAGCCAAAAATATCTCTTCTATGATATCTTAAAATCCTTGACATAGGGTTTTTAACCTATTTCACTAAAATAAAAATAAAAATTTATGTTATTTTTTGTAAGGTATTTTAGCAAATAAAACAAAAGGAAAATATATACCTAATAGGGAATGGATGATAGGACAATAGTTATTGTAACTATAGTTGACCATAAATTTGAAAAGTGCTTTGATACCACTTGTTAAGAACCTTCTAATTAAAATAATTATATTCTAGTACATACTACAATAATAAACAAAAATGAATGAATTGAAATAATAATATTTCAATATAGAATGGAATTGTAGCAACTTTTATTACTAAAAAAACATAATCACATAATCAAATTTCATAGGCCTCTTCAAAGGAGCAACCTTCTTGGAAGTAGAGCTTCATTACAATTATATTTTCACCTTTTTCCTTTATAAAGACTCCTATCTACCCTAACCCTAATGCTCAAGGGTCAATTTCATATGCATGTGGGAATCCAAGCTAGGAACCCCAAATAAATAAAAAGTTACATCTTTATTAACTCTTCTTACAATCAGTAATGGTTACATCATATGACCCATATGTCTAGGTATCCAAGGTGCCTATGCACATTACTAGACATTTACATAATAATGTTAGGATAGGGTCCTAACATAAAAATAAAGGAAGACTTAAGAAACAAAAACAAAGATAAAAGGAAACTCATAGGGATATTGATATGGGAAAACAAAAGCAAAAATCACAAGTGTTAATAAGAAGTAGGTCTAGGCACAAAAAAAAAAAAAAAAAATTGATGATGAAAATCATAACTTTTAATACTAAGGGTATGAATAAGACCCCTAGAAAAAGATGTGTTAGATAAATGATAGGTTTTTATAGCCAACATATTTATAGATATGGAATTTGGGTAGAAAATATTTTAACCATTTGCGGTGTTGATTTTTATTTTGCAAATATTTTAATTTTAGAAGACAACTAGACAAGTGAAATTGTATCTCTCAATAAAAATATATCAAGAATATGTTCAC
Organism: Wollemia nobilis; assembly: GCA_028583015.1. Lineage (NCBI taxonomy): Eukaryota > Viridiplantae > Streptophyta > Pinopsida > Araucariales > Araucariaceae > Wollemia > Wollemia nobilis. Next base: position 2,577,844 of record JAQPPZ010003276.1, read on the forward strand.
AAAAACTTAGTAGTTTATGGAAGATGATGGCTATCCTTTATAGAAAGGTCAATGAAAAATATCTTTGAATAAAAGGTAAGTTGGATATGGTTTAATTAACTTGATAGCAATTTAATGATGTAATGTTTTGTTATTTTAGTGGGAGTGGTCCCAATGAAAGCCACATGGCTTATTAAAAAAAAGAAATAATAATAGGAAAATAAGGCATTTCATTTATTCTAATAATTCTTCTCAACCCCCTTAATTTTTTTGTTAAAAGTGACTAAATCTTATTTAAAAAGTAATAAGAGTACAAATTCACAAAAAAAATGTGGATGGTATGGAAGCACACCCCAAAACCTATGCAAGAAACTAAACCAAGGTCAAACAGATCACTAAGATATATGTTGCTTACACTGCAAAACTAAAAAAACTCAAGATAAACTAGAGCAAAAAATCCTTAAACTATAAAATTGTAACTCTGGAGAGATCTAACACGCAGAATGGTTGGTTTCTTTAGGCACCCATATAAGTAAATATTTCCAAGTAGACTTAAAGACTAGATGCTTTGTTGAGACTTTATTGTCATGCTTCTTTTCAAGCAATGCCAACACCCCAAAGCTATTGAAAATGTTGGATTTGGAACTCGCCCACTGAGGTTTGGATGGGTGAAACCATTTTTTGGATAGACTATCCCCATATTCTTTCCCTATCGAGGATTGCAGGAATATTAAAACCGCACAAAAGGGGAGGGATCTTCATATTTTGCTTCCTCCATAAGAGTCACCAATTCCATCAATGATAGACTTTGCATTTAATGGTATATCCTCATCTCTAAGATACTCCAACACTCTATAGCTATTGGAGGAATCAGGAACAATACCACCCAACTAAAAATTGGTCATATAAAGTCACTTATTTGGAGTGCATATTCTTTTGTAGATCTCTTTCTCGACCTGCAAGAGCACCTTGTGCTAGCCAAGGGGGAATGTACTGGAGGACTGGTCGATTGGCCAAACTGCAAAGCAACCAATGGTACAACCCTTAGGGTACAAATCTGTTGATACTGAGGAGCCTCATTATTTATAGTTTCAATTAGGGAACCAACATTTTCCTTTTCATGTCTTGTTTTTATCGATTTTGAGATATGCATCGACTTGGACTATGTACCTTTAGAAGCAGCCTAAAGAGTATTTTTACACCCTCCCATAGTCATCCAACCATCCTCCTAAGGCTGACGAATGGGCACACTCGGTGTGGTGGGGCTCTACCTGTCCCTGTTGTGCAACATCAAGGGACAATCTTTGATATTGTGTGTTAAGGAATGGCACCGAAAACACATGTTGGGTAAATTAATGTAGAGGACCCGCTGGGATAGCACAGTGTCACCAACTTGTATTTCAATAGTCTCCTTGAGATCTCAAGAAATATCAATCTCAATGCAAACACATTTTTGAGGGCGTGCATGGAAAAATTTGTCCACCTCCATCAAAATGACATGCCCCAGAGGGGCTACTATGTGGTTGATAAAGGGCCATAGAGGTATATGAATTCCTAAGAATTCCACCCACATAGGGACTTTATTATACTTTTCCTCAAAAATAGAAAAGTCATGAGTCCAAGGATAAAAAAGAATTAGAGAGCTTCTCATGTACCAAGGGCCATGCTCGTAAATCGCCTTAGCATGGGTTGTTTTCGTAAAGCAAAATGAAAAAATCCCTTTCATAAGGTTTTGAACCATCATCAGGTTGACTCTATGAGGAGTCCAAGCTGCATTAACCCAGGCCCTAAGAGAAGACTCATTAGGGATGCATCTAATGAAATACCGACAAGGGTGAATGATTCTAACCAGTGACATGCAGAATCAAATTCAGGTAATGGAAGAATTACATCAGGAGAAGGAGGGTTACCTTATGGACCATTCTCAGCATAAACTTGCGTAGTCATTTGAGAGGAGTCATTATTGCATGCATTCCCTTTTGCAGCACCAGTGTTGTGCAAGCACCAGTGTTGTGCACTGGTCCACCAAAGCTGGAGACCATATTATATTTTTATGATATTTATTTTAAATGTTTTTAACCTTCTTAATTTAGTATATAATAAAATATTTATTTAAAAATAATAATTATCTAAAACACATATTTTTCTAATTTATAAAAATTAATTTTGAAATCTAAACAAGCTTTATGTATTAAATGATTTATTTTTTAATTTTAATTTTTAAGGCTATTTGGATTATATTCACTCAATTTGTTTTGTAAAATTACATTTATTTGTATAATGCACAATATAATATACAATAATTGTACATTATATTATTCAAGATGACAACCCAAAATAAATATAATATTTATTCAAAAAGTTTTTTGGGGAATTTAAACATGATTCTCTTTGTAATTACCATTTAATTTGTTAATGTACCTATTGAGAAGCAACACACCCCCACTGAAAAATAATTTTCCATCCTTTGAAAACATTAAGCTTTCATTTTGCAGTAGGGACCCTCTTGATGATTTTCAGGTTTTAATTCCAATTTTTACTTGCCTCTTTCTTCTTCAAGTTTTTTCTGTTTCTTTATCCAAGTTTTCTTGCATTCTGGCTTTGTTATCTCAGACTTCACTTTTTACATGCTAGAATCATTCATAGATAAAGAAAATCTTACACTGGTATGAAAAAATGCAGAAAACAGATAGATAAATTCATGAAAATTCAAAACTTTCCATTTTTGGAAGTATCGCGATATCGCGACACTTCCATTTTTGGAAGTATCACGATATCGCAAAACTTCCATTTTTGGAAATGTCGCGATATCGCGATGGGTTTTAGGAAATCGGCTAAGTCAGAAAAACGTAGCGATATCGCGACACTTCCATTTTTGGAAATGTGACGATATCATTTTTGGAAATGTCGCGATATCGCTACCGGTTAGGAGAGAGAAAGCCCGATCATACGGAACGTCACGATTTCGCGACAAGTTTTGGAGAGAGAAGGCAAGTCGTACGGAACGTCGCGATTTTGCGACATGTCACGAAATCGCGGCTAAGAGAGAGAAAAATCGACTAAGGCATGAAATGGTCACGATTTCGCGACATGTCGCGAAATCGCGACAAATCTGGAGAGAGAAAGAAAAGTCGTACGGAACGTCGTGATTTCGCAACATGTCGCGAAATCGCGACATGTCGCGTTTCGCGGCTGTTGTTGAGAAAAAGAAGCCAAGTGAGAAAGAGGTCGCAATTTCGCGACATGTCGCGAAATCACGACATGTCGCGTTTTCACGCCAGGTTGGGAAGAAAAGGTGCATGGCGCTAGCAGGTCGCGATTTCGTGACATGTCGCGAAATCGTGACATGTCGCATTTTCGCGGCCCTGCCAGCAAAGAGCCAAAATGAAAAGACAGCTGGAAGCAAGGGCACGTGTCGCAGTTTTTTTGTGACACGTGTCAAAACACGAAGCAGGCCGACATGCAAATGAACTTTAGGGTTTTTTTAGCCTGGTTTAATAATTAAAGTTTTGATTTAATATTTTTAAAGTATTAATCCATATTTTTGTCCCTTTTGCAGGAGGCCATCTGGCACTTACATGACAGCGGAAAAATTGCCAGGAAGGTAAAGCTTAGTGCAAATTAATCAAAGACGGCCATATAGAAAGAAAAGATGTCGAGGTTGCTGTTTCATCCAATTTTTTACAGATCTGTCCGTAAAGAGATTCTACGGTGACTAAGCTGCTGCCCATAATGCAGTATATCGAGAATTGGCCGAAAAATGGAAATATCTGCACACAGTTACCGGGTTTTGCCGGTGAAGGCATTTAATGAAAATTTATGGCAGAATTAATGGTTTGCAGAGATTTTCAGCTCACGGATGGCTCTGCGGAGATGAAATGTCAAAAAAGTGGTGACTCATCCAGCTTACCCGAAGGAATTAATGAGGGCATTTATTTACAGTTGTGGGTGAATGCAAGTGGCATTCGAATTCTATCTTCTCCATTTATGGCAAGTGACTGCACTGAGTTGCAAAATGGTTAAGTTTTGTCCGAGCTTTGTTTTAAATGGCTTTATATTGTAAAACCCGGGTCCTAGGGTTTAATGTGATAAGATTTAGGGTTTGAGAAGAGGATATTTTGAAAAGATCAGGGTCTGTCCTGAGTCTATAAATACAACTTCTAAATGTAATCGCAGGAGGCGGAGACTTAGAAATAAAAGGCTATTGAAGCAATTTCTTGCAAATTCTGTGAAATATTTTATTTTTGGACTTGGAGTTGATGTGCTTTTGTTTTCTATGATAACATGGCCAAGAGCCTAATATTTTGCAGATTGTGATAAGTTCATTTTCTTTTGTTATCCGTTTCATTAAATTTTATTAGATATATGCTATAAATCGGTGTTATCAAGATTAAATAGTTGTTGGGCTTCATTTATTCTATTGTATGCTAGGGAAAATCATCGATTTAAGGTTCAAGTTTGTTCTAATTGCTCTGTCCTCACTGTGTGAGCTATGTTGCCGGTGAGAAATACCAATTTTAATGGACTTCCCTTCTGTTTATGATTTTCTTCCAGACCTATTCCACATTTGCCTTGTGCTCTTAGTTGAAAGTGATCTTAGAAAACTGAACACTTTCTTCTTTGATTTGTTCTGTTGTGAAGCTGATAGTATAGATAAAATTGGTAGTTTTGGCCTTACAGCTTAAAGTTTGATAAACTTCTCTTCTCGCCTTACCCTACCCTCTCTTTGTTTTACCGTGAAATGATCCATTTTTATTTTTGTCTTTTATTTAAATCTACCGACCCATAAGAGCTAGATCAAAGAATCAATTTTAAATATGATTGTCAACAAGTGACAACTTCTGAACATTACTGAACAAGTTCATTGAGTCCGTTGTAAGGTAAGAAACAGTCCATATTGAAAACTATTCCAAAAGCGAAAAAGAGTGAATTGACATTCAACCCGACTCTGTAACTCGCACCTTGGATAACCAGCTAGATCCTAAAGTGAGTGGGATTTATCCCGTATAAGTGTTATCAGAGTTTCCTGCTCATTCTTCACAGGGTGTGTATGAAAGTCGGACCAACATTTAAAAATGGCGCTAGAAGGAGGGCCTTTTGAACTTTGTTCAAGTATTGTAAGTTGTATGTGCTGAGTCTGGTATTTTATCTTTTGAATCCTTTTCCCTCCTCTTTGGCTCTTTTAAATTTTGTTGTTTGAGTTTTTGCCTGAACAGCGGGACTTAACACCAACATTTAAAAAAGGGCCCAGTGAGCTCCAGTCAGTATTGTAAATTGTCAGTACAGTTTTTAAAATTGCCAGAAGAGAGCACCTCAAGTTCAGTACTCTGTTAAGGATTGTCAGTTTGTAAGTGCTTATGAAAAGCTGGATTCTACGTACAAGGTAACAAGGTCCCACCCCAGAGTTGGAGAGCTCCTTGTCCCTGAATTAGAAACTCCGAGAAGAAGTGGCCTTAGAATGGCAAAGTCTCTGTTAGAAACAGTTTTATCACCACTAATAGTTACTCCAACCACAACTCAGAATATCACTAACAGCCAAGTAGTAATGGCAAATTGGTTGGGCTCTACTGCTTTGAATATTTTGGGTATTGCCCATGACCTGCCCAGAAATCCGGAAAGATATCTCCCGTATATAAACATGATGGGACAAGAACTGCAGAGGAACATTTGGTTGCATTCAAGAATGCTTTGAAATTATTAAATGTACAGCATGAGGATGTTGCCTGCAGACTATTCCTGTTTACTCTCTAGGAGGGAGCTTATGATTGGTTTCTAAATCTTACCAATGATTCTGTCACCAGCTGGAATGACTTAGAAAAAAAATTTGTGTCACAGTTCGGTGAATTGATAGACCCTAGTATTTTATACCAGCAGTTTTCTGGCATCAAGAGAGAATTAAGTGAATCTATCAGATCCTATAATGTTAGATTCCAGAAAGCTTATGGTAGACTTACTGGCTATTATGTACCGAATGCTGACCTGGTATTAGAGAGATTTAGAAATTCCCTGGATCCCATGACCTCTGTCTTTTTGAAGAGAGATCCCACTGTTACTAATTTGACAGAAGCTTATAAAGAAGCTTTGACTCTAGAAAGACAGTTGGGACCCCAGCCTTTAAATGCTCAGCAAATTCCTCTGATTACACAAGCTACCCCTGTATTCAATCCTATTCCACATCAGATGATGCTGCCAGTTTGTCAGACTCTACCATCAGCAAATCCATTGGCTATAGCACCTGTTGAGAATGTACAGAACCCAATGAAAGAGGTTGACAATGCAAGAGTTGAAGAAGTCTCAAAGATAGTTCAAAAGCTGGCAAATGATTTCTTGAGTTTTAAAAGGCAAGTTTCTACTGGGGACAACTCCAACAGATATTCATATCAACCAAACAGATTAAATAGGCCCCCATATGAACCTAATAAATATTATAAGGGCAAAGGCCATGATGTGAACATTTGTGATTTAGCTCTGCCCAACTGGTGCAGAATACATGCCACTTCACAACATGGGGAGTTGGATTTTCTGGAATTTTGCAATGCATTTGAAGCTTTGTCTGGAGATTTGATCTCCCCTGAAAATCAAAGAACTGCTAATGGCCCAAGTTCATCTGGCCACAGTGCAACTATGGTCCTGGATTCATTCACTTTCCCGGATGAATCTGAGAATGTAGTTGAAATGCCTATGGATGAGGTACAGGCTTTCCAACAGTACAGAAGAGACAACTACAACCTGAGAAACAGGAATCCGGAGCCTAATACTACATCGACCCCTCCGGACAACTCTCATAGTGTTCCCCCGAACCCCTCTCCAAGCAATGATCCATCTCCACCAAAGGGAGGGAATTTGAGAGGACCAGATGCTTTTGTCCCTCCACTTAACAAGGGATATAACATAGTGGAGGATATGAAAAATATTAAGGCCAACATTACTCTACATGAGTTGGCACAGATTTCAGAGCAGAGAGACAACCTGATAAAAACATACTCTGGCCCTGCCTGTGGACAAAGGAAAGAAAATAGCACATGTCAATCTAGCCATGTACAAAGAAAAAACCGAAGTTCCCCCTTTTTACCGACCGTCCATATTTTTGGGAAGAACTTACATAATTGTTTGGTAGATTCAGTGCATCTCGCAAATGTTATGCCTTTGGCCATTTGTCAACAGCTGGGTCTGACCTCAATGAAGTCTGAAAGGAGAGTTGTCCAATTGGACAAATCAGAGGTTAAAGTTGTTGGAGAGCTTCAAAATATTCATATCCAATTAGCATCTCAGCCAAGGGCTCAACATAAAATTGAAATTTAGGTTGTGGATATCCCTGTGGGGTACGGGATGCTGTTGAGTAGAGATTGGTCGAGATCTCTGAACGGATACTTGGCAACAGATTTTTCACACATGTGGTTACCGTGGAAAGGAGTGGCAAATCAATTACGGGTTGAAAGAGAACCCAGGTACAAGCATACAATTACTAAGTACAATGCAGCAAATGAAACTATAAATATTGCAGAGGTAGATATTGGAGTCTACAATTTAACAACTAGGCAAAATGACAAGTTTAATAAAGCCCATCCTGTACATACTAATGAAGTCTGGACACTTCATGTGGATGGAGCTAGATCTAAATAGGGTTCTGGAACAGGGGCAGTCCTCAAAGGGCCTAAAAATCAGACATATTTTATGTCTTACCGCCTGCAGTTCCCGTGTACAAATAACTTAGCAGAGTATGAAGCTCTAATTTTAGGTTTGAAATTTGCTTTGGACGAAGTGTGAGAAATATTCAAGTTTTCACTGATTTAGAATTGGTGGCAAATCAAGTCAAGGGTAAATTCCAGTGTAAAGCATCTTATTTAAAAGGATACAAACACCGGGCTTGGGATCTTGTAGAAGATTTTGATGCATTTAATCTGACACACATACCTAGAGAGCATAATTCACATGCAAATCTCTTGGCTTCTTCAGCTGCAAATTTAAAACCATTGGAAGAATTTAAATGGAATAAGTTTTCAATTGAGTTAGTCCCTTGTCCTTCAGTCCCAAATAACATAGATAATTTTCAAGTTTTCTCTGATGATCAACAGATTGTAAACTTTTTGCAGAGTACTAACACATTTGAGAATGCTATAATTGATGAGGGCCAAAGGGATACCCTGCTGGAACAGATGGATGATGACAGGGGAATAATGAGGTTGAAAGACAACAGAATTCCAAAAGGCATGGTGGAGCTGGAGCGGCTCTTTGATGTTGACAAAATCAAGAAAAAGGTGAATTTTGAGGATTATGTGGCTACCACAGATAGTGAGACTAAAAATTTGAACATAGGGACTGAAGAGGATCCCAGGCACATCAAGTTGGCTAAGAACTGTGATCCAAAAATATTGAGAAGTATGACTGATTTTCTTCACAGGTCCAAGGATGTCATGGCCTGGTCATACAAATACTTAAAGGTATTTGATCCGAAAGTTTACACTCACATTATACCTTTAAAAAAAAATTGCAAGCCTTTTCGGCAAAAACAGAGGCATGTTAATGCTCTGTTGGAGCCCATCATCCAGAAAGAGGTAGAAAAAATCTTAAGTGCTGCCATTATTTTTCCCATCAGGCATTCTACTTGGGTGGCCAATCTGGTGCCAGTCAGGAATAAAAATGGAGAGATACGCCTGTGTGTGTATTTTAGAAATTTAAACAAGGCATCTGAGAAGGATAACTACCCTCTGCCCTCTATGGATGAAGTCTTGTAGATTGTCAATGGTTCAGAGATGATGTCTTTCCTGGATGGCTTCTCAGGCTATAATCAGATATTGGTTTAGAAGGAAGACAGAATGAAGACTGCTTTCACAACTAAGTGGGGAACTTTTGCTTACAAGAGGATGCCATTTGGATTAATAAATGTCGGAGCTACATTTCAAAGAGCAATGGATCATGCCTTCAAGGGGCTTATGGATAAATGTATTTTTGTTTACATGGATGATTTAACAGTCTTCTCTAAATCTTGGTTTGACCATGTAAAACACTTGGAGTCTGTGTTTAACAAGTGCAGGGAGTTTGGCATTTCCTTGAATCCAAAGAAGTGCATTTTTGATGTAACAGAAGGGAAGCTCCTTGGGCACTTGGTCACAAAAGATGGCATTTCTATGGATCCGGGAAGAGTTGAAGCCCTATCCGGCATACCATTTCCCAACTCCAAGAAAGAGTTGAGGTCCTTATTTGGAAAAATTAACTTTGTCAGGAAGTTCATCTCCGGGTTTGCTGAGATAGTCAAGCCAATGAATGACATGCTAAAGCAAACTGCTCAGATTTTCTGGACCACAGAAGTTAAGACTGCTTTCCAAGAAATCAAGACAGCCATAAAACAAGCACCAGTTCTGGTAAGCCCAGATTTCAGTGCAGATTTTTATCTGTACACTTTTTCTTCTGAACACACACTTGCTGCAGTTCTGACCCAACGGAGAGATACCGGAGAACATCCAATTGCTTTCAAGAGTACCAATTTGAAGGGGGCTGAGCTAAAATATTCTCGTTTAGACAAACAAGCTTATGCCTTGGTAAGAGTAGTTAAGCAGTTCAGGCACTACATACTAAGAAGCAGAATTCATGCTATAGTGCCAGACCCAGCTATTAAATACCTTCTAAGTCAGAATGAGTTGGGTGAACTGAGGGGTAATTGGGTTACAAGGCTGCAAGAATATGATTTAGAAATTTGGCCTGCTAAATTGATCAGGGTACTTGGTTTGTCCCAACACATTTCCGAAGTACCTCTATGGGAAGAAGTTAATCAGTTAAATTTTGAATCTGATGACTGGTATGGGGATATTACTCATCTGCTACAATTTGGAATTTTCCCGTCTCACTTGAACAGAACCCAAAGGAGAGCATTAAAACTGAAAGTTGCTCATTATCTCCTCAAAGTAGGTAATTTGTACAGAGAGAATTATGCTGGCATTTTCTTGAGATGCATTTCTCCCAGTGAAGTCAGTGAAGTCATGTCTAGTTTTCATGAAAAGTTAGGGGCAGGGCATTCATCAGGATCTACTACTGCACATAAAATACTGAGAGCAAAGCTATCATCGGCCTACACTTTTTAAGGATGCACATCAGCATGTCAGAACCTCGCCATCAATGCCAAAATTTTGCAGCTAAAGAAGCCAACCGGGCCCTCCCATTGCAACCTGTTGTAATAAATAAACCTTTCATGCAATGGGGACTTGATTTTGTGGGAGTGATTAATCCAAATTCTTCAACAGGGCATAAGTATGTTCTGACAGCTACTGATTACTGCACGAGATGGGTTGAAGCAGCAACCACCACAAGAAGTACAGCTCATGAAGTCATTGAATTTCTATAATTAAATATCATAACTAGGTTTGGGGTTCCTCTGAATTTGGTGTGTGATAATGGACCAACCTTCCAATCATTGGAGTTTACAGAATGGGCATACCGGATGGGGATAGTTATAGATTCTCATCCAACTATTATCCCCAAGGCAATGGACTCGGCTGAGTCCACAAACAAGAATTTAATGAATGCCATTAAGAAATCTGCAGCAGACAAACCCAGGCAGTGGCATACATTATTGAAATATGCACTTTGGGCTGACCGAATAAAATATAAAGTGGCTCTTAAAACTTCCCCCTTTGCTTTGCTGTATGGTACCCAACCAATTGTTCCCATCTCTCTGAAGTTACCTACTTACCAATTTGTCTTAGATTATTTTGAGGATCAAGATGATGCAGAAGCCCATGTTTTAGATCTAACTAACTTGCAGGATGAAAGACTCCAAGCCCTGGAACACTTCAGTAGGCACCAAGAAACCGTCAAGCGGTGGTTTGACAAGAGGGCCAAAGTGAAAGCTTTCATACTGGCAGACTTGGTGCTTCTATGGGACAAGGCCCATGAGAAGAAGGGTAAGCATACAAAGTTGCAGCCACTGTGGATAGGCCCCTACCAGATTGCTGAGATTCTGGGTAGTAATGCATTTCATTTACAAGACCTTGATGGTAATTTTCTGGACCTCCCTGTTAATGGTCAATACTTAAAACATTATTTCTCGGTTGTTCCGTCCAATGTATCATTTGAATGAGTCATAAAGAAGTTGTAACATGTGTATACATTGTAAATAACTTTGCAGTTTAGTTGTTTAGTTTAGTTTACTCTTCATGTCTGTACAGTTCTTTAGTTTAGTTTTTTTTAGTTGTTTAGTTTACTTTTAATGTCTGTACAGTTGATTGCTTTAGTTTAATTTTAGGTGTCTGTGCAGTGCTGTTTAATTATTTTAATTATATTTGCCTGTACAGTTTTTAGTTGCTTTGTTTTATTTCATTTCCTTTAATTGCCTGTACAGTTTTTAGTTGCTTTGTTTTATTTTGTTTTTAAATGTCTGTGTAGTGTTATTTTTATTTATTTAGTCCTAATTGCCTGTACAGTTTTATTTTATTTTCTTTGTAAATAGCTCTGCAGTCTTGTTTTATTTCATTTCCTTTGCAGCCTGTACAGTTGTTTTTTTTTTGTGTCCTTTGTAAATAACCTTGCAGTTTTGTTTTCTTTGTCGCTCGTACGTTTTATTTTAAAGTCTGTGCAGTTTTTATTTTATTTTGTTTTAGAGGTCTGTACTTATCCTTGGAAGTCTGTACAAAGTTCTTTGGCTTCTAAAAATTCTGTTCTTTAACCTTTGCCTGAGCATCATGAAAAAGTCAGCCTTCTAAAAGATTGTTCCATTCTGAGTCCAGAATCCAATGTTCATTTTCATAATTGTGAGATAGTCTGTTTGAATTGAATAGTGGAACTATTTTTCTAGTCAGAACAACAGTGGAAGGATGATTGGATTTTGTGTCTTGCTTGCCACGGTTGTTTTAATTATAAAGAAACTGCTATGCTGTTTGGTTGGAGAAACTCTCGGGGAATCCAAGAAAAGTTGGTTATGAGAGGGGACTATGATTCATATAATTATTTGAGTATCCACAAAGGCTATCAGTGCCCAAGCTGAAGCAATTCCAGATTGATGAAATATTAAAAGAAATTTGTTATTCTTTCTAAGGCTTTTCAGATGTTGATGTATTTCAAAAGAAAGAGATGTAAGTTGAATTGGCACTCTATTATTTCCAATATATATATATAAAAAGAAAAAAAAAAGAGGGAGATAAAGAAAAAAGAAAAAAAAAGAGTTATATAATGAAGGAGGCAGCCAAGATTTCAAAAGATGTTTTTCTTCTACCAAGTTGTAGATTCTACCTTACAGTTGTAAATCTGGGTCGTGTAAATCTAAAGGGTAACTCTGTCAGGGCTATAAAAGGCTAAACTAGTAAACAGAGCTCTACTCGATTTCCCCTTTTTACAACCTAGAAAAGTTGATCAATCCAGAGTTCAACATTCGATCCAGTCATTCTTGAAGAAAGTTTTATACCCTTGTAATTGCACATCAGAAATCTTCCTTAAGTAATTCAACCTAGTATGTCCTTGGGAAATTTTAACAACTATCAGTTAGTAGTCAATTTATTGTGAAGAATGTCTGTGGCAAGGCAAGATACATGGTCTATGTTGTTTTGAAACTAGAGTCCCAGGTTCTAAAATAATGCTACTATTTTACCCGCAGATATCGCCATTTGTTGAGAAGCAACACACCCCCACTGAAAAATAATTTTCCATCCTTTGAAAACATTAAGCTTTCATTTTGCAATAGGGACCCTCTTGATGATTTTCAGGTTTTAATTCCAATTTTTACTTGCCTCTTTCTTCTTCAAGTTTTGTCTGTTTCTTTATCCAAGTTTTCTTGCATTCTAGCTTTGCTATCTCAGACTTCACTTTTTACATGCTAGAATCATTCATGGATAAAGAAAATCTTACACCGGTATGAAAAAATGCAGAAAACAGATAGATAAATTCATGAAAATTCAAAACTTTCCATTTTTGGAAGTATCGCGATATCGCGACACTTCCATTTTTGGAAATGTCGCGATATCGCGACGGGTTTTAGAAAATCGGCTAAGTCAGAAAAACGTAGCGATATCGCGACACTTCCATTTTTGGAAATTTCGTGATATCATTTTTGGAAATGTTGCGATATCGCTACCGGTTAGGAGAGAGAAAGCCCGATCGTACGGAACGTCGCGATTTCGCAACATGTCGCAAAATCGCGACAAGTTTTGGAGAGAGAAGGCAAGTCGTACGGAACGTCAAAAGAGGTCGCGATTTCGCGACATGTCACGAAATCGTGACATGTCGTGTTTTCGTGGCCAGGTTGGGAAGAAAAGGTGCATGGCGCTAGCAGGTCACGATTTTGCGACATGTCGCGAAATCACATGTCGCATTTTCGCGGCCTTGCCAGCAAAGAGCCAAAATGAAAAGACAGCTAGAAGCAAGGGCACATGTCACAGTTTTTTTGTGACACGTGTCAAAACACGAAGCAGGCCGACATGCAAATGAACTTTAGGGTTTTTTTAGCCTGGTTTAATAATTAAAGTTTTGATTTAATATTTTTAAAGTATTAATCCATCTTTTTGTCCCTTTTGCAGGAGGCCATCTGGCACTTACATGACAGCGGAAAAATTGCCAGGAAGGTAAAGCTTAGTGCAAATTAATCAAAGACGGCCATATAGAAAGAAAAGATGTCGGGGTTGCTGTTTCATCCAATTTTTTATAGATCTGTCCGCAAAGAGATTCTACGGTGACTAAGCTGCTGCCCATAATGCAGTATATCGGGAATTGGCCAGAAAATGGAAATATCTGCACACAGTTACCGAGTTTTGTCGGTGAAGGTATTTAATGAAAATTTATGGCAGAATTAAAGGTTTGCAGAGATTTTCAGCTCACGGATGGCTCTGCAGAGATGAAATGTTGGAAAAGTGGTGACTCATCCAGCTTACCCAAAGGAATTAATGAGGGCATTTATTTACAGTTACGGGTGAATGCAAGTGGCATTCGAATTCTATCTTCTCCATTTATGGCAAGTGACTGCACTGAGTTGCAAAATGGTTAAGTTTTGTCCGAGCTTTGTTTTAAATGGCTTTATATTGTAAAACCCGGTCCTAGGGTTTAATGTGATAAGATTTAGGGTTTGAGAAGAGGATATTTTGAAAAGATCAGGGTCTGTCCTGAGTCTATAAATACAACTTCTAAATGTAATCGCAGGAGGCGGAGACTTAGAAATAAAACGCTATTGAAGCAATTTCTTACAAATTCGCAGAAATATTTTATTTCCGGACTTGGAGTTGATGTGCTTTTGTTTTCTGTGATAGCATGGCCAGGAGCCTAATCTTTTACAGATTGTGATAAGTTCATTTTATTTTGTTATCCGTTTCATTAAAGTTTACTAGATATATGCTGTAAATCGGTGTTATCAAGATTAAATATGCTGTTGGGCTTCATTTGTTCTATTGTATGCTAGGGAAAATCATCGATTTAAGGTTCAAATTTGTTCTAATTGCTCTATCCTCACTGTGTGAGCTATGCTGCCGGTGAGAAATACCAATTTTAACGGACTTCCCTTCTGTTTATGATTTTCTTCCAGACCTGTTCCACCTTTGCCTTGTGCTCTTAGTTGAAAGTGATCTTAGAAAACTGGACACTTTCTTCTTTGATTTGTTCTATTGTGAAGCTGATAGTATAGATAAAATTGGTAGTTTTGGCCTTACAGTTAAAGTTTGATAAACTTCTCTTTCTGCCTTACCCTACCCTCTCTTTGTTTTACCGTGAAATGATCCATTTTTATTTTCTTTTAATTTTGTCTTTTATTTAAATCTGCTGACCCATGAGAGCTAGATCAAAGAATCAATTTTAAATCTGATTGTCAACAAGTGACAACTTTTGAACATTATTGAACAAGTTCATTGAGTTCGTTGTAAGGTAAGAAACAGTCCATATTGAAAACTATTCCAGAAGTGGAAAAGAGTGAATTGACATTTGACCCGACTCTGTAACTCGCACCTTGGATAACCAGTTAGATCCTAAAGTGAGTGGGATTTATCCCGTACAAGTGTTATCAGAGTTTCCTGCTCATTCTTCACAGGGTGTGTATGAAAGTCGGACCAACATTTAAAAATCAATATGGACTGTTTCTTACCTTACAACGGACTCAATGAACTTGTTCAGTAATGTTCAGAAGCGGAAAAGAGTGAATTGACATTCAACCCGACTCTGTAACTCGCACCTTGGATAACCAGTTAGATCCTAAAGTGAGTGGGATTTATCCCGTATAAGTGTTATCAGAATTTCCTACTCATTCTTCACAGGGTGTGTATGAAAGTCGGACCAACAGTACCCAAATTTTAAGACAAATCATACTCCTTTTAAGAGTTCATAAGTAATTTTTTAATAATTTATATAATTATATTTTTAGAAATACTTAATAAACATACAATTGTTTTACATCTATGAAGTAGAAGTATATATTTATTTATTTTCAATTGTTTATATGGGATTATATATTTATTTCTTTTCAATTATTTATATGGGATTGAAACACTTACATCATCATTGCATAGTGGTATTACAACAACTTGGCTATTTATCTTGTACCATTTGGCAAGATTTGAACCAAGGTCTCCCCTAAAGTAGAGGAATCTATGTGGTTGAGTTAATGCCATTTGATGAAAATATATATTTATTTCTATAGATAAAAATAATAACAACTAAGTGTAATTAATTTTTTTTAATTTTTCTTTATTATTATATTTAACCTTTAACTTAAGCAAAATTTTACATGATAAATTATAGAAGAATGATATTTGTGTCTTTAAATAGTATATGTCAATGAATAAAATAATGAACCATGTCCGATATATTATTAATTAATAGAAGTGAATTCATAATTTTAGGACTACATAACATGGATATTTAATTTAATGGTGATGTATTGAGATTGCCTCATGTCAATAAAATCCTCAACTCAATTAGAGTGATAGTGTAAATTATAACACCATTAGTATAGTATTACAATGGGATAGTTTATTGCTCCTTTACTATAAATATCATGGTTAATTTCCTTTTTATGTTTCATGAAATTGAAAATCAAGCATTAGTTGTTTATGATTATATTTTTATTAAACTTTGCAATCGATAACTTTATTAGAAACAACATGGTTAATTTCCTTTTCATGTTTCATAAAATTCAAAAGCAAGCATCATGTTGTTCATGAATATATTTTTATTATAATTTGCAATAAATTTTTTAAAATTTCTTCCTATTGTTGTACCTTAGTTGTAATATCAAAAAGAGAAAACTCAAGTATTCATAAAGAGGGAGTCTTCACTTTTATACCAATCATATATTCCATTAAAAATATAAAAGAGGGGGGATGGTGCATATTCATGTAGTCTTGGAATAGATATAAAACAACTAGGCTTTAACCTTCACTTTATCAACAACTATTAATAAACACTTGTAATCAAATTCATGCAAATCCTTTCATTGCAATTTTTTGAAAGAAATGTATAATTGTATTATGTTCGAAATATCTCCATACATCTTGCAAGCTCAATTGCCTATACACAATTCAAAAATATTTCTAGATGCAACTGATAGGCATAAGATCCTTGGCGGTGGTGATACAATGCATTCTTTAAACTATAGAATAAAAGTACACATAACTTAAGTATTCAGTTGGATGAGCTTATTGTGCTTCCTCAAGGTTTATGATTTACTTTTCTTTAAGTACCTCCTCTTGTACTCAGGTTCTCAGTCCTCTCTCTACATCCATAGCATCTTCCTTCCGTTGTAACTTTGCTAGGGTTTGCTTATTCAACTATTTTTCTCCCAAGTGCTTTCTCTCATAGTTTTGTTATCACTACACCCAATGTCACTCATTTTGGTAGAATTTTCTTTTTTGTGTGTTATTTTGAGGTAAAAATAGGTTGTAATTATAGCCTCACTTGCTAAGTTGTTTTTCTTCCTATTGTGCTCCCACCCAATGTGGAGTAAGCAATGTAATCAAACTTCTTATACAAGGCTTTTATTCTTCTTTGTATAATTCTAAGTTATACTAATTATATCTCCTTCTTAGATAGGGAAGAAATCATAACTCTTTAGACTCCATATACATAAAGTTGCTTAATTCCTTGTTCCATCTCTAATTTGAGTCTCATTTCATAGCCTATCACCTTTTCCTCATTATTGTTTTTTTTCATATTGATCTTGAACTAGATTAGATATCATGTAGGAGCAACCAAGATCACTCCTCCAGCTATAGCCTTGCCTAGATTTGACTTGGATGCTCCATCAAAGAAAATATTTAGATACTTTATTTCTAGTGTTTTAACTTGACTTATTTAATTCCCTATCTTCAAGAGCCCTTGGAATTCCATTTTATGTAACATTTCTAGTTCTTTGTGCCTTCATGTTTTGGTCTTTTGTTTCTTGTGCTACATGGCTTTTGTGTTTAGTATTATTTCTCTTGCCATATTGTTGGTTAAAACTCTAAAATTGGTCCTTTTATCTTTAAAAAATATCATGTTTCATTCCTTTTAGATGTGCCATATAATTAAGGGTGGTGTGGATGACCAAATATATTTTAGGAGGTGCCTATCCCTTAATACCCATCTATACATATGGGTCCAATTATTGAGACAATATTTTGAGTTTATATTTGTTGATATAGCTGATCCAAAATACTTTATTATCTCAATCCATATTTTTATTGCTTTTGGGCAATCAAAAAATAAATGTGTTATTGTTTCATTATTTTTTAAGCATTTGAGACATACATGAGGGCATAATATTTCTTTGTAGAAGATTTTATCTAATGAGAATCTTGTTTTAGTAAACCATCCAGAGAAAATCTTGAAGCCTGGGAGGAATTCTATAATTCTGTACATTGGCTCATTTTTATTCTTCTACCTGTGTTGTTGTAGGAGAACACCTTGGTTGATTATATAAACTCTAGGTCCACTGATATTCCCTCGAGTATCTAATCATGAGCTTTAGGATTTGATTTCATTCACTTCATTTGGATTTGAAGTAAACTATAGGATTCTTGTGCATATTGTGGTAGAGGTGGGATGATCACCTTCTCATTTGAATAAACTTGAAAAGCGTTGACACTGACCTATTATAGTTTATCTTTTAGCTCTAGAGGATACTTCCTTGTGATTGGTAATCCCCCAGAGATTTGGTCCTCCTATAGATTAATTTGCTTACCTTCCCCAGGTTTCCATGATGTTTTTTCAATATAAGTGCTTTGGCTTCTACTAAGTTTATCCAAATCGAGGAAGAACCTACTTTGTTATCAACACTCCTCAACAATTGGATACCATCATATTTATTCAAGTATTTATGTTTTAGAATTCCTTTTTATAGGGATTTATATGGGGTGACTTGATTCCATAATAGTTTAGCACCTAATACTTTACTCACTACCTCTAGTTTCTTTATTTCCAGTCCTCCTTTATCTTTGGGTTTGGTGAATATCTCCCAATTAATAGATGAATTTTTTTCCTATCATTTTGTGTTCTCCCTTTCCATAGGAAGAATCTAAGTAGTGCATCCATATTTTGTTGTTTTCTCCTATTCTATAGGAAGAATCTAAGTAGCGCATCCATATTTTGCAGGATGTATTTGGGTGAGTGGTATATAATAATTGGTATTTTGGTAGACTTGCTAGAACTAACTTGATTAAAATGGTTCTTCCTACTAAACTTAGCATACCATTATTGTATTGTTGTATTTTCTTTGACTCCTCTAGTAGAACATTTCAAATTTCCTTTGGTTTTAGTTGAAGACCATAGGGATACCTAGGTATTTGAATGTATTATCATTACCTTTCTTTAACTCTAGAGTTTGTAAGAATCCTTTGTCTTCTTCCCTTGAAATATTTGTTGTATAAGATCTACTTTTTTGAGTATTTATCTCTGCTCCGGTGGCTGAACTAAACCATTCAGGTGTCTCCTTGAGAATCCTCACATTTCATTTAGATGCTTATCCTAGTAATATAGTGTTATCTATAATTGAGCATAGGCGATTGATTTGAATCCCATGGTTTCTTTAATTGTTACCGTTTATATTCCTCTTCTCTTTTGGGATTAGTGTAAGTAGAATTGATTGCTCCAAAGATATTACCTCTTGTCCTTACCTCTTCTATCATTTTTAATAGATCATCTCCTATGATATCAAATAATTGATGGTAGAAATTTTTGATGAGACCATTTTATCTTGGAGCTTTATCCTTGGACAAAGATTGCATGACTTATTCTAGCTCTTTTTTTGTCATTGTTTTTGTGAGGTCTTCTCTATGTTTTTATTTTAACAGTATAGGAATATTATTCAAGAGAGTGGTTTGTTTCTAATAGTGTTTTGGTACCTTTATGAGTAGTGTTCACTTATTATCTCTTTTATATTAGATTGGTCAGTATATCTTACTCCATTTTATATTTCTCTAGTGGTATTCCTTTGGTAATGCTACATTTTTTCTAGATGGAAATATTTAGTGTTCTATCTCCTTTCTAATCCATGTCATTCTCGAGCGGAGTCTTCAAGGTGTCTCTTCTGCGCTATAGCTCTAGTCCATTTCTTGGTTTAGTTGTGCTCTTCTCTTTTCTTGTTGTGGTGTTTGAGGATGATCACCTATATCTATCTCTACTTTCATCTATTATATTAGAATGTTTTTCTTGGATTTATATCTTGGATTTTTGGAAATCCAATCCCTAATGACTTTTTTGAGATTGGAATTTTTTATTTTCCATGCCTCGTAGGAGTTTTAGAGGTGATGTACTACTTCTGGGTGTTTTTTACTAATGGAAAAAATTCTTTATGCTCCATCCAATATTAATTGTATTTAAAATAAATCTTTCTTTTCTTAATAGTATTGTCTCTAGTGTCCAATGAGATGGGTTTGTGATTTGATATAGAGGTTTATATTATGTCACTTGATATAAGTGGATACTTGTTCAATATGTCCTCTTGTATCAAAAACTTGTCTAATCTTTCTACTATGTATTTAATCCCATCTCTCTTGTTTGTCCATGTAAATTTTTTATTTTTGGGGATTATATCCTATAGTTGCTCTTCAACTATGATCTACATTACCTATTATTTTGTAGAATATTTTGATGTAGTTCCTCCTTTATTTTCCCATGGTGCTAAAGTTACATTTAGATCCCTTGTTATGATTAGATTGGGAGAAATTTCATGCCTTATCCATTGATTTATACTCTTTCATACTTCTTGCTTTAATACTACATTGTTTGGACCATAAAATTTGATTTTGGTCTAAGTCTACCTTCTAGAGAGTTGAGTTAAACAATTATCTAGTTGGTGTGTATGATTATGTTGGTACATGTCATGGCCTATGGGTCTCAGGATATAATGAGTCCACTAGATATTCCTAATGAATTTATTGCTTCTATTTCTAAGTGTCTCCATATTTTATTTATTCTAATTTTATTGTTTGCTTTGACAATTTTATCTCTTGTATGCAAACTACCTTTGGCTTCTATTGATCTATTAAGTTACTTAGATAGTTTTTCTTCAGGGGAATACCTAATTCCATTCTATTCTAGGATATAACCTTCATTTCTTTGTTGAATTCTTAGCCTTATTAAAGTCTAATATTGTTGGGTTTCCTTTTGTATTTTCATATTATCTTGCTCTATCCTTGCTTCTTGGTTGGGTAGTGGACCTAGTTGTAAGAGTACCCCTTGGATGATAGTCACTACTATTTGAGTTTCTTATATTTCTTATTTTCTCTTATCTTCAATAGGAGTGTGTTTACTAGCTTGTGTTTTCTCCACTTCTTCTATTTCTAGCTCTAATGATCCTTTTTCCTTTTTGGAGGATGTTTCTAGGAGAGCCTCTTCTTTAGCTTTGGATAAGTTATTTATCTATTTTTCAAGTTTTTGTGGTCTCCTTATTTTACTCCTTGATATTCTCTATTTTTTATTCTTACTTTCTAAAAATCTTGGTCTTACCCTTTGCTCTCATGCTATACTTTAGAGTGACAATTTCTTGAAAATATCAATATTGATGATAGGTAATGCATTTGAAACGTATATTCTCATAGTCCAATGGTTGGATGTGGATCCATCTAGGATTTTGATGTCTATACTTTTATAAATTATTTTCTTCAAGTTGACTTGAACACACGTTTTGGCACATATTACATTATTTTATTTTGGGGGAGCCCAATCTACAAATGTGCCAATAGAATTTCATATTATCTCCAAAGTTGGCTTATTCTAAAGGTATCATGATAAAAATGGTAGTCTTATCCATATTGAGACCTCTTTTGGTTCTTCTACTTGTAGAACAAAGGTTTTTGACTAGGGGGTCATGTATAGAGGACTCAATTTGAGGAACTAGGACCCTCAGTTCCATAGACCAAGATATACAGAGAAGCACCTATAGGAGTTCACACATTGGTATGATAGGCCCACAACGCAGGATAAAGTTGAATATGTCAATCTTCACCAATATTACTAACCAACTTCTTAAGGATTTTGACTAAAGACTTGTTGGATGCTTTGGCTTGACCATTACCCTAAGGGTAATATAAATTTGACCACTTGTGTTGAATCTTATACTTAGCATAGAGCTTATGGATATCCTTGTTCTTTAAAGGAGTATCATTTTCAAAACAATCATGGAATAAATATCGTACCTATAGAGGATATGGTTGAAGATGAACTTAGATACTTGAGCTCCAGTCACCATAGCTAGGGGTATGGATTCAACCCATTTAGTGAAGTACTCAATTGTTGTGATGATAAACATGTGACCATCAAATAATGTTGAATTAATCTATCCAATCCCCACATGGAAAATGGCTAAGGAGAAGAAATAACCTGAAGGTTTTGATAAGGAGCATGAACAATGTTGTCATGGTGTTGACACTTGTCATAGCATCAAACATAGTCACATGCATATTTCTCTATATAATTCCAAGAGTAGTCAATTCGAAGAAGCTTCTTGGTAATAGCATTACCGCTAAAATACCTCCACATGATCTTTCTTGAGCTTCACTAAGAGCTAATCAAGATTCAATGCCTTCAAAAGAACATAAATATAAAGTATTATCAATTATAATAAATTATCATACTCTTTTGTACAAAATCTTACATTGATTATGGTCTAAACCATCAGGAATGGAACCATCCTTAAGGAAATTAAATATGTCATTATACCATGTCTTAGATGGGGAATCTCTGATGGTTAGAACATATAATAGAACAAGACTAGAACTAAGCAATGTGGACTCCCAAAGTTGTTTAATTATAATTAATGCTTGATCATCTTCCAACTCCAATGGAAACAAGGATGCAACAGTGGCCATGGCATTCGCATGGTAGTTGGAGGATATAGGGATAGACTCTATGGTTACTTGATCGAATGTGGATAAAATCTTGGTGATAATATCTTTGTAAGGTTTTAGCTTATTATCTCAAGTCTACTAAATATTGTTCATCTGATTAACCACAAGTTAAGAGTCACCAAAAATTGAAATAACTCTAACCTTCATGGATAAGGCTACTCTAAGACCAAGTATCAAGTATTCGTACTTTGTAGTATTATTCATGCGAGAGAGATGAAGCTTGAAGAAAAGAGGGGTGAGCTATTTTTGTGGGGTAACTAGAACAATTCCAATACCAACACCCTTTAAGCATCGGGCTCCATCAAAAAACAAAATCTAAGACTAGCTCTTCAACTTCTAAACTAAGGCACTCGTCAGGAAACTCAGTGATTAAGGGATGGTTTGACTCTAAGGGAGCGAAGGCTAGCTAATCAGAAATCATTTGATCTTTGATAACCTTCTGACCTATAAAGGTTAAGTTAAACTCACTAGGGCTAAAACCCACTTAGTGACTCGATCTAAAAGGTGGGGCTTAGACATTAAGTAGCACAAAGGTAAAACATTTACAACTACCAATGTCTTATGGCTAAATATCTAGTGTCTTAACTTTTGAGAATCAAACACTATAATAAGATAAAAGCTTCTCTAAGAGGGTGTACCAAGTTTCATAGCTAACCAAGGTTCTACTGATATAGTATATGGCTTGATTTTTTTTATCATTATGTTGAGCCAACATGACTCCCAAAGTGTGAGTTGTGGCTACTATGTAAAGCATCAAATGCTTATCCAGTCTAGGGAGAACTAAGACAAGTGAGGAAGTGAGATACCTTTTGAGTTCATCAAAATCTTGTTGACACTCAAAATCCCACTAGAACACTACATCTTTCTTAAGGAGCTTAAGAAAGGGCTGACACTTATCGGCTAACTGAGCTATGAATCGACGAATAGCTTGAAGTTTACCCTGCAAGCTATGCAACTCCATTAGGTTATGGGGAGGAGGTATGTCAGTGATAGTCTCTATCTTAGTGGGGTCTACTTCAATGCCTCACCTAGACATGATGAAACCTAACAACTTGCTAGATGTGACTCCAAATGCACACTTGGAGGGCTTAACATGAACTTTGTACTATCAAAGTTGTTCAAAAATTTATCTTAAATCTTGAATATGATTATCTTGATGGAACGACCAAGAAGATAATCCACGTAGTCCTCAACAATATCATGAATCATGTCATGAAAAATATAAGTCATAGCCCTCTAATATGTGGCACCAGCGTTCTTCAAGCCAAAAGGTGTAACTTTATAACATAAGGTACCCCATGGAGTAATGAAATTTATCTTGGCCTAGTCCTTGGGGGTAACCATGATCTGATTGTATCCTTAAAAACCATCCATGAGTAAAAGCATTCCACATTTGGAAATGAAATCTATGATCATATCTATGTTGGGGAGAGGAAAATCATCCTTGGGACATACTAAGTTAATGTCCCTAAATTTGGTACATATTTTGATTATTCCTACCTTTTTAGCTATAGGAATGATGTTGGAAATCCAATCAAAATAGTTGATAGATTTGATAAAGTTGACATCAAGGAGTTTTTGGAGCTCCTCCTTGACCAAAAGGGTGACCTTAGGATGCATCTTCCTAATTTTTTGCTTAATAGGCTTAACACTAGGCTTAACTACCAAATGATGCATAACAAGGGAGGGATCAAGCCCTGGCATGTCGACATATGACCAAGCAAAAATATCATGAAATTCCTTCAATAAATTGGTCAATTGCTCCTACTCATCCATGGACAAGGCTTTGCCTAACTTAAGGATTCTAGGGCTCTCCTCAAAACCTATATTAACATCTATGGTCTCCTCAATGAGAATATGAGACTCATCCTCATAAGGAAGTGGGGTGGGGATCACTCCTAGTTGCTCAAGGTCCTCGGGAGACATAGGGATGGAATCCCCTTGAGAACTAGAAGACTCGACATGCACAACACAAGGGATTGGCCTATCAAAGAAGAAGTTGTTTCGGAGGATATCCTCATGATCCATGCCATAAAGAGTATCCCCTTTAGCATACTCCCTTGGGGTCTCAACTAACTCAGGATGCACCAAAGTTATCACATTGCAAATTAAAATATTAGAGGGAGAAGGTGGTCCCTCATCCTTATTATCCCACTCTAAGCCATGATGATCCAAAAATCTAGCATAAGTGACAAGTTTATCACTCATCAATTGGTAAGGGCTATTTTTTATTAGGAATGTAGCCTATGCCACATCTTCCAGGCCAAAGCTCAACTTCCAAAGGTTCTTGAATACCTTTTTGTTGTGGCCCCAAACCCTTACCTACATATCCCATACTAGATAGGATCTTCTTAGGAAGTGGGTAATCATTGGATAGATAACAATGGGTAAAATATCTCTCTACAGGAGGAGGGTTGCTACCACAAATCTTTTCTTTGAGGGTTGTATCTATGAATATAAAGGTACACGTGTCAATGTGTACTACTTCACCCTTCTTATGAGGTAAACTCATAGTCTGAGGTGAAGGTGGTAGCTTTGCTAAATCTAGAAGAGGCTCTTGGAGAAAAGGATTGACTTGATCTTGTGATGAAACATTGATTAGTGGTTCCTCACTTATTTTAAAATTTTCAAGTTGCTTGGTGATGTGAGATGAGGAAACTAATGGATATAAATTGAGACTAGATTGAGCTTGCTCAACCATTGAACAATATTGGAATGGATGAGGGTCACCCATAATGGTGATAAGTTGATATTTGAATTCAAACTTTAAACATTGATGAAGAGTAGAAGGGATAGCCCTCATCACATGAATCCAAGGGCATCCAAGAAGGAGATTAAAATATGTGGAGCAAGATACCACATAAAACAAGGTATCTAAGATCTTAGGTCCAACCCTAAGGGGGAGGGATATAATATCGCAGGCCTCTTGGGACTCATTGTTGAAAGCTTTGATGATGACATCAGATTTAATTAAATCTTCCTCTTTTAATCCAAAATTTTGGAAAAATTGAAAGGTGCATAGATTGAGGGAGGAACCATTATCTATCAAAATTTGCTTGATAAACATTTCCCCAATATATGCGATGATGTAGAGGGAAGAATCCCCTTGCAAATTTGAGGAAGGAATATCATCATCCAAAAATGTTATATGATGTATCCCAAGGGAACCTACAACATCAGCTATATCACTAGGGGAAATGTCTTGAGGAACAAATTATTGACTTAGAAGCTTCAACAAGGCTTCCCTATGAATAGGAGAAGTTTGCAAAAGATCTAAGAGGGAAATCTTGGCTAGGGTACTAGCTAACTATTGTTGAATGTTGAAGGAGACTTTTTGTTGTGGTTTCAACACTAAGGGTGGGTTTTCTACTCTTGTGCTCCTTTTTTGGGTACTCTTCAAAACTAAGAGTGGTTTAGAAGGTTGGTTGGATGTAGAACTCATCTCCTACTAATATTGTTGAGTCGGTTGAGCTTGAGCTTGTTACCTTGTAGTTGTTGCTATCATACCAACCATATTGTTATAGGGAGGTGGCACATTATGATATGACACTTGATTAGCTACTTGTTACCCATGATTAGGTAGGGGATTTTGGAAGATCCCCATATCTTGATTAGTTGTGGGTGCTTGTTGTGTAGGAGGTTGATTTTTTGTTGGAGGATTGTGGTTAGGAGTAGGTTGAGAATCCTCTATAACAAGATGACCTGCATTGATTAAGTCCTTAACCACATGTTTCAACCTCTTACATGAATGTGTCATGTGCCCCTCCACTCTATGATACTCATAATGTTGACCAGGCTTATACCAATCAACCATGGTATTGGGTGGTCTTATAGGTGGTAACTCAATCATCTTAGCCTCCAAGAGTTGCTTTAGGACCGATGAAATAGGTTGGTTGAGTCTTGTGAAGTTTCTTGGTGGGGGTCTTTGAGGTTTTCCAAGCACCATCTTTTGTAAGGTATTAGCAACATTGTTGATAGGTCTACTATCCATTACCCCATCACCAACTACATGCTTGTTCTTATACTAGATTTTATGGTCCTATCTTCTTCTTTCCTTGGTTTAAGTTGATCTCTTCGAATAAGGGCTTGCTCTACCCTTCTTGCCAGATCTATTGCTTGTTCAAAAGAGGTAATAGTTATTGTTTCCAATTCATATGATATTTGCTCTTGTAAATTTCCAATAAATATCTCTAGCATGTCTTGGGGAGGTAAGGTGTATCTTAATCATCCAACTAAACTTCTCCAATGAGACAATAATTCTAAAAAAATTTCATCTTTACCTTACTTCAATAGATAAACATATTTCATAGTCACACTTTTCTCAACATAAGCTCCAAATTGTTGAACAAACAACTTCATTGTCTCCTCAAAATTCCTCAAAGAATGATTAGGCAATTGATAATACCATTCCAATGCCATACCACCAAGGCTCTTAGGAAACATCTTTAGTAACAACATGTCATCATATATAATATCATGGCATGTTGTCCTAAACATCCTTAAATGTTCAATTGGGTCCTTTGTTCCCTTATAAATAGGCAAAACCCGATATTAGAAAATGCTTAGGGTAGGGCCTAGAGGTGATGATAGGGTCTAAGGGTTGATTGCATATTTCCTTATAGTTGTAGGTGAAACTTGGAGGTTGAAGATAATCCATTCTTAAAGCCAATTGTTTCACCATATTTTTCAAGCTTTGCATATCGGAATTGTTGTTGTGCAATACCCCTAGATTCCCTAGGGGAGGGTTATAGGTAGGTTGTTGAAAGGGAACTTGGCTAATGTTGGAGGTATTAACACTGTTATGATATGGGTTATGGAAGGGAATGTTTTGCATGGTATCTTGCTATGAGAAACAATTCATATTTGGTGGAACAGAAGAAGCAATGGAATGAGGAGGAAATTGAACATGATTTTGAGATGCACTACTAGTTGGAGGAGCTTGTGGAATTCCTCCAATGTTGGTGGTTATAGTAGTAGCATATGTTGGTTTATGAAATGGATTAACATTATGAGCAACTTCAAACAAAGGATTGATCAAATATTTTGAGGAGGAATGGTTTGATGATGAGATGTCCTAGCCTCTTCAAGTTGGGATTCTTCATCCATAGCCTTATTCAAGGTTTTCTTATGATGTTTGAATAAATTCTAGATATGATCAAATGATTTAAAGGTGACCCAAGTGTTGTAGGTGAGTTGGAGAGGGGGGAAAACCCCCCCAAGAGACGTCCCGCTCACAACCCCCCCCCCCCCAAAACACCTAATTTAGCACCCAAACCCAATTTATTGTTGTGGGGGGGAGGGGGGGGGGGCGCCGCCCGCGGGTGTCTTTGGGTGTAAACCCCCCTTTTTTTTTCTCCCCCCCACACACACACACGCCGAGTTTTTTTTTTAAAAAAAAAAAAAAATAAAAAAAAAAAAAAATATTTAAAGGTGAGGTGTCCATTAGACCCCTCAACAGGATCAAGGTCATTACCAGTTTCTACATTTTCTTCCTCTTCTAGATTAGGATTCTCCCTATCAATCTGGTCATCTTCTTGAATAATCTCACCAGATTCTAAAAGCCTTCACTTACTCCTAAGGATAGGAGCCATAGGAGAAAGAGAAAGGATAGAGGAGAAAAGGAGGATCTAAAAACTAGCAAAAGATACACAAAGGAATTTTTAAGATGTTTTTAATATTTTTTATTCTAAGAAAACAAATTTAATGGTCTTGCTTAAAGTTTTCAAAAGGAAAAACAAAAGGAAGAGGCTTCCTAATTTGGCCACTAAAGGTGTGTTTTCATGTTGGGTTCACCAAATATGTAGAGGAGGGAAAACTACCTTGCCATGTATGATTCTTGACTGGATCCTTGGGAGTTGAGGTGACCATGAGGGTATGTTGAGCCTCTACACTCGGGGGCTAGGGGATCAAAAGGGTTCACCATGAATGGTTTTAGGACTCGCTCCAAGTCCAAGGATGGAATGTTTGATGTGTATATTGAGTAAGCACCTATGTTTGGCCTTTCTAAAATCTAAGCTAAAAGGAATTAAAGAACAATGCAGGATAAACAATGATGCAAGAAAACAAGAAGCTATCCCTAAAATGATTCTTAGTTTTAATGAGAACTAACCCTAGTTTGCAATAAAATTAAATCTTTTCTTTTCAAGCAAGGGTTCAAGAGAATGCACAAACAAATTTAACCTAGATGCAAACTATATGTTTTTTCTCTTTTAAATACCTAAAAACAAAATCAAATATTTTTTCTTTTTGTTGTATTTTATCATGAGCTAAATCTAAAACAAAAATACATAACAAAAAAACAACAAATAACCTAATAAATCTACTTAGGGTACTTACTTTATATGGTGGTTGACCCTAGCTTTTAACTTACATCTAGATATATCCAACAACTTCAAAATCTATAAAACAACTTCAAAACCCTAAAAAAATTGATCGGTGTTTGAGGGTCTATTTAGATCACTATATGATTGAGCCTAGAGGTGCAACATTCAAGCCCCCTTGGTCCTTTAAGTTGATCATTCGAAAGCAAAAATAATTGTTGACCTTTGGAAGCAAACACAATGAGATATGACAACATGAAATAGTAAACAAGAATGCTAACAGAATGAATGCAATGCCATGCCTTTTAAATCCCATGGAGCCTTCCACACAATCGATATGGGATAAATGTCCTACAACTTAGAAATAAAATAAAATGGTTACCTCATGATCAAGCCATGTATTAGACCAGAGAGCAATCAACCGTCACAAGTCAAATAGGCACCAACTAATTAGGTTGCAAGGAACGATGAGGGGCGATCAACACCATGACCCAAGGAATTAATCCTAAGTCCTAAAGCTACATGATGTCCTTATCACTCATATCTAAATCCTATGGTGTATTTTTGTATGCATATGTAACTTTTATTTCATTAAAATTTTATCAATTGTTAATAATTTAGACTTTCTTGTACTAACAACAAAGATGTTTAGAGTGTTATATTATTTAAATTATTTAAATTGTTATTTCAATTATACATAATTTAATAAGTGTGATACAAAAATCAAATTATGATTAAAATAAAGTATTTAAACATACATTCAAAAGGATTTAAAATAATACAATTTTATTTAATGGTGAACAAAATATGTGTGATTATATTTGTGATCTATATAAATATCAATGCAAACCATATATTATGTGTATAATAAAAATATTTCTATAAAAAGTATAGTTATTCAAGGTCAATCTCCAAACATTCCTAATGCTACAACCTTCAAAATATATATTTCATGCTAGATAACTAACAGTCTAGCTAGAGTGATTAAGGACACTAGCATCATGGATTATGCATGTTTGATTACAAGGAAACATCATCAGTTACATTTTCTAGATGGATTTATGTATCACCTGTGCTTCATTGTCAATTGTACTTAAAGTAGAACACATCTCTATGTTAGGCAACATCACTTAACGACTAAGTTCAATAGGCATGCCTTTAATTTTAAATTTACCACTAATGTTTTTGGCTTTCACTCTAGTGGCTATACTACATCAAGCAACTATGTTGCCTAAATCATAAATACCATCAACTCTACCATTATAATTGCTACTACTATCTAAGTCATATTCTTCCTATTGAGCATCCTTCAATTTTTTAAAAAAATATATAGGAAGAATATCAATTATTTCTCTATTTGGTCAAGCTTACCTAAAATATTAGATTATTTGATCTTAATCTCATTTATAGTCTATACTCAAAATTTGGCAATTGCTCATTGAATTTTGGCTTCAATTCAATAAATATTGTGTTTTCTCTTCTTGTTTTTAACTCATTATTCAATGTCTTTCTAAAGCATAAAGTAATTTAGTGGGGATATGGTCTTTTATCTAGAAAATATTTTACAATCTTTTATAAATTTATTATGTATAGATTGAAGATATTTTACAACTTATTTTTATTGAAATTTCCTTTATAGTGATATCTTCAAAACGTTCGTTGAAATCTAGGTTGTATTCACAACATAGGTGACTACATTATGAGAGGTAACTTCACCACCTCTATAGAAGAAGCATAATAACAAACTTCATATATTTACACACTAATGCTTCCCCTGGGAAGAAAACTTTATTATAAGGTAATACATTATGAGGGAGATGATTTACACTTAAAGAGTAACCAGTATCACATTTGAATAATCTCTAAGCTAGTGGGATAATATAGATTGTTCCACTAATGATTCTCCATCCAATACCTTCAATAAGAAAATTTATTTGGACATATTGATGTTATTCATATTGTGATCAAGGATGTAATTTTCTAAGCACTTTGTTTTATCATGACCAAAGAAGCAAGTGTCCTAACTAGTAACACCATAAACAATGTCTAATTGGTAAGTGTTGGCAATATCTTATCCTTTTTTAGAACATGTTACACTAAAACTAGAAAGTAGCACTACTAACCATCTCTCTTCAAATATAGATCTCAACCTTGATTTTTAATAGTTCTACTTTATAAAAATTCAGAGAATTAGATAGGGGTCACCATCATGCTTTTCAAATTTTCATTTTGATTATCAAGGTGATTACTAATGTCTTCATTTCATCACTCATACGTTTCTTTATATAAAAATTAAATGTTCATTATAGTTTTCTCTTACTATCTTTGAAAATTACATGGAATCTTATTTTATTATTATTTTTTAATGGCATCGTAAAAGTTAAGTTATATCCACGAAGATTTACTTATTCTTAATTATTTCATAATTATAAAAATACAATATGCATATTATTTACTAAATAATACTACATTTCATAATAATATTTATTAATTTATATATTCTATTAAATTTATTTTATTATAACATCTCGAGAGGGATACTGTAGTGGTAAGTCCTTGGGTTTTCATCGAGGAGACCCAAGTTCAAACCTCGGTACGAGAGGACCGAGACATCCAATAAAAATCTATGCTTTACCTTAATATTTTAGATGCGTGAGGGCTATCATAGTGGTAAGTCCTTGGATTTTCATCTAGAAGACCCAAGTTCAAACCTCAGTACTAGGGGACCAGGACCCCTCATAAAAATCCATGTAAACTCAAATTTGTAGTCCCCAAAGGGATACCATAGTGGTAAGTTCTTGGGTTTTCATTTTGGAGATCCAAGTTCAAACCTCGATATGAGGGGAATGAGGGGATCGAGATTCATCATAAAAGCCTACACTTTACCCTTACATTTTAGTCTCAAGAGAGATATTGTAGTGATAAGTCCTTGGGTTTTCATCTAGGAGACCCAAGTTTAAACACTAATACGAGGGGACCGAGACCCCTTATAAAAACCCGCTTTACCCTAACATTTTTGTAAGTCTCAAGAGGGATACCGTAGTGGTAAGGTCTTGGGTTTTCATCCAAGAGATCCAAGTTCAAACCTCGATATGAGGGGACCAGGACCCCTCATAAAAACTTGAGTTTTATCCTAACATTTTTGTAAGTCCTCGGAGGGATACCATAGTGGAAAGTTCTTGGATTTTCACCCAGGAGATCCAAGTTTAAACCTCGGTATGAGGGTATTGGGACCCCTCATAAAAACTTGTATTTTATCCTAACATTTGATTTTTGGAAAGGATACTCTAGTGGTAAGTCCTTAGGTTCTCATCCAAGGGACCCAAGTTCAAACCCCAGTATAAGGGGACTGTGACCCCTCATAAAAAAAATTGTTTTACCCTAACATTTTATCCCGCAAGGGATACCATAGCGGTATATTTTTGGATTTTCATCTAGGAGACCCAAGTTCAAGCCTGGTACGAGGGGATTGGGACCCCTTATAAAAACCCACACTTCACCCTAATATGTTTTTTTGGAAACGATTGTTCTACATAAGAAAAAATTATAGATGTTAGAGGATGTGAAGAGTACTGAGCCAACAGAGGAATCAACTAACTTTAGTTCCATTTCAAAGTTACAAGAAATTGAATTTGAGATTAATATTGTGGACAATATGAAATATCATTTAGATGTTCTTTGCCAAGATTGGGATGTTGATGCGTTACTTTGGCCCAAATGAACAAGGGGGGTGGCTAAATCTTCTAAGTCAGTTTTGGGTGTTTTTTTTTTGAGTCCGTTGTAGATGCTTTTATATAGCTTTTTTGTTTAAATTGTTAATTGTAGTATAAACAAAGTTAAATGAAGTAATGCTACAATTTCTAGATATAACACTTTAACTGTTTATTGCTTTGGTTGTCTCATGATACAATTTTGTGTTCATCTTTGTCTAGAAATCTAGAGTTAAACAAAAGGTTTCGTGTTCATCTTTGTCTAAAAATCTATAGTTGTAAAAAAGATTTTGTACCCTTTAAAAAACCCTTCTTTTCATCCTTTAATCATAAAAAAATATTTTATAACATAATGCTACAAATTAATATACATACATTTATCTCAATCATACAATTCTTAAATATACATTGTCTTATATTAAAATATACTATAATTTTTATTTTTAATGTATAAAATTTTAAATAAATATTTAAAAACTAACTACACTTTATTTTTATTTTTTTATAGTATTATTAGAAAAACAAAATCAAATAAATATTCACATCCTTTAGATTGAAGATTTAAATCTAAAGGAAAAAGTTCAAGCATTTTGTAATAATTGAAACACATAAAGATCCTATGAAACTCAAATTTTTTTTAATAAATTGTCTACTTTATATATGTTGAATGTTTGTTTAACAATTAATTATAAATTTAATAAATTTATGATTTAAAGACATGTGAAGATAAGATTAAAATAAAATGAAAGAATAAGACTATATTTAATATCTAGCATTGACCAATACAACTCATGAAAGCTAAACATTAGAAGGCCTAATACTTAATAATTATAAAGTCATAAGTCAATTGTGGAAATTTTTCAAGGGCCTGTACACTTTAAGTCTGCACTCTCATATCATTTATATCTTATAAAAATAGAAGAATCTAAGTGCTATAAAAACATCTATCTTTCAATATTTTTTCCTTACTTTCATAGATTATGAACTACACAATTATTATCACCACCTTGTGAACCATTAAATTTTATTATCTGGTCTTAAACATAGTCTTAAGATTTAGCCCGGCAATGCCTATAATTTAGTATAGTTTCTCATGTGGCTACAGAATTAGTTTATAGACAAATTGTATAGCTTTTATGTGATAAAGCAGCAAGAGATTCTCCAAATTGTAATGGAAAATAAATACAACTAGCTTTAGTCATGGGAATGATTCTATTAAAATGATAGAAAGGAAAACTAAATCCAATGAAAATCTCAAGTTGTGCATTTAATTATGATATATGTGAGTCTAATCTTCTTCACAGCATATTTAATTATTAATAGTTTATAGTTGGATAATAAGGTGATGATTGCTTTAGTTGTAATAAATTTCTAAGAGCACATGGCTTTTGATATGTTGGGAATATAGTTCTGTTCAGGGAAAGAGCCCAATATCCTCTATTATAAGGGTATCTCTTTCATCCTTAGGCTTATATATTTTAAATTAGTTATAGTGCATTCTTCTTTCCGTACACTTTAAGTTTCATCTAAAAAGATAAAATAAAATTTTAAAATAACCCATTTAATTAGCAAGACACGGATGGAATACTAACCATTGAACTACAATAGTTTATGCTAATGCACAATATAATTAAATAATGATAATGATATAATGCAGGGGTTTTTTATGAAAAGCTAAATTATATTAATAATAAAGTTTAACATGAAAAAAGTGGCGGGTGGCAATGATCACACCCCTGGAAGAAACAAGCCAACCCTAACCACGGGTTGGGAAACCACAAACCAGAGCTCACTACAAACTAGGCAACATCAATCAAACAGGCAGTGAAACTTGCATGCAATCAGAAAGTTTGTGGTTGCACGTCTACGTTGGAGTCCCATGGAATGGCCAAGGTATGTGGTAATCCATCTGTGTGTCCCTGATCCTCATGAACATTTGAATCTCCCCAGCCCTGTCCTTGAGATCTATCAAGCTGGCAATTATGTGCACTTATATCCCCTGCATTCCAGGCACGATCCTGTGTGCCACCATTAACTTCCACCGGCTCATCCCAGGCACCTCTGGGTGGAGAACATGATGGTGATTGAATTGGCTGTGTATTCCATCCATCATTGTAGGTAAAAATGTCATGTCCCCAACCTCCCTGTGCATGCACCAGACGTGGCAGTTGATGAGACCTCGAGCGGGAACAGGACGTCTGTTGTGCGTTGTTTGGAAAAACCCTGCTAACTGAGCAAGGTGCATTTTTCTAGTCATCCAAAAGTGCCTTCATGTGTGCCTGCTCAATGTCAAGTTTAGCCTGCTGATTGCAAATCTGGAACCATGTATCTTGAAACACCTCTATTTTGTCGACTAGAGAAAATTCATCAGAAGGATTTTGATGCTGAAAAACTATCTTGTTTCTAGATTTCCACATGTGAAAAAGAAGACTAATTCGAAATATGTGCCACACTTTGGACAAGGGAATAACAAATTTAATCTTATCCCCTAACAGAGCTTGCTGCCATGTAAGGGATTCATCTTGGAATTGGGAAAAAAAAGACCATCCCCATTCCCAGGCACTCCTTGCTCTTGTGCAGAACCAAAAAATATGAGGAGAAGATTCATCCTCATTACAGAATGCACATTTAGGGTTTGCAACTCCCAAGTGCCTGAGTCTGTCTCCTAAGGGTAAACTTTGAAAGAGAAGGCTCTAAGCAAAAAAAGATTGTTTTGGCTCAAGAAAAGAAGACCAAACTATCTGAAATCGACCCTTCCAACCAAAAACCGCCACTGAATCTCCCCATTTATCATTAAGTCTAGGGACCATTGGCAACATTGGGGAGAGCCACTTGTAACCCAATTTAGCTGAGTAATTCAACAATGGTATATCCGAAAACCAGGACCAATCTTTCCACCATGGCCTCTGAGAGTGTTGCCCACACTTGTGCCACATGGAAAAGGGGATAATGTCAATTACTGAGTCATAAGTGAGCTTGTCACCAGTGCTCAACTGAAATTGTTGTTTAAAAAGCGGCCAAGGGATCCAATCCCTCGAGGTTTGAGAATAAAAATCAGAAACTGTAGATATACCTTTTTTTAAAAACTTTTGGGCATGAATCCACGGGACCTGAGCAAGAGGAGTTCCCTGAATGTTAATCATCGAAGACCACCAGATGTTTAAATAATTGATGGACAGTCCTTTATGGCCTCTATTCCCTTTCCACTTAAGCCAAGGAGTGAATTGCTGCCATGATTTCCAAATACTTTTAATCACAAAAGAACCAAATATTTTCACAAAGACTGGCATTACAATTAGGGAAGGGAGGTCAATTCCTCTCCAGGCTTGTTTGTTCAAATGCAGCCCTGAAGAAATACAATGTCTGATGAGGATTTTCTAGGCCTCCGAGAATTTAAGGGCTTGTATGATCCATTTGGCACAGAGAGCCGTGCCTTGTCTTTTACAGTCAACCATGCCCATTCCTCCTGAAGCTTTAGGTAAACAACACATATCCCAAGCAACCTGGTGAAAACCTTTCTTCTCAGCTAAGTTAGACCACAAAAAATTCCTCATTAGTCTTTCAAGCTTAAGGTGGCATGCTTGTGAAGGGACCCAACAAGAAGAGTAATACACATGAGTAGAGGCAAGGACCTTAGAACAAATCTGGAATTTTCCTGCCAGAGACATCTTCTTAGTAATCCAATACTCAAGCTTTTTCTCAACTTTCGCAGAACATAGTTCCATAACTCGAACAGGGGAACCATAAAAGGCAAAAGGGATCCCTAGAAATTTGAACACTTCTCCCGGCAAAATCCAATGCCATTGAAACTGTTCTAGCCAAGGAGGTAGCGGGGTAGGGGACTCGCCGATAACAAGAAGTTTTTCTCCACTGAATACTAGAACCAGAGGCCTGACAAAAAACTTCCAAACATCTGAGTGCTTCCTTCACTGAGTGTTCCTCCTCTGAGTGTTCCACTTAAGCCAATATGGATTGAACAATATAAATGATCAAAGATTCAATGATAAGTAACAATTAAAAAAATAATATTTAATTTAATTATTATATATAAAATTAATTAATATATAGTAGGAATGAAAAGGTTTTGAAGTAATATTTGAATTACTTTTATATTTAAAATGTTATGTAGATGGATATGAGGTTTTAGTTATGAAGAATGGAGTGTTTCTATTTAACACTATGTCAATATTATTTATATCAATTTTTTATAATGGAAAGCATTATATTAAGTTCGTAAATTTATTTGTGATTATATATTTAGATATCATTGATTGATTTTTATTTTAATAAGTTATATGTGATTTTTACTGGATGTTATTTATATCAAAATATAACATTTGTTTCTTAGGTTAATTAGATCATATTTAGCTTATCTTTAGATAGAAAATAGTTTGTATTTCTCTCAAACATTTAAATTTTCTCTATCAAATTTTCAATATCATTTTTGTCCTTTTTTAATTGGTTATAAGGGATTGAAACAACCTCAAGGGTATTTTATCATGATCACAAAGTGGTATTACATCATAGCAAATATTCAATGTTGACAAGACAATATTGGAACTTGGGTCTCCATGAAATTCAAGGAATTATTGAATTTGGGGTTGATTTTTTTTTAAATAAGCTATAATTGATTGATTTTAATGTTGTGATCTTTTTTGAATTAAAAAAGAAATGAGATTAAAGATTCATCACTGACATACTAAGTTCTTGTGTTTATTTAGACTTGATTTTAAATATTTTTTTGTACAGAAGAGGCCCATGTCAACCACTCAAACTCATTTGAATGAACAAATTTTTTTTATTGTTACTATAATTTCTTCCATAGAGCATTCTTCCAAATCTTTAGTTTGTGTTAGAGTAATGTTTTATGATATATTTATTGAAAAAAAAATTATTTAACCATGCATATAATTCTTATCATGGTTATGAAAGGGCTTCTTGCTTAAAAGTTACTCAATGTAGAGATAATTTCTTAAATTTAGGATCTTGATTAGGGGAATATCTACTATGTCACAACCCTTACAAGCTTTATATATTGACATATTAACGAAATCATGTTTCTTAATCTCCTTTAAAAGGAGTTGTATTTATATCCATACTTCATTAACCATTATATATGAAAGCTATTTTTTTTAATAAAGGGGTAAAAATTTATTGATAAAAAGTCTGGATTACAGAGTACAACTGAGCTTCCAACCAGGACTCAAATAAACAGCCAAACAGGCTAAAACCACTATACTATAATGACACCTAGAAAGGACAACAAGAATAAACCACATTAAGTATGTACATCATTGTGGATCAACTCCCACAGGTGTTGAGAGTCCCCAAATGGGAGACTCTCCCAATTATCGATACTCCAAGGATCCAGCAGCTCATAAGCCCTTTTGGCCAGGTAATCAGCAAACACATTCCATTCCCTTGGAATCTACACAAAGGATATAAATTCAAACTCTTCACTCATTCTGAGAATCTATACGGCTATAGAGGTCAACTACCAATTAACTTCCTCGACCCTTTTACTGTTTAAAATATTAACCACAATTTAAGAGTCAGAATCGTAGATAATATTATGCCAGCCAAGATAAAACCCCCTCTGCAAGGCCTCAAGAATTGCAAGAGCTTCCATAAAATTGTTGGAGTGAACACCTTTATAAATGGAAAAGAAAAACTGACACCACCAGTAGAATCTCTCCCAACACCGCCAATGCCAGCATGTCTAGGATTACCCCTGGATGATCCATCAGTATTAATTTTTAAAACTCCTCTAGGGGTGGCCTCCACCTACCATTTCTCCTAACCTTCTTTCTGAGCTAAGGAACCCTACTAGGGCTATAAGATTTCACACCATCCCCAAAGATACCAAGGGCTTGTTGTACCTTCTCCTCCCTATAATCCAAAAGAGGGTCCACATCACATTTTCTATGGATGGTTTCCTAAACCATATACAGGATCCTTTGCCAGATATGTTGAATAGCCAAATAACTACCTGAAATATATGTCAGTTTTGTTCAAGCCAAATTTTCTAGATGATGCAAGAAGGGTCCAAATTCCAAGCCACCCGGAGGAAGGGGGTCTTGGTCGAAGGTCTGCCCAGACTACTCCAAAACTCCACCAGGGATAGCACATGAAAACATGGATGCTTCTAGTCGCTCCACCAATGGTGCCAAATGTCTCTGGCAAAGGAGCATTGGAAAAATAAATGAGAAGAGTCATCCTCATTCTTACCGCAAAGGACACAAAAAGAGAGACCCTAAAATCCCCTCTTCCTCACATTATCCCAAGTGAGGCATTTATTATGAGCTACCAACCAGAGAAATAAGTTACATTTTGGCCAGGCAAATTTGTTCCACACCTTTTTCCACCAAGTGATAGGAATACTCCCATAATTTTTCTTATCAAGAACCTGATAACCATAGGCTACCGAGTAGGTTCCCTTAGGATCAAGGTTCCAAGCTAGAATATATTTACCCCTCAATGAATAACAAGGCCTCCCCATAAGAATAAGAGCAAGCACCTCTCTATCCTTGGCCAATCCCCCTGGGGCCATTCTTGTGGATCTTTCCACCTGTACATCTCCATATTTCCAAAAGACTATATTTTTTTAAAGTCCTCCACACGAGACCAGCCTGCTTCCAAGAAAAAAATACTTAGGAAACGTAACCTAGGATATTGATTCAAGATAGGAGGGTGGCCATCCCAAGAATCCTCCCAAAAAAGAGCATTTGATCCCTGATTGCAAATCCAGTACAAACCCTGCTTGATTAAATTATGTCCTCTTTTCAGAGTGTCCCAGATAACTGAACCTTTCCCAACCAAGCTGACTCTAGGGATTTCAGCCTATAAAATACCTCTCAAGTATTTACAAGATAATATTTTAACCCAAATATGATCTTGAGAGGTACACCATATCCAATAAAGTTTTACAGCCAAAGCCTGCCCAAAAAGAGTTGTCTGTCGCAACCCAAGGCCTCCCTCTTGTACCGGCCTACACATAGAATCCCACCTAACCAAACTCCATTTAGATTGATCAAGTTTTCCAGACCATAAAAACTGTCTTGACAAAGCATCCATGTACTTGATGAAGTGAGAGGGATCTATTTGTACAAAACATTTATAAATGGGTAAATCTTGAACAACATATTCTAAAAGCAACACTCTACCTACAATGGATAGCCATCTAAAAGTCCAATGATTCACCTTCCTTCTAAACTTATCAAGCATAGACTGCCAAGAATATCTAGGTAGAGGGTGAGATGAAATTGGAATACCAAGATAAATGAAGGTGGGAGTCCCAACCTGGAATCTTACAATACGAGCAATCCTGGATTGAATAAGAGGAGGGGTGTTGAAGAAGAAAATAGAAGACTTGTCCTAATTAATCAACTATCAAGAAGCACCAAGATATATGTCAAGAGACTGTTTAATATTGCCAGCTTCCCTAATAGTGGCAACTCCCAACAAAGCAATATCATCAACAAATTGAAGGTGGGAAAGAGGTGGCAAACTACTATCCCACTTCCACCCCTAAATGAGACCCTGCATGACTTGAGACTTGAGCAATCTTCCCAACCCTTCTGCCATAATGATAAACAAATAAGAAGATAAAGGATCCCCTTGCCTCAATCTCCTTGAGGCCTCAAACAACTCTGATGGCTCATTATTAACAAGAATAGATAATGAGGAAGAAGAAACACAACTCATCACTCATCTAATCCATTCCTCCTCAAATCCAAAAGCAGCAAGAACTTTTTGAAGAAAGGACCATTTGACCCGATCATAGGCTTTGGCCATGTCCAACTTAATGAACATAGTTTTATCCTTAAAATTTTCCATCGAGTGAATATCTTCTGTAGCAATAACAGCCCCATCCAAGATTTTTCGACCAGCAAAAAACCCTCCTTTCTCCTCAGAGATAATTTTACTCAACCATATCTTCAACCTCTCAACAATAATTTTTGTGATGATCTTATACACAACATTGCAGAGAGCAATAGGCCTGAACATATCCAAGGAATTTTCTCCATCTTTTTTAGGTATAAGCACCACAAAGGTAGCATTTAGGGCCTTTAGCATCTGTTTGTTCTTTTGGGACTCATGGACCACCTCCAAAAGATCAAATTTGATTAAATCCCAAAACTCTTGATAAAACTCAATCGGGAATCCATCTAGGCCTGGGGATTTTCCTTTTTTCATCTTGAATACAACATTTTCCAACTCCTCAAGGGAAATTGGACCCATAAAGTGCTCATTCATCTCTCTAGAAAAAATCACTGGAATACAGTTTAGAATAAGCTTTTCATTCTCATCATCTGATAGGGAGTCCTCCTTGAAGAGAGAGGAAAAATACCTCTTAGTCTCTTCTGAAATATCCCTAAAAGAAGAGAGTAGGGCACCCTAAGAATTCACAAGAGAGGTAATCAGGTTACCATTATGATGAGCCTTAACTGAATTATAAAAGAAGGTTGTGTTCCTATCCCCTTCCTGAAGCCAATCTACTCGAGCTTTTTGTTTCCAAAAAAATTCTTTCCTCAATTCCCATTCAGCAAGGTCTTTCATAGCCTCAGATTCCTCAACAAGAAGCTCCGTCGTGAATCCCTAATCTCTAATCTTCCTTGAAACTTCTTCCATCCTCCTAAGAGCTGTCAGCTTAGCCAAGGAAAGGTTCCCAAAATTTAGTCTATTCCATCTCTTCAATTTATGTTTTACAAATTGTAGTCGCTTCATAAAGGAATACATAGCAGTACCATGAGGAGGTTTGCTAGTGGTCCACCAGCCTGGCATGAAATCATGAAGCTTAGGATCATGAAACCACATAAGTTGAAACTTAAATGAGGGATTCTTTTTTAGCCCTAACTCCAAAGCAAAGAGTTTGATAGGTCGATGATCATATCCCCTACCCTCTAGAATCACAGAACTAACACCTCTGTTATTACCCATCCAATAATTAGATATCAAAAACCTATCCAGTCTCTCTGAGATGGAAGCTTCCCCACACCTTCTATTGTACCAAGTAAATATCCCATTATCTGACTTGATGTCAACCAAGTTTAGGGCCTGGATATGAGCACTGAAGATAGAAGAAAAAGGCTCGAGACGGTCCACCCCACCACATTTCTCCTCTAGACAAGTGATAGAGTTGAAGTATCCAACCAAAATACATGGGTACAAGGGAACCAAACTTCTCACAAAGCAAATGTGCTTCCACAAATTCACTTTACCATTGTAATCAATAGGAGCATAAACATTTGTAAGTAGGATTATTTCACCAGATTCATTATCATGCTCAACCATTGAAATAGACCATCTACTAGAAATCCAAGTAAGAGGGGATATCTTAACCGGATCCCATAAACAAGCGACGCCACCAGCACATCCACGTGCACCAATAAACTGGCATTGCCCCCTTCTCCACAACTTGGGAGTAATATTGAACATACTATCAATAGCCAATTTAGTCTCCTGAATAAACACCACATCCGAAGAATGCACACGAACCAAATCACGAACAACTTTTTGTCTAGGGATGCTATTCAACCCCCTTACATTCCATGAGAGGATAATCATTTTTTGGGGTAATAAAAATGGGATTCCAATGTTCTCACCAAGCCTGACTCCACCAAAGTCTCCCCCATTAACTTAATTTTATCCTGGTCCTTCTTCCGACCCACCTTCATATTCTTATCCGAAAAACTTTTTTTAATTATTTTCTGCTACAATCCCAACATCGTAGGAGTTTTGCAATCCAAGAATGATTGCATCAGTTCCTGAGTAGGAGAGGGCATAACTAAATTTGTACCACTTTCCAAAATAGTTTCCCTTATAGGGCTAGACCTAACCATGTCCACTATACTCATATTCAAAGCCCTTTGTTCTTCATTTAAACCCCCTAGATCTGATTCTTTAAGTTCTCCCTCAAGAAGAGACATATGATTCGGCCTTGTTATATTTGCATCAAGTAGCGATATTTCAAGTATCTCCATGCACTGATCAAGATCATCTAATATTTCAAAATGATTGAGTAGAGCATCTGGTTGGCTATCCTTAAGGTCTTTGTTTGCCCTTCATCCTCTGTTTCAATATTTTACCAAAACAAAACCTTCCTTATCCCATTATCCCATTACGACAAATCTGACAATGAAATGGAAGAGCTTCATAGTCAAGTTTTTGAACCCATGTAGTTTATCCAAATTGTATTTCAATAGAATCTGGAATAGGATTATTTAAGTCAAATTCAACACAAATACGAGCAACAAATATTACATTTTTATCCATTTTCTGTTGTGACGGTCCAACCAACTTCCCAAGCAGAAGGGCAATCTTATGCAAGATATCAGTTCTTCAGAATTCCAATGGGAGCCATGGAAGCCGCACCCATACTGGAACCCGCGACGGTCGCTCCTCTAATGGGTTGAAACCCACATGCTAGGGTTTAAGAAAGAGTCCCACTTGGTTATAGAAATAAGGACCCCCTTCAAATGCTTTGTTATGATCTGCAATACAAGAGAAAACCACCATAAAATAGTTGTTCGCACTTAGCATCACCTCCACATCGAATTCAAGATTCCAAGTCTTCCTGACCCAAGCCTCCACAAAGGGGAGAGAAATTTGGATGCCCAAAAATTTGCCAATAAGGGCAAGTTTGGTTAGATACTCCACATCTTCCGCCACCGAGTCTGGTTGAACCACTAGAACTAGCCTGGCTTCACATCGTTCCAAACATCCATTGTTCTTTAAAAAGCGGTTCCCGACATGCATTGGAAAATCCTGTTCCTTCCAGTCATTTTTAGATGAAAAAATATCACGATCATGCACTCTCTGTTGCAGACCCAATGCCATCATGACATTCCTCCAATTTTTTAGATCTCCTTTGAAAGTTGTCATCCTCGTAGAGCAGTTTTTCTTCATCAAACCATAGCAGAGTAGTTTTTCCTTAAAAAAAAAATTAGTTATACCCCATCAAAAATAATTTATAGTGGATAACACCCCTTTCGAGGTGCCACTTTCAACAGGTTGGGCATAGGAGGAATGGAGCCTTGTCGACCTTTACCAGCACATAGGACATTCCTAACTATACCATATATCTGCAGGATGGAGACAAGGGGAATGGAACCTGGGTCGGCCTCTACCAGCACCCAGGGCATTTACCACTGCACCACAACAAACAGATAAGGCGTGACAATTGAAAGCTATTAGTTGATTTAATTTTTGTAATAAAATATTTAAATAATCAATTTTCTAGTCATTATGTAAAATTCTTAAAATCCTATGGTTATGCCTCAGCCACTTCTAATTATCTTAAATAATAAAAGACCTTGGTTATGCATCAATAACATCCTTTTGAGACTTGTTAATGTAGAGAAAATAACTTGGATATTTGGACTTTAATAGTTGTATTATCCTTTTAATAAATATATATTAACTATATGGGATTGAAATAAGTCCCCCAAAGGGCAAAGGAGTTGTAAACATAATAGATCATCTCCATAAACAAGGAAATATGGTATTGGTGCAAGTAGTATCAACAAAGAGTACTAATTTATGGAAACAATGATGGCTCATAGTAGAAGAGCTAACACTAGGAGGAAATGATGCACATATTTGGTATGATTACACAAAGGAATTGGAAAGAGCAAATATAAGACTAAATCAGCAAAGATATTTTCTAATATGGTCCAAGAATCTAGCAAGTGGGTAGTACACAGTTAGAGAAGGGTATAAGGTAAGCTTTAGCAACAACAATAAGGAAAAGCTTTGGTGGTGAGGTAGAATATAGAAGGTGAAAGTTCCCCTAAAAATTAGAATCTTTGTCTGGTTAGCTCTAGCCAAGAAAGCACTAACATGGGATGTTCTTCAAAGGAGG
The DNA here is from genome assembly GCA_028583015.1 of Wollemia nobilis. Classification (NCBI taxonomy): domain Eukaryota; kingdom Viridiplantae; phylum Streptophyta; class Pinopsida; order Araucariales; family Araucariaceae; genus Wollemia; species Wollemia nobilis. The sequence continues at coordinate 2,622,002 of JAQPPZ010003276.1, forward strand.
TCTTGGCAAGGACCAAGTTAGTGTGTCATGCAAAAAGGAAGAAGAAACAATGGACCATCTTTTGGTTCATTGCCCTTTCACAAGAGAAGTGTGAAATTCAATTATATCTTTGACTCAGGGGAAAGGATAATGGCCTTCTAGGAATATTTTGGATAACATGCAATAGTGGTTGAAAGAAAGAGAATTAAATGAGTATAGATTTATTCCTTTGATAGTGGGAGGAGGCTTATAGTTGGCTAGAAATGTCAAGTTGTTTGAAGGTAAGGAAATTCTAGTGACTCAAGTCCAAATGCAGATTAATTTTATTTTTGAAAGTCTAAAAATCTCCCCAAAACCAAAACTATGAAGGCATATAGGAACGCTAATAGTGGATCCTATGAAGTCATGGATCTTCTTTGATGGAGCTTGATAGGGCATCCCGGGTAGGTGTGGGATAGGGGAGCACTTTACTTAAATAAAAATCATAAGATCTCTTTCAAGGTATGTTTAGGGGAAGAAAAAAATAATATGGTAGAATGGAAAGCATTGATCCTCTTGATGAGAATAACAGTGGAGCAATGAATTACAACTTTACAGATTTATGGAGATTCAAAATTAGTGATAAATTGGGTTGCAGATCATGTTGAGATGAAAAACTTGCTTTTCAATCCTTTCTATGAGCAAGTGAAATTATTAGAATCTTTTATAACAAAAATTTCATACAAGCACATCTATAGGGAACTAAATGTAGAAGTAGATGGTATTTCAAAAGATGGTTTGAATCTTCCAATAGGTACTTGGTAGAGGGAAGAAGTGGTCAAAGGACTTGAGATTTTCTCACAATCCTCCTCTTATTAAGTATCAAATAAGATATATATTAATAGAAAAAAAGGGGGGTTTGAAAAGGACCCTTGCTTTTATTTTATAGAAAGATAGGCTTCAAATAGCGTTTGTCTTTAGAATTGAAACTTGAGTCCTATTTTTATACTTAGGTAAGAGTCATTCAAGAACTATGATTGATTAGGAAGTTATTATTATTTTCCACCTATCAATCCTGTTATTAGGATTTTGTTTTTGGATTATAAGTTGACTATAACATATTACAACAGGGAGGTCAATACTTCTCTTAGTTTAATTTAGACCAAATCCTAGATAGGTTGTAACTAAAATTCTTGAGGGTACTTCATACCCATAGCATTGTAATTATTTTCAATCTTAAAAATAAAAATTATAGATTTTTTTCCAAGAAAAAAAAAAGAAATGTGTTCAGCAAGGAATAATTAATTTTATGGAATTGAAGCAAGTCCTCACTTCACATGATTTGAACTTCGGCCTCCTCCTTGAATGTCAAGAATGGTGTTCAGAAAATCTCTTTTGTTATATAAGTTTTAAATTTTATGTTTATATATTTTATATTTCTTAAAGTACCCCAACATAGTAAGCTTATAGTGTAATAGATTGTTTCATAAGTAATGATAGAATGTGTAGTTAATATTTTAAAATTTTAAATATGTAATCATTTTAATTTCATTCAATAAATTTGATATATTTTGTTATATCATTTTTATCAAAAAATTTGGATCTTAAGAGTTTTCACAATTTCAATTGAACAACTAATTACTATTGTGGGGATAATAGATTCCAAAGATATTATTATGGTGAGACAACTAACATGAATCTAAGATTGTGCAAAATAATGACTTGTATATCTTCAATAATTTGAGGAAAAAGTAAAATCTTCTTAATAAATTTGTAGAGATATGAATATAATGTTTTGTATGGTAATGACCATCACATGGTTAATTAATTTTGTAGATCATATGGGGGAGACTATAAACCATTTGGGAATTCCATTTGCAATAAATTTATTATCAAAAACTTTTGGCATGTGTGCATAACATTGATTTATAGGTGTAAATTTAGGTTGTAAAAATTTGCAATTCATAATGGTTCCTAGGCATATTATATATATTAATTTTCAATATTGTTTTTGCAATAATAATAATTTGCATTTTTTGTGCACATAAATCCTATTTCAATAGCTAATAGGATTATTTAATTCTCAATTAAACCCAGTAATTAATTGATGCTTTACCCATAATTAAAAATTTAAAATCTACAATAGTTGTAACTCCAAATTACTTCTATATAATATCCTAATTGTTAGGAATATTGCCACCTTTAAATTCTTAACTTCTAATTAACTCCCTAATTTATTGGGTACTTGTAATCCATAAGTATCCTATTAACTAATATGACTATATGAAATTATTTGTAAAGCATTATTATTAGTACTAAATATGGATTTTGTGAATGTCCAAATATTTTAACAATAAAAATATTTTCATTATAAGGTTGAATATGATCTAGAAATAAGAAAGTTACTTTCAGTTTTTATAATGGGTAAATAAATCTATTATGTGAAATCCATAAAGGATTTAATATGTAAAAGAGATATGAATAAGAAGATGGATATGGATTCCCTCTCTACAAAGGATATATATATCTTATCCAAGGGTTATATTATAAAGGATCATAACCCTTCATACCCACCCCTTATTAAATAACCATTTAGTAGGTTATTAACGAGGGTAAGTGTGTGTGTATATATATATATATATATATATATATATATATATATATATATATATATATATATATATATATATATATCATTAGCTCAATTGGTTAGATTCTTCAACTTTAAAGGAGGAGATTGAGGTTTGAATATTGCCAAAGGATACATTCTTAAATAGCCAAATTTTTATTAGGACACAATCTGGTCAAGATCCTCTTAAGGAAATTCTTCTACAAGAGCAAGAGGTGATGGGAGAAAGGTAAGTGCTAACAAAAGATTATTAACAAAATATTGAACCTTAATCAAATTAACCTTAGCATAGAAATGCTCTAGGTTTATATAGGTTACAAAACTTTAGAAAAGATATTAAATTAATATCTAACCTAAATATCGCTAACCTACGCGCTTAGATGAATAAGCGCCAACAACTAACTAACCTAGGATATTTAGGAATTTACCTAGGTTAACCATTAGATATTTTAAACAATAAATATCTACATGGTAAATAGTCAAAGTAGATGTAATAATCTAACTAATGTAGTATAATGCAATATACTACCTCATTTTACCCTAACATCCCCCCTTTATTACATTACTTTGATATACAAAGTTTACTCCGAAACAGCTTGAAATTTGACACGTCCAAGTGCCTTTGTAAAAATGTCTGCAACTCTGTTCGTCGGTGGGAATGTGTTGGAGCTGAATTCTGTGTTTAGGAACTTCATCACGAATGAAATGACAATCTGTATCAATATGTTTAGTTCGTTCATGATGTACTGGATTCTTAACCAAGTTCAAAACACCTGAGTTGTCGCAAAACATGTGAATAGGAAGATTCTTTGGTAGGCCCATGGTAGCCAAAATGCGACTTAACCATATCGCTTCACACACAACTCCACGTGCAGCGCGATATTCTACCTCAGTTGAAGATAAAGCAACAACCTGTTGCTTTTTACTATGCCATGAGACAGGACCAGATCCAAGATGAAAAACATAGCCTGAAGTTGATTTTCTGTCATCTATGGAGCCAGCATAGTCAGAGTCAGTGTAACTCTGTAAGAAGAATGAGTTATTCTTCTTATACTCTAGACCATAATCTGCACTACCCTGAATGTAGTGTATGACTCTTTTAGCTGCTTTCCAATGGGACACCTTTGGTTCTTGCATGAACCGAGAAAGATAGTTTACAGCAAAAGTAATATCTCGGTCTAGTATTAGTCGGATAGATGAGGCTTCCAATCATTTGTCCTAGAAGTGTTCCATCTACCTGTGGTGAGTCTTCATATCGTGATAATCGTAACCCTGATTCCATCGGTGTTGCTTTGGGTTTACAATCAGTCATACGATATTTTTCTACTAAAGTCTTAGCATACTTTTTCTGGGTCACCCTTAGATGATTCTTTTTCTGTTCTATTTCAAGGCCAAGACAGTAGTGGAGAAGTCCTAGGTCTGTCATATCAAATGACTTTTTCAAGTCATCCTTCACGGCTTTAATTAAATTCTCTCGAATTTCCAGTGATGATCAGATCATCTACATATAACACAAGAATCACTATCTCAGAACCTGTGTTCTTGATATAGAGATTTGCGTCTGATGGACTTCTCTTAAATCCGTGTTGCAATAGGTGACTATCCATCTTTATGTACCATGCTCTTGGGGCTTGTTTTAGCCCGTATAATGATTTTACCAATTTGCAAACATGTTGCTCATGGCCTTCCTCTCGCAAATCTAGGAGGTTGAGTCATGAATACTTCCTCTTTTAAGTCACCATTAAGAAAGGCACTTTTTACATCCATCTGATGTAACTTCCATCCGAATTGTGCTGCCATAGCACAAAGTACTCGAATGGTGGTCATCCTTGTCGTAGGAGCAAAGGTTTCCTCATAGTCCAGTCCTTCCTTTTGAGCATAGCCCTTTGCCACAAGTCGGGCCTTATGCTTATCTATAGTGCCATCTCGCCTTATATTTTATTTTGTAGACCCATTTGCAACCTATGGGTTTCTTACCTTTAGGCAAATTCACTAGCTTCCAAGTTTTATTTTTAATGAGGGAGTTATATTCTGCATCCATAGCTGTCTTCCACCGAGGCGGACTAAGTGCTTCATCAATTGTAGAAGGTTCATTCTCATCACATGCTGATAAGTAAACCCTCTCCTCATCTATCTCCATCTCATCTTCCCTTGGTAACTCTCTATCTACAGAAAGGTCTTGAAAATCTGCACAAAGATCATCAACCGAAGTGGATGCTTTACCCTTGTCTTTCTGTGACATGCTTCTTGTCTTTGGACGATTGAGAGTAAGATCTGGAGGGGAAGTGAGTTTAGAGTCCTTCAATGTGCTTGTATACCATTTGGGTGGTTTCTTCTGTTGTGAAGAAGAAGAAGAAGGAGGAGGAGGAGGAGGTTGTTGTTCCTCCTCATCATCTAGGTATACTGATGTAGTGTTGGATGTGAAAGCTTCATCAAACACTACATCTCTACTTATATATATCTTCTTGGTATATGGGTCTATCAAACGATAGCCTTTTGAAATTTCATCATAACCAAGAAATATACAAGGTAGAGATTTCTCATCTAATTTCTTTCTTTTCTCCTTAGGTATATGCATAAATGCCTTACACCCAAATACCCTTAGATGAGTTATGGAGGGTTTCCTACCACTCCATGATTCCTGAGGAGTCATACCTTTAAGTGCCCTTGTGGGAGCCCTATTCGGAAGATATACCGCAGTTTGAACAGCTTCAGCCTCAGTAAGTTTGCTCAAGGTTGGCCCCCTTAAGCATACATCGAACCATTTCCATTATGGACCGATTTCTTCTCTCAAGCAACCCCATTGGATTGAGGAGTGTAGGCTGTTGTTAACTGTCTTTTTATCCCATGTGTCCGTAAGAATGAGGAAAATTCTTTTGATGTGTATTCCCCCCTCGATCTCGAACGGAGGGTCTTAATAAAGCATCCCGATTCCTTCTCAACAAGAGTTTTAAACTGCTGAAAATAGGAAAATGCTTCAGACTTCAACTGCAAGAAGAAGACCCACATTTTGCGTGAATGATCGTCAACAAACAATTGAAAATACCATTTTCCTCCACAACTTGTAGACATAGGACCACACAAATCTGTGTGAACTAACTCCAAAGGTTCTTTAGCTCGAAAAGAGCTAGGTTCAAAAGGTACTCTATGTTGCTTGCCTGACAAGCAATCAGAGCACACTGGCAAAATAGATGAAAGGGGAGGAAGTCCTTTCACCATTTGATATTTACTCAACTCTAGTAAATATCCTGAACTCAAATGCCCAAATCTCTTATGCCAAAGAGAAGTGGCCTCCTTTGTGGTCACTGCAAGTGCAGTATGAGTGGAGGTAAGTGCATCTAAGACAAACAAACCATGTTTGTATGAGCCTGTTGCTATCGGTTTTCCCTTTTTGGTGATGAAGCAACGTTTCTTGTCTTTGTCCACAGTAAAATTGACATTCATGTTATTGTCCAGGATTTGTGGAACTGACAAGAGATTATTTTTTAATCCTAGGAACATAAAGAACTTTTTCAATATTACATTCTCCATCCGGAAGGGAGATCGAAACACTCGCCTTCGCCCCGAACTCTATAGGTCCGATCATCGACAATGGTGACCGGTCTACCTTCTCGAGCTTCAAAAGTAGCAAACCATGTTTTATTGCCAATCATATGTTTACTAGTGCCTGAATCTATGTACCACAAAGAATCCTTGTGGGAGGAATCTCTATGGGTCATGAGCACCTTGTGTGCTCGTTCAGAATTAGAACTAGAATCTTCAGCTCGCTATGTGACCTTGTTGCTGATTGTTCTCGGTTCTTAGGTTTGCCTTTGCCCTTCTTATTCCTTTGTTCATTGGGCGGTTTGTTCTTAAACCAACATCGTTTGGTGTCATGAGCGCGTGTCACAAATTTTACAATGTTGTTTCTTCTTCGGAACCTCTTTGGCTTTACCCTTGTCTTGTCTAGAAGAAGAACCCTTCTGTTGATTCCACTTTTTCTTACCACCTTGTCGTTGTGAAAAAAGGGCATTGTTAGATGCCTCATCTCTCTGGAGTTGGGTTGCCTCTTCTGTTTGAAGCATATTTACCAACTCGACAAAAGTTACTGTCCTACCAGAAACTTGTAAGGAGGTGATCAACATTCTGTAGGAGTCAGGAAGAGCTCTCAAAATGATTGAGTTTAAGACTTGGTCTTCCAACTTTTCTCCTAAGGATTGCAGCTTTGTTTTTAATTCCGTGACTCGCAGAGGAATAGCTCTATCTGTTTCTCCCGATTTCATATGTAATGTATGAAGTTGTGTTTGAAGGTTAAGAATCGTTGATTGATTCTTGCCCTCAAAAATGGTACTTAAGGCATCCCAAGCTGCCTTACCAGTTGTAGCTTCACTGATATGAGGTTGGATATCATCAGTAATAGCAAGCAAGATCATTAAGGAAAGTTTCTTATCCTTTTTATCAAAGTCTATTTGATCTTGTCCAGAAGATTGAGGTCTAGTGACAGTTCCATCTACTATTGACCACAAGTCCTCTACAGTTAAGATAGCCTTCATCTTAGTCTTCCATGCTGAGTAATTTGAACCTTTGAGCAGTTGGCTCTCAGTGAGATACTTGTGTATCATGGCCATGGTGTAGGTTTCAAATTTGTGGAGAGGACTAATATGATGCTATCTTGCACTATACCTTAAGAAAAGGTATAGAGAAGTGGTTTCAATTTGCTTTCTATAAGATATTTAATGGCACCTGCCTTAACACTCTTTGCAAGAGATGAAAAGTTTGAGGAATATTGAGCCAAACAAAATAGAGCAAATGAAACAAGGGAGTGTTTTGTCAAACTTTTGATATTTGCTCTCTAAGATATTTAATGGCACCTGCTTTTAACACCTTTGAAAAAAAGATGAAAAAATTTGAGGTTTATTTAAGCCAAACAAAAAAGAGTCTTATCAAGGTGATTGAAATTTTTGACCTTTTGATGGGGAGAAATTACTTGTTTGAACCTATGCAAAGTTTAGCATGGTGTTTGAGTGAAGTTTGGGTGTTTGTGAAAAGCTCCTTGTAATGTTTTATTTGTGACTTTGTAATTGCAAAAAAAATGTTTTTAGTGCAATAATAAAAAAAAAACATAAGAGCACCCAAAGTTTTATCACTCTAGGTGTCGGATTCCACCGAAAATGCACCTAGTACAAGCAATTTTGAAGAGAAGGTGTCGAGTAAAATCGAGAATGCACCTTTCTTGAAACTGAAATAGCCCCCCTTTATCTTTACAATTTTGAAAACTATAGAATTCTAAAAAAAATTCTATCCCCCCTTAATGTTTACAAAATGTAGAATTTAGAGCATATCTTTCAAGACAAGTCGACACACGACAAGCATTTGAAAGACCTTCCAGAACCAGTTGACACACAACTTGGTTTTCTATCTCCCGTAATTATTCAATACTCAAAAATAGGAGGTGCATCAGGATTAAAGGGTTCTCTAATCCTCATGGGACCATAACTACGATCCAAACCCTTCCAAGGATCAGTGTAAGTATTGAAACGGGGTAAGCTCCTTCTATGCTCTCTAAGCATACGACAAAAATGAGATCTTGTCGTCTGACGTCTAAGATCGTTCCTCTTTCGAATAACTCTTAGACGACGAAGGGCTTTTGTGATCCAAAGCTTTTTCTTCATGAGACAAAAAATTTGTTCTCCCAAAACAATTGATTAGAAAATTTTGGAGAATTTAAAAATTTATTAGAAGTCTCAAAGCTGCAAAAGAAATTTGTTTCAAGGATTGTCTCTTGTCTCCCTCAGTTTGATTAGGAGAAAACAATACAAAAAAAAACTTTTGCCTCTCTTTTTTTTTTTTTTTTTTAATATTTTATTTCAATGCATCATTTTAACTTTAACTTAATAGAATTTAATTAATAAAAAAAAAATTGATAAACAAATCACTTAATTTTGAAAAAAAATGATTTAAATAACAAAAAAATAATTTATTAATTAAAAAAACTAAGAGAAAATTAAAAAAAATGCAAAAAAAATAAAAATTGTTTACCTGTCCGCGGCTGGGGATCGATCCTGCGACCCCGCGGCAGGATACTGGCCGATTGGCGCTCCTGCCAGTCGGTCTACACTGCCCGACGACAAGGGAAGGTGAATGCCTTCCCTTTCGTCCGTCGCGCGACAGTTAAGGACAAAAAAAAATTAAAAAAAATCTGAGGCGCGACAGTAAAAAAGGGATTCGAACGCGGATCGTCCGCGTTGGGGAGCGTCCGAGGCTGGCAGCAATTGTCAGTCCTCCTCCCTTGGCTGATCCGTCAGCCAGGTGTTTTGGAAGGCTTCTCAAGCCTTCGTCGTTTGTTATTTTTTTTTTAAAATCTCGTGGGAAATGTCCCACATGCGCACTGCGGGCGCATTTTAGTGGTTTAAAAACCAAAAACCTCCCTTAGGCTCTTGATTGCCTGCGGGCAATCGGCAGGCTCCACAGAACCCTTTTTGCCACGTGCCGCACGTAGGAGTTGCTGAGCCAGATCGAACCGCCTGCCAGCAGATCGGACTGCCATGTCAGCAGGTTGCCTCGGGCCACGTGCAGCCACGTCAGAAGATCGCCTCAGGCCACGTCACCTCGGGAACCGGGCTGATTTACTCCTACGGGCCGCCTCGAGAATCATGCCAGTCAGCCTACAGGCCACCTCGAAAAACATGTCGAAACCAGACTACGGGCCACCTCCTCGGGTAGCGTGCCTCGAAGTGCTAGCTAAATCCTAGGAATGGCTCTGATGCCAATGATGGGAGAAAGGTAAGTGCTAACAAAATATTATTAACAAAATATTGAACCTTAATCAAATTAACCTTAGCATAGAAATGCTCTAGGTTTATATAGGTTACAAAACTTTAGAAAAGATATTAAATTAATATCTAACCTAAATATCGCTAACCTACGCGCTTAGATGAATAAGCGCCAACAACTAACTAACCTAGGATATTTAGGAATTTACCTAGGTTAACCATTAGATATTTTAAACAATAAATATCTACATGGTAAATAGTCAAAGTAGATGTAATAATCTAACTAATGTAGTATAATGCAATATACTACCTCATTTTACCCTAACAAGAGGTAGAGTCAAATTTTGTGAACCAAGCGATCAATTTTTGGAGCAAGTGGCGAAGATCAAACCCTAGAGCTAGGAAAGGGAAAAAACATAACAATTCTATGAAGCAAACTATGGGTTTTATAAAGCAGAAGATAAAGATCAAACTCTAGTGAGAAAAAATATAGAAATTCTTTGAAGCAAGCATTGGAGTTCAAACCCTAGTGCATGGAAGAAAAAATAATAATTTTTGGAAGCAAGCAAAATATTTTCTAAGAAGGCAAGGGAGATCAAACCCTAGTGTGAGGTGGCAGGAGATGAATTTCTTTTGAGGTACATGACATATTTTTTGAAGCAAGTGAGGAAAGAGGTACGACGATAAGGATAGAAGCAGGATCTATTGCTTTTAGATCTAGAGGATACAGTAACTTCATAGATTTAGCCATTCAAATAGGTGATATACTATGCAAGTTAGGGTTTTGTGATGGAGGAAGACTACAAGGCCTTGGAAGGGTTTGTTGGATTTCAATGCACATGGAGGTCAAGCATTCAAATTCAACCATCTACTATATCAGCTTATAATATCTAGGTGCTATACAGATACTGTAAAAAAATTCATTTATAAAAAGCTATGGATATCCTGATATGTACTTTTTCTCTGGTGTTTACTTTTTTAGAAGAAAGTAAAAGCTATTTTTGGAGTTGTGTTTGGGGTCTTATTTTTAATATGAAGGTTTGAGTAGCCTTTAAAGAATAACAAGTTTAAATTTTGTTAAAACTTCACAGTACTTGTAATTCGAGTAGGCAACAGTCTGTGCAAGTTAGGATTCTATAGAAATACAAATGGAGAACAACACTAGGATTTTGCAGGACTTTAAGCACAACCCAAGGTTTTCTCATGAATGGATGGCAAAAGAACAATTTATGCTTGAAGAGCACCTTCAACAGTTTGCAAGAGAATAAATTTTTTTAATATATATTAAAATTGTTGCACTTTTACCTAAAAAAATAGTATAGAATGTTGCATTAAGATGCAGATGGATGTCAGAGGTTTCTAAGGTTTCAATTTTGACAATGAAGAAGAGGTCAAGGGATACAAAGAGGATAAGGAGAAGTATGGATCACTACTAAAACTACCATCATGCCTATCATATCCATCACACAACCCTTGGTTCTAGGTTGTATCACCAATAAGACACAGCAACTCAATAAAGGGTTTGAAGGAGGTATTTACAAGGGGTTTGTTGGTGAGTTTAGTGTAAAATAGATAAATGGATGAGGGGGAATTTGAGTAGAATAGAATAGAGTTTTAGCCATTGAGGATGGAGTCATCATTACATGACATGTATCTTAAACCTAAGGTTGTACAGACGTAGGCTAAGAGGATAGATTTTTAGAGTTTTTTATAAGACTACCACCATGGTGAGTGAAGTAGAGGGTGGCAAAGATGGTGGGACTTTCTCTATCGAGGCTAGGTTTTCTAATGAAAACGCTAATGGAGAGTCCCTTGACCTCGAGGCTCTAAGGAGAATGTAGGGTTTTGAAAGTGAAGGAAGGTTTAAGAATTTTTTAGAATAATGTCATGAAGAAGAAGTAGTGGACTATTCGACAGATCCTTATGAGGTCTCCATATTTGATAGTGGGAGGAATTATGAAAGAAGTCTCCTTTTAAAGAGTTCAAGAATGGTCTTAAGTTGGTGATGATTTTACAAGAGGATACACAACTCTTGGATAGGAGTGATGATTGGGATATGTCCTCTTTAGAGCAAGTTTGAAATAGGCCACAACTCTCTGATTGAGGATATGAGGTACAACACAAGAATTAGGAAGGAGAAAACCTAAATAAGAATCCCTTAAAAGAACGTAAAAATAAAACCAAGTACCTTCAAAGGAAGAGTAACAGAGCAAACTTAGTCCTAGAAGAATATGTGAAAATGGGAAAAGTTGTTGAACTCTTAGCTAAAATGCTTATTAGGAGGTTCTATGGGCATGCAATTTTTAAAAAATTCTTAGCAGACTGATGGCCAAGGAATGGATGGAAGTCCTAGGGTATGTGCCTAGTTTTTTACTTCTGGTAAGAGGGTGGTTTTCATTTCATTTCAAGACTAAGGAAGACGTGGCAAAGATTTTTATCAAATAAATGATTTTAGGAGTAAACTTTGTTAATTCTCAAATTGTGGGACACTTTTTTAGACCTTAGGACCATTCAAAAACCTATTCATCCTGAATGGGTAAAGTTACTAGGGTTGCCATTAGAATTTTTATCTACAGATGTTCAAGCCATAGGAAACTACATTGGTTCCATCTTGGATGTGGACGAGAGGTATCATTCCTCATGCTTGAGGACAATGGCCAATATTCTTGGTGATGTGGACTAGAGAGATAGATTGGTGGGTGAAATTGTGTTGAAGTACAATAAAGGAACACATGTACAAACCCTAGACTATATTGGTGTACCTTTTAGATGTGCACATTGTCATAATTATGGGTATATTGCAAGGTACTATTCTCTTATTTTTACAAGGAAGGTTTGGCATCATTAGGAAGGCAAAGAAGTATTTAAGGGCGATATGAGATGCAATTTTTTCTTCAAGCACATAACTTATAGAATAATTATATTATTGGATAAATGCATAAGGAACACAAGCTAGAGAAATCAAGGAAAAAAATAGAATATATAGAGAAAGTGGAGATAAAACTATTTGTACCAAATCAAGTGATGGATTTAGAATTATCTCAAATTAAAGTAAGGCTAGGATTCTCAAATAAAAATTTGGATGTCATGCTCCTAGACCCAAATACAAGATTTCAAAGAGAAACTATTGCTAAATTTTATTTCTCATATGGGATTACAAGTAATGCTCTTTTTAGTTCCTCAACTAACCAATGGCTAGATTTACCAGTCTATAAAACAAAGTCTCCTATAAAAGAATGTAAGGGTGGAGTTGAGGAGCAATGAGGACCCTCAAATTCCTCTTCCTTAAAGGAAGTAGATCCAGACCTTGGTTTAGACTATGGTAAGTTTTTAGTAATGCTTCACAAGTAAATCTCTTTGAATTTGCTTCCCCACTTCATTTTACTTATGGTTAGGAAGGTTTTGTGTCTCTATAAACCCATAGATATACCCTACAATCCCTAAAAGGAAGAATAGGACTAAGGGAAGAAGTATTTGTAGGAGGCCTCAGTTAATATACATGGGCTTGAAGTCTTGCTAGTAGGAGGGGTAGAAATTTTTTTACTTCATTGGCTAATAATAAAAGCCTATGTGAAGTTCAACAAGGAAAGCAAACATCCTTAAAAGGTATCCTTAGAGCAAGGATGATCCTAGACGTAGTTAATCAGTGAAATTACTCTCCTTTAATATCTTAGGGATGGGAAACTCTGCAAAAAAAATTGCTTTGTGTAGACTGGTAAAAATTCATAATCTAAAGATTCTGCTAATTCAATAGACAAAAGGGTTAGCTATGAAAGTGATGGAAGATCTCAGTAAATTGCTTAAAGGATAGGATTTTTGACCCTTAATATTGTAGGGGCCTCATGAAGAGTGGCCACAAGGTGGAAGGCAAATTAGTTTAGGTTAACCAAATTTACATTGCTTTACTTAGGAGTAGGGACTAAATTATTTTCAATGGAGCTTGGAGAAATAGTGATAGTGGTGGATATTTATGGTCCCTATAAAGATAAGTTGCATTATTAGGATAAGCTTATGGATCAAAAAATTTTAGAAGCTAATAATTTAATTTTAGGAGGTGATTTAAACTTAACTTTTTCTAGGAGTAAAGTGTGGGGTATTGCTGCTAGAACCAATCCACTAGCTAAGAACTTCATATAAAATTTTGAATCCAATGGGATGGTAGACCTGAAACCTATAAATTCTATCCCAACTTGGAGAAACATGAGGACAAGATTTGATAGAATTTCTAAGAGACTAGACATATTCTTAGTAGCAAAGAGTTTGGTAAATGGCACTTACAGATTGAAGTCTTGGGTTGAAGTCAAAAGATACTCTAATCACTCCCCCATAATGCTTCTTATAACAAAAGAGGAGAAAAAACCACATTGTCCTTTTAAATTCAATTATAAGTGGCTAAAAGAGGATAACTTTGTAACTCTAGTCAAGTTAAAATAAATGAAGTTTGATCCTAGTCTAAGAGAATCTGCTAGTATTCAATTTGCATCAAATCTAAAAAGGATTAAGGTAGCAGTGGTTCAATGGTCCTATAAAAAGAAACTAATGGATGAGCAAGAATTGAGGGAGAGGAGCTTGTAGTGTTTCTACCAGATGATTTTGAAATAGAATTGGATGAGGAAATAAGAGTTAAGTATAAAATTTTGGAACAAGATAAGAGGATACTATTGGCAAAGAGAGAAGCATGGTTGGGGCTCAAAAGTATAGCACTCTAGATTGCAAATGGGAATGAGAACACTAATTTATTTCATAGCTTTACAAATCACAAAAAATAACAAAACACAATTTGGTAGCTACAAAGACAACATGGAAGTAAATTCTCCTCCTTTAAATGAATAACAATCATAGGAGTAATATATTTTGGACAACTATACATGGATCTTGGTCAAGTTAATATAGCTAAGATAGTTAGAATATCTTCTCTTTCCCAAATTTATAGATGAGGAAGCCAATGGTGAGTTTATTAAATAAGTCTCAAAGGAGGAGCTCAAAGTTGTTTTAACCTCTTTCCAAAAATAAAAGAGTCCATGGCCTAACAGGTGGACTGTGGAATTATTTCTCAAGCTCTACGACCTTTTGGAGTCTAACCTACTCAAGTTTGTAGAGGATTCTAGGCAAACAAGAAGGTCAAATGCAATCTTCAACTCTACCTTCATTGATATTATTCCAAAAAAGGACAATCCTTATTCCTTTGATGATTTTAGGCCCATTTATTTGTGTAATTATGTGTACAAAACTATAGCAAAATTAATTTCATCAAGAATGAAAATTTTTTTTACCCAGGTGTTGTAGGTGAGTTGGAGAGGAGAGGGCAATCCTCCAAGGGAGGTCCCAGGTTCGAATATCCACCCTACCAAAAAGCTGAATTGGACCCAAAACCCAATTGATAATGTTGGTGCGGGCAGGGCTGGGTGTGACTCCCAGGTGACTTTAACGGTGTAGAACCCCCTGTTCGTGGTCTCTCATAACAAGGTGGCCCCACAAGGGGTTTTTTGCTTTAAAAATAATAATAATAATAATAATAATAATGTTTCTCTTTTCTTTTATATCTATTGAGCAATTCAGTTTCTTGCATAGTAGAAAATTCATGAAGCAATTGGTGTTGCTCAAGAAAGTATTCATACCATAAAATAAAAGAAACTACATTTAAAGCTTGATGCACTACAGTTGGTCCATATCTCTATCTGGGGGGATTTATTCACTACAATTAAAACATTTTTTCAAAAAACTCACAAGTCAATGATTTAAAGGATATTGGTTGATAAATTGAGGAGTGCAAGGATAGAAATTAGCCTAATAGAGATAGTTAGTTATGGTGTATAAGTGACCTGATTTTTAGGTCATTATTGAAGCTTTGAAGAAATGCCAAAGAGGCATCTCAAGAATGTAATTTCATATTTGCTTAATATAAAATTATGACTTTTTTTAGGAAAAAAAATATAGATAGATAGAGAGAGATATGGGGTATAATATTAGTATGTAATATAAATGTATTATGAGAGGATATAATAAATTAGTCATTAGGTTCACTATATGCCCCCCTTCTTGAAAAATTATTCAACATCAAGGCATCATCAAAAAATTTGAAATGGAAATTGATGCAAATAGGTGAAGGGCATCTATTGAAAGATGACCTTCACAAGAAACCAATTATCAAACTCAAATTCCTCAAATCATTGTGAAGGTATCGATTACACATAAAACTATCCTAAAACATCTTCATAAGCAATCTTGGAAGCATACAACTGTCCTAAGTATACTTTTCTAAGAAACCAATTATCAAAATTAATATTTCTCAAAATCTATAATCGAGATGTTGTACTTAGCAATATTGGAAGCACTCATCCATGTCGTTGCTTTAGTTGCTCAGTTCTTTTATTTTACCAAATATTTATAGTAAGCTTTTCCTCTAGTACTCTTGACCACTTTAGAATCTATCACTACCTCAATTTCATCCTATTTCATTTCTAGCAATTGTGCTATCCATTCTTCTATCGAAAAACTAGATGTGATATCTTTGATATTCTCTATAGGTTTATCATAGTACGGATACAAATATACCACATTAAAAATTGTAAATATTTCTACCCCTTATAGGAGTTCAATTTTGTAGGCATTTACCACAAATTTCTTCAAAATTTTACAAGGTCCAATATTCTTCCAATTAAGCTTGTTGTAAGTGCCTTTTGGGAATATTTCCTTGTGTAAATATGCCAAAACAAAGTCTCCCACTTGAAATTCTTATGTTTGATGCTTGATACAAGCATGTTGTTTGTATCTTATAGCATTTTTTTCCAACTTGGCTTTTATCTCTCGATGTAAATCATGTATGTAGTCATCAAAGTCCTTTGCTACTACCTGTGGTTTCTATAAATTTATCATACTCTGCAACTCATTCATTCCTCTTGGATGGATTCCATATACAATTTGGAATGAACTTTTGGGTGTACTTATAATGACCAAGTTTTAATATGCAAATTTTGCCTATGCCAAAATGGTAACCCATAGTTTAGGTTTCTTGCCAACTAAGCACCTCAACAAATTTTCAAAGCTTTTGTTTACCACTTTTGTTTTTTCATTCGTTTGGGGGTGATAAGTTGAACTAAAACTCAATTTTATACCCAATTTCTTTCATAGGGTCTTTCAAAAGTGACCTACAAACTTTGCATCTCTATCTGACATAATGCTTTTTGAAAAACCATGTAGTCTTACAAATTTTTGAAAGAACAAGTCAACAATATGAGTAGCATCATTTATTTTCCTATAAGGAATGAAATGTGTCATCTTTGAAAACAACAACAAAAATTGAATCATTCCCCTTTTTTGTTTGAGTCAATCCAAGAATAAAGTTCATACTAATATTTTCACATGGCCTTTCTGGTATCGATAATGGATGATACAATGTAGTGTCCTTGATTTTTCCTTTTGCATGTTGATAGATTTGACAAATCTACACAAATATTCACACATATGTGCTTATTCTTGGCCAATAATAGCTTTCACTAAGTTGTTTCAAAGTTCAATCTATTCCAAACTGTCTACCTAATCCTCCACTATGTTTTTCTCTTATTAGGTTCTCCCTCATTAAACTTCATGGTATGCATAATTATTATCCCTTGAATAATAATCCCTCTTGGGTAAAATAATTCAACCATGGCATTTTATCTCATACAATACGATCATTACAAGTTTTCCAAGATTCCTTAAAGTCCAAATAATCAACATAAATATCTTTTATAGCATCAAAACCTATCACTTCAATCTTCATTGCATTCATCAACAAGTTTCTTCTACTCAAGGCATCGACTACCCTATTCGAACTTCTTTGTTTCAAAACAAATGAGTAACTTTGAAGATACTCCACCTGTTTCTTATGTCTTTAGTTCAATTTTCCCTGGCTGTTAATGAATTACAAATCATGATGATCTATGAATAATACAAATTCCTTTAGTAATAGATAATGCCTCTACTTCTTGAGTGCTTGCACGATGGAATATAAATCCTTATCATAAATTGAATATTTCTTCTTAGCGTCATAGAACTCCTCACTAAAATAGGTAGTGGGCTTATCTTCTTGGCTCAAAACTCCAATGGTTGTTCTTTTGGCATCACAATCTACATGGAAAACTTTATTAAATTATGGCGATGCTAGAACCGAATGCTTAGAATTTTATTTCAATATTTGAAAGCTTATTTATACTACACTCATCCATTTGAACTCATATCTACCTTCTTTTATTGTTTCTATGATTAGAGTACAAATTCCACTAAAATTTTTGATAAACTTTCTATAAAAACTTGCCAAGCCATGAAATTTTTTGGCTTCAAACATACTTCTTGGTTTTGTCCAATCCACAATGGCCTTCATATTTTTTGTATTCATTTGCAAACCATCCTTGGAAATGACAATACCCAAATATACCAGCTCCATAAAACTACATTTCTTTAGATTAATTAATAATTGTTCCTCCTTCAAATTTTGTAAAACTAATCTCATATGCAGTTAGTGTTCTTCCTTTGTCTTGATAAACACCAAAATATCATCCATATAAACCACCACAAAATTACCAAGGAAAGGCTTCAAGACTTCATTTGATAATTGCATGAAAGTACTTTGTGCATTTGTCAACCCAAATGGCATTTTTAGTCATTCATACAAGCCTTCTTTGGTCTTAAACACAATGTTCCACCAATCTCCTTCTCTATTTTGAATTTGATGATAACCACTCTTTAAATAAATCTCTGTAAAGTATTCTTATTAACTCAAATAATCCATCAAGTCATCCATACGAGGTAATGAAAAACTATACTTTATTATGATCTTATTGATAGCTCAAGAGTTTGTGCACATATATCATTATTTGTCTTTCTTGGGTACTAGCACATCTGGTATTACACATGGGCTCAAGCTCTCCCTAATCAACCCCTTGTCCAATAGCTCTTGGACTTGTCTCTTCATCTCTTCATTCTCCATTCTCCATTGGTATCATCCTATAAGCTACCTTGTTTGGAAAACTTGCTCCAAGTATGAAGTCTATTTGATGACTAATGCTTCTCATAGGTGGCAACCCATTAGGTAATTCTTCTAAAAGAATCTTAGCATATTCTTCTAATAAATTCTTCACTTCATGTGGAATGTTGGTTGTCATATCCATTGTCCCATATTTCATGGGTTTAGCAATGAAAATCAAAATATGCATCCTCCTTATTCATCTCCTTCATGAAATATTTTTTGGATATCAGATAAACTTTAGAACTTTTGCTCACCTATTTTTTATTATCCTATAGTGGACTCAATGTATAATATTTCCCATCCTTTACAATTGAATAAGTATTCATCCTACCATTATGTACCACTTTTTTATCAAATTCCCATGGCCTCCCCAAAAAAATATGACATGCATCCATTGGTATGATATCACATAGAATAACATCCTTATAAGAGCCAATTTGAAAATTTATCATACATTGTTTGGTTACCAAAATCTGGTGTCCATTCTGTAACCATGAGACTTTGTACATATTTAGATGCTCAATTATTTTCAATCCCAATTTCTCTACCATCTATGTTGAAACATAATTGTTTATGCTTCCACTATCCACAATCACCTTACAACAATTACCTCCTAAGTTATAAATTGTCTTGAACAATTTCCTTCTCTTCTCAAGTTCATGCACCTCCTTTGGTGGTTTCAACAATATCCTTTTTATCATAAAGGATTATCTATGTTCTAGTTACTCCATGTGCTTTGAGGAGGCAATACTTTCTTTGATTTCTTGTGTAATTGTTGGAAATTTGAGTTAATTTGAGGCATTTTATGTTGTCATTGATGTCACATGGATCACATTTGGTTTTGGTGGCCAAAATATTTCATAAATAAGCATTTATGATATTTTGGAGAGCATGGCTATTTACGGGGTTTTTATGAAAACCAAGGCAGGCAAAATAAAAGGTTTTATTTAAAACCATGGTGGGCTTATGTGGAAAGGGCTTTTCTTAAAAGCCAAGGTGGAATTTTGTTTCATCGAAAAAGGACCTCCGGTGATGAAGATATTAAAGTTTAAAGTTTAAGTTTAAATTAATGGAGGGCCGACCTATGTGCAATTAATGGAGGTTGGCATATATATATATATATGTAAAGGTTTCAATTTATTTCGGAAATGGGGCATATTATATATCATCGAAAATCTTATTTCGAGGGCTATTTGACTAACTTATTTAGAAGGAGAAATAAGGTGTGTGTAAAGAGATATTTCTGATTTTGCAAAGGGGTTCCAAAAGTGAAGTTTGCCTTGTTCTTTTTCAAGAGGATTAATTCTTTCATGAGGTGACAAGGTATGCAATATTGTGATTTATTTTATTTTATGGTATAAGTGGTTTTGGGAGTGAAAAGGTTATGCAATGTTTTGATTTATTTTATTTTATGGTACAAGTGGTTTTAGGAGAGATAAGGAAGTTGTGCAATTAAAGGCCTTGGTGATGATTATTGAAAAGTGGAGTAATGTTGATTATTTTGTGATCTACTAACCCTTGTGAAGATTGGCAAAAGAATTTTGTGATTGTGGCAGATTTACAAAGAGGTTTTTTCATCTTCATAAAAGGTATGGGCACATTCTCCTATTGATTGTTTATGGTGGTTGATTTCTGAAATATCATTGGAGGGAAAAGGATTGTTTGTGGTTTCCTTTTCGAAAGTGGTTGGTTGAATGCTTCAAGGTTTTCTGAATTGAGAGTTGTGTCTAAACCTTGTTTGATAAGCATAGTTGTTGAAGCCCATTGGTTGTGAAAGAACTTGAGTTAGAAAAGAACATGAGTATCATTGTTATGTGAGATTTGTGGTTGAGCATTGTTGGAAACATTTGAGTTGGTTGATACATACTTGGACTAGGGTTGTGTGAGAAAGAGTTATCCCTTGTGATGATTGGTTGAGTTGAGTTGATTGAGCCTAGTCAAGTGATGTGTGAAGTGATTGTTCAAGTTCTATAAAACAAACTATTCCATCATTCTATGTTGAGTTGAGATTAAGGTTAGAACATATTGAGTCTCTAACAATTCTCTTTATGGTTCTATAAGACTTGAATTGAGTTGAGGTTGATTTGAGTTGAGAGTGAGATTAGAACATATTGAGTCTCTAACAATTCTCTTTATGCTTCTATGAGTTGATTTGAGTTGAGTTGAGATTGATTTGGGTTGAAAGTGAGATTAGAACATATTGAGTCTCTAACAATTCTCTTTATGCTTCTATGAGTTGATTTGAGATTGATTTGGGTTGAGAGTGAGATTAGAACATATTGAGTCTCTAACAATTCTCTTTATGCTTCTATGATTGAGTTAATTTGAGTTGAGCATTTATCATTTTTCATCATTAAATACATTGCCATTCATTGTTGAGTTCATTTTGAGTACTACTTGAGCATGATTGATTGAGCCTTTGAGAAGGCCTTTGGGATAGATTTGAGGACAGTGTTGAGACATATTTGAGGATAGTTTTGGGACAAATTTGTGGATATTTTTGGGCAAGTTCTTAGTGAGCTTGCTAGAGCAGATTTGGGCAAGTTCTTGGTGAGCTTGCTAGAGCAGATTTGGGCAAGTTCTTGGTGAGCTTGCTAGAGCATATTTGGGCAAGTTCTTGGTGAGCTTGCTAGAGAATATTTGGACAAGTTCTATGTGAGCTTGTTATTTAGCATTTGACAAGTTTTATGTGAGCTTGTTAAGCAGGTTCTGTGTGAGCCTATTGAGCAGGTTCTTAGTGAGCCTATTGATAGAGCTTTGGAGGTGATAGAGTACAGAGGATAGAGTCTCAGTGGATAGAGATCCAGCAGCCAACATAGTTGAAGACAGATCTGAGTGAGGAGTCTTCAAGTGGAGAGAGGTCCACCAGTTAGTGCAGCAGAGAGACAGAGTCTTCTAGAAGATCACATAGCCAGAGCAGAAGGGGAAAGAGTTCTCCTATGGAAGAGATCCATAAACTTGAGATTAGGGGATCAACATCTCCTTTGGATAGAGATCCATAAACATTGTAATTGGGAGTGATTCCCAAAGAGATTGATTGAGAAAGTTTTAGTAAAATATTTTCTCTGTGGAGTAGCCCACATTGGGTGAACCACGTAAATTGTGGTGTCTCTATTGTGTATGGTTTATGTGCATTGCTTTGATTACTACTATTGATACTGCTATCTTTACACAACATAATATTGAATTGGAAGAAAAAGTAAAAAGTGGTCTTATACTATTCACCCCCCCTCTCAGTATAAGCTTGTGTTCTTCAATTGGTATCAGAGTGGGTTCCTTCGAAAAGGCTAACAACTTGAGGGCAGATTCTACAAAGAACACAGATGGCTTCACAGAAAGGATTATCTTCAAATAAGGCTCCATTGTTTGATGGTAACAATTATGCTTTCTAGAGCATGAGAATGAAGAACTACTTGATATCACAAGGATATGAGGTATGGCAGATGGTTGAAAAAGAGTATAAGGTTGAAGGTGATCCCGAGGAAGATAAGACTACCAGGAAATTGGTTGAGATCAATGCAAGAGCAATGAATTGTATTTTGAGTGGGCTACGTGAGATAGATTTTGCAAAGGTCATGGTATGTACTTTAGCTAATGAGATGTGGACCAAGTTGAGGAATACTTATGAAGGAGATTCCAAGGTAAAGTTGGCAAAACTACAAACTCATAGAAAAATATTTGAGGAATTGAAAATGGAAGATTCTGAAGATATTGCAAAGTTCTTACTTCGAGTTGATGAGATTACTAACACTATGAGAGGCCTAGGTTTTGAGATGAAAGAATCAGAAGTTACTCAAAAGGTTTTGAGATCACTTCCCATGAAATATGATGCAAAGGTTTCAGCAATAGAAGAAACAATGGATATCAACAAGTTAACAATGGAAGAATTGCAAGGTACTCTCACAACTTATGAGATGAGGGTAAGTAAGCATCAAGCTCCAATAAAAGAGATTGCATTCAAGGCTTCAGAAAAAGAGAAAGGAAAAGTTTCAGAAATAGATAGAGTTTTAGAAAATGATGAGGAAGCTAACTTCATCAAAAGGAATAAGGACTCAAGGAATTTTAGAGATATAAGGAAAGTCAAGTGCTACAAGTGTGGTGATCTTGGTCACTATGCATACAAGTGTCCACATGAAGAAATCAATGATGATGAAAAATAGGGTCAAAGAAGAAAAGAAGATGGAAAGCATAAGCATGACAAAGATGACAGATTCAAGCAAAACAGGTATGAGAAGAAGAAAATTTTTCGTAAGGCAAAGAAATCTTACTACATTGTAGAAGCAAGTGATAGTTCAGATTACAGTGATAAATATCAGTCAGATGAAGAAGAATGTACATTCTTTGGAATAAGTGAAGAAAAGCAAGAACACCTATTCCTAGGTATTGAAGTTAAAGAAGAGGATGTGCCTATTGAAGAAAGACATGAAGAGCTTGCCATAGCCATTGAGCAAGAAGATAGGTACAAGAAAGGTCTAAGGATACTAAAATGCTTCATATATGGAGATTTTGGGCATATAGATGATGATTGCACATACTACAACAATTACAACAAGGAAAGTGTATTTGAAAAAGAAAGCAATAGTTCTAGTGACAATTCCAACAGTAGTGAAAACAAAGAAGTCTCATTTTTGGTAATAGAAAAGGAAGAGGATGAGCCAAGTAAACAAAAATCAGAAATCAAAAGGCTAAAAGAAGAATACAGGAATCTTGAAAACAAGATTCGAACAGATGTCAAAATCAGAGAAGAACTACTTCAAACAATCAGTAATCTCAGAGAAGAGCTTCAAAATGCAAAAAGGATAGAAGAGAGGATGAATGAAGAACTAAGGGTAACAATGACAAGACATGATACATTAGATGAAAATATTCAAAAAGGAGTGGAAACTTATTTTAAGGTTGTATCTTACTTCCAAGAAAAGTCACACTCAAAAGGAAAGGAAGTTCTAAAATATGAAAGCAAGGAAGCACCTAAGATTTGTGAGGAAAGTTCCAAAGTTCCTATGGCTCCAAATATTCAGTTTGGTTCTTGTTTTGAGATAGGTGAATCAAGTTCAAAGGGAAAATAAATTCTTGAAGAGAAAGGCAAGGAAGAGGTTTTAGATGCTACAAAGAAGGTTCAAGAATGCAATGCACAAGTTGAAGATGATCATAAGGATAATGGTCAAGAAAGGTATGAGGAACCAAGGCATGAACAAAGGGCTTTTCAAGGATATTGTTTTTCTTGTAATGGATTTGGACATAGGGCTATACATTGCAGGATCCATGGATCAAAGAAGTTTGATTTTGCTAGAAGAAACTTCAAGGGAAGAAGGTATGGTTTTCAGGGACATTGCTTCTCATGTAACAAGATTGGTCATAGAGCTTTTTAGTGCAAAGGAAATGAGCAACATGGTTTTGGTTTTAGAGCTACACAATTCAGAAGTCATGGTTATAATGGTCATGAAAATAGAGCTTCACAATACAGGGTTCAGGAAAGGAATGGATATGGAAATTATTTTAAGAATAATTTCAGGACATGGGCACCATCCAAAGGCTACAATATCAAGTGTTTTAATTGCAATAACTTTGGGCATATTGCAAGATGGTGTAGGACTCAATTCCAAATAGGTTCAAGGCAAGAAGGTCAAAAAGGTTCAAGACAAGAAGATCAAGTAATTCATCAAGAGAAGGATATCAGAAAAACATGGAAGGAAGTTGATAGAGGAAAGAATCAAAGTAATATGGGAGTAAAGGTACTCCCACCCCAAAATTAATCACCTCAAGAGAGAAGGTGGTGAGGGGGCTAAGCTTAAGAGTCATATATTTTAGCCCCATAGGTGTCCCTTTTGCCATTGATGTCAAAGGGAGAGAGATTTGAGTTAGGGGGAGCAGCCTCCAAAGAGAGTATTGAGTTAGGGGGAGCAGCCTCCATAGAGAGTATTGAGTCAGGGGGAGCAGCTTTGATTCTCAGAGATGGTTTTTGCAGTGATTGTGGTGTTTGCATTAGAGGTGTTGCCATCAATGACAAAGGGGGAGATTGTTGGAAATTTGAGTTAATTTGAGGTATTTTATGTTGTCATTGATGTCACATGGATCACATTTGGTTTTGGTGGCCAAAATATTTCATAAATAAGCATTTATGATATTTTGGAAAGCATGGATATTTACAGGGTTTTTATGAAAACCAAGGCAGGCAAAATAAAAGGTTTTATTTAAAACCATGGTGGGCTTATGTGGAAAGGGCTTTTCTTAAAAGCCAAGGTGGAATTTTGTTTCATCGAAAAAGGACCTCCGGTGATGAAGATATTAAAGTTTAAAGTTTAAGTTTAAATTAATGGAGGGCCGACCTATGTGCAATTAATGGAGGTTGGCATATATATATATATATATATATATAAAGGTTTCAATTTATTTTGGAAATGGGGCATATTATATATCATTGAAAATCTTATTTCGAGGGCTATTTGACTAACTTATTTAGAAGGAGAAATAAGGTGTGTGTAAAGAGATATTTCTGATTTTGCAAAGGGGTTCCAAAAGTGAAGTTTGCCTTGTTCTTTTTCAAGAGGATTAATTCTTTCATGAGGTGACAAGGTATGCAATATTGTGATTTATTTTATTTTATGGTATAAGTGGTTTTGGGAGTGAAAAGGTTATGCAATGTTTTGATTTATTTTATTTTATGGTACAAGTGGTTTTAGGAGAGATAAGGAAGTTGTGCAATTAAAGGCCTTGGTGATGATTATTGAAAAGTGGAGTAATGTTGATTATTTTGTGATCTACTAACCCTTGTGAAGATTGGCAAAAGAATTTTGTGATTGTGGCAGATTTACAAAGAGGTTTTTTCATCTTCATAAAAGGTATGGGCACATTCTCCTATTGATTGTTTATGGTGGTTGATTTCTGAAATATCATTGGAGGGAAAAGGATTGTTTGTGGTTTCCTTTTCGAAAGTGGTTGGTTGAATGCTTCAAGGTTTTCTGAATTGAGAGTTGTGTCTAAACCTTGTTTGATAAGCATAGTTGTTGAAGCCCATTGGTTGTGAAAGAACTTGAGTTAGAAAAGAACATGAGTATCATTGTTATGTGAGATTTGTGGTTGAGCATTGTTGGAAACATTTGAGTTGGTTGATACATACTTGGACTAGGGTTGTGTGAGAAAGAGTTGTCCCTTGTGATGATTGGTTGAGTTGAGTTGATTGAGCCTAGTCAAGTGATGTGTGAAGTGATTGTTCAAGTTCTATGAAACAAACTATTCCATCATTCTATGTTGAGTTGAGATTAAGGTTAGAACATATTGAGTCTCTAACAATTCTCTTTATGGTTCTATAAGACTTGAATTGAGTTGAGGTTGATTTGAGTTGAGAGTGAGATTAGAACATATTGAGTCTCTAACAATTCTCTTTATGCTTCTATGAGTTGATTTGAGTTGAGTTGAGATTGATTTGGATTGAGATTGAGTTTAGAACATATTGAGTCTCTAACAATTCTCTTTATGCTTCTATGAGTTGATTTGAGTTGATTTGAGTTGAGAGTGAGATTAGAACATATTGAGTCTCTAACAATTCTCTTTATGCTTCTATGAAGTTAATTTGAGTTGAATTTTATATTTTTATATTAAATACATTGCCATTCATTGTTGAGTTCATTTTGAGTACTACTTGAGCATGATTGATTGAGCCTTTGAGAAGGCCTTTGGGATAGATTTGAGGATAGTTTTGAGACAGATTTGAGGACAATGTTGGGACAGATTTGTAGATAGATTTGGGCAAGTTCTTGGTGAGCTTGCTAGAGCATATTTGGGCAAGTTCTTGGTGAGCTTGCTAGAGCAGATTTGGGCAAGTTCTTGGTGAGCTTGCTAGAGCAGATTTGGGCAAGTTCTTGGTGAGCTTGCTAGAGCAGATTTGGGCAAGTTCTTGGTGAGCTTGTTAGAGCAATTGGGCAAGTTCTTGGTGAGCTTGTTATTTAGCATTTGACAAGTTCTGTGTGAGCTTGTTAAGCAGGTTCTGTGTGAGCCTATTGAGCAGGTTCTTAGTGAGCCTATTGATAGAGCTTTGGAGGTGACAGAGTACAGAGGATAGAGTCTCAGTGGATAGAGATCCAACAGCCAGCATAGTTGAAGACAGATCTGAGTGAGGAGTCTTCAAGTGGAGAGAGGTCCACCAATCAGTGCAGCAGAGAGACAGAGTCTTCTAGAAGATCACATAGCCAGAGCAGAAGGGGAAAGAGTTCTCCTATGGAAGAGATCCACGAACTTGAGATTAGGGGATCAACATCTCCTTTGGACAGAGATCCATAAACATTGTAATTGGGAGTGATTCCCAAAGAGATTGATTGAGAAAGTTTTAGTAAAATATTTTCTCCGTGGAGTAGCCCACATTGGGTGAACCACGTAAATTGTGGTGTCTCTATTGTGTATGGTTTTTGTGCATTGCTTTGATTATTGCTATTGATACTGCTATCTTTACACAACATAATATTGAATTGGAAGAAAAAGTAAAAAGTGGTCTTATACTGATTCACCCCCCCTCCCAGTATAAGCTTTATTCTTTAGTAATATGGTTTCTAGATTCCTTTCCTTTATTGTTGATCTATTTTACTATTGAACATTCAAATACCTGATGGTCAACTTCTCCACATCTATAACAATTTCTAGGGAATCCTCTACCATAACCTCCTCTTCCTCTTAAGAAATCTCTATTTTATCTATTATCTAGAGAAGTACTAGCTTCTCCCTCCTACCTTCATTGTCCTCTTCCATTTTTTGTTTTTCCTCTTCCTCAATAGGATCGTCCTCTTCCTATAACATTATTAATTTATTTTGTTGCATACGCAATAACTTTTCCTTTGCCATGAGTACATACTGATATGCCTCTTCAATGATTTGGTTTGAATCATACTGACTTCATCTTGTATGGACAATATTAATCCATTTATATATCTTGTCACTTTTTCTTCATCTTCAATATGACCTGCTCTTAAAATAAACTTATAAAAACAAATTGTATATTCTTCCACTCCTAACTCCTTTTGCTTAAGGTTTTGGAGTCTTCTAAACAATTCAATTTGATAATCAACAATTAAAAAAAGGAACCAAAACCATTGTTCAACATGTCTCATTGTTGTTCTTCCCAAGAAATAACAAAGTTAATCTACCCTCATCCCATAAATAAGGGGACAAGTTTCTCCACCACCTACAAAGTTATTCATTAACCCTCTTTTTATACGTATAAAACCACATATAATTTTTCTTCCTCTAAATAAGCCATATTTTTTTTGAATAAGCTATGTGTGGCTTTTATTGGGGGTCACTCCCATTACAAAAAAAAAATGATACATTGCTCTCATTACATTTCTAACAAATTAATTAAAGCATACCTATCTTTGCTTTTCTATCAAATATATTTTCCATCTTCCTCAAACTGCTAAGGTTCCATAATCATTTTTTTTTAAAGGAACGAACAACAAGAACAACCCTTACATGACATATAACTCCAGTAGATAGAAGAAAAACAAACATAACAGTCATCCATCAAAGAGAAAACCATTTTGATTATTTTTCTTCTATAGCAGAGATTCTTCCTCCTGTGGAGTGGTAAGATCTGAGAATGCATTTTTACACTTCAAGCTTCTGAGGTAATATCTAGTTGTACCACATTTTGTAGGATCTTCACTTTTAAAAACTCATCGTCATTAATTATTTCATAATTAGCTTTGAGTATGCCATTTGAGGTGTTAATTTTTTCTATGGAATCATCTGGATGGTCTTTAGTAACCATTTGGCTTTTCTCGATGATCGGATTTAAATTCTCCTTTTGGGGTTGAGTATTATGTTGCTTGCATGATTTTTGTTGGACAATTGATGCTTCTAGAGGATGAGCTCCTTCTTTAGTAACTATTTGGCTTTTCTTGATGATCTTATTCAAATTCTTCTTTTGGGGTTGAGTATTCTATTGCTCGCATGATTCTTGTTGAATAATTGGTGCATCTAAAGGATGAGCTTCTTTCTTTTGAACTGGGATATTTGAATATTTTGAATCATTCACATTCAATCCCTTCTCCACCAGGGAGGAATCAAAGCATGATTGGATGTTCGGGCATCTTTTCTTCAAGTGGCCATAATTCGTATTCAGGCCCTTCTCCACCAAGGAGGAATCAAAACATGATCGGATGTTCGGGCATCTCTTCTTCAAGTGGCCATATTGTTGACAACCATAATATCTTAGGGAGAAGTTTTCATATTTAATATTTTGGAGTCACTCCCCTTTTCTTGAGGGGATAGTAATGGATTGAGGCCTAGGAATTGAAACATCCATCCAAACAACCAATCTTGCTTTACTTATATTAATTATACTGGAAAATTTTCCCTCAGTTTGGATATCCATATACTGGAATGAACCAATGGAATTACCAATTTTGGTGAATATCTTCTCTCCCTAGAACTCCATAGGGAGAGCATAAAGATTCACCCAGACTGGGAAGAAATTAACTTCTTTTGTAAAGGGGTTGAAATTAGGAGTCAAAGGTCTTATATAGACACTCCTTTGTTCGAAAAACCAATTATATCTATAATCCATTACCCTGTATTTATCCTTTAAATTAGAAAAAGAAACAAAAAAGAAATTTTTGGGTAGGAGAGTTACTTGGAGATCTGAACTCCACTAATATTTAATGTATCCTTTGAGCTCCTCCAGGCTTGGTCTTTTACCTTTGAGTTTGCAAATAATTGTTCAAGCTTCATGATCAATCAGATCCAACCCAAATTCATCCTCTAAAATATTGATAGAGGGCATGGGTTCATCCACCTACGAACCCAAATATCCTTGAGAAATATTTCTTCTGATCGAAGAGGCTTTCTCACTAACTAAAGAGACAGTTTGCGAACAACCCTCTTGACTGCACCTAAGGTTTGCATCTCTTTTGTGAATATTGTACCCAAATTTATTACTTTATTCCATCGCTTGACTACACCTAGGGTTTGCATCTCTTTTGTGAATATTATACCCAAATTTATCGCTTTTTTCCATCACTTGACTACACCTAATATTTACACCCCTTTTGCAAAGATGATGAGGAATCTTAGACCTAGGGGCAAGGCTCCAAGTTTGAGGGTGGACAGTTTTTCCTCTAGATATCTTGCGATTCTAGATTCTGTTATCGGCTGACACATTCACGACGTCCGACGGTCAAGTGCCAACCGTTCGTCGCATTCCGACGTCATTCCTTCCATAGTCATTTTTGGCGTGAAACTCTGGTGATAGAAATACAGTGTTTCTCTGGCCGTGGACCCGTCCGATTTGATTTGCATTTCACGCCCACACCCACGTGGTCATTGTAGCTACCCATGTGGTCATCGTAAAGGCCAGCTCGAGCACAGTCCATGCACTCTGATTAGCCACGCGTACTGAACAGTGGCCACCTGGTTTTCTGTGCGAGACGTCCACTGCTATCCTGAATCACTTGGGCGTTGACGTAAACTATTTGTTTAATTCCAGCCCCTTTGGTAAACACACTTACCATATATCAAAAAAAAAAAAAATTATTTTGTCTTTATTCACTAGTCAAAATTTTGACTATCTTTAGAAAGACATTGTGCAAGCATATTTTCGCACCATTGTGCAAATATTTATTTTGCCCTTCCATTGTACATTTGCACTTTTTGCAAATTAAATTGGGCACGTTTTTTTTTTGTTTTGCACATTTTGTAACTTGTCTTTTTGTGACAAAATTTGCTGGCGATCACTCGAGGTCAAATGGCTTCCGAATTGGCCGACAAGTTGGCTCAAGTAACCCAACTTGTCAGCGTTTTGGCTGATAAGGTTACTTCCAATGAAGTTCAACAACAATGTGAGGTTCCGGTTTACACTGGTTCGTGAGATCTCGAGGTCCTCAATAGTTAAATTTTGGACATGGACAGTTGGTTTGCGTATATCAAGATTGCAAAGGATCAGGAAGTTAACTTTGCAAAGTTGAAACTTTCTGGCATTGCCAAGGTCCTTGTCACTGATCGACAATGGACCCAAAATCCCATTGACACGTGGGATGAATTGCAACGAGTATTGAAGAATAATTTTTATCCTTCTAACTATGCCACTGAGCTTGAGATCAAGTGGCTTCGTCTTTGACAAACCTCCAGTATGACTGTTCATGATTATATTTTTCAATTTAGCAAGTTGTGGATTTTGAATTCTATACAGGATAATGCAACACAACTTGTTAACAAATTCAAAAGTGGCTTGCAGGAACCCATTTACAGTAATATGAAATACAAGTTGATTGTAAACATTGACATGGATTTCAATCAAGCCCTTCTTGTTGAGGAGGAAATGAGGGAGCAATCACGTGGGACTCACTCTTCTATGTCAGGAGGAAATCATAAGGCTTCTCCTCAACCTTCCAAGGGAGCTAAATCTTCTTCTTCTCCTTCTCCCTCTTCTTCATCTTCCCCTTCTTCTTCTTCATAAAAATCTTTTTCTTCTAAATCACCTTTGATTTGTAATTATTGTAAAAAGCCAGGGCATACTCAAAAGAGGTGTTTTAAGTTGCAAAATGTGAAGAAACAATCCCTAGTTGTAAAGCCTTCCAATGAGGACTCACAAGAAAGTCCCATTGAGGCTACAGGGGAACGTAAGCCTTATAATGAATTGGTAGGGTTAAACAAATTGACCCTTATGAAAACTTCACAAGGTGATCGCGAGAATTTTTTTGTGACTACAGTCCATCTTAGTGACACCTTTATGATTGATTGTATAATCGATAGCGGCTCGTAGAAAAATCTAATTGTGAGGTTCGTTGTTGACAAACTGAAGTTATCGATGAATCCCCAT
This sequence comes from Wollemia nobilis, assembly GCA_028583015.1. NCBI lineage: Eukaryota > Viridiplantae > Streptophyta > Pinopsida > Araucariales > Araucariaceae > Wollemia > Wollemia nobilis. The sequence goes on from JAQPPZ010003276.1 coordinate 2,653,153, forward strand.
CCTCATCCTTATCCTTTTGGATGGAAGGACAATGGGATTACATCCGACATCACACACACTTGCACTGTGAATTTTGCTTTTAGTCCTTCTTTTGTGGACTCGGTTGTGTGTGATGTAACTCCAATGGATTGTTGTGGTTTGTTGCTTGGAAGACCCTATCAATACGATAGGAGGTCTATACATGATGGGTACAAAAATACATACACTTTGCACAAAGACAATAAAGCATTCATAATCAGAAGTACACAACAAACACCTCATAATTTGATGTTGAGTTGTAGACAAGCACGCAAAGCTGTAAACCAAGCAAAGGAATTAGCACTCATCTTCATCAGACCAATTCAAGAAGAAAAACAAGCACCTAAGCACACTAATAACAAGATTTCTTCAGTTCATTCACTACTTCAATCATTTTCTGATGTTTTTCAAGAACCCACAAGTCTTCCTCCTGAAAGACAGATTAATCATAGTATTGAGATTGTTCCTGCATCTTCTCTTCCTAATTCTTCAATGTATAGACAATCAATAGTGCAAATGGAGGAAATTAAAAAGCAAATTCAAACATTATTGACTAAAGGGTTCATTAAACCCAGTACTTCCCCTTGTGCTTCTCCTATCTTGCTTGTGTTGAAGAAGGATGGCACATGGAGATTATGCATTGATTTTAGGGCACTCAATAAGATTACAATCAAGAATCGTTATCCACTTCCTCGCATTGATGATCTTTTGGACCAATTACATGGTGCAAAATTCTTCTCCAAAATTGATCTCAAAAGTGGGTATCATCAGGTGAGAATTCAAGCAGAAGACACTTGGAAAATAGCATTTAAGACCAAAATGGGGCTCTTTGAGTGGCTTGTCATGCCCTTTGGCCTTACAAATGCTCTAGCTACATTCATGCGGCTGATGAATGAAGTATTCAGAGATTGTCTAGATCAATTTGTAATCATCTATTTGGATGACATTCTTATATATTCTTCTACTTGGGAGAATCATTTGGAACACTTGGAAACGGTTCTTCAAACTCTTCGAAAGAACCAATTGTATGCAAATTTTCCTAAGTGTTCATTTGGAAAAACATTCATTGCCTATCTTGGGTTTGTCATTAGTGAAAAAGGTGTGCAAGTAGATCCTTCCAAAGTTGAAGTTATCTTCTCTTGGCCAACTCCTACTTCAGTCATAGAGTTAAGGAGTTTTCTTGGACTTGCCAATTTCTATCGCAAGTTCATTGGAGGATATTCTTCTATTGCTGCATCTTTACACTATTTAACGAAGATCAAAGTTCAGTTTCAGTGGACAAAGGAACAAAAAAAATCCTTTGACACATTGAAACACAAATTGAGTACTACACTAGTTCTTGTTCTTCCTTATTTGTCTCAACCATTTGAGATAGAAACTGATGCTTCGCAAGTTGCACTTGGAGCTGTGCTCATGCAGAATGGCCATCCAGTGGCCTATCATTCAAAAACATTTTCAGAGGCCAAGAACTATTCTACATATGATAAGGAGTTTTATGCTTTGGTTCAAGAAATCAAGTATTGGAGGCATTATCTCTTGGAAAAAGAAACAATTGTTCATACAGATCACATGCCCCTTAAGTTTCTTCAATCTCAAACAAAAATTGAAGAAGCTAGGCACATGAAATGGGCATCGTACTTGCAACAATTCCATTTGGTAATCAAGTACAATAAAGGATGAAACAATGCAGTGGCTAATTGTTTGAGTCATCCTCCTTCTACTCTTGTTTTGACAGTTGTCACCACTTCCCATCTTGGCTTTCAAACTTGGCCTACACAGTATCCTATGGATCCAGATTTTGACAAAGTTTTCCACCAACTTTCCAATCCTTCTTCAAATTTGAGAGCTCTTCAGGACTTTCATATTCAAGATGGAATGTTGTACAAATTGGACAAACTTTGTGTTCCTCATGGGAACAGGGAGTCTCTTCTGAAGGAGGCTCATTCCACACTCTATGGGGGACATTTTGGTAGGCAGAAAAATATTCATCATCTTCAGCGGTTTTTCTTTTGGCCACACATGCAAAGAGATGTTCTTTGCTTCTTGTGACAATGTGCAGTCTGTAATCGCTCCAAATCAGCCAATAGGAAATTGGGAATGAGCATGCCTTTGCCCATTCCTTCTCGTCCATGGGAAAGCATTTCCATGGATCTCTTGAGCGGTTTTCCAATGAAAGTACGCAAGCATGATTGTGTCTTTGTTGTGGTGGATAGATTTAGCAAAATGGCCAAATTCATTCCTTGTCACAAGACAAGTACTGCACAGGATCTTGCCCAAATCTTCTTTGAGGTGGTATGGCATTCTTTTGGTCTTCCTACTAGCATTGTCTCTGATCATGACTCGCGCTTTGTGGGTCACTTTTGGCGATCACTTTGGAAGATTTTGGGAGTATCTCTTAACTTCTCTACTACTTATCATCCACAATTCGATGGGCAGACAGAGGTAGTTAATCATACTCTAGTGCAGAGTTTGAGGATTTACCATCATTCCACTCTAGCCAAGTGGGACTTAAGCCTCACTCACATTGAGCACGCCTACAACCAGGCCATCCACAGTTCTATCGAGCACTCTCCATTTGAAGTGTGTTTTGGTTTTCAACCACTTGCTCCTTATGAGTTACCTTTGTCTTTGCCTTCTTCAACCACAATGCACATTCAGAAGGCACAAGACAAGGCCAACTCTTTTGTACAGCATTTGCAGAGTCTTCAATCCAAAGTGGTTCAAATTCTTCAGAAGACTCAGCAAAAGCATAAACAACAGATGGACAAGCACCGCACACCTCATTCCTTTCAAGTTGGTGATAAAGTATGGTTTCATCTTGACAAACGCCGATTTGCAGATAAGGCACATAGCAAAATCAAGCCTCTTAGTTATGGGCCTTATACTATTCTTCAACAAATATCTGAGAATACCTTTCGCTTGGACCTTTCAACTCATCTTGGCATTCACGATGTCGTCAATGTTGATCTTCTCAAACCATACTATGATTCCACATTGGAAACAGTTCCAGCCATCATCCATCCAGTTGATGTGGTTCCTGATGCTCGGCTTCCGCTTGATGCTGATACAGTCTTTGATACGAAGACCCGACAAACACGCCAAGGTGTTTCTACTTCATATCTTGTGGCCCGTCGAGGCCAATTTCCACATCAGGATTGCTGGATTTCTGCTCACATTCTGTCCCGAGATTTTCCCTCTTTGTTAAAAGCATTGGATTCCAATGCTTCTTTTGTTGGGACAAATGATGAGGAATCTTAGACCTAGGGGCTAATTATTTTTAGACCTAGGATATTGTAATTAGGACTTAGTATGCAAAATAATCAACGTGAGTTGTTTGTTTCCTCCATTGAATGGTCTAGGTCTAGGTGTTTTTGTTTTCGGCATTGTAGGGCTTACATATTTAGCCTTTTCGAATTTGTGTACGTAAATCCTTGGAGCAGTTCATGATTTCCAGGATTACGGTTTTCCTTTTGGGCTTATTTAAGTCCTATGTTTTTTTAATAATATTCAGCTTCAATATTTCCATATCAAAAGAGAAATGCTATCATTGTTGTTGGTGCTTTGGTTCTCTGTAGGCTTCACCCTCACCTACCTCCACATGGCCTCGAAAGCCCTACTACCCATGTCCATCCTCATCGCAGCCTTCGCGCTCATCGGTGTGCGCTCGTTGCAACCTCCACGCTCGTGCACGCTCATCGCAGCATGGTAGAACCCTAAAGGTTCTAGAAAATATTTAAATAATAAATAAATAAAATAATACCTAATTTAAGAGAATCACTATTGCATTGATAGGGGATCCCTCCAATGGATTTCAATATATGTTTAATAATTTATTTATGCCTTCTTTCAAATGACAGAATTATACAATGTTTTATACCCATTCTAGGGTTATGAGTGAAAAGACACAATGCTAACCTAACCCTAATATTATAATATAATAATTAATTTATAATTAATTATTATATTATTGATTATTCTAACCATAGGATATGAAATATATGTTATTATTATTAATAAATAGTTAGGGTTAGGATAGGATCCTAACAATCCACCCCTCTTAAAAACAGCTTTATCCTCAAAGCTGGGAATCTTTGTCGGTTAATCTTCTCGCATACCGCAATTTTTGAATTGAAAGTAATTCAATCCCCTCAACAATTATCTGTACTTAGGTGAAGTGTATTGCCGCAATTAAAATCAGAATTATGGTAATTGTGATATCATTAGAGAATTCCATCGGAGGCTTTCCCAACTTGCCATTTTAAATACTTTGGGGTATTGATTTCAGTGAGAAAGCAATTCATTCATAAGGATGTGATATGGTTGGATTCCTTTTATCTCTTTTAATGTGACTATGAGACAATAGAAGCAATAAACTTGAAATATATTAGCAAGAAACAAATTGCTTCTCCATCCTTAAATTCAATGTCTCAATTTTCTAAATTCCAATTAGCTAAGGTTTGAAGTAGTACTCCTTATAACTCCCTACTTTTGAAATTCTAGAAACTAACAATATTTGCAATCTAATATAATTTTTCAATGTTATACACCTTATATCATCTATTAAAAATATTATAAATATTATGTAGTTTGTATTTAAATAAATATATTTGAAATAACTTCTTGAGAATATAAACGTCTACTTTGGAAAATAATTGCTTATCCCTTCAATGTAATAATAATAAGCTTCAATGTAATACTAATAAGTTTGACCTTATTGCTCCATCCAATTACTAGAAAGCATTAATAGGAATACTATGTATACCTTTTTTATTTGAAGTAGGTTAGGTGTTTGACCTTGTTTCCAATATGATTCTAGCTTTGGATTTATCAATTCTGCAATCCCTTCAATCTGTGTATGTTTTATTATGAACGTATGTTGGTTTTGACTTAACTCTTCATGCTATATAAATGCTTTTCTTGATCCTCGATGTATGCATGTTCTGAAATGGCTAATCACCAACGGTCATCTCCCAACGACTATTAAGTGATATTGTGACAGTGCGGTCTCCAATGGTTAATAAATGAAGGCCTTTCAAATTGACATGCTTATGAAGGTTGGGATTTGCGTTGTCAGTGATGAAATGAAGATGGGACCTTATTTGAATTGAGATAATTCATGGTGCTCTTTAACAACCTATGACTAATTCATTTTTTTTGTGTGCTATTTCATCTCTTCTTTTTATTGGTCCACACATATAATGTCCAACAATTTCCTTCTTATTCTATGCATGGTCTAGAAGATTTCAACTAATCAGTGGTTAGTGTTCCTTGAAAGTGTTTTGTAATCTAAAACCAACAACTATCATGTAACGATCACATAGATATTAACTTCTCCAATCAAATTATCGATGAACGTGTGGTTAGTGTTTATCTCCATTTTTTTTTTAAATAAAGGGGTAAAAAGTTATTGATAAAAAGTCTGGATTACAGAGTACAACTGAGCTTCCAACCAGGACTCAAATAAACAACCAAATAGGCTAAAACCACTAGACTAGAATGACACCCGGAAAAGACAACAAGAATAAACCACATTAAGTCTCTACATCCTTGTGGATCAACTCCCATAGGCGTTGAGAGTCCCCAGATGGGAGACTCTCCCAATTATTGATACTCCAAGGATCCAGCAGCTCAGAAGCCCTTTTGGCCAGGTAATCAGCAACCACATTCCATTCCCTTGGAATGTGCACAAAGGATATAAATTCAAACTCTTCACTCATTCTAAGAATCTAAACGGCTACAGAGACCAACTGCCAATTAACTTCCTACACCCTTTTATTGTTTAAAATATTAACCACAATTTGAGAGTCAGACTCGTAGATAATCCTATGCCAGCCAAGCGAAAACCCCCTCCACAAGGCCTCAAGAATTGTAAGAGCTTCCATAAAATTATTGGAGTGAACACCTCTAATAATGGAAAAGAAAAAATTGACACCACCAGTAGAATCTCTCCCAACACCTCCAATGCCAGCATGTCCAGGATTACCCCTGGACGATCCATCAGTATTAATTTTTAAAACTCCTCTAGGGGTGGCCTCCACCTACCATCTCTCCTAACCTTCTTGCTGAGCTGAGGAACCCTACTAGGGCTATAAGAGTTCACACCATCCCCAAAGAGACCAAGGGCTTGCTGTACCTTCTCCTCCCTAGAATCCAAAAGAGGGTCCACATCACATTTGCTATGGATGGTTTCCTGAACCATATACAGGATCCTTTGCTAGATCTGTTGAACAGCCAAATAACTACCCTGAAATATGCATTAGTTCCGTTCGAGAAAAATTTTCCAGATGATGCAAGAAGGGCCCAAATTCCAAGCCACCCGAAGGAAGGGGGCCTTGGTCGGAGGTCTGCCTAGACTACTCCAAAACTCCACCAGGGACAGCACATGAAAACATGGATGGTTCCAGGCTCTCCACCAACGATGCCAACTTTCTCTGGCAAAGCAGCATTGGAAAAATAAATGAGAAGAGTCATCCTCATTCTTACCGCAAAGGACACAAAAAGAGGGACCCTAAAATACCCTCTTCCTCACATTATCCCAAGTGAGGCATTTATTACGAGCTACCAACTAGAGAAAGAAGTTACATTTTGGCCAAGAAAATTTGTTCCACACATTTTTCCACCAAGTGATAGGAAGAATCCCATACTTTTACTTATCAAGAACCTGATAACCATAGGCTACCGAGTAGGTTCCCTTAGGATCAGGGTTCCAAGCCAAAATATTTTTACCCCTCAATGAAGAACAAGGTATCCTCGTAATAATAAGAGCAAGCACCTCTCTATCCTTGTCCAGTCCCCCCTGGGGCCATTCTTGTGGATATTTCCACCTCTACATCTCCATATTTCCAAAAGAATAGATTTTTTTTAAGTTCTCCACACGAGACCAGCCTGCTTCCAAGAAAAAAATGCTTAGGGAATGTAACCTAGGATATTGATTCAAGATAGGAGGGTGGCCATCCCAAGAATCCTCCCAAAAAAGAGCATTTGATCCCTGATTGCAAATCTAGAATAAACCCCGCTTGATTAAATTAGCTCCTCTTTTCGTAGTGTCCCAAATAACTGAACCTTTCCCAACCAAGCTGACTCTAGGGATTTCAGCCTCATAAATACCTCTCAAGTATTTACAAGATAATATTTTAGCCCAAATCTAATCTTGAGAGGTACACCATCTCCAATAAAGTTTTGTAGCCAAAGCCTACCCAAAAAGAGCTGTCTGTCGCAACCCAAGGCCTCCCTCTTGCACCGGCCTACATATAGAATCCCACCTAACCAAACTCCATTTAAATTGATCAAGTTTCCAGACCATAAAAACTGTCTTTACAAAGCATCCATGTCCTTGATGAAGTGAGAGGGAGCTATTTTTACAAAACATCTATAAATGGACAAAGCTTGAACAACAGATTTTAAAAGCAACACTCTACCTGCATTGGATAGCCATCTGAAAGTCCAGTGATTCACCTTCCTTCTAAACTTATCAATCATAGACTGCAAAGAATATCTAGGTAGAGGGTGAGATGAAATTGGAATACCAAGATAAATGAAGGGGGGATTCCCAACCTGGAATCTTAGAATGCGAACAATCGTGTCTTGAATAAGAGGAGGGGTATTGAAGAAGAAAATAGAAGACTTGTCCTCATTAATCAACTATCCAAAAGCACCAAGATATATGTCAAGATCTTGTCTAATATTTCCAGCTTCCCTGATAGTGGTAACTCCCAAAAAAGTAGTATCATCAACAAATTGAAGGTGGGAAAGAGGTGGAAAACTACTATCCCACTTCCACCCCTGAATGAGACCCTGCATGACTTGATACTTGAGCAATCTTCCCAACCCTTCCACCATAATGATAAACAAATAAGGAGATAAAGTATCTCCTTGCCTCAATCTCCTTGAGGCCTTAAACAACTTTGATGGCTCATTATTAACAAGAACAGATAATGAGGAAGAAGAAACACAACTCATCACCCATCTAATCCATTCCTCCTCAAATCCAAAAGCAGTAAGAACTTTCTGAAGAAAGGATCATCTGACCCGATCATAGGCTTTGACCATGTTCAACTTAATGAATATAGTTTTCTCCTTAGAATTTTCCATTGATTGAATAGCTTCTATAGCAATAACAACCCCATCCAAGATTTTTCGGCCAGTAACAAACCCTCCTTGCTCCTCAGAGATGATTTTGCTCAACCATATCTTCGACCTCTCAAAAATAATTTTTGTGATGATCTTATACACAACATTGCAGAGAGCAATAGGCCTGAACATATCCAAGGAATTTGCTCCCTCTTTTTTGGGTATAAGAACCACAAAGGTAGCATTTAGGGCCCTTAGCATCTGTTTGTTCTTTTGGGACTCATGGACCACCTCCAAAAGATCAAATTTGATTAAATACCAAAACTCTTGATAAAACTCAATCGAGAATCCATCTGGGCCTAGGGCTTTTCCTTTTTTCATCTTGAATACAATATTTTCCAACTCCTCAAGGGAAATTGGACCCATCAAGTGCTCATTCATCTCTCTAGAAACAATCGCTGGAATATAGTTTAGAATAAGCTTTTCATTCTCATCATCTGATAGGAAGTCCTCCTTTGAAGAGAGGAAAAATACCTCTTAGTCTCTTCTGAAATATCCCTGAAAGAAGAGCAGGGCACCCTGAGAATTCACAAGAGAGGTAATCAAGTTACCATTACGGTGAGCGTTAACTGAGTTATAAAAGAAGGTTGTGTTCCTATCCCCTTCCTGAAGCCAATCTACTCGATTTTTTTGTTTCCAAAAAATTTCTTCCCTCAGTTCCCATTCAACAAGGTCTTTCGCAGCCTCAGATTCCTCAACAAGAAGCTCCTTCGTGAATCCCTAATCTCTAATATTCCTTGAAGCTTCTTCCATCCTCCTAAGAGCTGCCAGCTTAGCCAAGGAAAGGTTCCCAAAATTCAGTCTATTCCATCTCTTCAATTTATGTTTTACAAATTGTAATCGCTTCATAAAGGAATACATAGCGGTGCCATGAGGAGGTTTGCTAGTGGTCCACCAGCCTCGCATGAAATCATGAAGCTTAGGATCACGAAGCCACATAAGTTGAAACTTAAAGGAGGGATTCTTTTTAGCCCTAACTCCAAATCAGAGAGTTTGATAAGCCAATGATCAGATCCCCTACCCTCCAGAATCACAGAACTAGCACATATGTTATTACCCATCCAATAACTAGATATCAAAAACCTATCTAGTCTCTTTGACGTGGAAGCTTCCCCACATCTTCTATTGTGCCAAGTAAAGATATCATTATTTGGCTTGATGTCAACCAAGTTTAGGGCCTGGATATGAGAACTGAAGACAAAAGAAAAAGGCTCGAGATGGTCCACCCCCACCATGTTTCTCGTCTGGACAAGTGATAGAGTTGAAGTCTCCAGCCAAAATCCATGGATACAGGGAAACCAAACTTCTCACAAAGCAAATGTGCTTCCACAAATTCACTTTACCATTGTAATCAACAGGAGCATACACATTTGTAAGTAGGATGATTTCCCCAGATTCGTTATCATGCCCGACCATTGAAATAGACCATCTGCTGGAAATCCAAGTAAGAGGGGATATCTTAATCGGATCCCATAAACAAGCGATGCCACCAAGCATATCCACATGCACAAATACACTGGCATTGCCCCCTTCTCCACAAATTGAGAGCAATATTGAACATACTATCAATAGCCAATTTAGTCTCCTGAATAAACACCACATCTGGAGAATGCACATGAACCAAATCACGAACTTTTTGTCTGGGGATGCTATTCAACCCCCTTATATTTCATGAGAGGATAATCATTTTTGGGGGTTATAAAAATGGGAGTCCAATGTTCTCACCAAGCCTGACTCCACCAAAGTCTCCCTCATTAACTTAATTTTATCCTGGTCCTTCTTCCGACCCACCTTCATATTCTTATCCGAAAAACTTTTTTTAATTATTTTTTGCTGCAATCCCAACACCATAGGAGTTTTGCAGTCCAAGGATGACTGCATCAGTGCCTGAGTAGGAGAGGGCATAACTAAATTTGTACCAATTTCCAAAATAGTTTCCCTTATAGGGCTAGACCCAACCATGTACCCTATACTCAGATCCAAAGCCCTTTGTTCTTCATTTAAACCCCCTAGATCTGATTCCTTAAGTTTCCTCTCAAGAAGAGACATCTGATTCGGCCTTGTTATATTTGCATCGGTAGCGACATTTCGGGTATCTCCATGCACTGATCAAGATCATCTAATATTTCAAAATGGTTGAGTAGAGCATCTGGTTGGCTATCCTTAAGGTCTTTGTTTGCCCTTCGTCCTCTGTTTCGAGATTTTATCGGAACAAAACCTTCCTTATCTCGTTCCCCTTCCTTTATCGGGTTTTTCCTTTATCCAAACTTTGTCCAAACCGAGAGGGCCCAGGATTTGAAGCCACAAGCGAGACAAACTTAGGGTATTTTCTTTGCAGGTGACCATATTCACGGTAAATCCGACAACAAAATGGAAGAGCTTCATAGTCAAGTTTTTGAACCCATGTAGTTGATCCAAATTGTATTTCAATAGAATCTGGAATAGGATTATTTAAGTCAATTTCAACACAAATACGAGCAATAGATATTACCTTTTTATCCATTGTCTGTTGTGATGGTCCAACCGGCTTCCCAAGAAGAAGGGCAATCTTATGCAAGATATCAATTCTCCAAAATTCCAACGGGAGCCATGGAAGCCGCACCCATACTGGAACCCGCGACGGCCGCTCCTCTGATGGGTTGAAACTCACATGCCAGGGTTTAATAAAGAGTCCCACTTGGTTGTAGAAATAAGGACCCCCTTCAAATGCTTTGTTACGATCTGCAATACAAGAGAAAACCACCATAAAATAATTGTTCGCACTCAAGCATCACCTCCACATCACCTTCAGGATTCCAAGTCTTCCTGACCCAAGCCTCCACAAAGGGGAGAGAAATTCGAATGCCCAAAAATTTACCAATAAGGGCATGTTTGGTTAGATACTCCACATCTTCCGCCACCGAATCTAGTTGAACCACTAGAACTGGTCTGGCTTCACATCATTCCAAACATCCATTGTTCTTTAACAAGCGGTTCCCAGCATGCACTGGAAAATCCTGTTCCTTCTAGTCAATATCACGAACATGCACTCTGTGCCGGACCCAATGCCATCACGACATTCTTCCAATTTTTCAGACCTCCTCCGAAAGTTGTTGCCATCCCCGCAAAGCAGTTTTTCTTCATCAAACCTTAGCAAAGCAGTTTTTCTTCATCAAACCCTAGCCTGATTGACCTTCCTGAAAGTGACTTTTTAATAATAAGGTACCAATTTATTTTTTTGATGTTTATGCATGTTTTTTAATCCTATTGAACACTGTATATCATATTTAATTTTTTCTTCAAATATTGCTAGTGTGTTTTTTTTTTTTTTTTTTTTTTTGGATTTGTGTATATCATATTTAACAGTATTTTATACAAATTTAACAACATTAGAATTAAAATCTCGTAATTAAACAGATGCTCGGGACGCTGCTGGCTGAAGGTGTTGTTTGCTGCATGTTTAGAATATCCAAGGCCCTTTATTATTCTGGTCGAATTACCATGGAAGTCGAAAAAATACCAACTGTGAAACTGAAAAGCAACTGAAATATCATGGGAGTCAGAGCTACAAACGGGGACTTCATATGTACGCCCCTTCGCGATTCAATAGCTCGAAAGTATATGTCATATGAGGGCTGAAAGAATTGAAGGCCTTAAAAATATTACTCAGAATTACAATTTATTCAATCTCTCAACCATCCAATTGGTCTTCTATAAAGCGTCAAACAGCATGAGGGGAACATTGGGCATAAAGAAAAGAGTGGGCCTGTCCACGCTGCGCCTCGCTTTCTAGAATATAGAATTTCATTCCACTTTTAAGAGAAGAGGTATTCGAGGCTTGGGCTTTATTTTGTATTGAATTTGTCATTTTTGAATTCACTGGCATTTTCATTATTTCACAAACGATTGCATAAAATAGGAATCTGCGTATTCATTTTCAGGTAAAATGGAGGCGATTACTTTCTTTTTTTAGGTGAGGACAAGAGATAATAAATGGCAGTCATACTCCATGGTTACATTTTTGTCCACCTCTTTTCCACGTTAGATAATATTTCTTTTAATCAATAGTGTTGATCTATCTTATTTCCCAGTCTTGTAACACATATATTTGATACCTTATTTTTCAACACTATCATGATGCTGCAATGATGTGCTGGTTTGTAACGCTCGTATGGAATCCCTTCTTGAAATGGCTCTTTCTTTATTGGCAGTTGCTGCTACGTCTGTTACATTTGGTCCTATTTTCAGCGGCTATCAAAATGATGCAGACATAAACATTTCACAGGATGGGCAAAACTATTGGTTTATCTTCTATTGTTCGTTTTACCCTATGGAGACCAACGATGTCCTCAATAGCGTCTTATGTTCACCTGCAGATTCGAAACTTGAAATGTGGGCATCTTCTTTACTTGTAATTGGGTAGCCAATGGTGTGGTAATGTAGCAATGTGCAAGTTCAAGATTATTGGAAATTTTGAGTAGTTGTGTTGTCATTGATGTCAAGAGTCAGTGTGTCAGGGATGTCAAAAATCAATGAAGGAATTGACATAAGGAGGGTTTTGAGTAGTTGTGTTGTCATTGATGTCAAGAGTCAACACAGTGATGTCAAAAATCAATGAAGGAATTGACATAAGGAGGGTTAAAATATTTATATTTTAAACCCAAGAGATTTGGTTTAGAGCTTCACATGATTGTTGGATATTTTGAGTAAATGAGTTGTCATTGATGTCAAGAGTGAGTGGTCATTGATGTCAAGCTTTCAACACGAGTCAATGGTAGTTTCAATGGGCAGCATCAGTTTCAGGTTCTCTAATAAGTGCAAAAGGATAGTCCATTTTCAATTGATCAAGACCCGGTTCCAAGAAGTCAAATGTGGTCCAAAGTGCAAAGAAGAAACCCAAGCAAATAATATTATAATATTTATTTATAATATTATACAAGGAAGTTTAAATTAATTATAAATTAATTAATATAATTTTTATTATAAATTAATTTATTAATTAATTTACTTAACTTATAAGTTATTTAAATTAATTATTAATTATAAGTTAATTTATGTTAATTTTAAATAACCCTAAGGTGGGTTATTAAGTCAAAATTTGAAAATTCGAATTCGACATCGAGTGCCGACGTGGGGAGCAAATTAACCAAGTGTGTATAAAAGGGGGACTACCCCACCTTAGCCAAAGTCTCTTATGCCTTCGAATTAAATTTAATGCTATGTGAGCTTGTGTGAATCGTGTCTGTGCAACAAGAGGATTTCATTTTTATTAAAGTGCTTAGAGGAGGCAAAAGGATTTCACCCACCAAGGAGGGAGCCTTGGTCACCAAGCGTTGGTAGCACAGTTGGCAACCGCAACGTGAGCAAGACGTGAGGGCAGCGATTGGTGCAGGTTCAAATCCGCGGGAGGATTATCTTTTATTTTGTGTTGAAATTGATGGTGGATGAAGGTTGAAAAGGAAGGAAGTCTTCCTTCCTTCACGTGGGTGTCTATAGCCCATGCGATGGGCACCAAAGTGCTAAGGCACTTGGCGCTTGGGGAGACGGTGGTTTGAATCACGCTGAAACCATTTTGGGGAGAAGATAAAGGTATGCATTAGTTGAGCAACGAAATTTTCGGAGGAATTAGTTGAGCTATTAAAAATTAATTTTTGCATAATTTATTTGGCTTGTAAGGTTTTAAGGGGAGTTATAAGGTTGATGCAAAATATTTTTTTTTTTGTGTTATTTGCTTTAGTGTTTGAAAAGGGTAATAAGGTGTTTTAGGAAGATTGTTTGAGGTTTTGTGGTGTTGGAGATTATAAGGTGTATCCAAATAATTATTTTTATGTATTGATTTGATGAATGTTAATTCCAAGAAGGAGCAATAAGGTGTATTTGAGCTTTGATTATTTTTGTGTGTAAGGAATATTAGAGAAAGTGTTAAGAGTGATATTTTGTCATGTAACCATTGAAATTGGAAAGAAGAAAATTGTGATTGAGACAAGTTTTCTAAGGCCACTTCTACATCAAACAAAAAGGTATGGGCACATCTTCCTAGTGAGTAATTTTTGAATGTTGTGAATGTAAAGTTGGAGTGAAAATTATTGTTTGGTAAGCATTGTTGAGTGTGTTTTGAATTAATGCTTCAAGGTTTTCTGGAATAAAGAGTTGTTGATAAAACCTTGTTTGATAAGTATTGTTGTTGAAGTGATTATTTGAGTGAATTTAAACTAGGGTTTGCAAATATCATGAGTATCATTGTTATGTGAAGATTGTTTGATAAGCATTGTTGTTGAAGTAAGTGAGTAAAGAACTTAAACTAGGGTTTGCAAAATCATGAGTATCATTGTTATGTGAGATTGATTGATAAGAATTATTGGAAACATTTGAGTGAGTGTTCTTATGCTTGGACTAGGGTTTGTAAGCAAGGATTAATTCATTGAGTGATTGGTTGAGTAGATTTGGTTGAGCCTAGTCAAGTGGATGTGTTGATGTGATAGTTCAAGTTCTATGAAACAAATTGTTCTATATTCTGAATTGAGTTGAGAAAGAGATTGAGTGTTGATGAATGTGAAACATATTGAGTCTCTAACAATTCTCTATATGTTTTTGTGATAAAAGAGAGATTGAAAGTGATTGAGAGTTTGTGAGTGTGAAGCATATTGAGTCTATAACAATTCTCTATATGTTTCTATGGTAAAAAGAAATATTGAAAGTGATTGAACATTGTGGTGAATGTGAAGCATATTGAGTCTCAAACAATTCTCTATATTTTTTTGTGATAAAAAGAGTGATTGAAAGTGATTGAGCATTTTGGTGAATGTGAAGCATATTGAGTCTCTAACAATTCTCATTATGTTTCTATGAGATTGGACAAGTTCTAATGTGGACTTGTTGAGTAGATTTGAGGTAAGTCTTAGAGAAGACTTGTGGATAGATTTGTGTGAGCTTTTGTGGAAGCTTACAATACAGTTTGAGAATAGAGATTGAGAGCAGATTTGGATAAGTTCTAGTGAGGACTTATTGAGTAGATTTGGACAAGTTCTAGTGAGGACTTATTGAGCATATTTGGACAAGTTATAGTGAGGACTTGTTGAGCAGATTTGGACAAGTTCTAGAGAGGACTTGCAGACATATTAGTGTGAGCTTTTATGGAAGCTTACAAGGCAGATTTGAAATAAGTCTTTGAGAAGACTTGAGAGCAGAGTTGATTGATTGATTTGTTCAGACCTTGGGTTAAGGTTTGGGGCAGATCTAGCAGAGTTGATTTAAGATTAAGTCAAGCTTTGTGTTAAGGCTTGAGGATAGATATTGAGGATAGATTTGTGCTAGATCGAAGGACTGTGTTTAGTGCAGATCAGAGGATAGAGATTGAGGATAGATTTGTGCTAGACCGAAGGACTGTGTTTAGTACAGATTTGAGGATAGATTTTGGTACAAATTTAAGGATAGGTTTATGCCATACCAAAGATAGAGATTGAGCATATTTGTGCTAGATCGACGGACTGTGTTTAGTGCAGATTTGAGACATAGCTTTGAAAGTGACAAGAGTATAGAGGATGACAGTCTCCAGTGGATAGAGATCCATTAGCCAGGGCAGTGAGGATAGGTGTCTTCAGTGGATAGATATCCATTAGCTAGAGCAGTGGGAGCAGCAATTCTTCTAGAAGATCACCAGTCAGAGCTAAGGAGAAAGAGTTCTCTTATGGATAGAGATGCACGAACTTGATTAGGGTATTAGTGTCTCCTTTGGATAGAGATCCATAAACATTGTAATAGAGAAAGGATTCTCAAGAGATTGATTGAGAAAATTTTAGTGAAATATTTTCTCCGTGGAGTAGCCCACATTGGGTGAACCATGTTAAATTGGTGTCTCTATTGTGTATGGTGATTTGTGCATTACTTTGATTAATGCTATTGATATTGCTATCTATACATTGCATAATATTGATTGGGAAATAAAAGTAAAAAGTGGTCTTATATTGTTCACCCCCCTCTTAGTATAAGCTTGTGTTTTTCAATAATTGGTCAAAAGTTTGGCTAAATACCCTGAAGGATGGAGATACCTAGGTCCAAAGGAAATAATAGTATAATATTTATTATTATAATATTAAAGGTATTAATATGAGGCCTAAGGTTAAAAAGGAAAATACCTAGGCCCAAAGGAAATAATATTATAATGTTTATTATTATAATATTAAGTGTTAAAAATAAAGCCTAAGGTTACTTGTAAATTAATTATAATATTTATATTATAATTAATTTATAATATAAATTAATTAAAACCCTTAGTAAGGGTTGGGCGCAAAAACATTAAGTCTAAATGTTTTTCCCCAGTCGACATTCAAACAAGGAAGGATATGGTATTTATACCATAAATTTTTAATGGCATAAAGTAAGTCTCCGATTTGCGCATGCGAAAGGTTGAGAAAATAATTTTATGTGATTTTCGTGAGCAAGGCATAGACAAAGCTTTTTATTTTTTAAAAGCTTAAGGAGATCTGTGGACGCATAAATGGGAAAGGGTGAGCATCCCTATTACCATTCGCTCAGATGTTTTAGTGGCAAGGCTTGGTAGCGCAAGGCATTGACAGAACAGAGGTCCCACGTTCGATTCTCGATGGCAACAGAGGGAAGTGTTTTTGTTTCAAATATTTTATGCCAATAAAGGTTACAAAAGGTGGGAAGTGCATAGTGGTGTTTGTGTGGGCACGCAGCCCAAGCGACAGCCTAGCCATGGCTAAGGTGCTAGGCGGATGGTGAACGCGAGTTCGATTTATGTGGAATGCATGGTGGTGTTTATGGCACGCGAAATTATTTTTTATTAAAGTGGCTAAGGTATGATTTAATATTTTTATTTTTTGCCATATGTTGGAGATTATAAGGTGTGTGCAAGGAATATCATTTGTGCATTTTGAAGTGAATGTTGGGTTAAGAATTGGAGAGCATAAGGTGTATTCAAAGGACTTTATTATTGTAATTTGAAATTTGTTTTGAGTTAGAATATTAAAGTGTTTGGAAGATTGAAATTTGGATTGAAATATTTTATGTTGAGTTGGAGTTAAAAGGAGTCATAGAGATATTGTCATTTTGCTTGAGTGAATGAATGATCTATTGATTGGAGATATTTTTAAGAAATGAGTAATAAGGTATATTTGTGAGTTGACATTTATTGTATGGTGAAATATTTATTGAGGTAAATATTCCTGTGGAGATCTTTGAGATATACTGTTGCTGTCTAACCTAGAATTGTCAAAAGGATTTGGTTGTGAGTAAAACAGGTTTTGAAGATATATCTCCATCGAAACAAAAAGGTATGGGCACATCATCTTTTGATTGAAGTATTGTTGGATTGAATGTGTGAAATATAAGGTGGATTGAAAAGGATTGTTTGATAAGCATTGTTGGAAATGTTTGAGTGAGTTTTCATATGCATGATTGGTGAGTGTTTATGAGAATATTTGAGTTAAATATTGAGGATTATTTGAGTTAGGGTTTGAGACCCACATTGTGTACTTTGTTTGAAGAAGTTTGAAAACACTTGGTTAGGGTTTGTAAACAAGTTGTGTTTCATTGATTGAATGATTGAGTGAAAGTTCTTGAGTATTGGTTTTGAGTGATATTGAAAGTGAATGTGCAAACATTAGAAATCAGATTTGTGAAAGCGATAGACTTAATGATTGAGTAGAACATATTGAGTTTTTGATAGAGTACATCATTCTCTATATGTTCTAGAGGTTAAGAGAATTCTGAATAGAATATGTCTAAACTGCTTCAAGTAAAAGGAATTACTTTGAAGATTAGACAAAGCAATTGATAGCATTGTGTGCAAGATTTGAGATTGATTGAGCATATCTTGTGAATTATATTGAGCATGTATTTGAGTAGATTTGAGTAAGCTTTTGTTAAAGCTTAAGGACATATTTGAGTAAGCTTTTGTTAAAGCTTAAGGATATATTTGAGTAAGCTTTTGTGAAATCTTAAGGACAGAGTTGAGCAAGCTTTTGTGAAAGCTTATAAGTAGATTTGGGCAAGTCTTGGTGAATACTTGTAGGCATATTTGAGACAAGTATTGGTGAAGACTTGAGATTAGATTGAGAAAGTTCTTGAGAGGACTTGAGAGCAGATTTGAGGTAAGTCTTTGTGAATACTTGAGAGCGGATTGAGAAAGTTCTTGAGAGGACTTGTAGGCAGATTTGAGGTAAGTCTTGGTGAAGACTTGAGAGCAGATTGAGAAAGTTCTTGAGAGGACTTGTAGGCAGATTTGAGGTAAGTCTTGGTGAAGACTTGAGAGCAAATTGAGCAAGTTCTTGAGAGGAATTGAGGGCAAACTTGAGGTAAGTCTTTGTGAAGACTTGAGAGTAGAGTTGATTGATTGATTTGTTCAAGCTTTGTGTTAAGGCTTGGGATAAATCTAAGCAGATTTGATTTATTATTGGATCAAGCTTTGTGTTAAGGCTTGAGGACATATTTGAGGATAGAGTTTGGTGCATATTTGAGAGAATATTTTTGTTAGACCTAAGATAGAGTTAGAGCAAATTTGTACTAGACTAAGGACAGTGTTTGGTGTAGATCTAATACAAAGTTGAGAGCTATATTTGGAGGTGATAGAGCAGAGGATATTAGTCTCCAGTGGATAGAGATCCATTAGCCAAGGTAATGAAGATAGAGGTCTTTTGAGTGAGGACAGAGATCTTTTGTGGAGAGATATCCATAAGCCAGTGTAGTGGGACAGTAGTCTTCTAAAATATCACTAGCCAGAGCAGGGGAGAAATATTTCTCTTATGGAGAGATCCATGAACCAGAGCAAGGGGAAATAGTTCTCCTATGGAATGTGATCCACGAAGCAGCTAGGAATATAGAGTTATTTTGTGGAGAGAGATCCACAAACTAGTTGAGGAGAAAGAGTTCTCCTGGGTCAAGTTCCACGAATTAGATAAAATGGGAAAGGTTTCTTCTATGGAGAGAGATCCATAAATCAGAGCATTAAGGGGATTGGTGTCTCCTTTGGATAGAGGTCCATAAACATTGTAATAAGGAAGTGATTCCCAAAATATTTGTTGAGAAAATTTAGTAGAAATATTTTCTCCGTGGAGTAGCCCACATTGGGTGAACCACATTAAATTGGTGTCTTTATTGTGTGTGATGATTTGTGCATTGCTTTGATTATTTTTGTTGATATTACCATTGATTATATTGGATAGTATTGTTTAGGAAAGAAAAGTAAAAGTTGGCCTTATACTGTTCCCCCCGCTCAGTATAAGCTTGTGTTCTTCAAAAATTTGCTTTGCATAGTCTTGTATAGGGCATCAATGCATGCAAAGTAGTTCCATAGTTTAAAAATACATGAAATTCGAAGGATACAATTCAGACATGATTTTTAAACCTGCAAAAATAGCTTCTGAAGGCAACATCTTCCCCTTTAAATGAACTGTGCTCCTAAGCTTTTACTCTCCTTGTACAGAAATGATGGGATGATGAGAGTCTCATAGGCGATGACAACTCGTATTGCTTTTAACTTGAAAGTGAAAAACTAAAATGCAACCTTCAAAAACCAATAGCTACCATGGCCAGTATTTAAATGGCAAATCGTATGCATGAACTGGTATGAAACCTGAAGAGCGGCACGAACACTACCCACGAAGGTGCTTCTCTGGTGCTAAAAAAATGTAAGAGAGCCAAAACTAACAATTATCTTTTTAATGGTGGTGGCCATGGTGGAGGCCTCATAGATGAAAGACCCATATTGTTCAATACATCCAGTAAATAATCAAACTCATTGTTTGTTGGATTGTATCCCTAGAAATTTTCAAAAGTTTTTACTTTTTCCTCCGCATTAATAAGATTGTTCGAAAAAACATTGCAAACTATCTTGGAGATACCATTGAAGAAATTTTTTTGCTAAGTTAGGGTCATATTAAGTTGATTTCCACCTTGATGGTTGTGTGCATCACCCATATGCAAATATGTAAATACAGCTTTTTGGAAACCTTCATCATTGATATCACCTTCTTCCTAGTACACTTCTTTTAAAAAAAAATACATTTTTAGGGTTTTCATAGGAATAATATTTCTTCTTTGCTTAAATTTTTATAATGGATTCATGTGTTGGAAGATCTTTTTTTGGAAGTGCATTTTGTATTATTTGGAAATCCATGGCTATGGGCTCCTCCGAAAAAAAAAATCTAGGGTTATCTTCTTCATTTGCAACTTTTTTTTTCCTCTACTTCCAATTCTATTAGATCCTCAATGAACTTACTAAAAATGTTTTCTAAACATTCACAGAACTCTGGGTCCCACATGGCTCTGATACTAGATGATAGAACCCTGAGGGTTAATGAATTTCAATATATGTTTAATAATTTATTTATGCCTTTCTTCGAATGATAGAATTGTACAATGCTTTATACCCATTCTAGGGATATGAGTGAAAAGACACAATGTTAATTTAACCCTAATATTATAATATAATAATTTATTTATAATTAATTATTATATTATTAATTATTCTAACCATAGGATATGAAATATATGTTATTATTAATAATAAATAATTAAAATTAAGATAAGATAACACCATTAATAAACCATCTTATTTTTAACCTTCTATATCAAATTAAATATTAACAACTAAACTCAATATACTTATTCCCACCCCAATAAAAACTAAATCATTATGTACCACTTATTTTAATTTTATTATAAATACTAACTTTTTATTTCATTAAGTATATTCATTTATAATCTATAAATTAATTCAATTGTTGATTCTCTTTCAATTAATTTACAATTAACCTGTTCTCCCAAACAATCTTCTTATACTTCTACTGCTAAGGATAACCTTTTAATTATTATAGAAAAACACTTTAACGTTATATAGTGATATTTCTACGTTATCCTTATGTTTTTTATAGTGAAGCTTATAATAAAATCCCTAAACTTAAATATGTTGTAAAATTAAAGCTTGATGACCTACTGACTCTCTATATATATATATATTCTTTACCTTTTGATGAAATAAGGGATCCTTGTGCACAAAGCATGGGATGAGAGATTAAATAGCATTTGGAAGATACCATTTCTTAAACACTATTTAATGATAACAAAATGTTCCTTTTAAGATCAATAGTGACACCATGCAATAAACAAAAGTAGCATAGGAAAGTTTTGATTAATAAACTAAAAGTTATAAGCCCTTCTTCAATTTAATAGCCTTAATTGTTTTATTTTTAATTATTTAATTTAATCAGTGAAACGCCATTATTAATGCTTAATACTATATTCTAATAGAGTTTTATCTTTATATAAAGTGTGCATCGAGCTGTAAAGTATATTTTGTAAGTTTCTTATTGTCGCAATGAAACTTATGAAGTTTCATTGCGCACTTTATAATGAAAGGCAAAATTAATAATAATAAATATGTTTATGAGGTTTAGAATAATTAATGAGAAATGGAAGTTTCTTATAAGGTTCAAATATTTTTAATATATTATAAATGATAGTGATAAAAAATAAAATAATTTAAAAATATTTTTTTTAATTTTTAATTATTAAATATTTAAATATTTTATTTAAATAATGTTTTTAAATTAATAATAAAAATATATTAAATTTAATTATATATATTTTATTTGGTTAGTGTGAAAAATTTTTATGATCGATGTTTAGGGTTGAGTATTTCCATCCCAGTTATGATCTTGGTAAGGTCGAGATTTAAACTTATAAATAGAAGATTAACACACAGCCACATGCACACTATGGTTTGAACCTTAGACCTTCCGAAGAAGAGCCAAACCCCGAACCGTATTGTTTACAAGAAAAAATAATATTTACTAGCTTAGATATAAAGGATATATATCTAAAAACGTCGAGAGTTATCAATCTCGAGGCGCCTATCTCATTTCTTGAGGGTGTGATCTCCAAGATAGGCGCCTCGGGATTGATAACTCTTGACATTTTTAAATATATATCCTTTATATCTAAGCTAGTTTAAATATTTTAAATGTTTTTGTTAATGTCGATTTTTTTAATTAAAAAAAAAAATTGTTTATGGCGTGACATGTATGACCTCTTTGCCTCCCACCCCCTATCTGCCATTGTAGGAATGCCTCTCGACATAAATATAATTATTCAAATTAAAATTAGATAAACAAAGATATTTAAACTAAGCTGGTAAATATTGAAAGTTATCCTAATTCAAGTATTAATAAAGTAAAACATTCAAGAAAAATTGCACTAAAATTATCCATAAAATATTAGCAAGGTAGGAATAATCTTAATGCAATTAACACAATTACTTAACACCTAAGGCATCAAGGACCAAACAATCACATAACAACCATAATAAAATTATCAATTTTGTTCTAACTTGTTTGCAATGTCACCACAATAAATAAGGATAGATCACATGTGAGATGTTCACAGAGGGTTTGACCTATCTTGGAATCTAATCCTCGAATGGTAACCAATGACCTTTGGCTAAAAATCTTAGTATAGCATCCCATCCTCCTTTGTGGAAGGTAGTGAACCAAAGATCTATGGCTTTGGATTTACCTGTAAGGACGAGAGAGAGAAAAATTTTGAGAGCAATGTTAGCATAAGAAATATATTTTAGATGTTTTGTCAATGTTTGGTGAAATGAATTAGGTGTTTATAATAGATAAATTAAAATTCCTTTTCCTTTTGAGTTGACTGTTGATTTTACCATTTTTTTTTAGGGCCATAAAATCATAACTATTAGTCTAAATTATGTGTCATAAAAACCCTTGGTGTAAATACATACTAGAATCACGGCCATACATCAAAAACATAAAAATAATCAAATGACAGAGCTGTCGACTTAAAGTGGTTGTCTTGGCACCATCGATTTTTGGGACACATGCTTTGGAGAATATGTATCAAAACATGATTGTATCCTTATTTTTAGGTTTTGGAAAAGTTAGAAGGCAAAATCGTCATGAAATATGATAGAAAAATGACAACTGGGCGAAGAAAAACCACCAACCAACATGGCTTACTATCATCTTACCCAAGGATTAATAAAGTTAGTCCACCTCTATCCCATAAATAGGATACAACTCTACACCATCTGCAAAGTTAGTGTTTTTTTACAAATACACATTGTCCCTCCCGAAGGATCACAAGTGACACTGCAAGGGATAGCCACTCATGAATCCTTAGGGATAGCAAGAAAAGAAAAAGAGTAGTATGCAATAGCCAAAGCAATAGAAATAAAAATTAGTTACTATAGAATAAAAATATTTTTTTTGTAATTTTTTATTCTACTATGTAAATATGCAAAAAAATTAAATAAACAATAGAAAAAATGCAAAACTTTAACCAAAATGTAAGAGTACAAGAAAACATACTTGATACTTACTTTTACATACCCTTTAGAAATTTGGCTAGAAGAAATTGGTTTTTACCAGCAAAATGAACCAAAATGAACTATACACGCGAGTCCAGAACATACAAAAACCCTTAGAAGCACTATCCTTTTGCTATCCCTATAAAACTTGTCAAAAAATAAATTCTATGCAGTAAAACATTCAAAAATATAAATAGGGAGGTAAAAACTTTTATTTTCAATTCTATTTTCATGCGCACTTTGAGCCTTCTTTCGATCACTCTACATTTGCACATCCAAATTGAGCTTAAAGATAGCCAATGATGAGCAGACATAGGGACAGTGTTGGATAGGTAGATTTTTTTTACCCTTCTTTGTGATTTTCCTCATTTTTTTGGGTAAAATGAATAAAAATTAAGAAAATAATAAAAAATAATGATCACATGGTTTGGATAGCTAGAAAGTATCTAGGACAATGTGAAAAGTGTCAATAGGGAGCCACATCATCTAGGTGGTGAGACCTAAACAATGTTGTTGAAAATGATCGTTCAAATATCCTAGAAAGCTCAAAATTCAAGGAAAACTATGATCATCACTTTTGAAAAACTAACAATCGTAGTCAAATGGGATTGTTTAGAAAAACAAAAAAAATGGCGATCTCTATGTAAAGTGATGGTTGTGATAAAATGGAACAATCATGGTCATCGCTAAAGAAAGGGGTTGTTGTAATAGCTCTTTAATGGGTCAGGAGCTGCTCCCAATTGATCAACAATTATTTGAGCTTTAACAATTTTTTGTATAATAATATAAAGGTCAAATTCTTACATCATTGCAATCCACTTTCTATATCTAGTATCACTAGGGATATAAGGATTTTGTAGCAAGTGTTTCAAGGGATCAATTTTAACGACCACATAAGTTGTTTGATATAATATATAACGAGATAATTGCTCACATGCAAAGTAAAAAATCTAGGCAATCCTTTTCCATGGGATTGTACCAAGTTTCTATCTGAAGCATTGTTTTACTAATATAGTATACATCATAATCTTTATTATTAGCATCTTGTTTAGGAAGGATAGCCCCCAAGGACACCTAAGTAGTTGAGGCATACAATATAGACAACTTATCTAGGTTGTGTGGGTGAAGAGTTAAGGATATTAAAACAATTTTTTAAATTCAAGGAAGGCCTTGTTACAACTTTCACCCTACTTGAATTCAACATCCTTTTTATGAAAGTAATTCAAGGGATAAGCTTTAAAATCCAACTCAGGGATGAAATGCCTAATAGCTCCAAGCTTCCCAAAAAAGGATTTGATATCTTTAACAGTTTTAAGGGGAGGCATAATGGCTTTGATCTTCTCCTAATTGACATTTATGCCTCTATGGGACACCATAAATCCTCGTGGCTTACTGCTAGTAACACCTAACACACACTTCTTGGGATTACGTCTAATCTTGTTAAAAAAACATAATAGTTTAAATATGATTAAAAGTGGTTTACATTTGATTCCATCGTACATCTAATTTTTTTAAGTAATGTAATAAAATCAAATCAAATCAATGGTTGTCTTTCCTCGTTTTTTCTTGTAAACAAGTATGACTCACTTGATGAAATAAAGTAGTTAAGGTTAGCTAACACTACATCTCCCATGTCCATATTTCCTAAACATTTCAACACCATGACCTCTAGGTTTATCTCCAAGCACCATATTGTTTCTATTGTAGATACATGAAAATCACACCCCCTTACATTATTCGTAATAGATTGTTTTCAATATAAAATTACTTATAATAAAACAAAATCAAGCAAATCTTATCACATTAACCACAAATTAAAAAAAAAAAAAAATCAAGGAAATCTAGTAATTAATAAAATAAATAGTTATTTAATAGAAAAATATTGAAATTGACTAATAATAATAAAATATTATTTTCAAATGAGGAAAGGGAAAGCCTTGGGGCCTGATGGCTTTCTTGTGGAATTTTTCCAAGAATTTTGGGAGATTGTCAAACTAGATCTTTTGTCGGTTGTGCAGGAGTCTTTCAGAACTAAACAAATGTTGAGAGCTATGAATTCTACCTTCTTGGTGCTTATTCCTAAGCGGTAAGGAGCCAATTCTTTGGATCTTTTTAGACCTATTGCACTATGTAATGTGGTGTACAAAATTATCTCCAAGTTGATTGTTGAGAGACTTAAGCCTTGGCTTAGTAAGATTATTTCTGATGAACAGGGAGGTTATGTGGCGGGTAGACAAATCCTTGATGGTGTGGCTATTGTTGCTGAGGTCATTCATTCTATGGGAATTTCTAAAGAAAAACTATGTTTATAAAATTGGATATGGCTAAGGCTTATGATAGGGTTAAATGGTCTTTCTTAAGTAAAATTCTCCTTGCTTTTGGTTTCGACTCCAATTGGGTTAGTTGGGTGATGAGTTGTATTACGTCTCCATCCTATTCTTTCCTTATCAGTGGTGAGCCTTCTACTTTTTTTTCAAGCTTCGAGAGGTCTCCGTCAGGGGGATCCTTTATATCTTTATTTGTTTATTATTATGGCTGAGAGTTTGGATAGACTTCTCAAATATCATGTCAGTCAGGGGTTGATTCATGGTTGGAGGTGGGGTAATAGTTTACCTACGTATTCTCATCTTCAATTTGTGGATGATACTGCTCTGATGGGTCTTGCCTCTATTAGGAAAGCAACTAATTTTAGAAGATCTCTGGATATTTATTTGGTTGCTTTAGGGCAAAAGATAAACGAGGGGAAATCCTCTATCTTCTTTTTTAATACTCATCCTCTTATACAGGCTAAAATTTCTTAGATTCTTCGATTTCAGATTGGAGCTCTTCCTTTAACTTATTTGGGAATTCCTCTTTCTGTGGGCCCTCTACCTCGAGGTATTTGGAATAATATTTTGGATAAATTTTGGGCTAAAGTCTCTCATTGGACTATTAAGTGGCTTTATTTTGCTGGTAGAGTGTTGCTTCTTAAGTTGGTGGTTCAAGCTTTATGTATTTATCGGTGCATGATTCAGGTTGCTCCTGCTAGTTTTATTCATGAGCTTGAATCTCTGTCCAGAAGATTTTTATGGGCTGGAAATTTGGAGTCTTCAAAATGGAGTTTGGTTAAGTGGGAGACTATTTGTAGATCGAAACAGGAAGGTGGTTTGGGTCTTCGTTTGACTTCTCTTTCTGGTCAGGCTTTGGCGGCCAAGTTTTATTAGAGATGGTGCATTTCTCAAGACCATGCTTAGGCTAAAATTATTTCCTTTAAGTATCTTAATGGGGTTGTGGGATCTGAGATACCTAGATACATTTTGTCTGGTAAAGGCTCTTTGATCTAGAACACCCTTAAGAAGGGGGTGACTCTTGTTAAGCAAGGATTGTTCTAGATTTATCTCAAAGGCTCTTTTTTGGTATGATTCTTGGGATGGTTTCCCTATAATTTTATCTATGTTTCCTCATCTTCAGGAGCTATGTAATTGTTTCTTGGTTATTGGTTGGTACAGGGTGATAGATTATAAAGTTACCAAAAGAGTTGGGTAGGTTGAGGTAGTTCAGTGGAAAGATCCTAGAGATTAGTTGGCAGGTGGTTCTATTCTGGATAGAGGAGTTGGCTTGTATTTTGGCTACTAGGGAGTTCTCTTCTTTATAGGATGATGATGTTTTGGCTTGGATTCCGGATCCTAGAGGGATTTTCTCAGTGGCTTCTGGTTACCATGTTTTAGATAGGTAGCATTTTGGGGATGAGGAGGTTCCTTGGTGGAAATAGGTTTGGAATAAGTTTTCTTGGCCCAAATGCAATTTCCATTTATGGTTGGCTACTAGGAACAAATGTCTTACCTAGGATAATATCCAAAAGAGAGGTTTTTAGGGCCCTTCATTTTGTTTTCTTTGTGAGAATAGTGAAGAATCCTTAGGGCATTTGCTCTTACAGTGTTTGTTTGCATGGGAAATTTGGTATCTTTGGTGGAGGGTGTGGAAATAGTCTTGTTCTCATACCTCTTCTCTTATTGAGTTCTGGAGGAGTTTAGGAAGACCTCCTGCTAAGGATTTTTTTCTTCAAGTTGCATGGAGTATTGGGCCCTCATGTATTATATGGTAAATTTGGCTTGAAATAAATCGAAGAATTTTTCAAGGTAGAAATTTAACTGTTTATCAGATTTGGCAAAGGATTATTGGTATGATCCAAGAAAAATTTTCTTCTAAATATCATATCAGTCTTCCTTTGGAGAATTTTGAGATTTTGATGATGCAGGACCTGGGTTTAGTGGCGAATGGTCCTCGTCCTTCTTTATCGATCAGGAGGAGAGGCCTCAATTAAAAAGTGCAGAGAGATGGCATATGGCATCCTCCATCTCAAGGGGTGTTTAAGATTAATATTGATGGCTCTTCTAGAGGGAATCCTAGGTATGCAAATATTGGTGGTGTTGGGAGAGATAGTAGTGGTGCAACTCTTTTCATTTTCTCCTGTTATAAGGGAAAGCAAACTAATAATTATATGGAGGCCCTTGCTATTCGTTTTGCTTTGAAAAATGTTATGCTTTGGGATGGCAAAAGATAATCTGTGAGTCGGACTCTCAGATTATTATTAATTTGTTGAAGACTCATAATTTTTCTAATGTTCATTGGCAATTGATGTTAGTGGCTCGACAAATCATTCAAATTTATCAGCATCTGGAGTTTATTTCCTTTGTTCATATTCCCACGAAATTAAATTTTATGGTTGGTTACTTAGCAAAATGGGCTTTTGAGTTTCAGGAAGACTGGAATGTTAGGGAATGAGATCAGCTCCCATTGGACTGTTCTCATCATCTTGTTAATTTGCTTGTTGCGGATATGCCTGGTTGAGGTTGTTGTTTGTTGGGTGTCTTTTGGTCGAGTGCTTGATGGTTTTGGGGGTCTCTTTCTTCGACCCTTGTAAGGGTTATTGTTTTGGGATTCTCTATTTCTTGTATTGTTTTATTGATTCAATAAATTTTTACCAACATAATATATATATATATATATATATATATATATATATATATATATATATATATATATATATATATAATTTGACGAGTGTGTGAGGGATGGGTGTGTAGTGGCTATGTGTTAAATTTCCAATTGATAACCATAGGTCTCGGCTTTACGAAGGGTCATAGTTGGGAGGAGACTGCTCAACCCTGTGCGTTCGTAGGGGTTTCTCACACTAACCAAATAAAAAAATAAAGTATTATCATTAAACTAATAATACGTAATTAAAATTAAAATCCATAATTTTGTAATTTTTTTTAAGATTTGGTTAGTGTGAGAAAACCCTACAATCGACACTCAGGGTTGAGCATCCCCATCCTACCATGACCTCTCAATAGGGAATTTAACACACAACCATACACACGTCACAACTTGAACCTTGGACCTCTCAAAGAAGAGCCAAAGCTCGAACCGTTGCGTTGTCCCCTCAAGACATAATTTTGTAATTTGTAAATTTATAAATAATTAAAATATATAATTTTTTTGTCAATGAATCTTTGGTTCAACAGTTGGGATAAATAGTTGATGTAGTCCATACCAAAGTTCAAATCTCAACAACACTAAATAACTCAATGTGCCAAAGTCAATGTAAAAAGAAAAGGACAACCCTTTTTAAACCCTACTTTTTATATATATATATATATATATATATATATATATATATATATATATATATATATATTATTTGATCCGTGTAAGTGTGGTCTATAGACAAGGACACCACTTGCATTATCGGTGATGTGACCCGAATTCAATCCCCACGGTAGATGTTTATAAGAAGTATTACTCAAATAAATAAATATATATATTATCTGAATAAATTTATTAAAATTAATAAAAATATAATATTATGTTAATTAATAGTATATAATAAAGATAAAACCATAATTTATATATATATAAAATATTATAAAATATTTTTTATTAATTATTATTTTAATAGGTTTGAAATTGCTCCATCCATATTACATTATCATACTTAATGATATTATAACCTAAATATTATCTATATATACTTGACTAAGATTCAAACCTCATTCTCTTCATTTAAAATTAAAAAATCTTTAAATAATATCATTTAATTTTTTAATTAATTATTATGAAAAAGTGAAGACACCTTAATTTTCATTTTAAAAACGAATTATCCTAAACCTTTTTGTTATTATGTTAATAATTTTGTTTCATACTTAAAAAAAAAACAACTCAATTCATGTATTTTTTTTCTTTTCCTAATGTTGAAATTTTAATTGTAATATATAATTATTTTGGTAGCTTGTGACATGTGTTACGAACAATTATGAAGAAATAATAGTCTTATTTTCATCCATATTAAAAAAAAAACAAAAATGTTGCTTCCTTAGTCAATGAGTGTTTTTGGATCTTTTAATTCCGCTCAATACCTTTCATTCATTTATTGTCCCCATTAAAGATATACATCCTTTTCTTCATATTCATTTACCTTTTGCATATGAGTAGATAGAAGGATAACAGGTATGAACATGCACTTTTCTAAAGGGGCACACTTTGTTTAGAATTGCATAGAGCTAGAATTAGTTGACCTTCCACATGGTGGCTAATTTATATGGTGCCTAGATCATGATTCTCTATGGTGTAGATAGCTCATATGGTGCTTGGATAATGATTCTCTTCTTATCTTTGCCACTTCATTGACTAATTTCTCCTCCAACTAGGCCCTTGCCTTGGAAAGGACACTTTAAACCTTTGTCCAATAAAGGTGACATCCCTATAATCTAAGCTTCCCATCATTGTCTTTGGCCACTTGCTTGGGTTTTTGATAAGGTTTCTTAAAATGATTTCAATTTAGACCCTGATTGAACATGTTGGGGTAGGCTTTAGACAATGGATCTTTGTGTATCCCAACTAAAGTGATTCACACCCTAACTGACTTCAAAATGGAGTAAGAGGAGGTAAAAAACAAAGAGAGGGGAATAGAGCCATTCATTAATTAATGGCATTTAACCCAAGTCAACCAAAGTAATAACTTTAGGAGCAACCAACTAGAAGAGTTTCAACAAAAATAATAACTTTGAAACATGACCCCAACAATACATCATTCAATTCTTGACTTGGCATGTGCTCTTTATACTGAATGGATCTGGGGAAAAGCTCTTTCACATGGATGTCCATGAAACACTCAAACTTTGCATATTAAGTTACATGCAAGAAAAACAAGAGAACCACAAAGTGTATTGTCAACCATCACATACCAAGAGGCCTTTCCAATCAACCAGTTGGACATAAGATCTTATAATGCATCTCTTTACATGGTCATTTTCCCTTCTTTATTAATCTCCATGGCAAGCAAGATTCTTCACCTTGCATTCGTCATCATTACCTCATCCTCACCCCTTACCTAAAGCAAGGAAATATCCCCTAGAATAACACTCCATATGCTAAAGTCACCTTAAAAGACCAATATAATGGCCCAAGACATGAGATAATGCCTCTTAAAAAAGTGATTAAAATTAGTTAAACTATACAAAGACTTTAAAAAAAAAAAAAAACATCTCACAGCTCCATTCTCACTCCAAAGGCAACATCACATTCCAACCCATTACCAACATTGCCCCCAATAAAGTCCCCCTCAGAGACCCAACCCATTACCAACATTACCCCAATAAAGTCCCCTTCACACACCTACTCATTTATGTTCATATGTTAACTAATTTTTACAAAAATCTTTATCAAAATATTAATATTTTCATTAAAAAACTTAAATTCAAACCAGAACAAATAAACCTCGATTAAAAAAACTAATCTTTAAAAACTTTTAGGTCATTCCCCACCAATAAGATACCCCACAAACCCATGTTCATAGGATGACTAATCCTTAAAAAATTGTTCAAAAGGCCATTCCACATTACCACCTCACTAACCACTAACCAGAGGAAAAGAAGCCCCACCCTTTTCATCTTCTGGCTTACTCTCTCCCTTCTTTCAAGGGAACTTACCTAGGATATTTTGCTCCCTAGGGCTACCACAGGTGGGACATGGCTCCCCCATGTCCACCACATGATCCCTCTCACCTTTAGCTTCAAATCAAATCACCCTTCCCTATAGTCCCCATCTACATCCCCATTCCCCTCCCCACAATGTGACCTTACAAAAAATAAATTTCAAAGCTGAAAGGAAAAGAATCAAAATTATTTCTCTCACCCCACTTCGCTCACCCCCAACATGTGCCCTGCCCACTTCTTTAATTTTATTCCGAATTTCAGATCTTATTAAATCCCACAACAGAATTAAAAAATGAAATAAAATTAAAATTAATGTCTGCTCCTGAAAATGCTCCGCATCCCTCATCGCTATATCCTTTTATCGTCGCCGGCGGGTCCCACTTTCGGCGCCGCTCCACGTGGCGCGACGCGGGATGCTGGGGCCACTTTACTTTCCCGACACGACCGTGACGGAGCGCAGTATAAAAAGGGCAGATAACGCACGGCGGGCGCTGGCCGCCGGCGCCACGTCAGGGCATCCTCGACAATGTACTGTCGGCTAAAGCGGGTCCGGCTGGATCGGGGTGCGGTCACGTGGGGCCGCCACTGGACCGCCCGCTTAACCCGTAATTACTCCGCCCCTTTAATTGCCTTCTCTGAAGCATTAATTATTAAATTAAAATAATTATGACCCATCCCTTTGTGGGAGACGTGTTCATTAGGCTTGCCAGGCCCACCTTGGGAACCTAACACATATTATTACTATGTCCTATGGTGGTGTCTTAAAGGGGAAGGTCACATGGGGTCAGGATTTTTGAGGGACTTGGAAGGTCACATGGGCATTAGGGATTATTTAAATTTTGAAACTTAACTTTAAATTGTATATTTAATTATTAAATATTTTAAATAATTTGTTTAATTTTATATATTAATAGTTACTATATCAGATGTAAATATTTTAATGTTGTTAATATTGAAGAAAAAGTGATGTTCGTTTTAATGATCAAATAAAAAACAAAATGATATTAATATATAATTATGAATTTTTATTATTTAAATTTTTTAATAAATATGTATTTTTAATTGGTATGTGAAATTGAAATAATTTTTATTTAATTTATTATGATTATATAAGGATATGATTATTTAATAATTAAGGATGTATAACTTGATAAGATTTAAATTTAGATTTTTTCTTAAAAAGTAAGGAATATAATTGATTGAGATAATATCATTTAATAACTTTTAGCATTTAAATTATATAGTATTTAACATTCAAAATTATATCTAAATAATATTTTATATGATTATTTTTTTCAAGGTCTTTAAAAATAACAAATATGATTTTTTTTTTTGTTTGAGAAAAAGCTAGATTATATTAATTTATTAAGCTGAAAAAGGTGTTTACTAGATCTGGTCCTCTATTGGATATAGTTTTAGCTTGGTCTTCAAAAGGAAGCATATGATTTTTTTAATTAAAAAAAAAAAAAAATGCGATGCTAAGTTGATAACCTTGACCATGTCTTTTGACAACAACCTTAACACATTGATCTTAATACTTTCATCACTTAAACTTCACATAATATCTAATACTCATAATTTATAGCTACTACTTTTATGATTAATTGTTATTCATGATCTTACAAATGTTAATGATTATAATGAATAAGTTCATAAATTACATTGGTTTATCATACAATGTGAATGTCATTAAAAATAATTGTCTACAAAAATTTCACATCAATATGATATCTTATAAACTTGCAATTAACTCAAAGATATAGTGTAATGATGTTTATTTTCAATTTAAGTTGCCTGATATATAAAAAATAAATAAAAAACAACCAAAGATTAAGTGTAGCCCTTTTTCAAGTTGTAAATTTTTTTATTTATAAGAAATGGCGATGAAAGGATAACTTAAATAATAAATTTTATAGGTCATTGAAATTGAGGAAATAAAATTTTTAAAAATAACTTATCAACTTGATATTATTATTTATATTTTTTGAAAATATTAATAATGAGTATAAAGTATAATTAAATAGCATGATATTATTATTTATATTTTTTGAATTTATTTATTAATGAGTATAAAATATAATTAAATAGCATTATCTTATTCTATATGTTCCTCAACTTTTAAGGAGGATACTCAAGTTAGAATCTTCTTAAGCTATACATACATAATTGTTAAGTTGTAATACTATTATGTGGTTATTATGTAATATGGATGGGACAAGTTTCAATTCTATATAAAAACATGTTTCAATCCCATAACACCAAATAAAAAAAATGACTTTAAGTTATAAGGATCATAAACTTTAATAGGTCATATGAGATTAATGTTAAAGTGAAAACATTGTTGATGTAAGCCCTCAAGGGCTAGGTGGATTGGTAAAGGCTTGACACTTTAGCAAAGGTAGTACTCCGTGTTGAATCCTCTGGGTGCACGTCAAACTGATGACGACAATACAAATCTTGAGCGATCGATGGTCTCCATATCATGTCGAGTCAACAAAAATGAAATGAATAAACTATTGGGAGCAGTCCCTGTGGTTTGAACCCTACACTTACCAGTTACTAAAAATAGTGGTTGTAATGAACTACCCTATGTAACATGTTGAATATAACTGTGATGTTAACACATCAACTCAATTACTTTTACTTCAATGTCTACTTTGAATTCATAAAGCTTTGGCATAAATACTACACAGAAGAAATATGTTAAGTCTATTTAACTAATTTCAAGTGTTGTCAACCATGAAGAAGGTTAAGTTCAAGTCTTATTTAACACATAAGCCTTGCAAGTAGAATGCATGTTTTATTGTTGTAATGTTAAAATCTTGTATAATAAGAGTTACACACCCTCTTTGTTATCAAAAGGTGTTTACCTTCTTAAAAAAGAAATACGATGTTAAGCCATCACTATAAAAACTTATTTAAAGTGCATTCCAAACAAGAGGGTCTATTTGAGTTCAAAGGGCATAAGGTCTAAATGCAAAAAGATAAGGTATTTACACTTCATATCTAGATAGAATTAAAAACTTAAACATTTATTGCACACTTTAGATAAATCAATAATATGTGGATTCAAAAAGAGCAAGGTCATTATTGAAATTTTGAAGAAATGAAAAAGAGGTATATGAAGAATATAATTTCATATTACGGTGGGTGTGTTGGAAGCCTTTGTTGATAGTTTGAACCCTCGCCAGTTGCGCTGACAGTTACTAAAAATTGTGACAGTTACTAAAAATTGTGATTGTAACCAAAAAATAAAAATAAAATAAAATAAAATAAGATATATATACCTCATATCCACATATAGAATGAAATTCCTTGCCTATCAACATAGAAAATTTGTACTCTAGATTAAAGGCTTCATCTAAATTCAAAGGGTATAAAGTATGTATACCATATCTAGGTAGAATAAAAATGCATGCCTTATTGTCTACATAATTAATGGATAGTCATAAAGATATCTTACATGTTTTCCATGAAAT
Source organism: Wollemia nobilis (assembly GCA_028583015.1). Taxonomy (NCBI): domain Eukaryota; kingdom Viridiplantae; phylum Streptophyta; class Pinopsida; order Araucariales; family Araucariaceae; genus Wollemia; species Wollemia nobilis. The sequence continues at coordinate 2,688,084 of JAQPPZ010003276.1, forward strand.
TAGTATTTTAAAATCGTGCTAATTTCGCTTTTTTTTTTTTTTTTTTTTATGATTAAGCTATTTTAATATAATATTTTTTTCATCCAATATATATATTTATATTTTCTTAATTTAAAATTATGAATTTTTGTGTGAAGAAAAAAAAAACGAGGTATGTACACTTCATAAGATATATACACTTTATATTTGGATAGAATGAAATTTAATGCCTAACATAGAAAATTAACCATTAAAATTGCATTTCAAATTGAAAAATTTATTTGAATTCAAAAGATAAAAACTATAGATTCAAAAGCAATAAGGTATGTATATCATTAACGAGACGGTGGGTGTGTTGGAAGCCTTTGCTTATAGTTTGAACCCTGCCAGCTGTGCTCACAGTTATTAAAAATTGTAATTGTAACCAATTCATCTATGTAACCAAAAAATAAAATAAGGTATGTATACCTCATATCCACATATAGAATGAAATTCCTTGCCTATCAACATAGAAAATGTGCACTCTAGATTAAAGGCTTTATCTAAATTCAAAGGGTATAAAGTATGTATACCATATCTAGGTAGAATAAAAATGCATGCCTTATTGTCTACATAATTAATGGATAGTCATAAGGATATCTTATATGTTTTCCATAAATAAGTATTTTAAAATCTTAAAAGCACTTAATTTATCTTAAGCTATATGTAGTGTAATTCAAATTCAAATATTATAAGGTGATCATTTCTTGTAATTAGTCAAATTTTAAAGATCTTTAATTATGAATATTAATAATAATTATGACAAGATTATAATTTCTAGTAAGATATTAATGCCTAAAAAAAAATTATTAGTTGAAAGAAAATTTACTTCTGCCAATTATGAATTTTAATTTAAATATTTATTTTTATGATATTTTGTAATTAATTACTTTAAAGACTTTTCATAAATATTAATAATAACTACAAGAAATAATTTTAAAAAATACTAAATTATTAAATAATATTAATATTTTATATAAATCAATGTTAATATTAATATTAACATCACAGCTTCTATCATTTAAGTTGTTCATAATATTTAATATTCATTTTCTTAAGTGACTAGGAGTTATAATTTTTTAAAATATTTAATTATAAATTAAAAAATAAATAAGTAACATATAAGTAAATTTAATATTAAAAAATTATCTTTATAACTTTCATTGTACTATCTATTCTTTAATTTATTTTTTATTAATATAATGTTTTGTAAAATTTAAATTAATTCAAATTTTGTTTGGTTTTAATTGTACTTAAAATTTTGAATTGAAATGTATTAAAAAAAATTATTCACATTTTTTTCAATTATAAAAAATAAGGAACATAAAAATGTAAGCAGGTTTAATGTAAAAAACCTACTGGTTTAAAAAATTATGATTAAAATTCCGTAAACCTATTCAATTTAAAAAATTATGATTAAATTCCATAACTTTCAATTAGAAAACGTAGGTACTTAATTAGTTAAACTTCTTAGCTTTTACTTTAAAAACCTAAGTATAAATACGATGCATTTTTAATTATCAAAATACTACTAGTATAAGAGGATGGATCCATTTCAATCACATGCAATCAAGGATTATAAAGTCTAACAATAACAATTTTAAAAAATAATTATTGTATTTTAATCATATTTTATAATCACCACTCTTTACTCATACTAACAATTTTTATTTCGAAAAATCTAGGGCATCAGTTGGATTGCAGAAGTGCTTTCGGGGTACGGTGGATCTGAAGGCTAGATTGGTGCCCCAGGAGGGTCCAATGGGGACTTCTCCGGCTCCTTTTTCAGGGAGTAGCAGCTCATACGCAGATTTGTTTAAAGAAAAATCTCCTTCAAAGAACGACGAAGCTCAAAAAACGGCATATAAAATGCTCTTCACGATTGCTGGGAATAGGTCAATAGCACATCGTGTGAATGGATGTTTGTCACAAGCCGAAACCAGGCCAAAAATTGTCATCGAGCCAAGTATGGTTGAAGAATCAGTCATTTACAGAGCTAATCACGATTTAATCTGCAAGTTCATGGGTATACGTCATTCCCTGAATTTTCTGCACTCTTGGATTCGCCAAAACTAGGAGCCTCACGGTGAGTATTCATTGTGGTTTTTTAGCAATGGATATTTTATTGTTAGGTTTTCATCTTTGGCCGATAGAAATAGGGCTTTTGAGTCAGAGAAGAAAAATCATGGCCCGACAGGGCTATTTGTTCAACCATGGAGAGTGGGATTCGATTCCTGAGTTGAACCTATTGTTGTCCCAGTATGGATTCGACTATATGCTCTTCCAATGGAATTTTGGAGTGAGTAGGTGTTGGCAAGGATTGGCAATTCTATTGGAAGACATTTGGGTGTTGCCAGAGACACAATTGAAGGGAGCATGGCGGTGTATGCAAGAATATGTGTGGAGATGGATCTCAGCCAACCTTTGTCGATAGAGATGGAAATTGAATTGGCAGGACTCTCCTGGATTCAACAACTAGACTATGAGGCCCTACCCTTTAGATGTAGGGTTTGTCACAAACATGGACATTTGGCCCGTTTCTACCCTAATAATATGAATGCTAAAATGGAGGCCCATTTAGGAATGCCAAACCTGCCTAAAGAGGATAAGGCAACACTTAATAAAGATTCTAATAGCATCGTTCAGGGCCAGGAAGCTCAGAGAGAGGGTTTTGAACAACCTAGAAGAAAAAGACAGATAAAGAGAAAAGAGGGAAAGGAGCAATCCCATCTCAGACCTGCCAATAGGTATGAGATATTTAAGTCACTAGTTGACGAAGAGGAACAATTTATGGAGGGCATGGAGGGTAATAAGGAAAATTCTAATATTACCGTGCAACTCCCCCTCTCATCTCCTCTCGTCATACAACAGGTAGTTGAACTCTATGAGGTATCACAGCCAGTGTGTTCAAGGGCTTTAGTAGTGCATAACCAGGAGCAGACAGTATCTCAGGATGTCAGCATGGGAATAGCAGAGAAGAACAGGGAAAGGCCAACTTTGGGGATAACCCAGGTAGAAAAAAGATCAAAAAACAACAATTCTCAAGGAGTAGGTAGAAGATCCAATAAGGAGTTGCTAGCAGTCCAAGGAGACAAACTGATCACGAGAGGATCGGTGAGGCCAATAGACTCTTATTGCTCCCATGGTAACCAATGATTATACAATCATGGAATGTGAGGGGTTTAAACAGCAGAACCCATCAATCTGCTGTTCGAAGACTTTTAGAGAATTGTAATACTGATTTTTTGCTTTTACAGGAGACTAAGATGTCATTAGATCTTATGTCCAAAACAATCAACAGAATTTGGAGGGGTGCTAGTCATATGGATGTGGCTGCCTAAGGTGCCTCAGGGGGGATTGTTACTCTGTGGAACTCTCTTGAATGGTATGCAATAGAACATCTTGCCTAGAGGGGTGTTCTCACTTCTCTTTTTAGGAATAATGTCACTGTGGAACACGTTCTAATCATAAACTTTTATGGGTCTCAAAACCTAGATGGTCAGAGGCAGCAGTGGAAGGTCGTGCATAACATGCGAACCTCAAGGGAAGATCTAGACTAGATTATAGCGGGGGACTTTAACGCTAAATTATCTTCTAGAGATCAGGAAGGGGGAACACCATTTTTGGATCCAGGGGACCATTTCATGATTGCCCAAGTCCAGGATTTGCACTTAGTGGACATTAAATGTCCTGGCATTAACTACACTTGGACTAATAAAAGGTGGGAGCCACATAGCAGGAAGGTTAAGCTAGATCATTTTCTGGTTTCGGAGGAGGCGTTTGTAAAATTGAATATAAATTTTCAAATTTTAGAAGGCCCAGTTTCAGATCACTATCCCATTCTGTTGGAAGGCGGGACTAGGATGGGGCAGCATCACAAACCTTTCAGATTTGAGAATTTTTGGCTTCAGAAAGAACTTCGAGAGAAAATTCCACAGTGGTGGGAAGAAGGTCGCCCAACTTATGGGAGAGCAATGTTTAGAATCCACAAACAACTACAATATGTCAAAACTCAGTTGAAGTATTAGAGGCGTGCTAATAAAATAGACTTCTAGGCCTAAAGAGCTCCACTGGTGGCCATATGGGATGAGGTCCAAAAACAGTTTAGAGGAGTAATTACAGACCAGCTCAAAGCTGAGGATGATGCCCTGCATACAGTGGTTGAGGACATTGACAACTAGGAGGAGACCTATTGGAAGCAGAGAACAATAACCACCTAGTTATTAAAAGGGGATAGAAATACAAAATTCTTTCACCGGACTGCTTGTGCTCGAAGACAGATGAACAAGATGGAGGCCCTTCAAGATGAGAACGGTCATTCCTTTGATACACTTCCGTGTATGCATTCCCATGCTATGGATTATTTTTCTAAGCTTTTTAAGGAAAGTGTGGTACAAGATGTAGAGGCCCAAAATGAAGTTATTTTTGTCATACTCGCTGTTATTTTTGAGGATGAAAATCAGTCCCTCCTCAAACCCATTGATAGAGATGAATTGAAAATTGTGGTCTTTGGAATGAGCACTGGTAAAACTCCGAGTCCAGACTGGCTTCCCAATTGAGTTTTTTTAGGCTTTCTGGGACTACTTAGAGGAAGATGTAATGGCTATTGTAGAAGGGTCCAGAGAAAATAATAGAATGCTTAAAGCTATAAACCACACTTTCATTACCTTAATTCCAAAAGGGGAGGAGGGGGTTCATATTTCAGATTATAGGCCTATTGCCTTATGTAATGTGTTGTACAAAATAATCACAAAGGTAATGGCTGAGCGCCTAAAACCTCTTCTTCACAATATTGTCTCCTCTCGAGCAAGGGGGTTTTGTTGAGGGATGACAGATTCTCGGATGGGGTGGTTGTGGCCCGAGAAACAATCCATTCAATGCACACTTCGGTAATAAAGGGATGTCCATAAACTCGGACATGTCAAAGGCTTATGATAGGGTTGAATGGAGTTTCCTGGCTAAAATGATGGCAGCATTTGGTTTCTCTCAAGACTGGATAGAGTGGGTCATGAGTTGTGTCTCTACCTCGACTTACTCTGTGCTAATCAAGGGCCTTCCTTCGCAACCATTTGGAGCTACTCGAGGACTACGCTAGGGGGATCCATGTTCTCCTTATCTTTTTCTCATTTTGGCTGAAGGTCTTGGCAGACTTTTCTTGAGGAGAAGACAACAAGGTAGATTATTGGGTATCAGGGTGGGTGACGAAGTTTTAACGCACCTGTAGTTTGTGGATGACACTGGTTTGGTGGGAGTGGCCAGCTTCAGGGAAGCAAGAATGATTAGGGATACTCTTAATTTCTATCTCAGGGCTACTCAACAGGTCATTAATGACAAGAAATCCAAAGTGGTTTTTTTAAATCTGGAGCAAAGGCTTCAAAACAAAATTTTACAAATCTTGGGATTCACAAGGACTTCTCTCCCAGTGGTTTACTTGGGGGTCCCCTTGCACTTTAAGAAGCTGAAATTAGACACATGGAGGAATCTGCTGGAGTGTATCAAGGACAGAATTAATCACCGGTCTCACAAGTGGTTAAGTTATGGTGGCAGATTAACGTTCTTACAGTCAATCATTCAAGCCATGCCAATTTACAAATTCTCTATCCTGGTTGCCCCTATTACAATATGGAAAGATTTGGACAGGATGGCTAGAAAATTTTTATGGGAAGGAGCAAAGGGAGAGAGAAAGTGGGCCTTAGTGGGTCGGGACAAAGTTACCTGCACCCCAAGGTTAAAGGAGGTCCGGGTTTGAGAAAATCTAAGCTAAATAATAAAGCTTTGGCTGGAAAGCTGTACTGGAGATGGATCTCCCAACCCACCTTCCTTTTTAGTAGAATCCTAACTAGCAAATACCTGGGATAGGCCAACCCAAATGATGTAGCTCGCATCCCCTTGGATGGTACTGGATCCCTAGGTTGGCAGGCTCTCAAGTTAGGGTCTCAGGTTGTTAAAGACCGCTTATTTTGGAAAGTGGGAAGAGGGGAGAAGGCTCATTTTTGGACAGATTCTTGGGATCAGTTCCCACCCATCATTGCTGAATTTCCAAAATTATAGCCAATAAAAGCAGCCATTGAAGCCAAGGGATGGATCCGTATTGAAAGTTATTTCATAACTACTCAGCTGGGGAGTGTAAGTTTAAGCAGTTCAAGAAGTTGGATGAGTGGCCCATTTCAATCCCTCCGGATTTGACTCCCATCATGACTAAAATTTTGACAAAAATATTTCTTACAAGGGGAGACGTGGAGGATGAATTAGCTTGGGGCTTTGGGAGTCTTGGCGTCTATACAGTAAAGGACGGATATGACAACATTCTCCCATAAAGCCCCCCCCTCATACTTTTCAGGTTGAGGACTGGAGGAAAATCGGCACTCTAAAGGCCGGCCGAAAGTTAACTTTTTTGCCTGGCAGTGCATGCACAATGGAATCCTCACTTTTGATAATCTCAGATCAAAATGTATCATCGGCCCTTCTCAATGTGTACTATGCTACAAGAGTGAGGCAACTGTTGACCATTTGCTGTTTGGTTGCCCTTTCACCTGACAGATTTGACTACGTTGGTCTGCATACTTTAAAATTCAAGTGGTGACTTGAACTGGATGAATATCTGGGCAAAATGGTAGAAAGGTAGATTCAAATCTAAAGCTCTTCGTATATGCTGGGAGCTCGGTTTAAGCTTTATCTGGTGGCAAGTATGGTTGGAAAGAAATGCCAAAATTTTTAGAGAAACTTTTACTGCTCTTGACGGGGTTTGGCAGACCATTTGGAGCAAGGTTATCGAAACTATGGCTATTCATGCTGAGGAGGAAGCTCAAATTGACATTGGAGCTATGGAAGAACGCGTTGAACTGCAAGAGGGACAGGACAAAAATTGTTGGAAACCTCCCCTTGAAGGTTGGATTAAAATCAATACTGATGGAGCTACAAAAGGCAATCCGAGTAGAGCCAAAATTGGAGTGGTGTGCCGAAACCATGCTGGGACTATGCTCTATTGGGAATTTCAAGGCCTGGGAAGAACCACTAACAATGAAGCCGAAGCCATTGCCATCAAGTCTGCTTCTGTTTGGGCAATGAAACATGGCCACCGCAGGATTATTCTTGAATCAAACTCGCAAATAATGGTTGGAGCTCTATACTGCATGAGGAACTTTGATCTGAAAGCTTGGAGGTTGAGGGCTCTTGTTACCCAAATTAAAGAATTATGGAAGGAATTGGAGGATGTGATCCCAGCTTTATGCGAGTAGAGATTTGAACAAAGCGGCCGACTTTCTGGCTAAGATGGGTGCGGAAAAGGAGGTTGGAGTTCAGTTGCACAGTGACATGGATATTGAGGATGAGGTGATTAGACAGGGTCTTGAAAGGTCCTTGAGCTAATGATCTTCGAAAAAACAGAGTACGATGGGGGACCCCATGGCAGCTAGTTTTTGGTTCACGAAAATTGGCTTCGATGCAGTTTTTCCTTTACTATTGTATGACTGTGTCCTCTCGGACCTCGGTTGGGAAGAGGCTCTTCCCACATTGTAATTGATCTATGTCTTAATACAAGTTTTTTTTCAAAATTAAAAAAAAAAAAACAATTTTTATTTCTTTCCACTAAAATAAGAAAGCAATATTAATAACTTTTATTTTAAAGCTTACTTTAAGATATAAACTTTAACCAGCTAAATAAGGTGTAATAATTAATATTCAACATTACTTACTTTTAAAATAGATTCATTTCATATGCAATCAATCAAGGATTATAAAGTCTAATAATAACAATTTTATAAAAAAATTATAGTATTTTAATCATATTTCATAGTCACCACTCTTTACTCATACTAACAATTTTTATATATTTCCACTAAAATAAGAAAGCAATATTAACAACTTTTATTTTAAAGCTTACTTTGAAATATAAACTTTAATAAGTTAAATAACCTACTTTTTAAAATTATCCACTTCTAAAAATATGTTAAATTTCTTGAACTTGTCCTTGTAATACATAATGCTCCTGGAAATTTGTATAGCAATTTTGAAAATTGTGAGTCTCCTAAGAGACCCAATAAAAAACTTTTGATTCGCCTAGAAAATATCCTTATTTCTGGCTATCCATAAAAACCATAAAATCTCAGTAGAAAGTAAAAACCAAAATCTGTTATAACAATTGCCCATATGCAAAATAAAACCAAAAATAACATTTTGTTTAACCATAACAAGATTATAATTCCAGTCTGAAGTATCGCAGAAAAAAAGATGCCATATTTCTTTAGCAAAAAAACATTCAAAAAATATAAGCTGAGCAGATTCAAGAACCTTGCAGATTGAACATAATGTAATATCCTTCGGATCTCTAGATATAAGAAGATTCTCATGAGTTATCAGGTTCAAGATGATAGTAGGCACATTTTTGATTCTAGACAGTTTGGTTATAAGTACTTTATGTTATTCTAGCATTGTATAAATAGCTTTAAGTATAAGTTTTTTGAGTTATATTATTGTAATGATCAAAGACATATGATGTAGTCTTAGTCTTTTATAGGCAGTTCTGGTTTCTTTCCAACTAATTCTAGTTTATATACTATGCCTTCCGACTAATTTTGTATCTTTCCTTTTATATTAATACAAGTTTGCGATCTTCAATTCAAAAATATGTTAAATTTTAAGTGTAAAATTGAACATTCAAAACTCCCTAATCAAACTTTTAAAAAACAATATTAATACTTTAAAAAAAATTAACTCACAAACTAATAATTTAACATTTATTGTAAAAAATAATAATTTTAGTATTAAAAAAGTTTGTCAAAATATAAATGTTAAAATTTGTTAATATTTAAGTTAAAATATTTTATAATTAATTACTTTATTTTAAGGTTTTTTTCTTACATATTATGAACGATTAAAATGAAAAGAAACTACATAATATATGTTTTAAAAAATATTTAAAATAATTTGTAAGGGTTAAATGGATTGATAAAAAGTTGGGTACTTATCAGGAGGAGACTTAGGTTCAAACCTTGTGGGCATGCCCAATCTAGACAAAGGTAGTAGTTTGACCTGAGCCCACTGAGTGTGTGTCAGCTTGATGACGGCGGTACCAACATCAAGCCACCGGGGATCTCTCTCACTCTCGGCCGTGTTTACCGAGGTGACACTACGATCGCAGGCAATGCAACTTGACCCTATGACCAGTTGTTCAAAAAGGAAAGGTAATTACGAAAAATAATTATAAGGAATAAAAACTTTTTTAGAATAAAAATGCTATTAATACAAAATTTAAGTGGTAATAATAGATCTGTTTCTTCTTTTCCCCACTGCATTACCGATATTTTTAATAAATTATGTTAAATGTTGTAATCATATTTTATTAACTTATAAAATATGTTTTTTAAATTTTTATAATATATATAATATTTAATTTTTAAAAATATTATTTAATTAAAACAAGTTTACTTTCCCTCCAACATGTGTGTTTACACTATAGTCCAAAACCTAAACTACTAGGGTGTTTTACAAAGACAACATTATTCAATACTTATTTGTTATAATTTTTAAGATTTTTTCAAAAATAAAAATTATTATATGATATTTTTTTTTATTTGGTTAGTGTGAAAAACTTCTACGACCATCACATTGGACCAAGTAGTCTCCTCCCAACCATGATCCCTCGAGCAGTCTCCTCCCAACCATGATCCCTCGTAAAGTCGAGAGCCCTGCATATCAACAGGGAATTTAACACACAACCACCACACACCCACCCCCTCACACACACGCCCACGTTGTAGTTTGAACCTCCTTCCAACCATGATCCCTCTAGCAGTCTCCTCCCAACCATGATTTCTCGTAAAGCCGAAAGCCCTGCATATCAACAAGGAATTTAACACACAACCACCACACACCCACCCCCTCACACACTCGTCCACGTCATGGTTTGAACCTTAGCAGTCTCCTCCCAACCATGATCCCTCATAAATTCAAGAGCCCTGCATATCAATAGGAAATTTAACACACAACCACCACACACCCACCCCCTCACACACTCACCCACGTCGTGGTTTGAACCTTAAAACCTTATGTTCAGAAAAATTGTTCCCGTATCCCATAGGGACCAGGACTTTCCTGACCAAACCTCGAACCTCCTTTTGAAGATTGAGGAAACTTACCAGTAAAGTTCATGGTGCGGATATTAACACATGATATTTAAATTGATGTTAATGCCAAGAAAAAGAGCCCAAAACCCAAACCATTGTAAGAACATCATTATTTAATAATGATTTGTTATGTTTTTTTTCAAAATTAAAAATTAAGACATGATATTTAAATTGATGTTAAAGTAAAAAAAAAAAAAAATGATATTCACATAACCCATTTGTGCCACTATAAAGATTTTAATAAACATAATGTCTTGCACATTCAAAATTAGTTGGAACCATCTCGCATTGACAACCTAGTGGTATGTTGGACTATTATCCAAGCTACCCAAGTTTATATCATGGGGAGGGAGGCTCTTATTGTGCCCTTGAGGAGCATAGCCCTAGTTGTGTCATTCATTGTACTTTACCTTCAACAAAAAAAAATAGTTGAAACTTAAAACTTTAAAAGTTTATAAATAATAATTTGTACAAAACAACACTTTAAGACTTGATATTTATTTTATGTTATTTTTAGAAAAAGCAAGGTTTGATATTTGATGTAAATCTAGAAATAGATCTTCAATAACAATAAAAAAACTATATTTTTCATTAACCACGATTACAACCCATACCATGGTCTTACAATGATTTGAAAATACATGAAAGAAACAAGTAGTTTTTCCAACTTAAATCTATCCTTGCAGCCAAAATTAGACCATTCCTGTTAAGATCCTGTTATAAAATAAACTCAAATAACACACTCTCACACAATTGCTTGGAAATAACTCACATAAACATCACATTAATATAACATAAATTTGCATAAAGAACAATCTCACAATAGAACTGAATCGCGGGCCTCTTCGAGGGGGCAACCTCCTTCAATACTTCATTAATTTTGCAAAAGATGGTTACATTGGTGCCTTTTCGGGTATTTAAGGAGTTTCCTTCCAAGGTTGGCTTACATGCAAAATGCCACCTGGATTACATGCATAATGCCACCCGAATTACATGCATAGTGCCACTTTGAATTACATGCACAATGCCACTCGAATTACATACACAATGCCACATGAATTACATGCACAATGCCACCTATCTACCATGTGTTACATAAAAAGGGTGCCATTTGTCATAGGCACTACCTAAGCTAAAACTTAGAACATTACAAAATATTAATCATGGGTACTACCCACGTTCACTAGGAATTATTACAAAAGGGGAATTATTACATTAAGGGTTAGGATGAGATCCTAACATGCCCTTCTCCTTAAAGGAGCTTTGTCCTCAAAGCTGAAAATGAGGAAACTGTTGCTGGAGTTGATGGAGAGACTCCCATGTAGCATCTTCAGGTTGAAGTCCACGCCATCGAACCAGGACCTCTGTGATGGTACGGTTGCGCAGAGTGCGAGTTCGACGATCCAAGTAATTGCTCCGTGCAAGTAAGATGGAGCCTTCTTCATCCAATTCAGGGAGTGTTGATTGAACCTATACCTTTGTGCCCACAACTTTCTTGAGAAGGGAAACATGAAAAACAGGGTGGATCTTGGAAGTGGGGGGAAGAGCCAATTTGTAAGCTGTTGGACCAATCCGTTGCAAAACCTGATAAGGACCATAGAATTTTGGAGCAAGCTTCTGACACTTGCGGAGTTGTAGGGATGATTGTTTGTATGGTCGCAAGCGAAGGAAGACCATATCACCCACATCAAAACTACGCTCGTAACGATGTCGATCGCCTTGTTGGCGCATCCGATTCTGGGCCATGTTCAAATTTTGCTTGAGTTGGCGGAGGACCTCGGTGTGTTGACTCAGAGCATTGTCGACGGCCTGGACCTTAGAGCTGCCCGGAATGTAGGAGGAAGGCGTGAGTGGAGGGCGCCCGTAAATTGCCTCAAATGGTGTGAGTTTGGTGGCGGTATGATAGGAAGTGTTGTACCACCATTCAGCCAAAGAAAGCCATTTTGCCCAATGAGTAGGATGATCAGAGGCAAAGCAGCGAAGGTAGGTTTCCAAGCATTTATTAACAACCTCTGTTTGACCATCCGTTTGCGGATGGTAGGCTGAACTCATTTTGAGCTGAGTCCCCTGCAACTTAAACAACTCTTGCCAAAAATTGCTAGTAAAGGTGGGATCACGATCAGATACAATGGAGGCGGGCATGCCATGAAGGCGAAATATGGAGTCAAGAAAAGTTTGGGCAATAGTGGATGCTCTGTAAGGATGGGTTAGGGCACAAAAGTGAGCATACTTTGAAAGGCGGTCCACTACCACAAAAATAACAGACTTGCCTCCGGATTTAGGTAGCCCTTCTATGAAGTCCATGGAGATGTCAGTCCACACCTGATCTGGTATCGGCAATGGTTGAAGAGTTCCTGGGGAGCGCACTGTTTCTCCTTTCATCCGTTGACAAGTGTCGCAATCCGCTACAAAAGAGCGAATGTCCTGTTTCATGCCTTTCCAAAAGAAGGTGCGCTTGAGTCGTTCATACGTTTTTAGGAACCCTGAATGGCCAGCAGATGGAGTAGCATGTGATTCCTTCATGAGGAGTTCTCGAAGTGGGGACTTAGGAGGAAGAACCAGACGTTGATGGTAACGCAGATCTTGGCCATCCCAACTATATCCTGGTGTAGACTCTGGATCATCCCTAAGTGAAGCAACCAAGTCTTTCAAATCTGCATCCTGATGTATTTCCTGACGTAAGGGCTCAATCCATTGGGGCAATGGTGCAGAGATGGCACACAACATACTGAGGGCCTCAAATTGGCGAGAGAGAGCATCTGCCACAAGATTTTCCTTCCCTTTTTTGTACGTGATGTCATAATCATAGCCCATGAGTTTTGATACCCACTTTTGTTGCTCGGGAGTGGCAATTCGTTGTTCTAGAAAGTATTTAAGGCTCTGGTGGTTAGTTTTGATGGAGAAATGGCGCCCAATGAGGTAAGGCCGCCAATGTAGGACTGCATGCAATATTGCCAACATTTCCTTAGCATAGGTGGATTTTCCCAGATTGCGATCAGATAGGGCTTTGCTGGTAAAAGCCAAAGGGCGTCCTTCTTGCATCAATACTGCCCCAATACCACGACCAGAAGCGTCACTTTCAATGACAAATTTTTTTGAGAAGTCTGGCATGGCTAAAATCGGAGTGGTGGTCATGGAATGTTTGAGGTCCAGGAATGCTTGCTCAGTCGGCCTTGTCCACATAAAAGAATCCTTCTTCAACATGGAGGTGAGGGGGGCGGCTATCTTTCCATAATTGCGGACAAATTTACGGTAATATCCTCGTAAGCCCTAAAAATCCTCGAAGTCCCTTGAGTGTGCGAGGTTTTGGTCATCCTTGAACCGTTAGGATCTTCTTAGGGTCAACCTTGACACCATCCTTTGAGACAATGTGTCCCGGATATTCTACTTCGATCAAACCAAAGGAGCACTTGGACCTTTTTGCAAACAATTTATGGTCGGCCAGTAGTTGGAGAGTTTGATCTACATGATTGAGATGCTCTTCCCATGTGTGACTGTAAATCAAGATGTCATCGAAGAACACAAGGATGAACTTCTGCAAGAAGGGGCGAAAGATGTTGTTCATCAGGATTTGGAATGTGGAAGGAGCATTTGTGAGACCAAATGGCATTACCAAGAATTCATAATGACCTTCATGAGTGCGAAAAGCAGTTTTAGGAATATCTTCATCCTTAAGCCGGATCTGATGGTACCCAGAGCGAAGGTCTAGCTTGGTGAAGTACATGGTCCCATGTAATTCATCTAGTAATTCATCAACCACAGGGATAGGGAATTTATCCTTGACCGTTATCTTGTTGAGCTCTCGGTAGTCAATACACAATCGCCAAGAGCCATCCTTCTTGAGGACCAGAATATGCGGTGCGAGTAGGGACTAGTACTAGGCCGAATGACACCCGCCTTGAGTAATTCCTGTATCATCTTCTCAATCTCTGACTTCATGGCATGGGGGTATCTGTACGGGCGGATATTGGGAGGTGTACTATCCGGAAATAATGGAATGGCATGGTCATGAGAGCGATGCGGTGGTAGTGTGATTGGTTCTAAAAATATGGCCTCATGTTTGTGGAGAACTTGTTGCATGTCTGGTGGAATTTCACCCATTGGGGATGTGGATGGTTGGATGGAGAATAGTTGTGCAATGACACCACGTGATGATTTCTTTAGAAATTTCTCCATGCCGTTTGAACTGATAATTTGAGGTGTTCCTGCTGGGGAGCCCTTGATGATGTGTGTTTGGCCATTCTGGGAGAATCGCATCCAAAGTTCAAAGAAAGTTCCAACTGATAGTGCCCAGTGTACTCAACCATTGAGATCCCAAAACAATATCACATCCACCCAACTGGAGGGCAAACATGTCCTGCTTGAGTGCATAGTCCCCTATCTGGATTTTAACATTGCGACACTTTCCCTTACAAGGTAAGGTTCCCCCGTTGGCTACCATGACCTCAAAGGAGTTACAAGTGTGGATATAGCAATTTGCCCGCTGAGCAACTCTAGGGTCAATAAAGTTGTGTGTGCTTCCCGAGTCCAAAAGGATGGAAAGACGTTGGCCCTTGAAAAATCCTGTAACCTTCATGGTTTGAGGGGTAGTAATGCCTGCAAGGGCATGGACTGTAATTGCTGTTTCGAGTTCTCGTTTCACTTCTTCTTGTGGAGGAGGTGTTTCTGGAGGGTCCTCATTCTTATCACTCTCATCAGAGGTATCAAGTTCTTCAACATCGATCGAGAACAATTTTTTGTGTGCACACTTATGCCCTTTGAAAAACTTTTCATCACAATTATAGCATAATCCTTGGGCACGACGTGCATCCATCTCTTCGGTGGTGAGGCGCTTTGGTGCAGCAGGTTTATTATCAACTGGGTTTTGGGCTCTAGGAGGAAATGAAGGTCTATTTTGTAGAAACTTTGATGGGCGTCTTTGGGCAGAGAGTTTAGATTCGGCCAGACGGGCCAAACTGATAGCTTCCATCATAGTTCGTGGTTTCAACATTTTGACTTCGCTGGAGTTCCATCTTCAACCCACTGATATAACAACTCGAAAGAACCCTTCACTCAATCCTCTTGTTCGATTGGCCAATTTTTCAAATTGAGCTTGGTACTCTCGAACCGACCTCGTTTGTTGTAGTTTGGATAAGGCTCCCGTGAAGTCCTCAAACTCACTAGAACCAAATCGAGTGAGTATTTGGGATTCAAACTCCTCCCAAGAGAGATTTGGGTAGGTAAGACGCAACCATTGAAACCAAGTGTAGAGCCTCATATTCCAAGTTAAAGGAAGCCATCTGGACTCGATGAAATACTGGTACATTATGAAGTCGAAAGAATTGGTCAACCCGACATAGCCACCCATCAACATCCTTCCCACTGAATTTGGGAAAGTCCAACTTGGGCATTCTCAAGGGTGTATCATGGTCACGATTCCTTGTAGAACTCTCAACTTGGTATTCGATTTGGGTGGTTCTCTTCTTAGTTTGTCTGTCCACTTCGACCAATGCTTCTTCTAAGCGATTGCTAGTGGCCTCATGCTCTAGGCGAAGACCTTGGACTTCTTCCCTTATGGAGTGAAAAGCCGAGTTCAAGTTCTCAATGGCTTTTGTTAGGGAATCCAAGTGTTCTAGTTCTTTCTGGTGTCCACGAGTACCCTGGGCCATTTTTTGACCTTTTGTGACCAGTTACTAAAAATAGAATTGAATTTTTTTGACTTACTATTTTTAGTAAATGCCCAAAAAAGTTCTTGGGTGCTATATATCAAAATGATCAGTAGGAGGAGGTGGTCACAATGAGCTATATCTCTTAACACTACTTTTTGGCACCCCAGACTTTTTTTTTTTTTATCTCCTGTTTTGCTGAGTCTAACGGTGTTTACAGATTCTGATTCTGAGCTACTGAGCAAAAGTTGGGTACTGGAGCACTATCTAAAACTGGTCGTGTTTCACACTTAAGATTCTCTATATTTTGCGAGTGACCGATATGACGGTTCCGTTCGACTCAAGATCGTGAATTCTCGCCTCGATCGTGCTCGACCTCTCCGACTCGATCGACTCGATTGTGACTCGCCATCGTAAATTTGGTCGTTACTCTCCAGACTTTCAACTTAAGTGTCACCCTCATGGCTTATCCCGAATGCATGTCCCTTTTGTTATTTTTTTGGTAGAGGACTCCTTTCTCATATGCTCACTTTTGAAATGCAGGTTTACGAATGGGGGTGTTTGGATTCTTATTTTGATTTTGATTTTTGTATTTTTTACAGGTTGCAGTTTTAACAGAACCAGGGAATGCTAAGTATAGGAGTATGTACCACCCATAGGCCCTCTAATATACCGACATGATGACGAACAATAGTGCTCGGACCAATATTTCAAGCCACTACTCAAGGAGGATTCCACACATACCCTTGAGCACACTACCTGCCTCTCTGACAATACGGGAGGGTAATCGTCCAGGATGCTGTGTCCCGTAGACTATGAGTAATACAAGGCCAAAGAGCTTCCTAATGGCTAAAAGTTTGTTTAATCCTAGATGGTCTCCCGATATACCCGAAGATACGTGGGAGCTCAAGTCCGTGCGCGAGTTCTGTCTGAGGCCTGGGTATTGGAGCCTGATCGCCCCTCACTTCACTAGACGCTTTATGGGCTATCTAGCTTAGCCAATAACGACAGATCCTTCGCGATATTTTAAAACCCCCGGTATAGGGTTTCTACCTACTCAACTAATAATATATTTTTTTGTTTTTGGTCTGGGAAAAAAAAAAACACTGTATTTTTTTTGGATTTTTTTTAATAAGGAAAAACAGAATGGAAAAAACACACGGAATTTATACCTAACAGGCGGATTTGGATGGCAAGAATCGTTGCAGTTGCAGCAGAACTTGGCCCTGGAAAGCGCTCTGATACCACTTGTTAAGATCCTGCTATAAAATAAACTCAAATAACACACTCTCACACAATTGCTTGGAAATAACTCACATAAACATCACATTAATATAACAAAAATTTGCATAAAGAACAATCTCACAATAGAACTGAATCGCGGGCCTCTTCGAGGGGGCAACCTCCTTCAATACTTCATTAATTTTGCAAAAGATGGTTACATTGGTGCCTTTTCGGGTATTTAAGGAGTTTCCTTCCAAGGTTGGCTTACATGCAAAATGCCACCTGGATTACATGCATAATGCCACCCGAATTACATGCATAGTGCCACTTTGAATTACATGCACAATGCCACTCGAATTACATGCACAATGCCACTCGAATTACATGCACAATGCCACCTATCTACCATGTGTTACATAAAAAGGGTGCCATTTGTCATAGGCACTACCTAAGCTAAAACTTAGAACATTACAAAATATTAATCATGGGTACTACCCACGTTCACTAGGAATTATTACAAAAGGGGAATTATTACATTAAGGGTTAGGATGAGATCCTAACAATTCCACACATACCGAGCAAAAACATTAAATGCACCATCCTCCTCTGGTTGAAAGGAATGTAGCTCCTACAAGCTCGACTGTTCAAACTCCTACAACTACTGACCAACGAGGGCAGTGGTGGTGGCCAAAATATGACGTAAATCAATTGCATATCACATCATCTTTTTCTACATCTCTAGAAACATCTGCAACAGTAGAAGAAACTGCAATGGTAACATGATCTGTCAATAACTGCAACATCATCAACAACAATATTAACTGCAAAGAGAAAATAGATTGGGTCTTTTCCTTTCAGATTTGTGTCAGAAAAAAACTACAATGTCATCAAGAACTGCAACAAGATCTGCTTTTTCCAGATCTGTAGCAAATAAAACTACAACCGGATCTAGTTCCTCCATGGCTGCAACAACAATATCACCAATAGATATAACAACCTCAAAAGTAGGGAATACATGTATTACATCTATCTTTTCTTCTTTTGAATCTTCAACTTCTTCAAATTTTTCCATTGCTTCAATAACAGTAGTATGGTCCAAGGGAAGGACGATGGGCTCCATGCCCATAGATCCTGGTTTGATTCCAAGTACTACTTCCAATTTTTCTTCAAAAATTTCTTCTTCCACAAGAATTTTTTCTTCAGCAATTTCTTCCACAGGAAGAACTTTTTCTGCAACAAATTCTTCCACAAGAAGAATTTCTTCTTCTCCAACAATTTTTGTTGTATTTGAGGATTCTCCTTTGACAAGATTAAACCCTCCATGTCCTCTTGATGGGGAGGATGATGCTCCTCTCTTTACTCCCACATTCTTCCTAAAATTGTTCCTATTTTTCTTTTCCTCTGCTTTCAAGGCTAACTGATAAGCATCATCTATAGTACGAGGCCTAAGCATGCTAAGCTCATTTTGAATACTAAATTTCAGACCATTAACATACCTAACTGTCTTATAGAGCTCAGATTCCTCATGTGTCGCTCTGATGGAGAGTTTATAAAACTCACTGGTATAATCTTCCACATTGTGTTCTCTCTGCCTCAGATTCTGCAATTTTATGAAGAGGATTTGCTCATAATCTACTGGGAGAAATTTTACCCTCAAATTTTCCTCTATTTTGTTCCAAACCCTGATCCTGTCTTTTCCTTTTTCTCTCTCTCATTCTGGAGGTGATCCCACTAGACCAATGCATGGCCCTTTAGCTTAGTACATGTAAATTTTACCTTTTTATCTTCTACCATATTCTTCCATTCAAAGAATTTCTCCATACGATTCAACCAATCTAACATCTCCTCTGGTTGTAATCCTCCTCCATACTCAGGAACATCAACCTTCACCCCATCATTCTTATCTTCCAAGGCCATGAGCAATATTTCCTCAAATGTCTTTACCTCCAGGGGTTCCTCTTCCCCTTCCATGGGTGGAATTTCACCCAGTTCACTATCCACATCATTGGGGTTTCTTGGTCTTAGATGATTCACCACAACTACGATTTGAGCTATTTGCCTTTGCAACTCTTGGATCTACCTATTCATTTGGGCATATCCATCCCTTCCTCTTCTCATCTTCCTTTAAAATAAGGCAATAAACACACAAACAAAAACCAGATATTCGTACCTTCATGATATCTACAGGATCAAGCCTTGCTCTGATACTACTTGATGTAATTCCAGAGACAGATCTTCAACAACCATAAAAAAACTATGATATTTTTCATTAACGACGATAACAGCCCATACCATGCTCTTACAATGCTCTGGAAATACATGAGTGAAACGAGCAGTTTTTCCAACTTAAATCTATCCCTACAACCAAAGTCGGGTCATTTCCACACATATCGGTTAAAAACATTAAATGCATCGATATTTAAATTGATATTAATTCAAAACTTTAAGACCAAATATTTAAGTTGATACTAATGTAAAAAAGAAGGGTGATGTTCACTTATCAACACATTATGGTGCTATAAAACTAGAAATTTATGGTAGGGAAGCAAGTTGTAGATCATGAAATAGTGTCTAAGGAGGAGGTAGTAACAAAGATCAAGGGAGAAGCAAAATCAGAATCCAAGGTCAAATTCAAATGTGGGAACTTGAAAAAATAACAAAATGTTGAAGAGTCTAAAAAATTTGAACATCGCGCTAAGTTTGGAGTATATCGCCTTCCACACCACCATGAGAGGCAACAATCATAGAGACAAGGCTTGAGGCAACAAAAGAACAATGAGGGACATACAAGGAACTAGAGGAGCCAAAACTTTGGATATGCTACCAGTCGTAAGTGAAAGGAGGTATGGATGAAAATAAGTGAACTTTATGCTTTCAACAGATGACATTGGCATCAGCGAAGACCACCACCAGTCATAGTTTCACTATGATGGATGGATGATCAAGATTGGTACCGGTACTCAACATGGCTCATAAGATCATATTATTTAGTCGGTGCTTAGTTGTACTATTTGTTCACCCTTTTAAGGGTTGGTTTTGTATTTGTATTCTGGTTTCTCTAGCTATTTTTTTATTTTGATCGTGTGGGTGGCCTTGGACCTTGAGCTGTGATCTCTCTAGCTCCTTTTTATTGTAACCTATTTTATTTATTTAATATAATTATTGGTTCCAATAAAAAAATAGATTCTTTATATTAATGTTATTATCACATATGACTTTTCCATGTATGTTTAAATCCTATAACCAAGTTGTTACCACATCTCTTTCCACACTTGAGAATTCCCATGATGGGTACCATATCTATAAACATTTTGCAAGAGAGGCAATAATACAATTCCAAACTTGGGCATGATTTTGATATTTATTTTTACAAATTTTATTATTTTTCAAGCCATAAATTTCAACAAATAATGACAAGGTCAATCCTCTATAAAATACATAATGCTTTAGCTTCAAAATAATTAATCCAACAATTTATCAACTCTTTTAATATTGATCGAGCTACCAAATATATTTATGTACTTTAAAAAAGTAACCCCAAATGGTGTGAGCAAAGGGACAGTGAAGAAGTAAATAATCTGATGTTTCTAAATCCTTCTAACACAAGGCACATATTAAAGGTCCATGATGTCCTCTTCTTTGTAGACTCTCTCCTATAAGAATCTTACTTTGAACTACTAACCAAAGGAATGTTGAGGCCTTAGGAAGATCCTCTAGTGACCAAACATTCTTCCAAGGAAAATCATTGGGAGTAAATATTTTTTATTGCTCTAAATACTCATATTCTAACTTGACTGATTATCCACCATCTTTTGATAGATTTCCAATCAACTCATCCTTTCATATAAAAATTGATAAATAAAACTCTTGAAGCATCTTTTGAAGTTTACAATTTGTTTGACTTCCTCTCCTTTAACCAAGTCACTAATAGAAATTCATGATCTGGAGTTATTTCTCATATTAATATAGTCTTCGACCTTTGGACCTTTACAAGCTAGGCATTCCCAAGCCAATGGTTGTTGTTTTGAGTCAAAGATAATAGGATAAAACTTCAACCAAGCATCAGACTGAATATTTGCATAATTTCCTCATTGATTAATCATCTATTATATTTTTTATCAATTGCAAACTATATGATATGAAGTTTCATGTTGATGATCCTTTCGATAGAGTTCCTTTCCTAAATAATCTCATTACATCAAGAGAACCTATATATTTTTACCCAATTCTTTCCTTGATTTTTAGATAATATCCACCCAAGATTTGCCCCTAAGGCCAAACTCATAATTCTACAATTTTGCAAGCTTGCTCCTCCAATATTCTTTCCTTTGCAAACCCTATTCCACTTACAAAGAGGAAACCTATATTTTTCCTTGCATCATTTCCAAAGAAAGTCTCTTTGAATTTTATCAATTTTGATGCTATACCTACTAGCAATCTTGAAAGTGACATCATATAAATAGGGATGGATTTTAATATAGTATTTATGAGTTAGATCTTTCTTGCTATAGAAACCTAATTTTGACCACTTATCATCAATTCCACCAATTATTCTTATATATGATCCCTCTAATCAACCGAATCAAATAAACTCTTTTTATGCCCATATATGGATCATTTATTGCTCCAAAAAGTAACATCCTCTTTAGGACATCATTTTCCTTGTCGAATCTTCACAAAATTTTATAAAACCACCACCATTAGAAGAAGCTCAAAAAACAAAGTTCCAACAAGTATAAATATGCCTATACTCCTATAACAATTAATACCTTAAAACAAAGAAAAACGGTGCTTGGGTAGTAGGTGCCGCAAAAATATGCATTGACTAGTCAAGGTGTAATTATGCACCCTAAGTGCAATTCTACCCTGTTAAGTACAACATTTAAAATATTAAACCTCCTCACCAAGTCTGATCTACAATGATCAAATCAACAAAATCACAGTATCATAACCAAAGACGTGATTTTGCCTTGTTAAGTCAAAATTTTAAATTCTCAAATTTCTCCACCCCTCTTGATCCTTGTGTCATTAATGACATTAAATACCTATAGTCCTTTGCAATGGTCGAAGCTTCCCTCTTAAGACCACTCCACCAAGCCCAAGGATTCAAACTCCAACATCAAATCCCCATGCAATCTTGCCAATCCCTAAGCAATCTCACCAAGATCTATGCATTTTTCTCTCAATTTTAAATTTAAAATATTTTCCCTCTCTTCCAAGGCCATGAAAACTCTATAAATTGGACCCTTGGGATGGCCTCTCCATGAAGCAATTTCAAGCATCAAAATTCTATTTTTTTTCTCTAGGCTCTTAGCTCTCTTGTTTTCCAAGCAAGCTTCTCTCAAGCATTTGGTAAGCATTCAAGTTCTCAAGCAAAGGTCTCAAGGGGGCATCACCAAATATTCAAGAATCCAAGCATAGGGAGGAGGCCACCATCAAGCTCCAACCAAGAGGGAGACAACTCATCTTCAAGGGTTGTGCTCTTTCACCCCTCCCCTCTCATCATCCATTTTGCTCATTCATTTTCTACCTCTTTTCTAGTTTAAATATTACTAGGCATTTCCATTTCATGGTTAGCTTTTTCTAATTTCTTCATTTCACCACTAACCTTGTCTACTTACATTTATCTTGCCATTATTCTAAGTAATTCCTATTGCATACTTTTATATCATCATACCACTTATTTTCATTAGCTTTAATCATATTTTTATCACACTTTTAGTGCATTTTTATTACCATCTATAAGATGTTCCCAACCTATGACATACCACATCCCTTGATATTTTATATTTTGATTCACATATTTTGCCCATAAAGCAAAATCACTTCATAGAATTTGAGGGCGTGATTCTGCTTCCCATGCATTTTTGGTTACCTTTTTGCATTTATTTTTGGTCAACTAAAGGACCTCAGGGGTCTTAATGCTCAACTAGGTAGACTTGCTATCCCCCTAGATATAGTACACCTCATCATGTTAAGTTTATTTTCTATTTTTTAGGTATTACAAAATCATAGCTTGACTTAGAGAGGCATGATATCGTAAAATGGTAGGTTGCAGACACAAAGTGCAGTTTTGCTTTAGGCATCGAGTTAAGTAACCTCCCTTTGCAACATTTATTTCTATCTCTCTCATATGTTTGTTGCTTGTTGTTTGTTTATTATCATGTTTGTTTTAACACACTTAATAAGAAAATTAAGGAACTCTAGATTTGCTTTCTTTTGATTTATTTATCTCCTTTGTTAACTTGAGCATTCAAACTTGAAATTACATGTAGTCTTGTATTAGGATAATATGTATGTTGCATCCCTCTTATGCCCTTATCTAAATAAACAAGTTTATTTTCTTGTAAACTTAGGGAAGTATTCATTCAAAGAAAAAAGGTACATAGGATAGCTCTTGTTTGATGCATTTTATTGAAGTTTTTGCATAATTAATAGCACTTCTTTAGAAACATCAAAACTTAATTGTTTGCACAATATACACATCAAACATAGGATTTAGAGTGAATACCTAAAACACTCTTGGTGAAACCCCAACATATGATATACCCACCAAGGTTTGAGGTGAGAACAACCGGGGGATGTTAACCTTGTGGATCCATTAGATTTTTTGTCATTCTCACACTTGTCATGGTTAAGAACTTACCTTTCCAATATTCCAAATAAGCTTTCATTCTATCCAAACAAGAGACCCAAAGCTTATTTTTATTTCCTTTACGAGACAAAGGAATATCCAAATAGGTTTAAGGATTTAAAAAAAAAAAATCCTACATTATCTATAATAATCCATTGTAAATCTAGAGAAGTGTTGATACAATAAAGATTAGATTTTGGAGTATTAACCAATTGTCCAATAGCCTTCTCATAGTGTTAGGACCCTATATTAACACAACCATAATTATGTAATCATCTAGTGTTGGTATATGTTGCACCTTAGACACCTAGTGTGTATGGGCCCATTATGACTGTCACTTTTATTATAAAGTAGGAGTTAGTAGCTTAGGTCCCCTCTTGCATGTGGAATAACCCTCGAGCATTAGTGTTAGGATAAATAAGAGTCTATATAAGGGTACAAATGGGAGTAGAATGTATCTCACATCTTTCTCATATTGTATCGAAGCTCTACTTCCAAGGAGGTTTCCCCCTTGAAGAGACTTGAGCTATCTATCTGCTTGATCAATATAAGTTTGTTACATTTCCATCTAATTATTTTCATGAACACTCATGTTATTTTTATTTTCATGGTTATTTAGTTTATAAGCATTTCCTTTAATTCTTGCTTTGCTATTGTGCTTATGCTTATTGTTATATGAAGGTTCCTAACACATAGCATGATAATATTGATTTAAAACCCATGGCCTCATTGACTAACAAATGACCCAAACAAAATATCATCAACAAATTGGAGATGATATTTTAAGGGACCATTCTTTGCAACCTAAATACCTTTGATTTTCCTTCCATTTTTGTCTTTGAGACTTTGAGAAAACTCTTCCTAATGCCTCCGCAAGAGTAATCAATATATAAGGAGATAGTGGATCACTTTGGCAAAGTCCATAAGATGGCTTGAAGTAACCAACATGAGAACCATTTATCAAAATATAATATTTCACAATGCCATAACAACATTTAATCCATTCACACCAATTGTAATCAGAACTAAACCTTTTGAGAATATCAAGTTGAAAACTCTAGGAAACCTATCATATGCTTTGTTCATATCTAGTTTCATAAGCATACCTACTTTTTCATGGAATGAAGAGAATGTATGGCCTTTTGTTCAATGATTATACCATCAAGACATTATTTAATTATTGAAATGATCTTATAAATCATATTGCAAAGGCTTATTGGACAATTTTTTTCAAAAAAAATTATCTCACATTTCTTGGGAACCAATGTAATATTATAGCCTTCCCTTTTCGAGTCTCTTCAATTGTAACTAACATATCACTTTTCAATAAATCCCAAAATTTTTGAAAGAAAATTGCATTAGGATGGAAAGAGAAAATCGCTTCATATAGCTCCTCCATAGATATATTTTTTGTCAAGTTTTCATTTTGTCCCTATATTGATGGAAAATTTTATAAAACTTTATCTTGTGCCTCCATAACTTGCCCAATATCTCACATTTTCTTTTTAAAATAATTAATTGCTTCCTTCCTTATATCTTATTCTTCCTCAATATTTCTTTCATCTAGAGTTAAAATATATTTGATGTGATGAAAAACTTTGATTTTATTGTAGCATGATTTTTTTTAGTATTTCTATCTCCTTCCTTGAGCCATTTCTCCCTAGATTTTTAGAACCAATACGACTTCTTTTTCAATGCATTATGTTAATAAAACAATAATTAATTTTATTTTAAATAAGAATTCTAATGCATTCCATTTTTTTGAGTAAAAGGTAAAAATTTTATTCAAAAAAACTGATCAACTTATACAAATCCATTTTGATATCTTGCCTTTCATGGCAAGGCTCAAAATGCAGTTTTTCTATTTTTTTTATTTGCCTAGGATCTCTGAATTCCCTGTTATTTAAACTTTACCTCCTTCTTAACTTTATATGTCCTCTTCCAACAAATATTACTGAAGCTCTCTCTTTTTCTTTTTTCTATTCCTGATAGCTTTCATGTTGCATTTGATTCCATAGTTGTGCCCAAATATCTTGTTCTACCTCTATCATCGGAGATTCTTCCTGTACTTTGGTCATCGTTTCTAATAACTTCCTTAACATAATCCTCCAGGTCCTCTCTTCTAAACCAAATTCCTCTTAAAAATTTTATTATTTCATTCCAACCATATTTGTCAGTAGATGAAGCCAATACCTAAATTCCAAGTTGTGCTTAGTGTTTTGGATTTGAAGGTGTTATGTGACCAGTAGTCCCAAAAATTACTACCATTAGGAGGACACCATTATGTTTGGCTAAAGATGGAGTACCACCAATTACAAATTTTGTAAGCATGGGAGCAATAAAAAAGGAGGTGGTTTATAGTTTCTACCTCTTGGAAGCACATTACACATCTACTGGGTCCAATGAACCCCTTTCTCCTCATATTATCTTGAGTCATAATGCTTTTATGAGCAACCTGCCATATAAAACAATTAACCTTCGGCCAACATTTTGGTTGCCATATTTCTTTCCAGGGAAGGTGTGGTTGGGGTTGGTTCCTGCTACTTTGGTGAGCCTTTCGGTAGCCTGCTTTCATTGTGTAAGTGCCTTGTTTCCCATATCCCCATCCTAGTTGGTTAGGTCCATATTTCTATAGCCCTATTATTTTTCCTAGTATTTCTTTTAGTTCACATTTTTTGGCTTCCCATTCTTCACTTAACCATTGGTTCAAATTTTGTCATCTTCTTGAAGCTGCTAGTTATTGGCTTAGGGGCATGAGATACTAAGATATAAGAGTTTGGCCCTGATTATGAAGAGTCTCTCTGATGCCACTAAGATGAGGGTATTGTTTGATAATGGGGGGAAATTCCCAAGAATCATCCCACAAAATGAATTTTCTCCCATCACCTACTTTCCAATGTAAGTCTTCCTTAATCAGTGAGGCCCCTCTTTTGAGTATTTTCCATATCTCTGATCCCACACTTGTAACTGGAAACCGTGGGACATCCTCCATTTTGTGTGTAGGATAATATTTAGCTTTTAGAACTTGACTCCATAATTGATCTAGGTTTGTGATCCACCTCTAGTATAACTTCCCTATTAGTGCTAGGTTGTTTGTTGTTGCAGCTTTGATTCTACGACCTCCCTCTTCCTTTGGTTGACAGACTTTATCCCAGCTTACCAAAGCATTTTTCTAATTTTATTATGCTCCTGACCATAAGAATTTTCTCATCAGTTTTTCTAAATCTTTGAGTATGCTCTTTGGGGCTGCTAAAATGGAAAATCTGTAAACTGGTATTGCTTGTAACACTGACTTCAAAAGTGTGACTCTACCTCCAAATATTAACCATATATGAGACCAATGTGACAACTTTGAGAAAATTTTATCTTTTATGGATTTCCAATATTTATTTTTTAGGCTTTTTTCTGTTAAGGGAATTGCCAAGTAATCTAAAGGACATAAGGTCATTGAGAACCTAAGAATATTTGCTATCCGATATCTGATTCTCTTATGTACATTAAAGAAGACAACTTTGGATTTTTTTTCATTTAGAAGTTGGCCTGTGGCTGCAGTGTAGCAGTCTAATATTTCTTTGATACTGGTTGCTTCCCCCATAATATTGTATCATCTACGAATTGTAGATGAGTGATAGTTATATCTCTGTTTATTTGAATTCCTGTAATGTTGTTCTCTACTTTTTTATTTTGTATGATTCTTCCCAGTACTTTTACAAAAATAATGAACAGATATGGAGAGAGAGGATCTCATTGTCTAATTCCTCTGCTGGCATTGAACAATGGGGAGGGGGTTCCATTGATGAACACTGAAAAGGAGACTGTGGAGATGCATTCAAGTATCCAATTGATCCAATATTTTTGGAATCCAAATCTTTACAAAATTTGATCCAAAAATTCCCAACTCACTTTGTCATAGGCCTTGGATAGATCTAACTTTAGGAACATTTCTTTGTTCTTTATTTGACCCATATGATGTATAATTTCTCGTGCTATTACAATCCCATCTAATATTTGTCTGCCCTGCACAAATCCTCATTGTTTAAGAGATATGATATTTGGTAATATAGCTTTTAGTCTGTTGGCTATTACCTTGGTGATGATCTTGTAGATCACATTGCAAAGGGATATTGGTCTGTAATTGGTTAGATAATCCATTTCGCCTCCCTTTGAAATCAATGCTATAAAAGTATGGTTGAGGGATTTGAGAATCCTACCACTAGATTTGGCTTCTTCTACTGTTCTAGTTATATTTTCTCCTAT
Source organism: Wollemia nobilis (assembly GCA_028583015.1). Taxonomy (NCBI): domain Eukaryota; kingdom Viridiplantae; phylum Streptophyta; class Pinopsida; order Araucariales; family Araucariaceae; genus Wollemia; species Wollemia nobilis. The sequence goes on from JAQPPZ010003276.1 coordinate 2,715,986, forward strand.
AATATCCCAAAAAGCTTTGTAGAATTCTATTGGTAATCCATCATGACTTGGGGCTTTTCCTGATTGCATGAAGAAGATTGTTTCTTTCACCTCTTCTTATTTGATCTCTTTTAGAAGCTCCTTATTATGCTTCTGAGAGACTAATCTGGGGATACTTCCCAAGGTTTCTTCTTGGGATTGTTTTGACAGATGTGAATTTGTAGTAAACAAAGTGGAGAAAAACTCATTAGTTGCTTTTTGCATACCTAAAGTGGTGGTTTCTAGGAGTCCGTATGTATTTGTTAAAGCATCAATCCGATTATAGTGTTTTCTAGCTATGGTCGACTGGTGAAAGAACTTTGTATTCCTATCTCCTTCTTGAAGCCAAGTAATTCTAGATATCTGCTTCCAATAGGTTTCTTCTTTCTTATCTAGCTCCTCTTCCTCCTGCATTAAGATCTTTTCATGGGAGAGTAATTCCTCTAAAAGGGGTTTCAAACAAATTCTTCCTGCAACTCCTTGCATTCTCTCAACTAGCTCTGCTATTTGTTGCTAAAAATTTGATCTTTAGAATTTGCTCCAGTTTTAATTTATATTTGATATATTTCAACCTAGAGTGTAGCTAAAAATTGTGCCTTTCCAAATGCTGGTTTCCCTTGTTGCCACCATTGTTGAACTAACTCTGGTAATTCCTGGTTTAGAAGCCAAAAGTTCTCAAATCTGAATGGGCAATTTTTGGATTGGGGTATTTTGTTTGTGATATTTAGACATACCGAGAAATGGTCAGAAGATAACACATTTATGATTTTTGAATGATAGCTCCATAACTATTGAATTTATTCCTCTATCAATATCCTATCTAATCTTGATTTTATTGCTTAATCTCCTTTCCTTTTATTGGTCCAAGTAGTACCACATCCTGGAGGTGGAATGTCAATCAAATTTAAATTATTAGCTTGGACAATCAAGAGTTTGTCCTTCTCACTAAGATGATTTAGACCTCCCTCTTGGTCATTCACTAACATATTGGCATTGAAGTCTCCACCCACCAAGAACCTATCTTCTGGGTAAGCTTCTCTAATAGCTTGGATTGAATTCCATTGGGTTTTTGTTCCTACACTTCCTTCGTCCCATAAAAGTTAATAATAAGCCAAACTGAGTTTGATTCTCTATCTCTCAATCTGGTCATCAAGATCCCTCTAGATGATGCTGCTCCTACTTGCTAAAAAGTGTCTCTATTCCACAAAGTGACCATTCCCTCGGAGAAACCATGGGAAGCTTGGGCCTCATAGTCTCCATTCCTCCAGCATCTCTTGGATATTGTTTGCATTGCTTCCAGTGATGCTCTAGTTTCCTGTAATAAAACCACATATGGGTGGTTATCTTCTATCATACGTTTAACAACCAATTGTCTAGGGTGGTTGTTTAATCCCCTTACATTCCATGTGTGTATAATCATTGGGAACTCATGTTGTAGAAGTTGACTATGGGTTTAACCACACCTGCCTCTCTCAACTATTCTCCTTGTTGTTGTATTTTTTCTTTGTTTGTATTTCTACCTACTCCTTGAGAGTTTATATTTTTTAGCCTTTTCTCCATTTGGCTTATCCCAAGGGTTGGATTTTATCTGTTTTTCTCTACTATTCCCATAATTACCTCCTTAGATGTATGTGGCTTTTTATTGTACAGTACTAGAGTTCCTTCTGTATCTGGTTGTGGCTGCTCTTTATATTATGTTTGTTGTGCTTTGGTTGATGCAAATTGTACCTGTATGGATTGTCCTTCTTCTACCTCTCTCAATACTTTTAGGTATTGTTATTTTTTTTGTATTTGTATGTTGTGGATGATGAACCTCTTATGCTACCGATTTCTCTAGATTTTTGGTTTGATTTGAGTGCGGTAGTTCCTCTCCTTCCATTGGATCATATAGCCTGAGGATCTCATATTTGTTGGATGGAGCCCTTCCTTCTTGGCATTGATTTGTATTTCCTCCCTTCTACTGATTTCTTCCTCTTTCTTGGTTATTATTTTTTGTTCCTTTTCTCATAATCGTATGAAATCCTTGTTCGTTTTCTTTTTGCTGAGGTTGGTTTCATGGGTTTGGATTCACTGGATTTGTCTCTCCTTTGGATAGTTTGGGGCTGATTCTCACCAAATATCCATATTCATGACATGCTCTACATCTGAAAGGCACATATTCATAGTCTATTTATTGTCTCCATATATTCCTTCTAATTTTGAGGTCAATTTTTGTTGGCAATGGTTTTCCCAAGTCCATCTCCACACAAATTATAGTATACACTGCTGATCCTCCTTCCGCTGATTCTCTTGATTTGCCTATTTATTTTCCTAAGAGATTACCTATCAACTCCAAAATTTCCTCTTTCCAATGTTCTAAAGGAAGGGCAAATAATTTTAGCCAAATTTGAGTTACTGAGGGTTCAGTTCGAGGATCAAAAGCGGGTCGCCATGGTTGCATGAATAGATCTATAGGGTCTATATTATGTGGACCTCCCTCAAAATCTCTACCCTTGTCAGATATCATTATGAATTCAGCTATGAAGTATCCATTCGGTAATGTGAAGATATACAATTCCCCTTGTGGTTCCCAATGCTTCCTGGCCCAAGAGTACAAGAACCTTGCAAAAGGTCGGAGTCCCACAAACTTACATATTAAGGTATGCTTGGATTTATACATGAGATCATCTGCTATGAGTTCTTCTACAATTTCTAGCACTAGGATTGTTTATGTCTGAGGTAAAAATCTATTTTTTTTGGCTTGTTCAACTTCAATCTCCTTTCTTTTATCCGTCATGTGTAGGATTTTTTGGGCATGTTCTCCTGTATCATCTCTCTTTTCGTTACTGCCTCTGACCACTTCCGCAAAGGATTGCATATTAGGTCCCTTGGGACTCTGAGTCCTTTCCTCAAAAGTCTCTTGTGTGAACCCTCCTACCGAGGATTCTTCCATTGAATTCTCCCCCCTTGTAAACCCTAAAATTTTCACCTTTTGTCCGATATATCAAAGAAAACTGACCTTAACTTAAATAAACAAAATATTCAAGTATGACTAAAATTGCTAAGCAAAACTTGCCTATTCACACATAGAAATCAATAGCCTTCCTTTAACCCTACGTGTATTGGATTTTGGTATTTGGATCGAAGTTCGTCGCTCTTCTCTCTTCGATTGCCAAAGCTCGTCGCGGCTGAAACCCTTCAAAACCCTCTTGCCAGCTCCACTCTGTTGCTCTCCAGGGATGCAAAGCGTTCTGGAGGTTCTGCAACATGCAAGAGCCTCAAGGGCGAGTGCACAGGGACAACTCTACCAAATTCTAATCCATTCCATTAGTTTTAACTATCTGTTATAAATTTTTGAGCTTAGATTCAATTTCTTTCTTTTCTTTAAAAATGCTACCAAGAGATTTGGCATTCCAAATATTCAATTACTCCTTTAAATATTTCATCTTTTAAACAAACTTCTACATATATGATCCTTCAAAAATTGCTTCATCCTATCATAACCACCTGAAAGAAATCAAACTCTTGAAGCCACATATACTACAAGTAAAATTGCTTTGGATGACCACTATTGGGTAATCACAAGTCAAATAAATGGGTTTATGATTTGATCTTGCTTGCAATAAAATTTCTTAAAATATTGTATATTCTATTTGCAACCATTTATTGGATAACAAGAATATATTCAATCTTTTTGTTATATGAGTTTGCCCAATATGTATATTATCCTATGTATATTAAAAACGTGAAAGACTAACATCCATGGTAACACGTATTCAGGTGTATACAACATGCCTTCTCTCCTTAGTAGTTGGCCCCTCCTAGATAAACTTGCCTAGGATATTGCCAATATTATTCAAAACATCCTTATTGCTAAGTTGATAAGGAAGTTCAAAAAGCCTAATTCACACCAAAAGCCTTTTAATAGTCTTTATCTCCACTGAAAAATTCTCACTCTATGGTCTTAAATTTAATACATATTTGCCCTCTAAACCAATAACCTCCATCCACTATTTTATCCCATATTTTTTATTTGAAGAAGATAATAAAAAAAAAATCCTTTTGGAAGAAACATCGTGGAGTAATTTGAATTCAAACCCCGCTTCCCCCACTTCCACTTTATCCAATTTTGAATCTCAAAAAAACCTAAAATTTATCATGTATATACTTTCAAAAATGACTTTTTCACATTAATCCTTTAGTTCTTATGTTTCTCCTAAGATATGGAACAAGAGTAATAGTTGCTCCTTATTACATTTTACTTCTTACTTCCTACTTATGCTTCCTATTTATACTTCAAACTTACACTAATATTAAACATAATTATTTAAGTATAATTAAATATTAAATAATATACATAACTAAAATTCTCACAAATCAATTTCATAACTATTAACAATTATTAGTTCAAGTTTAAATAAGATTATGCTTTATTTTAAAACAAAATTAATATAAATTTATATGCAATTAAGATCATCTTTTAAATTTTAAAATACATATTTTTACTCATTAATAATTAAGTTCATTAAGAATCATTACATTTATTTGCGAATAACCACTTTAATATTATACAATTAAAAACTTTATATATGAATATAAAATTTCAATTAAATCATTGCCACAAACTTTATAGATACGTAAATATAAAATTTGAAAATTATTAAAATCTAATGTAATCATGTTTTATGTCAAAGCTTCAAAAGCAAATATTCGAACTTATTGGTAATCTAATAAAAGTTTTTATGTGACTTTGTTTTCTCCTTAAACTTTTAAAAATTCATTTTTTTCAAAAGATGAATCGTAAAGTGTAACAAAAATATAAATATAAATTTATTTTTTTAAATATTTTTAAGGATATATATATATATATATTACAGGGCTGCCAGTCTACTTTTTAACGTTAAAAAATAAATCATATCAATTTCACTTTGAAATTCTTAACGTTCAAATGAAATTTCCATGTGACCATGTTCCATCCTCCAATTCTTTCTTTTAGAGGATCTCAAGGACATGTTGTAACGAGAACATGACAATTCTTAGCCTGGTACTATTATATTATGGCACATCCTATGCAACTACTTGGACCTCTAGTTAACGTAGTCAACAATTAGAATTGAAGCAACTCCTGTATCATGTGACTCCTACAATATTCTTTTCCCTCTTCCCTGAAAACAAATCCAGGCCTTAACGGTCACACCCATCCACCTCCACATGGGTCTGAGATCAAGGTCACATTATGTTGCTTAAAATCTGGTTGGGATTCCATATTCACAAAGCATGTGATCACCTGTGACCATGTGGCGTTAATGTCTTATATCAACCATTAACCAATTAAAACTCAAAATGCACCTTAAAAAACTGTTCTTGTTCCATTTTTAAATGGTTAAAGCAAACCTGCCCAACTATACAAAGCCCATGAAACCATAACATCCATATGTTTCAAAGTAGATTAGAGCATGATGTGTTTTGTAAATATGGTGATGGCATTGAAACTATAACACCCATGTGTAGAGTAAAATCCTACTAAAACACAGACTTTTATCTCATTGAAACTAACAGCACCCCCTATATTCAAAGTAAATCTGAGCTGATTTGTACTCTGGATTTACTAGGTGCTTGGAACCATACCATTAGGTCATTGTAAATATGGTGATGGCATTGAAACTATAACACCCATGTGTAAAGTAAAATCCTACTAAAACACAAACTTTTATTAACAGCACCCCCTATGTTCAAAGTAAATCTGAGCTGATTTGTACTCTGGATTTACTAGGTGCTTGGAACATAACATTAGGTCATTGTAACTCTAACACCCGTTACGAGCAAAATTTACCATGTTGTGGATTGTGGATTTACCAAGTAGGTGTCTTGGAACAATAACATCATCCCTTTCCGAAAATACTTAGGTTGCTTGGTGCCTTGGAACTGTAACATCATGTCTGGTAGATTTGCATAATCTCAGGTGACTGATAAGTAAACTTTCTCTAATGCATATTTAGAGGGGATTACAACATTCCTATTTTCTTGGAGGGAGAGCCCACCATGAGATATGGATACAACCTAGACCCCCCATAGTTGCTACAATGCTTCCCTCATAGTTGCTACAATGCTTCCCTCATGGTGGTCTAACCTGGTCTACCATCAGATTACTTGACATGGTGTAGAATGTTTAGGATAACCCGAACTTCACAATCTTAAGCCCCACAAGCCCTCTTCCTCTGATGTGACCTTGGACTTAAGGCTATGGAGGGGCCTATGGAGACACAAATAATGATGCATATGCGCATGCCTAGGGCAGGGTAGGCTCATTATCATTATTATTCATTCTCTAGGCTGCTGCTTTGCATGTCAGCAACAATGTCAAGCAACCAAAATATTTGCTTTTAAATAATATTAATAACACTTTATTTGATTTCCAATAGCTGGGATCCTTTAAAGCGTACACACCCTGTATGCTGGTGAGGTATAGTAGTATTATTGTGTGGTTGGTTGGGATATCCCTTTGACAGCACTCCCAAGTTAAGAGTTTTGCACAGTAGCAAGATAAGAAGAGAACAACACATATATATCGGAATATATGTGTTCTTCAAGGTAGAATTTATGTTGCGGGTGCTAGCTGCATTGGGGAATTCTGGCCTCAATTCATACAAAGCCCTTCAGTACTTACTCCATTGAGAGCCTTTGGATTGAGTCATTTTATGATATTTGGGTGCAATAGATCTTGAGCTGATGAAGATGGTGTCACAGAAGCAGGCAGAGGAAGCCATTGTGTCAAATTATGGAGAACTGGAGGTGGAAGGGAAAGAGACAGTCAACAAGAGTGATGACAAGTCCCTCAAGAGCTCCTTCAAGAGCTTCTTCTGGCATGGAGGCTCTGTTTATGATGCCTGGTTTAGCTGTGCTTCCAACCAGGTCACCAGATCCACTGAGCCTATGTTGAACCACTTTTTTAAATTTTTTTAAAACTTTATGGAATTAAGATACTAGATGTGTATCAGTTAGTGCATGGTAGAGGCATAGTGTATTGTTGGGTGTGCTAACGGCATAGTTGGTTATGCTGTAGAAAGTCAAGGGATGTGGGTGGTTGTTGGGATTTGCAGGTGGGTGTACGGTATAGTTAAGGGATGTGGGTGTGGGGATTTGCAGATGGGTGTGTAGCATAGTCCTGCTAAGAGGTGTGGGTGTTTTGGAATTTTATGCGCCCCATAAGTCGTGCTCTTCTTCGTCTTGTTATGATGTGTTATGGTATGTTGAGTTGAGGAATGTTGGTGTCGTGGAATTTTGCAGGTGGCCCAAGTGCTGTTGACTCTACCATACTCATTCTCACAGCTCGGGATGGTGTCTGGAATCCTGTTCCAGATATTCTATGGCCTTATGGGAAGCTGGACGGCCTATCTGATCAGTGTTCTTTATGTTGAATACCGGACCAGGAAAGAGAAGGAGAATGTTAACTTCAAGAATCATGTCATTCAGGTGATTATCTTTAGCGACTGCCTATGTTTTTCACCATTGGGTTATTTTTCAGGCTGAGAGACACTTTCTGGTCTGTTAAGGGAAATTCTGTTAATAGTTGGTCTGGTTACCAGTTCCAGACTACTTGTGTTTAATTGGATCCCAAGGCTGTATGGTCTAACCTGTTATTTCATGGAGGTGATGCTGTCAGGTCCAAATCTTTTATGGGGCGCTTGTGAAACCGTTTGGTATTTGGGCTTCTTGTGGGTGGCTTTGGTTAGTTGTGCAGGTGCAACACAAGATGATTTGCAGGAAAAATCCGATTTTGGGATAGGATGTGGGGGCTGAAGTCCGTGGTCCTCACGTCAATTCCTAGAATGGTGGGGAAGACCATTGTTGAGCTTGGTAAATTCCAGTAGAAGAGTATATTAGTTCTTAGCTTCGTTGCACGTTGACATACCCGGTTGCTGGACACCCTTCAGCATTGCATGCTGACTCTGTTTCTTATCCACAGACTAATCTGCTGGGATTGGATTGGATGGGATGGGATGGGATGCCCACAATGCTTATCTGTACATATGCATCAATACAGATTAGATTAACACATATTAAAGGGATCCACTTAGAGGGCCTTTCTGCAATTTAAGTTTCAGAGGAGATTAGTTATGATTATGTAGCAGGATACCTCTCCTGCTCAGAGCCTATAAACCACATCTACTGTCCCCAAATAATTAAACACAAAGCCGAAGGGATCTCCTTGATAGGCTAACTACAAATCAAAGGAATCCACTGAGAGAATCATCATGCAATGTGAGTGTCAAAGATGATATAAGTTCTCACTAATATGGCAGGAGATCTCTCCTCCTCATATGAGCCTGTAACCCAAAAGTATCCCTTAATATAAGTAGTGTGTTAAAAGTAGTATTCAGTGCCAAAGAGACAACTCCTAAGCGAAAGGGATCTACTTAACATATGCACGCCCTTTAAGCAATATCAGTGCCAGTGAGACACTATGTATTAGCAATGTGACTGAAGACTCTTAGGGCCTGAATTGCATTTAAACCTACCACAAATCCTAAAGGAACCGGTTAGAAAATCATCCAGCATTACTACTTAATATCAGAGACGCCAATGGGTGTTAGCACATGGGCGGACACCTTGTATGCTACGAGTCTAGAATAACATGTAGAACCCTTGCATGATCTTTAGGGTTGGAAAAGAAAGATGAATTTGAATAGCGTTGCAGAAGACCTTGTGAACTCCAATACCATGTGGGTTGAGTACTGTTATGGTGAGGAAATCCTAGATAGATTTGAGATGAGAGATGGGATGACTTCAGTGCCCTTTAGGTCCAACTGGTTTGTAGGACCTATTAAAGTGTATCCTGCTATGCACTTTCATAGATGATTGTTCTTGTGGGTGTCCAGTTGTTCTATGCTAAGATGATTGTTCATTTTGGTATTCAGTTGTACTTAGATGATTGTTTTATGTTTGCCCTTTTTTAAGATGTTTTCTTCAAGCTTTGTATGATTGTGTTGGCCGTTTTGATATATAAAGGGCCAGAGGTAGGCCAGTTTTAAGGCAAAATTTTCAACTGAATGGAGTCAATGTATTCTAGTATTCACCAAATTTGTTTTGTTGAGCCAAGTCTGCCTATTGTTTGTGGAAATGCCATTATGTTCGAGTTAACATTCGGCCAAGTAAGATCAGGTATATGAACAGATTTTGGTAGGTGACCCTATTTTGTAATTGAATGGTGCCACTGGTATCACCAAAGGACACTGATAGGAATAAATGTGGCCTTTGCAGTGGTTTGAGGTTCTTGATGGACTCTTGGGACCTTACTGGAAAGCTGTCGGCCTCGCCTTTAACTGTACATTTCTTCTCTTTGGATCTGTCATACAGCTTATAGCTTGTGCAAGGTATGTTTCGCATCTACGGCATTATTTCAAATTTATTCTACTGTGACTATGCACTGTTGCCTAGGCAAGATAAGCAAAGGTTGCACAAACATTATAGATTGTCTGGATCTTGCATTTGTCCCAATTTTATTGTTGTGATATTGAGTCTGATCAGTTTCTTTTTCGTTATTGTTGTTTATTCCTTTGTATTCTCTATCGCTTATTCCAAATCATTGTTTACAGTAACATCTATTACGTAAACGACAACTTGGATAAAAGAACATGGACATACATCTTTGGAGCATGTTGTGCAACCACAGTCTTCATCCCATCTTTTCACAATTACCGCATTTGGTCTTTTGTTGGACTTGGGATGACAACATACACAGCATGGTACTTGACAATTGCAGCACTCGTCAATGGGCAGGTAAAAGTAGTGAAAGGCTTGTATAGTCCTGCAAATTTTGCAAAGTATGAAATTGATGAAATCCTTCAATTTCACAACATGTAGAATATCTAACAGTCTTCCAATTGCATAGGTTGAAGATGTGAAACACTCTGCGCCAGCAAAATTGGTGTTGTACTTTACAGGAGCCACAAACGTCCTTTACACATTTGGAGGTCATGCAGTCACAGTGTAAGCTTCTGTTTAGCACTTCTGATTACCTATTGTAACTTGCTATACATTTGAGTCCCATTGATCTACTTTGATCATTTGTGGAAATTACTACAATTTCTTTTCTTTCTGAAAATTGGCTACTTTGAAATGCTGTGACATTTTTGTCATTTATGCTTTCCAGGGAAATAATGCATGCCATGTGGAAGCCTCAAAAATTCAAGTCGATTTACTTTTTGGCAACTATTTATGTATTGACATTAACTCTGCCATCTGCAATATCTGTCTACTGGGCTTTTGGAGACCAACTTTTGAATCATTCAAATGCTTTCTCATTGCTGCCCAAGACTGCATGGCGAGATATTGCTGTCGTACTCATGCTAATCCATCAGGTTCTTGAAAGTCCTCTTGACCATATGGTTATACTTTTGGGACATTCTACTTAAAATCAACATGGTACAAGGTTATAGATGCGTTCTTTGTTTGGAAAACTTGACATTAAATGAGATTCATTTGATTGCACTGACAAGAAGTCTATCCATTTGTGTTTCTTGAATACAGTTTATTACCTTTGGGTTTGCATGCACTCCTCTCTATTTTGTCTGGGAAAAAGTCATTGGAATGCATGATACGAAGAGCATATTTTTGCGGGCTCTAGCCAGGCTGCCTGTTGTGATCCCAATCTGGTTCCTTGCAATTATTTTCCCTTTCTTTGGGCCTATCAATTCAGCAGTTGGTGCTCTGTTGGTCAGTTTCACTGTCTACATTATACCAGCTTTGGCACATATGTTTACCTACAGGACAGCTCTTGCTAGACAGGTAACAAAATGTACTAATGATCTGCTTTTCCAAATAATGTTGTGAATTTGGTTGTTACCTATTTTTCTCTAATTAGCATCTGATTCCAAAAGGATTCAATCCGAGTAAAGGCTCTGAAATCATTTTGTTTGAATTCTCTTCTATTGATGGCTACACTGCAAAGGATTTTTGACCATTTCTTGTCATTGTTTCTTTCTGAGAGTAAGGAGTTGCTTTTTCCCTGACCCCATTTTGCCATGTTTATGTCAACAGAATACTGTGGAAAAGCCTCCATTTTTTCTTCCAAGCTGGACAGCCATGTACATCTTAAACATATTTGTTGTAGGGTGGGTAGCCATAGTTGGCTTCGGTTTTGGTGGTTGGGCAAGCATGACCAACTTCATCCAGCAAGTGGACACGTTTGGCCTCTTTGCAAAGTGCTACCAATGCCCCCCAAGAATAGCACCTTCAGCCACTGCATCGCCAAAACTAAGTGCCCCTCCTCCTCATCATAAGGGTTGATTTTGAGGGTAGGTTGGTAGTTCTTCAATTACATAATGATGCATGCGTGGAATATACTTATTTGTCAGGACATGTTGGCATTGTCTTACATGGACTAGAAGTTGTTTCAGTACTGGTAGACGGCGAGATTATGGCGATGTTGATGGTCACCTCTGTTCTGCACTCACTAACATTATGTAGTTAGTTGAAAGTGCCCATGTAAACGGGGATTCGTTTGTAATTTATACTCACTAATTTGTTATGGAGAAAGTAAGTTTGTTTCTGCAATACCTTTAGCAGGGAAGGTGCAGAGTAACAGTCGATACTTGGTCTCAATTTTATTTAAGGCTGACAACCAAAGTAGATAGGCAGCTGTGCTATTAGGGGTGGTTGGGGCACAGCCTATTTTGTTTAATTGATCGACCAGATCGATGATGTTCATTAGTAGTGGTGGTATGAGGATGCAAGGGTCCACTAAGATACCTCTGGCTTGAGTAAATCTCAAAATGGTTATTATTATTGTGTTTTTTCAGTTGTTTGTATCACTGTATGTGTTCTATTTCTTTCTTATATAAAAGGCATTCCTACGAGGTTTACTACACATTCAGATACATCCATCTTCTTTATGTGCTTGTGTGGGTTTTTGATGGAAGGGTTCCAGTTTTCTATCAAAGGCATACGCACTACACCTAAAACTCGAATCATTTTGTGTTATGTGAAATCATTTTGACTGTTGGCATACAATTTTCTGTGGCATTTAAACAATTGAATATCTTGAGGTGATTGTTGACATACAATTTTCCGTGGCATTTAAACAATTGAATATCTTGAGGTTTTTGACTATGTATTTTATTTTTACCAATCCTTTGAGGCAGATGGATAACTTTTACTTGATTCAATCGGAGCTTATCTTGATGAATTTTTGTTTAATCCCTAGAGGGAGGTGGACGATTTTACTTGATTTCCATTCCATGGACCCCAGCTGATGCTTGTGTGAAAAAATAAAGTGGGTACCTTGCTGAAGACTCAGAGTTCCTTTTTGGGTAAGGACCCATATCTACAAGTACAAAATTAAGTTCCGTTTAATCGCTTGAACTACATAGACAGCGGAAGTACTCAACTTACGGGTTTATCTGTTTTGATATGTTGTAACTGGATTAATCAGAATTGCCAAGTTTTGTTTAGCAGTTCAAACTTAAGCAACTAATGATTTGTTTAGCAGTTCAAACTTTTGTAACTACTGATTAATACGGCCGTGTGAATTCCCCATAGCTACTGCTTTTCATATTTTTGGAATGGAATCATGCATTCTTCAAGCCCATTGCTATTTGTTATTTCCATGTCTCCAGTGCATTAACATGGTCACCCAAGTCCCAGACTACTAAAGCAGCCACTTTGCAAGAATTCGTCAAAATTTGTTTGTTATGTACATGAGGCTTAAACAAAAACCACAATGAAGTCTGTGAATGCAACATCAAAGTTAAGTATGTCTTATGGCACTAATGGTCCTGCTAGCGTAACAAGATCTTCATGTTCACCCAAAAGTGTCTAGGAAAATTGCTTATTGTTTGCATTTCAGTCACCGATTTCTGCTAAAATCTTCAATCATTTTTATTCATGTTGGATGGAGCTGTTTGTTTCGAAGAATACAATCACTTATGCACATGGACATTATATTTACTTATTCAAATCTTAACATAAGATTGACATTAGATCGTATGTAGGACCATTGGCAATTGAGCTATGAAAGACCTGATTGGCATAGGCATTCTATGTACTAGTAGCCAATCTAGCTCTTCAAATGGTTACAAAGAATTTCTTTTTGGAATTTGCATAACAGCAACAATATAAGAAAATATTATTGTGATGGAAGATTTATATATATATATATATATATATATATATATATATATAACTTAAAGTTTGATCATTTGGTTGTTAGGAGGAAATTTAAACATATGGTGATTTAATTGCAAAGAACCATTATCAGATACCCCTATGTTCTTTTTGTTCATCTCTTGTTTGTTTCTCCATTTTTTAAATCATTATTAAACATGAAAACGATGCCTAGATCATCAATTTCAATTTCGGAAGAGGAATTTGAAGGGAAGTATACAACTAATTTTATTTTATTTTTTAAAACATACAGTGACAGGATACATCAGGGTACACATCCTCTTCGCAAATTGACCTCGGGTGGCCCCTTCGTAAATTGACCTCGGTACATGAAGGCCATCCTCTTCGTAAATTATCTTAAGTTATTGCAGTGTTCATTCAGAAACTATACAAAAAAATTGATAAAGAAACACCGAAAAGTCATAGCGAATTGCTGACAGCATCTTTAAGTCACATTGACATTACCACGAGGTAATCGAATAACCGGAATTTGCATAATAAGAAAATATTATGATGGAAAGTAATATATATATTAAGTTTGATTGTTAGAGGAAATTTAAACATACAGTGATTTAATTGCAAAGAACCCTTATCAGATCCCTATGTTCTTTTTGTTCATCTCTTGTATTTATAAAAAAACATGTTATTAATCTTTATTTCTCTATTTTAAAAATCATTCTTAAACATGAAAACGATGCTTAGATAATTAATTTTGTAAGAGGATTTTAAAGGAAAGTATAAAAAAAATACACTAATAGTTAGGTACATCTGGGCCATCTATACTAACAATTGAAGTATACAGTTGAGGTACATCAGGAGCCACCAACTCTTTTATCATTTCCAGTGTTCCTACAAAAATTATATTACATTGAACTTTTTGTAAGGAAAATCCAACTCTTTTACCATTAAAATGTTCCTACAAAAACTATATTACACTGAAAATACAGCTGAGATACAATTATGGTGTTCCTGTAAGAACTATATTACACTAAAAATACATCGAGAACTTACAAAAACTATACACTGAAAATACAGCTAGGGTACAATTATGGTGTTCCTATATGAACTATATTACACTGAAAATACAGCTGAGGTACATCCGAGGACTTACAAAAACTATACACTGAAAATACAGCTGGGGTACAACTATGGTGTTCCTACAAGAATTATATTACACTGAAAATACAGCTGAAGTACATCGAGGACTTACAAAAACTATACATTGAAAATACAACTGGAGTACAACTATGGTGTTCCTACAAGAACTATATTACACTGAAAATACAACTGTGGTACATGGAGGGCCATTTTTTTTTTTAAGAAAAACCCAACGTTTTTACCATTACGACGTTTCTGCAAGAACTATGGCAATATGCTGACAGCATCCTTAAGTCACACTGACATTACCATGAGGTAATGGAATAACCCGTCCTTTGGGTCCAACAAGCCTTCTGCATGAATAAAAAGGACTTGTATATATGGGCCGAAAGTAACATTACTTTTGGGGTTCAATAAGTCTTTATGGATGCATGGTAAAATTACCTTTGGGCATTAATAAACACTGGGTACAAATTTAAAAGGCTAATGGGATCAGTAAGCCTTCAAAGTAGACATATAAATTTGTGGATTAAATATATATAAAATATTTTAATATACCTATATTTAAGAAAAAGTGCCAAGTAAGTCTTCTGAGAATGAAACTATAATTAGTTCATGTCTCAATCCACAACAGTAGTGCAAAACTCAAAGATGTACCCATATAATTAGGTGGTAGTTTATTTATGTACTAGACATTTTTTGGATTTTATTTGTACTATCTATAAAACATTTTGAGAGGATAAGAATGCATCCTTACTCTGTTTGTGTGGGCTGAAAAATGCCAATCACGATGATCAGATTTAGAGTTTAAATATAGAAGAGAGTTTAGAAAGAAAAATAGAAAGTTTTATATTCATTCAAAGTTTAGAGTCTAAATATAAAAGAGAGTTTAGAAAGGAAAATGGGAAGTTCTATATTCATTTTAATTGGATAATGTTTCTTGTATTTTTGCCTATATTTAAATCAAATGTGGCATGGAGAATATGGAGGTGTAAGTACAGAGCAGAGTATTTAATTGGTTGGAGAGTATGGAGGTGTAAGTACAGAGCAGAGTATTTAATTGGATAATGTTTCTTGTAGTTTTGCCTATATTTAAATCAAAATGTTGCATGGTTGGAGAGTATGGAGGTGTAAGTACAGACATTTAAATTTGAGGTATGGAGGTGTAAGTACAGAGGAGAGTATTTTGTGCAGACATTTAAATTTGAGGTATGAAGGTGAAAGAACAGAGCAGAGTATATTGTGCAGACATTAAAATTTGAGGTATGCAGGTGAAAGAATACATAGTTTAGTTTATGGGTATATTATAGTTTATCCGTAAATTTTAAATGTAAACTTGGATTTCTATGAATGAATAAAACATTTTAAATTTTATTTATAGGAGACCCAAAAGATATATGAGATGAAAAAGGAAAAATAAAAAAATAATATTAAAATTAAGTTTTTTTTTGTTTTTTTAAACTCATCTTAAATTCATTTTAATATTATAAAAGATTAATCTACACGATTTTGTTTATATTTATTTTGTAGTTTTATTATGTACGAAAACTTTCTAAGATATTTATTCATTTTTTGTAGACGTTAAGTTGAATTGTTTGTATAAGCGGCTCAAATCATCATATGGCAACAAGTGTTTTTGTCTTAGATTTTGGTATGCAAAGTAAACACATGTATTTTTTTTTCTATTAATAGTTTTCGTCTTATTTCAATTGTAAGATGATGAGGTTGATATTATATCTTTATTGAGTTGAGATTGTAGACACCTAAAACATGTTATGTTTAGGAGAACTACTCACATGGACACATTCATAGATCACGTGACTAAACCTTGGGACCTTCCAAGTATCAAAAGTGGTTTTCACCACTCATTTGTGGCAGTCTTAGCCCATCCAAGCCTGGCCGCTATGAACCAGAGCGGCTAGATCCTGGCCGCTGCAGCTCAAAGCGGCCAAACCTTAGCCGTTGTAGCTCAGAGCGGTCAAACCTTAGCCGTTGCAGACGACGACTAAACCCTAAAAAGTAAATTGCCATCAAGTTTGCATGCAATAAGGCCGAGTGGGGATAATATTGCATGATTCCTCATGACCAGTCTTCATGAGAGACTCATGTCTTGATTTAGACACCAGTTAACTGGCCCTCAAGGACATACAAAGACAAAACTTCTCATGCGGACATCCAGTATGTATGTAGAATTCAATCATAGGGTTTGGACATTGACCTAGGGTTTTAAACACATTAAAAGGTGCAAGCCTAAAGACACCAAGGGACCAAAAAACTTTTGAAAGAGGAATTTAGAGACTTGGAAGAGAGCTTTTGAGACTGGAAGAAGCTTTTCTTGTAGCAAAGCCCTATCAAACTGGATAACGAATTGGAGTGCCTTTGAGGAGCAACGAAGTGCTGGCCGATTGAGGGTTTACCATCTACATGACATTCGACACATCGGACGAGAAACAACAATTATTTCACCATCGACAACAAGCTTAGATCTATAGCCTTGGAGCACTAGATACGGGTTTTATCTGAGCGGCCACTGTCTTGGACAGTGGCCCATAGGCCTAGTCTAGGGTTTAGGCTTTAGTTTCTTTTATTCTATTTTCTTCATGTTTTCATATCATTAGCATAGATTTTCTTCATTTACTTGCATTCATAGTACTAGTTTTATTGCACTTATTTTCATTATGCTAACAACCTTATCTGGGGAGGCAATCTCGGACATCTAAGAGTGTGTTGTTTTTTCATTGATTGCAGAGCTATAGGTTCATCGGACAAATCTGCAACATACGAAAGCAAGAGGATCCCTCTAGGAATTAGACCTGGAGAAGGAGGCATTTGTAAGCCCTCATACAGTTTCGTGTGCGTCACCGGGAAGCCTTTGAAAGCGCATCACCCCTTGCAAGGGGATATTACACATCTGCTACCCTCTTTGTGTAAATCTATGTATCAAATGAAGGGTATCCCTCAGAGGGATGAATGTGTAACCGAATCTTGGAAATATCAATAAAAAGCATTCATTTATTTGTTTCTTTGTATCTCGGTTATGTCTTCTTTTTACGTCTTTCATTTAATGCATATTAAACATTAAGAGATCATATTAAATTGCAAATAGAGTAGCAGACGGTGCGTCGCTCCCCGGGGTCGCTACAGATGGCGATCACGGTGGGACCCCCACCAAATTTTTAATTTTTGCTGATTTACTGATTTGAGTTTTTATGTGTAGGATTCGACCGCTCTGGTCTACAACAACCCGCAGACTTAGCCGCTCCTACTAACAACGACCAGAAATTGGTCGCTTTGGTCTACAGTGACCCATAGACTTAACCGCTCCTACTGATAGCAGTTAGAAATTAGTTGCTCTGATCAACAATGACCAGAGGAGAAGTGCAGCAGAGGGTAGAATTTCTGTCAGCTAAGCGAGATTCAAGGTTGGTACCCCTTCCCTATATTTCTCTGATTGTCTGTCCGCATTTGGTTTCCAAAAATAACAAGCATGAACATAGATTAATTAAGGAAAATGAAAGAAAAATAAATAAAAACTGCATTTTGCATTTCTTAGGTTTCTTTTAGATTTCCTCTAGGAACAACGAACCTCTGCCTGTAAGGTTCGCCCTAGTCTCCAGCGTGCTAGGCCATTGTATTTTGGTTTGCTTGCATGTGGCCCAATCAATGGCTGTTTTTATCACAAAGTAGGAGAATGCATCAAGGTCATGTAGAATAGTTGTAAATTCATTTATCTGAAAATAAAACGTTCTTTTTAGGCATTGTAGGAAAGTAGTCATGAATGCTGGTTGATGCATTGCTTTCTATTTTTAAATATAAAAATAACCCCACACATGCACACATGTTTTAAACATTGGGGAGTTGGATTTCATCACCAACCTTCAATTCAATCCGGTTACGGTGGCATTCATCTCCTTCTACCGACTTGCCCCCTAGATTTTCCTAGAACGGAATAGGGAAACTTCTTTATAAGGATACTAGTTACTTGTGTTCAAACTGTCTCCCACTATTGGAACAATAATTGGTTCAGAGTGGAAGAGCTAGGCGAACCCCCCAATGGGATTTAAGCGGTGTACCCTAGTCTCTTTTGAGAAAGTCATGTTTGGCACTGGTGTTCTTGGTTGCCACTATGGATGAGTCCCCTCATTCTAATTCCAAAAAAACAAGAGCAAGAAAGAAAAAGCAACAACAAATCTAAACACACTGAAACCAGTTTTAGGACACAGTTAATCCATAAAAGAGATAATCATATTGTCTGCTTTGTGTGTTTCTTTGTTATTTGGGACCAAACCCTAACCCTAATTTTTAGGGAAATTTATTGAAACAAAAAACAAGTAAAAAACTACTTTTTGATTATGCATCCAACGGATCGAGAATCGTGCAAATCGGAGCTATAACGAAAAAGTTATTTTGGTTACTCTATTTTCGAAGCTGAAAATTGGAAAAAATTGCACAATCATAAAATGGGCTAGACAACTCCAAAAATTGCCAAATCAGTTTTGTTGTCTTAGTTAGCCCCTAGGGCACCTCTCCTAGAAATTTTGAGTCCTAAATCTTCATGGTTCAAAATATCCCAAAAAATCCTAAAAGTGGGCATTTCCCCATGGGCCCCGGTCAGCCAATTATTTCAAAAATACAAAATTGACCCGAAAGTCACTTTTTAGAGTCATAACCCATTGTGATTAGCTCGTCACACTAATCGTTTTGATATATGACACTTAAAACCTTTTTTCGGAAGCCAAAAATTTTATTATGGCCGGGAGACCTCCCATGATGAGCAAAACCTCTAATCTAGAGAGGGAATCAAGTTCCATGACCATGGGACACATATCCAAATCAGTCCAAAGGACATGGCCATACCTGAATGGCATCCCAGGTTTTATCATAACATCAATACCATCCATAGGGGGGCAAACATTCGAGATAGCCCTCTTAGGGAGGCACCCGTAAGTCCTCCAAGAGACCTGCCTAACTTGAACACCTTGATAGAATTATATATAAGGAACAATATGCCCACTGAGGGGCCTAATAAGTCAATGTCACAGGAACACATCCCACCTAGATCTATACATCAATCAAAAAATAAAAATGAGAGCACACCATGGCCTAGCCTGGAGGAACAAACCACTCCGATTGATCAAGAAAGTCATTTCTCTAAACCTCATAGAGAGCATTCTGCATATACACGTTTTGCTTTTGTGCAGGCTGAATACGCAGAGCTTACATCTAAGTCTGAATGTGTCCTTCATCACAAATGAGGAAGAGGATCCAAGACATCATCCTACTCCTCGTGAAGAGTACGTGGGGCAGTCACATTACATGTCTGCATTGTCAGACTATACATAGTCCATTCATAGACCAGATTATCAAGCTAATGCAACCTTTAAAGAACATGTAAAACAACTAATAGATCTTGCTAGGGGAAAAATATATGATAAAACCACTCGTATTTCTAATACGAGGGTACATAGCCCCTATACAACTGAACAACAAAATCATACACATCAGGCACTGAGGCCACAACTTTACCAACAACAATGCATGGATCAACAACAATTAAATCAACAACAGGTGGACTCGCAATGAACACATCAATAAAGGGTGTATCAACTAAAGATGTATGAACAACAAAAGATACAACAAAAGCAAGTGCAAAATGCATTGCATGAAGAGGTGCTTACACCTAGCGTCCAAAGGATGCAACAATGCGTAAGGCATCTAGGCCAATCTTAGAATCTACCCCCTCGATCATGCAAAAATAGCGTTCAACATCAAAGGCCGTTATCTGGTTACCATCAAGAACCTCATACTCCTCAACAATACCAAGGTCAATATGATGAAGAATCATATGAAGAGTCCCAATGGGAACATCAAGAAGAAGTGGATACTCACTCTGAATCTAGTTATGATGAGGTATCTAATGATTATAGTTATCGTCCACATCAAAAGCAGCCTCCTCAACCTAATCAAGGGTAACATCTGGAAGATCAAATCATTTCATCGAGGCCATACAAAGTTCTAGTTGATCAAATGAACGAAGTTGAAAAGAAAAATCAAAGGTTGGTTTATCAGAAACCTACACTAAAGAAGCTTAGCAATCAACCTTTGCATCCATCAGTATCATCACCAACATACCCATCGAATTTCAGGATGCCTCAACTTGAAAAATTCAAAGATGACGAAGATGCACAAGAGCATGTGACAATCTTCATCAATACATGCTTCCAATTTCAAGATAATGACCCCTTGATGCTGAGAGTTTTTCTTACAATGCTAGTTGGGGATGCTTTGGAATGGTATAATCATCTACCCCATCATAGCATAAACACCTTTGAGCAATTGGCTGAGTTATTTATGGAATGCTTTGCCTCTAGTGCTAAGAAAACGATAAACTTTACTGACTTGGCAAGCCTTCGTCAACTTGATGATGAGCCAGTCATGGAGTATGGCAAGAAATGGAGAAAGATGATGTCAAAATTACCTTTTACCATACTGGTAACAAAGCTCATTCAGATGTTTACTAGAAGTTGCTCAAAACAAATCTCGCTTCTCCTACAATTACAATAGTATAAAATATTTGAGGAGGCCTTAACGCAAGCCAAGGTCATTAAAGACATCAAGATAGAGGAGGGTGAACTCCACAAGGGGCAATGGTAAAATAAGAATATCAAAGGTGACACCAACCAACAAAAGGTAGCCCCAGTTAATCAAGTTATTTTGAGTAGCTCGGAGTCCTCAAGTCAGGTGGCACCACCTCTAATAGTGGAACATAATTACCAAGCTTAGCCTCCTCTAGCCCAAGATCATATACAATAAAATCAAATACAAGACCAACAATGTAGGCCACAATGACAATATACTGGTTTGCCAGAGACATTAGCATCGCTCTTTGATCGATTGTATGAGGCACGAAGAATCAAGCTTCCAAAAATTTGTCCACTGAAGCCTAATAAGCATAGATCAAAGGCACACAGAGAAGAGCTATTTTGTGTGTACCATTGAAAAAAGGGGTATGGAATCCAGACATGTCATCCCTTTAGAGATTTAGTGCAAGATATGATTAAGAGGCAAGAGCTTCAGATAAGACTCCTTCAAGCAAAAATAGCACCTAACAATCAAGTTGAGCATGTCAATAAGATGCACATAGCCCCAATTTATGAGGGTTTTATTGGTATGATCAATACTACAATAGGAAGCAAAAGATACCTTGATCAATACAACATACCAAAAAATTCAATTGAAGAAAATAATCTATCATGGTCCACACCAACAATTAATTCAATTCACTTACAAAAGGACCCTGTGATTGCTTTTTACAAATAGGAGATTGAGCCAATCTCTAAAGATGAATCCGATCCTCCACTACACATCATAGCAAAGCATCAATCAAATTTCTTACAAGAGAGTATTGATTGATACTGGGTCAGGTATTAACATCATCACAACTACAGCTTTGAAGCATTTAAATTTGCCACCTTTGTGCATTAAGGATGCAACATTCACATTGAGAGCCTTCAATGATGCCACTTTCTCAACAATTGGTACAGTAATCCTACCTATATAGGTTGGGATGAAGATGATACCTACATTGTGCCATATCTTGGGGGTGAGAAACAATATGACATATTGCTAGGTAGACCATGGATGAGGGATATGGAATGTGTGCCTTCCATAGTGCACCAGAATATAAAATTCATACACCAAGGACAAGTGTACGTCGTCCCTCAAGATCCTGAGCCATTCAAGTATTACAAGAAGTTTGATGAGCCACAAGAAGCTCTAGTGATATGCAAGCCTCCAAACAACCATGCAAATAAAATCACCAAACATTCAATGGAGGCTTGCATCAAAAAGTTGCTACCTCCTCCCATCACCAAATATCATGATATCATACTACTTGATGAGGAGAAGAGAACATGAGTTAACATGACTAAAGTACCTTCAATTGGTCCAAAAGATAAAGCACCTTCTCAAGAGTTTGTGGCAATGGTTAACATTAAGTCAGAAAACCAAATAACTTCAAAGAAGATAAGACAAGATATGGTGCAATCAAAGGTTGCTTCCATGGTAAAGGGGTTGGCTTTAGTTACCCCAGACTCATTCTTCACAATGTCTCCTCAAGAACAAGAGCAAGAATTTTCCCCACATCATATTGAGGGTATTCAAGCTGGCAAGCAAAAGCTTGTGGATGCCACTAGCAAAGTGCATCATCATGAAGCATCCACATCAGCTCAAACGAACGAAAGTGATGATTTACATCAAGATTGTGAATATATAACATCAACTCTTTCACCCAAGTCAATTTGCGATGATATTCCAATATCATTACTAGAGGTGCAAATTAAATATTTGCCAGTCATGCATTCCATCCTGGATCGTCTAGATAGAATTGAGTGCCAAGTGAATGAGAAAAATGAGGCATTGCAATATATCATGAACAAGCTCAAGAACCAAGAGCTACAAGAGCAACCCTCATCTAAAGTTAAATTTTCCCTTGTGCAACCACAGGAAAAGTCATAGCCAGAGCAAACATCAATTCGGCCAGCTCAAAATCCGAACAAGCATCTCTCATTGCCTGAGCCCACGGTATTGATTTTCAATTGATTATGTGCTGCAAATGCTATTGGGTTACTGTTGGCATTTTTGCCACATTGATTCTCATTGATGAATGCATTGATGTATTGTTGGGGATCTGACCTTTGATTGATGCAGCTTGGGCGAAAAAAGGAGAAAAATTGAGCAAAAAATGACTAAGTCCGAAAATTGCAGCGACGCGCTGACATGTTGCAGAATCGCGGTCAACGCAGTCAACGCAGGCAGGTTGGCGGACCCGTCGCGATATCGCGACGTGTTCCGAAATCGCGGGTCGGCGGGCAGAAAAAGCACTAAGTCTGAAACTTGCAGCGCGTCGCTGACATGTCAGCGAATCGCGACCCGGTGAGCGTCGAAGGCAAAAAGTGAAAACTTGCAGCGCGTCGCTGACATGTCAGCGAATCGCGACCAAAAATGGCGTTTTGTACGGCGACGGAAACATGTAGCGAAATCGCGACATGTTCCGATTTCGCGGGCGTAGCGCAGTGAGGAGCCAACGGCGGAAACATGTAGCGAAATCGCTACATGTTCCATTTTCGCGGGTCAACGGTGGTCAAAGCGCATCGAATGATAAGACGTCGCGATTTCGCGACCCGTCGCGATTTCGCGACCCGTCGCATTTTCGCGACCTGCGCAGTTTTCCCGCCAAGTGCAATATGAACGGCCGAAAGGGTTTTTTCGATTTTCGAGGATTTAATGATAACCCGAATTAAATATTTTGCGGATTTCCGATGCGGTTAAAGTCGAAGAAGCGCCCAGGTCACCAAAATTAAAGGATTTATTGGTTCAAAGTATTGGTTCGTGGATTATTTTAACGGCTTCATGCACATGTTTGAAAAAACGAATTTAATGAAGGGCCGCGAACGTTTAATGGTATTTAATTTTTATTTCCTCGAGGCCGCTATTAAGGGGTCGTGTTCCTCGATTTTCAAGATATTATTGTAGATCACGAGGAAGTTGGTTTTACGTTTTTAATGCCGCAAAGAGGACGGACCTCTATAAAAACCAATGTAATTTTCATTTGCAAAGGTTGGAAAAACTTGCCGCTAGAAACTCGAAGTGCATTTGGCAGGAATAAAGGATTGGCTTTTATTTTTCAAGCGTTTGCATTAGTGATTTCCTTTCTCGTTTATGTTGCATTTCTAATAGCATTTGTATGTCTTAATGGTCGTTGCATTTAAATTCTCGCATATTGGATTTATGCACTTCCGTGAGAGTATGATTCCCGAAATGTGATTTTGGAGGGTTTCTCTCGCGTACATCGTGCGAAAGTTAGGTTGATAACTTTTATTGCTTGTCATTATCGCACTTTAAATTTCCCGTCGTTATTTTTCGATCCCATCACTTTGGCCTCGTGGCCATATTTCCCATTTCTTTCTCGCAACCTTTTAAATCTCTTTCCAAAGAACCCTATCTTAAACCCATTTTTAGAGTAGTGAAGGGAACCAGCCCACTCTGGAGATTGGTCTGGGAGCCATTTCTTGCTTCCAGCCTTTCAATGTTGGCCGGGTCTAGGGCGCAATTGTAAAAATCCTTTCCTGTGGCAGATTCGTGACCAACAGTTTTTGGCACGACTGGTGGGACAGATCTTTCTGTCTCCAAGAATTCATAATCGGTGGGATACGCATAATTTTCCAAAGTGATAACCCCACCGGTGCCAACAGTTTTGGCACGTTTTAACACCCGGAGGTCTCAAGATTTGATGAGCTGTCTTGGCCTCACAGCGGAGATTTTTAAGTTCATCTGGCGACTTTGCTGAGTTGAAGATCTGTTCGTGGACGCCTATTGTTTTTAAAAAAAAAAAAAAAAAAAAAATTTCAAAGAATGTTCATCTGGCGACTCTGACTTAATGGCGATGGCCGTGATTCCGCAGACCACTGCCACAAAGGCGAGGGTTTTTTCTATATGGGATGATCCTGGCCCTCTGAATCTGCAAGTTCGGCATGAAATTCCCGAAGGTGCCCCGAAGAACCCGGCAAAATATGATGGTACCGAAGGCATGGCTCGACACATGTTGAAGATATTGCTATTCTCGTCCATGATCCATGTCATAGAACACGAAGATGTCATGATCCGACTTCGGTTCGCTCTTTGGAAGGAAGAGCATTGCAAGTGGTACAGATCGCTCAAACGTCAAAGCATCACCATGGGATGATCTCGCGGGAGCACCGATCAAAAGATTTGATGAAGATCCTTTCTACAGCTCTTTGGATCTCTACCAAATTTTCATGTACATCAAGAGAGCACCTCAAGAGAGCATCACGGACTTCAATGTCCGATTCTTGAGAAGTCGGGCAGAGAATTCCGTAGAAGATCCGTCCATCACCCACCCAGTGCCCACCTCTTTTATGTTCGCGCTTTTAATTCCGACATAGGTCTCTTTTTGCCGCAGTCAGTGAACAACGCTTCCCACAAATCTTTGAGGAAGCAAAGGCGAGCAGTAACGTATGTTGCACTTATCGGAAAGTTACCGTGGGGGGAAACTCCATTACCTTCTCCGATGGTTGCCGCTCCCGTTTACCCCGCACATTCATGCCGCCTCCCTTATACCGTACGTAAACCCGAGATGCCGTTGTGTGGAGCTCAAGGGACAGATCTCATCCAAAGCCAAGGATTGGCAATGAACAATATGGTTGCTTGCGCTTTCATAAGGAGATGGATCCAGAGGATATAAGCAAAGAAGAAGAACCACTCGAGCACCAAGAAGGCATAGTCGTGCATGACATGCAAGCATTTAGTCGAACTCGTTAAATATGTCGATCAACAGTAGAGTCCGAAGAGATCCCGAAGAAGGAACTCGTTGTCGGACAATTCCCGTGATCGGATCCAGGAGTTGGAGGAACCTCTTCTCAGTCCACAATCAGAGAACTTTTCAAGATGGTGGGGTTTCTTTTCCGCATTATTTGTCAGTTGTGTAGGTCTTGGCATGTATGATAACTTGCCGCATCGCACCATGGAGAACTTCGGGAAGGAGCCACCCAATTTCAAGGACCGACTTAAGTATGATCGGATCCGGTCGGGACATTGCAGATTTACCGGATAACATTCTGAGATTGGGTGTCTGGTGACGACATGCCAATCATGTCGTGACTTATTGTATATAGTATTTTGAAAAAACACAAAAAAAATAGAAAAAGAAGAGAAAAAAAAAAAAGAGTGGTATTGTTTTTATTTGTTCATCTCGGCTCTTGTTGCCTGCGAGCCGTAGATGCTTGTTTTTTTCCTTTGTTTTTCTCCTCCCAACAGTTTGGTGGCTTTCTAGCACTTTCTTCTTTTCCCTTCCCTTTTTCTTTCCTTTCCCTTCTTCATCTTCCTTCTTTTACTTCTTTTTATTCTGCATTAAAACAAAATAAGCCACAGCTGTTGTTTCTTTTCCCTTTTCTGTTTTTCCCCGTTCCTTCTTATCCCTTTCCTCTAAGTTCAGTATTTTATGCATTTATTTCGTAGTCTAGTTCATTTCATTTCACAGCCTTTCCTAGTTCCATTCCCACTCCATACCTTCGTTCATTTTCATTCCATCCAGAGAGGAGACAACAACACCCCGCCCCCCCCTCATCATTCCATTGCAGTCATCGCTTGCGCAACCGCAAGAGCTCACTCCACTATCGCATTCCATTTGTCGCATTTCATAACCAGTCATATGCAGGTTCTTTCAGTTTCAGCTTTTTCAACAGAAGATGATTGCAGCAGTCCCCTGACATGTTTTGCAGCAGCTTGTTTACAGTTCCAATATGACTCTGTGCCCAATGGACTAAGGCTTGGATTCTTGCATACAGACGAGTCGTATACCCCGCGAGCCGCCAAGAATGTTGGCATTTTTGCCACATTGATTCTCATTGATGAATGCATTGATGTATTGTTGGGGATCCGACCTTTGATTGATGCAAACTTTGGGCGAAAAAAGGAGAAAAATTGAGCAAAAAATGGCTAAGTCTGAAAATTGCAGCGACGCGCTGACATGTTGCGTAATCGCGGTCAACGCAACCAACGCAGTAAGTTGGCGGACCCGTCGCGATATCGCGACGTGTTCCGAAATCGCGGGTCGGCGGGCAGAAAAAGCACTAAGTCTGAAACTTGCAGCGCGTCGCTGACATGTCAGCGAATCGCGACCCGGTGAGCGTCGAAGGCAAAAGGGTGAAAACTTGCAGCGCGTCGCTGACATGTCAGCGAATCGCGACCAAAAATGGCGTTTTGTACGGCGACGGAAACATGTAGCGAAATCGCGACATGTTCCGATTTCGCAGGCGTAGCGCAGGAGGAGCTAACGGCGGAAACATGTAGCGAAATCGCTACATGTTCCATTTTCGCGGGTCAACGGTGGTCAAAGCGCATCGAATGATAAGACGTCGCGATTTCGCGACCCGTCGCGATTTCGCGACCCGTCGCATTTTCGCGACCTGCGCAGTTTTCCCGCCAAGTGCAATATGAACGGCCGAAAGGGTTTTTTTCGATTTTCGAGGATTTAATGATAACCCGAATTAAATATTTTGCGGATTTCCGATGCGGTTAAAGTCGAAGAAGCGCCCAGGTCACCAAAATTAAAGGATTTATTGGTTCAAAGTATTGGTTCGTGGATTATTTTAACGGCTTCATGCACATGTTTGAAAAAACGAATTTAATGAAGGGCCGCGAACGTTTAATGGTATTTAATTTTTATTTCCTCGAGGCCGCTATTAAGGGGTCGTGTTCCTGATTTTCAAGATATTATTGTAGATCACGAGGAAGTTGGTTTTACGTTTTTAATGCTGCAAAGAGGACGGACCTCTATAAAAACCAATGTAATTTTCATTTGCAAAGGTTGGAAAAACTTGCTGCTAGAAACTGAAGTGCATTTGCAGGAATAAAGGATTGGCTTTTATTTTTCAAGCGTTTGCATTAGTGATTTCCTTTCTCGTTTATGTTGCATTTCTAATAGCATTTGTATGTCTTAATGGTCGTTGCATTTAAATTCTCGCATATTGGATTTATGCACTTCCGTGAGAGTATGATTCCCGAAATGTGATTTTGGAGGGTTTCTCTCACGTACATCGTGCGAAAGTTAGGTTGATAACTTTTATTGCTTGTCGTTATCGCACTTTAAATTTCCCCGTCGTTATTTTTCGATCCCATCACTTTGGCCTCGTGGCCATATTTCCCATTTCTTTCTCGCAACCTTTTAAATCTCTTTCCAAAGAACCCTATCTTAAACCCATTTTTAGAGTAGTAGAGGGAACCAGCCCCACTGG
Source organism: Wollemia nobilis (assembly GCA_028583015.1). Classification (NCBI taxonomy): domain Eukaryota; kingdom Viridiplantae; phylum Streptophyta; class Pinopsida; order Araucariales; family Araucariaceae; genus Wollemia; species Wollemia nobilis. The sequence goes on from JAQPPZ010003276.1 coordinate 2,744,059, forward strand.
AGATTGGTCTGGGAGCCATTTCTTGCTTCCAGCCTTTCAATGTTGGCCGGGTCTAGGGCGCAATTGTAAAAATCCTTTCCTGTGGCAGATTCGTGACCAACAGTTACCTAAGGTTCTCCTATCGGATCCAAATCACCCAAAACCCCAAGGGTATGACAAGGAGTTGTACTGTCTATATCATAGACAGAATGGTCATGACATTCAAACATGTCAAAAATTTTGAGTCATAGTATATAGCATGCTTGAAAAGAAGCAGCTTCAGGTTGTTGACCAACAAATGATCTTAGCCAATGATCTATCCCTTGCATCGAAAATGCAAGGGGAGCCCTCTAAACTAGCAAGTGACACACCTAGGGCTCAAATTGGTCCTCATACCAGGACAAAGCATGCTAAATTCTCAAAACAACAACACATGTGGACTCTTTTAAATGAGCCTATGTCTATCATTTTGCAAAAGATACTAGAGACTAAGGTCTTAACATTACCTGACATGCAATATCTAGATCTAGATAGAGCTAAACCCTTACAGGGAGGGCCATCACTATCTCTATCATCGAATAGAGGGTCATGACATTTAAAATTGCCATGGATTCAAGAATGTGGTCCAAGACCTATTAGAATGAAATGAGCTCCGTCTAGATGGTTCACTCATTCCTCCCCATCCGGACAGAGGCACCCAACATAGTTTCATGCCCCAATTGGGAGAGTTGATTTCCATGACTCTTCCAAAGCCTACTGACTATGTTGCAGTGGACAACATGCACACGGGGGATACCTAAGGTATCATACCTTTCCCATTTTTCAAAACAATAAATATAAAAAACATTCAAATATATCAAAAATACAAAAACAATATAAAACATAGAAATACAAACAAATAAAAAAGCAGTAAAATAAAAAAACAAAAGACACCAGGGGCATCTCTAAGCCGCTTGGTCAAAACTCATCAAAAGGCACCAGGGGCATCTCTAAGCCGCTTGGTAAAATCTCATCAAAAAATTCCAAGGGCATATCCAAGCCGCTTGGTCAAATCTCATCAAAAGGCACTAGGGGTATTTCCAAGCCGCTTGGTCAATTCTCATCAAAAGGCACCAGGGGCATTTCCAAGCCGCTTGGTCAATTCTCATCAAAAGGAACTAGGGATATTTCCAAGATGCTTGGTCAATTCTCATCAAAAGGCACCAGGGGCATTTCCAAGCCACTTGGTCAATTCTCATCAAAAGGCACCAGGGGCATTTCCAAGCCGCTTGGTCAATTCTCATCAAAAGGCTCCAAGGGCACCTCCAAGCCGCTTGGTCGAATCTCACAAAAAGCTCCAAAGGTGTTTTAAAGCCCTTTGGTCACACATAAAAACAAAAACACAAAAATATTCAAAATAATCAAAAGCACAAAAACAATGCAAAAATAAAAAATACAAAAACATTTGCATCCATATAGTTGCATTGCATTAAACATCCCCATCCATTGCATTTGCATTATGATAGGTTATGTTCACAATATTACAGATGACACCATGGTTTGTATCCTAATCATACATCTTCAAGTCCATATTCATCCATCATCCATGTGTGTAATTGTGTTTTTCAACACAACCCCTCCCTATTTCTATAAGGAATATACTAAGGTTTTTCGGTTATTTAACCATACGTAGTGATTTTATCAGCTTTTGTAGAAAGCCATCTTGATTAGCAGAGGGTGAGGTCTAGTAATGATAATGCCTAGCATACTTCAAGATCCCATCACTAATTAAAAACACTAAAATCCTAGTTGGTACAAGGGAAATATGAAAGCTGCAAAAGTGGTCTAGGTTACCTTAAGCGAAAAGGATCTTCCTTGCTTATTCCCCTGTGCGACCGGTTCAAAGGTGCTGAGAATTGGCAAAAGGACAAGTTCCACCCTATACCGAGATGAGTGATTATCATCACTACCTAAATCCCTTGCTTTCATTAAAATAAGCAAAAATCCTAAAACAAAGCACAAATTTGAAACCCCACTTTCCAAAGTCATAAGTTCAAAAGGTACAAAAACAAAGCAAATAGTGATTTTCATCACTACATAAGTCCCTTGCTCAAGAAAAAAAATTAGTCAAAATAAATAGTGATTTTCATCACTAAGCATGAGCAAGTATCCCAAATGAAATGAAGAAAATAAGGGAATGGAACTTGAATCCCTGGAATTCTCAGCATTGCACAAAATCGAAATGTGACTCTGATTACGGGTTGGTGTATAGCCATGCCCGACAATGGTGGTACCCTTACACATGACGATATGTCTATCACAATAGCATCTTGCATTTGTGTAGACCAATGTTTGCATGTGGATGAGCTAGCTTTAGGTAACCCAAGATACCTAGTGGTATAATCCAACTAAGTCCAACACATGATAAGATGAACAATTGAGGATCCACGATCTTAGAAATGGGATGAAATAATCCCGCCTGACATTGGAGGAAATGCTTGAGTTCTATCTAAATATATTCATTTGCACACACAGGGATAATGAGTATCTAGGTCCATGATGAAAGCCTTATCTTTCAAGAGTTAACTTTGATGAGGTAACTAGGGTGTTTGAGTCTCATGGAAAACTTCAAAGATTCCTACATAACAAAAAATCATATCATCATCAACTTTATTTAGGAGGTTATGTTAATTAGAGGGTGTTCACGAAGTAGGCTAGATATCGGATAAATATCAGTAATGATATTTAGACGACCACTGACTATTTTGTACATATATTTTAATTTACAGAAGCTTATCAAGAAAGAACATACTTTTCACATCCCCGTATTTCACATATGGATGCATAAATAATTAATTCTTATGATAAGAGTAATTATTTATATTCATGATTGTTATACATTTTGTGGTGTCACCCTTTAGATTGTTAAACTCATATCATATGCATTTCTTATGATTTAAGTGATTAAAGCATATAGGTTCACTTACATTAGATCAACATCATTTAGATAGTACATTACACACATTGCATTTACCATATCATAATATAAGTTAGATGCATACAATTAAATCAAAATCAAACATGCATTTAACAATAAACACTACATCCATATACACATGCATCATAATCCATATGTGCATCTCGATCATAACACATAATCATACATTCATCATCTAGCTAACACATGTCCTCAATACATCATATCATATAACACTAATAAGATCATAAATCATCCATCCACATCTAAAATCACATCATCAAGATCATATATATCATACCATTGCATCCATATACATCACATCATGTAGCTGTAATCAAAGCACTTAGAAGCATTGCATCCATCTATGCATACATGATAAACCATCTAATCATCTAACCATCTAAGCATCGCATCATCATAATTACATCATCAACATCATATATCATAAAATCATAATTGCATCCAAAAATATTTTCTAAACATCAACTGGGGCATTGTTGATATCATGCCTCCCTTAATCAGTAATCAAACAGTTAAGCAATCAATTTCAAAAAGACCCAAAGGCATCATAAGCCCTTTGGTCAAAATCACAAAATCCCCAAAGGCATCATAAGCCCTTTGGTCAAATCACAAAAAGCCCCAAAGGCATCATAAGCCCTTGGTCAAAATCACTAAAAGCTCCAAGGGCATCTTCAAGCTACTTGGTCAACTCACTAAAAGCATCCAAGCGCATCTTCATGCCGCTTGGTCACCTTAATAAAAAATGATCCAAGAGCATCTTCATGTTACTTGGTCAAATTAATCAAAATGCTCCAAGGGTATCTTCATACCGCTTGGTCAAAATTAATCAAAAATGCTCCAGGGGCATATTTAAGCCACTTGGTCAAATTAATCAAAATGCTCCAGGGGCATCTTTATGCTGCTTGGTCACCTTAATAAAAAAAATGCTCCAAGGGTATCTTCATGCCTCTTGGTCACCTTAATCAAAATTCTCCAGGGGCATCTTCATGCCACTTGGTCAAATTCAAAATCAAAATGCTCCAGAGGCATCTTCATGCCACTTGGTCAAATTCAAAATAAAAAATGCTCCAAGGGCATTCCAAGCCGCTTTGGTCAACTATCAAAATGCTCCAAATGCATCCATAAACTCTTTGGCCACCCAAAATGCCCCAATGGCATTTTCTAAGTCCATTGGTCATAATAACAACATGCACAATCAAAATCAACAATCAAATGCTAAATCATTGTGAAGTTCGCTTATTCAAAAGTCATTACCAAAGATAATAATGCACCCCCTTGCTTGGGGCAAATAAGCAAAATATCAAAAGAAAATTCAAGAAAACCAGTAAGCTTGTCTCCTATCGCCATCAAGGCTAGGATTTGACTTCACATCACAAAAATAAAATCATATAAACATTCATATGAACATACATATTATGCACATGATAAAGAATCCATCATCAAATCAACTCATAATACATCACATCACATAATCAACAGGTCAATAGACTGCATTCTTTTATCAAAGGTTGCGCCCTTTACCTTGCATTCACATCATCCACATCAATTGCTAGGTTCAAAAGACTGTGTTCTTTTATCAAAGGTTGCGCCCTTTACCTTGCATTTGCATCATCCACATCAATTGCTAGGTTCAAAAACTGCATTCTTTTGTCAAAGGTTGTGTCCTTTGCCTTGCATTCATACCATCCACATTGGCAAAAATCCTCTTTTTTTGTTAAGGACAAAGAACAAACACAAATCATTTCATTTTTCAATCACCATCAAGGCTAGGATTGGACTTAAACTAAGTCTCCTAATTGCCATCAAGGCTAGGATTGGACTTAAGCTTATCTCCTAATTGCTACAAAGGCTAGGATTTGACTTAAACAAAGTCTCCTAATTGCCACCAAGGCTAGGATTTGACTTAAGCTTGTCTCCTAATCACTTCACAAAAGGCTCCAAAGGTACCTTAATACCTTTGGTCACTTCACAAAAGGCTCCAAAGGTACCTTAATACCTTTGGTCACTTCACAAAAGGCTCCAAAGGTACCTTAATACCTTTGGTCAAATCACAAAAGGCTCCAATGGCACCTTAATGCCTTTGGTCATAGGATGTGCATTGTCTTGCATGATTGGAGTATCTAATGTTGATCAGATCAATAATCATCATACACCCTACAACCAAACATAGCAGTCTACATTTTTGCTTCATGCTATATTTTTCTCACACAACACATCACAAAAAGGGGCATCTGTAGACACCTAAAACATGTCATGTTTAGGAGAACTACTCACATGGGCACATTCATAGATCATGTGACTAAACCTTGGGACCTTCCAAGTATTAAAAGTGGTTTTCACCATAGTATTAGCCCATCTAAGCCTGGCCGCTATGAACCAAAGCAACTATATCTTGGCTGTTGTAGCTCAAAGTGGCCAAACCTTAGCCACTGTAGCTTAGAGCGGCCAAACCTTAGCCGCTTCAGATGACAACGACTAAACCCTAAAAAGCAAATTATTGTAAAATCAACCCAATCACGGGTGGAATTGGTAGTTTGCATGCAATAAGGTCGAGTGAGGAAAATATTGCATGATTTCTCATGGCCAGTCTTCATGAGAGACTAATGTCTTGATTTAGACACCAGTTAACTGGCCCTCAAGGGCATACAAATATAAAACTTCTCATGCGGACATCCAATATGCATGTAGAATTCAGTCCTAGGGTTTGGACATTGACCTAGGGTTTCAAACACATTAAAAGGTGCAAGCCTAAAGGCACCAAGGGTCCGAAATTTTTTTGAAAGAGGAATTAAATGACTTGGAGGGGAGATTTTGAGACTAGAAGAAGCTTTTCTTGTAGCGAAGCCTTATTGAACTGGATAGCGAATTGGAGTGCCTTTGAGGAGCAACGAAGTGTTGGCCGATTGAGGGTTTACCATTTATAGGACATTCGACACATCGGACGAGAAACAACAATTATTTCACCATCGACAAAAATCTTAGATCTATAGCCTTGGAGTACTAGAGACAAGTTTTTATCTGAGCGGCCACTGTCTTGGACAGTGGCCTGCAGGCCTAGTCTAGGGTTTAGGCTTTAGTTTCTTTTATTCTATTTTCTTCATGTTTTCATATCATTAGCATAGATTTGCTTCATTTACTTGCATTCATAGTACTAGTTTTATTGCACTTATTTTCATTATGCTAACAACCTCATCCGGGGAGGCAATATAGGATATCTAAGTGTGTGTTGTTGTTTCATTGATTGCAATAGGTTCATCGAAAAAATTTGCAACATATGAAAGCAAGAGGATCCCTCTAGGAATCAAACCTAGAGAAGGAGGCATCTGTAAGCCCTCATACAGTTTTGTGTGCGTCATCGGGAAGCCTTCAAAAGCACATCACCCCTTGCAAGGGGATATTACACATCCGCTACCCTCTTTGTGTAAATATATGTATCAAATGAAGGGTATCCCTCAGAGGGATGAATGTGTAACCAAATATTGGAAATATCAATGAAAAACATTCATTTATTTGTTTCTTTGTATCTCGGCTATGTCTTCTTTTTTTATGTCTTTCATTTAATGCATATTAAACATTGAGAGATCATATTAAATTGTAAATAGAGTAGCGGATGGTGCGCCGCTCCCCGGGGTCACTACAGAGATATTATTGAGGAGGTGATTTTTCTCTTTGTAGGTAAACATTGGATTGATCTTGCATTTGTAAAATTTTATTTTCCCATTAGAATCTACCAAAATATTTTTTATTTTATTTTATTACTTATTTAATTTAAGTATGAAACCTAGAATCCTTGATGAATATTTTGGTAAGTCACTTTTATCAATTCTCCATTTTTTATCCATTTCATATCTTCTTTATACCAAGTTACCAACCTTTTTCCTAAACCAACTTTTTTCTTGGGTTGCTGTTGTAATTCTCCATTTTTTTATCCATTTCATGTTTTCGTGGTACCAAGTTACCAAATTTTTTGCTAAACCAACTTTTGTTTTAATACCTCTTCTTCTTCTTCTTCTTCTTCTTGGGTTGCAATTTTAAGCATCCTTTGATGTGGTTGCTTCGTCTAATGGTAACATTCTTGTTTCTACTAATATCACTAGATACAAATTTAAACCTTAATCCCTAGTTCTTTTTTTTTTTTTTTAAAGAAAAGAAAAAAACTTTCAATCTTTTTTCAAACTTCGTCTCATAGGGTAGGAGGTCAAACAAGACAAACATAAAAATATTATTAATACAATACTTTTAAAAATATTTTTTCTTAAATTTTAGAAAGTATTGCAAATTCTAACATTGGATCAAAGCCAATATGAAGCAACTTTGCTCAATCCAAAAAAGGGTTTTGTAGAAACAATTGTGGTAGATATGGTCAAACTATCAATTTTATTGGATTCCTTATGAAATTTCAAGGGGGTCCTAGTTCAACACTTTTGAAGATTTCACCATTTTGATGCTTATTTTCTCATCCAAATACAATGCCCATTTCCCTGCAAAAATAAAAAAAATAAAATTTTGAAATTGCAATATTCTATGGAATATTTTGTGAGACAGTGAAAAATAAGTGGATGATGTTTGCAAGGTGGTGGATGGCATTTCAGGTGATTGACAGGGATTGTACATAAGCAAGTAATTAGGTTATTTTATTTTGCATCTATTATAACTCAATGATGCAACGGTAAGGGACCCTCTTTTAAAAGTGAAGGTCCTAAGTTCAAGGCACACAAGTGATTTTTATGAGATAGTGATCATTAAGGGGTACAAGTTGGGTCTTCCTTGTCTTATTTTTGACCACGATACATCTAGTTTTAAATTATGAACCAAACATATCTTGCTCATGTATGTAACCTAGTGGTAAGTCAATTGGATTGCATTAAAGGGGTTTCAAGTTTAAAACCCAAATCTAATATTTTTTGTAGCACACAAAGCCTTTTGCACAATAAGAGAAATGTATGAGATTGCAGGATATTATTTTTCATACTCTGCTATGACATAAGATGTGTCCTGATCGTGGCATAAATATGGTCACATGATTGAATTATACAAGCAAAAATTTATATTTTGGGTCATTATGTTTCTTTTACACCGACATATCTTTAGGGTAAGTGTACCCCTTTCTTGTGCATATCCCTACCCATGGTTTGACTAGTGGTGGAGGCTCAGGCCTTTGGATGCAAATGGTCCAAAACTTAAACTCCATGGGAAGATCTTTTATGCATTATGCTACAATCCTCAAGATGTGGCAATGACATCACTTTGGTGTCATAGTTGCTGCAACATATTTTTACTAATTTTAACCAATCATTTTTTGCCAAGTGTCATCCTCTTTCGCCCACCCAACACAGTTGGCAACCCAATCAGAGTGATGATGTCAACATAGGATAAGTGGCACCTTTAGGATGTGACATGTGAAAATCTTATATTAGTGAATTTTCCCCTAAGGTTGAAAATTTATTTATTTTTCTAAATTTTCAATCCTAATGTCCAAACTTCTGAAGGCCATAACTTTTTTATACAAAGTGTTTCATGCCCATTTTTTAGATTACATAGTTTTTTTGAGTCTACACACTTATGACATCAACTCAAGGACTTATTATATTTTTATAGGACTTTATTTTGTGCAAAACAACCTAGTTGGCATTGTCCTCCTTACTCTAATTTGACATTAACTCCAATAGGCCTATTGTTGTAGTAGTTGGTAAGCTTACTCACATCCAACAAATCTATGGTTCAAAGCTGTGTAGGATGTAGGGTGGAACCTAGAAAATATTTCCTTCATCTTGTTGTGTCACTCAGGATATTTTAACCAATCATACATAATAGGTCCAACACATTCCCTTACTACCTAGGTTATTGTAATATTTTAAAATCCTTTTTTAGTAGGGAGGTGTTTGCAAGAAAAAGGGGATATCTCATACAATTACTCAAATTAATACAAGATAAATCAAAGATGCTTAAACCAAAACAATATAGCAATAAATTTACAATAAAAGCTAAAAAATAACTTAATCTAAGCATAAATAAAGTAGAGCAATCAAGAATGAACTACACTAAGATTATCCACAAAATGCAAATCTAAGGTTAGTCCTAGTGTAGTAAAACAAATTATTTCACACCTAAGGCATCAAGGACTATGTGAAATGAACAAAAATATGCTATAACACTTCATTCAACATTAAAGAATCTACTGCATTTGTATTGAATTCATAAAAGAGGTTACACTGTGATATCCTTTTACAAATTTTGCCTTGAAGGCTACAATGGGGTCTTCCCTAAGGAAGCCCTTTTGGAATTGGTACAAAGGCAGCAAGATCCATCTTTTTGGGTTCCTCAGTGTAGGTGGGCTTCTTGCTCGTGAGCCACCACTTGTTGGATGTGTCCTTGTGCTTTGTTGGACCTGTCAACCTACAAAATCTTGTTAGTGCATTGGGGGGTCTGCCTCAGTCAAACCCCATGTTTATGAAGACAAAAGACTCATTAATTGTATTCAAAACATGAAAATAACTATTAAAAACAACATAAAAACACTAAATTAAGCTATCCTTACCTTATCCGATGATTCTAGTGTCTATAGCAGAGGTTCACACCTCGGGGTGCAAACCGGTCCTGGATCGGGTGTGTGAACTTTGTCCTTTTTGTACTGAATCTGCAAATTAGTTTTTCTGGTTGTCCTAGAGTAGCTGTTTGTTTGATTTTTGTGCGGGTCACCTTCAAAAAGTGCACTTTTTAGAGGATTATCGATCTGTCTCAATCACAAATGAACCCCATGAAAGTGATAAATCAATTGCGATGTTTGTACGATGGTTGTGTGATGGATGTGTAATGGATGCAAATGGCTGTAGTGATTTTGGCAGAGTTTCGGTAAGCAAAAGTTGGTTGTTATGAAAAGATGAAAATGACCTTCTATTTATAGAGTTGGCCAAGGTGAGAGAAAGGGGATGAGGTGTCCCCTGTGAGGTGGCAATGGTGAGGTGTCCACCAAAGAGGTGTCCCCTGAGGTGTCCTGGCTCATAAATGGGGTTGGGTGAGAGAATCCCTCACCCATCCACAAATAATGATGACTTTGCTAAAAATATCAATTTGGCATTAATGATCACCTTTTTGAAATATCTTTGAATTAAAAATTGCTTTTTAGGTGCAAAAGTCTCCATCTTTCATTTATGACCCAGGGGAATGTGAGGTGGAGAAATATCTGGGTGAGAGGTGGCGAGGCTAGGATAGGCTAGAATAGGTGAGGTGGAAGGCTAGGGTAGTCAAAGTAGACTAGGTGAGGTAGAAGGCTAGGTAGTCAAAGTAGACTAGGTGAGGTGGAGGGCCCAAATCAAATCATGATTAGATTTAATTAAGCATGTAATTAGCCATAAAGCATGTTTTGACCAAAATGTTGACTTTTTGACCATAAAGTGCTTTTTGACCATGGTGGAGAATTCAACCTTAGTTGAGTTGGCATGAGGTCGCATGAGGACCTATGGTTAAGCGTAGGGAGGGGCTTAGCTAGCCCAAAGGGGCTAAAGATGATGAATAGTGATTTTGATTAATGAATAGTGTTTTTAGCCAATTTATGCAATTTTTGAGGGTTTTGCAAATTGATTGACCACGGAAATGGGAAGAGGGACAATGTGCAACTTTTAGGTGTCTACATTTTGCCCCTTTTTGTACTGGATTGTGTGAAAACATGGTTTAGTACAAAAATTGATGATGTGAATTGATGGGATGATTTGGAAGGCAAAGAATTTACGATTTGATGAATTGTGGATGATTGCGAGAGAGACGCATTGATAAAAATGGTTTGTGATTGGATACAACACTTTGCAGTATTGTAATGATTGCTTTTGGGGGAAGGCGTAAGATTGCCTTGCATTATGATCAATTTGAGATGTTCCAATTGTGGAAGGAACAAATGCCTTTGTCCATTTTTGCTTTTGATTGATTGATGAGCTCTTTTGACAATATTTGATAAATCGTTGGAGCCATAGGGTAGAACTTTCAGGATCTTCATTCACAAGTGGTCTTACGACTACCACTATGAAGATTGGAATCCATGAGGTGTCTACAGTCAGAGGTATTTTGAGGTCTATCAAACATTGATTTGTTTTGGATTGGAGTTTTGATTGAGAAGAGAAGTTTCATTTTTTTGTATCTGTCCTAGCATGAGGACTTGAGATAATCTTCAACAAAAATTTCTTAGGCATTTGTTGTATCCATGATTGGATGTTTGGTTGTTTGATCATGTGCAAGGTATATTTTGATGTGTTGGATGATTACCCCCTCAAGCGATGAATTGGCGATGGAGGAGACAAATATCGGTGATGAAATGTTGATGAAGATTAATGAGAGAATTTGCATAATTTTACGTGAAAATCAGCAAAAATTGATGAATTGACGGATGTTTCAAGGAAATTCCATATGGTAGGGGTGATTTGGAGCTGTCATGGAAGGTTCGCACTTCACACGTGCGAACCAAGTGGTTCACATGCCGATGTGTGAACCAGTCGGTTCGCACATGTGGGGTGCGAACTTGTGAAAAATGGGGTTTTTAAGGCTAAAAAGATGTCATTGACGTTATTTTCATGTGAAAACGATGTTGGAGAGGTGGAGGAGAGTGGAAATAGAATGGATTGCTGTCAATTTGGTGAACAAATGAGACGGGATGGCCAGTGCATCAACGAGTACTAGCTCGGGGGCGGGAATGCCAGAGGTAAGCATTTTATTCTTTCTCGATGACTGTGCATTTATCGAGGGTTTGAAGAATGTTAATTTTCTGTATTTTATGTCATAAAATGAACATGTATGCATGGGATGGGAAAAATACGTGCACTTTGTGTAAAAAGGGGCAAATGGGTATCTCGATATGGTTTTTGTTTTTGCTTGTGATGTTTGCCTTTTTTGGAAAAGCGTGCATTGATGTGATGGGTGAAATGGGGTGGAAAAAGTGAATGCATGTTAAATGTGACAAGTGGGGGCTTCTAATAAGCCAAATGGGTACCCAGATCTATTTTCTATTTTTTGATTTGACTTCTTTTTGATTGCCTCATGTTGCATGCCAATGTGGGAGGGTTTGCATTGTTTTTCATGTTTTTTGGCACGTGTTTGACATTTTCTGCATGCATGGATGGTATGGATGGGACGGGGATGTGATTGCAAACTAGGCACGTGTGAAAATTTTCCTATTTTGGGTGGTTTGCACGGGTGGGGTGTGAACCAGTGGTTCGCAAGGGTGTGCGAACCTTTTGGTTCACACAAGGTCGTGCGAACCGATTTTTTTTTGTATCATGCATATGTACATGTGAAAACAAAATGAAATGATTTTATGTACCTAGTTTCTAACTCATGGTATGTGTGAATTGATAGGTGAAGAAGATATTCGCACGACATCGATTGCAAAAATATCGAAAGGCATTGCAAGATGTGTGGGGGGTGGATGACGGGAAGTGGTTGCGGGTTGTGGGGTTGTATGGCGTGTGGGAGATGCGTGAGGTGCATGTAAATCATGCATACATTTTTGCTCTATGTGAGAGGTGGTATCCTGATAGGAACACCTTTCACTTGCCTACAGGGGAGATGACGGTGACCTTGGAGGACATTTACCGTATTTATCAATTGTCGGTGGAGGGGATCACGGTTATGATGGTGGATAAAGATTTACGGGATGGTATTTTGGAGAGGATATTTGGGTAGCATTGGAAGGAGGTAGATGCCAAAAAGGGGGTGGACTATATGAAGTATTGGAAGGAGTATGTATCGAATCGCCATGCAATGGCGATGTTACTGATTGCGAGTCACGCGCTACCAGATACTTCAGGGGTGAAATTCCCCTAGAACATGATGGGGGTAGTATGTGATATGGTAGAGTGGAATATAGTGTATGCGTGGGTGCTAGTATTGCTAGTGCAGGTTTATCGAGAATTTGCATGTGGTGGTGAGGACAGAGAGGATGGGCATCAGTGTGCCATTGCTGCAAATATGGGCTTGGGAGCATATTACGATTTTGAGACCTATAGAGTTGTCTTATAAGGCACATGAGATTGATGGAGAGGATGTGCCCTATGCAATGAGGTGGAGAGAGGATAAGGAGGGGAGGAAGAAGAGGGTGAGGGAGGGTGATCTGATGTATCACCGAGAGGAGTTGGGGAGACTGACGATGGAGCATGTGAGATGGAGACCATGGTGGGGAGGACCTGATTGGGGTGAGGATGTGGAGCACTTGGTGCACATTCAATGAGGGTGGTGGGTGGTAGGGAAGTACCTATGGTAGGTGGAGTACTTCCCATTTTCTAGAGTGTAGTGGTAGTTTGGATTGAGGCAGGGGCATCCAGAGCCACCTGTAGTGATCTATAGAGTAGAGGGTGACATAGGACTGTAGCCCATAGTGCCACCCTGAACATGATACCAGATGAGCCCATGGTTGTCTCTGATGTGGACAATGCAGGGACCACTCTTGAGTATGATGTGTGGTGGTCGAGGTAGACTTGGGAGCCAGTGTGGGTGTTGTGGATGAGTGGGTGGAGGTAGCAGGAGTGCTTCCTGATAGGGAGCTATCGGGTGGGGTGAGAGCAATATCGTCAGGGCATGTGGGGGAGCAGGAGGATGTGGGATCACCCGAGCTGGGTGAGGAGGAGGAGGTAGAGCTAGATCATTTGATTAGGTAGGTGAGGCCACAACATGATGACCAGGATAGGCTGGTGAGTGATAGTGGTGCAGGGCCATCATCTGAGAGGGGCGAGGGGATGGGGGGTGGCATAGAGGCGATGGAGGATATCCCCTTGATGGATGTTGATGAGGAGGCAGGCGATGAGTCACTAGTGATAGGTGAGGATATGGGAGGAGAGCCAAATGAGTATGACTTCGAGGGAGATTTGGTGGCGATGATCGTGGTGGAGGGTGAGGTGGTGGCTTTGAGGGGGGAGGTGAAGAGGCTTAGAGATAAGCTTCTTGACACCAAGCTGGATTGGGGCACTGATCACTCATTGGTAGAGGAGGAGAAGAAGGAGGTAGAGGTAGACCTGAGGGCCACTTTAGAGGAGCAGGATGAGGCTAGGGTATGAGTACAGTAGATGATGGAGGAGATGGAGGTGCTCAAGATTGAGTGGGATACATTGAGGGACGAGCATGACACTATTCGAGGAGAGTAGGATGAGATGATTGAGGCTATAGTGTGGCTTCAGAGGTTTTTGGATGAGGCTCGGGTAGAGATAGAGGTCATGAAGGCCTATCATTTAGTGAGGGTAGTGGAGCTCGAGTAGACCATGCGGGATACACAACAGGCGAGGGAGTGGGTGGAGCAGGAGATTGCTCATGTAGGGGATGTAGTGCCATAGCTGGAGGTAGCACAGAGGGAGGTGGCACAACTATAGGAGGGGAATGAGAGGTTGATGGCAACCAACATGAGGGAGGCTGCCAAGAGGATGAGGGTAGAGAGTGAGCTGATGGTGCATGGGATACCTATCCCGACATACTCTGGGTCTCTTTCCTTGTCGCACCCTTAAGCAGAGAGGAGTTAGAAGAGCACGCCATCAGTTGGTAGGATGGGCCAACAGGTGGTGGCACCTGTGATGTCATATGCATCAGTGAGGATGGCACCATCGGCATAGGTGGGGGCAGCACAGGGGGTAGGGGCTGGAGAGGCCGAGTCATCATAGGTAGTAGCGGGATGGGCTCCAGTAGATGAGGGGATTGGTGAGACTCCTGTAGGGTAGCAATCATGAGGGGGATGCGAGGGTAGAGCGACTAGCATTTTTTGGATTTTTGTAGGTACTCAGGATGAGTGGATTATTTTTGGGGAGATGTACCTATGAGGGTACACTCCTTATTGTAGTCGTATGGCATTTTTGATGGTGATGTATGTACATGGATATGTGATGATATACCCGCAAGGGCCCACACATTTTATTGTAGCCTGATGGCATCGATTTTGATATATATATATATACATATGATATTCTATGGCACTTGTGTCTATTTGTATTTTTGTGTTTGCTTGTTTTTGCTTATGGTGATGCATGATTAATGTAGATGTGGTAATAGGTAGTTAGATGTGAATGTGATGGTGATATGCTTAAATAAATATGAACTGAAATGAGGTGTGACATAAAATTGGTATGCATAAGATGATAATGCAAAAGATATAAACAAGTTGCTTAGGGATAACATTTGCATCGTTACAATAGCCAGATGATGTAATATATTCCATTATTCCAAGGATGTTGGATATGAAGATTGTAGTGAGGATATTCGAACACTACAGTTTGTAAGTAATCAAACCCATTGACTAACTGAGCAAACTTCTTGAATAGGTTCTAGGCTATCTTGGTAAACAAGACCTCAATCCTAGATTTGTGTGTGTAAAGTGATGTTCATTTTACCATTTTGAAAAAGGATGGTTTGTAATTGCATGGTAACTTAGCCGGTAAGCTAGCTCATTGGTAAAGACCTGAGGAATGTAGGGATTCAAGCTGATGGTACTCTCGAGGCTTTTCCTTTTGTTTTTTGCCCTTGTATGATGATTTTCTTGTTTGTTTCTCTCTTTCTCTTCTTTATTTATTTTTTTTGTGGGTGTTGGCTTTTGTTTTCTACCATTTTTCTCTTTCTTTTGTAACTTGTCCTTTTGTCAATCCTCAGGTTCGAGAGAAATCATGTGAATGATATAATGAGTGGAGTAATTTTTTCTAAGCATCAGTCGACATGCAACGTAGCCAATCCTATTTCCAAAATGTAGTTAATGTGTAGGACGTGTGAGTAAATCCAGGAATGAGAGCAAGGTAACCAAGGGAAGTCTAGAAATGTTTTTGAAATGTGCCAACTTTGGATGGTGGTTGATTATATAACTGTTTATGGGTGAAGCACTCAAAACATTTCAATAATCCTATCTCCTAAAAAGGGGTTTGGGCATCACACTAGTGTGCTAGCATGTGCATGTTTAATTCCCCAAGCATGGTATTTACAATGATTATGTACAGATGCCTATATGGATGCAAAAAGCGAGAATTTATGTGTAAGGTTGCCCCAGTGTTATGGACAATGGAATGGGGCGTGAGTGTAATGGGTGATGGAAATAAAGAAAAGAATGAAGAAAGGAGGAGAGAGAGAAGAGGGAGGAGAGAAGAAAGAAACTTATCAAAGGTATGTAGCCGCTCGAAGCGTGACCATACAACATTGATGAGTAACTAGAGGAAAAATAATATAAGAGAAAGAAGAAAAGAAACCTATCAAAGGTATGTAGCCACTCGAAGCGTGACCATACAACGTTGATGGGTAACTAGAAGAAAAGAAGATAAGAAAGAGAGGAGAAGGAAAAGAAAAAAGAAAAAGAGGAAGGGGAGGGAGAATGAAAGGTATGTAGCCACTCGAAGCGTGACCATACAACATTCACTACAGAAGAAGGGGAGAAGGAGGAAGAAAGGAATGAGATAGATGAAGCAGATTTAAATGTAAATGCAAGTTGAATTAGTGTCGCAGAATGTCAAAAATGATGATGTTGTTTTTGTGTGGATTGATTGTGATTTGATTTTTTTTGATTTTTTTTTGAATTATATACATATATACAAGTGGTGATGAGTTATAATGCCTAAAATTAGGCGTAAAATGCTCATAGATGAATAATGTTAATGGGCTCAAGTTTTACAATACCTTCCAACGTGGCCAGGTGATATGCCCCAGATCCAAAATTTTGAGTAACCATGTAAGGGCCTAGCCAATTGGGTGTAAATTTGTCATGGAGATGGCATGGTTGGCTAGTAATTTGTTGGTTTTCTTTGAGGACTAAGTCTTCGACTTGGAATTCACATTGGTGTACCTTGGAATTGTAGGCACGTCAAAGATGATCTTGATAAACTCGTGTGTGTTCAATAGCATGAATGTGATGTTCATCTAATAAGGTCAATTGGTCAAGCCGAGCCTGACGGGCTGTATCATCATCAATGAATTCTTGCATGGAAACCCGTAAGGATGGTATTTCAAGCTCCAAGGGCATGATGGCCTCAACACCATATACAAGGGAAAATGGGGTTGCCCCAGTTGGAGTGTGGATACTGGTACGGTAGGCCCATAGTGCTAATGGCATTTGATTGTGCCAATCACGATGTGATTCTGCAATGGTTTTGTAAAGAATGGCACAAATGGTTTTGTTTGTAGCTTTTGCTTGGCCATTACCCTATGGGTAGTATGGAGTAGAGAAGCTATGTTGTATGTTGAATTTTTCACATAGTGCACAAACATTCTTGTTCTTGAATGGAGTGCCATTGTTAGTTATGATTTTGGATGGAATGCCAAAATGACAAATGATGTGTTGAGTGATGAAATCAACAATTTTGGGACCGATTGTTTGAACTAGAGGGATGGCCTCAACCCATTTCTTGAAGTACTTGTTGAAAATTTGAGTTAATTTGAGGTATTTTGTGTTGTCATTGATGTCACATGGATCACATTTGGTTTTGGTGGCCAAAATATTTCATAAATAAGCATTTATGATATTTTGGAGAGCATGGATATATACAGGGTTTTTATGAAAACCAAGGTAGGAAAAATAAAATATTTTATTTAAAACCATGGTGGAATTATGTGGAAAGGGATTTTCTTAAAAGCCAAGGTGGAATTTTGTTTCATCGAAAAATGACCTCCGGTGATGAAGATATTAAAGTTTAAAGTTTAAGTTTAAATTAATAGAGGGCCGACCTATGTGCAATTAATGGAGGTTGGCATATATATATATATATTTTATTTGTGGAAAACATCCCAAAAGGGATGCCACTTTCGGGTAAGACCCAAGGAGGCAGGGGTATCCATTCCACCAAAAACGCCCAGGACTCGGACCTGGCCTACCACCTTTGACATACTCAAGGAGCAAACAAACACACAAAACCAATTTAAAAATAAGTAAATAACAACAAAAATAATAAAATAAAATAAAAAACATGCTCCTTGAGTGTGTCAAAAACAAAAGCACAACCAAACACACACAATAAGATAAAAGAAACCACAACACAAACCACATAGAAAAACACAAGAACCACATAACAAAACACAAACAAGACAAAAACAACAGAACACTACAAAGACATAACCCAAAAAAAACATGAAAAATAAACACAACCAAAACCTAAAAAATTAAAAAATAAAATAAAAATAAAAATAAAAAACAACCAACAACAGACAATAAACAAAAACAAAAAACATAGAAAACACTCACACATAAAAACACGAAATAACACAAACAAAGAGAAACCCAAGAACAAGAACGAAAAAAACACAAGAACAATAACAAAAAACATTAAAAAAAAACAAAACAACAAAAACACAAGAACAACAAAAAACAACACAAAGAACACAAAAACAAAACAAAATAAAAAAACCCACCCACCTTAAAAAACTAAACAAAAAAAACAAAAAAGAAAAAAGAAATAAAAAATGAACAAAACAATGACCTATCTAGACCAGAAGACTATTAAGGCAAGAATCAACGAGAGGAAACAAAATAAAGAATAGAATGAGCTAGGGAACTAAAAAAAACTGAATGAACCAAAGAGAAGCAAAAAAAAAAAAAACAAGAAGAAACTAGGTACCTTAGAGCTGGAGCCATCCAAAGAAATGATAGAAAGAAGAGCTTCCCTAATTTGAGAAGCCCACCATATAGGAGGGTGGCCATAACAAGTAAGATCACCTTTGTCCAAAGCCCAATTAGCTAAAGCATCAACACTCTTGTTTTGATCTCCGACCACATGATTGTAATCAACTTTCAAAAATCCCATCTGGATTAACTGAATCTTCTCAATAATTCTTTTTATTCTCCAATCCACCTTATGATTCTTAGAAGGATTCTTCAAGAGATTAATCATAAGTTGAGAGTCAGACTCAACTAACACCTTTTCCCATCCAACCTTAGTAGCCTCTCGAAGGCCTCTGAGGATACCATACCCCTCAGCAAGGTTATTGGAAAGAATACCCAAATTCTCAGCAAAAGTAAAAACCAGGGAGCCATCTGAAAGTCTACCAATTCCTCCCACATTGGCTTTTCCAGGGTTCCCTCTAGAGGCTCCATCAGTATTGACTTTTCCAAAATCCTTAGGAGGAGGTTGCCAATTTCTATTCCTATCCATCTTACTAATACTCACATTCCCTTTAAGTTGGTTGCCCTTAGAAGGTTTAATATTCAATATTTGCATCACTTGATCCCATATTTGGTGGGAGTTTTGGGGGTGATTAAGGAGATGATGGACTGATTCAACTAAGTTGGCTATGGTCTTTTGCCAAATATAGTGAATATCCTTCCTATCTTGATTAAAAATTTGGTTGTTCCTTTCATTCCAAATATTCCAAAGAAGAATGGTAGAACCCATCCAAACTAACTGCCTAATAAAATGATCAACACCCTCTTGATTAGGCCAATCCCTCCAAAGTCTGTTCAAAAGTAAAAAAATTGGACCACTTGTAAGCCAAGTAAAGTGGCCATTCTCCTCCATAGCTCAGAGGCTAAAGTACACTCAATAAAAAGATGGTTGATATTTTCTACATTCTCTTCACACATTTCACATCTAAAAGGGCCATGAAAACCACGCTTCATAAGTTGCTCACCAGTAAGCACCCTACGATGCAATAAAAGCCAATTAAAGAACCTCACCTTAGGCTAGAGCTTTTGAGCCCACAATCGAGAAAATATGTCAGAAGAATGGTTGGGATTATTATGGCATAAGGTCAAATAACCTTGAGCAACTGAATACTCACCCTTAGTAGTGTTGTTCCATCCAAAACAATCTTTTTCATGGGACCAAGAGAGGGATCTCATATGAAGGATGCCTTGGATATCTTGTCTTTGCCTTTCTGGGATTTGAATAGGCTAGTCCTCAATAGGGATCCAATATCTACCAACCTTTGAATTACCAGTATGGTACCGACAAGTTATTAGCCACCTTTATCCAATTAGCTCGGTGAAGCTCCTCCATCCAAGGCCTCCAATCGGGAAACTAAGTTATCAAAGGCTTGTGACCATCCCAAGAATCTGTCCAAAAATTTGCATGTTGACCATTATGAATGATCCAAAATAATTTTTTCTTTATCAAATCCTCACCACTCTTAAGAACTGCTAAAATGGGAGAACCTTTGGTAGGAAGTTGATAGCGAACAAGGTCTTCAGGACTTTTGTTCTCAGCATATTTAGCACGAATATTATTGGCCCAAAGAGCATTGGGGTTATGCAACATCCTCCAATATAATTTAGCAGCTAAAGCTTTGTTGTTATTAATTGAAGACCGTAATCCTAACCCCCCTTCACTCTTAGGAAGACATAAAGTATCCCATTTCACCAAGGCCCATTTTATTTTCTCCTTAGTACCACTCCAAAGGAAACAATGACTGATTTGATCCAATTCTCGAAGAACAGCCTTTGGGATATTCAAAATGGAAGAAACATAAATAGGAATAGCTTGAAGGACTGATTTTACCAAGGTGATTCTACCCCCAGAAGAAAGCCACTTGTTGGTCCACTTTCCAATTTTCTTCTTGACTTTGTCCAACAACCAATTCCAATATTTATTTTTTTGCCTTTGAATATTTATGGGAATACCTAAATAAGTGATTGGAAGAGAGGTCTTCTTATATCTTAGTTTATCCAAGACCATGGATTCCTGTCTAGCGAGAGCGGTGAAAGAAAATAACTTTAGATTTGTCTTCATTGATCAACTGCCCGATAGCCTTAGAAAAATAGCTAATGATTTGCTTAATATTAGAAGCTTCCTTAACTGTAGCTTTACCTAAAAGAGTAGAGTCATCCACAAATTGAAGATGAGAGATAGGTCTAGCTCCATGAGCAATGGTAACTCCCTCAAGGGTTTTGTTTTCCCTCTTTTTGGTTATAGTCCTACCCAAGCATTCAACAAGAATGATGAATAAATAAGGGGATAGTGGGTCACCTTGCCTAATACCTCTGGAAGCTGGGAAAGACTGAGAAGGCCTGCCATTGATAAGAACTAAGTAGGAAACTGAAGAGATACATCCCATAATCCAATCCATCCAATCCTTAGAGAAACCAAATTGCCTCAAAACTTTGATAAGGAAGTGCCAATCCACTCTGTCATAAGCTTTGGATAAGTCTAACCGAATGAACATGGAAGGAGAATTTTGCATATCCATGGAATGGATGGCTTCCTGAGCAAGAACTATCTCATCTACTATTTGATGTCCTTCCACATAACCCCCTTGCTCGGGGAAATAATCTTATGCAAAAGAGGCTTCAACCTTTCTGCCATGATTTTAGTAATGATTTTGAGAAGAACATTACATAAAGCAATAGGTCTAAAAGTTGAGATATGATCAACCTCTTGAGCTTTTGGAACAAGAGTAATATAAGTTTTATTGATAACCTTCAAAATTTCTTTGGCTTTCCTGGCTTCTTCCACCACCTCTAATAAATCAACATGAAGGATATCCCAAAACTCTTGGTAGAACTCAATAGGAAAACCATCAGGACCTAGGGTTTTCCATTTTTGCATTTTAAAAACTACTTGTTGAAGCTCATTGATAGTAACGAGAGCAGTCAAAATAGAGTTCTCCTCAGAAGTGATAAGAGAAGGGATTGCTTGAAGAACATTATATTGTGAAGTTGAGTCAAGGGGAGTAGCAACAAAAATATTGGAAAAGTAATCAACAACAATAGAGTTCATGCCATCCCAAGTATAAACAACATCTCCAGAATCTGATTTTAAGGAAGAAATAAAGTTGTGAGATCTTCGAGCTAGAAGAGATTTGTGGAAGAAATTTGTGTTTCGATCTCCTTCTTTGAGCCATTGAATTCTAGATTTTTGCTTCCATAAGATTTCTTCTCTTTTTTCCCATTCCTCTAACTGAGTTGTGAGTTTAATTTCATCTGCACTTCTCTTCTCTGTGAGGCCATCTAAATGGATTTTCTTATTCAAATTTTCAAGATGAGCAATAACTTCATGATTTTTTTTATGAACATCCCCAAACTCTTTCTAGTTCCAAGTCTTGATTTTGGATTTAATGTATTGCAGTCTTTTGGCAAAACAGAACATCTTAGTCCCATGCCTAGGTTTACCTTCCTTCCACCATTGTTGCACATGAGGTCTGAAGGAAATGTCTCTAAGCCACATTAATTGAAAATGAAAAGGAGAGAAACTCACATTGGTTTTCCACATTTCCACCATGATTGGCCAATGATCCGAACCAACATTATTAAGAGTCTTCACTTTAGGAATGTGACCATGGATTAAGAAATTTTTAGAGAGCAAAAACCTATCCAATCTCTCCATTATACAAGCTAAGCCTTGCCTTCTGTTAGACCAAGTCATAAGGCCATTATCTGGTTGGATATCCACAAGATGGAGGTTTGCAATATATTCGCTCATGAGGTCGGTGCTTTTGTCCAAATTTCTATTTCCCCCCCTTTTCTCATCCAGAGAGAGGATGGTATTGAAATCTCCTCCGATCAAGATCCAAGCTTTAGGAAAATGAGAGATAATATGAGTAATATCCTTCCATTGTCTTCTTTTTTCCTCCAAAGAAGTCGGAGCATAAACAATAATGCAGAGCATAATCTGGTTGGAATGTCTACTTTGAATAGCTATAGCCAACAAACCCCAACTGCCAACCATATGGTGAATAACTACCTCTTTTGGATCCCAAAGACAAGCAATGCCACCCGAAGTCCCTTGGGAACTGAGGGAAACCACTTTTCTAGCTGGCCAAATTTTACTGGCAATTAAGTCCATATCCTCCATTGACATCTTTGTTTCTTGAAGGAAAACAAGATGTGGATGATTTACTTGAATCATTCTTCTAATTTCATTTTGTTTTGAAAGACTCCCTTTGAGTCCTCTAATATTCCAAGTGATGATCTTCATTAATACCAGGGCTAAAAAAGTTGGGAAGGGCATTAATCTTACCTTCCTCTACAAGCTTTTCACCTTCTTTTACCATATGATATTGATTGGTCTTGCGACCTACTTTTTGATTAGAATCCATCTTCAATTTTTTTTCCCTATTTCTTGACTTATTCCAATTGAATCTGAGATGGCTTCTAACCTTGAAGAATGCTCGTACACGACCAAAATTTTACTAGATGGTTCAAAGGAGTCTATATTGGGACCTGCATTATTTGAAGTTTTGACATTTGAAATATTGTTTTTCTTGTGTAAATTTTCTCCTTTTTTTTTTTTTGTTGAAAACCTTTGATTTGTTGGTTTGTCTCTGAGTTCTTCCCTTCATATTTAAATTGTGTTTCTAAGATTTTAGTTTCCATTATTTCCTCTTCCTCACTTGGGACATCATTTGTGGAAAGGATTTCAAACATATTAGCAGATGACTTTGATTGATCCTTCATAACTGATTTTTTCGAGTGTTCTTCTTCTTAGGTATTTGGAAACCTGCTTGAGTTTATATCTTCTTTCTTTTGATCAAGAATTTTATTTGGGAAAGCACTGGCCAAATGACCATATTCATGGCAAATTCTACAATGAAAAGGAATGTTCTCATAGTCCACTACTTGCTCCCAAGTGTCTTCCCCAAATTGTAATGTGATCTTTTTAGGTAGGGGTTTGTCAAAATCCATTAAAACACAAATCCGAGCATAAATAATATGTTCAAAATTTTGAGTACAATCAACGAGTCATCATAAAAGTTCCTAAAGAGTTTCCAATTGAAGAAAAAATAGTAGGATTCCAAAATTCAATAGGGAGGCCAAAGAGTCTAACCCACATGGGAGCTATAGAAGGCATCTCTTCTTCGACTTTAAATTTAGTATGCCAGGGCTTCATGAAAAGCCCTGCCCTTCTAAAAAACCAAGGACCCCCTTGAAAAGTTTTCTCTCTATCTTCATTATTAGCAAATAAAACAAGAAAATAACCATTTGGATAAATAGAGATTTGTAACTCACCTTTAGTTTTCCAGCTTTTTTGCAGCCCGGACTTTGAAAACGAGATAGACTCAGATGAAAACCCACGAACTGACAATTAGTCCTCTTTTTTCCAAATCTTTAATGCCAATCTGAATGTTACCCATATCAAGCTTAACAATAGGAGTTCCATCAACTGCTTTAAGACATCCTGACTCCATTTTCCTGGGATCAATCTTAGGCATTCTTAGAGGTTTATGGGAAGCCCTAATATTGATATTAGCATTGGGATTAGGCTGTCCACCACGAAGGGCATCCCTAAAATTCATTTTTGGGACCGAGTCTTCGAAATTCTTACCCTTGATAGGGGTTTTCACAGTAGAATTATTTTGTGGGTGCACCTTAGCACCAGATTCACTTGAGATATGAGCCATTTTTTGATCAACTGCTTGAAACTTGTTTCGTGATCTCTTTAATCCTTGCCCTAGACGTCATGGAAAGGTATGGTTTTCACTTTTCTTTTGTGCAGCAAATTGGAAGCCGTTGTCACTCAAGTTCACAGTATGATATATTGAAAGACAAATTTCTAACCCATCTTGTATCCCTTGCAACATTTCCTGCTAAAATATTGAGCATAAACCACAAAAATATTGGACGCTAGGGCCCGAAGGCCCTAAAAACCAACCTCTGGAGCTGCTTGCACTCAACCCAGATGAAACCCTCGCATAGCCGCTTGCCAAATATGTCATTCACACATAGGGATATGTTGTTAGAATAAATATTACATTATAGGAGAGATTAGTTATTTCAATTATACGCTGATTATTATTAGCGTACTGTTGCAGCGACATCCTGTTGAGATGCGTCCTCTTCGGGCTAATCCAGGAATGCTGTGTATTATTTAATCATTGATTCAATAATCAATTGTTGTTCGCTTTCATAACATGGCATCAGAGCCAGAAGTCTGAAAGAATAGGCGAAAATATTTTTTTTTGCAGAGCTGGTCTGTGGAAAAACAAGAGCGGAAGCTTGCCTGAAGAAGAGTTTTTTTCTCCTCGCGTGAAGGCCTGGCGATAGCGGAAGAAGATTTTTTTTCACGTGAAGGCTAAGCGGAAGAAGTTTTTTTTTCCGCGTGAAGGCTAAGCGGAAGAAGATTTCTTTTCTCGCGTGAAGCACTATTTTTTTGCGTGAAGAAAGTTTTTTTTCTAAGGTTTATCCTTAGAAATTAAAAAAAAAAAAAAATTTCCCGACGCCACCGGTAGGCTCCTCTACCAGAGCACCGCCCCTCCGCCACCTGCGGGCTCCTCCACCCGAGCGTCGCCACCCCGACATCCCTGCTCCCTGCCTCTCTCACACACCACTCCCTACGACGTCGTGGACCACCCCCCATGTCACGCGACTCCTGCACGATGTCGTGGCTCCCCCCCTCCCTGCTGCCGCTGTAGCAGAGGTAGCTGTGGCCCTTGTCGTCACTTGCAGTAGAGGCAGCCACGGCCCCCTACCGCCGCCAGCAACGGAGGAAGCCACGGCCACGCGGCCGCGAGGCGGACGGGCTCCAGGACCCTCCTCAAATAGGAGGGGGTCCCTGATCCTCTCGGATCAGCCCGCTAGTCCACCTAGTGGTGGACTGAGCGGTAGGGCTCAAGGAGCCCTCAGGTCACGGGTTCCAATCCCGCAGACCCCCTCTTGAAAAAAAGGTAAAAAAAAAATATTTTATAAAGTTTTTTTTTAATTATTATTTTTTAGTTAAATTAAAAGTTTGATTTTAATTTATTTTAAATAGTTTTTAAACTATATAAATTAAAATTTGATTTTAATTTATTTTTTAATAGTTTTTAAACTATATAAATTAAAATTAATTTTTTTTTAACTTTAAAACTATATAATAATTATAAAAATGCTTTGTTGAGAGATTTTTTTTAAGGGGGGTATTTTTTTTCAAAAATCAAAGGGGGAAAGTGAGTAATTTTTTGAAAAGCAAATTTGGCATTATTGTAAAGGTGCATTTTCGGCTGCGCCCGACACCTAGTGGGTCATTCCTGTGGGCACTTTTATGTTGTAGGTTGCATTTTTTTTGTTTTGCACTACTTCATTAAAAGTTAAAAAAAAAATCAAATTCACTCCCTAAGTCCCCGAAATAATTAAAACCCATCCGTGCAATTTATTGCACTGCAGCGTTCAGTATTTGTGATACCTCTGGCCAACACTTACAGGTAAAGCTGTCATGATTGCGCTACTGTATCCGCCGCCTAATATAGCTGCCAAAATGACGTCTGAGCTTGTTCTCTATAAATCGTCGGGGAGAGATAAGTTTGCCATTTTGCATTTTTTTACTCCATCCATTACCCTAATAGTTCTTGTGTTTAGGCGTAAATCCTGATGAAAGTTCTGAAATCCAAAGTGTTTAGGGGAAGTTACGCCCCACGCATGAGGATTGCAGACTTTCTATGGTAGGTGCCATCAACAAGACTATTCCCTTTCAGTATTGCTTAAGTACCACGTATCGTATGATCTCTAAAAATTACCTATAGTTTCCCTCACGTAAGGGCGGGTGATTTTTTTATCTTTCTAAATACCTATAGTTTCCCTCACGTAAGGGCGGGTATTTTGTACGGTATAACGGCCTAGAAAAAGGTATATCGAAAGGGGGACCAATTGGTGTTATAAGGAACCTTCACCATGTCTGCAAAATTAATGACTGATTCTCATCAGTTGTTGAAAGGTCCTAATTACACACCATGGAAAAACAAGATGAAGGCAATCCTAGCAATGGATGACTTATGGGATGTTGTATCTGGAGCAACAACAAGACCTTCATCTACTGCTGGTGCTACAACTCCATCTACTGCTCAAAAAGACTTTGACAAGAAAGACAACAAAGCAAAAGTGCTCATTTTGCTTGTTGTGTCTGATGAAGTTCAACCCCATATTGCTGACTGTGAACATAGTAAAGAGGCATGGGATGCCCTTAATACTATATATGAGGGAAAGAATGATTCCACTATTCTATTTCTTCAATCTCAATTACACAGTCTAAGCATGAAGTAGGGGGAGACAGTTGAATTTTTTCTTTGCAGAGTGTCTGAATTGAAAGCAAAGTTGAATTCTTTGGGAGAACCAGTTGATGACAAGCTCCTTACCTCAATTGTATTGAGAGCTTTACCTGATTCTTATAGGGTGTTGATCACTTCCCTTCAGGTATCACAACGGAAAGTTACCTTTGTAGAGTTGGTTAATATGCTTCAGGAGGAGGAGGCACGCCAACTACAGCGAGATGATTCTTCTAACACTGCCCTCTACATCAACAGGAAAGGGCAGAACCAGAAGAAGGGTAATTTTTAGAAGGGAGGGAATTCACAAAAGGATTCAAAAGGGAAACAAACTCAACAACCTCAACTAGAAAAAGAGATATTGCAAGATCTGTGACAAAGAAGGTCATGATACAAACAGATGTTGGCATAAGAATAAACAATCAAAAAAGAAAGGCCAGAACAAACCACAAAAGAACAAACAACAAGTGAATGTTGTTGTTGAAGAATCTGACATGGATTCTGAGAGAGCCCACAAAGTTCTCATGACTACCATAGTGTCCAAGCAGACGGATCCTATATGGTATGTTGATTCTGGAGCCAGTAAGCACATGACTGGTGACAAATCATGGTTTGAGTCTTTTGAGGCCAAAGAGGGCAAACCGGTCACTATTGTCGATGATAAAACCTACAAGGTTCAGGGAGAAGGAACAGTCTCTGTCACTCTTCCTGATGGCAAGTGCCAGATTGAGAAAGTCCTCTATGTTCCAGGACTGGCAAACAACTTATTGTCAGTGACACAAATTTTGGACAAAAATATGGTTGTAAATTTTAGTGTTGAAGGGGGCAAGAAGTGTTGTTCTATCACCAGGAGAGGTAAGAACATTGCAACCGCTTCATATAAGCACGACTTATTTGCCCTAGATACTATCTCTTCTCCAGATGTAGCCATGATTGCTTCTACAAAGGAGGCAACTTCCCTATGGCACAAGAGATATGGACATTTGAGTTCTGGTTACTTACTTGAGTTAAGTAAGTATGAAATGGTAAAGGGTCTTCCTTCCCTTTCTACCACTTTACCAGTTTGCTCTGACTGCTTGGCAGGAAAGCAACATAGAGTGCCTTTTGAAAGGAGCTCTACAAGAGCAAAGAAACCTCTGGAGTTGGTTCACACCGATCTGTGCGGTCCCTTAACTCCCAACAGTTGTGGGGGTAAGAGGTATTTTCAGTTATTCATGGATGATTACTCATGAAAGATGTGGGTATTCTTTCTTCAACTGAAATCTGAAGCATTTGGCTTCTTTCAGCAATTCAAGAAATCTGTTGAAAAGGAGTCAGGGACTTCTATAAAGACCCTCCGCTCAGATCGAGGGGGGGAGTTCACCTCTAAATAATTCTCTGAGTTCTTGAAAGAAAATGGGATCACACGACAGTTAACTATTGCTTATACTCCTCAACAAAATGGAGTTGCTGAAAGGAGGAATCGTTCCATCATGGAAATGGTTCGTTGCATGCTCACAGGAGCTAGTCTTGAGCAACTATATTGGGCAGAAGCTGTCACCACAATAGTATATCTATTGAATAGGGCACCCACAAAGGCCCTACAAGGAATGACTCCATAGGAAGCATGGAGTGGTAGGAAACCCTCCATTTCTCATCTACGCATTTTTGGATGTAAAGCTTTCATGCACATACCAAAAGAGAAAAGGAAGAAGCTAGATGAGAAGACATTGAAGTGTATTCTTCTTGGGTATGATGAGCACTCTAAGGGTTATCATTTGATTGATCCCTTGACCAAGAAGATACACATTAGTAGAGATGTAGTTTTTGATGAAGCTTTCACATCAGAAAACACATCAGATGTATACCTAGACCTTGTGGAAACTAAGGTTGATAAATCTCCTTCATCAAAGGTTGGAGGTTCTTCTTCATCTTCTTCAACACCTCAGAAGAAGAATCCAAAGTGGTATACAAATACAATCAAATATTCTAAGCTATCCACTCCACCATATTTGACATTGGATAGGCCTCGTACTCGCAACATGGCTCGACAGGAGAAAGCTGCAACAGAGAATACTGGGGTTGATGATCTATGTCAATATTTTGAGGAACTTTCTGTAGATCCAGAGAGAGATACAAAAGATATGGATATTGATAATGATAGGGTGTTTATGTCTTCAATAGATGATCTTGAACCCGCATCAGTGCAAGATGCTCTTGGTGAGCCTCAGTGGAAGGCCGCTATGGATGCAGAGTATAAGTCTTTGATGAAAAACAAAACTTGGAAGCTTGTCGATCTGCCATACGGAAAGAAGCCCATAGGCTGCAAATGGGTGTATAAAGTTAAGTATAAGGCAGATGGGACAATAGATAAGCATAAGGCCCGACTTGTTGCAAAGGGCTATGCTCAAAGAGAAGGCATTGACTACGAGGAAACTTTTGCACCTACTCGCTCGGATGACAACCATTCGAGTTCTTTGTGCTATGGCAGCACAATATGGGTGGAAAGTACACCAAATGGATGTCAAGAGTGCTTTTCTAAATGGTGATCTCCAAGAAGAAGTCTACATGACTCAACCGGAAGGATTTGAAGTGGAAGGCCAACAGCAGAAAGTTTGCAAATTGGTAAAATCCTTATATGGTTTGAAACAGGCCCCTCGGGCTTGGTATATAAAAATGGATAATCACCTTCTGCAGCATGGATTTAAGAGATGTCCGTCAGATGCAAACCTCTATTTTAAGAAACAAGGTTCTGAAATAGTGTTGCTTGTACTCTATGTTGATGATCTGCTCATTACAGGGAGTTCAGAAACTATGATTTCTACTATCAAAAGAGACTTGTGTCAATATTTTGAGATGTCAGATCTCGGACTTCTCCATTATTGTCTTGGTCTGGAAGTCAGCCAGAAGGAGCACTACATCAAAGTGTCTCAGAAAAAATATGCCAAGACCCTATTGGAAAAATATCGCATGACTGATTGCAAGCCAATGTCAACTCCGATGGAAACAGGAATTCAGTTATCATGATATGATGATTCACCTCAGGTAGATGGTACTCTCTATCGACAGTTGATTGGGAGTCTCATATATCTGACCAACACTAGGCCAGATATCGTATTTGTTGTCAACTATCTTTCGAGGTTCATGCAGGAGCCTAAGACTACACACTGGAAAGAAGCAAAGCGAGTTCTTCACTATGTCCGTGGCACAATGGAATATGGCCTAGAATACAAGAGGAACAACAAATTCTTCTTACAGGGATACACGGACTTCGACTATGCTGGATCATATGATGATCGTAAATCAACTTCAGGATATTTGTTTCATCTTGGATCCGGTCCTGTCTCTTGGCACAACAAGAAGCAACAGGTGGTTGCTATTTCATCAATAGAGGCAGAATATCATGCCGCACGTGAAGCTGTGTGCGAAGTGATATGGTTGCATCGCATCCTAACAAGTATGGGTCTTCCATCAAAATCTCCAATACACTTGTTCTGCGACAACATGGGTGTTTTGAATCTTGTCAAGAATCCAGTACATCATGAAAGAACCAAGCACATTGACACACAATGTCACTTCATTCGAGACGAAGTTCCAAGGCACCGAATCCAGCTTCAATACATCTCCACCAATGCTCAAGTTGTAGACATATTCACTAAGGCACTTGCACGTGTCAAATTTGAATTGTTTCATAATTCTCTATGTATTTCAAAATAATGGGGGATGTTAGTATAGCTATAAGTCATTCAATTATCCAAATAATGTAATAAGGGGGGATGTTAGAATAAATATTACATTATAGGAGAGATTAGTTATTTCAATTATACGTTGATTATTATTAGCGTACTATTGCAGCGGCATCCTGTTGAGATGCACCCTCTTCGGGCTAATCCAGGAATGTTGTGTATTATTTAATCAATGATTCAATAATCAATTGTTGTTCGCTTTCATAACATATGCTAGGATCTATGTTACTCCAAATGATATGAAAATTGGTGGAGACATTCTAGGGTTTTTCAAACATCTACCCTCAAAATTTTAGCTCAATTCGAGTCCGGATGAGTGAGATATGGCCGAAACGAGTTCGGCAGTTTGGGCAGTCCTACGAAAAACGTCTCATCTATCTTTTCTCATCTTAAAAAAACCTCAAAATAGGAAAAATCAACGCCCCATATATATATGTAAAGGTTTAAATTTATTTTAGAAAGGGGAAATATTATATATCATCGAAAAGCTTATTTTGAGGGTTATTTGACTAACTTATTTAGAAGGAGAAATAAGGTATGTGTAAAGAGATATTTCTGATTTTGCAAAGGGGTTCCAAAAGTGAAGTTTACCTTATTCTTTTTCAAGAGGATTAATTATTTCATGAGGTGACAAGGTATGCAATATTGTTATTTATTTTATTTTATGGTATAAGTGGTTTTGGGAGTGAAAAGGTTATGCAATGTTTTGATTTATTTTATTTTATGGTACAAGTGGTTTTAAGAGAGATAAGGAAGTTGTGCAAATAAAGGCCTTGGTGATGATTATTGAAAAGTGGAGTAATGTTGATTATTTTGTGATCTACTAACCCTTGTGAATATTGGCAAAATAATTTTATGATTGTGGCAGATTTACAAAGAGGTTTTTTCATCTTCATAAAAGGTATGGGCACATTCTCCTATTGATTTTTTATGGTGGTTGATTTCTGAAATATCATTGGAGGGAAAATGATTGTTTGTGGTTTCCTTTTCGAAAGTTGTTGGTTGAATGCTTCAAGGTTTTCTAAAATGAGAGTTGTGTCTAAACCTTGTTTGATAAGCATAGTTGTTGAAGCCCATTGGTTGTGAAAGAACTTGAGTTAGAAAAGAACATGAGTATCATTGTTATGTGAGATTTGTGGTTGAGCATTGTTGGAAACATTTGAGTTGGTTGATACATACTTGGACTAGGGTTGTGTGAGAAAGAGTTGTTCCTTGTGATGATTGGTTGAGTTGAGTTGATTGAGCCTAATCAAGTGATGTGTGAAGTGATTGTTCAAGTTCTATGAAAAAAACTATTCCATCATTCTATGTTGAGTTGAGATTAAGGTTAGAACATGTTGAGTCTCTAACAATTCTCTTTATGGTTCTATAAGACTTGAATTGAGTTGAGGTTGATTTGAGTTGAGAGTGAGATTAGAACATATTGAGTCTCTAAAAATTCTCTTTATGCTTCTATGATTTGATTTGAGTTGAGTTGATATTGATTTGGGTTGAGAGTGAGATTAGAACATATTGAGTCTCTAACAATTCTCTTTATATTTCTATGGAGTTAATTTGAGTTGAGATTACCATTCATTGTTGAGTACTACTTGAGCATGATTGATTGAGCCTTTGAGAAGGTCTTTGGAAAAAAGTTGAGGATAGTGTTGGGACAGATTTATGGACAATTTTGAGCAAGTTCTTAGCGAGCTTGCTAGAGCAGATTTGGGCAAGTTCTTGGTGAGCTTGCTAGATCAAATTTGGACAAGTTTTGTGTGAGCTTGTTATTCAATTTTGGACAAGTTCTGTGTGCGCTTATTATTTAGTTTTGGACAAGTTCTATGTGAGCTTGTTATTCAATTTTGGACAAGTTCTGTGTGAGCTTGTTAAGCAGGTTCTACATGAGACTATTGAGCAGGTTCTTAGTGAGCCTATTGATAGAGCTTTAGAGATGATAGAGTACAGAGGACAAAGTCTCAGTGGATAGAGATCTAGAAGCAGCATAGTTGAAGACAAATATGAATGAGGAGTCTTCAAGTGTAGAGAGGTCCACCAGTTAGTGCAGTAGAGAGACAGTGTCTTCTAAAAGATCACATAGCCAGAGTAGAAGGGGAAAGAGTTCTCCTGTGGAAGAGATCCACGAACTTGAGATTAGGGGATCAACATCTCCTTTGGATAGAGATCCATAAACATTGTAATTGGGAGTGATTCCTAGAGAGATTTATTGAGAAATTTTTTGTAAAATATTTTCTCCGTGGAGTAGCCCACATTGGGTGAACCACATAAATTATGGTGTCTCTATTGTGTATGGTTTCTATGCATTTCTTTGATTACCGCTATTGATACTACTATATTTACACAACATAATATTAAATTGGAAGAACTTATACTATTCACCCCCCCTCTCAGTATAAGATTTTATTCTTCAATTGGTATCAGAGTGGGTTCCTTAGGAAAGGCTAACAGCTTGAGGGCAGATTCTACAAAGAAAACAGATGGCTTCATAGAAAGGATTATCTTCAAATAAGGCTTCATTATTTGATGGTAACAATTATGCTTTCTAGAGAATGAGAATGAAGAACTACTTGATATCATAAGGATATGAGGTATGGCAAATGGTTTAAAAGGAATATAAGGTTGAAGGTGATCCCAAGGAAGATAAGTCTACCAGGAAATTGGTTGAGATCAATGCAAGAGTAATGAATTGTATTTTGAGTGGGATACGTGAGACATATTTTACAAAGGTCATGGTATGTACTTCAGCTAATGAGATGTGGATCAAGTTGAGGAATACTTATGAAGGATATTCCAAGGTAAAGTTGACAAAACTACAAACTCATAGAAAAATATTTGAGGAATTGAAAATGGAAGATTCTAAAGATATTGCAAAGTTCTTACTTCGAGTTTATGAGATTACTAACACTACGAGAGGCATAGGTTTTGAGATGAAAGAATCAAAAGTTACTCAAAAGGTTTTGAGATCACTTCCCATGAAATATGATGCAAAGGTTTCAGCAATAGAAGAAACAATGAATATCACCAAGTTAACAATGGAAGAATTGCAAGGTACTCTCACATCTTGTGAGATGAGGGTAAGTAAGCATCAAGCTCAAATAAAAGAGATTGCATTCAAGGGTTCAAAAAAATAGAAAGGGAAAGTTTTAGAAATAGATAGAGTTTTAGAAAATGACAAGGAAGCTAACTTCATCAAAAGGAATAAGGACTCAAGGAATTTCAGAGATATAAAGAAAGTCAGGTGCTACAAGTGTGGTGATCTTGGTCACTATGCATACAAGTGTCCACATGAAGAAATCAGTGATGATGAAAAATAGGGTCACAAAATAAAAGAAGATGGAAAGCATAAGCATGACAAAGATGATAGATTCAAGCAAAAAAGGTATGAGAAGAAGAAAATTTTTCATAAGGTAAAGAAATATTACTACATTGTAGAAGCAAGTGATAGCTCAAATCATAGTGATAGAGACAATTCAGATGATGAAAAGGAAGAGCATTTATTCCTAGGAATAGAAGGTGAAAGAGAACAATGTTTTGTGTGTGGTCAAAGAGATCACAAATTAGGATATTGCAATGGTTTTAGTGATAGTGAAGATGAGATGACACATCAAGGAAACAAACATGGTCAAAGAAATCTTGAGATTTTATTTGCTATAGAAGATTATAATGATATTAGTGACAGTGAAGATGAAGAAGGGTTTTTCTATGGAATAAGAGAAGTAGAAGAATAACATTCACTCCAAACAGAAGAAGTTAAACAAGAGGATAATGTCTTAGTTGATCTAAAGAAAGACTTTAATGTTATTCATGAGCAACTACAAGAGGTTAAGGAGAATCTAAAAGAATTGAGATGTTCCCTACATGAGAAGTTTGATCCATCACATGACTCAAAAGGTCAATATATTTGTACTAAGAAGGAAACATGTATTTCAAAGGCTATATATATGGATGCCAAGTTGCTACTTGACACAAATGAAGAGAAAGAAGAGGAAGATTCCAAAGCACCAAAGGTCCCATATTTCAGGTTTGGGGAATCACACTCAAAAGGAAAGGAAGTTCTAAAATATGAAAGCAAGGAAGCACCTAATATTTGTGAGGAAAGTTCCAAAGTTCCTATGGCTCCAAATATTTAGTTTGGTTCTTATTTTGAGATAGGTGAATCAAGTTCAAAAGGAAAAGAAATTTTTGAAGAGAAAGGCAAGGAAGAGGTTTTATATGCTATAAATAAGGTTCAAGAATGCAATGCACAAGTTGAAGATTATCATAAGGATAATGGTCAAGAAAGGATCTATGGATCAAAGAAGTTTGATTTTCCTAGAAGAAACTTCAAGGGAAGAAGGTATGGTTTTCAGGGACATTGCTTCTCATGCAATAGAATTTGTCATATATATTTTTAGTGTAAAATAAATGAGCAACATGGTTTTTTTTTTAGAGCTACACAATTCAGAAGTCATGGTTATAATGGTCATAAAAACAAAGCTTCAAAATACAGGGTTCAAGAAAGGAATGGATATAGAAATTACTTCAAGAAAGAATTCAGGACATGGGAATCATCCAAAGGCTACAATATCAAGTGTTTTAATTGCAATAAATTTGGGCATATTGCAAAATGGTGTAGGACTCAATTCCAAATAGGTTCAAGGCAAGAATGTCAAGCAGTTTCAAGACAAGAAGGTCAAACAGGTACAAAACAAGAAGAGCAAGTAATTCATCAAGAGAAGGATATTAGAAAAACATGTAAGGAAGTTGATAGTGGAAAGAAATAAAGTGATATGGGAGTAAAAGTACTCCCACACCAAAATTAATCACCTCAAAAGATAAGGGGGTGAGGGTGTTACGCTTAAGAGTCATATCTTTTAGCCCCATAGGTGTCCCTTTTGCCATTGATGTCAAAGGGGGAGATGTTTGAGTAAGGGGGAGAGATTCGAGTTAGGGGGAGCAACCTCCAAAGAGAGCATTGAGTTATGGGGAGCAACCTCCAAAGAGAGTATTGAGTTAGGTGGAGCAGCCTCCATAGAGAGTATTGAATCAGGGGGAGCAGCTTTGATTCTCAAAGATGGTTTTTGCAGTGATTGTGGTGTTTGCATTAGAGGTGTTGCCATTAATGACAAAGGTGGATATTGTTGAAAATTTGAGTTAATTTGAGGTATTTTGTGTTGTCATTGATGTCACATGGATCACATTTGGTTTTGGTGGCCAAAATATTTCATAAATAAGCATTTATGATATTTTGGAGAGCATGGATACATACAGGGTTTTTATGAAAACCAAGGTAGGTAAAATAAAAGGTTTTATTTAAAACCATGGTGGCATTATGTGGAAAGGTTTTTCTTAAAAGCCAAGGTAGAATTTTGTTTCATCGAAAAAGGACCTCCGGTGATGAAGATATTAAAGTTTAAAGTTTAAGTTTAAATTAATGGAGGGCCAACCTATGTGCAATTAATGGAGGTTGGCATATATATATATATATGTAAAGGTTTCAATTTATTTTGGAAAGGGGGCATATTATATATCATCGGAAAGATTATTTCGAGGGCTATTTGACTAAATTATCTAGAAGGAGAAATAAGGAATGTGTAAAGATATATTTCTGATTTTGCAAAGGGGTTCCAAAAGTGAAGTTTGCCTTATTCTTTTTCAAGAGGATTAATTATTTCATGAGGTGACAAGGTATGCAATATTGTGATTTATTTTATTTTATGGTATAAGTGGTTTTGGGAGTGAAAAGGTTATGCAATGTTTTGATTTATTTTATTTTACGGTACAAGTTGTTTTAGGAGAGATAAGGAAGTTGTGCAATTAAAGGCCTCGGTGATGATTATTGAAAAGTGGAGTAATGTTATTATTTTGTGATCTACTAACCCTTGTGAAGATTGGCAAAAGAATTTTGTTATTGTGGCAGATTTACAAAGAGGTTTTTTCATCTTTATAAAAGGTATGAGCACATTATCCTATTGATTGTTTATGGTGGTTGATTTTTGAAATATCATTAGAGAAAAAATGATTGTTTGTGGTTTCCTTTTTGAAAGTGGTTGGTTGAATGCTTCAAGGTTTTCTAAATTGAGAGTTGTGTCTAAACCTTATTTGATAAGCATAGTTGTTGAAGCCCATTGGTTGTAAAATAACTTGAGTTAGAAAATAACATGAGTATCATTATTATGTGAGATTTGTGGTTGAGCATTGTTGGAAACATTTGAGTTGGTTGATACATACATGGACTGGGGTTGTGTGAGAAAGAGTTGTTCCTTATGATGATTGGTTGAGTTGAGTTGATTGAGCCTAGTCAAGTGATGTGTGAAGTGATTTTTCAAGTTATTTGAAACAAACTATTCCATCATTCTATGTTGAGTTGAGATTAAGGTTAGAAAATATTGAGTCTCTAACAATTCTCTTTATGGTTCTATAAGACTTGAATTGATTTGAGGTTGATTTGAGTTGAGAGTGAGATTAGAACATATTGAGTCTTTAAAAATTCTCTTTATACTTCTATGAGTTGATTTGAGTTGAGTTGAGATTGATTTGGGTTGAGAGTGAGATTAGAACATATTGAGTTTCTAACAATTCTCTTTATGCTTCTATGAAGTTAATTTGAGTTGAGATTACCATTCATTGTTGAGTTCATTTTGAGTACTACTTGAGCATGATTGATTAAGACTTTGATAAGGCCTTTGGGAAAAAGTTGAGGATAGTGTTGGGACAGATTTAGGGATAGTTTTGGGCAAGTTCTTGGTGAGCTTGCTAGAGCAAATTTGGGCAAGTTATTGGTGAGCTTGCTAGAGCAAATTTGGACAAGTTCTATGTGAGCTTGTTATTCAATTTTGGACAAGTTCTATGTGATATTATTATTCAATTTTGGATAAGTTCTGTGTAAGCTTGTTATTCAATTTTGGACAAGTTATGTGTAAGCTTGTTAAGCAGGTTCTGTGTGAGCCTATTGAGTAGGTTCTTAGTGAGCCTATTGATAGAGCTTTGGAGGTGATGATGAGGCCCAAAAATTCCTCATTATTGCATAATATTTGACTACCATATGATAAGTTAATTGCTAAATAGTTGACTAAAATATACTATTTGTTAAGTGTTTGCATGATTTTATGTTAGAAATACTATCTCTGTTTTTGACTATTTTCGACAATTTATGACTGATTTTGCTTGATTAAGTAGCAAGTAAAAACATGCATTTCAATTAACCAAATGTGGTATGCTGATATCCATTAACTTATCAATGGTTTTTGAATGTTTTTTTCCCTTCAACTTGTTTCAAATCCACATTGAAGCCAAAATTTTAGGACTGTCATAATCTAAAAATCTAAAAAAAATAGCCATATAAAAATCAGCAAGCTGTCACTTTATAGGAACACCTTGAAGTTGTCAAGAAAAGCATGAGGATATGGATGGAATGAGTTGAGAAGGATTAAAGAAGACATATGACCTATTTATAAGCATTCACACATGGTCTAAATAGGTAGCAACAGGGTATAACAGAGCAGGGACAATTGTGCAACACTATTGCACTATTTCAACATGGTTACTTGGTGAATGAAGTGTATAAATTCAGTAGCAACTTGATGTACTCCTTCATGTTGATATTTGAATAATTTTTCCATGTTCTAATTTGTTTAAATTTGTAAAAAATTCCAATATTTTACAACTGTGTAGCAGAGTTGAAAAATGCAGTAATTTTCCCTATAAATTCTAGCAAGCTACCAATGAATGGCAAGGCATGGAATTCACACATGGAGAGGAATGAAGGCTATTGCAATCTGATCCCGAGGGCTAATCCACCTGAGAAATGCAGCTAAAATCACTTGAAGAGCACATAGTTGGTCATTTAGAAGATCTTCAGATTGAACAAGTATCTTTGAATTGAGAAATAGAGTCTCTTCGGATTGAGAAATACAGTCTCTTCGAATTGAGCCACTTAGCTCCGGATTGAGAATAGAAAGTGCTTTTTGACTTTTTGACTATTTTTTAATGGTGGAAAAAGGGAAAGAAGGTTGATAAGGTTAAGGGAAAATATCCCCCAACTATCTTTGTCGTCCTTGTCGTCCAAAGCCACCATTCATGGAAAAATATCAATTGATCCTCTTCTAGGATAAACCCAAAAATAACTGCAACATAATAGAAAGTTGTTTGCAAGATAGAAATGACATATTATGAAATGGATAAATATATGTGAGGTATTTCTAGACTCCTCCCATGTACTCCCACCACTAAAGATGCTTTCTAAGGGCCAATGACTACTGCTACAACACAAACTGTCCAGATATGCATTTATTTTAGATCCAAAATTATTGACAAATCATAGTAAAGTAGCACATAGGCTGATTTGAGCATGAGATATGTTGTAAATACTTATATAAATAACATAGCTCCATCCTTGGTTGAGCCAGTTAGGAATTAGAATAGAGGATAATTTTCAATAGCAGTAATTAGGACTGTATAGTAATTTTTTATAATAGTTTTCAACATGTTTTGTCATCAATAAAAGTGTAGTTATTTTATCATTTTTTGTTCTGAGTGTTAATTAGTTAAGGAGTGCTTTTCACCTCCTTCTAGATCAGGAAGTATGGGCCCAATTTTAGATCTAGAAGGAGGATTTTTATGGTAGGTTTTAATCTGTAATTTTGCTGCAGCAGAATTAACAGATTACTTGTCAAGTTTAATTTTCTTATTTTAAGTTTGTATAATGTTCTTTATGTTTTCTATTATGTTTGTGTACAACATTTGTGTGTGTGTCATCTGACAAATTATATTAAGCATTTTTCCTTTGCTTTCCATGTTTTCCCTGCTTTTCTATTTTAGCAACTTTCCATTTTCAACATATTTCATTTTGCTGTCAATTCTTGTAGCAAAAGCTTGATGACCTTTTGTGGTAGGACATTGATAGATGTTTTTAGCATAAGTTTCATTTACAAACATCATTTCAATTATGCAAGAGTAACTAGGTTTTAATTCTGCAAATGTAACTTAGGATTTCATTTCAGCAACATTTAAATTCAGCAATTTAAATTTTGTTATTTTAATTCTGCAAAAGTAGATTAGACTTTCAATTTAGCAATTCCAATTCCTGCAATTGTAGTTAGATTTCAATTCTTGCAACTTATAATTTTTTTTTAGTTTCAGCAAGTTTCCATTCTATAGATTAGGTTTAGTGTGACACCAAAAGACTAAACCAAATCTGTCTCACCCAATAAATGCTTGAAATATGAATGCCTGAATTGTACTCTACCCTAGCCTTCTATCATAGACAGCCTTAGACACTACCCAAAATTGATAAGATCTTTGAGATTTAATGATGTTCTTAACGACAACACACCATTTTGGTGCCGTTGCCGACGAACATGGTGTTGTTAGAGGGTAAAAGTAGCCCAATAATTGTTAATTATACTAAATTGTGAACTTCAGAGTAAAATCTGGATAAATGATTGGTATTAGTAACAGTTTTTGGTAAATTACATTTCAGTCCATTTAGAAAACAAGCAACCACAGGGAGGTGATCTTCACACCTAGGGGTTAAATTGCTTATGTTTGAAATTCTTGATAAAAATTGAAAGAATTCATCATCCTCATTATCAAGAAACATAAGATCTCTTAGAGGAGACATCTGCTAGTACTGTCATTTTTATATCCATATCATCAGGGTAGTATAAAAA
Source organism: Wollemia nobilis (assembly GCA_028583015.1). Classification (NCBI taxonomy): domain Eukaryota; kingdom Viridiplantae; phylum Streptophyta; class Pinopsida; order Araucariales; family Araucariaceae; genus Wollemia; species Wollemia nobilis. Next base: position 2,784,267 of record JAQPPZ010003276.1, read on the forward strand.
AATTTGTACTAGGTGTTGGGAAGACATCATGGCAGATATACAAGACTATCCCTTGAACATAACAATCATATCAGCTACTTGTAGCATTTTTTCATAAGGACATATCACTGATAAATGCCATTTACTTCCACAACTTAGAGATGCAAAATTTGTTGCCTGGTCTAAATTCTTCTCAAGGGAGATCTCAACAACAACAAAAAAACAAGCAAAACCACTACCTCCAGCCCAACCTATGGTCAATATGAATAATACAGGATAGGTAACCCTTGTCTATGTAAGCTGAGTCAGTTAAAAAAAAAAAAAGTGATAAAACTTTTGCACAATCAAAATAGAAGTTTACAGCTTAACAGTGATCCTAGAGTTTTGTCATTATTGCTTAAAGATTGTTAGGGTTTTACCGTGCTAAACCACAACCTAACAATTCTTAGCCTACATCGACAATAGTTGATCTCATTAGAGGTGATCCTACCTGACAAGTAGTTGATCTGCTAAAGTTGTACACTTCTTGTCTTATTGTGCAAACCAAAAGTATGTCTTTTTCAGCCCAAATTATGATCAATCTGAATAATACAGGATAGGCAACCCCTATCTATGTAGCTAAATTTGGTTAAAAAAAAAAAAAACCTACAAGAAATGTTATTGACTACAACAACATCCAACTACGCTCAAACAAGAACTTACCTAAGCTTGAAGAGACAAAAATCAATGGAGATACACAGAAAACCTTTAGTCCAAACACACAGAAATTAGCCTTGGAGAAAGGAGAAAAACTAGAAAAATTGCACATAGAAAATTTACTTCCATTGAACTCCTTAGTAAGAAATGACAAAGGGGTAAATTTTGTCCTCCTAGGAATGAAACAAATTGAAGTACAGCCAAGAAAATTCTTAAACATTATTAGCTGGCTGATTGTTGCTATTTTGAAACAATATTTCAATCCCTTTACATTGAATTACAAGGGTATATCAAGATTTTATCTTGATGTAAGCACTTAACATCTTTTGGGAATTGATATTTAATTGTTTCAAGTATAGATTGACAAGATTATGCAGACTAAGAGGCATGGACAACACTTGATTGAAGAAGTTTTTAGATATGGAGCAGTGCTCCTTTCTCCCATTAGTAATTCATGGAGGATGTTAGTGGTGAATGGACATTGCCTTCGGGTATACCATGCACCATTAACTGAGGAGTTCTTGAAGGAGATTCCATTGGATGTACACATAATGGAAAAGAATTTCTCTTCAATATTAGATTCAGAGTGATGATAAAAAGTTTGAAAAAAAAAAAAATACAAGAAAAGCAAAAAGAAGAATAGTCTTGTTTGTGAACTTTCTTCTTGGGTACAAGCAAGACAAGAAAAATTGAAAAAAAAGAAAAAAGAGAATTTTTTTTTGCAGCAAAGACATGTCCCACAAAATGGGGATACATGAGGACAAGCATCAATTTCAGCAAGGAAGAGGAACAATGGAGCCAATACTTCATTTCCAACAATAAGAAGGCAATTATGATGTAAGAAGATTCTTACTGCTCATCTAGAAAGGAAGGTTGCATCAATTTTGCAGGTTTCAACAGAAAGAGATGGTGTTTTCATACAAAAATTGACATGTTTTTGCAGAATAAGGATTGGTCTTATCCAAATAAGAGTGAGAGATGTTCTCTCTCATTGAAGCACTTGAAAAAAAAAAAAAAGGGGACAGAAGTTGGTTGAAAACAAGAAATGGCAGCCTCTTCTGATGAAAAAAATGAAAAAAAAGGAGATGAAAAAAAAATGAGAGAAAAAAATGATGAAAAAAAAAAAAAAAAAAAAAAATGAATAATTTAGTAGTGAAAACCTTCTTGGAGGCGCTACTGAGTTGGTTGGCATGAAAACTAATTTTTTGGCATGCATTGCCTTGTTGATCTACCCATCATTGTTCCACCATCGTACAAATATCACACTGCACATGTGTTATGTTTATGTTTTCAAATAGCCTGCTAACAATCATAAAAAGTAGCTTGTAAGGTGCATGACCAATTTTTAGGATAGTAAGGTATGTGTTTCTTGCATTTAATTCATAGTAAACATTTAGCATTTAGTGTATGATAATCGGTATTTGGCATAAACTATTCATACAATATTGGCAAGTTGAAAATGGAACATGTTCAAGATGTCAAGAAACACCCCCTTATGCCCTTAATTGCATGGAAATTCCAAATCTGTGCAAAAACCTGATTTTGGGACAGACATGACAACAATTCTATTTCAATTTGTAGGGCAAGTTTCAAAAGGAGAACTACAAGTTTATATCTCACAATTTTCTGATAAATTGAAGGAGGATAATCAACAAAATACACCTGAAGGTTCTATTTTAGTACTACTGGAATAAAACAACAATATATAAAACAAAGAATAACATCTAAATAAAAGGATGAAGGGATTTTTGATGTTATGGAAGGCTTATACACTCTAGAGATGGGCCCACAATAGAATATGTAGCTAAATTTTACATAGGAGGTCATTTCTGCATTTTTTGATGCATCTTCGAATGAACAGTCATATCTTCGAAATGAACATGCATATCTTCGGAATGAGCAGAATATCTTTGGAATGAGTAGAAACTGTATCAAAATTGCTAAAAATGCTACAAAATAGCAAAAAGAGTAGGGTACATCAAATATTGAGGTTCATAAGGCTCTACCACAAGTAAGTACATCCCTCAAGCATTTCAAATCCAATTTTTTTTATCAATTTTGTTCAAAAGGTGCAAACAACAAAAATAAGCATTCAGGCTGAAATGTTGTTAAGAATAGAAAATTCCATCAGTAGTAGTGCATCTGCAAAATACGGTTCCACAATAAGACAATTGCAAGATGAATCACATGATATCAAACCTTTAAGAGGTACCTTGCAGCACTAAAACTTGTAGAAAGATAGAAAAAAAGTCATACATGTGCTTAATTGCAAAATACTTGATATAGTGCAACAAGGAGGAATTTCTTAGTTAGCAGGTAGCAAAGGATGTTCACAAGAATAAAACTTGCATATTACTATGACCTACTAAGATGCATGAGGGCATGCATTAGTTCAAGTTGGGGGGGATGATGAGGCCCAAAAATACCTCATTATTGCATAATATTTGACTACCATATGATAAGTTAATTGCCAAATAGTTGACTAAAATATACTATTTGTTAAGTGTTTGCATGATTTTATGTTAGAAATACTATATCTCTATTTTTGACTATTTTCAGCATTTTGTGACTGATTTTGCTTGATTAAGTAGCAAGTAAAAACATGCATTTCAATTAACAAAATGTGGTATGATGATATCCATTAACTTCTCAATGGTTTTTGAATGTTTTCCTGCCCTTCAACTTGTTTCAAATCCACATTGAAGCCAAAATTTTAGGACTATCATAAATCTGAAAATCTGAAAAAAATAACCATATAAAAATCAGCAAGCTCTCACTTTATAGGAACACCTTGAAGTTGTCAAGCAAAGCATGAGGATATGGATGAAATGAGTTGAGAAGGACTACATAAGACATCTGACCTATTTATAAGCATTCACACATGGTCTAAATAGGCAGTAATGTTAGTCTCACAATGAAACTAAGAAGGGGGTGAATCAGTGTAGCTCTTTTAAAACTTAAATCTTCAACTCTTAAAGCCAAAACAATGAAAACTTGAAACCAAATAAAACAAGTATAACAAGAGAACATCACACAACAAAAGATATACCGAGGTTCACCAATTTGGCTACATTCTCAAAATGACTGTTTGGACTCCCATCCAAATCCAGCCTTTGCAAAGCACCAACTTTACAATCAATTTACCAGCACCCACTAGAAGGAGCACCAACCCCTGATTTATCTGCACCAACAGAAAGGAGAACCAACCCCTAATTTATCTACACCAATAGAAAGGAGCACCAACCCCTAATTTATCTGCACCAACAGAAAGGAACACCAACCCCTCTACCAAGCACCCACTTGATTTTGATATTGATAATAAAATGACATATATGAATCTTCTCTTCTCACATAAAAATTGACCGTTATCTTAGCTAATTTTGTAAATTGCTACAATATTTTTGGGTATTGTGCAGAAATCTGTCTATGACCTCCTCTCAAAATTTTAGCCAAAATTGATATTATATGAGAAAGTTATGTCCAAAATACTAAAGTGACATTTTTCACCTTTTTCCCAAAAACACAGATTTTCACTCTTTATTTTTCTCCACACACTCTTCTCTCCGCACAAAATAAAATCACACTCTTCAATAAAACACTTCTAACTTAAATGCACACACTTGCATTCCTTTTCACTTTTTACTTTCTCCAAAGATATTTATTTAATGAAATTGCTTAAAATAATATAACTCCCTTTTTTTATATTGAGAAGGCATTTCGTCAAACACGTCACATGCAAAGAATTGACACCTTACTCGTTATCATACTTCGGAGCCACGTGGCAACTCAAACCAAAAACAAAATATGATCTATTTGATTCCTTGAAGGTGTAACAACATTGAAACTGAAACTCTCGTGACTCTTCAAGGTCGAAACGGCCAATTAAAGGATTTTGCCCAAGTGGCACAAATTGACACAAAAGAGACCTGTAACGTTTTTACAAAAATCATAACTCTCACCTCGTAACTCGGTTTTATCTAAAATTTGAAAAATAGAATCTTTGCAACACTAACTATGTCCAAAAAAAAAATCAATGCCTAAATCCTTATGGTTCGCCTGTACCACTTCCACAAAAACTGCTACTGACACACTTTTTCAAAAAAGAGTGTGTGACAGTCTTGCAACGCTTGTAAAATTCGCCTCATTTCTCTATTTTCATTGAAATTTGGAAAATATGTTCTTGAAGATAACAACCACCTCCAGTTAAAATTTTGCTACATAAATCCTTATGGTTTGTTCGCAGTGCTTCTGACAAAACCTGCATTTTTTCAGCCTGTACAACCACTTGCCAAATCATCCGCCAAGATATCGAAAACACCACCGATCACTCTAAAAACTGTGATGACATCTCCAGTGCTGTTATGGACTATTTCCTGACATGCTAGCATGTTCCAAACTGATCCATCCTATCCAACTGTGCTCGTGGCGACTTTTGCAACTTTTTGACTATTTTGCTGCTTTGACAACTTTCTGACGATTTTTTCAACTTTTGCAAATTTGCACAAACAACCTGTAACAACTTCACCCAAACATAAAAAACATCCTCATAAGCATTTAACATCACTGTACATACTTTGAATAACCTATGAACTCCTGTCCATTGCATCAACCGATCTATCTAACTGTGTTGACAACAATGACAATACTATCGCTGCACCTTGCTCAACAATCTCCCCCTTTGGAATTGTTGGCAACACACATGCAATTTCCTGTAACTCTTCTCCCCCTTTGACAACAATACCAAAGGGCTGCTGCAAACTCCCCTTGAGTCCATGCACAACATTCTTAGGCAAAAATTATTACACTTAGCAAAAATCACAAACATGAGCAAAAATATAAACAAATACACAAATGCTCCCCCTGAGAATGTGGTCCCGATAGCTAGTCAATTCTTGGGAAGCGTGACCACTCCCAATTTATTATGAAGGTACTCAAAGACTTCCTTGGGCAACGGTTTTGTGAAGATATCTGCTACTTGCTCTGTTGTTGGAACAAAATCCAACTTAACCTCACCTTCCGCAACTTTCTCCTTCAAAAAGTGATACCGGATAGCAATATGTTTTATGTGAGAATGCATAACTAAATTCTTTGAGATGTTAATGGCACTGGTGTTATCACATTTAACTGAAATTAGCTCACTGAAGTTAATACCAAGATCTTTCAGGGTTTGTTTCATCCATAATACCTGCGTACAACACGTTGTCACTGCAATATATTCTGCCTCTGCTGTGGATAAGGAGTCTGACTCTTGTTTCTTACTATGCCATACGACCAACCTTTCTCCAAGATAGAATGCACCTCCACTGGTACTCTTTCTGTCATCTACACATCCTGCCCAATATGCATCTGAATACGCAATAAGGGTGAAGTCCTTACCTTTTGGATACCATAACCCATACTCCATAGTACCCTTGAGGTATCGAAGAATCCTCTTCACTGTTGTCACATGAGTCTCCTTGGGACTAGCCTGAAATCATGCTACCATGCATCCTGCCTGCAAAATATCTGGTCTCGTAGCTGTCAAGTATAGTAAGCTCCCAATCATAGATCTGTACATGTTTGATCAACATGTGGACATTTGTCATCCTTGCTCAACTTGCAACATGTCGTCATGGGAGTGCTAACTGGCTTACAATACTCCATTGTGAACTTTTTTAGCATCTCTTTCACATATTTAATTTGAGAAATAAATATGCCCTTCTCATTTTGATTAACTTGAAACCCGAGGAAATATGAAAGTTCACAAATCATTGACATTTCAAATTCTTTTTGCATCTTATTTGCTAAATCTTTACACGACTCATCTTTGTTGCTACCAAATATGATATCATCTACGTATACAACAAGAACAATAAGATGGCCATTTTCTATTTTGACATACAAATTACTATCCACCATACCTTTCTTCAACCCTTGTTGAGTAAGATAGTTGTTTAGCCTTACCATGCTCGGGGTGCCTATTTTAAGCCATATAATGCTTTATTCAACTTGCAAACCAAGTTGGGATCATCACCAAGTTGGAAACCATCTGGCTACTCAATATAAACCTCTTCTTCAAGTTTTCCATTCAAAAATGCTGATTTCACATCCATTTGATAAAATTTGAAATTCTTGTAAACTGCTAAAGCCGAAAACATTCTAATTGCCTCTAGTCTAGCCACAGGTGCAAAGGTTTCCTCAAAGTCAATACCTTCAACTTGTGCATAGCCTTTACATACCAATCTTGCTTTATTCCTGACTACCTGTCCGTCTTCATTCAATTTGTTTTGAAAGACCCATTTAATACCGATTATATTTTTATTTGTAGGTCTTGGTACTAACTCCCAAGTTTTGTTTTTCTTGATCTGATCTAATTTTTCATTTATTGCCTTCATCCAACTTTTATCTTTGCTTGCATCAGCAACATTTTTGGGCTTAATGCTAGATAATAGAGAGTAGTTACTTACTACTCTTCTTCTTGTCTGAACACCAACTATGGGGTCTCCAATTATTTGCTCTCTAGGATGATATTTCTGCCAGCTGCCTATTTTGAATTTCTTATTTTCTTCCACTTTTGAATCACTGTTTGAATCATATGAGTCATTTTTTGTTTCTTTTCTATTTTCTTTTTCTCATCTCCTTCAATAACCTCTTCATAAATTAGGTAGTTCTATTCATAGCTAATTACTCATTCCCTACCTTCATCAACTTTAACATCGACACTATCCATAATTTTCCTTAGCCTCTTATTGTAGCATTTGTAAGATTTACTTTTTGACGAATAGCCAAGAAAATACCTTCATCTACTCTATCTTCAAACTTACCAAGGTTTTCTTCAGTTATTTTGATGTAACACTTGCTACCAAAAACTTTAAAGTATCTTGTTGTTGCCTTTTTATCGAACCACAACTCATAAGGAGTTTTACTTTCATGCATCCTCAACATGCACCTATTTTGGATGTATACCATAGTATGGACTGCCTCTTTCCAAAATATGTCTGCTACTTTTCTCTTAGTCAACATAGTCCATGTCATTTCCTACACTGTCCTGTTCTTTCTTTCTACCACACCATTCTGCTGAGGTGTCTTGGCTGTTGAAAACTATCTCCTAATACCATATTTTTCACAATACTCTATAAAATCCTTTGAAATGAACTCTCCTCCTTTATTTGATCTTAAACATTTAATAATTTTTCTTGTTTGATTCTCAAATTGGTTTTTAAAAACCTTGAACATCTCAAAAGCTTCTGACTTATGCTTCAAAAATAGTACCCATGTCATCCTGGAATAGTCATCTATACACAACATAAAATATTTGTCACCATTTATGCTTTGCGTTCTCATGGGTCCACATAAATCAGTATGTATTAGTTCCAAAGGTTTTCTTGTGTAGTAATATTTTGTTTTAAATGAGACTCTAGTTTGCTTCCCCTTTTGGCATGAAGCACAAATGCTATTTGATGGTTTTCCAATGGTGGGAATATCTCTCACTACCTTTTTTGAGCTAATTTTTACTAGATTGTCAAAACTGATATGATCGAGCCTCTTGTGCCACAACCAATTTTCTTCTTTCTGTCCAATCAAGCAAGCTCCTTCGAAGTCTCCGAGAGAGTGTATAGGTTGCCAGATGTCCTTGATCCAGTTGCTATCAACTTTCCACTGTTTGCTTTTCTGACTTCACAACCCTCGCTTCTTAAAAATCACTTCATGACCTCTATCACAAATCTGACTTATGCTCAACAAGTTATGCTTTAGACCAACCATAAACAAGACTTCTTTTGAATTGATTTTTCCATCACTAATCTTAACTGAACCTTTTCCAACTATCTTAGCTCCATCATTATTTCCAAATTTTATTGAACCACCTTCATATTGTTGTAACTTCTCAAATTTTTGTTTGTCACCTGTCATATGACTCGAGAATCCACTATCAAGTATCCATGGTGCAAATTTATTCTATGCTTTAAATGTTGTTTGTACGATCAGGGATTCCTTTTCTTCCTTAGATCGCTCTTTTTCTTTCCACTCTGGTTTGATTACAGTTTTGGGCTCTTGTTTTGAATTTTATTTTTTAGTAGCTTGTGCATGTTTTTTGGAAAATTTTCTATTTTGTCTCATTCCATTTGGTTGAAATTTTCTTCCCTGAAATTGATTTGATGCAAATGTACTTCAACAATTTCTTGCAATGTGCCCAAAATTATGATAGTTATAACATTCTACTTGCATAATCCATCAAAGGTGAAAAAACATTTCTACTGGTAAAATTCCTTGGTCCTACATTATACTTGCAATCTAAAATCTTATGTCCATAACCATTGCATTTAAAATAGTAACCAAAAAAAATATGATTGAACCTAGGTGATGGTCTTTGCCATGTTGTCATAGGAGCCATAAATCTTCTTCTTCTTTGATGTGTGACATTGGTGAATCCATCATTGTCAATTCTCCTTTTGTGCCTTGCATTATTGCTTTCTTTTGCATGAGTCAATTTTTCTTGATCAACCTATTTCTTATCTTCATTATTTATGGATTCTTCATTTATGGCCTTTGATCCATTTGATGATTCTCCTTTGTCAAAGCCCAAACCAAATTTGATGCCTATAGTCTTTTGGTTATTTATGATCTTATCTAGCTTCATAGAACTTTCTTCATGTTTGTGATAACAACTAATTTTACGATTCATCTCTTCTATCTGCATCTTTAAACCAATAGACTCTTCTTCTAGCTTGCTGCAATAATCTATTTTCATGGTTATTTGCACTTCAAGATCTTCAGATATTTTCTTAGATTCTTCTATCTGTACTTTCAAACTGGTTATGATTTCATTTGCATCCTCAAGCTTTCTTGAAATTTTCTTATTCTTTTTTCTTTCTATCTTCAATTCATCAAGAGCTGTAATTAGTTCCTCTTCCAAATTTACTTCTGCATCAATTTCTTCTTCATCACATTCTTGTTATTTTTTTGTTTTTTCTTCTTTGAGTGCCATGAAAAGAGCTTCACCTGTTTCCTTTTTAGAATCCTCATTGGAGCTGTCTTCTAATGAACTGATTTTCTTGGAGATGAAACTTTTCTTCTTGAAGTTGCCTTTTCTGAAATTTGTTTTTTCTTCCAGTCACTTCTTTCTTGGTGCGATCCTTCATCACTTTTGTTCTTCTCATTAAGTGGACATTTAGCTACAAAATTCCCAATGCCTCCATAATTGAAACATTTAAACCATAAATTTCCTCTATATTTTTATTTTCCCCTTTTTAGTTTTTGAACAAAGTTTGCTTCCATTTCATCTGATGTCTCTTCTTCCTCTGATTCTTGTTTTGCTTTCATATTTTTATGGGCTTTAAAAGTAGCTTCTCTATCTGTGGGTTTAGATTTTCCTATTCTCATCTCATATGCAGTCAAAGAACCATGCATCTCATCCATACTAAAAGAATTTAGATCTTTAGCTTCTTCTATAGCTGAAACTTTAAAATCAAATATTTGGGGAAGAGATCTTAATACCTTTTTTACGATTATAGAATCTTTGATTTCCTCACCGAGTCCTCTAATCGCATTAATGACTTCATTAACTCTCAACATATATGCCTCTATGTTCTCATCGTCATTCATCTTTAATACTTTAAACTGAGCTCGATGTGTTTGTAACTTGGCCTCCTTGATCTTAACGTCTCCTTCATGAATGCTCCTAAGTTTGTCCCATATTTTTTTTGCCATTTTACAACTCATAATCTTTACGAGTTCACTGTCCACTAATCCGCACATGATAGCATTCTTTGCTTTTGAGTCATTCTCAAATAGTTTCTTACCGATAGCATCGGTTGGAGAAGTGGGTATTATGTATCCACTATCTACTGAATCCCAAATTTTGTATCCCAAAGCACAAAGATATGTCTGCATCTTGAGTCTCCAAAATGCGTAATTAGTTTCGTCAAACAATGGTGCTTTGTTTGATGAGAAGCCTTCACCACCTGTCATTATGTCACTTCCAAGATCACCCTAGCCGGTTAATCTTGTTCAGGAACCTCGCTCTGATACCAATTCTTAGTCTCACAATGACACTGAGAGGGGGGGTGAATCAGTGTAGCTCTTTTAAAACTTAAATCTTCAACTCTTAAAGCTGAAACAATGAAAACTTGAAACCAAATAAAGCAAGTATAATAAGAGAACATCACACAACACAAGATATATCGAGGTTCATCAATTTGGCTACATTCTCAAAATGACTGTTTGGACTCCCATCCAAATCTAGCCTTTGCAAAGCACCAACTTTACAATCAATTTACCAACACCCACTGGAAGGAGCACCAACCCCTGATTTATCTGCACCAAAAGAAAAGAGCACCAACCCCTAATTTATCTGCACCAATAGAAAGGAGCACCAACCCCTGATTTATCTACACCAATAGAAAGGAGTACCAACCCCTCTACCAAGCACCCACTTGATTTTGATATTGATAATAAAATGACATATATGAATCTTCTCTTCTCACATAAAAATTGACCGTTCTCTTAGCTCGTTCTGTCAATTGCTAAACGCTTTCTGGGTATTGTGCATAACTCTATCTATGACCTCCTCTAAAACTTTTAGCCAAAACTGATATTGTATGAGAAAGTTATGTCTAAAATACTAAAGTGATGTTTTTTACCTTTTTCCCAAAAACACGGATTTTCACTCTTTATTTTTCTCCACACACTCTTCTCTTCGCACAAAATAAAATCACACTCTTCAATAAAACACTTCTAACTTAAATGCACACACTTGCATTTATTTTCACTTTTCACTTTCTCCAAAGATATTTATTTAATGAAACTGCTTAAAATAATATAACTCCCTTTTTTTATATTGAGAAGACATTTCGTCAAACATGTCACATGCAAAGAATTGACACCTTACTCGTTCTCATACTTCGGAGCCACGTGACAACTCAAACCAAAAACAAAATATGATCTATTTGATGCCTTGAAGGTGTAACAACACTAAAACTAAAACTCTGGCAACTCTTCAAGGTCGAAACGACCAACTAAAGGATTTTGCCCAAGTGGCACAAATTGACATAAAAGAGACCTGTAATGTTTTTAAAAAAATCATAACTCTCACCTCGTAACTTGGTTTTCTCTAAAATTTGAAAAATAGAATATTTGCAATACTGACTATGTCTAAACCAAAACTAACTGCCTAACTCCTTACGGTTCACCTGTACCACTTACACAAAAACTGCTATTGACACACTTTTTCAAAAAAGAGCGTTTTTGTGACAGTCTTGGAATGCTTGTAAAATTCGCCTCATTTCTCTGTTTTTATTGAAATTTGGAAAACATGTTATTTAAGATAACGACCACCTCTAGTTAAAATTTTGCTACATAACTCCTTACGGTTTGTTCGCAGTGCTTCTGAAAAAACTTGCACTTTTTCAGCCTGTACAACCACTTGCCAAATGATCCGCCAAGATACCGAAAACACCACCGATCACTCCAAACACTATGATGACATCTCCAATGCTATTCTGGACTATTTATTAACATTATGGCATGTTACAAACTGATCCATCCTATCCAACTGTGCCCGTGGCAACTTTTGTAACTTTTTGACTATTTTGCTGCTTTGACAACTTTCTGACGATTTTTTCAACTTTTGCAAATTTGCACAAACAACCTGTAACAACTTCACCCAAACATCAAAAACATCATCATAAGTATTTAACATCACTGTACATACTCTTAATAACCTTTGAAATCTTGTCCACTGCATCAACCAATCTATCTAACTATGTTGACAACAATGACAATATTGTCGTTGCACCTTGCTCAACAAGCTGTCACTTTATAGGAACACCTTGAAGTTGTCAAGCAAAGCATGAGGATATGGATGGAATGAGTTGAGAAGGACTATAAAAGACATATGACCTATTTATAAGCATTTACACATGGTCTAAATAGGTAGCAACAGGGTATAACAGAGCAGGGACAATTGTGCAGCACTGTTGCACTATTTCAGCATGGTTACTTGGTGAATGAAGTGTATAAATTTAGTAGCAACTTGATGTACTCCTTTATGTTGATATTTGAATAATTTTCCAATGTTATAATTTGTTTGAATTTGTAAGAAATGCCAATATTTTACAACTATGCAGCAGAGTTGGAAAATGCAGTAATTTACCATGTAAATTCCAGCAAGCTACCAATGAATGGCAAGACATGTAATTCACACATGGAGAGGAATGAAGGCTATTACAATATGATATTGAGGGCTAATACACCTGAGAAATCTAGCTAAAATAACTTGAAGAGCACACAGTTGGTCATTCTGAAGATCTTCAGATTGAACAGGTATCTTCGGATTGAGAAATACAGTCTCTTCGGATTGAGCCACTGAGCTCCGAATTGAGAACAAAAAGTGCTTTTTGAATTTTTGACTATTTTTGATGGTGGAAAAAGGGAAATAAGGTTGAGAAGGTTAAGAGAAAATATCCCCCAACTGTCTTTGTCATCCTTGTCGTCCAAAGCCACCATTCATGGAAAAAGATCAATTGATCATCTTCTAGGATAAACCTAAAAATAACTGCAACATAATAGAAAGTTGTTTGCAAGATAGAAATGACATATTCTAAAGTGGAAAAATATGTGTGAGGTATTTCTAGACTCCTCCCATGTACTCCCACCACTGAAGATGCTTTCTAAGGGCCAATGACTACTACTGCAACACAAACTGTCTAGATTTGCATTTATTTTAGATCCAAAATTATTGGCAAATCACTGTAAAGTAGCACATAGGCTGATTTGAGCATGAGATATGTTGTAAATATTTATATAAATAACATAGCTCCCTCCTTGGTTGAGACAGTTAAGGATTAGAATAGAGGAGAGTTTTCAATAGCAGCAATTATGACTATACAATAATTTTTTGTAATAATTTTTAGGATGTTTTGTCATCAATAAAAGTGTAGTTATTTTATCATTTTCTATTCTGAGTGTTAATTAGTTAAGGAGTGCTTTTCACATCCTTCTAGATCAGTAAGTATGGGCCCAATTTCAGATCTAGAAGGAGGATTTTTATGGCAGGTTTTAATCTATAATTTTGCTGCAGCAGAATTAACAGATTACTTATCAAGTTTACTTTTCTTGTTTTAAGTTTGTATAATGTTCTTTATGTTTTCTATTATGTTTATGTACAAAATTTGTGTGTGTGTCAGCTGAAAAATTATATTAAGCATTTTCCTTTGCTTTCCATGTTTTCCCTACGTTTTTGTTTTAGCAACTTTTCATTTTTAGCATATTTCATTTTGCTGTCAATTCCTACAACAAAAGCTTGATGACCTTTTGTGGCAGGACATTGACAGGTTTTTTTAGCATAAGTTTTATTTACAAGCATCATTTCATTTTTTCAAGAGTAAATAGGTTTCAATTCTGCAAATGTAACTTAGGATTTCATTTTAGCAACATTTAAATTCAACAATTTAAATTCTATTATTTTAATTATGCAAAAGTAGATTAGACTTTCAATTTAGCAATTCCAATTCCTGCAATTGTAGTTAGATTTCAATTCCTGCAACTTAGAATTTGTTTTTAGTTCTTGCAAGTTTCCATTCTATAGATTAGGTTTAGTGTGACACCAAAAGGCTAAACCAAATCTATCTCACCCAATAAATGCTTGAAATCTGAATGCCTAAATTGTACTCTGCCCTAGCCTTCTATCATAGACAACCTTGGACACCACCCTAGATTGATAAGATATTTGAGATTTAATGATGTGCTTAATGACAACACATCAGGTGACAGAGTATAGAGGATAGAGTCTCTGTGGATAAAGATCCAGAAAAAACACAGTTGAAGACAAATCTGAGTGAGGAGTCTTCAAGTGAAGAGAGGTCCACTAGTTAGTGCAGCAGAGAGGCAAAGTATTATAGAAGATAACATAGCCAGAGCAGAAGGGGAAAGAGTTCTTATGTGGAAGAGATCCATGAACTTGATATTAAGGGATCAACATATCCTTTGGACATAGATCCATAAAAATTGTAATTGAGAGTGATTCCAAAAGAGATTGATTAAGAAAGTTTTAGTAAATATTTTCTCTGTGGAGTAGCCCACATTGGGTGAACCACGTAAATTATGGTGTCTCTATTGTGTATGGTTTCTATTCATTGATTTGATTACTACTATTGATACTGCTATATTTACACAACATAATATTGAATTGAAAGAAAAAATAAAAAGTGGTCTTATACTGTTCACCTCCCCCTCTTAGTATAAGCTTGTGTTCTTTAGTACTCAGTTGCAGTTATGATGAACTTATGATTAGCAGATGAGGTAGGTGTGATTTTACCTATGAGATCCAAACCCCATTGTGAAAAAGGCCACATTTAATGGATAGGTTGCAGAGTCTGAGAAGGCAAGTGTGTAATATTGGCATGATGTTGGCATTTAACGCACTTTTTGACATAGGCACAATAGTCATGTTCCATTGTGGGTCAGTAATAGCCCATTTGTAGGATGCGTTTGGTAATGGCCATGTCACTGAAATGGCCGCCACAAGTACCATCATGAAAAACCTAATTTAAGGCGATGAATGTGCATTGAAAGTGCTTACTTTAGGCCAAGGATAAGAGCTTCGTACTCAGCATTGTTATTGGTGCAAGGAAAACCTAATTTAAAGGAAAAAGAAAGAGGCTCCCCTTGTGGTGTGAAAAAGACTATTCCTGCACCTCCAGCGTGTGTGCAATGGGAGCCATCAAAGCAGGGTTATGCACAGTGGCGAATATTCAAAAATTGGGTGAATATTAGGATTTCCAAAATTGGAAATTGGTGAATATGAGGACCTTTGATGTTGGTCCATTCGCCTAAAATTTTTGTGAGCAATTTTTCCTTAGGGTCAATTCACCACAATATATATCCAAACAGAGGTATATTTGTACTCGTTGGAAAGATCATTTTGAGATTGATATAATGGTGGTGTTTTTATGAAGTTATAAGGTGATTTAAAAGATCAAAATGTGCCCCAAAGATCACCTTATATTTTAGGGCTTCAAATACCCCAAATTTTGGTGTGAAGATGATTGATTTGATTTGCTTAGGATTAACTATGATTTATCTTGATTTTGATTAAGATTCACCAATTTTTTACAAGTATATTTTGAGTCTAACTCCTTATGCATAACCTTGCATAAAATAAAAGGGTCAATTCAACGGTTGATTCAGGCTCTACTAGTTCTTTGGCTTCACTTATATGAAAGACAAAGTCATTTAGAAGTTGGATAAGCAATGGTGTATCACTTGGTAATGGGGCCTCAACCAACTGATCAACAATGACTTGGCCTTTGATGGATTTTTGACTTATGAATTCAAGATCAAATTCCATGAGGAGCATGATCCATTTGGTTGTTTGACTATTGTGGTAGCTCTTACCCATCATATAGCGAAGTGGGTTATCATGGGTGACTACGTAAGTGGTATGGTTAATCATGTAGTGTCACAAATTTTGGGTGGCAAAGACAATGACAAGGCAAAGTTTCTCCATGTAAGCATACCATGTCTCGTAATCAATCAATGTGCGATTGATATAGTATACAACTTGCTCTTGGTCCCATTCATTCTTTTGAGCAAGAAGCATGCCCAATGCGACATCAGTAGCAAAAATGTATAGGTGGAATGGGCATTCTGGATGGGGTGGAATGAGGATGGGTGGAGATGTGAGGTATGATTTGATGTCATCAAATGTGGCTTGGCATTTATTATCCCATTTGAATGGGACCCCCTTTTGTAAAATATGATTGAATGACTGACACTTATCTGAAAGTTGGGCGATAAATCACCGTATGGATTGAATCCTTCCTTGCAAGCCGCGTAGTTGTTTGAGGTTCATAGGGGGAGGCATGTCAAGGATAGCTTGGAATTTGGTGGGATCGACTTCGATGCCTTTTTATGAAATGATGAAACCCAATATTTTTCCAGTGGTAACACCAAAGATGCATTTCTTCGGATTTAATCGTACATTATGTTCCAAGAGGCGATCAAAGATTTGACACAGGTCTTCAAGATGTTGACCACGAGTTTTGGATTTGGCGATAAGATCATCAACATAGTCTTCAACTATTTTGTGCATCATATCATGAAAAATGTAGGTCATGGCACGTTGGTAAGTTGCCCCAACATTCTTGAGGCCAAAAGGCATGACCTTGTAACAAAAATTCCCCCAGGGGGTCATGAAAGAGGTCTTGTGCTGGTCATTTGGATTGACATGAATTTGATTATAACCTAAAAAAGCATCCATGAGTGATAGTATTTCATGTCTAGCTGTAGCATCGACCAATGTGTCAATATTAGGGAGTGGAAAATTGTCCTTGGGATAAGCTTTGTTAAGATCCCTAAAATTGGTGCAAATGTGGATACCCCCCTTGGGTTTTCCGATGGGAACCATGTTTGAAACCCACTTAGGATAGTCGATAGGCTATATGAAATCTACATCAAGGAGTTTCTGTAACTCCTCTTTGACAATAAGCACAACGGTGGGATGCATGCGATGCAACTTTTGTCGAACAGGTTTGGCATTGTCGTCCAGGATAAGGTTGTGCACGACTAACGATGGGTCAAGGCCAGGCATATCCATGTAGGACCATGCAAACACCTTGATGTAGTACCTGAGGAAATTTGTATAAAGAACATGCTCTTCTTCGGATAGGCTAGCGATGAGGTAGATGATGTGAGGGTGTTCTGGATCATTGCCAATATCAACTTCAATGGTGTCCTCGACAAGCATGTGAGAACCATCATGGAGTTGAGCAGGTATGGGGATGAGGTGAAGGTCATCGATGGACTCAGGGAGTTGGAATTCATCATCTAGATAAATATTTGTATGATTAATCCATGGGAGGTGAGGTGGGATGGAGGGTAATGGTGCATTGGTGGATTGCAACATGTGTGGTGTTGGGAGGAATTCAATGGTTGTGGGGGTTTCAGAGATATCATCTAGAGCAATGAAATTAGGGACAGGTGGTGGGATGTAATCAGGATGGTTTGGATATCATAGCGGAGCATATAAGTCAATAGATATCATGTTGACCAAGGTGCTAGATAAGGGAGATGTAGGTGATGAGGGTTGTGATGAATCAGATGAGGATAGCAATGAATCCGAAAAAGGTTGGTGGTGACCTGGGTTTAACACCATAGGTGGTGAGGGGGAATGAGAATATGGGCCATGAGGTGGTGGTAGTTCTAGAATGGGGAAAAATGGAATAGCGGGTGGGGGTGAAGAAGGAGGATCTTCTAGCAAAGGTGGCTCAATAGGAACAGGGGGATCAAGGGAGAAGGTGGTGAAGTGGTGAGCAAGGGTTTTGACTTCATGTGGAGAGAGGGGCTCATGGTGGGGATGGTGGAAAGAATGTAGATGGAATATTGATTGTGGAATGAGGGGAAGAACTGTGTATCGAAATATTAAGCTCAAATTCCTCATCAGAGAGAAGATCCACAAGATCAAGATCCAGATTTTGTAACTCATGCTCGAGTGTACTGATTGTTGGTGGATGGTAACCAATGCTTGATCGGTCAGTAGGTTTGCATGAGGGAGGATGGATATAGGTGTGACACCCCTATTCATATCTCCCTAGGCCATACCCATGTTAGATATACATACGTAGATAATACCAAGAAAAATTAGGATTGGACATGTGGTCAAGGTTACCACAAAATTTGGTTTGTGGTGGCGGAGGTGTTGGAGGTTCTACGGATGAGTCAAGTCCCCCATATACAAAATTCATGCAATTATCGAGAGGACCTAAAGGAACCACTACCCCAATAGTCAAGGGCATATCATGAGGTCAGCCAAAGTCATGGGTGGATTGGATGTTGGATGGAAGAACCCAAGCATTGCTAATGTTATACTCACCAGGACCTAGGGTGGTCATGAGTATTGAGACATGAGGGAGGATCGTATGCTCAAGTTGAGGGGAGGACCCCTAGGTGGTGGAGAAGGTGGTGGAATTGGTGTAGGTGGATTGGCGGGTGAAGGGGTTGAAGCGGAAGGCTCTGATTGAGCTAACTGGTCATCAAGTTGAGAGGTACGTTGTGTCCACTCATAGCACTCAATAGGTGTTCTAGTGATAGGATGATTGGCATGGGTGAATTGGGAAGTGGGGATGGAAGCAGTGGTGGGTGAACTAGAGATTACCCATGTCCACGTCGAGCGGGGCACAAAGCAATGGGAAGATGTAGGAGGTGTGGGAAGAATAGGTGGGTTGTTAGATGAAGATGGGGTGGAAGGTGTAGCAGAAAAGGTAAATGGAGGAAGTGGTGTGAAAGGTGAGGAGGGGGCGATGAGAAAATGTAGGAATAGCTGGTGTGTTGGGAGGTTGAGGTGGATTTGAGGAGGTTGATGCAATGTTGCTTAGATCAGGTGGAGGATGTGTTTGTGAAGATGATGGATAAGTGTTATCAAGAGACCGATGTGGGGTAGGGGTGAATTGCGTGGATGATAAGGGTGGACTAGGTGGAAGGGTGATGATGTTGTAGAATTTGAATGGATCACCGTCGGTAGGGATGTAGTGGACTAAGCCATTATGGACATATTTGATACAATGATGGAGCGTGGAAGGGATGCATTGCATGTCCCAAATCCAAGGGTGTCCCAAAAGGATGTTATACTACATCTCACCTTTGATAACATGGAAGAGAGTGGAAATGGTTTTGGCACCCGCCTTGATGGGTAGGACAATGGTACCAAGGGTGGGATGCATTGAGCCATCAAAGGCTCGAAGGTCCATGGATGGAGTGGCGATATGGGAAGGGGGAAAGGTGGGGCGGGGGGGGGGGAGAAGAGAGGGGGGGGGAACTTATAGGTAATGACGTTGATGGAGGCTTGAATATGCAATGGGGGATCTGCTCCCTCGCATACAACTTCTATAATTTCATGGTCATGGAAGTTGATAGAAGGTTGTAGGCATCTCTAAACATTGCCGATAAAGTTGGCAAAGGCATCTGCATCATGGGTCTTGAGATCAAGAGAGCGAAGGATAGAATCAAGGGCTTCGTGATGAGGTTGGGATTGCTGCAGGAGGTCATAGATGGATAACCTTGTAGGAGCAGTGTAGAGATGGTGGGAAATACTACCATGGATGGTGATGACATTCCATGGAAGGGGTGGAGGAATTGGTGGGGTAACGATTGAGGTTGTAGTAGGTGATTTTTGAGAGGTGGAGGGTTGTTGGGGGGTCATAGGGGGTGGATAGCATTGATTGCAAGTGGTGATATTGATCATACCCACAAACCCCTACTGGGAAGGACCTCGATTGACATGATTAACTTGGCGTGGATCAGTTTGAGGTGGATTACCCCCATGCTCGGGTAATGGATTTTGATATATCCCCAAGTTTTGATTTTGTGGTGCGAGGGGATTTGAGACTTGAATAGTGCCTTGATCGATAAGGTCTTGCATGGTATGGCAAAAGATATGACATGAATCAAGAGTGTGGTCATGTTGTCGATGGAAATCATAGAAAGCCTATGGATTATGGTCCCATGGGAGAGGATGATTTGGATCAAGAAGTTGGACATTTGGCAAAGTGATGAGACCTCCCTCATGTAATCTACGAAATAGAGCGAGCATGGGCTTAGATAAAGGCATCCAATTACATGGAGGGTGAGGCAGATGTGGATTGCAACCTTGGTATGGATTAGACTGTGGTGGAGGATTTCCTAGATATGGAGTGGGAAGGAGGGGAGGATTGACTTGGTATGGATTTTGAGGAGATCGTGGGGGAGTGGGTTGTGGAGCTTGTGCGGATGCCACTTGCAATGGTGGATATGGAGAATTTAGGAGGACCTGATTGGTTTGGGGTGGTCGGGTGGTGGGTGGTACATATGGAGGGTGGTTGTAGTGGTAATTGGTGGGGTAAGGTTGTTTCTGATGTAATTTGATTTTTCTCGTGTGGACCTTGATGTCCTCGATAACTTTGGCTTGGGTGATGGCTTCCTCAAATGTCCGACTCTGGTGAATCTACAATGTCTGGGAGATTTTTTTATGACAACTCTTGGAAAAGAGTTTGACGAGCTCTGAAGGTGGGAGAGGGAAGGCAAGATCATGAATGACCACTCTCCAATAGGTGACAAAATCGGTAATAGGCTCGTCGTCAAACTGATGTAAAGCATAGACATCGGACAAGGTAAGCTTGGTTTTGATGTTAATCGAGAAGTGCTCTAGAAATAGATTGGCCAATTGTTTGAAAGTGAATAAACTATGGTGAGGCAAATGGTTGTACCAATCTAATGCTTGTCCCCCAAGCAAAAGTGCAAACGTGCGAAGCATAAGGGGATCACTACCATGCAACTGGTAGCAAGCAAAGCGGTAATTATTGAGGTGCTCTCTAGGATCTTCCTTACTTTTAAATTTGTCAAATTTAGGGATCTCAAATCTGTAAGGATATGGATGTATAGGAATAGATGGGTGAATTGGTTCATTGCACAACTCATCATATGTGGGTTTTTGAGGCCCATAACTAGTCGTGCATAAATCCAATGTATGAATCTGCTCTTGCATGGCTTGAAATTCTCTAGAGAGCACCATGGTAGTGTTTGGTGGATCCAAGAATGGGGGTGATGATGTGGATGTAGGTAATGGTTGTGATGATGGTTGCAAATAATCTAGATGTGGTGGATATTGCAACTATTGTTCCTCCCACGGATGATAGTAAGCAACCTAGTTTGGATCAGGTACCAACATGGTCTGATATTGTGGGACAAGAACCTAAGATGGATGGGGTGAGATGTAGGAATATTGGTAGGTGGGTGGCTGTTGCTACTGATCATAATACCCAGGATCTACTGGGTAGGCATGGGAACCTGCTATTATTGTGCATATTGGAAAGTTAGTTGCGCTTGAGCAGTAGTGGTAGAGGACCATGTGGGTGGTGAGGTGAAGAAAGTGGGTGGTGTAGAAGAGGGGGTGGAAGATATGTGGTCATGGTGAAAGTGGACTGATGTGAAGATGGGGGTGGGACTGATGAAGATGGAGGTGGCATGGATGGGATGGCGAGTAGGGACTCAGGCTGAACCAAATATCGAGGTGGATGACCTTGATAAGCGGGGTTCAATGGTGGAGGTCAAAAGGAAGGTGGAGGTGGTAATCGAAATGATGATGAAGGAGCCGATGGGGGTCCATAGGATGAGAATGGTGGGTAGCTAGTGGGTGGATAGGAGGTAAAATATGGTGTGAAAGGAGGTGGCTATGAGGATGGGGATGCCTATTGTGGGTGAACCTACAATGAGGGATGGGATAGATTAGGTGATGATATCTAGTAGTACTGAGATGGGTGTGAATAGTGCTGAGGTGGAAGTGATGAAGGTGGCTGGGATGAAGGTTGGTAACTCGATGAAGCCTACTAAGATGGTGGGGTTTGGGAGGATGGTATGGTAGGAGGATCTATGGAAGAAGGAGGTGTAGATATCATACCGACTGTCTGGATAGTGGTGACGACATCAGGTATGATTTGGGAAACAACTGGACCAGAGTCATCTCCCAAAAGTGGATGGGAGGAATGCTCGAGGAATGGATGGGTAGCGAAAGGTGAGGTAGGTGGGGTAAACTCATCCACCACCATAACTGGTATGGGGTGACCCAGAGGGGTATAGATGACATGCTGGCAGTATGTGGATGGGGGATTGGGAGAGGAGAGATCTTCCAAGGGAGGGGTCTCCTCGAAGGTCTCATCCAAGAGGTGGGATGGAGTGGATGAGGCAACATGGGATATGGGGCTAGCACTAGGGGTGGAAGGCCTAGTCAATAGGTCAGGTGGACCTACAACAGTAACCTACTTAGACTCAAAAGGTGGATCAGTGGTCTGAGAGGTAGAAGCACCTGTGGTCATGACAGTCCATTGAGCAGCCTCAGTGGCATGACGAAGGGCTTCACGCATCTGACTACACATAACTGGCATGGTGATGTGTGCAAAATGTGTGGTAATAGCCAAAATATGTGAGATCTAAACTCTGGATATGTCTATGGTTGGTTGGGACACTATCTGTTCTCAAAAATATAGGTTCACACGGGGGTGTGAACTGCCTCAGAGATCGGAGGTTCGCACGGGGTCATGTGAACCACTCAAAATGAGGAAAAAATGATAGATATGTGTTGTGGAAGGTGTCTATGTCTTGTGGGTGAAATTTGGGACCTAAAAAATAGGTTTGCACGCCGGGGTGTGAACCACCTCTACAACCAGAGGTTCACATGTGGGTGTGCGAACTACCAGAAATAGTGATAGAGGATGGATTTTCTATTGTGGAGACCCTATATGTGTTGTGTAGACCTGTTTAGTGTAGTTTTGTAGCCTGGAAGCTCAGTTTCACACATAATCATGCGAATAGATCTGAGTGTAGGAAAATCACACTAGGGGGTGTGAATCACCTAAAAATAGATCATGCAGTGTATAGCATGGAAGTGAAACTATGGAACAACTGAGGAGTGAGTTATAGCATATTTTATATGCTATTGTAACCACTTTCACGAGACTCAAAAATAAGCAAATGTTATTTCTTTTTGGTTTTCGTGTGTTTTTATGAAAGTATGTATCCACCCTAAGAACAAACCATAGGTAATGGGTGAGTGCTACTTGAAACAGGTATGTTGTAGCATAGAACCTCTTGCAACACCCAAAGGTGCACATAGAATAGAACTATTTCCCAACGGATGAGTGGCAACCTATACGGATTTTGGTACAGTAAAATGATATCCAAAGGGGGAGACTCAAAATGCTCTAATGAGTCAAATAAACTCTCACGAAGAGAGGTCATGTTGTCAATGTGCTGCTACTAGCCCTAATCAAGGCTTTCGCTTAACCCTCACATTTAAGGCATGCACAGTAATGATCAGCTGCACCCACTAATTATTTGAAAAGCCCTATGGTAAAGGGGCTTTCTAAAACTACCCACTCCAAAGGTACCTTCCAGTGATGAATTTTGGATAACCAACACTCAAAGTGGGAAGGACCGATCGGGTATTAATGCTGGAACGATCCACCTAGGGGGATACTATGGTGTCTAAAACTAGAGGTGAGCCAGTGGAGAGTAGAACCCAGACCTCACTGAACTTTGGTGGTGAATTGGTGATGAAATCCAATTCAGGCTGGAGATGAAAGCCAACTCTTTACACCATTTAGATAGGACATGAGTGTGTGGTGTTTGTTTGTGTGGTACTATTTTAGAAGCAAATCTACTCTAAATGCCTTTTTGAAACAAAACTATGCTATGATGCCTTTTCAAAGCAAATCTACTTACTTGGTTTTGCACAAAAATAAATTTGATCTATTGATTTTCAAAAGGGAAATCTAATTAATTGCTTTTGAAGGGAAATGACTGGAATTGAAACTAAGCTAGATGCTTTTGGAAGGGAAATGACTTGGAAGCAAATCTATTTAAATGCTTTGAAAGGGAAAGAGCACGAAGGAAAATTACTAGAATTGAAGCTGATCTAAAAAGCAAATGTAAATTTAACTACAACAAATAGGAGTATGTGATTCTGTGGAATTTGTAGCCCAATAGGAAATATTAGCTTCAAAATAGAGGAAAAACAAAAGTTTTCACACAATACCTACGTCCAGGTGAATGTAAAAGTCTCTGGTGTACCCTCTGGTTCAAAACTATGTTAATTTGGAAGGTTCACACCTCGGGGTGCGAACCGGTATTTTGATAGGTGGTTCGCACACTGGTGTGTGAACCAGGATCCAAAGACTAGGCTAACTGATTTTGGGATCTTGATGATGATTTTGAGGTTTTTGGAGTGTTTTAGCACCGGTACCTACACAGAAAGTTCCAAAAACTCAATTTATGCTTAGCAAGATGACCAAAAACTTGAAAAGATGTCGCATATACCTAAAGTAAGTAAATGGCAGAAAAGTAAGTTAACTACTGATTTTCTACACAAAAATACAAGGATGCTTTAACCTTGCATACGCCGTGGCAAGAGATAATTTGTGGTCTAGGTATGGGGGCACGCAATCCCCGGGAACATGAGGCTCTTAACCTCCCCTGACTTACCTTGCCATTGGTTGTGGGTGTCTGAACCAATACCTGGGTATCAAGTATCAAGTTTGAGGCAGATTGGGGAATTCACATGCCCAAGTGTGTACTCACTACTCTCTTTGGAGGCTCACCGGTGCACCAACGAACCTTTGGCAGTTTGGCCTGAGATGTCTTTCAAGGCATTTTTTTGGTTTGGGGTTTCTTCAAAGATGACAACTACCTGCCATACATAAATAGACCACAATTTTTGGTTAGAAGGTGATTAAGCTAATGCTTGGTGGGGGTCCCATCGGGTGTGCTAGAATGAAATGAACAAAAATATGCTATAACACTTCATTCAACATTATAGAATCTACTGCATTTGTATTGAATTCATAAAGGAGGTTACACTATGATATCCTTTTACAAATTTTGCCTTGAAGGCTACAATGGGGCCTTCCCTAAGGAAGCCCTTTTGGAATTGGTACAAAGGTAGCAAGATCCATATTTTTGAGTTCCTCAGTGTAGGTGGGCTTCTTGCTCATGAGCCACCACTTGTTGGATGTGTCCTTGTGCTTTGCTGGACCTATCAACCTGTAAAATCTTGTTAGTGCGTTGGGGGGTCTACCTCAGTCAAACCCCATGGTTATGAAGACAAAAGACTCATTAATTGTATTCAAAACATGAAAATAACTATTAAAAACAACATAAAAACACTAAATTAAGCTATCATTACCTTGTCTGGTGATTCTGATGTTTGTAGCAGAGGTTCACACCTCGAGGTGTGAACCGGTCCTAGATCGGGTGGTTCACACACTAGTGTGTGAACCTGTCCTTTTTGTACTGAATCTGCAAATTAGTTTTTTTGGTTGTCCTGGAGCAGTTGTTTGTTTGATTTTTGTGCGGGTCACCTTCAAAAAGTGCACTTTTCGGATGATTATCGATCTGTCTCAATCACAAATGAACCCTATGAAAGTGATAAATCAATTGCAATGTTCATACGATGGTTGTGTGATGGATGTGTAATGGATGCAAATGGTTGTAGTGATTTCGACAGAGTTTCGATAAGCAAAAGTTGGTTGTTATGAAAATATGAAAATGACCTTCTATTTATAGAGTTGGCCAAGGTGAGAGAAAGGGGATGAGGTGTCCCCTATGAGGTGGCAATGGTGAGGTGTCCACCAAAGAGGTGTCCCTTGAGGTGTCCTGGCTCATAAATGGGGTTGGGTGAGAGAATCCCTCACCCATCCACAAATAATGATGACTTTGCTAAAAATATCAATTTAGCATTAATGATCACCTTTTTGAAATATCTTTGAATTAAAAATTGCTTTTTAGGTGCAAAAGTCTCCATCTTTCATTTATGACCCAGGGGAATGTGAGGTGGAGAAATATCTGGGTGAGAGGTGGCAGGGCTAGGATAGGCTAGAATAGGTGAGGTGGAAGGCTAGGGTAGTCAAAGTAGACTAGGTGAGGTGGAGGGCCCAAATCAAATCATGATTAGATTTAATTAAGCATGTAATTAGCCATAAAGCATGTTTTGACCAAAATGTTGACTTTTTGACCATAAAGTGCTTTTTGACCATGGTGGAGAATTCAACCTTAGTTGAGTTGGCATGAGGTCGCATGAGGACCTATGGTTAAGCGTAGGGAGGGGCTTAGCTAGCCCAAAGGGGCCAAAGATGATGAATAGTGATTTTGATTAATGAGTAGTGTTTTTGGCCAATTTATGCAATTTTTGAGGGTTTTGCAAATTGATTGACCACAAAAATGGGGAGAGGGACAATGTGCGACTTTTAGGTGTCTACACTATGTTATTAAAAAAATAATCATGATAAACAACTAATTCCTATCCTATCTTGCTTGCAACATCACCACAATAAATAAGAAGAGATCATACCTGGGATAGTTGTAGAGGGTTTGACCTGGCTTAGAAACTATTCCTCAAATAGCAATTAGTGACACTACAAATCCTAGTTGATCATCTTATCCTCCATAGAGGGCAACAAACTAGTGATCAATGGCTTTGATTGTTCTTGCAAGGATAAGAGAGAGAAATAGAGCAAAATAAGTGCGTGATGTCATAGTAATAGAGGCAAGAAGATTGAAAGCAATGTTAGCGATAGAAATCATCAAGTGAATGTATGATGTGTAAATGTATGGTGTGAAGTAAGTATTTATAGCAGATGAAATAAAATAACTTTCCTTTTGGAGCTGAAAACTAATTTTCTCCCTTTTTGAAGTCATAAAATCATAACCATCAATCCAAACATGTCATTTGAACCTTGAGTGTAAAAAAATACTAGAATCATGATTTGTGACTACTTTAATATTTCTATCCTGGGCTAAGTGTATGTGTATATTTTTATGGAGGATTGTGGCTACTCCAATATTTATGTCCTGGATTCCATGGGGGATTATTTGATTTGTAATTTTTATGCAATCGAGGCTATGTTCACTTTATGCTATCATGCTTGGTTCATGTGTTCACTCATCTCACTAAGACATACAATAAAAACTACAATATTTGATGCATCACCATCCATATCTTAGGCTAGATAGGCTAGTTAGATTTTATTTCCTACCATTTCATTTTTAGTTATTTACCACTTTCTCTCTTTTCCTTTTCCTTGGAAAAACACTCGATAGATTAGGCTAGTGTAGGAATAAGCGCATCAAATATTACACCTAGACAAGGAGTAAAACTTGGTAAAAAATCTAGGTCATCTAAAAGAGTTGCATCTCATGCTCCTTATACTTCCCAAGACTGGTTCTCCAAGCAAGGCACGAGCATTGGATATGGCTAGAGAAAACTGCACAATGTAGGTCGTCACAACACCTAGGACATAGGGATCATTTTTCTCCCCAACACTATCCTTACTTTAGAGTTTCATGAAAGTTAGGAGGCAAAAACATAAATAAAGGTGATAGAAAAGTGATAAAAAAGTGGGAAAAGGGAACCAAAACCATCAACCAACATGGTTTTATCTCATCCTACTTAAAGGACTAACAAAGCTAGTCCATCCCTATGCCATATATAGAAGTCCAAGACGCTTCACTACTTGCAAAGTCAATTGTTAGTGCTCTTTTCACAAATCAATATTGTCCCTCCCTAAGGGCCATAAGCAACACCACAAGGGGTAGCCACTCGTGAGTCCTTAGAGAAAAAGAATAAAAGAAAAAGAGCAACATGTGATAGCTAAAGCAACAAAAATAAAAATCCTATGCTATGAAACAAAAACAATTTTTTTGATGCTATTTGATACTACTTTATATTTAAAATGTAATTTTTTTGAAATGAATAGTGGAAATAATTGCAAAAACACAACCAAAAATAAAAAAGCATAGTAAAAAATATTTTATACTTACCTATATATTCCCCTAAATATTTTGACCAAAATAAATTGATTTTTACTTACCCTAGGCAGCTAGAAATGAATTTACCTGAAAAAAACCTAAAGCACTAAAAAACTAGTTGGGTACAAAATGAGCAAAAATGAGGAGTGCAAACGAGTTCAGAGTGTGTCAAAACCCTTGGAAGCATAGCACCCACACAATGCATGATATCAAAACATTATTTTATAGCCTCTATGACATCCATAGTATGTATATAGATTCTTTGAGTGATGAGACTATGTACTAAAGACACATGGTTGCTTAAGATAATGACACTTGGTGCCCCATGTACCATATGGTGCCACTATGTACCATATGATTTATATATGAGATTCCCTTATTTCATAGTAGCATCTCATATGTCAATGTGTGATTGAATTGTTTTATTTATTGTATTTATGACATATGTGCATGATTTGTGTAGTATTCAACTATGTGTCATTTTAGTATTTGCATGTATGATTTGAGTGGCATTAATATCATACATCAAAGAGATAACATGTATGATTTATGCAACATTTAGTGATGTGATTATTGAAAATTTAATTGATCTAATATCAAAACATATTTGAGTAACATTTGACGACTTGCTCATCGAACACTACCTCCCTCTATTATTGTCCATACATGAGGCAGTGTACCTATTACACACATTGTTGAAGCATGCATACCTCATGTAGTACTAAAGAAGTACCAAGTACCAAAAAACACACTTGCCACTATAGTAGGAAGGATAAAGAGAATTCAACCTATACCTTGTACAAAAAAAAATATTTATCCACCAATCCTAAAATGAACTATAATATAAGCATAGATGGATATTATGGTAGTTAATCATGTCCCCATTACTACGGGCAAGCCTAGGGGATCCCAAACTAGTTAAAATGATACATAAGTATATGATGACCATGTTGCTTGATAAGGAAATCCCACCATGATAGAGGGAGAAGCGAGATAAGGTAAAAAAAAGTAGGCTATATTTGCATTGTATCTTTTCGTGGGGAGGAAGATACCATGGAAGGGAAAGTCACCATGCCACTACTACACTAGGGTTGTTCACTACACTATCTAGTCTAGCATATTATTCAGTAAGGCATGCTTGCCACTACAATGAGACACAAAAATTTCTAGGATTTATTACATCATAGCCCATGTGAGTTTGAGAGTGGTATAACCACCCATCACAAGGACTATGCATGCACTACAAGAGAAGGATAGTTACATGATAAGTTAGAAAGTTAGAAGTTTGTTATACAAAAAATAGGCATCCAATGTATTTAAATAGCTATCATTTCATAATAAAAATCATCAAAGTAGTTTCTAACTTTTGATATTAGAGTAGGTATAAGGAAGAGCAATGTCTCCTTCTGATGCTCTTTAAGCTTTGACACAAAGAAGCTGCAAAGAGTTCTCTATTGAAAATAGTTTTCAAGCATAAACAATCCTACTTAAATATTTATTAAGGTTAACCTCAAAATAAGAGGTAACCATATTCTCCATGAAGCAAATTCCATGGAAGACCCAAAACCTAGATGTTAAAATTTTTTGGACCAACCTCAAAAAAGACATAATTATCTTCTCTGTGAAGCAAATTCTATGAAAGACTCAAAATTTGGACATTACCTAAACAAGTATAGGGCCTACCAACAAATAATTTGTAATTGTATTTATAAATATTCTCAAAGGATGTGAGGAATTAATGTTCCATAAACCAAGTGAACAATCACAAATATTATGAGATGTTTCACCAAGCAGGTAGAAGACATCAGACATAATTTGTTTAAGAAGCCACAAGGTGAAGAAGAAATGGAAGTAGTCAAAACACTTTTATACCCAAATTCAAAGAAAGTTAAAGTTTTTAAAAATCCCATGCATATCCACGTTGAAAAAAATTAGATCCACAAGGCACACATGAATCAACAAAGAAAATTGGGTATAAATCTATAGTCATTTAACGAAATTTAGTGCATTTCAATGACATAAATATTCCTCGGGCAATCCATTATTCAATGGTTTGAAAGCACAAGATCAAGAGGATATATAGACTCAAACATCTCAATAGAAGCACAAGATAACAAATAAATTGAGTGCCTCTCTTAATAGTAACCACCTCGATGTTGAAGCAATACCGAGAAATACACTAAAATGAGTATCACAGGATATCACACTCGAAAGTTGATGAAGAGCCTAGTTAATAGGGAAAATATCAAAATTTTAAAAAATAAACATTGAAGAATATATGAGAAGTCCAATGGAAATGAATATAGCAACCATATAACATCGAAGAATATAGCAAAAGTTTAACACAAGAAAAATAACAAATGTTTGAAAAGAGCAACACATAAGCACAAAAGAACAATGGCAAAAATAAACTAATGAACAAAGAAACATAAGTTTATTTCACCTAGACATTATCAATCTGAACCAAGGCAATCTCAAAATATTTTTTTGCTAGCCAAGAATCTACACATGGAAAGGAAAATAAGTGAAAATGTGGACATCTCAAAGTAAATCTACATTGCCAAATCCACCTTGGAATTATTTGTCCAAGGTTTTTTAATTTTTTAATATCCCACATTGAAAGTGGGAAGGCTAGTTAAAGCCAATATATTATTGTTCTTCCCTTTTGTTTAATGCAAGTAAAAAGGAGAAGAAGCATAATTGTTTTTGAAAGATTGAAATATTCCCTAGAGGAAGAATATTCCCTCCAATTTTATTTTGTTCGAGATACTATTTTCTTGGAATTCAAGGAATCAATTAAATCATGAGTATAGGCATATATATACTTGCCGAAAAATATTTTTCAAGGTTGATTCAGTGAAATGAAAATATATAATTTTGTGAAAGTTTGATATGGCTAGTGGTGCATTGAAGTTCTTATTTCCCAATTTCTAACTATTAAGGGGGAATAATCATGCTACCTAGAAGACAAAACTTGAAACATAACTTGAGTTTGAAGAAGCATGAAAACTTGTAGATGGAACCATTATCCATCCTTCTGTAGAAGGTGAAGATCAGACAAAGTTTGACAAGGCCAAAAGAAAAAATGTAGTTGATCATCATGTTTGGAGTAGCTGATGAAGTACAAGTATACATTTGAGATTCAACCATGACCAAAGTTGCATGGGAAAAACTACAAATATATTTTTAGAAAATTATTTAGAATTAAATTCTATTTCTCTAGAACCAGTTCCATTGCTTGAAGATGAAGAGTGAAGAAAAAATCAAATATTTCATGAGGAGAATTGTTGAATTATGAGCATCACTACAAGCATTGGGAGAAAAGGTATTTGATGAGACACTAGTTTTAATTATTTTAAGATCTCTCCCTTCTCAATACAATGTATTTGTGACAACATTAAATATCACTTAGAAAACACCAAGTTTTGAAAAGTTGGTGAACCTACTTCAAAAAGTAGAGGCCTCACATTCAAGACAAGAAGAAGAAAAAGTACTTCTTACAAATAAAAAGGGAAGCATCCATTTAGAAGAGGCATATGACCTAAATAACACTTCCAATAGAGAAATATTTCTCAAGGATATTAGAAGCAAAGAAATGATTCTCAAGAATATCAATAGTAAAGAAATATTTTTTACACACAAAAGATGTGTGAACTTTATGGTAGAAGTGGCCACACAATAAAGGAATTTTTGCATAATATATTTACAAATTGATCTCCTTCAGGAGAGATGAACTGATAACAAGACATGTCACAATTAGACAAGCAAACTCAAATTTATAAAAAGGCACAACAAAATAATGTAGTCGAAGAGAACCAAATTAAAGAAGAAGAAGATGATGATGTGTTTATTGCATAAGCACAATTAAAATAACATAATAATGTTTGGTATGAATCTGAAGCAACCAAACAAATGACAGGTCAAGAAAATTGGATCCATCAAGATCATCCAATTTTTTTTATAGGAAGTAATGATCATTCCAAGATAGTGGAGAACCAACAGGAGGGAAGACCACCAAGATACAAAGGTAAACATGACAAGCCCAAGCCATGGGATACATCTAACATTGATCACTAGAAAGCCAAGAAGTACAATACTTCTTGGAATAAAGGCAAGTTGCTCAAAGTTAACTCTTT
Source organism: Wollemia nobilis (assembly GCA_028583015.1). NCBI lineage: Eukaryota > Viridiplantae > Streptophyta > Pinopsida > Araucariales > Araucariaceae > Wollemia > Wollemia nobilis. Next base: position 2,816,384 of record JAQPPZ010003276.1, read on the forward strand.
TACTACTCTCTTTCCCCGTTATAGAGCAACATATTTATATAATACTTGGCCTATTGTGATGTACGCTCTAAAGAAGTATAACATAGCTAGTGAACTCAATTTTATTGAGAGAATACTATCTATTTCTACAACTTGTAGAAAAGGATACTTACATCATTATAAAAGCATGGGATATTACAAAGATTATGTTAAGAAGTGAAGTAGCATCACAAGCAATCAAGATACTAGATGCCAATATGCAATGTGATGTCATCAAAATTTACAACATAATCCAAAATAAAGAGATATTGTTAAAAAAAATTAATAGCTATTGGGCACTAATGCTAAGAGTTGAAGACAAAGGCAACTAAGGCTATGATGTAATAAGGGGGGGGCTACGCTAAGAATTATTACATCATAGCCCATGTGAGTTTGAGAGTGGTATAACCCCCCATCACAAGGACTATGTATGCACTATAAGACAAGGTTAGTTACTGGATAAGTTAGAAGATTGTTATGCCAAAAATGGGTATCCAATGCATTTAAATAGATATCATTTCATAATACAAATCATCAAAGTAGTTTCTAATAAAAATGAAAGAAGTGATTAGAGATGGGTTACATACATGTTACAATGCATCAAAGGGAGGGAGATGCCATGGAAGATAAAGTCATCATGTCCTTGCTACAATAAGGTTTACCACTATAGTATTTTGCCAAGCACATTGTATGACAAGACACACATGCCACTATAATGGGACACCAAAATGGTTGATTTTTTGGAAATTTTGAATATTGTTTATCATATGAGAATTTTGAGTGTTGCCTTGGTGTTCTGACCACATACCATATAGAATATGGAATGGGTTGAACTAATGTAGTTACTTTATGATACTAAAAGTAGGGTATTAACACAAGGAATACTTTGAAGACATGATGGTTCTCCTTACTAGAAAGAGCGACACCATGATGAAGGAAGGCAAATAAAGCATAAAAAAAATTAATGTCCATAAATACCTATAAAAATGAATAAAAACAAGTAATTCGAAAAAAACTCAACAAAGACAAATAAATACAAAAAATGAATGGAAATATGGCAGAACAATTTTGAACAACTAGAACAATCAAGATCAATTATTTAAGGGTCCATCACAATAAAGAAAGAAAAAACCACTTAAAACATAAGATGTCAAGCCAAAACAAGCTAAACACAAAAAATTAGATGACTAGGATCACCACTTTATGAGGCAATCATGGCCATGAGAGGAAGAGACACTACAAAACACATGAAGATGTGCCAAACCAAAGAATATATAGGATTGGTGCTCACAAACAAATAGTCAAAGCAGTCAAAGCAAAAAACAAGGCACCAAACTCAATTGAAAAACTAACAAAAACAAAGACTATACAAATAGGTTGGAAGGGGCTATGCATAGAAGCATTTGACATACATGGAATTGGTAGGTTCCTCCAATTAAACTCCATCTATTATTTGTAATTTCATCACCCTAGACCAAAAAAAATCCTTAACAATATATGAACCTGAAAGCATGCAGAAAAATGATGTACCGATATGATGCAAACAAAAATAGATATAGATGCTAAGTCCTACGAATGCGATGAGCAATGCATGAAGGAAATGACGTAGAAACGAGATGTGAGCAAACAAAGCGGGGCCTCCTTTATTGATATTGCTTTTAATCTGATTACAATACGTCCCCCCTCTAGGGCTCAGAACATTTGATACAATTTGTTACATTAATGGATGCCCGAAAGAAGCCGCGCTTCCAAGATCGGATGGTACGCTTCCAACGTCTTTCGCGTGCCCACATTCGAAGTGGGCGGGCTAAAAGTTGCCGCCGCTTGTGTCCATGTGTTCGTCATTCCTTGCTGCCCCTCTAGTATTCTTGGTGGTGAGATCCTACACACAGAAAGACAACAAATCATTAATAGCATATGCGTATCTAGAAAAACATGCAATCCCCAAGGCCTCCAACGGGCGCTTAGAAGATATCAGTGATAAGATTGATAAATTAATTACAGAATGATATATAAATGTAAAGGACAACTTCTAGAATTGGTATCACCTAATTTTGCATCGAAGCGGCGTCGGACGGCCCCGTTATGCTCGTTTGCCCGTCGAGGGCCTCTCCAAAGTGAGTGCTCCAATGTCCCACCTATGCTTATCCAAATCACCTAAAACTCATGGGTTAGGCATTATATGTGATTCTAAGACTACCCAGATGCTCGAAATTTGCATATCCTACCCAGATTCTCCTGTATGTGACAGGGGCGCCCTACGAGCTAGTTAATACATAAAATAATAAAATGATCATCAAATCATGTCAGAATGAGTTCAAAATTTAACAGAGGCATTAGGATATCATCTGGGACATATTGCAAAAGTAATAGTAAGGAAATCATGCACATATTTCTAATCGCTCCGGGGTGGGACGCTGGGGACTATCGTAAAACTTGCAAAAAGTGACCTTGCAAATGTCCTGCCCAGAGGCCTCCAAAACTCCTGCAAACTTGTGGTTAGACTAAAAACAGCATTTTGAGATGACCCAGAAGGTCATATTTGGCAGATTCTACCTAGGTTATCCTGTATCCGAAGGCGCTCCCTGTAGGTTAGTAGACGCATAAAATGATAGAAACCAGGTCAAATCATGTCAGAAAGCAATGAAATTTGGACAACAGCATAAGTACATTAGATATAAAAGAATGCAAAAAGAATAGTAACAAAACCATGCACAGATTTCTAATCACTTCGGGGTGGGGCGATTAGGACTGTAGTAGTTTGGGGGCGCCTGGGGGTGGGACGCCCACCGTTTAGGGCCTAGTTTTGACACCAATCCAAGTGGGATGGGTCCAAAACTTCCTAGGGGGTTGTGTCGATGAGTTTGGGGTGGGATTGTGGCTGATTTCTTGGGTTTTTGGATCTGGATTGCATTCCTAGTGTTCACCCGATAACCTCTCTTCCAGAAGAGAGAGATTAGGGATGTAGGAAGCACAAAGAGGAATGGGGGTATAGTTTGGCAGCACTTCGTTGCTCCAAATGCTCTAGCTCTATCCTTTTTTTTGGGGTGAGGAGGCTCACATTTTTATAGACCTAAGGGTCTCCTTTGAATGCGCATGCGAGGGCGCCACTTGGCTCATTATGCCTTTTTGGGGGAGAGAAGATTCCTCCCTGATTAGGGCCTCCTTGATTGAGGCCTCCATGATTTGAAACGTTCCCTCGCAATCCCATGCCTTGAAGGCGGAGTTAGGTGGCGGATTTGGGCTGCCATTTGTCAAGGTTTGAATTTTTTTCAGTCAAACCTGCTAATCGTCCCACCCTGGAGCGATTGCTGCTAATCATCTCGGGGTGGGGCGAATAGGATTCTAATCATCCCAGGGTGGGACGAATAGGGAGCAAAGTGCTTAAAAGGTGCAAAACTGACCTCTGACCTTCCAAAACTGATTTGGGAGTGGTTAGGACCACTGTTTAACCTCTGGAGGCTGCCCTAGGGGGTATGTATGCCAATTTGGTCAGTGCTTGTAGTCACATAATCGGATTGGTGTTGTTTTGGTGTCTACAGATGCCCCTTTTTGGGATGCGTTGTGTGTGGCACAGTGCTTGAGCAAAAATAGATGACCAAAGCACTTAATGATTAGGGTTTCTCAGTAACCTAACCAAATTTTGATGCCCCAAGTATGGAAAGGGCACGCATTCTTGAATCCTTGCTTCTGACGAGCTAAGGAGCTTAACTCAAGTGTAACCTTTTTCAGTGAGGTGTACTTGATCTTGGACATTGTTCAGTCATGAATAGGCAAAGGGCACAACCTTTTGTCTGAGGAACCTTTTCTTCATGCTTCCAAAATGCCAAGTGTTTGTTTAGCCTATGATTATTGCTTGTTTGCTGCCCCAAGCAGGAGCGTGATTGTCTTTGTCAATGATTCTTTGAATGCATGCCATTTCCTTGATTGGGTGTGTATTTGTTGATTGGTGACTAAGTGTGACTACCCCCTCAAGCGATGAATCGATGAGGGAATGACCAAAAATGAGAAAAGCGATGAGTCACTTGACCCAAGATGATGTTTGTAAGGGTGCCTTCAGTTGTTTTTGTTGAACGCTTATTGCAGTTTTCCAACCATCGGACCTATTTTTGGTGGGTTTTGACCCTTTTTTTGATGCCTATTGGGGTAGAAATTATCAAAAATCCTCCTTCCCATGGAGTGGTCCGGCTATGCTAGCCTTATTAGGGAGTAGGATAGTGAGTATTTGTGACCCCGATGATGGTTTTTCATGCCATGAATGTCAGGTGCAAAGGCACCTTTGTTCGAAAGATTTATTGTTGTTTTTGGTGCATTTTTTGGATGCAGTTTTTGTTGCTTTATTTCTTGCTCTGTAATCGTCCCAGGGTGGGATGAATACCAATTTTGTAATCATCCCAGGGTGGGATGAGCGCTAACTAGAGTGCTCATCCCAAGGTGGAACGATTACAGGCCTAACAACCTATATAAGGACCAAAACTAGGTTTTGGGCTCATTTGCAATATTTTTTTCTTGGCGATTTGGAGCAATGAGGAGTGTGAGTGTGCGTAGCGGAGCGCTGCTAAAATTTTATGGACATCATGAGTGCGAGAACCAGATCTTCGAGTGGAGGAGCCGAGGTGAGACCGGTATGATGTTCCTTCTCTTTATTCATGTATGTTTTATATGAAGTTTAAAACTCACATATAAAATGTTTGTTCGCTTTATTTTGTTTTTAAGGTTTTAAAAACCTAATTTTTTGTGTGTGTTGGTTTGATTTTATTCGTATATCAAGTTGAAAACCTAATATAGGAACTTTATTTGCTTTGTTTTTTTTTGTTGTTAATTTTCATATATTAAGGTCAAAACCCTAGTACACAACTATTATCTGTACTTTGTTTATGTTTGTATTTAGGTTTAAAACCCAAAACATTTTCTTTTTATTTTGTTGTTTTTGTTCATATTAAGGTTGAAACCCTAATATGTTTTATTTCATTTTTGTTTTTGCCATATTAAGGTTGAAACCCTAATATTTTTTATTTTTTTTGTTTTTGCCATATTAAGGTTGAAACCCTAATATATTTTTATTTTTTTTTGTTTTTGCCATATTAAGGTTGAAACCCTAATATTTTTTATTTTATTTTGTTTGCATTCACATTAAGGTTGAAACCCTAATATGATTTTTGTTGTTTTTTTGTTGATTGTACAATTATTTTCATGTATGCTGTCATTGTTGTACAATTTTATTTTAATGTTTTTGTTTATATTAAGTATGTACTTAATATATTTTTTCATTTTATTTTGTTGTTTTAGGTTGTGAAGAGTCGGTACCGCCAGCCGACTATTTTCTCTGATGCCCGGGATGCCCTGACAGTTGTGGATTGGGAGTGGCTTGATGCCCTTGGGCTCAAGCACGTGACATGTCTGGAGCCTGTGGTGGGGGATCGAGCATATTTGACTGCCCTGATCAATCTATGGGATCCCCACACCAACACTTTTCATCTCCCAACAGGGGAGATGACTGTTACTCTAGAGGATGTGTATCAGATTCTACGAATTCGATAGATGGACTGCCTATCCGGATGACCCACCGTGACCAGCGGACAATGGTATTGACATGGTGTTTTGGTTCGATGGTGGAGAGGGGGGTGGAGAGGGTTGTGGAGAGGGCAGAGGCTGACTTCCAGATAGGTGGTATTCTGGTGCGGTGGTGGCTGGAGAAGGGCGTATTAGGGGTGAGGCATGCTTTGATCATGACCCTCATCTCCAATATGCTACTTCCTGACTCCTCAAGTGCGAGGTTCCCTTGGAACCTGCTTGAGTTGGTTTTCACATTGGTGGAGTGTCCTACATCAGCTCCACTTATTATGAGATGGGGTCAGACGTTATTGGCATAGTTGTACGATGAGTTGTACGAGGTCTGCTATCGAAAGTGAAAGGGGATCGGGTGCAGCTATCTCTTGTAGTGTTGGGGGTGGCAGCACATAGTTGTGGAGTAGCCGTAGGGTTTGCCTTGGACCACCCGAGGTGAGATGGTGGATCAAGAAATTGGATATGCCAATTTATGGTGGAGGTCAGAGGAGCATGGACAGAGTCGATGATGGGCAGGTGACGTAGGTCACTATACTGATGCCTTCTCTCATCTAGTGCCAGGGTAGGTGTTTTGGTGGCCGTACCAGGACTGTCCAGCCTGGCCTGAGGCTGGAGAGTGGCTTTGATGTGTGTGCAGGGGTAGATGGTTGATTGGGTGGCATGAGATAGAGTAGGAGTACTTCCCATATGTCCGGGTGATATGGTAGTTTGGGGTGCACCAGGGATTTCCTAGTGATCCCTTGATCTATCGATATCGCATGGTGATGAGAAGACTCTAGTCTGGCCTACCATTGAGCAACTGGGTGAGGGGTCCGATGTAGTTATTGATGTACCCGATGTGGATGATGTCGGGGTGACTACAGAGTATGACCGATGGTGGATTATGCAGTGATGGTGGAGTGAGGGGCCTCTAGGAGGCATGGATACTACAACAGCAGGAGGTGGGGGTGCAGAGGCACCGGTGGAGGGTTGGGGGGCTCCGCTTGATGATGTTGACATGGTGGAGGTCGATGACTTCATCGATGATGGAGATGATTTGGGGGTTTTGGAGTAGCCGAATGTACAGGATGTCCCGGAGCAGTGGGTGCCAGAGCAGCAGGCCATCCCGGAGGTGCCCATGCCTCAGGCTATCTCAAGGGATGTGGAGGTTGGGCTTCATGTTGAGATAGCATGATTGGAGGGTCTCCTACGGAGATGGGAGGAGGAGCATAGAGATGCTTTGGTGGAGGTAACGCAGGAGAGGGATCTCCTACAGACTCAGTTGGCACAATGGGATAGTGCATTGGTTATGTATCACCAACGAGATATGGAGTGGGGTTGATATCGGATAGAGTTAGAGATAGAGGTTGTCCGCCTCGATGGACAATTGCCTATGCTTGATGGAGGTGGTTCATCATACCATACGAGAGGCAGTGAGACTGAGAAGTCTGCATCATCTCATCATAGGTGGCTAGGTGAGGGTAGTGTTGGTGGGCAGGGTGCGAGGGCTGGTAGTAGCCACCCTGAGAGGTCCCATAGGACCCATACTACTAGGGGTAGTTCCAGTTGCACCGATCCTACGTGATCATGGTGGCCGACTCCCTAGGCTTTGGGGATTTTGAGTTTTTGGTTTTTGTGAGGTCAGAGGACCTTCTTATTGTAGCCTGAGGGCATTTTGACTTGATATATATACATGACTCTTTTTGGTTTGATTATATACTTGTCATGGTTTATTGTTCTTTATGCACATTTATTTATGTTGATGTATGCATATGCTATTATGACTATGGATGATTTTAACTATATGATATAGATGTATGCATATGGAATGGATGGAATGATTTGTTGGTATACAGGTGGTGGCACCATAGACTATATAAGATTTATTGGCTTTCTGTACTATGTGATTGCTTTATGGAATAACTTTTGCATTTGTAATATTTGTTTTGTATTTTTTGATGGTGATGTAAGTAATGAAATATACAACAATTGTTTTAGAATGTAGTTAAGGTTTTTTTGAGACTCAGATGCTTTAACTAACTAGTCAAGACTGTACATTATCTTACAAGACTTTCGAACAAGGTACGAATCAGACTTGAGTTTGACCAAGTTATTTCACATCCCTGTGTGTGCGATTGAGTTCGTTTATGTGGTATTCGTAAGGATACCGTCAGTTCCAGTAGGCTGTCCACCAAACCTGTACTGAGGATCACCTAATTAGCTCCACTAACTCCTTTGTTGTATTTAGTAGGATTAATCTACGGTGCAATCTAGGATACCATAAGCTAGCTCATCCACATGCAAACATTGGTCTACACACATGCAAAGCTAATGTGATAGACATATCATCATGCATTTAGGATACCGCCATTGCCAGGTAGGCTATCCACCAAACCCGTAATGAGGATCACCTAAATGGTTTTTCAAATGCTGAGAATTCCAAGGATTCAAGCTCAGGCGTCTTTCGGTTGTTCAATTTGTTGGGATACTTGCTCTCACATATAGTGATGAAAATCACTATTTATTTTGAGTTTTTTTCTTCTTCTCTTGAGCAAGGGGTTTGAGTAGTGGTGATAACCACTGTTATTTTTTATTGTTGCTTTTTGAGGATTTAGATTTTGAATTTTGATTTCAAAGTTGAGCTTGTGGGATTTTTGGCTTGTGAATGGCATTGATCCTTTAGGCCTTGGGGATGACTACCCATCCTTCTCAAGGGCGTGTAGTATGAATCCTTACGACTTTGGGGATCAAAGGTGTTTGGGAATTTTGATGGTGAACTTTTGGGATTTTTCTTTGGAATGGTATTGATCCTTTAGGCCTTGGGGATGACTACCCATCCTTCTCAAGGACATGTAGTATGAATCCTTATGAATTTGGGGATCAAAGGTGTTTGGGAATTTTGATGGTGAACTTTTGGGATTTTTCTTTGGAATGGTATTGATCCTTTAGGCCTTGGGGATGACTACCCATCCTTCTCAGGGACGTGTAGTATGAATCCTTACGAATTTAGGGATCAAGGGTGTTTGGGATTTTTGATAGTGGTGAAAACCACTATTTATTTTGGGGAATTGGATGGGGAAGAGCTTGTCCTTTTGTCAATTCTCAGCATTCTTGAACCATTCACACAGGGGGATGAGCAGGATAAATTTTTTGCTCAAGGTACCCTAGACCACTTTGTAGGTTTCGTCTTTCGTTCACACAACTTGGGAATTTTTATGTGTTTTAAGCTTGTGTTGGGATGCTATGTAACAAGGCGTGATCCAAGTAAAACTCTACCTTGTAAAAATTGGTCCGACTTTGTACAACATTTGACTAGAAATCTAAAGACAACTGAATGACGAAAACCCTAAAGACATTAGAAGACAACTGACTATGATATGGCAAAAATGCGAATGGCGTTATTCTTGATGGATCATTTACAAAATGGACAAAATGTGGAAAATGATGGAATTGCCGAGTAATTACAGTCTATGGTGCGTTTGACATGTATGACCAACAAATATGCAATGTATGTATGCGATGCCTAATGCAACTTTTTTTTGTTTTGATTTTTAAGATTATGCATGAAAGTGAGATGCAATTTTTTTGTTATTTTTGATTATCTGTTGTTTTTGAATATTCATTATGGATGGTTTAACCCGAATGGGTGTGGACCAAGTGATTCTTATGGATCCTTGGAGGTTTTGACCAAAGGGATTATAGATACCTTTGGGGCATTTTGGGTGACCAAGCGATGGCGAGAACCCTTGGAGCTTTTGGTTTGACCAAAGGGATTATAGATACCTTTGGGGCATTTTTGGTTGACCAAGCGATTGTGGGAACCCTTGGAGCTTTTGGTTTGACCAAAGGGATTATAGATACCTTTGGGGCATTTTTGGTTGACCAAGCGATTGTGGGAACCCTTGGAGCTTTTGGTTTGACCAAAGGGATTATAGATACCTTTGGGGCATTTTAGGTTGACCAAGCGATTGTGAGAACCCTTGGAGCTTTTGGTTTGACCAAAGGGATTATAGATACCTTTGGGGCGTTTTGGGTGACCAAGTGGCGAGAACCCTTGGGGCTTTTGGAGTGGGCCATGGCTCTCTAAATGTTGAATGGCCTCAAATGACTGATGTTCAAGGGTTCTAGTTCCTTGATTCCTTCAAGAGAGGTGAGCCGGTATGTTCCAGGTCCTATTTTACTATCGATTACATAAGGACCTAACCAATTTTCCATGAACTTGTCCCTTAAATGGGGCGGCAAGTTAGAATTTTGTTGGTTCTCTTTTAAGACCAGGTCACCGACCTAAAAGTCCCTCAGGTGAACTTTCATGTTGTATGCTTTCTTAAGTCGCTCTTGATAGATACGTAAATGCTCGAGAGCATTGATGCATCGTTCATCGAGTAACGTAAGCTGGTCTAATCGGGCCTGCCATGCAGTGTCATCATCGATGAACTCTTGCATTGATATGCGTAGGGAGGGTATTTCCAACTCGAGAGGCATGACTGCCTCGGAGCCATACACTAGCAAAAATGGAGTTGCCCCAGTGGGCGTCCGAATGCTAGTGTGATAAGCCCATAGGGCAAGTGGTATTTGGATGTGCCAATCCTTATGACTATCTACGACCATATTTTTAAGGATGGCAACTAGCATTTTGTTTGACGCCTCTGCTTGCCCATTTGCCTACGGATAATAAGGTGTCAAAAAACTATGCTGAATTTTGTACTTTGTTGTCAAAGCATGCACATCTTTGTTCTTAAATGACGTCCCATTATCCGAGATGATCTTGGATGGAATACCAAAATGACATATGATGTTATGTAAAATGAACTCCGTAATGCGGGGCCCAGTCGTAGAGGTAAGCGGAATTGCTTCCACCCACTTAGTGAAGTACTCTGTGGCCGTTATGATAAATGTGTGATGACCTGATGATGTAGGGGAGATCTTTTCGATGAGATCTAAGCCCCACTACAAAAATGGCCAAGCCGATTGGATCGGATGCAAGGCCTGAGAAGGTACGTGTGTCAAGTTAGCATGGTGTTGACACTTCATGCACTTCCGCACATATGCGCAACAATCTCGCTCTAAAGATGGCCAATAATAGCCCATGCAAAGAATGCACTTTGCGATGGCCATACCGCTGAAGTGGCCACCACATGTACCATCATGCGCTTGGGTGATCGCCCAAGTGGACTCCTGTTGGTCCAAGCAACGGAGGAGGATTCCTTCGTAGCTTCGACGGTATAAAATGTCTCCTAGCAAGACATGTTTTGCCGCTTTCTATTTGAATGATATTTTTATGGCGTGCGACAATCCAAGTGGGAGGCTACCTAACTTGAGATAGTCTCTTATGGGTGTGTACCAATCTTGTTGATCAGAAACCTCGATGGTATGAACGGTCGATCCCTCTTGAAGTTCATCCCTAGCAAAAGCTGAGCGGGAAAGAACTTGTAAAAATAGTGTTGTGTTGCTATTAAGAGGGGTTGGAGAGAACAAAGACCCCCAGTTGGCATGATTCAGACTATCATGGATTCGAGAGAACCTATCCTGAGATGGTTCAATCTGGATCAGGTGGATTCCTGGTGTTATGTCAGAGCTTGCACGCTCCATCATGGATTGCGATAACATTTTGACTTGAATGGTTGTCATCTCACTAGAAATGTCTTGTGGGATTAGTGACCCCAAGGAGGCCATAGTGTCCACAAAATGATTCGATGATCGAGGGAGTGCCTCGATGTCGTACCATTCAAGCTTTGCTAAGAATTTATCCACAAGGGCTTTGTAGGCCTACAGAACTGGGCATTTGCATTGGAATACCCCTTTCACTTGGTTGACAATTAACAATGAATCACCAAAGATATTCAAGCATTTGATGTTCATGGTGATGGTTGTCTGAAGACCTATGAGCAAGGCTTCATATTCAGCATTGTTATTGGTGCACAGGAAATCAAGTTTAAATGATAAAGGCATTGGAGCCCCTTGCGGTGTGAAAAACATGATTCCCATGCCACCCCCTTGCTCACATTTAGAACCATCAAAAAATAAGGTTATGTCGGCCTGTGACTCAAGCTCATCAGAATCTGGCGATTTTGAGACATGGAAGACCCCATCATCGGGTAGCTCTATGGTCAGAGGCTGATCATCTTCGAGAGGAGCCTCTGCTAGTTGATCGGTGATGACTTGACCTTTGATGGACTTTTGTCCAATGAATTCGATGTCAAACTCCATCAACAACATGATCCATTTCATCGTGCGACTACTGTGATAAGTATGACTCATCATGTACCACAATGGATTCTCCTTAGACACAACATACATCATATTGCTCAACATGTAATGGCATAGCTTTTTGGTGGCAAATACCACCGCCAAGCATAGCTTCTCAACGTATGCATAGTTAAGTTCATAACTGACCAGGGTGCGGCTAAGATAATAATTAGCTTATTCTTTATGTAATTCATTTTTCTAGGCTAGCATGGCGCCCAATGCCACCTCAGTAGCTGAGATGTATAAATAGAATGGCACTCCTGGTCTAGGTGGTGCCAATACTGGCGGTGAAGCCAAGTATTGTTTGATGTCATCGAAGGTTGACTGGCACTCGTCATCCCAATGAAATGCTACCCCCTTGTGTAATAATTTATTCATGGGTCGGCACTTGTCAGATAACTATGCTATGAAGCGCTTGATCGATGCGACCTTACCCTGCAAGCTTTTGAGCTACCTGATGGTGGTTGGGGGAAGCATTTCAAGGATTGCCTTGAATTTATTTGGATCTACCTCGATGCCTCATTTTGAGACTATGAAACCCAAGAGTTTTCCAGATGTGATGCCAAATATGCACTTCTTGGGGTTTAGCCTAACCTTGTGTTCGATGAGGCGATCAAGGATCTTGCGTAAGTCATCGAGATGATTTTGGCACAAAAGAGATTTGGCCAACAAATCATCCATATAATCTTCCAAAGTTTTATGCATGTGATCATGGAAGATGTATGTCATAGCGCGTTGGTAGGTGGCGCCAATGTTTTTAAGGCCAAAGGGCATGACCTTATAACAAAATGTCCCCCAAGGCATCGTGAACGCCATTTTTAGTTGATCATCGAGATTGATACGAATCTGGTTGTATCCCGAGAAACCATCCATGAGGGAAAGCATTTCATGGCCTGCTGTAGCGTCTACCAATGCATCGATGCTAGGCAAGGGGAAATCATCCTTGGGACTCGCTTTGTTTAAATCTCAAAAATTGATGCATATGCGAATCCTCCCGTCAGGATTTTTGATGGGTACCATGTTGGACAACCATGGTGGGTAATCTATGCAGATGACAAACTATGCATCCAACAACTTTTGTAGCTCATATTTGACCATTAAGGCCACTATTGGGTGCATCTTACATAGCTTTTGCTTGACTGGCTTGACTGTCGGATCAAGTGTTAGATTATGCGTGACTAGCTATGGGTCTAGCCCCGACATGTCTTTGTAGGACCATGCAAAAACCTCCTTCTTCTCTTTGAGAAGGGCAATGTAATCGGCTTGCTCTTTAGGGGATAAACTTACCCCCAGCTTGATGATTTGTGGATTCATTGGATCAGAACCGATGTCTACGTCAATCGTCTCTTCGACTGACATGTGGGATCCGTCCTCCAAATGGTGTGGAGTTGGGATCAGGTGGATATCATTTGCTGAATTTAGATCTACATTGGGAATGTCGGGTTCCTCTTCAACATGGAAGATATCCTGAGTCTGTCCTGGGGTGAAATGAAACATCTCACCGTAAGGCCAGTACTCGATGGGGATGGTGGTGAGTCAGCGTGATCCCAGTCTATGGCATCTAGGTCTAGATACAATGGTCATGTTGGATCGGCTGGATTATGGATGGGGGTGGTTAAATCAATGGAGATCATGTTGATGGAATGAATTTGGTCTCCATTGTCGCGTGGGTGTTGATTCAGACATCCTTGGTGATCCTTGTACCCCGGATCTGGCTCTGTGGGTACTGGCACAAAAGGATCGGCCCTATGTGCGGATAGAAGGATAGGGTCTGCCCTTGGCACCGATGGCCCTATAGGGTCTCTAGGTGGGAGGTGCTCCCTGTATGCCCGAAGTGGTGGATGAAGCACTTGGTTTAACTGTACTTGGTTTAAATGCCACCTATGCCTTGGTCCCATATTTAGATGTTCAAACATATCATCGATGTCTATGGGGTATTCCTGTTGCCTCATATGGTTGAGATATGCCATCTCAGTCTCATCCTCATAGTCGCTATCGGAGATCCATAGGCCTTCATTGGCTCCGACAACTATGTGCCCCTCTCGGCTGGTATAGCCTCCCACTAGGCATTTCTTGATCACTATCCTCACTCTCTACGAAAACCAGAAATCTGGCATGTAGGTAGTCGATGTTGAAGAAGATATTTGGATCTTCTTCCTCCGGTGGATCACTTGGCCTTATGGCCGGCATGGGAGGCTCATTTTGTTCGAGCAAGTTGATTTGGTCCCTTCTGGGTTGTTTCGCTCTCTACGGGAGGGCTGGATTCTCTGGAGGTAGCAATTGCCCGATTGGAACATTAAAGGGGAACATTGCCATGAAGTTCTCCTGATAGTCATCAATGGGTGTCACCTGCGAGTGATTGCTATCGGACTCAAAAGGGTCCCAAGGTGCTACCTCATAATCTGACTCATCTTTAGAAGAACCCCCTTGATCTTGTTCATATCCCTCTTGGAGGTTACTTCTTGAACTTTCCCCTTCCTCGATCAAAGGGGAGGGGTTGTTGAGGTCAACAAGGTTTGTTGTTAACAATGGGAGATAATCCCCCAATGTGTATGTTGTGTTGGGATTGGCATATGGATCTTGTGCCAACCCATCCCTATTGCCTAGACCTAGGCCTTGCATGGTTTCTACCAAGATGTCAAGGGGCAAAGGGTGGTTGAACCCTACTCCTGATTTATCATATTGCATCTGGTATCTCGGTTGACAAAGAATGCGCATTCCTTGTTCGTATCTGCCCAATCCATATCCATGCCAATTACATTGGTCTAGGTATTTCAAGGCGAAGTCCGGGTTGGATAGATAGTCAACATTCTCAGCAAATGGCTCTTCATCCTCTTCCTCTTGTAGGTAGGGTTCAATGTCATTCTCGAGGCCCCCATATACAAAATTGGTCTGATTTGGTGGGTAGCCTAAAGGGACGATAGTGCCGATGGGGAGGCGAGGTCTCCCCATGTCTTGCATGGATTCGAGCATGGGTGTTGCCACAACATTCCACACTAGGTACTCCCCCAGGCCCGTATTGGCCATCTCAATGGTAATCATCGACGGTTGAGGGGGAGGGAATGGGAGTTCTCCCTGAGTCCACTCCATGTTGGGTGAACCAGGTGTCTCGACTTCCATTCGGCTGGGCACCTCTTCGGTAGAGATGGTTGAGACTAATGGTGGTACCTCCTCTAGGGGCTTCTTCCCATTGTCCTTCGGTGTGGCCACCATAGGTGGCATCGTTGGTGAAGGAACAGACGATGAAGATGGGCCAGGTTGGTGAGTTGAGGGACTCAACAGCGAGGATGTAGGCGGAATCGGACCCTGTGTGGACGGATTCAATTGAAAGTCCAAATGTGTCGATGGGAGGGTCGATTGTGGCATCAGCTGCACCGCATTGCAAAACTTAAAGGGCTCTAAGTCCACTGGGACTACATGTACTTGCCCTTCGTATGTGTATTTGAGGCATTGATGGGCTATCGAAGGGACACACTTCATGTCCCTGATCCAAGGCTGGCCTAGCAAGATATTGTAGGCCATCTCACCCTCAAGGATGTGACACAATGTAGGAATGGTCTTTTGTCCTACTTGGATGGGCAGGACAATTGTGCCAACCATCGAGCATAACGCGTCGTTGAATGCTCGAAGAGTGTAAGTGGATGCCACAATGTGGGATGTTGGCAGCTTAAGGTGTTTTAATGCCACTGTCATGATTATGTTGCTGGACGAGCCAGTGTCCAACAACACCCTCTTGAATGGAATCCCGTTGACCCGCGCAATGACGTGCAAGGGTGGATCCACCATATCACCAATCACCAGTTTTAGTTCATCTTCCCTGAAGGTTATGACTGGTTCTGTGCATTGTCTCACATGTCCCATGAAATTGTTGAAAGAATTGGCTTCATGGGGTTGTAGCTCAATGGCTTTGAGTATCTCCATCAGAGCCTCCCGATGGGGCGGTGATTGTTGGATGAGCTCATAAATGGAGAGCCTAGCCGACGTGGTCCTTAAAATTTGAGTAAGTTTAGTCCGAATCGTGGCCATTGGTCTAGGTGGGGGAGGTTGCGTAGGGTGTTGTGGAGGTTGTGACATTGATGGAACATCTCCTGTAGCTACAGTGGGTGCAACCATGTTTGGGTATCTTTTGTTCCGTGTCACGATGCTTATCATCCCTACGTATCCTTGCATGGGGCAGTTTTGTGTTACCTCATTCACTTGTAAAGTCTTTGCCTACGCATCATGGGTAGGCAGGGGGTCTTTGAAGACCTCCATCTATTGGTTGCTCAGTGCTACGGGACTATCTACCATGAGCGTTTTGTTGTCTATCAAGTCCTGCACTAAGTGTTTGAATTTCCAACAAGTGGAGATTTCATGTCCTTTCTATCGATGAAATCTACAATATAAGTCTTCCCTATAGCCCTTGGGTTTTGGCATGTTGGGGTCTATGGGTCGACTTTTCGACAAGTTTATCAGGTTTTCCATGAACAAGCGGTCAAACAAGGAGTCTCTAGACTCCGTGAATTGTGTGAATTGTCGCCTAGGGCGATGCTGCTAATTTTGCTCTTGTTTATGATTTTCCTTTTCATAGTTATCAAGAGGAACTACCTGATAATTAGCCTTTGGGGGCTGTGTCATTTGTGTAGGCTTTGGTATAGTTATGGCAACCTGATTGACCATGGCGGGTTTTAGTTGCATGGGCCCAGTTTTAGCATTTTTGGGCCACTCTTTCTTGCATGGCTTGGCAATCTCACCGTCTTGTATTTTGATCTCCTCAATTATCTTGGCTTGCGCCAGGGCTTCTTCGAGGGTGGCATATTGCTGTAGCTACAATAGCATGGAGATCGACCTTAAGCAACTCTTTGAAAACATTTGAGTCATGTCGGCCATGGGAGGGAGGTAAGGTAGCTTTGAAAGCAATGTCCTCCATCGATTCCCATAAGCAGCTATGGTCTCATCATCATACTGCTTAAGGCTAGCTAGGTCACTTAAGGATGCCTTCTTCTTGGTGTTGAAGGCAAAACGTTCAAGGAACGCATCCACTAGCTGGTCTAGATTATTGATGCTATGCTTCGACAACTGGGTAAACCAATCCGAGGCAGGGCCTACGAACATGGTTATAAACATTCTCAGAAGCAATGCATCATTGTCCTGAATGCCAAAGCATTGACTCAAGAACCTTGTTACGTGCTCTTGGGCATCCTCATCCCCTCTAAAAATTGCCAATTGAGGCACTTTGAAGTGGTTGGGGTATGGGGGTGCCAAAACTGAAGGATGCACAGGGTGACTCATGGAGTTGGCGTAAGGTGGGCTTTTGGGGCCCCGAAGTCTTAGTCTCCATAGACTCTAAGCGCTCTAGCAGTGCTTTGTATGCATCAGAGGATTTGATTTCCTCTTCTTTGGTTTGTTCCCATTGTGAATTACGAGGAACTTGAGGCCTATGGAGGGGTAGCCGGATAGTGCCCCCTTGCCTTGGTAGGGCGTTTCAGCCCGCTCTTCTTCTCACTCAAATTCCTCATAGGCCTCTTGAGGAGTTTCTGGGCGTGACCTATAAACATGGATGGGTGCCCGAGGAAGGTGCCCATCATTGGTTCTAGGAGTGGCCTCCCGCTCAGGTCTAGGAGGTCTTGGAGGCAATGCTTGATAAGGTCATGGAGACCTGTCTCGTACTAAGGGGTTGTGCCTCTCATAAATTTCTGTCCTATGCATGCGAGGGGTTGGAATCCTCTCATGCATAGTGTTCTGGAACAACTCATCTATCTGGCGCTGAATGCGCTCTTTGTTAAGATGATACAGTTGTTCTAACTACTGTTGATCTTGCCTAAGCTGCATGATTTGTGCTTGGCGGGTGGCATGTTTGGCAAATGCCAAGTCGATTTGTTTCATCGTCCTAGGTCTAGGAGGCCTAGATGCCTCCCCTACATATCTATCTCGGTCGTGGTGATCCGAGATCTCTATGGGTCACTTTCCTCTATCGAGGTTAGCAACATTCACCCGAGGCTCTGGCCTCAATAGGTGATCTTGATAATCAGTAGGTGCGGAGGTGCATTGCTCCCGTGTGATGTATTGCTCTTGAGGAATATACTGGTTTTCCTCATGCTCCCTTTCATACATGTGAAAGGGATGGGCGGAGTTGGCTCGCCCTATCTGAAGAGCCTTGCGCTCTAGATTTGGCCTATTAGTTCTAACAGTAATGAGGGGTGGAGGGGGAATGATATAATCATGTGGGCCCTCCTTATGAACCCTATGCTGCTCTAGCGCTTCATCGCACGTAGTGGCCACTCATAATGAGTGTCTAAGGGGGCCTTCCCATGTGTGTACTCCTCCTGAGAGGGTCTGTGTTGAATGGGAGTGCCCCTCAAAGGGGTGCCTCTATAGTCCTATTCTGTAGTGGTATGGTGTGGACTATGTTGTGGGTCAGGCTGCCAAGGTGGTATAACCAAGTCCTTGGGGCTATAACGGAGGTGACTTGTGCCTCCTTGCATACTTTCCGTAGCTTCTGCCCGTGATTGGGCTTGGCTACGGGTATACACCATGGTGGTGGTTTTTCTAAAAAGATATGTATATTTTTATCTCCTTTACAATTTTTATGCTATACCAAACAAAAGGGGACCACACAAACAAAGAAATGATTATCTTGTTTATAGATTAAATGTGTGTCCTAGATCTGGTTCAGTGTGTTTGATTTTTGTTATGTAAATCTTGTAAAGAAAACTTTGTTATACATGCATAATGAGGGCTCTTGTATCTCCAAAATGGTCGCCCCTTCAATATACCATTGCTAGGCCATTATACCGAACCTCTCAATATACCCGCCCTTACATGAGGGAAACTATTGGTACGCGAGAGCAGAATAGTAAGTGGAACATAGGTGGTACGGAAGGGGGATCGCTCTATTTTTGACACCTACCTTAGAAGACTTATCCTCATGCACGGGGAATCACCCCCGCTACACTTGGTCAGCTTTCATCAGGATTTACGTCTAGCAACAATCGTGATCAGGGTATATGTATGCAAAATCCAAGCCAAGGTGGTGATGAAACCCACCGTTGGTCTTGATCAAGTGTTGGGGTATTAAGACCAACTCCTTGATGTTAATTTTATTAGGTGGTGTGTGTGGTTCCTTTTAATTGTGTAAAGAAAGAAAACATACAGCAAAAGATGATTTTCACTAATGCAATGCTTTAAAGTACGTTTTATCTTTCAGAGACAATTAGTAGCAAAAAGGAAATCACAAAACCTAACTAGAACTGAAACCTATAATGAGGACTTGCCATTTGTGCAAGTATCATGCAAGCAAACCAGAGAAAAATGCATTCCTAATCAAGTTCCTTCCATTTAATTTACTCTATGTTTTTATTTTTTTTATTGCAAGAAAGGAAAACAAACTACTTAACCTTTCTATGCAAGTGTCTAAAAATAAAGCAAAGAAAGCAGAAAATTGCAGAAATAGAAAGTAGAAAAACACAGAGGATGTTCAGAAGGCCTACCTCTTCTCTGTCTAAACCAGATGCCTCTGAGTTTCTGCTCAAAAAATGCATAGAGCTCTAATCATCCTGGGGTGGGATGAATAGCAGGTCTGCATTCATCATAGGGTGGGACGAATACGTATTCATCCCGGGGTGGCACGAGTAGCAGTCCAGTGCCCGAATGAGTAACACCTGCAAAGAAAAACCACAAAATTTGGATAAAAAACTTGATCCTAACAGCAAGGGATAGGGTCCCACCATGATCACCACTGAAAGCATGCAGAAAAATGGTGTACCGATATGATGCAAACAAAAATAGATATAGATGCTAAGTCCTACGAATGCGATGAGCAATGCATGAAGGAAATGACGCAGAAACGAGATGTGAGCAAACAAAGCGGGGCCTCATTTATTGATATTGCTTTTAATATGATTACAATACATCCCCCCATCTAGGGATCAGAACATTTGATACAATTTGTTACATTAATGGATGCCCGAAAGAAGCCGCGCTTCCAAGATCGGACGGTACGCTTCCAACGTCTTTCGCATGCCCACATTCGAAGTGGGTGGGCTAAAAGTTGCCACCGCTTGTGTCCATGTGTTTGTCATTCCTTTATACCCCTCTAGTATTCTTAGTGGTGAGATCTTGCACATAGAAAGACAACAAATCATTAATAGCATATGCGTATCTAGAAAAACATGCAATCCCCAAGGCCTCCAGTGGGCGCTTATGGGATATCAGTGATAAGATTGATAAATTGATTACAGAATGATATATAAATGTAAAGGACAACTTCTAGAATTGGTATCACCTAATTTTGCATCGAAGCGGCATCGGACGGCCCCGTTATGCTCGTTTGCCCGTCGAGGGCCTCTCCAAAGTGAGCGCTCCAATGTCCCACCTATGCTTATCCAAATCACCTAAAACTCATGATTTAGGCATTATATGTGATTCTAAGACTACCCAGATGCTCAGAATTTGCATATCCTACCCAGATTCTCCTGTATGTGACAGGGGCGCCCTACGAGCTAGTTAATACATAAAATAATAAAACGATCATCAAATCATGTCAGAATGAGTTCAAAATTTAATAGAGGCATTAGGATATCATATAGGACATATTGAAAAATAATAGTAAGGAAATCATGCACATATTTCTAATCACTATGGGGTGGGACGCTGGGGACTATCGCAAAACTTGCAAAAAGTGACCTTGCAAATGTCCTACCCAGAGGCCTCCAAAACTCCTGCAAACTTGTGGTTAGACTAAAAACAGCATTTTGAGATGACCCAGAAGGTCATATTTGGCAGATTCTACCCAGGTTATCCTGTATCCGAAGGCGCTCCCTGTAGGTTAGTAGACGCATAAAATGACAGAAACCAGGTCAAATCATGTCAGAAAGCAATGAAATTTGGACAACAGCATAAGTACATTAGATATAAAAGAATGCAAAAATAATAGTAGCAAAACCATGCACAGATTTCTAATCACTCCGGGGTGGGGCGATTAGGACTGGTAATAGTTTGGGGGCGCCCGGGGTGGGACGCCCACCGTTTGGGGCCTAGTTTTGACACCAATCCAAGTGGGATGGGTCCAAAACTTCCTAGGGGGTTGTGTCGATGAGTTTGGGGTGGGATTGTGGCTGATTTCTTGGGTTTTTGGATCTGGATTGCGTTCCTAGTGTTCACCCGATAACCTCTCTTCCAAAAGAGAGAGATTAGGGATGTAGGAAGCACAAAGAGGAATGGGGGTATAGTTTGGCAGCACTTCATTGCTCCAAATGCTCTAGCTCTATCCTTTTTTTGGGGGTGAGGAGGCTCACATTTTTATAGACCTAAGGGTCTCCTTTGCATGCGCATGCGAGGGCGCCACTTGGCTCATTATGCCTTTTAGGGGGAGAGAAGATTCCTCCCTGATTAGGGGCTCCTTGATTGAGGCCTCCATGATTTGAAACATTCCCTCGCACTCCCATGCCTTGAAGGCAGAGTTAGGTGGTGGATTTGGGCTGCCATTTGTCAAGGTTTGACTTTTTTCCAGTCAAACCTGCTAATCGTCCCACCCTGGAGCGATTGCTGCTAATCGTCCCGGGGTGGGGCGAATAGGATTCTAATCATCCCAGGGTGGGACGAATAGGGAGCAAAGTGCTTAAAAGGTGCAAAAATGACCTCTGACCTTCCAAAACTGATTTGGGAGTGGTTAGGACCACTTTTTAACCTCCGGAGGCTGCCCTAGGGGGTATGTATGCCAATTCGGTCAGTGCTTGTAGTCACATAATCGGATTGGTGTTGTTTTGGTGTCTACAAAACCAAGCTATTTTTATATAAAATCTAACTTGTGCTTCTTATGCATATTATCAAGCTTGAGGATAAGGTCCTTGACTTTGAAATCATGATAAAATTTATCATTATATTGCTTAGAAACACAACTCTTATAGGCTCTATTATGCTCAAGAGCATGTAGATGCCTCTCATCAAGAGTATTAATCTTAGTAAGATAGGCCTCTTGATACTCTTGATGGTACTCATCATGAATCAACAAATTTTATAAAGAGATGCAAAAAGGAAAATTCAATTTCCAGTGAGAAAACAACTTCAATACCATAAATCAAAGAAAAATGAGTTGTCCCTATAGACATCCAAATACTGGTGTGGTACACCCATAATGTAGGATATAACTTTAAGTACTAATAATTTTGTAGTGAATTCTCACTACTCTTGAGAGGAGTTTAACCTTAGGATAATTTTGAGAAAAGGAGGGCCGATTGGAAGTAAGGTACCCAAAATCCAAAAGAAAATAGAGGTAAAATTAAAGATACTAGGATCTTGAATGTCAAAGGAAAAACCAAAGGGATAAAGGTATGAGTCCAAAAAATTGGGTTCCCAAGAAGAGGTTCAAGAAGAGATTAGTATGGAAATCTGGTCACCAAACCCTAGAGTCAAATCTAATAGAAAAATAACTAAGTTAGAGTTCTAATAGGCCTAGGTGATGAAGTACATAAATAAGTATAGATCGGAATAGTAAAATTACTTGGGTGCACCCACGCAATTAAAATATCTAATAGCAATGATAACCAAAGTGTTCAATAAGAGCATATAAAAAATTATCTACAAGACACACCATTAAACATTAAAAATGCATAAGAACCCAAGGATATAAGTTCAAATCAATATAAAAATATGCACAAAAGAAATGATAAGCAAATTTTGGTTAGGCTACTTCCAAATATGATCCAAAATTTAGGATGTCAATTTTTTCTTTGGGGGATCCCACCCCAAAATCCTTGCATGGAGGGTTGTTTGTCCCTCATACCCAATAGCTAGGATCACAATCACAGACCCCATACATTGTGTTTAGGTGTTCAAACCTCTAGGATGTATAATCCTTCTTCTACAAAAGATCTCCAACATGGACAGTAAAATATCACCCTATAAGGGCTGTAGATCTAGACTTTGGGATTGTGCACATTCAATTCAAAAGGACCTAGGTAGGATTTTGCAATGAAATTTTTGAATTTTGGAAGGAAAAATTCTCACTTTCTATCTATAAATACTAATATTTTCTTCATTGTAAGGAGGTTGAATTGTTGTCATGCCTAGTATTTGATGAGGCATAAAAATACCTTATTTTTTAGGACTTCTGACCACCTTTTGCATATATAGGATATGTATTATTTTGGTTATTGTATTACTGATGTGATTATATAGGGTAAATAGGAGGAAGTGTTCACTTAGATAGAGTGCAATAATTTACTAAGATAGGTAATAAAGGGCTAATATGCTGGATTTTGTCAAGTTGATGCAACAAAAAGAAAGACTTTGTAGCTTCTATCACAACAAAGAATTTTCAAAAATTTGGGATCTTGTCTCAAACCCATTCTTTACATAGGACTGTAGTTAAATGAAGTGTTTAACTATGATCCTAGTCATTGGGTGTTAGAAAACACAACAAACTATAGAATAGAACAATCCTATACCAATATCTAACAAGATTGGGGCCTGTCATTTGAACCTGAGTTGGCAAAAATTACCACGTGGCAACAACAACTAGCTAGAAGTGTTGTTGTGACACCCTAAATATGACTTGGCACTATAGGACAATAATCTACCTAGTTGATATTTAATGAGACACCAATTTGGATAGAGAAATTTTTTTTGTTGATTCTAGTCAAATTTTGGTCAACTATAATAGTCATAACAAAATTTTGTTACCAGATGGCAACAAGCTGAGAAGAAGACAAAAACCACCAGAATTTGGGTTAGAACTTAGGAACTATTTTTAATGTAATTTCTCTTTTTATAATCCTTTTAAAGTGGTGGTTGAGGTACACTAAGGCTGTTTTCTAAGATGGATTGCCTAGTGTAACTCCCATTTTGTCTTTACCTATCAATTTGGGAATAAAACTATTAGATAAGGTACACTAAGGCTATTTTATAAGATGGACTACCTAGTGTAACTCCCATTTTATCTTTACCTACCAATTAGGGAATAGTTGTTAGCTGAATATTTTATTGTTAAAACTATTCAACTACATAGGTATGAGAGGGCCTTGTCTTCTACATTATATATAGATCAAAAACCTAGGACCTAGAGACATATATAAGATGAATAATACTATTATGATGCTGATAGTTTGCTATAATTTGTAAAAGCTATTTGTTGAAATCAATATGCAATAAAAATATGTTATAAAATTGTTGTTGTGTTATATATCTATGATCTGAAGTGAGAGATCTTCCCTTCCATGTTGTTACGATTAAGGGCCCACTCCTAGCAAGGTGGAAGGTACTTTCATTTATGTTTTGTTTTGCTACATTACTAGATTATATTTGTTGTCCTTTTCATGCTTTCATAGCAGCTAATTAGTAAATCATTTATTTCCCATAAATAAAATAAAAAGAGATAAGTAACTACATTAATTTTAGATTTATTTCATTGCAATTATATTGGATTCTAATTTTTTTATACTGCATTTATTTATTGCAATATCATTTACTTTTTTAATACAATTTTCTATTTCTTGGAAAGTGTGTTAGCTTAAACCTTTCCATTTTTAGTTTTAGTTAGAAGTTTAATTTTGTTTTTTGAATTACAATAGTTTAGAACTCCAAAACCTAACCTAAACCAGATACTTCCTAGCACATATTTCTCATAGGATACCATCCCTAGTTTGACAAATTAAAAGTGACCTTAGTAAAGTGTGGTAATAATGACACCCATCAGTATTTGATCTTGATAAATTTTTCTGTCCCCTTTCTATTTTGTATATTAGTCTGGACTCAAGCCTTGAGTCAATGTATGTATAGGTCATTGAGCCTCTTTCAACTGTATATGAATGTAATGTGCTTTTATATGAATGCAAGGAGTTGTGGCTAGTCCAAATTTTTTCCTGGTCTAAGTGTTCATATACCTTTCTATGGGGGGCTATGACTAGTATCTATCCTAGTTTGCATAGGATGTCTTTTGATTTATAGTCACATATGGTTGAGACCATATTCACTTTAGCTATCAAGTTTTTATGCATCTATTCATTTATACCACTGACATGTGATATGGAATCTATAATCTTTGGTGCATCATCACCCTTAGCTTAGACTAGTTAGAATTTACCTATTTTCTCTCTTTTCCGTTTTTCCTAAAAATAATCCAATAGATTAGGCTAGCTTAGGAGGAATGCGATGAAGATCACATTCAAACAAGGAGTTGGCATTGGTAAAAACTCTTGGAGGTCATATGAAGGAACCGCCTCCCATGCTCCTTGGACTTCCCAAGACTGCCACTCCATGTGAGGCATGGGCACAAGATGCACCTAGCAAGAATTGCATTATAGATGTTCACAATGCTTGGGTCATAGGGATCAAATCCAATCACCAACAATTTCTTTGATTCTTTAATAGTATATTTAAAAATATTTACCAAGATTTATTTTCTAGATTTAGCTTGACCATTTCCTTATAGATAATAAGATATGGAAAAATGGTCATGAATCCCTAGTTAAGCAGTTAATTCTTGTATTTCTTTATTTTAAAAGTACCATTATCTAATATGAGAGTATTTGAGACACTAAAGTGACACATAATATGATTAAATAGCAATTTAGATATAGTTAGGGTTGTCTAATTTATCAGTGGCATAACTTCCACTTATTTTATATTATCTTCTATGACTATGATAATGAAATTGTGTCCACCTTAGGACATAGAAGAAGTAGGTCCTACAAGGTTAAGGCCCCAAGTGGAAAAATTTCAAGGAGACTATTATATGAAGAAATTGGGCAAGGGCATGAATTTTATATTTGTAAAACTAACATTTATCATAAGATTTAACATATTGGAATTAGCTACCATTGTTGGCTAGAAGTAACCCATTCTTAGTAGTTTACGCATTGTGGAATGACCATTAAAAGTATCCTCCATAGTTGCCACTATGGACATCAAAGAGAGCATTGGGTACCTCAACTTCTATAACGCATCATAAGAGAGCACCATTAGCATTACGATAGTAAAAAACCCCTCAAATAACAACACATCTAAATACTTTCTTATAAATACAAGTCCTCTTCTTAATAGTAGCCATGGGTGGGTAGGATTAATTATCAAGGAAGATAAAGTATTTCCATACCAAGAACCATTAAGGTAAATTTGGAAATCAATAGCATTGACCTTGATTGTATACACATCCACTAGGTCATCCACGAGAGAAATAATAGGTTCATCATGAACTTCTACCACAAAATTAGTTTTGGTAATATTTTTGTGGTATAAATTTAATAGCCAATGTGGCTAGGGAGTCAGCCTTAACATTTTCCCCCTTGGAAAATAGCTAATAGAAAAATATTCAAAAGCATTGATCAAATTTATAGTCATATGACAATAAGGGATGAAATAGGGAGCTTTGGTAGCATATTCACCAGAGATCTAATGAACCATAATTTGATATTTACCTAAATATTTGATGTGTTTAATATTCATACATTGGGTAGTCAAAAAATATTATAAGTAAAACCTCATATTCTAAAACATTATTAGTAATGCCAAAAAAATTTAAGTAGAAGTCCATAGGAACAACTAGGCTAGTTGGAGACTTTAAAAAGATACCAACTCCTATCTGAAACTCATTTCTTGCTCGATCAAAGTGAAGAATCTAGGTGTCAAGGTGGAGGTCTTCATTGGATACCAACTCCTATCTGAAACTCATTTCTTGCTCTATGATTCTTGTGGATTCATTCCCTTTATGGGTGCTCTATTCAAGAGGTACATTGATGTATTACTAGCTTCTGCCCAATACTGTTGCTCAAGATGTGTCCTTGTAAGCATACAACAAACCATTTCCATGATGGAACGATTCATCCTCTCAAAAACTCTATTTTTCTATAGAGTATAGGATGTAGTAAGCTGCATCTGAATCCCATGTGCACTAAGAAATGTGGAAAATTATTTTGAGGTATATTCCCCCTCAATCTGAGCAGAGGGTCTTAATAGAACATCCTACTTCCTTCTCAAATTTTTCTAAAACTGTTGAAAATACAGAAAGGCCTCTAACTTCAGTTGTAGAAAGAAAACCCACATCTTTCATGAGTAGTCACCAATGAATAACAAAAATTTTCTCTTTCCCTCAACACTATTTGGCATAGGACCACATAGATAGTGTGTACCAACTCCAATGGTATTTTGTCTTGGGAGGAGCTCAACTCAAAAGGTACTCGATGTTGCTTCCCTGCTAAGAAATCCAAGAAAATGGGCAAAGTGGATGAAAGGTTGGGAAGACCTTTCACCATTTCATATTTACTCAACTCAAGTAAATATCCTAAACTTAGATGGCCATATATTTTGTGCCAAAGATAAGTGGCCTCTTTTTGTGTTGACGACCATGGCAACATGAGGTATAGAAATGGCATCTAAAGCAAACAAGCCATGCTTTTAGGAAGCTGTTGCTACTTGTTTGCCCTTACTTGTGATGAAGCAACACGTTTGTCCATCCTTAACTCTAAAATCAACCACCATGTTTTTATCCAAGATTTGAGGTACTGACAACAAATTATTTGCCAATCCTGGAACATAAAGGACTTTCTCAATCTAATTTTTCCATCTAGAAGAGTGATGGAAACCTTTCCTTCTCATTGGACTCGGTAGATCTTATCATCAACTATGGTAATTGGTTTCCCTTCCTTAGACTCAAATATCTCAAACCATGATTTATCACCAATCATTTGTTTATGGGCTCCAAAATAAATATACCACACAAGATCCTTTTGCTGAGAAGTTGTGTGAGTCATGAGCATATTGTGTACCCTCTCAAAATCTAAGTCTCATTCCTCATAAGCAACATGTACCTTTGGTTACTTATTCTTCTTTTGTGGTTTGTACTTACCATTTTTCTTTTTATCTTGGTCATGTGGTTGTTTATTTTTGAACCAAAACTTGTTGGTGTCATAGTTGTCCATATCATAAATTTTGCAATACTTATTTTTCCCTGTTGAGGTTGCTTACCTTTGGAACCTTTGGAATAAGATCCCCCCTTCTGAAAGTTGCCCTATTTTTTAGACCCTTATTTTGAGTAAAGTGCATTATCTGTCACTTCATCTCTTTGAAGTTGATTTACCTCTTCAGTTTGAAGCAAATTTACCAACTCCACAAAAGTAACTTGTCTCATAGACACTTGAAGGGATGTGATCAACACCTTGTAGGAATCTGGTAAAGCTCTCAAAATGATTGAAGTCAAGATATTATCCTCTACCATTTCTCCTAAAGCATTCAACTTAGACTTCAAATTTTCCACTCTACATAGGAACAATTCTACTGATTCACCAGACTTCATACTGAGAGTATGAAGTTGGGATTGAAGGTTAAGAATGGTGGATTGATTCTTCCCTTCATAGATGGTAACTAATGCATCCCAAGCATCTTTACCAGTTTTAGAATCACAAATGTGAGGTTGTACTTAATCAGTAGTAGAAAGCATGATAAGCATGAGGGACCTTCTACCCTTTTTATCATATGCTTCTTGATTTGTATCTACTATAGTAGGATGTTTGGTAGTGCTAGTCACTACATCACATAAACCTTCAACCTGTAGAATGACTCTCATTTAGATTTTCCATGGAGTAAAATTGGAGCCTTTAAGTAGTTGTGTATCTGAAAGATATTTGTGTATAGTGCCCATTATGAAGGTTCCTTATATCACCAAAATGGTCTCTCTTTCGATATACCACAAATGAGTACTGAAAGAGAATTCACTCAAATTGATGGCACCTACCTAAAAACCCTTCCGAAAAAGGATGATTAGTTGGAGGAAATTAAGCCAAGCAATAGGAATTATTTAAGGTATATGATGGAGTGAATATCAAAATAAAATTGGCTTTCCTTATTTCTCCTCGATGATTTATAGAAAATAATAGCTTAGATGTCATTGTTGTAGCTATATTAGGTGTTAGATACAGTAGCCCAAAGCATGCAAAATTTACTTGTAAGTGTGGGCCAGAGGTACTGTAAATACCGAATGTTGTTGTGCAATAAATTGCACAAAAAGATTTAAAATTTGGGGTCTTATGTTATTTTGAATTTTAACTTATGATGTAAGTACAAAAAAATAGGAAATTAAATGCAACATACAATCAAAAGTACCCACAAATTTTGAAGCATAGGTGTTGGGTTCCATTGAAAATGCACCTATTCTACAATACCAATTTTAAGGTGTTGAATGCAATCGAAAATGCACCTTTTTACAATAATTTTGCAAGAAATTTTGTTTTGTGTTTGTAAAAATTGATATTCACAATTCCTCCCCCGTGTGTTATAATTTTACAAAAAAGAATACTGTTTTATCCCCCCTTTTGTTTGCAAAATAAACAAGTTGTGAAGGAATTTTGAGATTCCCTTGAAGTTTACAAAAAAATGTGCAATGTTGTTTTTTGAATCCCTCCTTGGGAGAAAAAAAATTGCACTAGTTGTCTTTGTAGCGTGCAAAACAAATTGCACTATGTGTCTTTGTAGTGTGCGAAAAAAATTGCACTAGGTGTCTTTGTATTGTGCAAAAAAAATTGGTGCTCCAAGGATGTGGTTTGGTGTTTTTGTTTGATTGTTTTGAAAAAATTGAAGAAGTATTTGCAAAAACAATAAAAAACAAAAAGTACCTTTGTCTATGGTAATTTTGGATAAAACATTGATGTTGTGGGCACGTGTGGGGTTGGATCCCCCGACCTACTACTGTCCAAATATTTTTGTGCGACCAAGCAACCATCCTGACTCCTCGAGCCATTAAAACAGAAGGAAGAACACATTCTATTTGAACACCACCGTAAAAAAACTTCGGCAAAAAAAATAGCATTCTATGCTACATGGGGTTTGAACCCCTGACCTCCTACAAAGTGCCCTAACGCTAGCCTACCAACCGTCTTGGCTATCACTTACGATGGGAACAAAGGGGAGGCTTGTGCTATTTGAAGACATAACCTTCCTGTATTACTTAAAAAAAATATGGGAATTATCCCACATGTAGCGCATAAAGGAAACTTGGAGATTTAAAACTATAAACGGTTACCTTAATTATTGATTACCTTTAGGTAATTATAAGGCTTTGAACGAGTTTTACCATCAACCACGATGAACCAGACCATGCCACGTGTTTGATGTGTTGGATCGCCAGGTCACTACCAAGTTGGATTAATGCCATGTTAGCCGTACTTACCACATCACCATAATCCACACATTAGAGGAGTCATTTTCTGCATGCAAGATTAAATGTTTAATTTTTTCTCCTTTGCATATTTTAGGCTTGTAAATGGAGTTTATACAAGTTTCTTGGTTGCTTCATGCTAATGTTTAAATCTGAAAAATTTCATTTAAAACCCTAGAAGCCAGCACTTAGCTTGTCCGGTTAGGTTGAATGCATGAAAACCTCGCATCTTCGGTTTTGCCGGAATAGGATAGCATCAAACTGAATGTATCTTGTGTTCCATTTTCTGCATTTCATTTTCATTTTTCTGCATTTTATTTTTCCAGAAATTTTAATTTTTTTTTTTAATTTTCAGGCATTAAAATAAACATTTAAAAAATTTCAAAATCCAAAAATAATTTCACCATTGCGTAGGTTATACTTCAGAATTCCAATACGCACTTTGAAATTTCATTTTTGGAGTTTTTTAGTATTTTTAAAAATTCATCGAAGTTGCTGGTTTATTGCAGATTTTAAAAAATCCGAAAATAGAAAATTTCCATTCTAAGGTCAAATTTCATTTTTTTTAGTTTTGTTTTGCACTAATGAGCCTATGATGACATTCCCTTCATGAAAATTCCAATTTCATTGAAGGAGTTATGTTTTATGGCATTTTCACAAATTTCCATTTTGAGACTAAAATTACCCCCTCTTCATAAAAATTCTAATTTTACGAAAGAGGGGTAATTTGAGTATTACATTGAAGGTCTTTTCTTCAAAGCACTTAATTGTTCATCTTGATGAAAATTTTATTTCATTTAAGAGGGATAAGTTAAAGTGACATTTAAAGCCCTTTATTCAAGGCCATAAATTATTGCCTCTTTGTGAAAATCTATTTCACCAAAGAGGGATGGTTTATCGATCACATTGAAAGCTATCTTCATCTTCATGATAAGAAGCTATATTTGGAATTAATAAAGAAGATAAAATCTACCTTAAAACTCTCAAGATAAAAGGAATTAAGGCACTACATCGTGGTCATATGAGGGCCAACTCACATTTGCTTTATTTTGGTTCAATGAACAATCACTAAAGTTTCATGGTAAAATAAACCAACATTACCCCTTGTTTATAGTTACTTGCAATCACTAAGGTGTTCCAAGCATTTAAATTGAATATCTTTATTTGAGATTACTAATACACATATGCAAATGCTAATATAGCGGAGACCTTGGAGAAGTTGTTTGTTTAACTTCTTTGCAAGAGGGGATTTGGAACCCAAATCCTAAGGGAGAGTGTACTTTCACAATTGGGTGAAAATACCACTCAACAGATTTGGCTCTAGAAGAAGGGCATGAATTGGTTTATTTTAGTGTGATTTAAATGCTATAGAGATTTAAATTTTGAATATTTCATGCCCTATTGATTATTATCTTTAGCCCTCTTTTAACAATACAACCTTGTAGTGTTAAAAGGAGGACATGAATTGCTATGCATTGTTCTAACACTTTTGATTGTTCATACAAGAATAATGTGTTTTGATTTGATTTTGAAAAATTTTGGTCTTGACTAATGAGGTTGTCTCCATGCAATTACTTTCATTTGATTTTAATGGATACATCTCTTGGTTGATACTAACATGATTATTCATACGTTACATGTTTGATATTTGCTAGTCATTTCATGCTTATTTGTAAGGAATTATTTTGTCTAAAATGTATTTGTTGTCGGTATTATGCTCTTCACTTGCATGTAATGTGATCTTGTGAATCAAAAAGCCTACAACACTAGGAGTATGCTCTTCACTTGCGCATATGCGATCTGGTGAATCAGAAATTAACTTACATTTTTAGAATACTACTTTGTCATAGTTCCTTCTTTTATTCATGACTAACAAATTGGTTTTGAAGTTATTCTT
Organism: Wollemia nobilis; assembly: GCA_028583015.1. NCBI lineage: Eukaryota > Viridiplantae > Streptophyta > Pinopsida > Araucariales > Araucariaceae > Wollemia > Wollemia nobilis. Next base: position 2,848,216 of record JAQPPZ010003276.1, read on the forward strand.
TGAGTTTCATTAATGGCTAAAATTGTAAGATTTTCTTTGTGTCGTAGGTTGTCTTTGAGGTGTTGAGAGTTTTGTCAGGTTTCGTAGGGTAGTTTCATTTACAAGATGGACCCACCGCATTGCATCACAACTAGGTCCAAAACAATTGAGGAAACCATATTCAAAAGCCTCTCACCCACTCATAGGAATCCAAGGAATAAAACCTAGCAAATAGTGATCCCATCGGATACCCTTGTTATAGAAGATCCTTCTATTTCAGGTGCATCTAGCGGACTTGCACCGGTGGTGTCAATTGCCACTAGTGTACCAATTATCAGTACCATTTCCATGGTTCTTGTAGGATTATCATCATCGATTTTGAATCAAATGGCCCAACCTCCACCAGCTCCTTGGTACGGAGCCCATAACATTCCTTTGAATATTGTAGGGGATATTCATGAGATCCCTAAGAATATAGAGAGATTTTTGCCCAAATACAAACCAGATGGCCCAAGGACCGGAGAAGAACATATTCAGGCCTATAGGGATGTTTTGATAAGATTGCAATTTCAACATGAAGATGTGGCTTGTAGACTCTTCCCCATGAGCCTAGACCAAGTGGCCTATGAATGGTATATTTGCTTACCTACTGGTTCCATTACGTCATGGACGCAAATGGAGAATGCTTTTGTCAACAAATTCAAGTCACCATTAGATCCCACAATCATCTATAATCAGTTCATTACATGCAAAAGAGGCCAGGGTGAGCCAATCCAAAATTTTAATCAGAGATTTTAGAAGTTCTATAATAGAGCAATTCGACATTTTGCCATTGATCCCGTAGTAGCTTTGCAAATATATTTTGGGGCATTGGATCCTATGACGACAATGTTTGCAAGGTGAAATCCTCAAGTTACCATGCTTGCTCTAGCCTACAATGAAGCTATGACCATTGAACAACAAATGACACCACAGGGTTATGGATTTCCCTAGATGCCTATGGTAGGACAACATGGTCCATATGGTCAAGCTCCTATGATGAATCAGATCATGGCACCACAAATGCTAGGAATGAATGCTTTGCCTTATCAACTACCATATTCATCAACACCCGCTTACACACCCATTCCAATTCAACCAATCACATCCATTCCCCCCATTCCTTCATTTTTGCAAAATAGTCAACAAACTATGCAAGGAACTAGTCCGGTTAATTCTCAGGCTATAGTTCCTTTCCCCAATCCAATTCCGATTCAAAGTGTGAATCCCTACGTAAATCAAGTTGCTCAAAATCCAACTCAAATGTTAAGTCAAGATCTCACCAATTATGCAAACCCTACTAGAACTAGTAATAACATAGCTCAACCAAAAGAGATTTATTCAGAGGTTGAAGAGCTCAAAAATATGGTTCACAAATTGAGTAATGATTTGGTTCAAAAATAGAAGTATGAATCCCATGCCCCTCACCCAAATCAAAATTTCAACAATGGAGGGAGACAATGGAATACGAAGCCAAACAATGGGGGTGTGCCTTCCCTTATTGCTAATAAAATAGATACTTTTGCAGGACCAAGTCACTCCAGTTCCATTCTTAATATTTTTGATTTTGCGTGGGAAAAGGGGTGTAGATTGCATAATACAAAGGAACATAATGAAAGGAATTGTCCCCAAATCACTAGGTATACCCATTGTCTCCATGCTCAAGTGGATGATTTGGAACTTGTGCCAAGTGAGGGTCCACCCCAACATCAACAAGGAGATGACAACATTTTAGTGGTGGAAACTCTATATCGTCAAGAAAGTGAAAATGAGGAAGAAGAGGATGAAATATTGGAATAGGAAGTGCAAGCTTTTAGAGAATTTAGAAAGGGGAACCATGGATACCATTTGAGGAGTAAGTCCAAAACCCCTAAAACTTCCTCAACTCCACCAAACAACTCTATTCTTCCTCCCGATACTAAGGCTGATAATAATCTCCCTCCTCCATCTAGAAGAGAAATGTCTAAGGACATGCAAAAAACATTGAAGCTTGAGAAGTCAACTTATGACATAGTGGAGGATTTAAGGAAGTCCAAGTCTAGCCTTTCATTTTTAGAGGCGGCTAGGTTGCCTGGCCAAAAGGAAGCATTGATAAAGGCTTTGGACTCACCTAGTCAAATACAGGAAGGAAAGGAAGTTGAATCTCACATGGTTTTACGAAAGAAAAGACAAGATGTCCCTCCTTTTTTATTGACTGTGAGGATTGCTGGCAAAAATTTGCATAATTTTTTGATTGACACAGGTGCCACAAGTAACCTCATGCCTTCAGAAATTTGTCAAATGCTAGGCCTAGAGCCTGTTTCTTCTAAATGCAAGGTTTTGCAATTGGATAGGTTTGAGGTAAATGTGGTAGGGACCCTCTACGATGATAAGATCCAACTCAATTCTGAACCTAGGGTCCAATAGGTGGTTGATATTTTTGTGGTCAATATCCCAAGTCGATATGGAATGCTACTTGTGAGGGATTGGATGAAAATTTTGAATGGTTATTTCTCCACTGATTGCTCACACATGTGGCTACCCTGGAAAGGGATTGCTAATCAAATTAGAGTGGAAAATGAGCCAAGGCTTAAGGAAATCATCACAGAATTCAACAAGCCAAATGAAGTTTAATTTTTTGAACCTGAGTTAGGAGTCTATGCTTTTGATGTTGAAAGAGCTACCGAAGAACCTCAAAAAGAAACATTTTCTTGTAGCTCTTTTGAAGAAGATAATCTCATGTGGTTACTCAAGTTTGATGGATCTAAGTCAAAACAAGGGGTAGGAGCTGGAGTTGAACTCACTTGTCCAAGAAGTAAACCATTGTTTGCTGCCTATAGATTGCAATTTCCTTGCACTAGAAACATGGCAAAATATGAAGCTCTTATCTTTGGATTACAATTGGCTTTGAGCAAGAAGGTTAAGTGTTTGAAAGTATTGGGAGATTCGGAGTTGGTGGTCAAACAAGTTAAAGGACAATATACATGTCGCGACAAGAGATTGAACCTTTATAGAACTAGGGTGAGGGACCTCATTGAGGAATTTGATGCTTTTAATATATCCCTTATTTCTAGGAAAGGAAATCGTATAGCTAATTCTCTTGCAGTCGCTATAGGCATGCTAAATCCAGTTGACATAAAAAAATGCAAGAAGTTTTCCATTGAGTTAGTCCCTTGCCCATCGATACCTGATAACATCAAAAACTTCCAAGTTTTTGAGAATGATCGACACATTTTTAAATTTGTCACCAATTCGGGTATTTTTGAAGACCAAGTGATTGATGAAGATCAAAGGTGGCAAGAAGAAATAGAAGAAGAAAGCGAAGCTTCATTTCAATCCAACAAGATACCTAAGAACATTGTTTCATTGGAGAAGATGTTTGATATGGGATATAAATCTAGAAAAGGAAAAAGGGTTCCACTTCCTAAAGATGCTTGTGACCTGATCAATATAGGGAGTGTAGATAATCCGCATGAAGTGTACATTGCAAAGGCATGTACAACTTATGAGAGAGAAAATATAATACGTGCATTAAAGTATTACATGGATTGCATTGCTTGGAATTACAATGAGTTGAAAACGTATGATCAAAATGTTATTATGCACACCATCCCTTTAAAACCGGATTCCAAACCCTTCAGACAAAGACAACAACCTGTTAACCCATTACTTGAGCCCTTGATAGAGAAAGAGGTCAAGCGATTTTTGGACGCAAATATAATCTTTCCCGTTAGGCACTCAACTTGGGTCGCTAATCTTATTTCGATGAGAAAGAAGAATGGAGATATAAGGCTATGCATAGATTTTAGAAATCTCAACAAAGCCTCACAAAAGGATAATTACCCACTGCCATCAATTGATGAAATCTTGCAAATGGTGAATGGGTCTGAAATGATGTCTTTTCTTGATGGGTATTCTGGATACAATCAAATTCTTATTCATCCCAATGATAGGATGAAGACGACCTTCACAACCAAATGGGGAACATTTGCCTATAGAAGAATGCCTTTCGAATTATTAAATGCAGGTGCAACATTTCAACATGCCATGGATTATGCATTTAAAGGGATCATAGGTAAATGTATCATTGTGTATGTGGATGACATTCTTGTGTTTTCAAAGGAAAGAGAAGACCATGTGAAATATTTGAGGAAAGTTCTCCAAAGGTGTAGAGAGCACGAAATTTCTTTAAATCCAAAAAAATGCATCTTTGGAGTGATAGAAGGAAGATTTCTTGGCCATATCATTTCAAAATAAGGTATCTCCATTGATCCGAAAAGGATAGAAGCTATCCAAAACTTGCCTCTCCCAGGTAGCAAAAAGGAATTGAGATATTTCTTTGGGAAAATCAATTTTGTGAGGAATTTTATTTTTGGCTTCACTGAGATAGCTAAACCACTGAATGAGATGCTCAAAAAGGATGTGAATGTTAGATGGAACGAAGAAAGTAGGGTTGCCTTTCAAAGCATCAAGGATGCTATTTCTAGATCCCCTATCCTTATAAGTCCAGATTATTCTAAGCCTTTATTTATTTATGCTTTTGCATCTGAACACTCTTTTGCGAGTGTCTTGACTCAGAAAGGTAAAGATAACACAGAAAATCCCATAGCTTTTCTAAGTGCTCCTTTGAAGGATGCTCAATTGAGGTATTCCATTCTCGATAAGCAAATGTATGCACTTTTCAAAATAGTAAAAAAATTTAGACATTACATTGGGCATAGTAGGGTCTTTGCCATTGTGCCTGACCTTGCTGTCAAAACCATGTTTGTGCAAAATGAGCTAGGTGAGAGAAGAGGTAAATGGATTTCTACCATTCAAGAATTTGATCTCGAAATTCAACCCATGAAATTAGTTCATGGACAAGGACTTGTGAAAACAATTGCTGAGAACAATCCCCAAATCACGTGCCAATATTTAAATGTAGAGCACATTTCCAAATATGATTGGTATGTTGATATTGTGTATTTTCTATTAAATGGTAAGTGTCCATCACATCTTAATTCTACTCAAAGAAGAGCCTTGAGACTTAAATCTGCCAATTATCTTATTAGGTCTGGTGCTCTTTACAGGAAAAATCATGAGGGAATTTACCTACGATGCTTAAATCAAGAAGAAGCTACCAATGTTTTGCAAGAGTTTCATGGTAAATATGGAACTGGCCATGGTTCGACAAATTCAATAGCACATCAAATCTTAAGAGCGGGATATTATTGGCCCCACATTTTTAAAGATGCACATGCACACGTGCGATCTTGCCATATTTGTCAAGTGGTTGCCAATAGAGAAAGGAATGCAACTATGCCATTGCAACCTGTAGTTGAGATGAGACCATTTGCACAATGGGGATTAGACTTCATTGGGGTTATTAACCCAAATTATTTAGATTCCCATAAATTCATACTCACAGCTATAGATTATTGCACTAGGTGGGCAGAAGCAATTCCTACGAAGCATTCCACCACGGATGTGGTAATAAAGTTCCTCGAAGATCACATCGTAACAAGGTTTGGAATGCCCGATTCTATTGTAAGTGATAATGGTAAGGCTTTTGTTTCCACTCAATTTGCAAATTGGGCATATGATAATAAGGTGAGTTTAAAGTTTTCGTCTAACTATTACCCTCAAGGCAATGGTTTGGCAGAATCTTCAAATAAAAATTTGTTAACCATCATTAAGAAGTTATTGGAAAAGAATTCTTGGGATTGGCACAACCAATTAAAATTTGCTCTTTGGGCAGATAGGACTAGAGAAAAAGAATCAATAGGGAATACACCTTATCATCTAGTTTATGGGCAAGATCCAAATTTTCTTGCAAATTTGAAGCTTCAAACCCTTCGTTTCACACAAGAATACCTTGGAACTGATAATCACATTGAGGCTAGACTAAGTCATCTAATGCACCTTGATGAAAAAAGAGAAGAAGCCATGCTCCACATGAGCAAACATCAAGATGTGGTCAAAATATGGTTTGATAAAAGAGCCAAAATTAAGTCTTTTAGGATCTCTGACTTGGTTTTATTGTGGGATAAAAAACATGAGGAGAAAGGGGATCACAAAAAGTTTGATTGTCTTTGGTTAGGCCCTTATCAAATTTCCGAAATCCTAGGGGAAAATACTTTCAGACTAAGAACTTTGGATGGGAAATATTTGATGTTACCGGTTAATGGGAAAGTTCTAAAGCATTATTTTAGCCCTTAAGTCATGTGAGATTTGTACCATATTGTACATTTGTATATAATTTTTTTTTTTTTTGGTTTTGATGTTGGTTTTGCATTTCAGTTTTGGTTTCAAGTTGTGTGTGGGTCCTTTGGACATTTTTGGTTTGTCTTGAAAAAAAAAAAAAAATGAGATGTCAACTTATGTCCTTATGAATGTTGACTAAGACTAAGAGAATATGAAACATCGGAATTGTATTGCAGAAAGCTCCACGAGTATCGCAAACACATTAAAGAATATCGTTTGGAACTTGTGATGCATGAAGTTGTCAGTTTTACAAATTATGGCAAAGTAGGTGGTATACTCCATCCGCATTTCAAAAAGAGCAATGCATTCATCCATATCTCATGTTACATTCCACATTGCATATACATTTCATCTCAGTTGCATCTACATTTCAAGTACAATCATTGAAAAGGTGTTGAATCCTCTTAGGGTTATTACATAACATATATTAAAAGGATCCTAAGGTTGGGAACTGATGCCCGAACTATCTTGAACCAAGAACATTCTACACATATTAAAGAGGATCTTGAGCAAAATGGTCAAAACCATACTTGGAAGAAAAGGTGAGGTGAAAGGAGTATTTCGTGTTTGTCCTATCATGCAACATAATCCTTAAAATAGTGGTTTTTACCACTCCCATAGAGCTTAAAGCCTAAAATTAGAGTAGTAAGGATAGGGTTAAATCCCCATCGAACTTAGGTTGAGGATCCAACTCCCCAAAGCTCTGATTTGACCTTCATGGAGTAGTAAGGATAGGGTCTAATTCTCATCTCGCTTAGGTTGAGAATCCGATTCCCCAAAGCTTCTATTTTGCCTCCATCACACGTTAAGAAATTAAAAGCACGATCTACACTCAAGAACTTGAAATTCTAAAGCAAATATTTTTCATTTCATCATTAATATTGGATTGGAAGGATCATACTACATGTCCCTTGCAAGGATGGGTAGTCATCCCCAAGGTTCAAGAAATCAAAAGTAAAGCCAAATCTTGGATTATGGGGTTAATCTCCACCGGGGCTATAGACACCTGATTGGTAGTGGAGTATGCTCATGCGTGGCAACATGTCTTGTCTAAAAGCAAGACCACTGACTACTCAAACGGATAGGCTAGCTTGACAGTTTCATCCATAATAGGTTAAATCATTTTGTTCAAGATGAGGTAATGAACTCTAGATCATAGTAGTAAGGATAGGGTTAAATTTCCATCTCGCTTAGGTTGGGAATCCTATTCCCCAAAGCTCTGATTTCACTTACACTTGCACATGGGTTCAAGATGGTAGTGACACATAACCAACTTTGGGATCTAATAAATTAATTCAATATACACATATTTGGTCCTAAGAGGGTTTGACAGTTTTAACATGTTTGTTCATGGTACTAGAAAGTTTAAGCCTTTGCAAAGTAGGTTGTTATATCTCTAGCATCTTCACCATATATTAAATCCTATAGGAATCATCCATAACTTCTCATATGCACGAATCATAAGTGAAACAGATGATGGAATGTTGATCAATTTCAAACGATAAAGAATGAATCACACCGCACACGTTGAGCTGACATTGAATAATTCTAATGCTTCATGTATTTCTCATCTAGTCTCATTCTTGGGATATTTTCTGATGCTTGTGTTTGATTTTTGTAGGTTTTTAGGTTGGGTTCTCACCGAAATGCTTAGGAGCATTTCCCAGCAGAGTCGCCATTTTTTGTGGCTGCTCCACAATGTACCCCAAAATTGGGGACCCACCTTTTTATTTTTGGTATTTGGGTGTTTGCATGTTGGTTTCGAGTGTCTAATGCTCGAATTGTTTTGAATTTGCATTTATCATTAGTTTTTGTCAATAATATTTTCTTGTCGATGATATTTTATTGTCGACGACTTTTTTTTGTTGACAAGTTTTTATCGTCAAATTCTTGTCGACGATTTTTTTTTTTATTGTCAAATTGTTGTCATTGATTTTTGTTGTCAGCATTTTGTTGTTGTTATCGACAATTTTTTGTTATTGTTGATAAATTTTTATCGTCATCTCTTATGGTCATCATTTTACGATTTTATTGTTAGTTGAGGTTTTCTTTGTTTGTAAGTTTGAAATAATAATAAAAATATATATATTATTATATATTTCTTATATATAATAATATATATTTAAAAAAAAAGGGGGAAAAATTAAAATAAAAAATAAAATAAGCTTCCATTTACTTATATAAAGTAGACGTAGTTATTGTTTAAAGGTCTTTTTATTTTTCGATTATGGTGGCGGCATTACCATGTTATGGAGCTAATAATCAAGTTTTTGTTATGTGGCAGGTTTGGATGGCATGTTGGGTGACTTAATCGGCGAAGCCCCTCTGATGATGTGGAGAGAAGACTAGCGACTAGTAAAACGTGCATTCTTATGGAAACGATACCAAATATAAAGAAACGACAGCGCATAGTAGCCAAGGGTATAAAGGTGGATATGCCAATGGATGACATGGCCTACAAAGTGGTTTTCGAACAGAGTGGATTTTGACCCCTTTTAAACCCGGCTATTTGTAGAGATAATACGGAGTGGGCAGAGGAATACCAAGAAGTTACTGGTGCAGACCAACGATGGGATTTCTACCTCTGAAAGTGGTAGTCATATTAGGATAGATGCAGCGGGCATATTGGTTGGTGGACAGTGGTCTCAGGCAAGGCGGTTATGTTACGGTGAGAGCAATGCGGTGGGCATTGACACTAGTGATTTGTGGACACAACGACGTATATGCAGCATGGTATAAGGATACCAAGACCCACGTGATTACACAAAGACACTAGGGGTGAATATAAACATGGTGATGCCTCCTGTGTCCTTCAGTTTTGGGCCCCACACGACACAGTACAACGTGGCGAGCAATCGACATATGGTTTGAGATGGAGAGTGAGTATGGCAGGGTTGATGACTAGTGCTCTCTCAAGATGCTAGCCACACTTCGACGATGACAACGCGACGGTGATGGGACCAACACCGAATGGGATAGAAGAAGAGGTATTGAAGTGGAACAAAATCCTAGCATAGCGAATGTAGTGCAACATCGAAACGTTGAAGGTCCCTGTTACTTTAGCAGTGTGTGAGGAGTAGCGGAGATCATTGCCTAAAGAGATTCACCCCACAACAATGCAATGATCTGATCTATTTTACATAGCACTGGCATGGGAATGTTTGATTATTTTTAAAAAATTGAAGAAGTATTTGCAAAAACAATAAAAAACAAAAAGTACCTTTGTCTATGGTAAGTTTGGATAAAACATTGATGTTGTGGGCACGTGTGGGGTTGGATCCCCCGACCTACTACTGTCCAAATATTTTTGCGTGACCAAGCAACCATCCTGACTCCTCGAGCCATTGAAATAGAAGGAAGAACACATTCTATTTGAACACCATCGTAAAAAAAATTCGACAAAAAAAATAGCATTCTACGCTGCACGGGGTTTGAACCCCTAACCTCCTACAAAGCTCCCTAGCGCTAGCCTACCAACCATCTTGGCTATCACTTAGGGTGGGAACAAATGGGAGGCTTGTGCTATTTGAAGACATAGCCTTCCTGTATTACTTAAATAAAAATATGGGAATTATCCCACATGCAGCGCATAAAGGAAATTTGGAGATTTAAAACTATAAACGGTTACCTTAATTATTGATTACCTTCAGGTAATTATAAGGCTTTGAACGAGTTTTACCATCAACCATGATGAACTAGACCATGCCACGTGTTTGATGTTTTGGATCGCCAGGTCACTACCAAACTGGATTAATTCCATGTTAGCCGTACTTACCACATCACCATAATCCACACATTAGAATCTTGATCTTTGTGCCATCTACCAAGTCAGGTCTACCATGTCAACCAACAGTCACGTGAACCTATCACATCAACTTCTCAAATTTTGTGTAGAAGTCTAGATCGACAGTTTTTATCAAAGTATTGGCTAGTGGTCTGCCTTGGAGTTTATCTCGAGTGTTCAATCAAGAGTCAAGGGTCCTGCTCCTCAGGATTTGTGCCCTACCTCAAAAAACTAGACTGTCTACACCATCATCCAGTTCCATTGCTCTGATACCATGAAAGAGTAAGGTGAGCATTACCAATGTATTCTGAACGATCCAAATAAATAGTACATTGCATTGGTGGTTTGAATAACCAACCTAACCATAACCAACCTAACCACCTTATATGTGCTTAACACTAATGTGATAAACTTAACAATAATGTAATCAACAATCTACTCTAACATTCATATATTATATTTCTTAAGGTTCTCTATTATATATAATGCTTTTAGAGAGTGCACTTGTTTAATAGGACACTACACCCATAGGGGCCATGATATTTCTACTATTGATGGTTGAGATATGATTACTTACATGAGTGTGAACTCATATTGATTAGGTCCTTTTTATATATATGTTGAATCTCTTAGGATATATGTTTTTTGAAAAGAGATTCTACCTAAATTTTGTGCTTCCCTTTGTATGTTGTTTCTATTTTTTCAATTGCTTTTCTTTTGGCTTTAGTTATGTAGTAAGCATGCACATGGGTTTTCATCACTTCCTTTTCACTAGATATCATAGACATATTTACTTCATTCTAAGATATTAAGATTTTTTCAAGGGCATTTCACCTGTATGAGGTTGATGGTTATTTTAAGTTTTTATTATTATGTCGTTGGATGAAAGTGCTAGGGTTTTCTTAACATTCCTTTAAGACCTGTTGTGGCTGCTCCACAACGTACCCCAAAATTGGGGACCCACATTTTTATTTTTGGTATTTGGGTGTTTGCATGTTGGTTTCGAGTGTCTAATGCTCGACTTGTTTTGAATTTGCATTTATCATTAGTTTTTGTCAATAATATTTTCTTGTCAACGATATTTTATTGTCGATGACTTTTTTTGTTGACGAGTTTTTATCGTCAAATTCTTGTCGACGATTTTTTTTTTTTTTATCGTCAAATTGTTGTCATTGATTTTTGTTGTCAGCATTTTGTTGTTGTTATCGACAATTTTTTGTTATTGTTGATAAATTTTTATCGTCATCTCTTATGGTCATCATTTTACGATTTTATTGTTAGTTGAGGTTTTCTTTGTTTGTAAGTTTGAAATAATAATAAAAATATATATATTATTATATATTTCTTATATATAATAATATATATTTAAAAAAAAAGGGGAAAAAATAAAATAAGCTTCCATTTACTTATATAAAGTAGACGTAGTTATTGTTTAAAGGTCTTTTTATTTTTTGATTATGGTGGCGGCATTACCATGTTATGGAGCTAATAATCAAGTTTTTGTTATGTGGCAGGTTCGGATGGCATGTTGGGTGACTTAATCGACAAAGCCCCTCCGATGATGTGGAGAGAAGACTAGCGACTAGTAAAACGTGCATTCTTATGGAAACGATACCAAATATAAAGAAACGACAACGCATAGTAGCCAAGGGCATAAAGGTGGATATGACAATGGATGACATGGCCTACAAAGTGGTCTTCGAACAGAGTGGATTTTGACCCCTTTTAAACCCGGCTATTTGTAGAGATAATACGGAGTGGGCAGAGGAATACCAAGAAGTTACCGGTGTAGACCAACGATGGGATTTCTACCTTCAAAAGTGGTAGTCATATTAGGATAGATGCAACGGGCATACTGGTTGGTGGATAGTGGTCTTAGGCAAGGTGGTTATGTTACGGTGAGAGCAATGTAGTAGGCATTGACACTGGTGATTTGTGGATGCAATGATGTATATGCAGCATGGTATAAGGATACCAAGACCCACGTGATTACACGAAGACACTAGGGGTGAATATAAACATGGTGATGCCTCTTGTGTCCTTTAGTTTTGGGCCCCACACGATGCAGTACAGCGTGGCGGGAAATCGACATATGGTTTGAGATGGAGAGTGAGTATGGCAGGGTTGATGACTAGTGCTCTCTCAAGACGCTAGCCACACTTCAATGATGACAATGTGACGGTGATGGGACCAACACCAAATGGTATAGAAGAAGAGGTATTAAAGTGGAACAAAATCCCAACATAGCGAATGCAATGCAACATTGAAACATTGAATGTCCCTGTTACTTTAGTAGTGTGTGAGGAGTAGTAGAGATCATTGCCTAAAGAGATTCACCCCACAACAATGCAATGATCTGATCTATTTTACATAGCACTCAGCCCATCCAAATGGTTTCATGGGCAGCTTACTCGGTGGTGAATGTGTCATGGAAACTCCACCAGGAGAATGTTTCAAAGGCGAACGACCAACAAAATGCCAAGATGCTATTAGTACCTCATCCATAGTACATCTTCCATCTGAAAAGGTAAAATTAGACAACCAAAATATGACTCAGTTGGGTGTAGACTCCGATAGCTATGGAGTGGGACAACCTAAACATAAAACCAGACATGAGGAGGAAGATAGATAACATGGGCAAGGTTGCTTTTCGCTTGATTGGACTAAACCTCCTCCCCGATAATCTACTCAAACACTATCATGTCCGAATTCGTTCGAATTCAAAAGAGAATGTCTCAAATCTCTATTAGAGATACAGTGTGAATATAATTCGGAGTGTCGAAGTCAAAAGAAGTACCTTGTATTAAGGTATCCCCTCCTCCATTTCAAGTCGTTGCTTACCAGCTCACTGTTCCTGACACGGTGATGAATGTAGTTGACAGTCCCATCTAAAATTAGAATCCATGCTGAAATCAAACTGCAGGCCAAGACGGGAAGGTGCGTGGAGAACAAGCATGTGGTATGTTGTCCCTCTTGATGAAATGCACGTGGCTGATTAGGTGATGTGCAAATGGCTGTGGACGTTCTTAGGAGGGCCTGGTGGTCACGATTTGAAGCATACCGAAACAGATGGAATAATGATTCGTCACGACTATCATTGGAGATCATGGTCCATTGTGCTCATGGACATAGTGGGTTGTAGGGAATGAACAAGGCTTTTAGTTGGATTGTATTAAAGGCGCATGGGAATCCCACATAAATCCAAGCGTTACAAAAGGAAGCATCATTTGAAATAACAACGAAACGTTTGGAAAATATTCGAACGAGCTGGCTTGTGCCTATTGTCACCAAATAAATGAAGACAAATCAGAATCAAAGGGAATTGTTGTAAGAGAAATGAAAAGACATGCACGAAGAAAATGAAAAAAAATAGAGCCTTGGAAGATGAGACAAATCGAATGGATAAAAAAATGAAACGAAGAGTCTTTTCAAAAATTTTAAAAACCCAAATGAAGGCTTGTACAGGGGTTGGAAACTGCTGCAAGCAAAGTTGCAGATTTGAAGGCAAGAGGGCTATTCTGGACTTGTTTGGGGCTATTTTTCTTCCATGGACTGGTTTGGGAAAACCAGAAATTCTGCTATTGTAAATGAACATTTTTAATGCAGAAATTTTTAGAAAGTTGCATTTTATGGGCAAGAAAGGAGGAGTCATTTTCTGCATGCAAGATTAAATGTTTATTTTTTTCCCCTTTTCAGATTTTAGGCTTGTAAATGGAGTTTATGCAAGTTTCTTGGTTGCTTCATGCTAATGTTTAAATTTGAAAAATCTCATTTAAAACCCTAGAAGCCAGCACTTAGCTTATCCGGATTGTGCTTGTTTTGCAAGTCCAATAGGTTAGGTTGCATGCATGAAAACCTCGTATCTTCGGTTTTTCCAGAATAGGATAGCATCAAACTGAATGTATCTTGTGTTCCATTTTCTGCATTTTATTTTTCCAAAAATTTTAATTTTTTTTTAATTTTCAGGCATTAAAATAAACATTTAAAAATTTTCAAAATCCAAAAATAATTTCACCATTGCGTAGGTTATACTTCATACTTACAATACGCACTTTGAAATTTCATTTTCGGAGTTGTTTAGTATTTTTAAAAATTCATCGAAGTTGCTGGTTTATTGCAGATTTTAAAAAATTCAAAAATAGAAAATTTCCATTCTAAGGTCAAATTTCAATTTTTAGTTTTGTTTTGCACTAATGAGCCTATGATGACATTCCTTTCATGAAAATTCCAATTTCATTGAAGGAGTTATGTTTTATGGCATTTTCACAAATTTCCATTTTGAGCCTAAAATTACCCTCTTCATAAAAATTCTAATTTTACAAAAGAGGGGTAATTTGAGTATTACATTGAAGGTATTTTCTTCAAAGCACTTAATTGTTCATCTTGATGAAAATTTGATTTCATTTAAGAGGGATAAGTTAAAGTGACATTTAAAGCCCTTTATTCAAGGCCATAAATTATTGCCTCTTTGTGAAAATCTATTTCACCAAAGAGGGATGGTTTATCGATCACATTGAAAGCTATCTTCATCTTCATGATAAGAAGCCATATTTGGAATTAATAAAGAAGATAAAATCTACCTTAAAACTCTCAAGATAAAAGGAATTAAGGCACTACATCATGGTCATATGAGGGCCAACTCACATTTGCTTTATTTTGGTTCAATGAACAATCACTAAAGTTTCATGGTAAAATAAACCAACATTGCCCCTTGTTTACAGTTACTTGCAATCACTAAGGTGTTCCAAGCATTTAAATTGAATATCTCTATTTGAGATTACTAATACACATATGCAAATGCTAATATAGCAGAGACCTTGGAGAAGTTGTTTGTTTAACTTCTTTGCAAGAGGGGATTTGGAACCCAAATCTTAAGGGAGAGTGTACTTTCACAATTGGATGAAAATACCACTCAACAAGACCCTTTCAAGTAGAATATTAATTTTATTTAATTTGGAGTTATCAGTAGTATGGGGATTGAAATAGGGAGTGAATTGGAGATGGTAGATGTAGATGGTGTTGCTTGAGAGGATATTACCTAGCTATTCTAAGTATGTTGGCATGAGGATTGATCATTGAGGAATAGGGGCATTAGGGGCCTAGGAAAAAAATTTAAATTTGCATCATGTTATTTTTAGCTATGATAGAAATCCCATAGACCTTTGGTAAATAATTCTCCTCTTTTGCCTTTATCATCATGGATATCTCAGAATCTAAGGCTCTTAAATTTATCTGGCCAAAGAAATATTGTAGTCCCTTTTATGGCTTGATAATGAGAGGTTAGCAATATATTCAACTCAATATAGATCTATGGAAATATCATCCTTTGATACAATGTGCCTTAAAAATATTTCTTGTGGTACATAAAAGAACATTTCTTTATATTGAGGTATACCCCAAATTCCTGATGTCACTGAAAGATCTTTTCTATGTGTTCTAAATGATCTTATTTCCTTTTAGAGAATATTGTGAGATCATCCAAGCATATTACTATTATTTTATTTATCAAGTCATGGAAACCAATATCCATAGTTCTCTAGAATGTTTCTTTAGTATAAGATAACCCAAAAGGCATTATTTGATATGTAAAAGTTCCTCGTTTTGTGGTGAAAGTTGTCTTTTGTTGATCCTCATCCTTTACCCACACTTGATTAAAACCAAAAAACTCGTTCAATAATAAAAATATTTTGTAACCTACAATTGTTTGGAGGGTTTTTTTCATAGAAGGCAAAGAATAATGATATTTTATAGAAACCTTCTTCAAATATCTAAAATCAACACATAATTTTATCTCACCATTTTTATTTCTTCCAAGTACCATATTGGATACCCATGTGGTCTATTTTATTGGGTATATGATATTTGATTTAATCAGCTTGCATAGTTATTTCCATATGGGAGGCTCAATTTTTGTATTAACTGACCTTAAATAGTAATTTAAAATAAGAAGTGTACATGACTAAACCTGAAGGATTTGTTGTACAAGGACAAGAACAAAAAGTTTGCAAATTGATCAAGTCCTTATATGGGTTGAAACAATCTCCGAGAGCTTGGTACATAAATATTGATAATCACCTCCTGCAACATGGTGTTAAGAGAAGTCCCTCATATGCCAATCTCTATTTTAAGAAAGTTGGTTCTAAAATAGTGATCCTTGTGCTTTATGTTGACAATCTAATCATAATTTGCAGCTCAAAAAATATTATTGAAGTAGTGATGGGTGACTTGAAGAAGTCATTTGAAATGCCATATATAGGACTTCTCCATTATTGTATTAGCTTAGAAGTTGTGCAGAAAAAAAACCACATCAGGGCTACACAAATGAAGTATGCCAAGGCATTAATTGTAAAATATTGAATGACATATTGTAAGCCCAAAGCAACTCCAATGGAAATAGGGTTACAACTATCTCAATACAATAAATCTCCTCAGGTAGATGAAACTCTCTATAGATAGTTGATTGGGAGTCTCATATACCTGATGAACACCAAGCCGGATATCAGCTTTATTGTAAGCTATCTTTCGAGGGTCATGTAGGAACCTAAGGTCAATCATTGTAAGGCAGTAAAGTGAGTTATACACTATGTCCATGGAACAATAGAATATGACCTATATTACAAGAAGAATGATAAGTTATTCTTGCAAGGATACATGAACTCGAATTATGATGGATCTATAGATGACAAAAAAATCAACAACCATCTAATTATAGCTCATCAAATATATCAATGTGAGCTTATATATAGCTAACTATAGGTTATCTAAATAATTAAATACTATAATAATTAATTTTCCTAACACTCACAATCTTAGCCTTAGGATATAACTTGATTTTGTGTTGGATAATATCTTTACTATATCCCTTGAGGTCCTCATATGTCCAAGCCATTATTTCTTTGTACTTATGGAATAACTTAATAAGAGACTCCTTTTTCTTTTATGTGACTACTTCACCTATCTTTAACACTTTTCTTGGAGCCACTTCTACCTATTGGTAATATTTCTTATTAGCAGTAATTCCTTTTTTTCCTTTGAACCTACCAATTGGGGTAAAGAGATATTCCAAGGTGATTAGTCCTTTCAGTAACTTGTTGGATTTGTTGGACATTTTGAGTCCCTAAGTCAAAGTTGTCATTGATGTCAAGATGCCAGTGATAGCTCTTCTCCAGTTCGAGTGCAAAGTTTAATGGAAGTCATAATGGGTCAAAATATCTTCAGTGAACACCCAAGAGAATGGGTCAGAAAGTGGTTTTACTTCTTCCAAGGAAGCATTTATCCGAGACAGTGAAAAGGTATAATATTATAATTATTATTATAATATTATTAAAGTGACTTTGAGAAAACCCAAATAAAATATTTATAATTTTGATTATAATATTTTATAAATGAAAAGGTATTAAGTATTCTTTATAAAACCCAAGGTTGGGTTTAAGGCAAATGTTTCAAAGCTTGATGGCAATTTTATTTACCCAAACCTAAAGTTGGGTTGGTTTTAAATTAAAGGCATTCGAAGCCTTTACCGCCGACGTCATGGAAGGAAGCATGGTGAGCACCGACGTCGTTAATGCAATGGAGGAGCATATAAATATGCCCAAAGTCCTAAGTTTCAATTATCCTTGCTCGAATCGGAAATTTGGTGGCATGCGAAAAGAGAGCTCGTGTATTTCTGAAAATGTGGTAGCGAAGCGAATAAAGGAGGAAGTTTCCATCCTCAAAATCGCATTGGGTAAGCATGGCCTGGTGGTAGTTTGGAAAGCGTGAAGGCACTGGCAGCGAGAAGGTTTGCATTCGAATCTCCACGGTGCATCATTTGGTGTGTTGATTGAGGCGCCCAAGGCGCACGACCTTTTGCCTTAGGCGGAAGGAGACTTGAGATTAAGAAGCACGTGGTGCTTCTTTAATCTCGAACGAGCGTGTGGCTCATGCGGTGACTTTGGCCATGGCTAAGGCGCTTGTGTTGAGGCAAGGTTGAGGGTTCGATTCCCTCCGAAGATGAGGTACTAATTTTTTATTTTAATTTTTATTAGTTGCCTAATGTTGGAGGAATAAGGGTGAATAATTGATTATTATTTTTGAATATACATTAAGGCATAAATTTTATGGTGAATGATTGTTGAGGATTATTTTGGAGGGATTGGTATTTGAGATTTATTATTTTAGGAGTAATAAGGAGTTTTAGTAAAGTCTTGATTAAATTCTTATTAAGACTTTTGAGCATTATTTTTGTATAAGGGTTTTTCTATTAAAAGAAGACTATGGTGAATGTTATTTTTGAGTTGGAGTAATAAGGTGTATTTTGGGTCATCATTTTGCATTGTGTTATTATTAAAGTCTTCTAACCCTTATTGAGATTGGAAAAGAGAAATTTGTGAGTGTGGCAGATTTGTGAGATCAACTCCTTGTCAAGCAAAAAGGTATGAGCAAATTCTTCCTTGGTTGTGTTGGTTGATTGGCTTTCTTGAAAATTAAGTTTGGAGTGAAAAGGATTTGATTAGGGTTTCCTTTTGGAAAGTGTTTGAGTTAATGCTTCAAGGTTTTTTATTAATCTCTTTTTTAATTAAGTGTTGTGATTAAAACTTTTTTTTATTAAAATTTTTTATTAATATTGATTTATGAGCATTGTTGTTGAAGTGAGTTGTTATGCAAAGAACTTGAACTAGAGTTTGAAAAGAACATGAGTATCATTGTTATGTGAGATTTGTTGTTGAGCATTGTTGGAAATATTTTGAGTTGGGGTTACATGCTTGGACTAGGGTTTGTGAGTGAGAGTTGGTTCTTGAGTGATTGGTTGAGTAGAGTTGATTGAACCTAGTCAAGTGGATGTATGAAGTGATTGTTCAAGTTCCATGAAATAAACTATTCTATATTCTGATTTGAGTTGTGAAAGAAATTGAGTTGTGAGAATAGAACATATTGAGTCTCTAAAAATTCTCTTTATGCTTCTATGAGATTGAGTTGAGAAAGTGATTGAGTTTTGAGTATAGAACATATTGAGTCTCTAAAAATTCTCTTTATGCTTCTATGAGATTGATTTGAGTTGAGAAAGTGATTGAGCATTGAGTATAGAACATATTGAGTCTCTAACAATTCTCTTTATGTTTCTATGATATTGGACAAGTTCTGTGTGGACTTGTTAAGAAGATTTGAGGTAAGTCTTTGAGAAGACTTGTGGACTGATTTTGTGTGAGCTTTTGTGGAAGCTTACAATACAGATTTGGTTAAGTCCTAGAGAGGACTTATTGAGAAGATTTGGACAAGTTCTATGTGAGCTTGTTGAGCAGATTTGAGCAGGTTCTGAGTGGACCTATTGAGCAGATTTGAGCAAGTTCTGAGTGGACCTATTGAGAAGATTTGAGCAGGTTCTGAGTGGACCTATTGAGTATATTTGAGTAGGTTCTGAGTGGACCTATTGAGAATATTTGAGCAGGTTTGAGTGGACCTATTGAGCAGATTTGAGCAGGTTCTGAGTGGACCTATTGAGCAGATTTGAGTAGGTTCTGAGTGGACCTATTGAGAAGATTTGTGCTAGATCGACTGGACTATGTTTAGTGCAGATTTGAGTGGACTTGTGCTAGACCAACTGGACTATGTTTAGTACAAGAGTTGAGCAGATTTGTGCTAGACCGAATGAACTATGTTTAGTGCAAATTTGAGTGAGCTTGTTGAGTAGAGTTGTGCTAGACCGATTGGACTATGTTTAGTACAAAATTGAGATAGAGCTTTGGAGGTGATAGAGTAGAGAGGACAGTAGTCTCCAGTGGATAGAGATCCATCAGCTAGGGTAGTGAGGATAGGTCTTCTGAGTGGGGACAAGAGTCTTCAATGGAGAGAGATCCACAAGCCAGTGTAGTGGAGGTAGTAGTCTTCTAGAGGATCACCAACCAGAGCAGAGGAGAAGGAGTTCTCCTATGGATAGAGATCCACAAACTAGATTTAGGGGATCAACATCTCCTTTGGACAGAGGTCCATAAACATTGTAATCGGGAAAGGATTCCCAAGAGATTAACTAAGAAAGTTTTAGTAAAATATTTTCTCCATGGAGTAGCCCGCATTGGGTGAACCACGTAAATTGTGGTGTCTCTATTGTGTGTGGTGTTGTGTACATTGCTTTGATTACTATTATTGATATTGCTATCTTTACATTGCATATATTGGTTTGAGAGAAAAAGTAAAAAGTGGTCTTATACTGTTCACCCCCCTCTTAGTATAAGCTTGTGTTCTTCAATTGGTATCAGAGCGGGTTCCTTCAGAAGAGTTTGACAGCTTGAAGGAAAAGTGGTCAAGAACACAATGGATCAAAAGGATCAAAGGGATGGGTCCTCATATAATACAACACCAGTATTTGATGGAAGTGACTTCTTGTATTGGTGTATGTTGATGAGATTTCACCTGATGGCACTTGGAAATGAAGTTTGGGATGCAGTGGAACTTGGATATGATCCAACAATCAATCCTCCTATAGATAAGGAAGGTAAGCTTCTAATGCATGCAAATTCAAGAGCTATGAATGCAATTATAAAAGGGTTGCATAGATCAGAATCTATGAAGGTTATGGATTGTAAAACAACAAAAGAAATGTGGGAACTACTGCATAACATATATGAAGGAGATAAAGGTGTCAGGAAAGCTAAGATCAAAAATCTCAAAGGAGAATTTGAAAACTTAAGAATGCGGGATGATGAAAATATTCATGACTATCTCAGTAAGATTGATGAACTTGTACATGAGATGAGAGGACTTGGAATGAAGGTCGATGAATCTGATGCTTGTGATAAGATCTTGAGAACTCTTCCAAAAAGGTACAGTGAAAAGGTCTCTGCTATAGAAACATCAATTGATAGTGATTGTCTGACAAGAAATTCTTTGCTTGGCATGCTTACAACCTTTGAGATAAGAACAAAATATCCTATCCCTCCAAAGGAGGCTGCATTCAAAGCGAACAAGGAAACAAAGGGTAAGAAGTCAGAATCAAGCAATGAGTCTTCTAGTGATGAAGAAGCCAATTATGGTAGAAGAGATAAAGGTTCCAGAAGACCCATAGATCTAAGATCTGTTAAGTGTTTCAATTGTGGAAAGTATGGACATTTTGCAACAGATTGTAAAGAACCAAAGAACAACAATGGTGAAGAAAAATAGGATCACAGGTACAGGGAATCAGAAAGATATAGGCATCAAAAGAAAAGCAAGGATGGACAAAATAGACAAGGAAATAAGTTCTTCCAAAGACAAAAGAGGAGCTACTATGCGGATAATGCAAGTAAGTACTCAAATGATAGTGATGCTAGTTCTTCAGATAATGATAGAGATGAAGTCCTATTTATGATTGAAGAAAAAGAACCAGTTAAGAAAAAGACTCCAGTTATTCTCAAATGTTTTAGATGTGGTAACTTTGGACATCTTGAAGATGATTGTACAAGGGATGGTTATAGTTTCAGTGATGATGAATATGAGAATGCACTTGAAGGACCAGATGAAAATCTTCTAATGGCTTTAGAAGAAGAAGTAAGTGATCCTATAGAAGATAAGCCAAAAGAAAATAAAGATGTGGACAAAGGCAAACAAATAGAAGAATATTCAGAAGAGAATGGATATGATCTCAAGGGAGAACTTATCTATGCCCTTGACATGGTAAAGAAGGTAAGGAAGCAACACTCTAAACTTGAAATTCAGTTTCAAGAATGTGATGAAGAGAGAAGATTGCTCATAGAGGATTTAGAAAAATCAAAGGCTAAGGCAAAAAGGTTCAAGGATAAGTTAGAAGCAAAGATCTTGGAATGTGAGAAGTTAGCACAAGAAGTGGCACTACTAAAAGAATATTTAGAGGACTCCAAGATCAAGATGAAAGGATTCAAGAATAGCTCAAATATTATGGATAAGATAATCAAGGTACAAAGAAGGTCAACAAACAAAACAGGTCTTGGTTTTGAACAAACTCAAAAGAAACAGGAAGGAGAGTTAACTTCAAGTTCTGAAGAGGAAACTTCAGATGAAGATACTTCAGAAGAAGACAGTGTAAAATAAAGTCAGACATCAGAGGAAGAGTTGGACAATAGAGAATTCAACAAAGATAGGAACAATGCACAAAGAAGATACAGATGGAACAACAATCAGAACAGGAGACCAATGAGGTCAAAACAAGGAAGCTTCAATGGAAGATGTTTTTCATGTCACAGGTTTGGGCACATGGCTTCACAATGTAGGACACATGAAAGATAGGAATATGGGAATGGACAACTTTTCCATGGGTATTGCTACTC
Organism: Wollemia nobilis; assembly: GCA_028583015.1. Lineage (NCBI taxonomy): Eukaryota > Viridiplantae > Streptophyta > Pinopsida > Araucariales > Araucariaceae > Wollemia > Wollemia nobilis. The sequence continues at coordinate 2,870,497 of JAQPPZ010003276.1, forward strand.
ATGTAATCAGTTTGGTCACAAGGCAATGAATTGCAGGGTTCATGAAAGAAGAGGATATGGCTTCACTAGGAGAAATCCTAAGACATTTGCACCTCCAAGGAATAATATCATTAAGTGTTATAAGTGCAATAATAATGGTCACACAACAAAATGGTGTAGAGCAGACATTCCAAAAATAGGTATGAACAAGAACATGAATAGGAATAGGAACATGAACAAGAACATGGATGAAGAATAGGAAAACATGAATAGGAATGATGACATAGATAGAAACAATCAGAGGAATCAAAAAATTCAAAAAATAAGAGAAAAGGATAAAGGTAAAGAACAATGCTTTTTGGGAGTAGAAATACTCCCACCCCAGAATTAACCACCTCAAAAGGAGGTGGGGGAGGGGCTAAGCTAAGAGGCTCATTCTTAGCCCCGAGCCCCAAAGGTGACCCTTTGCCATTGATGTCAAAGGGGGAGAGATTTGTGTAATGGGGAGAGATTTGATATTTGAGAGAGCATTGAGCCAGGGGGAGCAGAATAAAAAGAAAGGTCAAAGTTTTAGTAAAAATAATATGGGTTGCCATCAATGACAAAGGGGGAGATTGTTGGACATTTTGAGTCCCTAAGTCAAAGTTGTCATTGATGTCAAGATGCCAGTGATAGCTCTTCTCCAGTTTGAGTGCAAAGTTTAATGGAAGTCATAATGGGTCAAAATATCTTTAGTGAACACCCAAGAGAATGGGTCAGAAAGTGGTTTTACTTCTTCCAAGGAAGCATTTATCCGAGATAGTGAAAAGGTATAATATTATAATTATTATTATAATATTATTAAAGTGACTTTGAGAAAACCCAAATAAAATATTTATAATTTTGATTATAATATTTTATAAATAAAAAGGTTTAAGTATTCTTTATAAAACCCAAGGTTGGGTTTAAGGCAAACGTTTCAAAGCTTGATGGCAATTTTATTTACCCAAACCTAAAGTTGGGTTGGTTTTAAATTAAAGGCATTCGAAGCCTTTACCATCGACGTCATGGAAGGAAGCATGGTGAGCGTCGACATCATTAATGCAATGGAGGAGCATATAAATATGCCCAAAGTCCTAAGTTTCAATTATCCTTGCTCGAATAAAAAAGTGGGTGGCATGTGAAAAGAGAGCTCGTGTATTTCTAGAAGCATGGCAGTGAAGCAAATAAAGGAGGAAGTTTCCATCCTCGAAATTGCATTGGGCAAGCATGGCCTAGTGGTAGTTTGGAAAGCGTGAAGGCACTGGCAATGAAAAGGTTTATGTTGGAATCTCTGTAGTGCATCGTTTGGTGTGTTGATTGAGGCGCCCAAGGCACATGACCTTTTTATTTTTGTGGAAGGAGACTTGAGATTAAGCTAAGGCGCTTGTGTTGAGGTAAGGTTGAGGGTTCGATTCCCTCCGAAGATGAGGTATTAATTTTTTATTTTAATTTTTATTAGTTGCCTAATGTTGGAGGAATAAGGGTGAATAATTGATTATTATTTTTGAATATACATTAAGGCATAAATTTTATGGTGAATGATTGTTGAGGATTATTTTGGAGGGATTGGTATTTGAGATTTATTATTTTAGGAGTAATAAGGAGTTTTAGTAAAGTCTTGATTAAATTCTTATTAAGACTTTTGAGCATTATTTTTGTATAAGGGTTTTTCTATTAAAAGAAGACTATGGTGAATGTTATTTTTGAGTTGGAGTAATAAGGTGTATTTTGGGTCATCATTTTGCATTGTGTTATTATTAAAGTCTTCTAACCCTTATTGAGATTGGAAAAGAGAAATTTGTGAGTGTGGCAGATTTGTGAGATCAACTCCTTGTCAAGAAAAAGGTATGAGCAAATTCTTCTTTGGTTGTGTTGGTTGATTGGATTTCTTGAAAATTAAGTTTGGAGTGAAAAGGATTTGATTAGGGTTTCCTTTTCGAAAGTGTTTGAGTTAATGCTTCAAGGTTTTTCTAGAATTAAGTGTTGTGATTAAAACCTTGTTTATTTTAATTTTTATCATTTTTATGTGAAGATTGATTTATGAGCATTGTTGTTGAAGTGAGTTGTTATGCAAAGAACTTGAACTAGAGTTTGAAAAGAACATGAGTATCATTGTTATGTGAGATTTGTTGTTAAGCATTGTTGGAAACATTTTGAGTTGGGGTTACATGCTTGGACTAGGGTTTGTGAGTAAGAGTTGGTTCTTGAGTGATTGGTTGAGTAGAGTTGATTGAACCTAGTCAAGTGGATGTATGAAGTGATTGTTCAAGTTCCATGAAACAAACTATTCTATATTCTGATTTGAGTTGTGAAAGAAATTGAGTTGTGAGAATAGAACATATTGAGTCTCTAACAATTCTCTTTATGCTTCTATGAGATTGAGTTGAGAAAGTGATTGAGTTTTGAGTATAGAACATATTGAGTCTCTAAAAATTCTCTTTATGCTTCTATGAGATTGATTTGAGTTGAGAAAGTGATTGAGCATTGAGTATAGAACATATTGAGTCTCTAACAATTCTCTTTATGTTTCTATGAGATTGGACAAGTTCGTGTGGACTTGTTAAGCAGATTTGAGGTAAGTCTTTGAGAAGACTTGTGGACTGATTTTGTGTGAGCTTTTGTGGAAGCTTACAATACATATTTGGTTAAGTCCTAGAGAGGACTTATTGAGCAGATTTGGACAAGTTCTATGTGAGCTTGTTGAGCATATTTGAGTAGGTTCTGAGTGGACCTGTTGAGAAGATTTGAGCAGGTTGAGTGGACCTATTGAGAATAAGAGTTATGGACCTATTGAGTATATTTGAGTAGGTTCTGAGTGGACCTATTGAGAATATTTGAGTAGGTTCTAAGTGGACCTATTGAGCAGATTTGAGCAGGTTTTGAGTGGACCTATTGAGCATATTTGAGCAGGTTCTGAGTGGACCTATTGAGCAGATTTGTGCTAGACCGACTGGACTGTGTTTAGTGTAGATTTGAGTGGACTTGTGCTAGACCGACTGGACTATGTTTAGTACAAGAGTTGAGAAGATTTGTGCTAGACCAAATGAACTATGTTTAGTGCAAATTTGAGTGAGCTTAAGTTGAGCAGAGTTGTGCTAGACCGACTGGACTGTGTTTAGTACAGAATTGAGATAGAGCTTTGGAGGTGACAGAGCAGAGAGGATAGTAGTCTCCAGTGGATAGAGATCCATCAGCCAGGGTAGTGAGGATAGGTCTTCTGAGTGGGGACAAGAGTCTTCAGTGGAGAGAGATCCACAAGCCAGTGTAGTGGAGGCAGTAGTCTTCTAGAGGATCACCAACCAGAGCAGAGGAGAAGGAGTTCTCCTATGGATAGAGATCCACAAACCAGATTTAGGGGATCAACATCTCCTTTGGATAGAGGTCCATAAACATTGTAATCGGGAAAGGATTCCCAAGAGATTAACTAAGAAAGTTTTAGTAAAATATTTTCTCCATGGAGTAGCCCGCATTGGGTGAACCACGTAAATTGTGGTGTCTCTATTGTGTGTGGTGTTGTGTACATTGCTTTGATTACTGTTGTTGATATTGCTATCTTTACATTGCATATATTGGTTTGAGAGAAAAAGTAAAAAGTGGTCTTATACTGTTCACCCCCCTCTCAGTATAAGCTTGTGTTCTTCAAGATTTTAATTGGATGATTTAATTTATATATTTCCTCAACTTTTGGAGCTATTTATTTGACATACTCATCTATTTATTTCTAGAATCAAATGATGTGTTCATAACTTTTGAACATTTACCAATTCACTTTATTATTAGGTATGAATAAACCTACTATTATCTTTACTAATTGATGATTTTGGAGTGAATCAATTGATTGGATGACTTTGATATGATCACTACCATTATATCATCATCCAAATTTTGATTCCATAGAATAACATTAATATAATTAACAACATCAAAGTATTCAATTAGATTTCAAATATTGTATTTATAAGATTTCATTAGCTTATTTTTTTCTAGGAATTGCATTCTTACTTGCTTTATAATTAGTTTAGTATCACTGAACATATACAATATCTTGATTCCCATTTTTTCTACCATATAAATACCAAGGGCTAGAGCCTCATATTCAATCACATTGTTTGAAAATGTAAACTATAGTTAGTATGCCTATAATAATTTTGATCCTTCTAGTGAAATCAAACATACACAAGCACCAACCCCATTTCTACTTCTAGTGCCATCAAAGAATAAATTCCATAGCTTGGTGGGTTGCTCCTCCTCTTTTGATATCTGAGGTACAATCATACCTTCTTGGTGAATCACATATCCCCCTATACTAGTTTGTTTACATATTTCATTAGATTCAGGATTTACCTATCAAAAGTCCACTATATCAAATCATTTGAATCATTAGGAATAATTTTTTTATTAGATGCATTTTTTCTAATTAAACTTCCTTTGGGGAGTTATGTTGCTCAACATTTGATTTGACTAGTAGAATTGATTCTACATGGTCAAAATGCAAAGGTTCTATCTGTATCTTCATCTTGACACAATCTTGATCACTAGATAGCATGTGTGTCTAGTCCAAGGATAGGTATCCATTTATTTTAACTGTAAACTCTCTTGATAGATAGACACAAAAGGTTTATGGGAGCTATATTACTACTAAGTCTTGATATACAAACTTGCTCGAGAATATTTGTAACATTAGAAAATATTTTTTGATTATTCTAAGAGTCTACACTGGTGTTCCAACTAGACTATAACTTGACCATTTGAATCATAACTTAATGCCAATGCATCAACTACCCCTTTTGGTATGAAAAACATTCTTGGTCCACTTATGAATCATCTTGCTACCATGAATCAAGGTCAAATAAAATGATCTTGAATTCTCTTTGATCACTTTTGAGGGAAATATTTTTAGGACTATAGATACCTTATTATTATTTAAAGCTTATTTCTCTTTTAGTGCCTCTTCTACTCATTTTATTTGTTCTAGCATAGATATGAATTCCCAAGTGGTATTGCTATAGTAAATTTCTTAAGGTGCTATATTATATTAAATGATTTCAAAGAGTGCACATATTTAATGGGACACTATGCCCATAGGGGTAAGAATATTTTTAATATTGATGACTAGGTAAAGCTTTTTTTCATCCATGTGAACTCATATTTATCAAGTATTTTTTTGGATATGTTGACACTCTCAAGATCTATGCTATTTTTTGAAAAGATATTCTACTAAAATCTGGTGGATCTCTTTGCATGTTGTTTCTCTCTTCTTCAACAAATTTTCTTTCAGCCTTATTTATGTAGTAATCATGTGCCTAGGTTCTCCCCACTTCCTTTTCATTAGATATCATAGGCACATTTTCTTCATTTCAAAATATTAAAATTTATTGAGGGGTATTCCATTTGTATGAGGTTGACGGCTATTCTAAGTTTTTGTTGTGATGCTATTGGATGAAAGGGATGGGGTTGTTTTGATATTCTTTTGAGACCATTTCAAGCATACTATAAATTGTATTTAATTTAAAATTATTAGTAGCATAGGGAATTAGAACAAGGAATGAGTTAGATATGGTGAATGTGGATAGTGCTGGTTAAGAGGATATTACCTAGCTATTCTGAATATATTGGTATGGGGATTGATCATTGGGGAATAGGGGTATTAGGGGTATAGGGGGCAACATTCTAATTTGTATTAAGTCATTTTAGCTATAATAAAAGTCCCATCGACCTCTTGTAAAGAATTCCCCCATTTTCCCTTGATCATCATGGATATCATAGAATATAAGGCTCTAAAATAGTAATCAATGATATACCTAAGGAAGGACACATCTCTAGAGGGATCCTATACCACACCTTATGAAATATAGCATCAAAGTCATCCATGGCCTCCATGGGAGATCTTTTATAGTTGATAATTCTTCTAGGAGAGACATCTCATCTGCCTTATCTCTAAATATTTCTATGAATGGGGTGGTGAGCTAGTCCTAACTAGCTATCAAGCCAGGTTGGAGCACAACATACCTTTCTCTAGCCTTACCTCTAAATAAGGTCATAAACACTCTTAGAGCTATATTTTATTTTGATATATTATGCAGTGTGCACAAGCTCACCATGTGGTTTATATTCTCAAACAAAGTAGTCAAGTCCTCCCTAGTGAAGTATGAGAGAGATTTAATAATAGATGTTGGTATCTCCTTCCATACTTCATCCCAAGTAGTAGGTCTCAAGGAACCTCTATAATTCTAGGTAGATAATGTCTTGGACAGTTGTGGTGTAGCCATATTCTATCTTCTAGATCTCTTTTTTATGGAATGATGTCAAGAGGTGAAAGTAATTCTTGTATATTTTCAATAGCAAAGAACCTGGTAGTAGGTCTTTTGTTCATATACTTTTGGATCCTTTGGTTGGAATAGGAATAGAGGCAACCAAGATCCTAGAAGAACCTATTGAATATAGAATAAAAATGAATCAGAAGAATCAATAGCTAAAATTTTGAGTAGATGGGTAGAAGAAGTACCTCAAATAACCTCATCAAATATGACATATATCTTGATCAAAACCTAAATGATATACCTTTGAGGTATCAAAATACCTCACAAAGATAAACTTATGGATCTTTGGTGCCTCCCAAATATCCTTAAGTATTTGAGCCCATGTTGAAGACCTAAAGATATTTAATTAAGACACATTTGGGTTATCCCCTATCAACTTATCAAGAGGTGTCATTCCCTAGATTACCCTAGTAGAAACCCTATTTATGATGTATGCTACACAACTGATAACCTCTCCTCAAAATTTATTATCTAGTCTCTTGGTATGGATTATACATCATGCCATCTCCATGATTACCTTGTTTTTCCTTTTAACCATAACATTTTGTTTAGGAGTATAGTGAATAGTCATATGATATGCAATCCCTTGAGAAGCCAAAACATCATGATAATTATATCTAAAATATTCACCACCCCCATATGTTTTAATACATTTGATTCTTCTATATAGTTGCTTTTTAACAAGAGCCTTGAATATCTTAAACCTCTCAAAATCCTTATCCTTAATATGAATAGTAGACAACCATACATATATAAAAAATCATCAATAAAAATAAGGAAGCACTTATTTTCTAAAAAATATAGTATACCCATAGGTCCATAAATATCACTATGAATTATCTCCAAAGGATAAGACGTCGTCCTAGCAAACCCTTTTGGAAATGTCTCCCTATGATGTTTTACCAATATGTACTCACATGCACCACTTGGGGGAAATTGTGTGGAAGTCCAATAGCCATTTAATGTTGACTTATGTATCTCAAGGAACCATAGGTAAGGTTTCCAAGCCTATGATGCCACTTATCTCTCGTTATTAGAATTTGTAACCATATAAACAAATTTTTTCTTGCTGGAAATAATGGTAATATATGTAGGTCTTTAAACCAACATATATATGTGATTAGTTTCATAATAATAACCATAAGCAATAGTTTTGAACCCATTATCTATATCCTTAATTACCTATCTATTAGACCATAATTCTACTTTCTTATTTGTATGATTAATGTGATAAATAGACAAAAGATTAGGGCTAACATTAAGAACATGAAGTACCTCATCAAATGACAAAGATCCAATAGTGATATCTCCACTTCCTAAAACTTATAATGAATATTCATCTCCAATCACAATATATTCTCCTACATAAGTTTTGTTGTAGCCTTGAAGAAGATGCTTGTGTTTTATCATGTGCCTAGTAGCCCTCAATTTTTCTATACACTCATCTAAAGAGATGTACGTCCAATAAGTAGAATGAACTATAACATGAGCTTATGAGGTTTATCCATTAAAGCTATCCCCACATTGTGTATAGAAGAGAATATAATCAACACCCCCTTTCTTGTTGCTTCCTCTAGTTTCTTGATCCAAACTCTACAAAATTCTATCTTGTGACCATATTTTTTGCAAAATTTACAAGTAGGCTTCTTGGGCTTCTTCTCATTCGGTTTGGGCTTTTTATCTTTTTGAAATTTAACAATAGATTCTTTTGGGTGTGATTTATTAAAAATAGAACTTGATTTATGCCTATTTTTTATATCTTTATGGTGTAAAAAGAACTTAAATGCCTCATTAATAGGTGGTGAAGGAGAATCTAGAAAGTACACACGAAGCATCTTGAAGAACACAATAACTATTCATATGTTTTAAACACATTGTTGATGATAATATTAAGCAATTCAATGTTGATTTCCTTCAATGCTTCTCATCCTTATTTTCTCTCCTTAGGAAGCAATTTGAATATCCTCTTGTAATTTATTGAATCAACTTATATACTCATAAATGGTATCAAATGATTCTATGGACAAGGTTACAAGCTCAACCTCTAATTTATTGATATGAGTGGATTCAATTTGATGACACAGCCCCTAAAAATTCTAAAGCAATACTTTAGGATTTTCTGTACTACTAACATGAGTATCATATACATTGTCAACATGAAGAGCAATGACACCATGAGCCTCATCATTTTTGTACCTATAAAGCTACTTTACATCTTCAAAATTAGTGTCATGAGATTCCTCATTCACATATTTGAGTAACCCCTTACTTTGAAGTAAAGATTAAATCTTGTTTTTCTAGGTAACATAGTTAGAACCACTCAACAAGGGCACATGATGATCCATAACTATTCTATCAAAATATAAAAAATTGCATGTAGTTGTGACCAAAAATTACACCACCAGTGCAAAGAGCTTAAAAGATATGAAATTTAAAGAAAAAAATCTCAAAACACTTTCGTATGCAAAAGTTATGGTCCTAGAAGTTTAGCCCTAAAATCATAAACTTACCTCCAAATTTTTTTAAAAAATTAAAAAAAATTCAATACTCATAATGAATGATAAGTTGTCATTGTCACTAAGTGAATGATTGAGGGGGTGCCAAGAATGTGATAATTGTGTAGTGTACTAGTGAATTGGATATGCCACCTATCACAATATGATTTGCTACCTAATCTATGAACAATACTATGCCACTAATTACTTTCTAATTTTCTCTAAACTTTTTGCATCGTCAAGTCTATTGCTAACTATATGAGTTGCTTGTCAAGTTTAATGAGTTTTTGAAATGTAATTAGCCAAACCCATATTTATAGCCACCAAGTTGCATAAGAACTACCACATCATCCATTGTATTGTTTTCCATGTTGGCACAACCAAAGCATGCCACGTCGACATCCATGTCAATTTATATGTCATTTGATACATGTTGCCTCAATATTTGTGCCACAACATCACTTTTATTAGCTACCATATCATCTCTATGGACTGCCATGTTAGCTACCATGCCACCTTAGGATTAATGTACCTACTGCAAAGTTGCTTGTATGGAATGCCATGTTAGTTGTATGGCTACCATGTGTCACCTTGGGATTCATGTACTCATTGCCACCTCAGTTGTATGAATTACCACATGGTATTTGTATGGTCTGACCATGACATCTCTACTATTCAAATGGGGTGCCATGTCATCATGAAGTGCCACATCACAAAAAAGTACCATGTCATCATAGATTATCATTATATGGTTGCTAATATCATCAAAAAAATTAAGGGGAGGGGGTTTGAACTTGATACTTACCATGCATGAATGTTTTAAGTCCTACTAGCCAACCATCTCCCCAAGCATTGAGCTTGGAAGATGAATGTAAAAATTTAAAAATAAAACAAACATCTTTCACCCCTCCCTAACGTGTTGTCAAGACAAGTGTATGTCGTTATGACATAGGTGCACCCTTGCACATGTTTTTGGTGCCTTCTTTCCTAATATTCTTGAGAGTATTTAATTTTCAAAATTAAAAATTTTAAAATTTGGAGGGAAAGAATAAAAAAATTTAAAATCAATTTGGGAGTACCTAAAGGCAAAATAGTAAAATGTGTTGGATTATGCTCCCCCCCTTAAATTTTGTAAAAAATCTAGAAGTGTTGATGGTTTATTTTTATCTATTATGGTTTCCTCTACACAACCATAACCAATCAGTCCATCCTCTAATGCCTATACAAAAAAAAAAATTCCAAACGATTTTTTCAACTTTGTCAAGTGGTTCAGAGGCCTTTGCTAAGCATCAAAGCTTACCCATGGCTTCTTTGGAACTTGGGGTTTGTTTTGAAAAATTTAGTCTCTTCTTTTCTTCTTTCACTATGCTCAATTATTCTACGCTCTCAATTATACTACTATTTTATAATAAGAATTGAAAGAGAAAGGAATATATATATATATATATATATATATATATATATATATATATATATATATATATATATATATATATATATATATATATATATATATATATATTAAATCCATAAAAAAAACAAGCGAGGTTTAAAAAACAACTTAAAAGCCCAATCTTGAAACAAGGGCATCCATCTGATTAGAAATAGAAATAAGATCGAGTTTCAAATAAGAGGGAAGAGTAACCTTTTAGTGAATATTTTTCTTGGAACAAATCTACTGATTCTAGTGAGATCCTTGTAATCCAAGTCCACCTAGGGCTTTTTTTAAAAACCTTTCTTTACATTACATCATTAGTCTTTACCAAATCTTCTTTTCCAGCTCCAACAATAATTGCCCTCAAGAGAAGCTGGAAGAAAATTTCTTGTTGATAGAAGCAAACAAGTAATGAAGATTCAAACTTGCTTTAATACCATGTCATATTTTACATTATTTTTCATAAGTGAATAAAATCAAAACATTACCTAGTATTTCTTAACAAAAGAAATACACAAAATGAAAAGAACACATAATATAATGGGATGTCCTTAGACACCATTTAATATTCCTTAAAATAAATTAAACTACACTCTAACTAATAATAAAATGATCAATGAGAGTATAGGGAGCTCTACTAGGGTTTGATGAGGAAAAACTACTCTGCTAGGGTTTGATGAAGAAAAACTGCTATGCGAGGATGGCAACAGCTTTCGAAGGAGGTCTAAAAATTTGGAGGAATATTGTAATGGCTTCGGGTCCAGCATAGAGAGTGCATGCTCGTGATGCTTTTTCATTTGAAAATGATTGGAAGGAACAAGATTTTCTAGTGCATGTCGGGAACCGCTTGTTAAAGAACAATGGATGTTTGGAACGATGTGAAGCCAGGGCAGTTATAGTGGTTCAACCAGACTCGATGGTTGAAGATGTGGGGTATCTAACAAAACATGCCCTTATTGTCAAATTTTTGGGCATCCAAATTTCTCTCCCATTTGTGGAGGCTTGGGTCAGGAAAACTTGGAATCCTGAAGGCGATGTGGAGGTGATGCTGAGTGCAAACAACTATTTTATGGTGGTTTTCTCTTGTATTGCATATCATAACAAAGCATTTGAAGGGGGTCCTTATTTCTATAACCAAGTGGGACTCTTTCTTAAATTCTAGAATGTGGGTTTCAACCCATCATAGGAGTGGTCATCGCGGGTTCCAGTATGGGTGTGACTTCCATGGATCCTATTGGAATTCTAGAGAACTGATATCTTGCATAAGATTACCCTTCTTCTTGGGAAGCCGGTTGGACCGTCACAACAGACAATGGATAAAAAGGTAATATTTGTTGCTCGTATTTGTGTTGAAATTGAATTAAATAATCCTATTCCAGATTCTATTGAAATACAATTTGGATCAACTACATGGGTTCAAAAACTTGACTATGAAGCTCTTCCATTTTGTTGCTGGATTTGCCGTGAATATGGCCACCTGCAAAGAAAATGCCCTAAGTTTGTCCTGCCTGTGGCTTCAAATCCTGGGCCCTCTCGATCTGGACAAAGTTTGGATAAAGGAAAAGCCTTGATAAAGGAAGGGGAACGGGATAAGGAAGGTTTTGTTTAGATAAAATCTCGAAATAGAGGACGAAGGGCAAAGAAAGACCTTAAGGATAGCCAGCCAGATGTTCTACTCAACCCTTTTGAAATATTAAATGATCTTGATCAGTGCATGGAGATACCTAAAATTTTGCTACCTGATGCAAATATAACAAGGCCAAATCAGATGTCTCTTCTTGAATGGGAACTTAAGGAATCAGATCTAGGGGGTTTAAATGAAGAACAAAGCGCTTTGGATCTGAGTATAGGGGACATAGATGGGTCTAGCCCTATAAGGGAAACTATTTTGAAAAGTGGTATAGATTTAGTAATGCCCTCTCCTACTCAGGCATTGATGCAGTCATCCTTGGACTGTAAAACTCCTACGGTTTTGGGATTGTAGCAGAAAATAATTAAAAAAGTTTTTCGAATAAGAGTATGAAGGTTGGTCGAAAGAAGGACCAGGATAAAATTAAGTTAATGGGGGAGACTTTTGTGGAGTTAGGCTTGGTGAGAACATTGGACTCCCATTTTTATAACCCCCAAAAATGATTATCCTATCATGGAATGTAAGGGGATTGAACAACATCCCTAGACAAAAAGTTGTTCATGATTTGGTTCGGGTGCATTCTCCGGATGTGGTGTTTATTCAGGAGACTAAATTGGCTTTTGATAGTATGTTCAATATTGCTCCCAAGTTGTGGATAAGGGGGCAATTCTAGTGTATTGGTGCATGTGGATATGTTGGTGGCATCGCTTGTTTATGGGATCCGGTTAAGATATCCCCTCTTACTTGGATTTCTAGCATATGGTCTATTTCGATGGTTAGGCATGATAATGAATTTGGTGAAACCATCCTACTTAGAATTGTGTATGCTCCTGTTGATTACAATGGTAAAGTGAATTTGTGGAAGCATATTTTCTTTGTGAGAAGTTTGGTTCCCATGTACCCATGGATTTTGGTTGGAGACTTCAACTCTATCACTTGTCTGGAGGAGAAACGTGGTGGGGTGGACCGTATCAAGCCTTTTTCTTCTATCTTTAGTGCTCATATCCAGGCCCTAAACTTGGTTGACATCAAGCCAGATAATGGGATCTTTACTTGGCACAATAGAAGGTGTGGGGAAGCTTCCATCTCAGAGAGACTGGATAGGTTTTTGATATCCAGTTATTGGATGGGTAATAACATAAGTGCTAGTTCTATGATTCTAGAGGGTAGGGGATCTGATAATTGGCCTATAAAACTCTCTGCTTTGGAGTTAGGGCTAAAAAATAATCCCTCCTTTAAGTTTTAGATTTTTGTGGCTTCGTGATACTAAGCTTCATGATTTCATGCGAGGCTGGTGGACCACTGGAAAACCTCCTCATGGCACCACTATGTATTCCTTTATGAAGCGACTACAATTTGTAAAACATAAATTGAAGAGATGGAATAGACTAAATTTTGGGAACCTTTCCTTGGCTAAGCTGGCAGCTCTTAGGAAGATGGAAGAAGCTTCACAGAATATTAGAGATCAGGGATTCAGAAAGGAGCTTCTTGTTGAGGAATATGAGGCTAAGAAAGACCTTGCTGAATGGGAACTGAGGGAAGAAATTTTTTGGAAACAAAAAGCTTGAGTAGATTGGCTTCAAGAAGGGGATAGGAACACAACCTTCTTTTTTAACTCAGTTAAGGCTCACCGTAATGGTAACCTGATTACCTCTCTTATGAATTCTTAGGGTGCCCTACTCTCTTCTTTCAGGGATATTTTAGAAGAGACTAAGAGGTATTTTTCCTCTCTCTTCAAGGAGGACTCCCTATCAGATGATGAGAATGAAAAGCTTATTCTAAACTGTATTCCAACAATTGTTTCTAGAGAGATGAATGAGCACTTGATGGGTCCAATTTCCCTTGAGGAGTTGGAAAATGTTGTATTCAATATGAAAAAAAGGAAAAGCCCCAGGTCCATATGGATTCTCGATTGATTTTTATCAAGATTTTTGGGATTTAATCAAATTTGATCTTTTGGAGGTGGTCCATGAGTCCCAAAAGAACAAACATATGTTAAGGGCCCTAAATGCTACCTTTGTGGTGCTTATACCCAAAAAAGAGAGCAAATTCCTTGGTCATGTTCAGGCCTATTGCTCTATGCAATGTTGTGTATAAGATCATCATAAAAATTATTGCTAAGAGGCTAAATATATGGTTGTATAAAATCATCTCTGACGAGCAAGGTGGGTTTGTTACTGGTCGACAAATCTTGGATGGGGTTGTTATTGCTACAAAAGCTATTCACTTGATGGAAAATTCTAAGGATAAAACTATGTTCATTAATTTGGACATGGCCAAAGCCTATGATCGGGTCAGATGGTCCTTTCTTCAGAAAGTTCTTGTTGCTTTTGTATTTGAGGAGGAATGGATTAGATGGGTGATGAACTATGTTTCTTCTTCCTCATTCTTGGTTCTTGTTAATAATGAGCCATCAGAGCTGTTTGAGGCCTCAAGGAGATTGAGGCGAAGAGATCCTTTATATCATTATTTGTTTATCATTATGGCAAAAGGGTTGGGAATATTTCTCAAGTCTCAAGTCATGCAGGGTCTCATTCAGGCGTGGAAGTGGGATAGTAGTTTGCCACCTCTTTCCCACCTTTAATTTGTTGATGATACTACTTTTTTGGGATTTGCCACTATCAGGGAAGCTGGCAATATTAGACAGTCTCTTGACATATATCTTGGTGCTTCTGGATAGTTGATTAATGAGGGCAAGTCTTCTATTCTCTTCTTCAATAACTCTCCTCTTATTCAGAACAGGATTGCTCACATTCTAAGATTCTAGGTTGGGACTCCCCCCTTCATTTTTCCTGTTATTTCAATTTCATCTCATCCTCTACCTAGATATTCTTGGTAGTCTATGCTTGATAAGTTTAGAAGGAAGGTGAATCATTGGACTTTCATATGGCTATCCACTGCAGGTAGAGTGTTGCTTTTAAAATCTGTTATTCAAGCTTACCCATTTATAGATGCTTTGTACAAATAGCTCCCTCTCACTTCATCAAGGACATGGATGCTTTGTCAAGACAATTTTTATGGTCTAGAAAACTTAATCAATCTAAATAGAGTTTGGTTAGGTGTGATTCTATATGTAGCCCAGTGCAAGAGGGAGGCCTTGGGTTGCGAGAGACAACTCTTTTTGGGTAGGCTTTGGCTGCAAAACTTTATTGGAGATGGTGTACCTCTCAAGATCAGATTTGGGCTAAAATATTATCTTGTAAATACTTGAGAGGTATTTTTGAGGCTGAGATCCCTAGAGTCAGCTTGGTTGGGAAAGGTTCTATTATCTGGGACACTATGAAAAGAGGAGCTAATTTAATAAAGTAGGGTTTGTTCTGGATTTGCAATCGGGGATCAAATGCTCTTTTTTTGGAGGATTCTTGGGATGGCCACCCTCCTATATTGAATCAATATCCTAGGTTACGTTCCCTAAGCATTTATTTCTTGGAAGCAGGTTGGTATCGTGTGGAGGACTTTAAAAAAATCTAGTATTTTGGAAATATGGAGATGTACAGGTGGAAAGATCTGCAAGAATGGCCTCAGGGGGGACTAGCCAAGGACAAAGAGGTGCTTGCTCTTATTCTTACGGGGAGGCCTTGTTCTTCATTGAGGGGTAAAGATATTTTGGCTTGGAACCCTGATCCTAAGGGAACCTACTCGGTAGCCTATGGTTATCAGGTTCTTGATAAGCAAAAGTATGGGAGTCTTCCTGTCACTTGGTGGAAAAATATGTGGAACAAATTTTCCTAGCCAAAATGTAACTTATTTCTCTAGTTTGTAGCTCATAATAAATGCCTCACTTGGGATAATGTGAGGAAGATGGGATTTTAGGGTCCCTCTTTTTACGTTCTTTGCAGTAAGAATGAGGATGAATCTTCTCATTTATTTTTCCAATGCTCCTTTGCCAGAGACATTTGGCACCGTTGGTGGAGCACCTAGAACCATCCATGTTTTCATGTGCTATTCCTGGTGGAGTTTTGGAGTAGTCTAGGCATGCCTACAGCCAAGGACAGGATCATCTAGGGGTAATCCTGGACATGCTGGAATTGGCGGTGTCAGGAGATATTCTATCGATGGTGTCAATTTTTTCTTTTCCATTTATAAAGGTGTTCACTCCAACAATTTTATGGAAGTGCTTGTAATTTTTGAGGCCTTGTAGTGGGGGTTTTCTCTTGGCTGGCATAGGGTTATATACGAGTTTGACTCTCAAATTGTGGTTAATATTTTAAACAGTAAAAGGGTGGAGGAATTTAATTTGTAGTTGGCCTCTATAGCTGTTCATATTCTCAGAATGAGTAAAGAGTTTGAATTTATATCCTTTGTGGATATTCCAAGGGAATGGAATGTGGTTGCTGATTACCTAGCCAAAAGGGCTTCTGAGCTGCTAGATCCTTGGAGTATCAATAATTGGGAGAGTCTCTTGTCTGGGGACTCTCAACGCCTGTGGGTTTTGATCCACAAAGATGTACAAACTTAATGTGGTTTGTTCTTGTTGTCTTTTTTGGGTGTCATTCTAGTCTAGTGGTTTTAACCTGTTTGGATATTTATTTGAGTCCTGGTTGGAAGCTCAGTTGTACTCTATAATCCAAAATTTTATCAATAAATTTTTACCCCTTTATTTATAATAAAAAAAAATGGTAAATGAGAAGGGGTATTTATACCCAACTACATGATGCCTTTAGGTCAAGGTTGTGAGACTAAATTTGGATTAACTATTAAAAAATTTACAAAAGTATGTTTTACAAGGTTTATATGGGCCCAAAGGGTAAATATAATAAATATAAGTGCAAATAGTCAATCATGGCCTTAAGAGAATCTTAACCACCACATGTTCCAACAAAGAATTTATTTACGATGAAAAAACCACCTTGTTCCTTTGAGATAACATAATCTAAAATGCCTTTCAATCTGTTTGGCATAATTTTTGAAATGATCTTATAAATCATATTATGAATACTTATTGGACAAAAAATATCAAAATATTTTGTCTCATCTATCTTGGAAAACAATGTAGTAAACGTGGCATTGATATCACTAATTGTAGCCTTCTTCTTTTGGGCCTCTTCAACCATAACCATCATATCACTCTTCAATAAATCCTAAGTTTTTTAAAAGAAAAGTGTACAAAATCTATTGGGGATAGGTGCCTTATTAGAATGAAAAGAAAAAATTGCTTCATGTAGCTCCTCCATAGATATTTTCTTCATCAAAATTTCATTTTGTCCCCGTTTGATAACTAGTGGAATATTTTAAAAAATCTTCTCTCATGCCTCCTTATCTCTCCAAGTATCTGATAAAATATTTTTGAAATAATTAATTGCTTCCTTCTTGGCATCTTCTTCTTCCTCAATATTTCTTCTATTTGGAGTTCAAATATTTTTGGTGCAACAAAAATATTTCTATCTTCTTCCTTGAGCCATTTCTCCATAGATGTTTGGAACCAATATGACTCCTTTTCAATGCATTATGATAATTAGAAATTAATTATTTTTTTCACATAAGAATATTGTTCCATTCCATTAAATTCTACTATCCTTTTTAATTTTTCGAGTTTGGATTCAATTTCTTCTTTTTTAAAGATGTTACTAGAAGATTCAACATTTTAAATCTTCATTTTCTCCTTAAGATATTTCATTTTTTGAATAATTTTATACATGCATGATCCTTCAATATTTGCTTCAACCCACCATAACATAACCATTTAGAAGAAATTTAGGGTTTTAGAGCCACATAGACTAAAAGCAAAATGGATTTGGATGACCATTATTACACAAACCATAAATCAAAAGAATGGTTTTGTGATCTCATCCTACTCAATAAAATATCTAAAGAGATTGTATACTTTTTTATAACCATACATTGGATTAACCTTGATCTCCTTCACCTTCACTTTAGAATTTGCCTCCTCATCTTCCTTCACACCTTTAAATCTTTATATATTTAAACTTAAGCATTGTATTTCTTCATCCCTTATGTCATTTTTTCCTTTTAATGGTTGATTCAAGTGAACTATAATGGAATTTACCATTTGATGATACAAAGGAGTTTTCTTACCAGTTTCTTAAGAGTGGAAAATCCTTGATTTAACCTAGCTTATAGTATGATTTGATCTTGTTTCATATTAAAGTTTGTATGATGCCTGTTGGTCATGAATATGCCTAAGTACATAACATATGTGTGCCCTAGAACTGACCAACATTGAAAAGTTGAAGGAAAGAGACGTCCTTTGGGCCAATCTCCAGAGAGGGCTAGTTCTTGTACAAACCTAACAATTGGTATAAGCTTAGGGTAAAAAAAATATATGGGAAATGATAGAAAGGAATGGGAAATATGGCTATAAGCCAGAAATATAAGGTAGGGATAAAATAAATGCTAAAATTAAAATCACATTTTAATTAGCATGTAACCGAAAGGAAAGCATATGAACCATTCATAGTTTGTAGAGATAACTTCCAATAAAAATTTCAGCATTCAGTTCTCTATTAGGAATTAAAATCAGATGCAAAATTCAAACTTATCTAACAAAGGAAATGAACATATCAGAAATGATCGGCAAAAAGTAATCGCATACAAAATTGATTCAAGAACCAGAGCCAAATATCTTTCAATTGATGCACAGAAATCAAAAGTGTTTTTTTGCAAAGTGTCTATCCTCCTCCTTTACATCAAAATGCTTAGTATTTATAGAGGATTCCATCTATGTAATAAAATGCATATTAAAATAAAATGTTGGCTAGTCAAAGACCAACCAACAATAATTTTCTCCTCAAAAATTGTGATACACAAATCAACACATCCTTCAGGTAGCAGCGATCCTATTTTCATGGAGAGCACTTTGGAGATTAGCAAGGATGAACTATGGAAATAATTCCAAGAGTCGGTGCATTGAAATATAGCGAAACCACATGAAAATTAGGAGCTTGAGCATTAAATATTGGTTGTTGCTTCATATTTTTGCACCTCTTGTTAGTCTTACAATGGCACTGAGAGGGGGGGTGAATCAGTGCAGCTATTTAAAAACTTAAATCTTCATCTCTTAATTTAGAACTAATGAATGCTTAAAACCAGATGCAACAAATGTAACAAGATAGCAACACATAACACAAGATTTAACGAGGTTCACCAGTTTTGGCTACTCCTCAAAAATAGATTGCTTGGACTCCCATCCAAATCCAGCCTTTGCAAAGCACCAACTTTACAAACAGTTTACCAACACCAACTGGAAGGAGCACCAACCCCTAATTTATCTGCACCAACAGAAAGGAGCACCAACCCCTGATTCCAAGCACCAACTTGGACTTTTATTTTAAATCTTGATTGACATAAAAATGCCTTCTGTGTTACAAGACCCTCACTGGTCTATCTTTACTCAAATCAATCTCATGGAAGCATACACTCTTTTAAAGCTCTTCTTGCTGCACACTTACAACCTTTTCTTCTAGCTTACTCTTGCAGCTCTCACAGCTCTGTTGCACTCTTTATGCTGCACTCTCTATGCTGCATTCTCTCTGCTGCACTCTCTATGCTGCACTCTCTATGCTGCATTCTTTATGCTGCACTCTCTTTTCTGCACTCTCTATATTTTACTCTATCTCAACCATGCCTTTTTATACATCCTTTTTCATAGCACTTTTCCTCTATTCTGCAACACGCTGCTCTCTGTTCCTTACGCACGGAGCTCAACACTCTCTTACCGCCCGCAGCACTATCTCACTATCCTGCGGCTCTTTTTCTTTCGCAGCAACGCTCTCTCTACCCGCATAGTGCTTAACCTTACTACCTCATGCAAATCTGCTTTTATAACAGAGTTCTGTTTCTATTTTTGACTTCTATATTTTCGCATGCAGCTTATTAATAGAAACGACTTCTTTATTCTCCCATGCAATCTTATTAATAGAACGGTTCTTTGAAACATTTCTCTGTCCGACTCTTGGTCTTCTTCTGACGACTTTCAGTAACCACCGTTGCATGAAATTTCTTTATAACGGCCCCTGTCACTGTAGTAAAGACTTCTGTTTATTGTCACTATAACTGCCCCTATAACTGCCATAATTACTTTAGTTTACTTATTCTTATTTAACTGCATGATTTCTATCCTGTAATTGCACATGTAACTAGTACTTCGACTCTAGTTAACTCTACTAATACTGGGTTCTTCTTCTTCCATCATCACCTATCGCAAAATCTGCATTTTACCCCGTTAACTTTACTTCGGCTTTTACCCATGAAACTAAGACATGTCGTGAAATCATGACAGTTTTGCCTCTTTGTCCACTTCTTCGCTTGCACCCGTGAAAACCAGACATGTCATGAAATCGTGACACTTTCGCCTTCTTTGCACTCTTCTCTGCTCTAGTGAAAACATGAACATGTCACGAAATCGTGACATCTTTCTCTTTCGTACACTCTTCTCTGCAAGCTCAGTGAAAACATGACATGTCACGAAATCATGACATCTTCGCCTTGTGCCTTTCTCTGTCTTTAGCTCGAAAACACAACATGTCATGAAATCGTGACATCTTTCTTCCTTGTACCTTTTCTCTGAAATGACATGTCGCAAAATCGTGACATCTTTCTCTTTGTGCCTTCTTCTCTCCACAAAACGAACATGTCACAAAATCATGACATCTTTCTCTCTTCTATGCTCGACATGTCACGAAATCGTGACACTCTTTCTCTTCCTTGCACTCTTCCCGAATATCGTGACATCTTTCTCTTCCTTGGCACTTTCTCTTCGATCTGTCATGAAATCGCGACACTTTCTCTCCTTAGCGCTTCCTCTTCGAACTTGTCTGAAATCGTGACACCTTATCTTTACTTCTAGCATGAAATCATATTTTCTTTGCTTCTCCCAACATGTCGCGAAATCGTGACACTTTTCTTTGCGTCCTTCTCTTCCAAACATGTCACGAAATCGACGACAATTTTCCTTGCATTCTTCTACCAATATGTCGTGAAATCATGACAGTTTTCTTTTCTTTCTTGTTAACATGTCACGAAATCATGACAATTTCTTCTTGCATTCTTGCTCCAACATGTCACGAAATCGTGCTTTTCCCTTGCTTCTTTGCCACATGTCACGAAATCATGACATTTTGTTTTCTTCTTTTCCCTTCTCTTCTCTCCTATGTCTGAAATCATGACAATTTTACTTTCCTTCTCTCTCCTTCGATATGTCACGAAATCATGACATTTTTTCTTTTCTCTCTCCTTCTACTGTCGCGAACATCGGAAGAAAACATGTCGCGATATCGCGATAGTTTTCTTACTTGTCTTTTTCTTTGATTTTTTGAATCTGGGCCACTTCTGTCTTCTTGGAAATTCACTGTACATGCTCTGACTGACCTCTGAACTCTTGTTCACTTCATCAACCGATCCTATCTACGCCTCTACACTCCTATCCATTGCATCAACCGATCCTCTGTCAACAATGACAATACTTTGGTTGCACCTTGCTCATCAATCAACTCCTGTCCATCACCTTGCTCATCAATCAACTCCTATCCATTCCTTTCCATTGCATCAACTGATCAACCTGACTGTGTTGACAACAATGACAATACTTTGGTTGCACCTTGCACATCAATCTCCCCCTTTGGAATTGTTGGCAACACACGTAATTGTGTGCAATTACCTGTAATTCTTCTCCCCCTTTGACAATAATACCAAAGGGCGGCTGCAAAACTCCCCTGAGTCCATGCACAACATTCTCAGGCAAAAATTATTATAGTTAGCAAAAATCATAAACATGAGCAATAAGGTAAACAAATGCATAAATGCTCCCCCTGAGAATTTGATCCCGATAGCTAGTCAATTCTTAGACTATTCTTGGGAATATGTGACCACTTCAGTTCACGCTGTCTTCTGAGCCTCAACCCTCTGTACTCTGTCATAGGCTCACTAAGAACCTGCTTAACAAGCTCACATAGAACTTGTCCAGATCAGCTCACAAGTCCACACTAGAACCTGTCCAAATCAGCTCACAAGTTCATCAAGAAAAACTTGCTTAGCATGAACCCACAAAGAGAATTGTTAGAGACCCAATGTGATTCATCAACCTCATAGAAGCATAAAGAGAATTGTTAGAGACTCAATATGTTCTATACTTAACTCCCATTCTCAATCTCATCTCAATCTCAATCTCAAAAGAATAAGATAGATGAAGTATGCTTTTCTCAAGAACATGAAACACAACCCAACAATTGCCAACCATGCAATAACTCATCTAACAATGATACTCATGTTCTTTCCACAACCAATATCTATTCTCAACCAATTAGGGCTTTAACAACAATGCTTATAGACAAGGTTTAACCACCATTATTCAACTCAAGATTAACCTTGAAGCATTCAACCATTCACTACATGAAAAGGAAACTAGTAGACATCCTTTTCCTTCCAAAGGTATTTGAACAAAACAACCACCAACATAAATCACCAATGCAAAGAATAACTTGCTCAAATCAATCTCAATGGAGTAAGCCCAAATCATGTATCAAGTAAAGCATTAACTTGATCAAAACAACCTCTATGAAAGCAACTCAACCATCAATCTCAAAACAACCAACTAAGGGTTTCACCATCTCAATGCAAGTAGCAAGACTTGCTAACATAAACCCTAGTGCAAAATGCTTCCTCTTCCTCAACCAGAATTATGCATTCACCCAAAGAAAACTCATCAATTATTTTAATGCATAAACAATCTTCACTATCCAGAAACTGGGATTTACACCAACAAGAATACCTAGTAGACAACCTTTTACCTCCAAACTCAATTTCAGAAAATACACCATCAACAATATACATGGAAGAAGTTGCCCATACCTTTGTTTGAGGAAGAAGAGAATAGTTCTTCAACCTGTTACCAACACCACCCTCAACTTTGCCACCAAGTTAGGGTTAGATTATAGAAGTAACCACAAAAATATTTATTCCATTAAAACACCTTATGACTCCAATCCTTAGAAGTCAACTATCAAAGAATATATAAAGCATACAAACAATATATCCTTTTACACCTTACTCAAACTCATACTTCTGGACCGTTACCTCTAGCGTTGGAACCTCAATCTATGCGCAGTCATCAACTCTCGGTATTCTGCTTCCTCAGGCAATATCTCGCATTCCTCAAATAATGCAAGACCTTCTTAGGTGCATAGGCATCTTGTCCTCCTAGGCGCTTCACTACCTGGGCGCTATTCTTTCAACGTCTCTGCCTTGCATGTGCCACTTGGCACTCTTGACCAACTGGGAGCTAGTGCCACTGATTGCTTTGACTCTGGCACCTCTTTGATAACGGCTACTTCTTTAGAAAAAATTAATGCTCTCTTATACCAAATGATGTGTTGTATTTTGGATGAATAATCGCATTCCCACTCGAACATGGATTCTGTTTTACCTTTAGATTGGAAATTTTACACTTCAAAACCAAGACACTGCTGCAGCTTATGCTTCCATGATACGTCGACCTGTGATGCATGTTCTATCCCAGATAACGCCTATCAGCTACTGCATCAAAAACCTAGCTGTTCACCATGTTGTTCTGCTAAAACACATCAGTTTAACACTATCTCCACAAACATCTACATGAACTGGAACACATTTGACAACTATACGACAACTCCTTGACTACTTTCCTTTCATCCTCGGATACCCAGACAAATACATAGGAGCATTAAAATAAAACTTTAATATTGCTCCCCCTGAGGATGTGCCACCCGGAGTTGCTTAGAGCAATGGAGGAGTAATCTCCTTCAGTCCAAGGAGACACGAATTCCTTTCTTCTGTCTTTCTCCAGACTTTCCTGAACTTGGGCTTGAGTTTTTCAACTACATCCCTATTTTGCCCCTGTTCGTGAACTTGAACATTTCTCTTGCGGGGTTGTCTTTTGTGCATTCTTGATGGATGATTCTTTTCTTTTCTTTTATGCACATGATTTATTCTCTGTCTGTATTGCATTCTTTGAGTCTGATGAAATCTAGGGTTTTGCCTTAGATTAGATACAGAAGTGCTTGGACAGAACCTTGCTATGTGCCCTTGACCATTGCATTTAAAACATTGCACATGTTTTATTCCCTGTCTTTATTGCATTCTGTGTATGATGAAATCTATGGTCTTGCCTTAGATTGGATATAGAAGTGCTTGGACAAAACCTTGCTATGTGCCCATGGCCATTACATTTAAAACATTGCACAGGGTGTTCACTCGAGAAAGCAGATGTATTTTTATCAGCATAACTCTTTGATCTATTATTCTAGTCCACAATAAAATGCCTTGTGACCATAATGGTTGCATTTAGAACAATAGCCATTAAAAGCATTATTATTAAAAGAGTGAGAGTGAGAGAACCTCTTTTGTTGTGGTTGCTTTGTTGTAGATCTTCTTTGATGCTTTCTTCCTTTTGAAGATTCAGCTTCAGACTTTTCTTTCTTCTTTCCTTTATCAGTGAACTTCTTCTTCTCTGCATTTTTGGAAGATGAAGGTTGTTCAGCTTCATATCCAAGACCAAACTTAGCCGTGGTGCTTCTTTGTTGCTTTATCATTGTATCTAGCAACTCTGTGCTCTTCTCAAATTTGAGATTTACATTGGCCTCTTCTAGTTGTTTCTTCAATGAAACAATCTCTTCTTCTTGTTGGCAACAAACAGTCTCTTTCTCATTGATTTGAGACCTGAGAATATCTTCAATCCTTTTGTACTTGTTCTACCTGTAGCTTAAGATCAACAATAACTTTGTTAGATTCCTCTTCACTTGTGTTGCATACATCATCCAGGTGTGTCTTCAAGGCTTCTTCCGATTTCTTGGCCTTTTGAACTTGTAGGAAGAGATCTTCAATCTCATCCCCATATTCTTCTAACTTCTTGGACAGTCTTTTGTTCTTTTTCCTTTCTAAACCCAACTCTTCAAGTGCAGCAATCAACTCACCTCGTAGATTTACTTCAGCCTCAGCCTCAAGGTTTTCATCATATTCCTGTTCTTCTTCAGTGTTCACTTCTTCTACCTTCTCTAGTTCAGTTTTCTCTCCCATAAGAACTGAAACTGGCTGAGATGCCTTTTTGGAGGAGGATCTGTTCTTTTTAGCCATTGTGTGCTAATCAAAGATCAACCCTGACTGATTTAGTCAAAACTAGGAACTTGGCTCTGATACCAATTGTTAGTCTTACAATGGCACTGAGAGGGGGGGTGAATCAGTGCAGCTATTTAAAAACTTAAATCTTCATCTCTTAATTTAGAACTAATGAATGCTTAAAACCAGATGCAACAAATGTAACAAGATAGCAACACATAACACAAGATTTAACGAGGTTCACCAGTTTTGGCTACTCCTCAAAAATAGACTGCTTGGACTCCCATCCAAATCCAGCCTTTGCAAAGCACCAACTTTACAAATAGTTTACCAGCACCAACTGGAAGGAGCACCAACCCCTAATTTATCTGCACCAACAGAAAGGAGCACCAACCCCTGATTCCAAGCACCAACTTGGACTTCTATTTTAAATCTTGATTGACATAAAAATGCCTTCTGTGTTACAAGACCCTCACTGGTCTATCTTTACTCAAATCAATCTCATGGAAGCATACACTCTTTTACAGCTCTTCTTACTGCACACTTACAACCCTTTCTTATAGCTTACTCTTGCAGCTCTCACAACTCTGTTGCACTCTTTATGCTGCACTCTCTATACTGCACTCTCTATGTTGCACTCTCTATGCTGCATTCTCTATGTTGCATTATCTCTGTTGCACTCTCTATGTTGCACTCTCTATGCTGCATTCTTTATGCTGCACTCTCTTTTTTGCACTCTCTATATTTTACTCTATCTCAATCATGCCTTTTTATACATCCTTTTTCATAGCACTTTTTCTCTATTCTACAACACGCTGCTCTCTGTTCCCGCACGGAGCTCAACACTCTCTTACCGCCCGCAACACTATCTCACTATCCTGCGGCTCTTTTCCCTTCACAGCAACGCTCTCTCTACCCGCATAGAGCTTAACCTCAATTCTTCATACAAACCTGCTTTTATAACAGTGTTCTCTTTCTATTTTTAACTTCTATATTTTTGCATGCAGCTTATTAATAGAAATGGCTTCTTTATTCTCCCATGCAATCTTATTAATAGAACGGTTCTTTGAAACATTTCTCTGTCCGACTCTTGGTCTTCTTCTGACGACTTTCAGTAACCACCGTTGCATGAAATTTCTTTATAACGGCTCCTGTAACTGTAGTAAAGACTTCTGTTTACTGTAATTGTAACTGCCCCTGTAATTGTTGTAATTACTTTAGTTTACTTATTCTTATTTAACTGCATGATTTCTATCCTGTAACTGTACCTGTAACTGTAGTTCTGACTCCAGTTAACTTTACTTCGGTTGGGTTCTTCTTCTTCCATCACGCCAATGCGACCTATCATGAAATCATGACATTTTTTTCCCTTTGAATTTTCTTGGCATTTGATCGTGAAAACAAGACATGTCGCGATATTGGGACACTTTCGCCTTCTTGCTTTATTCTCCGGCTTGCACCCGCGAAAACATAACATGTCACAAAATCGTGACACTTTCGCTTCCTTGAGCTCTTCTCTGTATCTTATCTACGAAAATGAAACATGTCACGAAATCATGACATCATTCTCTTCCTACACTCTTCTTTGCAAGCTCTAGCGAAAACAAGACATGTCGCAAAATCGCGACACTTTCGCTGCCT
The DNA here is from genome assembly GCA_028583015.1 of Wollemia nobilis. NCBI lineage: Eukaryota > Viridiplantae > Streptophyta > Pinopsida > Araucariales > Araucariaceae > Wollemia > Wollemia nobilis. The sequence goes on from JAQPPZ010003276.1 coordinate 2,897,065, forward strand.
TATGCCTTTCTCTGTATTTCACCCATGAAAACAGAACATGTCGCAAAATCGTGACACATGTGCTGCCTTGCACTCTATTCTGCTTGCATTAGCGAAAACATGACATGTCACGAAATCGTGACATCTTTCTCTTCCATACACTCTTCTCCGCAAGCACTAGCGAAAATGGAACATGTCGCGAAATCGCGACGCTTTCACCTTTGAGCTCTTCCTCCTTGAATTTGTCATGAAATCGTGACGCTTTTGCATCCATGCTCTTTCGTTTTGCTTCTATCGCAAAATCACGACACTTCTGCTTCCATGCTCTTTCGTTTTGCTTCTATTGTGAAATCATGACACTTCATCCTTCAGAGCCTTCCTCTCTACTGTTGTTGCGAAAATGCGACATGTCACGAAATCATGACATTTTTCTTCCTTAGCACTTTTCTTCTCATCGGGTCACGAAAACCCGACATGTCGCGAAATCGTGACACTTTCTCTCCTTGGCGCTTTCTCTTCGATCCTGTCATGAAATCGTGACACTTTCTCTCCTTAGCGCTTCCTCTTGGAACCTGTCATGAAATCGTGACACTTTTCTTTGCGAGCTCCTTCTCCTTGAGCATGTCGTGAAATTGCAATAGTTTTCTTTTCCTGCACCTTCTCTCCAAACATGTCGCGAAATCACGACAATTTTCTTTGCCTGCGCCTTCTTTCCAAACATGTCGCGAAATCATGATAGTTTTTCCACGACTTTTTCTCTGCCAACATGTTGCGAAATCGTGACAGTTTTCTTTTCTTTCTTCTTAACATGTCATGAAATCATGATAGTTTCTTTTCCAGCTTCTCAACATGTTGCGAAATCGTGACATATTTTTCTCTCTCCTTTTTCTCTTTTCTTTGGACCGCAAAAATGAAACATGTCACAAAATTGTGACAGTTTTGCCAACAATTTCTCTCTCCTTCGATATGTCATGAAATCACGATAGTTTTGCCTACATTTTCTCTCTCCTCCGTTATGTCGCGAAGTCACGACAGTTTTGCCTGCATCTTCTCTCTCCTTCGATATGTCGTGAAATCACGACAGTTTTGCCTGCATCTTCTCTCTCCTCCGATATGTCATGAAATCATGACAGTTTTGCCTACATCTTCTCTCTCCTCCGATATGTCGTGAAATCGTGACAGCTTTTTTAGCTTTTTCTCTCTCCTCCGTTATGTCACGAAATCGCGATAGAAAACATGTCGCGATATCGCGACAATTTTCTTACTTGTCTTTTTCTTTGATTTTTTGAATCTGGGCCACTTCTGTCTTCTTGGAAATTCACTGTACATGCTCTGACTGCTCTGAACTCTTGTTCACTTCATCAACCGATCCATCTAACGACCTCTGCACTCCTGTCCATTGCATCAACCGATCCTCTGTCTATGTTGACAACAATGACAATACTTTGGCTGCACCTTGCTCATCAATGAACTCCTGTCCATCACCTTGCTCATCAATCAACTCCTATCCACTCCTTTCCATTGCATCAACTGATCAACCTGATTGTGTTGACAACAATGACAATACTTTGGTTGCACCTTGCTCATCACCTCTAAATTTTATTCTCGCTAGGAAGACCCATCAAAAATTAACTTTATTTTAAAAAAGAGCGAAATCATTGGACGGTGCCTTGGGGGTGAATAGGATCATACAAATATCAGGAGAACAACATTAACATTGGCAACTCTTTTGTAGGAATTCAAGAAATATTGATTTCATTACTTCAATAAATAAAATTCCGTCAATTTTAAGCCCTTTCCAAAAAATCTTTGCAACAATGGCACCTTCAAAAGGAACTTTGCTACGAGAAGGCAATAATTGATTTCGCCAGAGCAATGGGATGAAAAAACCTTTTCATTGCAATTGTAAGCGAAAATGGAAGTTCTTTTGGTATTCGCCCATCAATGTACTTTTGTCTTTAATCTGGTTAATTTCACACGAAAATGAGGCTCTCTCGCTTTGTTTCTTTTTCAAGGGAAATTTCGCCAGAAAGTGAAGTAAAAATGACGTTTGCCAAGAACTAGGGAAAAAATGATTAGTTTTGTTGCCAAGGAGGACGAAAATGAAATTTTCCCCCTATCTGGGGTGAAATTGACTTTGACTTGTGGATGAGGATGCTTTTTTCGCACTTTTGCTCCAAACTGGAAAAAATCAATGCTTTCGCTCCAAATGGGGTGAAATCATAAATTTTGCTTGGAGAGGGGTGAAATTACTTTAGCAGATGCTTTTTCCATTGTGATATTATCTTTGACTTGCGCAACTTTTGCTTGAATGACGCCCACTCATCACTTTTGCTCCGAAATCATCTTAAAATAACAATTCGTCCAAAAGAAGGGCGAAAATGAATTTTGCCCCCTTTCTGGGGTGAAATTGACTTTGAATGCATTGGGGAAAAAAACATTCTTCTTTCTTTTTCCTATTTTCGCTGTAAAATCCTCTTAACGCCCTCTTCACCTATTCTAGCCAACGAAATCGATTGAATTCATTACCTTCTCTTCCTTTTTTGTTGGTGCCCTTACTTTTTATTTTTATTGCTATGCCTTTGCATTTCTTTCGCTACGCTTTTGTCCCTTAGATGATTTTCACCACACATTTCCCTCCTTACATCTTGCCCATGATTTTTCCCAAACCATTGTTGCTAGCGAAATTATTACATATTATTTTTTGTTAGTCTCACAATGACACTGAGAGGGGGGGGTGAATCAGTGTAGCTCTTTAAAACTTAAATCTTCAACTCTTAAAGCCGAAACAATGAGAACTTAAAACCAAATAAAGCAAATATAACAAGAGAGCATCACACAACACAAGATGTACCGAGGTTCACCGATTTGGCTACTCCTCAAAAATTGACTGTTTGGACTCCCATCCAAATCCAGCCTTTGCAAAGCAACAACTTTACAATCAATTTACCAACACCCACTGGAAGGAGCACCAACCCCTGATTTATCTGCACCAACAGAAAGGAGCACCAACCCCTGATTTATCTGCACCAAAAGAAAGGAGCACCAACCCCTGATTTATCTAGCACCAACTGGAAGGAGCACCAACCCCTGATTTATCTGCACCAACAGAAAGGAGCACCAACCCCTGATTTACCAGCACCAACTAGAAGGAGCACCAACCCCTGATTTATCTGCACCAATAGAAAGGAGCACCAACCCCTGATTTACCAACACCAACTGGAAGGAGCACCAACCCCTGATTTATCTGCACAAATAGAAAGGAGCACCAACCCTTGATTTACCAGCACCAACTGGAAGGAGCACCAACCCCTGATTTATCTGCACCAATAGAAAGGAGCACCAACCCCTGATTTACCAGCACCAACTGGAAGGAGCACCAACCCCTGATGCCAAGCACCAACTTGGACTTCAATCTTGAAACTAGAAGATTGACATAGAAATGCCTTCACTTTTACAAGACCCTGACTGGTCTATTGCTTACTCAACATCTCCCACAATTCACACAACACACACCCTTCTCGCTCGCCTCTCACGCGCCTCTCGCTCTCCTCTCGCTCTCTTCGCAAGATAAAATCCCCACTAAAATTCTCCAAGCAACACTCCTTTTATAACAATCCTTTCTCTTTGTAACTCCAGTTGTAACTCCTTTCATATTCTCATATGCCACTTGTCAATTGTAACGCCTTCTTTATGTAACTCCTTTTGTATATATATAGTAGGCATTTCGTCAAACATGTTACATGCAAAGAATTGACACCATATTCTCCTACCATGACTGTTCGTTTTCTCGGTCATGACTATTCATTTTCTCCTTGCATGACTGTTCATTTTCTCCTTTGTGCATGCATGCATTTTGGTTTTCGAAAAGGCTTTTCATTTCTATTTTAATGACTGTTCATTTTCTCCTTCCATGACTGTTCGTTTTCTCCACATGGGCATGCGTCCATTTCTTTCCATGACTGTTCATTTTCTCCACATGGGCATGCGTCCGCTTCTTTCCACGTGTAATGACCATCTTAAATGATTTCAAATCATTAAAGATTCCTTATGGGTCCACGTCACTATGTAGTCTTTAGTTTCACCATCCTGGTGTTCATCACTAATATCGAGCCTTCAACTACTCTATTCTTTTGGCAAAACTGCAACATGTCGTGATATCGTGACACTTTTGCTTCTCTGCCTGCCTGCCCTTTTTGAGTCATGAAAATGCGACATGTCGCGATATCGTGACACTTTTGTTTCTCTGCCTGCCTGCTCTTTTTGAGTCACGAAAATGCGACATGTCGCGATATCGTGACACTTTTTCTTTCTCTGCCTGCCTACCCTTTTTGAGTCGCGAAAATGCGACATGTCACGATATCGTGACACTTTTTCTTTCTCTGCCTTCCTGCCCTTTTTGAGTCACGAAAATGCGACATGTCGCGATATCGCGACACTTTTTCTTTCTCTGCCTTTCTCTTTGCATCGGACCGTGAAAATGCTACATGTCGCGATATCGTGACACTTTTTCTTTCTTGCTCTTTCTCTTTGCATTGGACCGCGAAAATACATGTCGCGATATCGCGACACTTTTTCTCCTTGCTCTTTCTCTTTGCTTTGGCCCGTGAAAATACAACATGTCGCGATATCGCGACACTTTTTCTCCTTGCTCTTTCTCTTAGCTTTGGCCCGTGAAAATACAACATGTCGCGATATCGCGACACTTTTTCTCCTTGCTCTTTCTCTTAGCTTTGGCCCATGAAAATACATGTCGCGATATCGTGACACTTTTTCTCCTTGCTCTTTCTCTTAGCTTTGGCCCGTGAAAATACATGTCACGATATCGCGACACTTTTTCTCCTTGCATTTTCTCTTTTCTTTGGACCGCGAAAATGCAACATGTCGCGATATCACGACACTTTTTCTCCTTGCATTTTCTCTTCTCTTTTGGCCATGAAAATGCAACATGTCGCGATATCGTGACACTTTTTCTCCTTGCATTTTCTCTTCTCTTTTGGCCGTGAAAATGCAACATGTCGCGATATCGCGACACTTTTTCCTCTTTGCATTTTCTCTTCTCTTTTGGCCGCGAAAATGCAACATGTCGCGATATCGTGACACTTTTTCTCCTTGCATTTTCTCTTCTCTTTTGGCCATGAAAATGCAACATGTCACGATATCGCGACACTTTTTCCTCTTTGCTTTTTCGCTTCTCTTTTGCATATGGGCCACTTCGGTCTTCTTGGACAACCTGTAACAACTTCACCCAAACATCAAAAACATCCTCATAAGCATTTAACATCACTGTACATACTCTGAGTAACCTCTGAACTCCTGTCCACTGCATCAACCGATCTATCTGACTGTGTTGACAACAATGACAATAATGTCGCTGCACCTTGCTCAACAATCTCCCCCTTTGGAATTGTTGGCAACACACGTGCAATTTCTTGTAACTCTTGAGCAATTTCCTATAACTCTTCTCCCCCTTTGACAACAATACCAAAAGGGCTACTGTAAACTCCCCTGAGTCCATGCACAACATTCTCAAGCAAAAATTATTACACTTAGCAAAAATCACAAACATGAGCAAAAAGATAAACAAATACACAAATGCTCCCCCCGAGAATGTGGTCCCGATAGCTAGTCAATTCTTGGGAAGCGTGACCACTCCCAATTTATTGTGAAGGTACTCAAAGACTTCCTTGGGCAATGGTTTTGTGAAGATATCCGCTACTTGCTCTGTTGTTGGAACAAAATCCAACTTAACCTCACCTTCCGCAACTTTCTCCTGTGTACAACACGTTGTCGCTGCAATATATTCTGCCTCTGCTGTGGATAAGGAGACTGACTCTTGTTTCTTACTGTGCCACGTGACCAACTTGTCTCCAAGATAGAATGCACCTCCACTGGTACTCTTTCTGTCATCTACACATTCCTTGCTCAACTTGCATGCACCCACTTGTCACAAGTCCATGGGAGTGCTAAAATGCTTACAATCCTCCATTGTTGAACTTTTTAGCATCTCTTTCACTAAACCAAATTATCAGAACTGTTATAATCCATAACTTTGAACAATGGCAGTAAGAACCATCAAAAGTACAACACTGACATATAGCAATACTACCAATGGTGACAACTCTCAATTTAATCACCACCCTTCATGGTACCTCCACAAACAACTACATGAACTGAAACACACTTTGACAACTATACGACAACTCCCCCGACTACTTTCCTTTCATCCTCGGATAACCAAACAAATACATAGGAGCATTAAAATAAAACTTTAAGATTGCTCCCCCTGAGGATGTGCTACCTGGAGTTGCTTAGTGCAATAGAGGAGTAGTCTCCTTCAGTCCAAGGAGACATGATTTCCTCTCTTCTTTCTTTCTCCAATCTTTCTTGAACTTGGGCTTGAGTTTTTCAACTGCATCCCTATTTTGAACCTTTTCGTGAACTTGAACATTTCTCTTGGGTGGTTGTCTCTTGTGCATCCTTGATGGATGATTATTTTCCTTTCTTTGATGCACATGATTTCTTCCCTGTCTGTGTTGCATTCTTTGTGTTTGATGAAATCTACTGTCTTGCCTTAGATTAGATACAAAAGTTCTTGGACAAAACCTTGCTATGTGCCCATGACCATTACATTTAAAACATTGCACATGGTGTTCAACAGATGTATTTCTACCAACATAACTCTTTGATCTATTATTCAATCCACAATAAATTGCCTTGTGACCATAATGGTTGCATCTAAAACAATAGCCATTAAAAGCATTATTATGAATAGAGTGAGAGTGATAGAACCTCTTTTGTTGTGGTTGCTTTGCTTGTAGATCTCCTTTGAGATTTTCTTCCTTTTGAAGATTCATCTTCAAGCTTTTCTTGCTTTGATCCTTCAACGAGTGGACTTCTTCTTCTCTCATAGTTTAGAAGATGAAGGTTGTTCAGCTTCATATCCAAGACCAAGCTTACACATGGGGCTTCTTTGTTGCCTTATCATTTTATCTAGCAACTCTGTGCTCTTCTCAAATTTGAGATTTGTATTGGCCTCTTCTAGTTGTTTCCTCAATAAAACAATCTCCTCTTCTTGTTTGCAACAAACAATCTCTTTCTCATTGATCTGTGACCTGAGAGTTTCTTCAATCCTTTTGGACTCTTCTACTTGCAGCTTTAGATCACTAATAACTTTGTTAGATTCCTCTTCACGTTTGCTACATACATCGACTTTATCATCCAGGTGTGACTTCAAGGCTTCTTCTATTTTCTTGGCTTTATGAATTTGTAAGAAGAGATCTTCAATATTATCCCCATATTCTTCCAACTTCTTGGACAGTCTTTTGTTCTTTTTCCTTTCTATACCCAACTCTTCAAGTGCAGCGATCAACTCACCTTCTAGATCTACTTCAACCTCTAGGTTTTCATCACATACTTGTTCTTTTTCTATTTTTTCTTCTTTGAGTGCCATAAAAAGAGCTTCACCTATTTCCTTTTCAGAATCCTCACTGCAGTTTGTCTTCTGATGAACCGACATTCTTGGAGATGAAACTTTTCTTCTTGAAGTTGCCTTTTCTGAAATTTGTTTTTTTCTTCCAGTCACTTCTTTCTTGGTGCGATCCTTCATCACTTTTGTTCTTCTCATTAAGTGGACATTTAGCTGCAAGATGCCCAATGCCTCCACAATTGAAACATTTAAACGATAACTTTCCTCTGTATTTTCCTTTTCCCATTTTTAGTTTTCGAACAAAGTTTGCTTCCATTTCATCTGATGTCTCTTCTTCCTCGGATTCTTGTTTTGCTTTCATATTTTTATGGGCTTTAAAAGTAGCTTCTCTGTCTGTGGGTTTAGATTTTCCTATTCTCATCTCATATGCAGTCAAAGAACCATGCATCTCATCCATACTAAAAGAATTTAGATCTTTAGCTTCTTCTATAGCTAAAACTTTAGAATCAAATCTTTGGGGAAGAGATCTTAATACCTTTTTCACGATGACAGAATCTTCGATTTCCTCGTCGAGTCCTCTAATCGCATTAATTACTTCATTAACTCTCAGCATATATGCCTCTATGTTCTCATCGTCATTCATATTTAATACTTCGAACTGAGCTCGATGTGTTTGTAACTTGGCCTCCTTGATCTTATCGTCTCCTTCATGAATGCTCCTCAGTTTGTCCCATATTTCTTTTGCCGTTTTACAACTCATAATTTTTACTAGTTCATTGTCCACTAATCCGCACATGATAGCATTCTTTGCTTTTGAGTTATTCTCAAACAGTTTCTTACCGGAAACATCGGTTGGAGAAGTGGTGGGTATTGTGTATCCACTATCTACTGAATCCCAAATGTCGTATCCCAAAGCACAAAGATATGTCTGCATCCTGAGTCTCCAAAATGTGTAATTAGTTTCATCCAACAATGGTGCTTTGTTTGATGAGAAGCCTTCACCACCTGCCATTGTGTTACTTCCAAGATCACCCTAGCCAGTTAAGCTTGTTCAAGAACTTGGCTCTGATACCAATTGTTAGTCTCACAATGACACTGAGAGGGGGGTGAATCAGTGTAGCTCTTTAAAACTTAAATCTTCAACTCTTAAAGCCAAAACAATGAGAACTTAAAACCAAATAAAGCAAATATAACAAGAGAGCATCACACAACACAAGATGTACCGAGGTTCACCAATTTGGCTACTCCTCAAAAATTGACTGTTTGGACTCCCATCCAAATCCAGCCTTTGCAAAGCAACAACTTTACAATCAATTTACCAGCACCCACTGGAAGGAGCACCAACCCCTGATTTATCTACACCAACAGAAAGGAGCACCAACCCCTGATTTATCTGCACAAACAGAAAGGAGCACCAACCCCTGATTTACTAGCACCAACTGGAAGGAGCACCAACCCCTGATTTATCTACACCAACAGAAAGGAGCACCAACCCCTGATTTACCAACACCAACTGGAAGGAGCACCAACCCCTGATTTATCTACACAAACAGAAAGGAGCACCAACCCATGATTTACCAACACCAACTAGAAGGAGCACCAACCCCTGATTTATCTGCACAAATAGAAAGGAGCACCAACCCCTGATTTACCAGCACCAACTAGAAGGAGCACCAACCCCTGATTTATCTACACAAACAGAAAGGAGCACCAACCCTGATTTATATGCACAAACAGAAAGGAGCACCAACCCCTGATTTACCAGCACCAACTGGAAGGAGCACCAACCCCTGATGCCAAGCACCAACTTGGACTTCAATCTTGAAACTAGAAGATTGACATAGAAATGCCTTCACTTTTACAAGACCCTGACTGGTCTATTGCTTACTCAACATCTCTCACAATTCACACAACACACACCCTTCTCGCTCGCCTCTCGCGTGCCTCTCGCTCTCCTCTCGCTCTCTTCGCAAGATAAAATCTCGCTAACTAAATTCTCCAAGCAACACTCCTTTTATAACCATCCTTTCTCTTTGTAACTCCAGTTGTAACTCCTTTCATATTCTCATATGCCACTTGTCAATTGTAACGCCTTCTTTATGTAACTCCTTTTGTATATATAGAGTAGGCATTTCGTCAAACACGTTACATGCAAATAATTGACACCATATTCTCCTACCATGACTGTTCGTCTTCTCGGTCATGACTGTTCGTTTTCTCCTTGCATGACTATTCATTTTCTCCTTTGTGCATGCATGCATTTTGGTTTTCAAAAAAGCTTTTCATTTCTATTTTAACGACTGTTCATTTTCTCCTTCCACGACTATTCATTTTCTCCACATGGGCATGCATCCATTTCTTTCCATAACTGTTCATTTTCTCCACATGGGCATGCGTCCACTTCTTTCCACGTGTAACGACCATCTTAAATGATTTCAAATCATTAAAGATTCCTTATGGGTCCACGTCACTATGCAGTCTTCAGTTTCACCATCCTGGTGTTCATCACTAATATCAGACACATTGTCAACTACTCTGTTCTTTGGCAAAACTGCAACATGTCACGATATCATGACACTTTTGCTTATCTGCCTGCCTGCCCTTTTTGAGTCACGAAAATGCGACATGTCGCGATATCGTGACACTTTTGTTTCTCTGCCTGCCTGCCCTTTTTGAGTCACGAAAATGCGACATGTCGCGATATCGTGACACTTTTTCTTTCTCTGCTTGCCTACCCTTTTTGAGTCACGAAAATGTGACATGTCGCGATATCGTGACACTTTTTCTTTCTCTACCTTCCTGCCCTTTTTGAGTCGCGAAAATGCGACATGTCGCGATATCGTGACACTTTTTCTTTCTCTGCTCTTTCTCTTTGCATCGGACCGCAAAAATACAACATGTCGCGATATCGTGACACTTTTTCCTTCTTGCTCTTTCTCTTTGCTTCGGCCCGCGAAAATACAACATGTCGCGATATCGTGACACTTTTTCTCCTTGCTCTTTCTCTTAGCTTTGGCCCGCGAAAATACAACATGTCGCGATATCGCGACACTTTTTCTCCTTGCTTTTTCTCTTTGCTTTGGCCCATGAAAATACAACATGTCGCGATATCGCGACACTTTTTCTCCTTGCATTTTCTCTTTCTTTTGGCCACGAAAATGCAACATGTCGCGATATCGCGACACTTTTTCTCCTTGCATTTTCTCTTCTCTTTTGGCCGCGAAAATGCAACATGTCGCGATATCGCGACACTTTTCTCTCCTTTTTCTTTTGGCCACGAAAATGCAACATGTCGCGATATCGCGACACTTTTTCTCCTTGCATTTTCTCTTCTCTTTTGGCCATGAAAATGCAACATGTCACGATATCGCGACACTTTTTCCTCTTTGCTTTTTCGCTTCTCTTTTGCATATGGGCCACTTCGGTCTTCTTGGACAACCTGTAACAACTTCACCCAAACATCAAAAACATCCTCATAAGCATTTAACATCATTGTACATACTTTGAGTAACCTCTGAACTCCTGTCCACTGCATCAACCGATCTATCTGACTGTGTTGACAACAATGACAATACTGTCGCTGCACCTTGCTCAACATTTTTGTCATCGAAAACATCCTTTCCTTACAGGCAAAACACTTGTTCCTTATTTCTTTGAACGAAATCAATCTTCTTTATTTATGTTAGCAAAATAAAAAAAAAGAGGAGGGGAGCAAAAATGTTACATTAAAATAGTAAAGACAAAAGACCAACAAAACAACTGCACCTTTCATCTTTTATACTTGGAATTTTACAATCAAAATTCAGTGTGGTGAAACTGCCAACAATACCCAAAATTTTCCATCCTTTTCAATCTCTTGACATGTGTTTGGTCTCATAACATCTACAACATTGGAATTCAATATTTTCATAATCCACTTGTTGATCTCATTCTCTTGATTTCTATTTAATGAAATATGGTAAAGATTTTGAAATATCAATGACAATACATATTTGAGTGTATAGAACATACCTATTGCAAATGTAGTAGTTTGTTTTGAATCCTTTGAGTGTGCGTCAAACCAACAATGACAGTACAAATCCCAAGCGACCAATGGTCCCCCAAACATCAGGTAAACAATAACAAGGTGGTATACGCTTGTTGGAAGTAGCCCCTATGGTTTGAACCCTACACTTGGCAGTTACTAAAAATAGTGTAGATGTAACCAACTCTCCTATATATCCAAAAAAGAAAAACATGCCTTCTCTCCTTAGTAGTTGGTCCCTCTTGGATTAACTCCCCTAGAGTTATACCAATATTCTTCAAAACCTTCATATTGATGAGTTGATAAGAAAGTCCAAAAAACCTAATTTACATTGAAAACCCTTACCCAGGTGTTGTAGGTGAGTTGGAGAGGAGAGGGCAATCTTCCAAGGGAGATCCTAGGTTCGAATCTCCACTCTACCAAAAAGCTGAATTGGGTACCCAAAATCCAATTGATAATGTTGGTGCGGGTAGGGTTGGGTGCGACCCCGGGTGACTTTGACGGTGTAGAACCCCTTGTTCGTGGTCTCTTAGACCAAGGCGGCCTCGCAAGGGGTTTTTCGCTAAAAAAAAAAAAAAACATTGAAAAACCTTTAATAGTCTCTGTCTCCACAAAAATTCTCATTCCATAGTTTTACATATAATGCATATTTGCCCCTAAACTAAAGACCACCATACATTATTTAAACCTTTTTTTTTAATTCAAGAAAATAATGAGAAAAAACTCTTTTGAAAGAAAAGTCATGGAGTAATTTGAATTCAATCCTCACTTCCACTTGATCCAATTTTGAATCTCAAAAAAACCTAGCCAATATCCATGGAACTTACCTATCAACCCTCTGGTTTTAAAAATCCTTGTATTATACTCGATCATTTCATCCTTAATAATCACTTATGGTATAATATCTACTATTTGGATAGGTTTTACCATAAATTTGCTCTTCCTCTTGGTGCTAACAAGAGCATCTATATTTTCAACTAAAGCATTCTTACTTCCCATAAGGATTTTCGAACATGACTTTCATATCATGTTACCTAGATTTAATTCAGACAAATCCTTTAATTTTTTAGTTTCTCCTAAAATCAACAAAAAGAAATGACACGTACTCCTTGCTTATACTTTACTTCATACTCGTACTTAACTCACACTCATTTTAACATATATAATTATAACATTAAAACAACCATAATATGGTTTTCATAAAATATAATTTTTATATTCACAATTTTATATATATATATATATATATATATATATATATATATATATATATATATATATATATATTAATATATATTATTGAATAAATACTTCGTATATATACATATCCTCCATAGGGGTTGAACCCAGGTCACATCACCAATAATGCAATGCAAGTGGCGTCCTTGCCAGCAGACCACAACACACGGATTATTCACAATTATATACAAACACAACTACCAAAAAAAAAAAATTAAAAAAAAAGTTTCCTTAAATTTTTTTTTAAGATTGAAGGGCGTGTCATACCAGCGCTGGACTAGTTCAAAAGTTTATGGGACGCAGTAGAATAAAATTTGAATCCAAGTTACAGATAACCGATTCCTCTCGTTAAAAAAAAACCTTTGAATATTCGATGACAGCTCTTACACTTTGAGGTTTTAATGGTCATACCAATTGATCAATTTATTTATGCATATTAAGAATCAATTCTATTTTAATTAAAAAAACATCACTCACTCCTATTTTAATTTAAAAACATCACTCACTCCATGCAGCAGATTTTAAAAAATAACACCAATTAATTCATAAAGTAATCCAAAATGAGGTAACCAGCAAGTCTCATAGTTGATTCTTAAAGTTGTAATATTTTTCCTATCTCTATATAAATTAAGGCTCTTATACTTTATGGGCTTAGAATCGTTCAAAAGTTCATGATAAACTCCAAAGCTCCTTAATAGTTACATGCATGCACATGTAAAGATAAGCTTTTGCAATATAATTCAATCTTCTACCTTTTGCATTTCCAAGTTGTCATGGCATCTTTCTAACTTTATCTATAAAAATATATAAACTTTTTGAACCACATTGAAGGGAATCTGCATATCTTAGTTCAAAAGGTGTTATATTGTTCTCTCTTTATAGTTGAGAGCACTTGGATTCTATACTTGATAAATTCTTGTCATTAATTTTTTTATCATAATAACATATATATTATTTTATTATGTTTATAATAAAAATATTTTTAAAAATTATTATTTTATTAAATAATTTTATAAAATATATAAAAAAATTATTTTATTTTTTAATAGATAAAAAGTTTGAAAATATGTTTAAGGTAATAAAAATAAATTTTTTTAATATTTATAATGTATAATTTTTTTAAAAAATAATTATTTTAATAAAAATTTAAGTTTTATTTATATTGGATGCACTCCTCTATTATATGATTAATGGTCAAAATTATAGATAACAAAAGGAATGAGGTTGAATACCACTCCTAGTAAATTTTGATTGAAGAGAATCTTTTTAATAACATAAAATTTTCAATTCAAGAATACTCTGTATAAAATTTGTGCTTACTATTTATATGTTGTTTTCATTTACTATGATATGCTTATAGTTTATATGATTGATACTCTAATTTTTTATTGTAAAATTTTGGAAGATAATTCTTTCAAAGGATATCATACAAGCATAACACATCAACATATGTTAATTGTTAAACAACTAAAAACAAGACAAATGTGTTTTTTAAATCAGTTATATAAGATTGAAAAGGGTTCCACTTGTATTACATCATGATCACATGATGGTATTACAATAAGTTGGATACTTAAGTGACAAAATTTTAACCTTGGTTTCTTCCTTAAAAATTAAAAGATCTATTTAATTAAACTAATATTTTTTTAATAAAATATTAAAATTCACCTATCAAATTAAAAATTTAATCTAAATTTTTATTTTAAAACTATTTTACCAATTAATAAAAAATGCACCACTTCCTTATTTAAAAAGAAATCTCCTCTTTTAATTTTTTATTTTTTTTTAACTTCCCAACTTTCAACCTTATTTCTTAAAAATATTTTTTCCCAACCTCACACTTTCTCCTTATATTTACAAGAACCACTATTGTTTTTCTACTATTATTACACCCCAACTCACACTTTTCCCATTAAATACCATCAAAGTGTCACACCATTTCGTTTCCCCGTATTTGTTCTTTTGAAAGTTTGAAGGTTACACTAATATTAAAAAATATTGCAATTATTTCTATGATAGTGCTTAGATAACATGTAGTCAAGCTGATTTTTTTAATATAAAAATCTTATCATATTATTTAAAACATTATCCGTGTATGCTTGGGAATCAGGCATCTCATTATTACCTGCCTAAAGCTTGTTTGCCTGTATGCCACCCACTTGATAGATTGAGGTTCATTTCTAATAAATTATGTAAGTAACTCACCAGCATGGCAAGTGCCCTCAATTATGATGTTGGTGTCCATTTTGGTCATTAATGCTTTAGTAAATGTAACTTTACTCAATACTCATTACTCTTGGGTGGGCCCATGCACAAACAATTAAAACACACATGCTCACATAAAAATAAACCATGGTTGGCCATTATAAGATGGCAGTATTATCATATTTTTAGGGCCACTAATTTTTTTTTAAGAAAATTAGATTTTTTGATTTGATTAGTGTAAGAAACTTTTAGAGTAATATATAAGGTTAAGTAGGCTCCTCTTAATCATGATTCTTCTTAAAGCCGTGAGTTATACTTATCAATAGAAAATTTAACACAACCACCACACAACCACCACACAACCACCACCTCGCACGCTCACTCAAGCCACGGTTTGAACCTTGAACCTTTCGAAAAAGAGCAAAAGAAAAAAAAAAAAACCAAAACCAAAACATTACAATATTTTGGTGCTAACACTATCCACCAGCTAAAAAACAAAATGAGGTGGATCAGGAGTAAAACATCCATAACTGAATATAAGTAAGAATAGAAGCTAATATCACTTTTAATTTAGACCATAATACCAAAAAAAAAATTTGAGAGCTAAAAATGTAAGCATGAGTAGATATTTAATTTTAAAATGTTAAAAATTTAAGTTTTTTTTATATATTTAATACTCATTAAAAATATATTTATGAGATAAATTTATTGATGTTGATTTTTTTAAATAAAGAGAAGTACACGGGTATTATAACTAAGGTCATATAATTAAGGTTACAGTCTCTAGGGCGTTTCTTTTTGTGATTCAAATTGAAGTAACTCAGATAAAACATCAGTAATATAAGTTATGATAAGGACATTGCAATGACAAAAGTTATTGAGCTCTCTTAATGCAGACCTCTAAGGATAGGTGGTCTCTGATATTCTCCCCTTTTCAAACTCTTAAAAAACATGATATACTTCCCTTTTCAACTTTTAAAAAACATCAATAACACACTGTTAAAATATCCTAGAAAGAAATGTTTTGTTGATTTAAAAAAAAAAACTATGAAAGTGGAATGGATTTGTTTGTACAATTTTAATTTTTTTAATAAAAAATAATGGAAGAATAGAGAATTTAACACACAACCACACACATGCCATTGTTTAAACTTTAGACCTACTAAAGAAGAATCAAAGTCCGAACTGTTGCATTGTCCGAAGACAATTTGAGTATTTGTATAAAGGAGACAAGATTAGTTAATATAAAAGACAATTTGAGTATTTGTATAAAGGAGACAAGATTAGCTAATATAATAAAACATTTTTATTTATAGATATTTTATAAAAAAATAATGAAAAGACTACTAGCCAATGAATAAATTGGAAGGTTAAGTTCCATCATGACCTCTAATAAGGGAGAGAATTTTTTTTTTTTTAAATATTGCTTATATTAATACAACAAAATCAAAATACAAGACATTGCAGTAGATTACAAAAATCTGCTCAAGGACATTCAACCATTTGACTTGTCCTGAGCAGAGCAGTCTTTGAGATCTTTGATTATAAGCCTCTTAAAGGCTCTACATTGGAATTGAATATCAATAACAACATTGGACACAATCCCAGAAACAAGAGTAATTTTATCTCGAAAAACTAAATTGCATCTCGCCTTCCAAATAGCATACAAAGTCGATGTTCTGATAACAATCCACACTCCCATAAGATGCTGAGGGTAGTCAAAGGCATCTCCCGAAAGAACGAGTTTTCAACTCCACCTATCACTTAGGATAGGATAATAGGTCCACTTCAATCTTTTCCAAACATTCTTTGCTATACTACAATCCCAAAAGATATGTTTAACAATTTATTTTCTACCACAACTATTGCAGAGGTCTGAGATATTCATCCACCTTGCCAACCTTGCAATGGATACCTTGGAAAATAAACAGCCAAAGAAAAACCTTGAGCTGAGCAGATAATCGAAATTTCCAAACCTGCTTTAGCCTCTTCTTCCACTTCTTATGTAGACAGACAATGTCCTAGCGTCTATTTAATAGGATATGCAAAGAAGTGTTAGGCAATAGAGTTTTGTAAATCTTAGTGGATTTGTAAGAAATGACGCTCCCTTGAAAGTTCCACCTCCAGTCACGCCAGATAGGGCTAGGAAAACCACCATTTAACTTATATTGTTGTTCAGAGGGAAGAAGAGAATAAATTTGAACAATAGCACCATTGCCATAAGCTTTCAACTTAAACTTATTGCAAAGATCCCCTCACTTAATCCAATCAGCGGCTCTTGAATCCCATAAATCTACCCATTTCTTAATTCCCCTCTTAACCAACCTCTTGCATCTAAGACGAGGAAGGTTCGAGGCATACACCCCATTGTCTTTCCATACCCAAATAGACCTATATGGAAGCACCCAACCGTCTTCCATGCCTCCTAGATCCTATTAATAAGGATACAATCCCGTATTTTAAATTGAACAGGATGACCCACAATATCCTCAATATGAAAATCCCCCTTAACACCATCAACATGAAGACAGTTTTGAATTCTATATCTCAAGAGTTTTTGCCAAGGATCAACACCTTCCAATGCTCTGACTACCCATTTTGCTGCCAACACCCCACCCTACATCTGAATGTCCAAAATACCCAGACCACTTTCCTCCTTAGGAATAATGTAGTAGTTCCAAGAGATAGAGGGCATTCTCTTGGAGCCATCGAAATTAGACCAAAGAAAGCCTCTAATAAGCCTTTCCAATATTCCAAACTGAGAAGCATTGGGTAGCCAACACGAAGAACAATAAACATGACAAACTTGTAATATTTTTTCAACAATAATTATTCTACCAGCAAAGGATATAAGCTTAATTTTCCAGCACTAAATTTTATTTGCAAATATCTCAAGATACCAATCCCACATGCCCTTCAAATAAAGGGCCTTTCCAAATGGGATTCCAAGGTATCTAACAATTTCGCCATACTTCACCCACCGTCAACCAAAAGAGAAATTATCTGAAGAGTGTCACTGTCAATCAACCAATAGTCTGATTTTTCTTCACTAATGATGGCTCTAGAGGCTTTGCAAAACTGCTCCAAGAAACCTTTGACATTCTGCAGTGACAAGGCATGCAACTGAAAAGAAAGAAGGTAATCATCCTCAAAATGATTATTCAGAACAAGACCTCTAGGAGTATCAATCCCTTTGATTAAACCCGCACCTCTCTTCGATTCCAACATATAACCCAAAGCATTAGTAGTGATAACAAATAGAAGGGGAGCAAGAGGGCACCCTTGTCTAATGGACTTGAAAAGACTTATTTGATTAGTGAGCTTACCATTAACTACAACTTGAGTAGAGGCACAGGTGAATAAGACCTTGATTTTATCCACTACCCGTTTGTTGAAGCCAAGCCATTCCATCATACTATAAATTTATGATCAATCCACCCGATCATAGGCTTTATCAAAGTCAATCTTAAGCATAATGGCTTTTTGCCCACTTTCTTGTGCCCATTCCAAAGTCTCCCAAGTAGTCAAGACCGTATCAAGAATGAACTTGCCCTTGATTTAAAAGAGTGATAGGTCTCCATACCCCCATAGTATATTTCCTGTTAGCCTTCGGGCTAAGCTTAATCAGACCTTGATTAAGCATACCAGAAAATGAGCCTTCCTCAAACACTTCCTAAATCATCTTAGTATAGTCATTACCCAAAGTATCCCACAAAATTTTGTAGAATTCATCAGGAATACCATCAGGGCCCGAATATTTGCCATCCTTCATTTTATTAAGTGCTTCAAACAATTCATCCTTTGAAAAGAAAGCTAGACGATCATTTTATTAACTATATACCTTCATCCTTTTCATTTTTTTTTATCCTTTGAGTCATTAGGTGAGGTTTTGGAGGCTAGAGAAGAGTTTAATAAGTAATAAGGGAGAGAATTAAGCTTATAAGTAGGAAATTTAACACAAAATGCCATGGTTTAAACCTTGGACCTTCTGAGGAAGAGCCAAAGCTTGAACAGTTGCGCTATCCACCCAGGACAAAACTCTTGGGTAAAGAGAAACCTCCAAAGTTGCTCTTAGGTGGCCGTTAGTGCCATCCCATTTGGGTATACCACTATCTAAAAGGAAGCCATCAAAGATTTTTTGTGTCGGCTCAGTCACCAATGTACCACACTTGTGGATAAAAAAATATTATTTTAGATTTGGTTAGTGTGAGAAACCCCTACAATTGAGGCTCAGGGTTGGGCATCCCCATCTCACCATGACCTCTCATAAGGGGAGAGTTGATCTTATCAATAGATAATTTAACACACTCGATCACTAATGCACCACACTTGTAGACAAAAAATTATGTATTTTAGATTTGGTTAGTGTGAGAAACCCCTAGGACGGTCACCAATGTGCCACACTTGCAGATACAAATTGATTTATTTTAAATTTAGTTAGTGTGAGAAACCTCTATGACAGGGCTGAGCATCTTCATCCCACTATGACCTCTCATATGGGGAGAACTGAGCTTACCCATAAGGAATTTAACACACAAGCACACACATGCCATGGTTTGAACTTTGGATCTCTTAAATCATAGCCAAAGTTCAAACCATGGCACTATACTTATTAGCATCTTGGAGGCCATAGGTTATATAATACAATCTTTGTGGAGGATGTTGTTTACCTAATAATATATGGTTATTCAACTATCCACACCAGGTACCTTACTGGTAAGTTTCCTCAATCCTTGGAAGGAGGTCTAGAATTCAACATTGATGACCTGCTTCGGATACACAAAGGCTAGCCTAAGGAGTATACCAGGATGGGACAAGCCCAGTGGAATGAAAAGTCCTGGTCCCTAGGGGATATGGAGAATGGTTTACCTTAATTAAGGTTTTTCCCCCAAGGGCTAGGTGGATTGGTGTATCGCTCCAAATTTTTTGCATCCTTACCTTCAGGCTATAGGATCCGTGCCCGGAAGGAGGATGGGAAAAGGATGTCACGGTACCTTGGACTGAGAGGACTTTGCGAAGGTCCCGCCTCTCAAGGGAGGTGTATTTTGATGATTTTTCGACGGATGGTGGGTTCACCAAGAAACATTTAATGGCAGTTTCCATGCCTAGGTTTGGAATGTGTTTTTATGTGTTCGTTTTTAACTTTAAGCATTCATATCCTAGGTTTGGCCAAATGAGTCTAAATTAATCTATATGAAAATGCAGATTTAATGAATACAAAGAACAAATTTAAGACAGAAAAATAGAGCAATTAAGGAAGAATAAGAAGAATACCTGACCCGGATGTCTGATGGAGATTCTGATGTTTGAAGCAGTCAGGATCGTCTAGAATTCGATAGAATCGTCTGAGATCAGACAAGATCGTCTGAGATCTGACGAATTCGTTAGAGACCTGCAAACAGAAGAACAGATGCAAAATACAGAGAATACTACTGTGCTAACAAGGGGAAACAACAAAAAATGACAATATGAACACTAGAAAACAATTATGAATAGAAATTCAAACAAATTACGATGTTCTAATGATAAATTCTGATCTTATCATGCAAGTTAAGCTATATGGGTGAACTCCAAATGCAAAATAGTAAGCAATAGGGATAAACTAACTAAAATGCAGAATAAAACAACGAAAGGAACAAGAGAAAGTGCAAAATCTGGGCACTGATTGCCCCCAATGCAGATTGCAGTCGAAATCGTCTGGAAGTAATGAAATCGTCTCGAATTACGACAAGATCGTCCGAGATTTGAACGAGATCATCTGCGACGATCTGAGCTTGCTCCGGCTGAAGATCAATGAGATCCCTGCAAGAAAACTTCAAAATAACAAAGGCAAAATAATGTTCTAGGTATTCTGATGCACGCAAAATCAAGTTACAGGGAAATTCAGCCAGGGGTTGGGAAGGGAAGGTCCTAGGGACTAAATAGGCTTAGGGGAGTAGTTAGGAGGTTGGAGATCATCCCTATTTGGGAGATCTCCAATGGGGGAGGGTCTCTAACGGCGCAGACACGCTTCTTCCCGGATTAGAGGCCCGTTGGAACATAAGCTAATTGTGAAAAATCAGTTTTGCGACAAGATCGTCTGGACGTCCTAGCCCAGACGAAATCGTCAGATCTAGGGCGATATCGTCTGATCGGCGACGATATCGTCAAACGGTCAAAACAACCTCTAAAAATGGCATGAAAAAGGGGGAAACGGATTACCCGACGGTTAACGGGCGGTTTGGGAGGTTAAATTTGAATTTTAAATTATTTACTAAGGTGAATGTAATTATGACAATTTTACTGCGCCAATTTTAGGGTGCTACATTTTGCCCCCTCTTTAGCAAATTTTTTGAAGAAAATGCGTTAAAGATGAGTTCTTCTCGATCTACGAGAAAGCAAAAAATTATTCCCAATTTTAGGCGATGATTCTTGGTCGAATCGTACGACAACTTACTATGGTGCCCCCTCCGTGTTTTTACCCAAATCGAACGTTTGAGGTAAAAACGTGGAAAAGCAAAAATTATTTTTGAATAAAATTAAGAAAAATAGGGTAAAACCCTAATTCATTTTTACTGTTCATTTTCTGGTTTTTTAGAGCTCTGGAAGCAAAAATGGTGGAGACGACACACAGATCGACAGAGGTCCGACGCGGTCTACGGGTAAGAGTCTAGACTTAACTAGAATGCTTTAATTTGATTTTACATGCTTTTTAGGTAGTTTTTGATTGAATTTTGAGCATCGCGGCCGTTTTTGGGCCGTCGACGTCGTCGGGATGAAATCGCCAGACGAAATCGTCCCGATTTCGATGAAATCGTCTCAATTTCGTCAATTTCGCCCAAGGGCGAAATCGACGAAAGGGGGACGATTTCGTCAAATTAGAGACGATTTCGGCTTGCAAAATCGGAGACGATTCTGCTCAAATTTGGGACGATATCGTCCAATAGTGGGCGATATCATCAATTGCATAAAATTGAATTTTAACTTGCATTATTAATTACTTGAATTGTTTATTAATGATTGTTTGTTGTTTTGTTGTTTATGTTTGTAGAGAGGTTTGCTAAAGAGCAGGGAATGGAAGTATGGAGGTTTGAGGGATGACTTGGCCGCTCTCACACAGGCAGAGCGAGATCAGCTGGCATAGGCCGGCTTGCAGCATGTGGCAGAGATGCCACAGGTGTCTACGGATATGGGGCTTCTAACAACCCTAGCAGAGAGATGGTATCCGGGTTCCTCATGTTTCTAGCTATCGACAGGGGAGATGACTCCCACTCTAGAGGATGTATGGAGGATTCTAAGAATCCCCATACAAGGACGATTGATCACTCCTACGGCCAATCAGGGCCATGCTATGGGACGACTGTGCGGTGACCCGAGCTTCACCCTGGAGAAGGGCGAAGTTAACATCGAGGCATTGCGCCAGATGCCTAGGGCATCTAGACTCACACGGGTGCTAGCTGGAGTAGTTGGTGGACTTTTGCTGTGCCACCAGAGTGGGTGCAGGGTGCCATGGATGCTCGCAGATGTGATCTACGATATGCGGGACCACGGCTATAGGTTCTCTTAGGGCAGTTTTGTGCTATGCTAGCTGTACAGGATCCTATATGGGGTCGTGTACAAGGGCGGCCGATGTCTGGTGATGACATCGCTTCTATAGGTTTGGTGCTGGGAGCACATTGCAGTGCGGAGGCCGATAGGGCTTCCTCTGATAGGGGTAGACGGGGAGAGGCCCCGAGTCTTCTACTAGTGGCTCCGGAGAGGGTCACAATGGTGGATCGACCTTCCTATGTCCCGGAGACTATTGGATGACTTAGTCCCGGATCAGATCACCTGGAGGCCATGGAGGGAGCATCCAGGGTGGGCCGAGGATGGATAGGAGTTGGCTCGCGTCAGGTGAGTTTGTTGGCTACGGATGGAGAGGGGAGAGGTGGAGCTCCATCGCTATGACCAAGTTTTGTGGCAGTTCGATCTGCAGTAGGGGATCCCATCTCTAAGGGATTATGAGTTTTCCTAGACTGTCCGGGATAACACCACAGTTAGCGGGGCTCCAGACATGCAGCGCTTCTAGAGCTAGGACACGGACGATGCCCCCATCCAGCCAGTGGATGGGGACGACGTAGGGGTAGCCGATGGCTACGATGCCTAGTACGTAGGCATCCGCCCTCCTTGGATGACGAGGGCATAGGGTCCGATACACGCGGTTGTGCATCGGATAGGGAGGCGGTGCCGAGCGACGATGGAGGCGGCCTAGGGTCACGACGGGAGAGAGCCGAGGAGGCCACAGGCATAGGAGAGGCCACGACAGAGGGAGAGGAGGGAGGCGAGACCCCCATCTCCACAGAGAGAGAGGCCACCATCGCCCGATAAGGGCAAGGGCATTGACATAGGAGAGAGTAGCGAGATGGCTACTCTCCGGGCAGAGAGAGATCATCTCCAAGCATAGGTGCAGACTCTATAGGATGAGGCTGCATGCCACCGAGCTGAGGTGGCATAGCTCCGAGACGAGATTGCACGCCTCAGGGCACGGGGCGGAGGGGCGAGCTGCGGGGAGCCGACACGGGCTATTGCCCAACTTACTTTCTACCAGACTTTGTACTATCAGCTGGTGCCAGAGGCGGATAGACTACCCCTGCCAGCCAACATCGCAGATCCGATCAGGATTGGGTCATCGAGGACCACGTCCCGATCGAGGACTAGGACTACTCAGACTACGATGGGGCCACCTCGTCCACCTCAGGGTGGGGGAGGAGATGAGGCAGAGAGCTCGAGGGGCTCTCGAGGCTAGAGGACTGCATAGCTTTGTATAGATTGACATTGTATTATTATTTTGTTGATGGAGGATTGAGTATGCCGAGGTACAGATTGTGGCATACCAATCCAGTTTTGATGATGTATATATACTTTGGATATATATATGATATGTTTTTGATCATATGACTTGTTTATGTGTATGCTTATGATGCTTTTATGTTTGATTGAATGATTTGATAATTGGATTGAGGATTCATGAAATTATGTCGTTTTGAAAATTTATAATTTTGATGTCATGCTATAATATTTTAAATGAAATAATCTGATGTAACAAATTGATTGTTTGTAATGTGATGTAATAAAAAATAAAAAGAGACTTCTAACAATAATTTCAAAGGACATTGTCGCTATTATAGACCATTTCATGGAGTCGCTGCTCACTCGGTCGTCAAGCTAATCCCAAGATAGAAATTTTGTTAAAAGTAAAAGAGTGCTTAAGAGACTGTCTTAAGACTTTGGTGCAATGATGAAAATGATGGTGATGATGGTTTGCTTTCAGATTTTCATGAAAATAGTATGCATGAAATAATGTTAAAATGATTTTTGCTAGGCATAAATTCCTAAGTGTGATAAAATTTTTGGATAATTCGTTAGGAATTATACCATCATTGCAAAATTGAAGGTTGACATAATGACATGAAATAATGAAAATGTGTTTGCTTTTTAAAAGCATAATTTGTGTAACATAATGAATTAAGTCATATGGTTTTCATGATTTTAAATAAATGGGAAATAAAATTTGTTACAATGATTTGCGCTAGGCATAGAATATGTAGGTATAGACTTATACCATCATCGCGAAAATCAAAAAAAAAGAGAGTTTTATTGCATGGTTGATTTTTGATAAACAGAAAATATGAAAATGAGGACTTGCGCTAGGCATAAAATTCCAATTTTGGTTTTGGAACTATACCATCGTCGCGAAAGTCAACCAGATATATATGTTTTGATTGTATATTTTGAAAGAAATTTTTGATTTTTCTATTATATAGTTGTCTTTATGGTAAACAAATGTACTTTGATTTATTCCAAACAAGTTGCAAAAATAATATTTCAAAGTATTTTGAAGACAAAAGTTAGATTTATAAGGAATCCCATGTGCATATGTGAATTCATTTCCGATCTTGATTTATCATAATGATACACAAAATCTCTCAAATACAAATGTGTGTGCAATTGCTTTGTGCATTTACCAGCTTTGAGCAAGATAATATGATACAAGTGATTTGAAGAAACCAAATAAGTGTTCATTAACCATGATGTAGATGCATATAACCATACTAGACTACTATGTAGGTCGGATTATCAAGAGCTAGCTAATCCATAAGCAGACATAGGTCTGTACAAAAGAAGGTCGCTAATGTGATAGACATATCACCACGCTAGGAGTTACCCAAGGCCAAGCAGGTTGGGCACAAACCACCTGTTATGGGGCTTACCTCACAGTTTTCGAATAATTGAAAATTCTAGGGATTCAAGCTCATCAACCCTTCTTTTCTTTTCAAAGGGTAGGGAAAGGGATTTTATTGCTTTCTTGCTTTCTTCTTTCTTTTGCTTTTCTTTTGAACTTTGCTTCTTTTTCTTTTTGTATTTTTTTGCTTGATTTTTGAGATAGTGCTTGAAATATTGTTGTAATGATATAAAATAACATTTTTCTTTTCTCTTTTTTTTTTTTTTCTTGAACTTTTCTTTTATTTTTCTTTGCTAGGGATACTTGCTCGGATTAGCTGTAGAGCAAGGGATTTTTATTCTGGGTAGGGGTGAGCTTGTCCTTTTGCCAATTCTCAAAGATTCTAGACCATGTGCATGATAGGATAGCAGGGAAAACTTTTCGCTCAAGAAATCACATCTACTATGTAGCAAAACATGGAAATTACAAATATAATCATTTTATTGTGAAAAGATGTGCTTGGTTTAAGTAAATAACAAGATCAATTCTCTATGCTCAAACTTTATTTAATTGAATTTTGTGGACTTTGATATAAGAGAGATTAGTAATCATGCCAGATAAAATCAAGATATTTATTTTTGTGAGTGTGCAAGTGAGGGATTCCAAATAAATGCTAATTTATCCAAAATAATTTGAAACATATAACTGCAACATTTGTAAGAAAATATATGTAAACACTTTTGAGAAGTTTTGAGAATACTGACTCTTTCTTTCTTCTTTATATTGTTTTGGTTTCGAAAGAGTCAAGCATATTGTTGTTTTTATATTTTTATCATTATTTTGTTTTTTGGTTTTATTTTTGTTTTTGAACAAAAAAATTTAACAAGTGCCATAAATAAATGCAACAAATAGTTTTGAAGATTTTGGTGATTGTGAATGTTTTTGATGTTTTTGAATTTATAAAGTGAAAGAAATACAAGATAGTGATTTTGAACAAATATATACATGGATGAAATGACCAAATTTATACATAGTAACGTTTAAGATGCAAAATATTCATGGGTTCTTTAAGTTCTTTACCATCTAAGGTAGATAATTTGTATGCTCCCGATTCAAATTTAGCAGTAATAATGTATGGTCCAAGCTAGTTGGGCTCAAATTTACCTTTAAGGTCCTTAGTTGCATTTGTATTTTTTTTATTTTCTTTTAAAACAAGGTCGCCGATCTCAAAGGATCGATGACGAACTTTCTTAGCATATGATCTTTTAAGCTTGTTTTGGTAAGCACGGAGATGCTCCAAAGCATTGATGTGTTTTTCATCTAGGAGTTCCAGCTGACTGAGTCTGCCAGCTCGATATTCATCTCCTACTTTGGTATCTTGAAGTAGCAGAGCCAAAGAAGGAACTTCCAATTCAAATGGAAAAACTGCTTCAGCACCATAAACCAAAACAAATGGTGAAGTTCTCGTGGGGGTTCGAACACTAGTTCGATAGGCCCACAAGGCTGGATATAATTGAATGTGCCAGTCACGGTCAGTTTTATTGACCAATATTTTGAGAATTTTGATTAAGGTTTTGTTAGATGCTTCTGCTTGACCATTACCCTGAGGATAATAGGGAGTGGACCAGCGATGTTGAATCTTATATTTTTGGCATAATTTTTTAACATCTTTATTTTTGAAACAAGTTCCATTGTCAGAGATGAGATTTGCAGGAATTCCGAACCTACAAATGATTTGATTAAAAATAAATTTAGAGACTTGTGTGCCAGTGCAGGAAGCTAAAGGCATAGCTTTGACCCACTTCGTGAAATACTCAGTGGCGGTTATGATGAACTTGTGTCCATCAGATGACACAGGATTGATTTTGCCAATAATGTCTAAACCCCATTTAGAAAAGGGCCAAGGAGATGAAATAGCCTGTAGCTCTTGGGCAGGCGCATGGACAAGGTCAGCATGTTTCTGGCACTTGTCGCAATGGCGCACATACTCATGTGCATCCGTTTCCATGGTAGGCCAAAAGTATCCTATCCGAAGGAGCTTTTTAGCAATGACACTACCACTAAAGTGTCCTCCACAAGATCCATCGTGGGCTTCACTCAAGGCTGATTTAGACTCTTCTAAGTTTAAACATCTTAATAGGATACCTTCAAAAGATCTCCTATATAAAGTATTGCCAATTATTACAAATCGACTTGCTCATCGATGTAATAACCGACGTTGGTTTCTATTAGAATTGGCAGGGAAAGTCCCATTTTGGAGAAAATCAAATATGTTCGTATACCAAGGTTTAGGAGTAGTTTCATTGATTAGAAACACATCCAAAGGCTCTAAGCATGACTTATTTGAAGCGGGTTCCTGGAGTCGACGAATAATGATAGTGGCATATTCGTCATCTAACTCCAAGGGCAGGAGAGATGCAGCTACGGCCATAGCATCAGCTGCACGGTTGCTAGTTCGAGGAATAGCTTCCAAGGTAACTTGATCAAATAAAGACATTAATTGTAAAACATAGGCCTTATATGGGTGCATTTTATCATCTCTGGTCTGATAAACTTCATTAATTTGGTTTATAACCAATTGAGAATCACCAAAAACTAAAAGATGTTTAATTTTTAGCGCTAGGGCAGCTCGTAATCCAAGGATTAGAGCTTCATACTCAGCAGTATTGTTGGTGCAAGCAAATGTCAATTTGAAGGACAGAGGAATAAGATGTTTTTGCGGGGATATTAAAATAATACCCGCACCATCCCCACTCATGCATCGGGCTCCATCAAAGTATAAGGACCATTGTTCAATATGGTCTCCCTCTAATTGAAGGCATTCATCAGGAAACTCAATGATGAGGGGATGGGTAGACTCTAAGGGTGCAACAGCTAATTGATCTGCTATGATTTGACCCTTAACAGACTTTTTTCCTATGAATGTGAGATCAAACTCGCTTAGAGCAAGAACCCACTTGGTTATGCGACCCGATAAATAAGGTCGACTCATGAGATACCTTAAGGGATCGTACTTGGCAATGACATATGTTTTTTGACTAAGCATATAATGTCGTAATTTTTGCGTAGCAAACATGACTGCTAGACATAGTTTCTCCAACACTGTATAGCGGGTTTCATAACTGATGAAGGTTCGGCTAATATAATAATTAGCACGTTCTCTCTTTTCATCATCAAGTTGAGCTAACATAGCCCCTAAGGTAGAATCTGAAGCTAAAATATATAGGAGAAATGGGCGATCAGGTTTAGGTGGTGAAAGCACAGGTGGATTAAGGAGGTATTGTTTGAGAAGTTCAAAAGCTTCTCTACATTCGGTGTCCCAATTAAAAGGGACATCCTTCTTAAGGAGTTTAAGAAAGGGACCAGTTTTGTCCGCCAGCTTATCAATGAAGCGACGGATAGCTTGAAGTTTACCTTGTAAACTTCATAATTCAGATATATTAGTAGGTGCGGGCATATCAGTGATGGCCGCAATCTTGAGAGGGTCGATTTCAATACCACGTAAAGAAACTAAAACCCCTAATAGTTTATCGGACTTAACTTCGAATATACATTTTGTTGGATTTAATCGAATAAGATATTCTCGTAATCGATTAAAAACTTTTCTCAAATCATCTAAATGATTATCTTCAATAATAGAGCGAGCGATAATATCATCTACATAATCATGTAGGATATCATGCATCATATCATGAAAAATATAGGTCATAGCTCATTGATAAGTTGCACTGGCGTTCTTTAAGCCAAATGGCATCACTTTCCAGCAAAAGGTACCCTAGGGGGTAATAAAGGCTATTTTAGCCTAGTCTTCAGGAGCTATCCTGATCTGATTATAACCGGAGAATCCATCCATTAAGGACATCATCCCACTCCCGACAGTAAAGTCAATAATTTGATCCATGTTTGGAAGAGGAAAGTCATCTTTAGGGCATGCAGCGTTAATATCTCTAAAATCTATGCAAACCCTAACTTTGGTAGCTTCTTTCTTGGTGACTTGAACTACATTTGAGATCCATTCAGCATAATCAATAGCTTGTATAAAGATAACATTCAGGAGTTTTTCTAACTCCCCTTTGACTAGCAGAGCCACTTTGGGATGCATTTTTCTAAGTTTTTGTTTAACCGGTTTAGCATCCGGATGGACCACTAGATGATGCATGACTACAGAAGGGTCTAGACCTGGCATATCTTCATATGTCCAAGCGAAGACATCTTCATACTCTTTAAGAAATGCAATGTATTGTTCTTGTTTTTCTTGACTTAATTCTGATCCAATATTGATTATGTGAGGATTGTCCTCGGCTCCAATATTAATTTTAATGACGTTTTCTACCTCCATGTGTAGATCTCTTTCAAAATTAGGTGGGGTGGGTGAAACGCCCAATTCTTGTAATTCTTGTAAGGTTAATTTAGATAATTCATCTTGAGGATTAGTGGCCTCAAGTTGGGCTATAGTTGGTATAGAACCATCAAAATAAAATTCATTGTGTAACATCTCTTCAACAGAGACATCATGGAAGATATCTCCTTCCAACTCTTCATCGGGGTCAGCAATCATTTCAGGGTAAGCTATGGATAGCATGTTGCATGAAAACGATTGATTTTTAAGAGGCAAATCAACATGCCTATCCAAATAATCTTGATAACATATGAGTTGATCATCATCTTCAAAAGGAAAGGGTTGACCCTTACTAGGAAATAGGCCCACACCACAACGGGTAGGCCACGGTTCTACCTCGAAAGGTTCTTTCATGCCATTTTGGAAAGGTCCTAAGCCTTTCCCTTTATATCCCATTTTAAGCATCATGGGTTTAGCTTTAATATAATCATTGGTAAAATAACACCGAGCGTATCCCTCATGATGAGTTTTGATATTTCGAGGGATTCTTCCCCAATCATATCCTTTATAAATGAAGGCACAACTCCCGACTTGGTAAGTACTTCCCATAGGTTGTGGGAGGCCCAAAGTACGAGGAGATGGCGGCAATTTATTTAAAAGAATTGAATCTTGCATGAAAGCATTTGTTTTTTCTGATATTAAGGTTGTGGATAAATCCGGTAAAAGTTCATCGAAAAGGGCATAAGATGTAGAAGGCTTATTACCTATATCTTTAGATGTGGGAGGAATGATAGATGTGTCTATAGGTTTTGAATTTATAGGGATAGAACTTGAAGGATTGGTTGTAGATTTAAGATCTTTTTGAGGTTCTAAAATGATTTGTTTAGAGGGTTGTCGATCTATATAGGAGGATGAAATTAATGGAGGGGAAATAGGTGAAGTTATGGGTGTGTGTTTCACAGTTTTAGATGAAAAATAAGAACTAGGATGTGTGGATGACAGAGCAGGGCAAAATTGCACTCCAACAGGTTCTCCCAAAGCACACATATCAAAGGGTCTAGGGTCACCATGGATAGTGACCAACTGATTTTTAAACTCAAATTTAACACATTGGTGTAAGGTTGATGGGACCGCTCGCATGGCATTGATCCAAGGGCGACCCAAAAGTATATTGTACGATGTTGGGCAATGTACAATAAACACGGTTGTTTCTAGGGTTCTAGGACCAACTTGCAATGGGAGGGTAATAACTCCACACGTTTCTTGTGTTTCGTCATTAAAAGCTTTGATAATCATATTAGTTTTCTTCATTTCATCACTTCTAAAGCCAAATCATTGGTAGAAGTCAAAAGTGCAAATGTTTAGAGATGAGCCATTATCAATCAAGACTCGTTTGATGGCTACATCTCCAATTAGAGCAGTAATGTATAAGGGATTATCCTTATGTAAACTGTGTTGTGGGATATCTTTATCCCGAAAGTCAATACAATCAATCTCTCGAGTGATGATAGTATTGGCCATAGCTTCAGGTTGAATGTTTTGAGGTACCATCATTTGGCTCAATGTAAGCATCAACTCATCCCTATGGGTGGGAGAGGATCTTAATAAATCCAAAAGGGAAATTCTAGCCGTAGTATTGGACAATTGCTCATTAATATTGTAAGGGGGTTTAGGTTGAATAGTAGGAGCATGATTCCCTTTATTGGGGTTTTTCAAAACGAATGGAGCCGATCCATCGTTCTGGTTTGGTTCTTGTTGGGAATTTTGAGCTTGTTGTCGGGTGACGACTCCAATGGTACCTACAATGTTATAATGAAGACGCTGAACTGGTCTCGGTTGAGCATTTATGGCTTGTTCATTAGAAAGGAATATATTAGAAGAAGGTCGAGTAGTAACTCGTCTAGGAAATGGTTCTTCTGGAACCATAGCATCTGTGATGGGTTGAATAGGATCTGATTCATTTTTAGAACTATTCGATTGGTTTGAAGTAATGTCTAGTTCACTTTCACTATCTGATTCTATATCACTAGAATTAGAAGTTTGAAAATTATGTAAGGGCCTAGTCGTAACCAGGGATAAGGTTGTGTCAAATATTTGAGGATCCTGAATAGGTAATTGTCCGCTAATGGTTCCTACATATCGGGTAGGAGGGGGAACATTATGATGTTCGATTTGATTGGCTACCTCTTTACCATGTCTTGGTAAAGGGTGTTGAAATATGTCTAAAGTTTGATTGGCATTTTGATTTTGATTTTGGGGAATGGTCTTTTGAGTATTATTAGGAGGGTTTTGTTTAGGTTGGAAGGCTTGCACTTCCATTTCATTATTATCAATCAAATCCTGTATTTTATGTTTCAACCTTTTACAAGCATTGGTAGAGTGTCCAGGTCCTCTATGGAAATCACAGTGTAAGTCAGCTCTGTATCCGGGTATAGTTGGATCAGGTTCCCGGATAGCTGGTAATTGGATCAAACCTCTTTCGAGTAATTGAGGTAAAATAGTTGATAAGGGTTGGTTTAATCTAGTGAATTCTCGAGGAGGCTTGTCAGGAGGTTTCAATATAAATTTTTTTGTTGTCTTTGTTGCATTGATATTAGCAACATTTCTGTTGTCAATGACTCCGTCACCAACAACTTGTTTGTTTTTATATTGATTTCTGGATGTTTTCTCATCATCCTTCTTCCTAAGTTGGCCTCTCCTAATGAGGGCATCTTCTACTCTTCGAGCTAAATCTATAGCTTGATCGAAGGTAGTTAAGGTAGCAGATTGATAGCTCATAAGATATTTGTTCTTGTAAATTATTGATAAAAATGTCCAACATTTCCCTATAAGGTAGCACAAAGTGCAGTTTTCCTGTCAATTGCCTCCATCTAGCTAAGAAATCGGCAAAACATTCATCTTTGTCTTGTTTTAAATTGTATAGGTCTTTAATGGTCACATGCCTCTCGATGTAGGCACTAAATTGATGGACAAATGATTCAGCTATTTCTTCAAAGTTTCTCAAAGAATGAGTGGGCAATTGATAGTACCACTCTAGTGCCATTCCACCTAAACTTTTTGGGAACATTTTTAGTAATAGCAAGTCATCATGTGATATATCATGACATGCTATCCTAAACATGCGAAGATGCTCTATGGGATCTT
The DNA here is from genome assembly GCA_028583015.1 of Wollemia nobilis. Lineage (NCBI taxonomy): Eukaryota > Viridiplantae > Streptophyta > Pinopsida > Araucariales > Araucariaceae > Wollemia > Wollemia nobilis. The sequence goes on from JAQPPZ010003276.1 coordinate 2,929,604, forward strand.
CGGTTCCTTTATATATAGGTAGGATGGGCATGGGAAAATGCTTAGGGTATGGTTGAGCTACAACTATGGGATCCAAAGGTTGACTACATATCTCTCGATAATTATACGAGGGACGGTAGGGATCTATCTGGTCCATACGCGAAGCTAACTATTTCACCATGGCTTCCAGATTACTAGTTTGCCCCCCATATTGGTTTGGTAGGGCATTGACATGGGTTTTGTGAGCATATGATGGAGGAACATGAAGATTAGATGCCATGTTACTATTGTGCAAATTATTGGTAGGAAAAGTATTATGAAGGAATTTTGAAGTTGTATTATGATGTATTTCAGATTGTTGAAAATTTGTATTTGGCTTCGTTTTAGGTTTTTGTTTACTTGAAGCATATTGCTCAATAGTTTGGCGGAATAAAGTAGTGAAGGAAGGTTTCTTTTGTGTGGGAATGATTTTAGGTTGAATAACAGGTTCCTTAGGAGGTTGGATAGCCTATTGTTTTGACATGTTTTGAATCATAGTGACCATATCTGTATTGGATGGCCCAGCCTTATCACTTTCTTGATCAATGAACGATAAGGGATTAGTGCGCACATCATACATATATTCCATGGCTGCTTGAGTGTTACTAATTTGCCCTTTATCAATACGAATTGCCACATTAAGGTCATCAATGTTATCACTGAGAAATTTCTTGAAATGATCTATGTTGTCAAAAGCAATAGTTCCATCTGGAGCTACTCTAGGGGATGAGGATCCATCCTCTTTAACACTTCCTTCTTGTTCCTTATCTTCACCTAGGTCATCTTCTGGTTGAACTAGAGTTTTTCCTTACGGAGTTGGATCTTCAGGAAGGACATTTGGGTTTCTAGTTGTATCTTGTAACCAATCTTCTTCTTCTCCTAAAGTTTCTTTACCATTCCTAAGTTTAGGCATGGTGCTAAATTTTGATTCCAGCAAAATATATATATATATATATATATATATATATATATATATATATATGCAACAAATTTAAGAGGTATATATTTACTATATACCTACTACAATATTTGAAATGAAATGTTTAAGTTTTTGCTATGTTTTTTAGTTTTTTTTTAATTTTTAGTTTTTCTTTGTTTTTGAAATAATATTGTAAAGACAATCAAAAACACAATAAATGCAAGAAATAAGACCGAAAGTAATAATCTAGTTTTCTATAAATAATTTATAAATATCATTAATAGGCTCGAGTTGTTCAGGAGTCATGAAGTGTTCTTCTTCAAATTGAAAGTTTTCTTTTAAAAATTTGATGAAAAGAGCTATAGTGATATTATCTGTCTCAGATGCTAGTTGATAGAAGTAAAGCTCATGGCAATACTCTCGATATAACATAGCTCGTGAAACTCTATTCCATATTTCCCTATCTGTAAGAACAACCTCTTGGTCTTCTACACAACCTAGGAACTGGTGTACAATGGCTACGTTCTCGAGGTATTCCTCGAAGGTGAACAATTCTGAAGATACTAGAGCTCTCCTATAAGCTAACCATCTATGGCAAGCTCTCTGAAGTTCATGATAAAAAACTAGTTGATGAGGATCCATGATTCTATCTAGGACTAGCCTCTTGATTTGCTTAAGTTCTGTTGACCTAGATGAAATGAGACTAAGTCTTCTATCAAGTTCGTTCCACAAGAATTGATTTCTACTTGTTTCAGGCACATTAAGCATAGAATTGATTTCTACGGCTGCCAATTGGTTTTCTACATTTATAGTAACTGCTAATATTTTCTTAGGAGCTACCATCTAAACATGATTTTAAACTTTAAATGATCTAACATGCATCTATGTTTTAGTTGTTCTATTGTTTTTTTTTTTTTTTTTTTCTTTGTTTTTGTTTTTTTTTTCAAAAGGTTATGATGCATTCACGTCGGGTTCACCAAAATGTATCGCTCCAAATTTTTTGCATCCTTACCTTCAAGCTATAGGATCCGTGCCCGGAAGGGGGATGGGAAAAGGATGTCGTGGTACCTCGGATTGAGAGGACTTTGCGAAGGTCCCGCCTCTCAAGGGAGGTGTATTTTGATGATTTTTCGATGGATGGTGGGTTCACCAGAAACATTTAATGGTAGTTTCCATGCCTAGGTTTGGAATGTGTTTTTATGTGTTCGTTTTTAACCTTAAGCATTCATATCCTAGGTTTGGCCAAATGAGTCTAAATTAATCTATATGAAAATGCAGATTTAATGAATACAAAGAACAAATTTAAGACAGAAAAATAGAGCAATTAAGGAAGAATAAGAAGAATACCTGACCCGGATGTCTGATGGAGATTTTGATGTTTGAAGCAGTCAGGATCGTCTGGAATTTGATAGAATCGTCTGAAATCAGACAAGATCGTCTGAGATCTGACGAATTCATCAAAGACCTACAAACAAAAGAATAGATGCAAAATACAGAGAATACTACTGTGCTAATAGGGGGAAACAATAGAAAATGATAGTATGAACACTAGAAAACAATTATGAACAGAAATTCAAACAAATTACGATGTTCTAATGATAAATTTTGATCTTATCATGCAAGTTAAGCTATATGGGTGAACTCCAAATGCAAAATAGTAAGCAATAAGGATAAACTAACTAAAATGTAGAATAAAACAACGAAAGGAATAAGAGAAAGTGCAAACTCTGGGCACTGATTGCCCCCAATGTAGATTGCAGTTGAAATCGTCTGGAAGTAATGAAATCGTCTCGAATTACGACAGGATCGTCCGAGATTTGAACGAGATCGTCTACGACGATCTGAGCTTGCTTCGACTGAAGATCAATGAGATCCCTGCAAGAAAACTTCAAAATAACAAAGGCAAAATAATGTTCTAGGTATTCTAATGCACGCAAAATCAAGTTATAGGGAAATTCAGCCAGGGGTTGGGAAGGGAAGGTCCTAGGGACTAAATAGGCTTAGGGGAGTAGTTAGGAGGTTGGAGATCATCCCTATTTGGGAGATCTCCAATGGGGGAGGGTCTCTAACGACGTAGACATGCTTCTGCCCGGATTAGAGGCCCGTTGGAATAGAAGCTAATTGTGAAAAATAGTTTTGCGACAAGATCGTCTGGACGTCCTAGCCCAGACGAAATCGTCAGATCTGGGGCGATATCGTCTGATCGGCGACGATATCATCAAACGGTCAAAACAACCTCTAAAAATGGCACGAAAAAGGGGGAAACGGATTACCCGACGGTTAACGGGCGGTTTGGGAGGTTAAATTTGAATTTTAAATTATTTACTAAGGTGAATGTAATTATGACAATTTTATTGCGCCAATTTTAGGGTGCTACAAAGGCTAGCCTAAGGAGTATACCAAGATGGGACAAGCCCAGTGGAATGAAAAGTCCTGGTCCCTAGGGGATATGGAGAACGGTTTACCTTAATTAAGGTTTTGCCCCCAAGGGCTAGGTGGATTGGTAAAGGCTTGACTGGCCAAGTACTTGCCAAGAAGAGACCTAATTTTAAACCTAGAGGGCATGCTACTAGATTTAGAAAAGGTAGTAGTCCGTGTTGAATCCTCTAAGTACGTGTCAGACCGATGACGACTGTCCAAACCTTGACCGATCGGTGATCTCCATCTCATGCTGGGTCAACAACAACGAGATGAATAAGTAGATTGTTGGGAGCAGTCCCTATGGTTTGAACCCTGTGCTTACCAGTTACTAAAAATAGTAGCTGTAACCAACTCCCCTATGTAACCAAATTTTTTTTTTGGTTATTCAACTATACTTCATGACCAAAATATAGTATACAACTCTATCTATTATAATAGAGTTTTAAAGTCTTCACTATTAAACTACTCAAAATCATAAAAATGTGAGTTAAAGTAAATAAAAAAAAAAGTTTCAATGTTCATATGAACTAAAGCAACAAATACAATATAATTTAAAAATATGTATAAAAAAATAACTATCTAAATATGAAATTGGTGTGTATTTTTTAAATTGAAAATAAAACCATACTTAAAAAATATAACTTTTAAAAAATTTAATACAATATTTAACAAATAAAAAACTAAGAAGAAAATATATTAAATTAAATCTCATAAATAATAACTATAAAAGTAAAGAAATAAAAATATAACATCTCTGCACCCTTATCTACTAAAGTAAAGCATAAATCTTAGGGGGTAAGACCATCTATTGACTTGGGTAGGTTAAAGCTATTAGGGGTGAAGCCAGTTTGAGTGTATAAATGCAACTATAGTCCATATCACATGGCTTTAGCATGTATCATTGTCAGGTGGCTTGAAAAAAATAAACCATAGCAGCAAAATGGAAAAATGGGTTTATGGATAAATAAACCATAGTTATGAGTGTAGGTAGATAGTGATGATTTAAACATATAAGTGGATTTATGTTTTTAATTGTATCAATATTAGTTAAACCATTAATATGGTTATAAGATTGTTTAACTAGTTATTATATTATGTTAATTTAAGTTAATCACAATTAGGAATTAAATTTTTACTATAAATACACCAAATCACTAATTTATTGTATTTATGTATGAAAATTTCTATGGACATCCGCCTCTTCTATTTCGTTAATCAATTCTCCTTTAGTTTATTTACTCTCTTATTTTGTCATTTATTTTTTTTCCATATGATATGTGGTGAATGCTCTTCTTTTTTAAGATTTCTGGAGAATATTATAAAAACATATTGATCAATAAATACATTATAAAAGGAGAAAATAGACCTATAAAAACAATGGTGAATAAAAGTCTTTCTTGAAAAATAGTGACGCTGAAAATTAGAAGAAGTATAAATGAAATGATGTTTTGCTGTGAAAGGTGTTATTAAGTATTTTTTTACGGGTAAGGATACCACTTGCATTAACGGTGATGTGACTCGGGTTCAATCTTCATAATGGATGTGTATAAGAAATATTACTCAATAAATAATTTTTTTTTTTTTTTTTTGTTATTTTCAATCTACAAGCATCCACAAACATCCTTAAAATAATAGAAAACCATAATTTTTTTTTTTTGTTATTTTCAATCTACAAGCATCCACAAACATCCTTAAAATAATAGAAAACCATAAAGATAGAAAATTTATGAATCTTGAGGTAAGATTTGACCAACTATTGTTGGAAGACCATTAATTTGATCTCATTAGCCAAGGTCAAAGGTCAAGAGTGGTGATGTAATCCTACAAATCATTCTTGATGTAAGCCTACAAACAAGTATTATAACCATTATGTAAGCTTATGGAAACAATTTTATGTATTTATCCCTAGAAGAATCAATTAAACCACTATTGTAAGGTTGTAATTAAACTTGCAATTAATTAACCCAGGTGTTGTAGGTGAGTTGGAGAGGAGAGGGCAATTCTCTAAGGGAGGTCCCATGCTCGAATCTCCACCCAACCAAAAAGTTGAATTGGGTACCCAAAATCCAATTGATAATGTTGGTGCGGGTAGGGTCGGGTGTGACTCCCGAGTGACTTTGACGCTGTAAAACCCCTGTTCGTGGTCTCTCAGACCAAGGCGGCCCCACAAAGGGTTTTTCGCTTTTAATAAAAAAAAACTTGCAATTAACCTTTAAACCATTATGTTACATCAGCTTGAGTTAATGTAAGATGTAATTATTATTGTTGGAAGTTGGGTATTTGCTATAAATACGTCAAATCATTGATCCATTGTATCAATGTGTAATATCAATATGATATATAGTTGGGTTCCTATAGGCACACCCATCCTATTTTGTTCTTCTTTTTTCTATTTTCTCTCTTATTTTATTTGTTGTTCTTTTATTAATGATCTATGGTGAATGTATGCTTTTGAATATTTTTGGAGAGTATTATCAAATCTGCATGGTATCAAAGCAAGCACAAAGCAAAGTCACTCAATCACATAGAAGAAATATTTTTGATAGCATAAGGAGCAAAGAAAATGAAGAAAAATATTCTCTTATATTTTGGATAGAAAATTTAGAAAATTGAACTCAAAATTAAAAAATTTGGCACCAAGATTCACATGGCGCTACTTGGGTCATTGTTAGGATCCTATCCTAACCCTAATTATTAATAATAATATAATAATATATTTCATATCCTATGGTTAGAATAATAAATAATATAATAATTAATTATAAATTAATTATTATATTATAATATTAGGGTTAGGTAAGCATTGCGACTTTTCACTCATAACCCTAGAATGGGTATAAGACATTATATAGTTTTATCATTCGAGGTATCCTGGAAATATATAAATATAAATTGTTTAGAATCATTGGAGGGATTTCCAAAACCAATGCAAAAGGTGATTCGTATCTAAAAGTAATTCTAATTATTTTAATATTATTTATTCTCATTTATTAAATTATTGTGCTAGGAACCCTTAGTTCCTACCATTGGTATGAGAGCATTATGAATCCAGCCATATGGGACCAAAAATTTCAGAAAGAAGTTCAGAAATTGAAGGCAGAATTTCAATAATTGAGACAACCACATTGGCAACGTTTAGAAAATATTTTTAGTGTGCAACATTTCGAAAATATTATAGAAAAAATTATTAATAAGTTTAGTGAGGATCTAATGGAAGTGGAAGCAGAAGAAGTTGCAAATGAAAATGAAAACCCTAGAATTTTTTTTGCGAAGAAGCCCATAGCCATTGAATATAAGGTGGTATCCATTGCATCTTCCCAGAAAAAAAAATGCCTCCAACCCTAAAAATGGACTTTTTCCCAAAAATAAAGTATACGAGGAGAAAAAGTCAAATATTTCCAAGGAAAAAAAATAGAGGGTTTATCCAATTTATGCATCGCCTATTGGAATGGTTCTATTGAAGGAGAAAATATCAAACATGAATACATTTTCAAAATCTATGTTACACACTCACCCTCCACCATGGCCTCCCACCACAATAAAAACAAATGGTACATTTGATATGGCTTGAAAATAATGATAACAGTTGTTATTTTCCCAGCAAGTGTAAGACGACAATCATGATGGTTTGAAAAAGATAGGATCTATATGAAGCATTAAGATTTTTTGCTGGCTATGTTGCTGCACCACTTTGAAAATGAGAACGCTAACTTATTTTTTCATAACAATCTAACACAATAATCTTAGGAATCTACACAAATTCACAAATTCTTAGGTCATATGGCCTGTTTGGACTTATAATTTCTCCAACAAAGTCTTTTTGTTGGAAATTCATGGAAAAAAAATCATTGTATCATATTAGGTTATGTTTTGGTGCCTATAGGAAACTGGCAGTACTCTAGGATTTATAAAAAACTATGACAGTGGAGCTTGATAACTTTCTTGAACATAACTATGATAAAAGGACTGCACTTCATTATGCTGTTCAAACTAAATCTGAACTACAAGACCGAAAGTAGTCACATTGCTCTTAAATATGTTCAAATCAAAAGAAAGGAAATTGCTTACATTTTTCTATATCATCTTTCTTGCTCTTACTGAAGAAACTAAATTTTGTCCAACTTCATTGGAGTCCATGATTAACTATACTTCACCTCTAAGCTTGGAGTTGGAACTCACTTGAGCTAATTTTGAAAGCCAAAAACTATATTTTAAGAGTTTATGTAAAACACAGGCTTTAATTAACTGAATAGATTAAAGTTGTAGTGAAGTTTCTATTTGGTATTGTTATGCATGGTGGCCACTACTATGCTTTCATCAGACCAACTCTATCAGACCAACTGTTCAATTTTAATGATGATCTCGTAACAAGGGGAGAAACAAAAAGAGCCATGGAGAAGCAATACGGTGGTGAGGAGGAGCTACCTCAACCAAATCTAGGGCTTATTAACACTCCCGACTTCATCAATACTCCATTTAAATTTATAAAATATTCCAACGCTTATATAAGAGAGTGCGATGTATAAGAGAGTGCGATGTATAACTACTCTTATATCAGAGTTATGCATAATATATATAAAATAATCAACACAAACCATACAACCAATATGCAAAGTTGAACGTACTATGTACATAGCCGCAAGGACCTTCTTTACTCATTAAAATCATGACTTGATTCGACAGCAAATGAATCTGAAGGTTATGGCTCCACACATTATATTTCCCTGCTGTATATTAACAAATATAATAGGGATGACTCGAAGAATTATTTATGGTCATAAGGAGCTTTCCATGAACACATACTTAAATACAAGGAGCCTATGATGTTGGTATTTGTAGACACCAAAACATCACCAATCTGATCATGTGTCTACAAGCACTGACTGAATTGGCATACATAGCTCCTAGGGCAGCCCTTAGAGGTTAAACAGTGGTCTTAACCACTCCCAAAGAAGTTTTGGAAGGTCAAAGGTAAATTTGGCACCTTTCAAGCACCTTGATCCTTACTCGTTCCACCCTAGGGTGATTAGAATGCTATTCGCCCCACCTCGGGATGATTAGCAACAATCGCTCCAGGATGGGGCAAATAGCAGGTTTGATGGGCAAAAAGTCAAACCTTGACAAATGGTAGCCTAGATCCACCACTCAACTCCACATTCAATGCATGGGAGTGCGAGTGAGCATTTCAAAGCTCAAAGAGGCAGTTATAGAGGCAGCCATGGAGCCCTTAATTAGGGAGGAATCTCCTCTCCCCTGACAAGGCATGATGGCCAAGTGGCACACCTACATGCACATTCAAAGCAGACCTTCAAGTCTATAAAATGGTGAGTCTTATCACCCCAAAAGGAGGATGGAGCAGGAGAATTTGGAGCAACGAAGTGCTGCCGAATTATACCCTCACCGTCATTGTGCTTCTTACATCCTTGATATCTCTTTTGGAAGGGAGGTTATCGGGTGAACATTAGGAGCGCAATCCGGATCCAAAAACCAAACAATTTGCCACAATACCACACCCAATTTTTTGACACAACCCCATAGGAGGTTTTGGACCCATCTCAAGTGGATTGGTGTCAAAACCACACCCCAAACGACGAGCGTCCTGTCCCCGGGTGCCCCTTGCACTATTGCAGTCCTAATCGCCCCACCCCGGAGCGATTAGAAATCTATAGCATATTTATTCACTGTTTCTTTTGCATCATGTTTTGTGTGTTTCATATATGTTGCAGTTAAAATTTCAAAGCATTCTGACTTGTTTTGACTGTGTTTTCATTATTTTACGCTTTTACTAACATACAGGGAGTGCCTTCATATACAGAGTGATAAGAGTAGAATCATCCAAATCCGACCTTCTGGGTCATCTCAAAATGCCTCATTTTGCCTAACCCCAAGTTTGAAGGTGTTTTGGAGGCATATGGATGGGAAATTTGGGAGGTCGCTTTCAGGCATTTTATGACAGTCCTAATCGTCCCACCCCGGAGCGATTAGAAATATACAACAAATTTCTTCACTGTTCTTTTTGCAACGTTTCCATGATGGTGTTTACATGATTTTTTTTAAATTTCATTCAGTTCTAATAATTTTTGATCACTATTTTAATTATTTCATGTATGCATTTACCGGAGGCCTTGGGGATTGCATGTTTCCTTCCATCCGCATGTGCTATTAAACATTTGTTGTTTCTATGTACGTAGGATCTTGATACCAAAGGGGTAGCAAGGAACCAAGAATGCATTCACGCAAGTGACGGTGACATTTGGCCCACCCATTTCAAATGTGGGCATGCGAAAGATCCCGAAGGGAAGCGTACCATCCGTTGGTGTAACAAAACTGTATCTAACACTCCGAGCCCCTGAAAATGGGGGAGACGTATTGTAACCTAATCACAAGAAAAATTAATAAAATAGGCTACACTTTACTTTAGCTTTACATCTCATTTCATTCATGCTTCGCTTTCCCTTTTCATGCGCTTGTTCTTTATTCATTTGTAGGACTTAGCATTACATTTGCTTTTGTTTGCATTGCACCTGGTGTGCCTGTGCTTCCGTAGAAATGATTTCAATGGCGATCATAGTGGGACCATGTCTCCATATTTTGGGATCAAGTTTTTGATCAAACTTTTGTGTTTTTGCTTGCAGGTGTTAATCCTTTAGGCGCTGGACTGCTGCTCGTGCCACCCTGTGACGAATATAGAGCTGGTATTCGTGTCACCCAAGGACGAATAGGAATTCATCCCACCCTGTGACGAATACAGATCTTCTATTCATACCACATCGGGACGATTAGATCTCTATGCATTTTCTAAGCAGAAACTCAGGGGCATCTGGTTTGGGTAGAGAAGAGGTAGGTTTTCTGAACATCCTCTGTGATTTTATGTCTTTGTTTCTATGATTTTTCTATTTTCTTTGCTTGCATAGAGAAGTCTGCTGCATGTTTTATTTCTTTGTGCAAGTAAAAAATAACCACACACACCACGTGATAATATAAACATCAAGTAGTTGGTCGTAAAACCCCAACACTTGCTCAAGACCAATGGGTGGATTTCATCACCACCTTGGCTTGAATTTTGCATACATAACCCCAATCACAACTGTTGCTAGACGTAAATCCTGATGAAAGTTGACCAAATTTAGCTAGGGTGATTCCCAGTGCATGAGGATAAGTCTTCTATGGTAGGTGTAAAAAATAGAGCGATTCCCCTTCCATACCGCCTATGTTCCACATACTATTCTGCTCTCACGTACCAATAGTTTCCCTCATGTAAGTGCGGGTATATTGAGAGGTTTGGTATAACAGCCTGGTAGTGGTATATGTAAGGGGAAACCATTTTGGAAGACATAAGAGCCCTCATATTGCATGTACAACACAATTTTACTTACAAGGCTTTTAAAACAAAAATCAAAACACACTGAACCAAATTTATGGCACACATTTAATATGTAAATGAGATAATCACTTCTTTGTTTGTGTGGCCCCTTTTTGTTTAGTGTAGCATAAAAAAAATCATAAAAGAAGATAAAAATCTACATATATTTTAGAGAACCACCACCATGGTGTACACCCGTAGCCAAGCCCAATCACGGAAAAAAGTTGAGAAAAGTGTACAAGGGGGCACAAGTCACCTCCGTTACAGCCCCAAGGACTTAGTTATACCACCTTGGCAGCCTGACCCACAAAATAGTCCACATCATACCATGACAGAATAGGACTATAGAGGCACCCCTTTGAGGGGCACTCCCATTCAACACAGACCCTTTCAAGAGGAGTACATACATAGAAAGGCCCCCTTAGACACTCATTATGAGTGGCCATCACGCGATGAAGCACTAGAACAACATAAGATCCATAAGGAGGGGCCACATGATTATATCATCCCTCCTCTACCCCTCATTGCTGTCAAAAACAATAGGCCAAATCCAGAGCGCAAGGCTCTTCAGACGGGGTGAGCCAACTCCACCCATCCCTTTCACATATATGAAAGGGAGCATGAGGAAAACCACTATATTCCTCAAGAGCAATACACAGCGTGGGAGCAATGCGCTTCCACACCTGCTATTTATCAGGATCACCTACTAAGGCCAGAGCCTCGGGTGAATTTTGCTAACCTCGATAGAGGGAAGCGACCTATAGAGATCTCAGATCACTATGACCAAGATAGATATGTAGGGGAGACATCTAGGACTCCTAGACCTACGACGACAGAACAAATTGACTTGGCAGTTGCCAAACATACCGCCCACCAAGCGCAAATCACGCAGCTTGAGCAAGATCAACAATAGTTAGAGAACCTGTATCGTCTTAGCAAAGAGCGCATTCAACATCAAATAGATGAGTTGCTCCAAAACACTGTGCATGAGAGGATTCCATAGAGCTTTATGAGAGGCATAACCCCTTGGTACGAGATAGGTCTCCATGACCTTATCAAGCATTGCCTCTAAGACCTCCTAGACCTGAGCGGGAGGCCACTCCCAGAACCAATGATGGGTGCCCTCCTCGGGCTCCCCCCCATGTTTATAGGTCACACCTAAGAACTCCTCAAGAAGCCTATGAGGAATTTGAGCAAGAAGAATAGCGGGCTGAAACGCCCTACCAAGGTAGGGGGTGCACTATCCGGCTACCCCTCCATAGGCCTCAAGTTCCCTGCAATTCACAACAGGAACAAACCAAGGAGGAAGAGATCAAATCTTCTGATGCATACAAAGCGCTGCTAGAGCGCTTGGAGTATATGAAGACCAAGACTTATGGGCCCCAAAAGCCCACTTTATGCCAGCTTCGTAGTCACCCTATGCATCCTTCAGTGCTGACATTGTTAGTATCACAATGACACTAAGAGGGGGGGTGAATCAGTGTAGCTCTTTAAAACTTAAATATTCAACTCTTAAAGTGGAAACAATGAAAACTTAAAACCAAATAAAGCAAATATAACAAGAGAGCATCACACAACACAAGATGTACCAAGGTTCACCAATTTTGGCTACTCAAAAATTGATTGTTTGGACTCCCATCCAAATCCAGCATTTGCAAAGCAACAACTTTACAATCAATTTACCAACACACACTGGAAGGAGCACCAACCCATGATTTATCTACACCAACAGAAAGGAGCACCAACCCCTGATTTATCTGCACCAACATAAAGGAGCACCAACCCTTGATTTACTAGCACCAACTGGAAGGAGCACCAACCCCTAATTTATCTGCACCAATAGAAAGGAGCACCAACCCCTGATTTATCTGCACCAACAGAAAGGAACACCAACCCCTGATTTACTAGCACCAATTGGAAGGAGCACCAACCCCTGATTTATCTGCACAAATAGAAAGGAGCACCAACCCCTGATTTACCAGCACCAATTGGACTTCAATCTTGAAACTAGAAGATTGACATAGAAATGCCTTCACTTTTACAAGACCCTGACTGGTCTATTGCTTACTCAACATCTCCCACACTTCACAAAACACACACTCTTCTCGCTCGCCTCTTGCTCACCTCTTGCTCTCCTCTCACGCTCCTCTCGTGCACTTCATCGAATAAATTCCCCAAATTAATTCTCCAAGCAACACTCCTTTTATAACAATCCTTTCTCTTTGTAACTCCAGTTGTAACTCCTTTCATTTCTCATACGCCACTTGTCAATTGTAACGCCTTCTTTATGTAACTCCTTTTGTATATATAGAGTAGGCATTTCGTCAAACACGTTACATGCAACGAATTGACACCATATTCTCCTACCATGACTGTTCGTCTTCTCGGTCATGACTGTTCGTTTTATCCTTTGTGCATGCATGCGTTTTGGTTTTCAAAAAAGCTTTTCATTTCTATTTTGATGACTGTTCGTTTTCTCCACATGGGCATGCATCCACTTCTTTCCATGACTGTTCATTTTCTCCTTCATGACTGTTCATTTTCTTTTCCATGACTGTTCGTTTCTATTTTGAGGCTCTTCTTGAGTCGTGAAAATGTGACATGTTGCGATATCGTGACACTTTTTTTACTCTGCCTGCCTGCACTTCTTGAGTCATGAAAATGCGACATGTCACGATATCATGACACTTTTGTTACTCTGCCTGCCTGCCCTTCTTGAGTCGCAAAAATGCGACATGTCACGATATCGTGACACTTTTGTTACTCTGCCTGCCTGCCCTTCTTGAGTCGCAAAAATGCAACATGTCACGATATCGTGACACTTTTTCTTTCTCTTCCTGCCTACCATTTTTGAGTCACGAAAATGTGACATGTCGCGATATCGTGACACTTTTTCTTTCTCTGCCTGCCTGCTCTTTTTGAGTTGCGAAAATGCAACATGTCACGATATCGTGACACTTTTTCTTTCTCTGCCTGGCTACCCTTTTTGAGTTGCAAAAATGTGACATGTTGCGATATCGTGACACTTTTTATTTCTCTCTCTTTCTCCTTGCTTTGGCCTCGCAAAAATACAACATGTCGCGATATCGCGACACTTTTTCTTTCTCTCTCTTTCTCCTTGCTTTGGACCGTGAAAATACATGTCGCGATATCGCGACACTTTTCCTCCTTGCTCTTTCTCTTTGCTTTGGCCTACAAAAATACAACATGTCGTGATATCGCGACACTTTTTCTCCTTGCTCTTTCTCTTAGCTTTGGCCCCCGAAAATACAACATGTCGCGATATCGCGACACTTTTTCTCCTTGCTCTTTCTCTTAGCTTTGGCCCGCGAAAATACAACATGTCGCGATATCGTGACACTTTTTCTCCTTGCATTTTCTCTTCTCTTTTGGCCGTGAAAATGCAACATGTCACGATATCACGACACTTTTTCTCCTTGCATTTTTTCTTCTCTTTTGGCCTCGAAAATGCAACATGTCGCGATATCGCGACACTATTTCCTCTTTGCTTTTTCACTTCTCTTTTGGATATGGGCCACTTCGGTCTTCTTGGACAACCTGTAACAACTTCACCCATACATCAAAAACATCCTCATAAGCATTTAACATCACTGTACATACTCTGAGTGACCTTTGAACTCCTATCCACTGCATCAACCGATCTATCTGACTGTGTTGACAACAATGATAATACTGTCGCTGCACCTTGCTCAATAGGCACCCCCATACCTTGAACACTTCAAAATGCCTCAATTGGTGATTTTTAGAGGGGATGAGGATGCCCAAGAGCACATGATAAGATTCCTAAGTCAAGCTTTGACATTCTGGACAATGATGCTTTGCTTCTAAGAACATTTATAACCACGTTCACAGGCCCTACCTCGGATTGGTTTACCCAGTTGCCAAAGCATAGCATCAGCAACCTAGACCAGCTAGTGGACACGTTCCTCGAACGTTTCACCTTCAACACCAAGAAGAAGGTATCATTAAGTGACCTAGCTAGCCTCAGGAAGTATGAGGAAGATACCATGGCAACTTATGGAAATCGGTGGAGGACGTTGCTTTCAAGGTTGCCTTACCTCCCTCCCATGGCCGACCTAACCCAAATGTTCTTGAAGAGTTGCCTAAGGTTGATCTTCATGCTATTGCAGCAATAGCAATATGCCACTCTTGAAGAAGCCTTGGCGCAAGCCAGAATAATTAAGGAGATCAAGATACAGGATGGCAATATTGCCAAGCCACACAAGAAAGAGTGGCCCAAAAATGCCAAAATTGGGTCTGTGCAACCGAAACCCGCTACGGTCAATCAGGTTGCCATAAACATACCAAATCATACAAAGACGACACAACCCCCAAAGGCTAATTATCAGGCAGTTCCTCTTAACAACTATGACAAGGAAAATCATAGGCAAGAGCAAAATTAGCAATGTCGCCGTAGGCAATAATTCACACCCTTCACAGAGTCTAAAGACTCATTGTTTGACTGCTTGTCTATGGTAAACTTGATAAACCTTCTAGAAAGTTGACTCGTAGACCCCAACGTACCAAAACCCAAGGGCTATAGGGAAGACTTGTACTATAGGTTTCATTGGTAGAAAGGACATGACCTTTGCGTGTGTTGGAAGTTCAAAAGCTTAGTGCAAGACCTAATAGACAAAAAAATGCTAGCGATGGATAATCCCGTAGCACCAAGCAACCAACAGATGGAGGTCTTCAAAGACCCCCTGCCTGCCCATGATGCACAGGCAAAGAATCTACAAGTCAATGAGGTGACACAAAACTGCCCCATGTAGGGGTATGTATGGATGATAAGCATAGTGACACGAAACAAGAGATACCCAAGCATAGCTGCCCTCGTTGTAGCTATATGAGAGGTTCCATCAATGTCACAACCTCAACAAAATCCTATGCAACCTCCCCCTCCTAGACCAGTGGCCATGATTCAGACTAAAATTACCCAAAGTTTAAGGACCACGTCGGCTAGGCTCTCCATCTATGAGCTCATACAACAATCACCGAAACATAGGGAGGCTCTAATGGAGATACTCAAAGCCATCGAGCTACAGACCCACGAAACAAACTCTTTCAAAAATTTTGTGGGACATGTAAAACGATGTACAAAACCAGTCATCACCTTTAGAGAAGACAAACTGAAATCGATGACTGGTGATATGGCGGATCCACCCCTGCACGTCATTGTGTGGGTCAATGGGATTCCATTTAAGAGGGTGTTGGTGGACACTGGCTCATCCAGCAATATAATCACAACAACGGCATTAAAACACCTCAAGTTGCTAGCATCTCACATTGTGGCCTCCACCTATACTCTTCGAGCATTCAATGACGCGATATGCTCGACGGTTGGCACAATTGTCCTGCCCATCCAAGTGGGACAAAAGACTATTCCTATGTTGTGCCACATCCTGGAAGGTGAGATGGCCTACAATATTTTACTGGGCCGACCTTGGATCAGGGACATGAAGTGTGTCCCTTCGATAGCCCATCAATGCCTACAGTACACATATGAAGGGCAAGTGCATGTAGTCTCGACAGACTTAGAGCCCTTCAAGTATTGCAATTAAGTACAGTTGATGCCATAATTGACCCTCCCATCGACACATTTGGACTTTCAGTTGAATCTATCCAAATAGGGTTTGATTCCGCATACATCCCCACTGTTAAGTCCATCATATCACCAATCGGGCGCATCTTCATCATCTAGTCCTTCACCAACGACACCACCTAAGATGGCCACACCGAAGGACAATGGTAAGAAGCCCCTAGAAGAGATACTACCATTGGTCTCAACCATCTCTACCAAAGAGGTGCCCAGCCGAATGGAAGTCGAGATGCCTGGTTCACCCAACCTAGAGTGGACCCAGGAAGAACTCCCATTCCCTCCCCCTAAAACACCAACGATCAATGTTGAGATGGCCAATACAGACTTGGGGGAGTATCTAGTGTAGAAAATTATGGCAACACCTATGCTTGAGTCCATGAAGGACATGGGAAGACCTTGCCTCCCCATAGGCACTATTTTCCCTCTAGGATACCCACCAAATAAAAAAAAATTTGTATATGGGGGCCTCGACAACGACATTGAACCTTACCCGCAAGAGGAAGAGGATGAAGAGCCCTTTTCTAAGAACGTCAACTATCTTTCCAACCCAAAATTTGCTTTGAAATACCTTAGCCAATGTAATTGGCATGGATATGGGTTGGGCAGATATGAACAAGGGGTGCAGGTTCTTTTTCAACCAAGATATCAGATACCATACGACAAATTAGGAGTAGGGTTCAACCACCTTCTACCCCTTGAAATCTTGGTAGAAAACATGCAAGGCCTAGGGCTAGGCAATAAGGATGGGTTGGCACAAGATCCATATGCCAATCCTAACACAACATACACATTAGGGGATTATCTCCCATTGCTAACAACCAACCTTGTGGGCCTCAACAACTCCTCCCATTCGATCGAGAAAGGGGAAAGTTCAAGAACTTGCCTCCACGAGGGATATAGACAAGGCCAAGAAGGATATTCAGAAGATGAGTCAGAGTATGAGGTAGCACCTTGGAATCCTTTCGAGTCTAATAGCAATCACTCACAAGAGACGCCCATAGATAACTATTAGGAGAACTTTGTGGTGATGTTCCCCTTGAATGCTCCAATCAAGCAATTGTCATCTCAAGAGAATCAAGTCCTCCTGTAGAGAGTGAAACAACCCCGATGGGACCAAATCAACTTGCTCGAACAGAAGGAGCCTCACATGGCATAGATAGTTGTCAGAGCCAATGAAGGCCTATGGATCTCTGATAGCGATTATGAAGATGAGACTGAGATGGCATAGCTCAACTATATGTGGCAACAACAATACCCCATGGACATTGATGACATGTTTGAGCAGCTAAACATGGGGCCAAGGCATAGGTGGCATTTGAACCAGGAATAGTTGGACCAAGTGCTGCATCCGCCACTTCAGGCATATAGAGAGCACCTTCCACCCAGAGACCCTATAGAGCCACCAATGCCAAGGGCAGACCCTATCCTTCTATTCGCACATAGGGCCGATATGTTTGTGCCAATACCCACAGAGCCAGATCTAGAGTACAAATATCACCAAGGATGTTTGAGTCACCACATGCACGATAATGGAGACCAAATTCACTTCATCAACATGATCTCCATTGACTTAACCGCCCCCATCCGCAATATAGCCGATCCAGCATGACCATTGTATCTAAACCTAGATGCCATAGACTAGGATCATGCTAACTTGCCACCATTCCCATCAGAGTACTGGTCTTGCAGTGAGATGCTTCATTTCACCCCAGGACCAACTCAAGATATTTTCCACAGTGAAGAAGAACCTGAAGTTCCAAACGTAGATCTAAATTTATCAAATGATATCCACCTAATCCCAACTCCACACCTATTAGAGGATGGGTCCCACATGTCAGTCGAGGAGATGACTGACGTAGACATCGGCTTTGATCCAATGAATCCACAAATCATGAAGCTGGGGGTAAGTCTATCCCCCGAAGAGCAAGCTGATTACATTGCCCTTCTCAAAGAGAAGAAGGAGGTTTTTGCATGGTCCTACAAAGACATGCTAGGGCTAGACCCACAACTAGTCACACATAATCTAATGCTTGATCCGAGAGTCAAGTTAGTCAAGAAAAAACTATGTAAGATGCACCCAACAATACCCTTAATGGTCAAATATGAGCTACAAAAGTTGTTGGATGCACAGTTTTTCATCTACGTAGATTACCCACCATGGTTGTCCAACATGGTGCCCATCAAAAAGCCTAATGGGAGGATTCGCATATGCACCAATTTTTGATATCTAAACAAAGTGAGTCCTAAGGATGATTTCTCCTTGCATAGCATTGACGCATTGGTAGATGCTACAATAGGCCATGAAATGCTTTCCCTCATGGATGGTTTCTTGGGATACAACCAGATTCATATCAATCCCGATGATCAACTCAAAACGACATTCACAATGCCTTGGGGGACATTTTGTTATAAGGTCATGCCCTTTGGCCTTAAAAACATGAGTGCCACCTACCAATGCGCTATGACATACATCTTCCATGAACACATGCATACAACTTTGGAAGATTATATGGATGATTTGTTGGCCAAATCTATTTTATGCCTAGATCATCTCGATGACCTAAGAAAGATCCTTGATCGCCTCATTGAACACAAAGTTAGGCTAAACCCCAAGAAGTGCGTATTCAACATCACATCTAGAAAACTCTTGGGTTTTATAGTCTCAAAATGAGGCATCGAGGTAGATCCAAATAAAGTCAAGGAAATCCTTGAAATGCTTTCCCCAACCACCATTAGGCAGCTAAGAAGCTTGCAGGGTAAGGTCACGTCGATCAAGCGCTTCATAGCGCAACTATCTGACAAGTGCCGACCCATGAATAAATTATTGCACAAGGGGGTAGCATTTCACTGGGATGGCGAGTGCCAGTCAGCCTTCGATGACATTAAATAATACTTGGCTTCACCACCAGTATTGGCACCACCTAGACCAGGAGTGTCATTCTACTTATACATCTTAGCTACTGAGGTAGCACTGGGCGCCATGTTAGCCCAAAAAAATGAACTACATAAAGAATAGGCTACTTATTATCTTAGCCGCACCCTAGCAGTTATGAAATTAACTATGCATACATCAAAGAGCTATGCGTAGCAGTGGTATTTGCCACCAAAAAGCTATGCCATTACATGCTGAGCAATACGATGTATGTTGTTTCTAAGGAGAATCCATTGCGATACATGACGAGTCGTACTTATCATAGTATCCACACGACGAAATGGATCATGTTGTTGATGGAGTTTGACATCGAATTCATTGGAAAAAAGTCCATAAAAGGTCAAGTCATCATCGATCAACTAGCAGAGGCTCCCCTCGAAGACTACCAGTCTAACCGTAGAGCTACCCGATGATGGGATCTTACATGTCTTAGAATCACCAGATTCTGATGAGCCTGAGTCACAGGCCGACATAACCCTATTTTTTGATGGTTCTAAATGTGAGCAAGGGGGTGGCACGGGAATCGTATTCTTCACATCGTAAGGGGCTCCAATGCCTCTATCATTTAAACTTGATTTCCCATGCATCAATAACAATGCTGAATACGAAGCCTTGCTCATAGGTCTTCAGACAACCATCACCATGAACATCAAATGCTTGAACATATTTGGTGATTTGCTATTAATTGTCAACTAAGTGAAAGGGGTATTCCAATGTAAATGCCCAGTTCTATAGGCCTACAAAGCCCTTATGGATAAATTCCTGGCTAAGCTTGAATGGTACGACATCGAGGCACTCCCTCGATCATCGAATCATTTTGCGGACACTATGGCCTCCTTGGGGTCACTAATCCCACAAGACACTTCTGGTGATATGATAACCATTCAAGTCAAAACATTATCGCAATCCATGATGGAGCATGCAAGCTCAGACCTAACACCAAGAATCCACCTGATCTAGATTGAACTGTCTCAGGATAAGTTCTCTCGAATCCATGATAATCTGAATCACGCCAACTGGGGGTCCTTGTTCTCCCCAACTCCTCTTAATAGCAACACAACGCTATTATTACAAGTTCTTTCCTGCTCAGATTTTACTAGGGATGAAATTCAAGAGGGATTGGCCATTCATACCATCAAGGTTTTTGATAAGCAGGATTGGTATGCACCCATAAGATACTATCTCAAGTTAGGTAGCCTCCCACTTGGATTGTCGCATGCCGCAAAAAGATCATTCAAATAGAAAGCGGCAAAATTTTTTTTGCTAGGAGACATTTTGTACCGTCGAAGCTATGAAGGGATACTCTTTCGTTTCTTGGACTAACAGGAGTCCACTTGGGTGATCACCCAAGCACACAATGGTACGTGTGGTGGCAACTTCAACAGTATGGCCATCGCCAAGCGCATCCTTCGCATGGGCTATTATTGGCCATCTTTAGAGCGAGATTATTGTGCATATGTGAGGAACTGCGTGAAGTGTCAACACCATGCGAAATTGACACACATACCTTCTCAGGCCTTGCATTCAATCCAATAAGCTTGGCCATTTTCATAGTGGGGCTTAGATCTAATAAAAAAGATCTCCCCTACGTCTTTAGGTCATCACACGTTCATCATAACGGCCACAGAGTACTTCACCAAGTGGGTGAAAGAAATTCTACTTACCTCTACGATTGGACCCCGCATTGCGGAGTTTATTTTATATAACATCATATATCATTTTGGTATTCCATCCAAGATCATCTCGGATAATGGGACGTCATTTAAGAACACAGATGTGTGTGCTTTGACAACAAAGTACAAAATTTAGCATAGTTTTTCAACACCCTATTATTCGCAGGCAAATGGGCAAGCAAAGTCATCAAACAAAATGCTAGTCACCGTCCTTAAAAATACGATCATAGATAGTCATAAGGATTGGCACGTTCAAATACTGCTTGCTCTATGTGCTTATTGCATTAGCATTCGGACACCCACTGGGGTAACTCCATTTTTGCTGGTGTATAGCTCCGAGGTAGTCATGCCTCTCAAGTTGGAAATACCTTCCCTGTGCATATCAATGCAAGAGTTCATCGATGATGATACTACATGGCAGGCCCGGTTAGACCAACTTACGTTGCTCTATAAACAACGCATCAATTCTCTTGAGCATTTACCTATCTATCAAGAGCGACTTAAGAAAGCATATAACATGAAAGTTCACCTGAGGGACTTTTAGGTTGGTGACCTGGTCTTAAAATAGAACCAACAAAATTCTAACTTGCCACCCCATTTAAGGGACAAGTTCATGGCAAATTGGTTAGGTCCTTATGTCATTGATAGTAAGTTAGGACCTAGAACATACCGGCTCACCTCTATTGAAGGAATCAGGGAACTAGAACCCTTGAACATCAGTCATTTGAGGCCATTCCACATTTAAAAGAGCCATGGCCCACCCCAAAAAGCTCCAAGGATTCCAACGATCGCTTGGTCAACCCAAAATGCTCCAAAGGTATCCATAAACCCTTTGGTCAAACCAAAAGCTCCAAGGATTCTCATAATCGCTTGGTCACCCCAAAATGCCCCAAAGGTATCCATAAACCCTTTGGTCAAACCAAAAGCTCCAAGGATTCCCATAATCGCTTGGTCAACCCAAAAATGCCCCAAAGGTGTCCATAACCCCTTTGGTCAAACCAAACTCTCCAAGGATTCCCGCAATCTCTTGGTCAACCCAAAAAAGCCCCAAAGGTGCCCATAATCCCTTTGGTCAAATCAAAAAGTCCCAAGGGTTTTCACAATCGCTTGGTCAAAAACAAATATTCAAAAAACAACCAAAAACAATAAAATAATAAAAAATAACAAAAAAAAAATTGCATCTCACTTCCATGCATACTATTAAAAATCAAAACACAAAAAAAAATAAGTTGCATTAGGCATCACAAACATACATTGCATATTTGTTGGTCATACAGGTCAAATGCACCATAGACTGTAATTAATCGGCAATTCCATCATTTTCCGCATTTTTCCACTTTGTGAATAGTCCAGCAAACATAAACACCATCCACATTTTTCACCATATCATAATCAGTTGTCTTCTAATGTATCCAGGGCTTTCGTCATTCAGCTATCTTTAGATTTCTAGCCAAAAACTGTACAAATTCAGACATATTTTTACAAAGGTAGATTTTTACTTGGATCACACCTTGTTATGTCACATCCCAACACAAGTTAAAACACATAAAAAATTCCCAAGTTGTGTGAACGAAAGACAAAACTTGCAAAGTAGTCTAGGATACCATACAGTGAAAAGGTTATCTCGCTCATCCCCCTGTACGAATGACCCCAAGAATGCTGAGAGTTGGTAAAAGGACAAGCATCTTCTCTAACAAATTCCCCAAGCATCCCAAATTCTCAAAAAGTTGCAAATATCCACAAACAAAAAAAAAAATTGCAAAAAGTCAAATTACAAACTCCAAAGTTTGATATCAAAACCCACACAGTGCATACATCAAAAAGCACAAGAAATAGTGATTCTCACCACTAAAAATTCCAATCCCTTGCTCAAAAGAAAAAAAAAAAAATAAACAATGATTTTTATCACTACATATGAGAGCAAATATCCCAATAAAAGTAAAGAAAATAAGGGAGTTGAACTTGTATTCCTGGAACTCTCAGCATTCGAAAGGTCATGAGGTGATCCTCAGTACTGGTTTGGTGGATAGCCTATTGGTCACTGGTGGCAAACCTCCCGCATGACAATATATCTGTCACATTAAAATGTGTACAGATCAATGTTTGCATGTAAAAAAGAGCTAGCTTATGGTATCCTAGATTGCACCGCATATTAATCTTACTAAATACAACAAAGGAGTTAGTGGAGCTAATTAGGTGATCCTCAGTACAATTTTGGTTGACAGCCTATCTGGAACTGGCAGTATCCTGACAACTACCACATAAAAAAATTCAATCGCACACACAGGGATGTGAAATAACTCAGTCAATCTTAAGTCTGATTCGTACCTTGTTCAAAATGCTTGTGAGATAAATGTACAGTCTTGGATAGTTAGTTAAAACATCTGAGTCTCAAAAAAACCTTAACTACATTCTAGAACACCTATGGTACATTAAAAAATACAAACAAAAAATATTACATATGCAAAGTCATTCCACAATGCAATCACATAGTACAAAAAACTAGAAAATCTTGTACAGTCTATGGTGCCACTGCCAAGTTACCAACATATCATTTCATCCATTCCATATGCATACATCATATAATTAGAAACAATCACATTCATAATAACATATGCATACATCAACGTAAATTCATGTGCATAAAAGTAACAATAAATCATGACAAGTGTATAAACAAAAATAAAGTCATGTATATATATCACCAAAAATGCCCGTAGGCTACAATAAGTCGGTCCTCTGACCTCACAAAAAAATCAAAAACTCAAAAACCCCAAGCCTAGGGAGTTGGCCACCATGATCACACAGGATCGATGTGACTAGAACTACCCCCAGTGGTGTGGGTCCTATGGGACCTCTCAGGGCGCCTGCTGCCAGCCCCCACATCATGCCCACTAGCACTACCCTCACCCACCTGCCTGTGACGAGAGGAAGCAGACTGCTCAGTATCACTGTCTCTCGTTTGGTGCGAAGATCCACCTCCAATGAGCTTAGGTAACTTTCCACCAAGGCAAATAATATTGGCCTCCAAATCCACCCAGAACTGACCCCACTCCACATCCCGTTGACGGTATGCAGCCAATGCTTCATCCCACTATGCCAACTGAGCCCGTAGGCGATCCCTCTCAGCACTGTGCTCCTCATACCGTCTCCATAGTAGGTCCTCCAATCGTGCTATCTTGGCACAAAACTTAGCCTCCATATCCCCCAGGATGGCCTGAGGCATGGGCATCTTCGAGATGTCCTGTGTGTCCAGCTGCTCTAGAACCCCTAGACCATCCCTAGTAAAGTCATCTACCTCCACCATATCTGCATCATCGCACGGAGCCCCCGAATCCTTCCTCGATGCCTTCGTAATGCCACTACCTACTGTTGCTGCATCCATACCTCCTAGAGGCCCCTCACCCTACCATCGTAGCATCGTCCACCACTGGTCATACTTTGCAGCACATCGACATTGTCCAGTGGCTTGATAATCAGCCAGACTAGAGTCCTCTCATTGCCTCGATGTCGATAGATCAAGGTCTCACCAGGAAATCCTTGGTGCACCCCAAACTGTTGGGTCTCCCATAAGTATGAGAAGTACTCCTACTCTGTCCCATGTTGCCTGATCAACCATCTCCCCTGTGCACCCGTCGAAGCCACTCTCTAGCCCCAGGCCATGCTGGATAGTCCTAGTATGGCCGCCAGAACACCTCCCCTAGAGAAATATGAGAAAAGGCATTAGTATAGTGCCCTACGGAACCTACCCACCACCAAATCTACCCCTACTCCTCTGACCTCTACCATAGAGCAGCATACCCAATATCCCTATCCACCATCACACCCGAGTGGTCCAAGGCAACCCCTGTGGCTGCTCCACAACTATGTGCTACCATCCCCAGCACTGCAACAGGTAGCTGCACCCAATCCCCCTCTGCATCTGGTAGCGGACCTCGTACAACTCATCGTAAAGCTATGCCAATAGTGTTTGATCCCACCTCATAATTAGTGGTGTTGCAGTTGAACACTCCACAAGTCTGAACACAACCTCAAGAAGGTTCCAAGGGAACCTCGCACCTGAGGATTTGGGAAGCAGCATGTTGGAGATGAGGGTCATAAGCAATGCATGCCTCACCCCTAACACACCATTCTTAAACCACCACCACACTAGAATCCTATAATTTAGTCAATCCCCCTCTGCCCTCTCCATCGACCCATCCACCCACATCTTTGTCGCATGCCCAAAGCACCGTGTCAGCACCACCGTCCACTGATCACGAGGAGTCATCCGAATGGGCAGCCCATCTATCAAAATTAGTAGAATCTGATACACGTCCTCCAGAGTCACTATCATATCCCCTATTGGGAGATGAAAGGTGTTGGTGCGGGGATCCCACAAATTGATCAGGGCAGTCAGATATGCCCGATCCCCCACCACAGGCTCCAACTGCATCACTTGCTTGAGCCCAAGGGCATCAAGCCAATCCCAATCCGCCATAGTCAATGCATCCCATGCATAAAAAACACTATCAAATGATGGTACTGACTCTTCACAACATTAAAAACAAAAACATTAAAACATGACAACAAAACAAATGTACAACAATGCACACAAAAACAATAAAACAATAACAAAACTACATTTTAGGGTTTCTACCTTAATTTCAAAATGCACAGCAAAAATAACAAACATTAACACAATGTACAACAAAAACATTCAAAAAATCAAATAAACAACACAAAAAATATAAATTTTAAACTAGGGTTTAACCTTAGGCTAAAATCAAACAGAAACAAACAAGTTTAACCTAGGGTTTAATCATAGTTTAAATGAACAAAAAAGAATAAAAACAACAAAATCACACGAGGGTTTTTAACCTTAAGTGTAAACAAAAACATCAACACAACAAAAAAATCATCTAGGGTTTTTTCAACCTTATTATGAACACAAAAAAACAAATTAAACCACAAAAATCATCTAGGGTTTCTATCCTTAATGATGAACAAAACAAAACAAATAAAACCACAACATTCATTTAGGGTCTTAACCTTACTGTGACAAAAAACAATGATAAAATGCGAGTTTTAAAAATTCATATAAAAATAAGTAATAAAAAAAAATAAGGGAGGAGCACCTACCAGTCTCGCCTCGACTCCACCACTCGAGGATCTGGTCCTTGAACTCATGGTGTCCGTGAAAAGTCGGCAGCGCTATGCTTCACAAACTAGCACTCCTCACAGCTCCAAATTGTCAGAAAAAACAATTGCAAATGAGCCCAAACCCTAGTTTTGGCCCTTATATAGGCTCTTAGGCCTGTAATCGTCCCACCCTAGGACGAGCGCTCTAGTTGGTGCTCATCCCACCCTGGTATGATTACAAAATTGGTATTCGTCCCACCCTGGGATGATTACAGAGAAAGAAAATAAAAAACAACCAAAACTGCATCTAAAATGCACCAAAAACAACAATAAAACTTCCGAACAAAGGCACCTTTGCACCTGAAATTCTTGGCATGCAAAATAGAATTTGAGGTCAAAAATTATCACTATCCTACTCCCTAAGAAGGCTACCATATCCAGAACGCTCCACGGGAGGACGGATTTTCGACAATTTAATCCCCAAAAGACGTCACAAAAAGGGTCAAAACCCACCAAAAAATAACAATAAAACTACCGAACAAAGGCACCTTTGCGCCTGCGATTCTTGGTATAAAAAACTGACATTGGGGTCACAAATTATCACTATCCTACTCCCTAATAAGGCTACCATAGCTGGACCACTCCACGAGAGGACGGATTTTTGACAATTTCATCCCCAAAAGGCATCACAAAAAGGGTCAAAACCCACCAAAAAAAGCAATAAAATTGCCGAACAAATGCGCCTTTGCACCTTACATTCTTGGCATACAAAATAGACGTTGAGGCCACAAATTATCAATATCCTACACCATAAGAAGGCTATCATAGCCGGACCACTCCACGGGAGGATGGATTTTTGACAATTTCAACCCCATTAAGCGTCACAAAAAGGGTTAAAACCCACCAAAAACAGGTCCGATTGTTGGGAAACTGCATAAGCATTCAAAAAAAAAAAACTGAAGGCATCCTTACAAAAGTCATCTTGGGTCAAGTGGCTTGTCACTTTTCTCATTTTGGTAATTCCATCATCGATTCGTCACTTGAGGGGGTAGTCACACTTAGTCACCAATAAAAAAATACACACCCAATCAAGGAAATGGCATGCATTCAAAGAATCATTGACAAAGACAATCACGCTCCTGCTTGGGGAAGAAAACAAGCAATAATCACAAGCTGATCAAACACTTGGCATTCTAGAATCATGAAATCAAGGTTACCACAGACAAAAGGTTGCACCCTTTGCCTATTCATGACTGAACAATGTCCAAGATCAAGTAACACCTCACCAAAAAAGGTTAACACTTGAATTAAGCTCCTTAGCTCGTCAGAAGAAAGGATTTAAGAATGCGTGCCCTTTCCATACTTGGGGCATCAAAATTTGGTTAGGTTACTGAGAAACCCTAATCATTAAGTGCTTTGGTTATCTATTTTTGCTCAACACTATGCCACACACAACACATCCCAAAAAGAGGAATTTGTAGACACCAAAATAGCACCAATCTGATCATGTGGCTACAAGCACTGACCGAATTGGCATACATAGCCCCTAGGACAGCCCCCAGAGGTTAAATAGTGGTCCTAACCACTCCCAAAGTAGTTTTGGAAGGTCAGAGGTCAATTTGGCACCTTTCAAGCACCCTACTGCTTGCTTGTTCCACCCTAGGGCGATTAGAATGCTATTCGCCCCACCTCGAGACGATTAGCAACAATTGCTCCAAGGTGGGGCGAATAGCAGGTTTGATGGGAAAAAAGTCAAACCTTGATAAATGGTAGCCTAGATCTGCCACTCAACTCCACCTTCAATGCATGGGAGTGCGAGTGAGCATTTCAAAGCTCAAAGAGGCAGTTATAGAGGCAGTCATGGAGCCCTTAATTAGGGAGGAATATCCTCTCCCTTGACAAGGCATGATGGCCAAGTGGCGCCCCTACATTCACATTCGAAGCAAACCTTTAGGTCTATAAAATGGTGAGTCTTCTCACCCCAAAAGGAGGATAGAGCAGGAGCATTTGAAGCAATGGAGTGCTGCCGAATTATACCCTCACCCTCATTGTGCTTCTTACATCCTTGATCTCTATTTTGGAAGGGAGGTTATTGGGTGAACATTAGGAGTGCAATACGGATCCAAAACCTAAAAAATTGGCCACAATACCACACCCAATTTGCTGATACAACCCCCTAGGAGGTTTTGGACCCATCCCAAGTGGATTGGTGTCAAAACCATACCCCAAACGGTAGGCGTCCTACCCCTAGGCGCTCCCCACACTGTTGCAGTCCTAATCGTCCCACCCAGAGTGATTAGAAATCTATAGAATATTTCTTCACTATTTATTTTGCATCATGCTTTGTGTGTTTCATATATGCTGCAGTTAAAATTTCAAAGCATTCTGACTTGTTTTGACTGTGTTTTCATTGTTTTATTCTTTTACTAACATATAGGGAGGGCCTTCGAATACAGGGTGATTGGGGTAGAATCAGCCAAATCCGACCTTCTGGGTCGTCTCAAAATGCCCCATTTTTCCTAACCCCAAGTTTGCAAGTGTTTTGGAGGCCTTTGGATGGGACATTTGGGAGGTCACTTTCGAGCATTTTATGATAGTCCTAATCATCCCACCCCGGAGCGATTAGAAATATACAGTAGATTTCTTGACTGTTATTTTTGCAATGTGTCCTTGATGGTGTTTACATGCTTCTGTTTAAATTTCATTCCATTCTGATAAGTTTTGATCACTATTTTAATTATTTCATGTATGCATTAACTGGAGGCCTTGGGTATTGCATGTTTCCTTCCATCCGCATGTGCTATTAATCGTTTTATGTTTCTATGTATGTAGGATATCGACACCGAAGGGGCAGCAAGGAACCAAGAATGCATTCACGCAAGCGACGACGACTTTTGGACCACCCATTTCAAATGTGGGCACGTGGAAGATCCCGAAGGGAAGTGTACCATCCGTTGGTGTAACAAAACTGTATCTAACGCTCTGAGCCCATGAAAAGGGGGGAGACATATTGTAACCTAATCACAAGAAAAATTAATAAAAGATGCTACACTTTACTTTTGCTTTACATCTCGTTTCATTCATGTTTCGCTTTCCCTTTTCATGCACTTGTTCTTTGTTCATTCGTAGGACTTAGCATTACATTTGCTTTTGTTTGCATCGCACCCAGTGCGCCTGTGCTTTCGTAGACATGCTTTCAGTGGTGATCAGGGTTATAGGAAATACTTGTACTATAGGTTTCACCGATAGAAAGGACATAACCTTTATACATGTTGGAAGTTCAAAAGCTTAGTGCAGGACCTAATAGACAAAAAAATGCTAGCGATGGATAATCCCGTAGCACCAAGCAACCAATAGATTGAGGTCTTCAAAGACCCCCTGCCTGCCCATGATGCATAGGCAAGGACTCTAAAATTCAATGAGGTGACACAAAACTACCCCATGTAGGGGTATGTAGGGATGATAAGCATAGTGACGCGGAACAAGAGGTACCCAAGCACAACTACCCCCGCTGCAGCTACAAGAGAGGTTCCATCAATGTCACAACCTCAATAGCACCCTACGCAACCTCCACCACCTAGACCAGTGGCCACAATTCGGACTAAACTTACCCAAAGTTTAAGGACCATGTCGGCTAGGCTCTCCATCTATGAGCTCATCCAACAATCATCGCCCCATCGGGAGGCTCTAATGGAGATACTCAAAGCCATCGAGCTACAACCCCAGGAAGCAAACTCTTTCAAAAAATTTGTGGGACATGTAAAATGATGTATAGAACCAGTCATCACCTTTAGAGAAGATAAACTAAAATCGATGACTGGTGATATGGTGGATCCACCCCTGCACGTCATTGTACGGGTCAATGGGATTCCATTTAAGAGGGTGTTGGTGGACACTGGCTTGTCCAACAATATAATCACAACAACAAAATTTAAACACCTCAAGTTGCCAGTATCTCACATTGTAGCCTCCACCTATAATTTTCGAGTATTCAATGACGTGATATGCTCAACGGTTGGCACAATTGTCCTGCCCATCCAAGTGGGACAAAATACTATTCCTACATTGTGCCACATCCTGGAAGGTGAGATGGACTACAATATTTTGCTGGGCCAGCCTTGGATCAGGGACATGAAGTGTGTCCCTTTGATAGCTCATAAATGCCTAAAGTACACATATGAAGGGAAGTGCATGTAGTCCCAACATAATTAGAGCCCTTCAAGTATTGCAATGTTGTGTAGTTGATGCCACAATCAACCCTCCCATCAACACATTTGGACTTTCATTTGAATCCATCCAAACAGGGTCTGATTCCACATACATCCCCGCTGTTAAGTCCCTCAAATCACAAACTGGGCCCATCTTCATTGTTTGGTCC
The DNA here is from genome assembly GCA_028583015.1 of Wollemia nobilis. Classification (NCBI taxonomy): domain Eukaryota; kingdom Viridiplantae; phylum Streptophyta; class Pinopsida; order Araucariales; family Araucariaceae; genus Wollemia; species Wollemia nobilis. The sequence continues at coordinate 2,960,049 of JAQPPZ010003276.1, forward strand.
TTCACCAATGACACCACCTACGATGGCCACATCGAAGGACAACGGGAAGAAGCCCCTGGAAGAGATACCACCATTGGTCTCAACCATCTCTACCGAAGAGGTGCCCAACCAAATGGAAGTCAAGATGCCTGGTTCACCCAACATAGAGTGGACCTAGGAAGAACTCCCATTCCCTCCCCCTCAACCGCCAATGATCATCATTGAGATGGCCAATATAGGCCTGGGGGAGTATCTAGTGCGAAACATTATGGAAACACCTGTGCTTGAGTCCATGTAGGACATGGGGAGACCTCGCATCCCCATCGACACTATTGTACCTCCAGGAAACCCACCAAATCAAAAAATTTTTGTATATGGGGGCATCGACAACGACATTGAACCTTACCCACAAGAGGAAGAGGCAGAAGAGCCCTTTGCTAAGAATGTCAACTATCAGTCCAACCCGAACTTCGCTTTGAAATACCTTGGCCAATGTAATTGGCATGGATATGGGTTGGGCAGATATGAACAAGGGGTGTGCATTCTTTGTCAACCAAGATATCAAATGCCATACGACAAATCAAGAGTAGGGTTCAACCACCCTTTTCCCCTTGACATCTTGGTAGAAAAAATGCAAGGCCTAGGGCTAGGCAACAAGGATGGGTTGGCACAAGATCGATATGCCAATCCTAACACAATATACACATTGGGTGATTATCTCCCATTGCTAACAACCAACCTTGTGGGCCTCAACAACTCCTCCCCTTCGATCGAGAAAGGGAAAAGTTCAAGAACTTGCCTCCAAGAGGGATATAGACAAGGCCAAGAAGGATCTTCAAAAGATGAGTCAGAGTATGAGGTAGCACATTGGGAACCTTTTGAGGCTGATAGCAATCACTCACAAGTGACGCCCATAGATGACTATTAGGAGAACTTCATGGCGATGTTCCCCTTGAATGCTCCAATCGAGCAATTGCCACCATAAGAGAATCAGGTCCTCCCGTAGAGAGCGAAAAAACCCTGATGGGACCAAATCAACTTGCTCAAAAAGAATGAGCCTCACATGCCACAAACAACTATCAAAGCCAATGAATGCCTATGGATCTCCGATAGCGATTATGAAGATGAGACTGAGATGGCATATCTCAACCATATGCGACAACAACAATACCCCATGGACATTGACGACATGTTTGAACAACTAAACATGGGGCCAAGGCATAGGTGGCATTTGAATGAGGCACAGTTGGACCAAGTGCTACATTCGCAACTTTAGGCATACAGAGAGCACCTTCCATCCAGAGACCCTATAGAGCCATCAGTGCCAAAGGTAGACCCTGCCCTTCTATCCGCACATAGGGCCGATTCATTTGTGCCAATACCCACAGAGCCAGATCCAAAGCACAAGGATCACCAAGGATTTATGAGTCACCACCCACACGATAATGGAGACCAAATTCACTTCATCAACATGATCTCCATTGACTTAACCACCCCCATTCGTAACCCAACCGATCTAGCATGACCATTGTATCTAAACCAAGATGCTATGGACTGGGATTGTGCTAACTTGCCACCATCTCCATCAGAGTATTGGTCTTATGGTGAGATGCTTCATTTCACCCCAAGACCAACTTAGGATATCTTCCATGCTGAAGAGGAACCCGATGTTCCAAACATAGATCTAAATTCAGCAAATGACATCCACCTGATCCCAACTCCACACCTGTTGGAGGACGAGTCCCACTTGTCAGTCGAAGAGATGACTGATGTAGACATCGGCTATGATCTAATAAATCCACAAATCATCAAGCTGGGGGTAAGTCTATCCCTCGAAGAGCAAGCCGATTACATTGCAATTCTCAAAGAGAAGACAGAGGTTTTTGCATGGTCCTACAAAAACATGTCGGGGCTATATCCGTAGCTGGTCATGCATAATATAACGCTTAATCCAACAGTCAAGCCAGTCAATCAAAAAATACATAAGATGCACCCAAAAGTGGCCTTAATGGTCAAAGATGAGCTACAAAAGTTGTTGGATGCATAATTTGTCATCTGTGTGGATTACCCACCATGGCTGTCCAACATGGTACCCATCAAAAAGCTAGACGGGAGGATTCACATATGCATCAATTTTTGATATCTAAACAAAGCGAGTCCTAAGGATGATTTCCCCTTGCCTAGCATCGATGCATTGGTAGATGCTACAACAGGCCATGAATTGCTTTCCCTCATGGATGGCTTCTTAGGATACAACCGGATTCGTATTAATCCTGATGATCAACTCAAAACGACGTTCACGATGCCTTGGGGGATAGTTTGTTATAAGGTCATGCCCTTTGGCCTTAAAAATGTTGGTGCCACCTACCAACGCGCTATGACATACATCTTCCATGATCACATGCATAAAACTTTGGAAGATTATATGGATGATTTGTTGTCCAAATCTCTTTTGCACCCAGATCATCTCGATGACTTGCGCAAGATCCTTGATCACCTCATTGAACACAAAGTTAGGCTAAACCCCAAGAAGTGCATATTTGGCATCACATCTAGAAAAATCTTGGGTTTTATAGTCTCAAAATGAGGCATCGAGGTAGATCCAAATAAAGTCAATGCAATCCTTGAAATGCTTCCCCTAACCACCATCAAGTAGCTCAGAAGCTTGAAGGGTAAGGTCGCGTCGATCAAGCGCTTCATAGCGCAGTTATATGACAAGTGCCGATCCATGAATAAATTATTACACAAGGGGGTGGCATTTCACTGGGATGATGAGTGCCAGTCAGCCTTTGACAAAATTAAACAATACTTGGCTTTGCTGCTAGTACTGGAACCACCGAGACCAGGAGTGCCATTTTATTTATACATCTCAGCTACTGAGGTGGCACTGGGTGCCATGCTAGCCCAGAAAAATAAACTACATAAAGAACAGGCTAATTACTATCTTAGCCGCATCCTAGTTAGTTTCGAACTCAACTATGCATACATCGAAAACCTATGCTTAGCAATGGTATTTTCCACCAAAAAGCTACACCATTACATGCTGAGAAATATGACGTATGTTGTGTCTAAGGAGAATCCATTATGAGACATGATGAGTCGTACTTATCATAGTAGCCACACGAAAAAATGGATCATGTTGTTGATAGAGTTTGATATCGAATTCATTGGATAGAAGTGCATCAAAGGTTAAGTCATCACCAATCAACTAGTAGAGGCTCCTCTCAAAGATGACCAACCTCTAATCGTAGAGCTACCTGATGATGGGGTCTTCCATGTCTCAGAATCGCCAGATTCTGATGAGCCTGAGTCACAGGCCGACATAACCCTATTTTTTGATGGTTCTAAATGTGATCAAGGGGGTGGCATGGGAATCATATTCTTCACACTACAAGGGGATCCAATGCCTCTATCATTTAAACTTGATTTCCCATGCACCAATAACAATGCTGAATACAAAGCCTTGCTCATATGTCTTTAGAAAGCCATCACCATGAACATCAAATGCTTGAACATCTTTGGTGATTTGCTGTTAATTATCAACCAAGTGAAAGGGGTATTCCAATGTAAATGCCTAGTTCTGTAGGCCTACAAAGCCCTTATGGATAAATTCTTGGCTAAGCTTGAATGGTATGACATCGAGGCACTCCCTCGATCATCGAATCGTCTTGCGGGATTAGTGACCCCAAGGAGGCCATAGTGACCCCAATGTACAACAAAAATATTCAAAAAATCAAATAAACAACACAAAAAATACAAATTTTAAACTATGTTTTAACCTTAGGCTAAAAGTAAATAGAAACAAACAAGTTTAACCTAGGATTTAATCATAGTTTAAATGAACAAAAAAGAATAAAAACAACAACAAAATCACACTAGGGTTTTTAACCTTAAGTGTAAACAAAAACATCAACACAACAAAAAAATCATCTAGGGTTTTTTCAACCTTATTATGAACACAAAAAAACAAATTAAACCATAAAAATCATCTAGGGTTTCTAACCTTAATGATGAACAAAACAAAACAAATAAAACCACAACATTCATTTAGGGTCTTAACCTTACTGTGACAAAAAACAATGATAAAATGCGAGTTTTAAAAATTCATATAAAAACAAGTAATAAACAAAAAGAAGGAAGGAGAACCTATCGATCTCACCTCAACTTCACCACTCAAGGATCTGGTCCTTGAAATCATGGTGTCCATGAAAATTCGGTAGCGCTATGCTTCACAAACTAGCACTCCTCACAACTCCAAATTGCCAGAAAAAACAATTACAAATGAGCCCAAACCCTAGTTTTGGCCCTTATATAGGCTCTTAAGCCTATAATTGTCCCACCCTGGGATGAGTGATCTAGTTAGTGCTTGTCCCAACCTAGGATGATTACAAAACTGGTATTCGTCCCACCCTGGAACGATTACAGAGCAAGAAAATAAAAAACAACCAAAACTGCATCCAAAATACACCAAAAATAATAATAAAACTGCCGAACAAAGGCACCTTTGCGCCTAACATTATTGGCATGCAAAACTGATGTTGAGGTGACAAATTATCACTATCCTACTTCCTAAGAAGGCTACCATAGCCGGAATGCTCCATGGGAGGATGGATTTTCAACAATTTAATCCCCAATAGGCGTCACAAAAAGGGTCAAAACCCACCAAAAAATAGCAATAAAACTGCCGAACAAAGGCACCTTTGCACCTGCAATTCTTGGCATACAAAATTGACATTGGGGTCACAAATTATCACTATCCTACTCCCTAAGAAGGCTACCATATCCGGACCGCTCCACGGGAGGACGGATTTTTGACAATTTCATCCCCAAAAGGCATCACAAAAAGGGTCAAAACCCACCAAAAAATAGCAATAAAATTTCCAAACAAAGGCTCCTTTGCACCTGACATTCTTGGCATACAAAACCAATGTCGGGGCCACAAATTATCAATATCCTACTCCCTAATAAGGCTACCATATCCGGACCACTCCACGAGAGGACGAATTTTTGACAATTTTAGCCCCAATAAGCATCACAAAAAGGGTTAAAACCCACCAAAAATAGGTCCGATTGTTGGGAAACTGCATAAGCATTCAACAGAAAAAAATTGAAGGCACCCTTAAAAAATTCATCTTGGTTCAAGTGACTCATTGCTTTTATCATTTTAGTAATTCCCTCATCAATTCATCGCTTGAGGGGGTAGTCACACTTAGTCACCAATCAAAAAATACACACCCAATAAAGGAAATGGCATGCATTCAAAGAATCATTGACAAAGACAATCACGCTCCTGTTTGGGGCAGCAAACAAGCAATAATCACAAGATGATCAAACACTTGGTATTCTAAAATCATGAAATCAAAGTTCCCATAGACAAAAGGTTGCACCCTTTGCCTATTAATGACTGAACAATGTCCAAGATCAAGTAACACCTCACCAAAAAAGGTTAACACTTGAATTAAGCTCCTTAGCTCGTTAGAAGTAAGGATTTAAGAATGCGTGCCCTTTCCATACTTGGGGCATCAAAATTTGGTTAGGTTACTGATAAAACCTAATAATTAAGTGCTTTGGTTGTCTATTTTTTCTCAAAACTGTGCCATGCACAACGCATCCCAAAAAGGGTCATCTGTAGACACCAAAATAGCACCAATATGATCATGTGGCTACAAGCACTGATCGAATTGGCATACATAGCCCCTAGGACAGCCCCCATAGGTTAAATAGTGGTCTTAACCACTCCCAAAGGAGTTTTGGAAGGTCATAGGTCAATTTGGCACCTTTCAAGCACCTTGCTCCTTACTCGTTCCACCCTAGGGCGATTAGAATGCTATTCGCCCCACCCCGGGACGATTAGCAGCAATCGCTCCAGGGTGGGGCAAATAGCAGGTTTGACGAGAAAAAAGTTAAACCTTGACAAATGGCATCCCAGATCCACCACTCAACTCCACCTTCAATGCATGGCAGTGTGAGTGAACATTTCAAAGCTCAAAGAGGCAGTTATAGAGGCAGTCATGGAGCCCTTAATCAGGGAGGAATCTCCTCTTCCCTGATAAGGCATGATGGCCAAGTGGTGCCCCTGCATGCATATTCAAAGAAAACCTTCAGGTCTATAAAATGGTGAGTCTTCTCACTCCAAAATGAGGACAGAGTAGGAGCATTTGGAGCAACGGAGTGCTGCCGAATTATACCCTCACCCTCATTGTGCTTCTTACATCCTTGATATCTCTTTTGGAAGGGAGGTTATCGGGTGAACATTAGGAGCACAATCTGGATTTAAAACCTTAACAATTGGCCACAATCCCACACCCAATTTGATGACACAACCCCCTAGGAGGTTTTGGACCCATCACAAGTGGATTGGTGTCAAAAACACGCCCCAAACAGTAGGCGTCCTACCCCCGGGTGCTCCTCGCACTGTTGCAGTCCTAATCACCCCACCCCAGAGTGATTAGAAATATATAGAATATTTCTTCACTATTTCTTTTGCATCATTTTTTGTGTGTTTCATATATGTTGCAGTTCAAATTTCAAAGCATTCTGACTTGTTTTGACTGTGTTTTCATTGTTTTACGCTTTTACTAACATACAGGGAGTGCCTTCAAATACAAGGTGATTGGTGTAGAATCAGCCAAATATGACCTTCTGGGTCGTCTCAAAATTCCCAATTTTTCCTAACTCCAAGTTTGTAGGTGTTTTACAGGCCTCTAGATGGGACATTTGGGAGGTCACTTTCGAGCATTTTATGACAGTCCTAATCGTCCCACCCCGGAGCGATTAGAAATTTACAGTAGATTTCTTGATTGTTCTTTTTGCAATGTGTCCCTGATGGTGTTTACATGCTTCTATTTAAATTTCATTCCTTTATGATAAGTTTTGATCACTATTTTAACTATTTTATGTATGCATTAATCGGAGGCCTTGGGGATTGCATGTTTCCTTCCATCCGCATGTGCTATTAATAGTTTGTTGTTTCTATGTATGTAGGATCTTGACACTGAAGGGGTATAAAGGAACTAAGAACACATTCATGCAAGCGACGACAACATTTGGACCGCCCATTTCAAATGTGGGCACGCGGAAGATCCCGAAGGGAAGCGTACCATCCATTGGTGTAACAAAACTGTATCTAACGTTTCGAGCCCCTAAAAATGGGGGAGACATATTGTAACCTAATCATAAGAAAAATTAATAAAAGAGGTTGCAATTTACTTTTGCTTTACATCTCGTTTCATTCATGTTTCACTTTCCCTTTTCATGCACTTGTTCTTTGTTCATTCGTAGGACTTAGCGTTACATCTGCTTTTGTTTGCATTGCACCCAGTGTGCCTATGCTTTGATAGACATGCTTTCAATGGTGATCAGGGCTATAGGAAATACTTGTACTATAGGTTTCACCAGCAGAAAGGACATGACCTTTACGCATGTTGGAAGTTCAAAAGCTTAGTGCAAGACTTAATAGACAACAAAACGCTAGCGGTGGATAATCCTGTAGCACCAAGCAACCAACAAATGGAGGTCTTCAAAGACCTCATGCCTGCCCATGATGCGCTGATGAGGCAACAAAGGACATCTATCTGTTGAATGTTCCTTGGAACAAATTCCATAAATAGAAGTTTTGTTTAAAGTGCAATCCTGCAAGGCATGTGATGAGGCCTGGATAAGCCTCATTTATAGCATGTTTTAAATAGTTAAAACTGCCTAAAACTCTTGTGAATTATCTTATATGCTAGTCAAGTTGATTTAATATGCTGTGTATTAACTGTTTGCATGATTGAAGTATTAAGGACATTATATTCTGATTTTTAATAGTTCTTGTATAGTTTTATGTTATATTGTCATGTTTAGGTTGACAACAACATTTCACTAGTCTTATTTTGATAATCATTAAGCATTAGTTTCTCTAAATTTAGCAAATAGTACAAATACTTATTACTGTGCAGCAAAAAACTAGTTTTTCCATATAAATTCCAGCCAGCTTCCATTGAATGGCAAGGCATGGAATTCACATCCAAGGAAGAATGAAGACTATTGTAATCTGATCCTAAGGGCTAATCCACTTGAGAAATGCAGCCAAAACCATTTGGAGTTAACACAATTGGTCATTCTAAAGATCTTCGGAATGAACACAGTGTCTTCGAAATGAACACAGTGTCTTCGAAATGAACAAATATCTTTGAAATGAAAAAACACAGTGTCTTCGAAATGAGCGGATCTTTGGAATGAGCGGATATTCGGAATGAGAATTGCAGTATCTTCGAAATGAGCGGATCTTCGAAATGAGAATTGTAGTATCTTTGGAATGAGCCACTTATCTTTAGAATGAAAATAGAATGTACTTTTTGAGTTGTTGACTAAATTTTGGCGGTGGAAAAGGAGATAAGAAGGTTGATAAAGTTAAGGGAAAATATCTCCCATCTAACTTTGCCATCCTTGCCATCCAAAGCCACCATTTATGGAAGAGATCAAATTGATCATCTTCTAGGATAAACCTAGGAAATTCTGCAAGATATCAGGACAACATATTTTTTGTTTGTAATTAGATTTTAGGCATCTATAAAAGATAGCTCCCATTCAGGTTGAGCTATTAGAGATTATGATATATTATTATTAGATTAGATAGAGGAGATAGAAAATAAATAGAGAGATGATAGAATAGTAATTTCAGACCTGTAACAAATTTTAGCAGAATTGTAATTATGTTTCTGAAGCAATAAAAGTGCAGTTTCATTCCATATATTTTGTTATGTCTGAGTGTGAGTAAGACTTGAAGAAGAATTCAAACCTTCTTCTGAGAAAGGAGGCTAGCCACTTCCAGACCTAGGAGGAGGACTGATAGACAGGTTTTATTCTGATTTTGCTGTAGCAGAATAAGTTGTGAATTTGTCATTTTCATTATTTTGTACAGCTAACATTCCTAGTTGTTTAATTCTTGTTCATAATGTTTTTGTGATATTATTATTGGTAGATCTGGTTATTCTTTCCATTCCCAGCAACTTTCCAATTCATTGCAAATTTCCATTTCCAACAATTTACAAGATTTTTTGTAATTTCTTGCATTCTTGTTTTTGTTGTCAAACACTGCATAGAAGATTGACGACCTTCTGTTTCTGAGTATTGACAGAAGTTGATTACTTGTTTTATCTCATCATTGCAAAATTAAATAGGTTTCTCATTTAGCAACTATAATTAGGATTTTCCTTTTGCAAATCAATTAAGTCTCAATTTAGCAATTGTAATTAGGACTTTATTTCTACAGACAACAATTAGTTTTTCATTCTTGCAATTAGATTAAGGTTTAATTTATGCAATATAGGGATAGAAGTGACACAAATCCCCCACACAATCAATCCTACCAATAAAGACCTGCTACTCCCAAATGAGCTAAAATGCAACTCTGTTTGAACTTTCTATCATAGACAGTGTTGGACATCACCCTGGATTGATAAGATCTTTGAGATTTAATGATGGTATAATGACTACTCATCATTTTGGCACCATTTTCGAGGAACATGGTGTTGTTAGAAAGTGAAAAGCAGTCCAATAATTATTAAATATGCTAAGTTGTGAATTTTAGAGTAAAATCTGAATGTAATGACTGGTATAAGTAATTATTATTGGTAAATTGTACTTCAGTCCATTTAGGAAATAAGCAAGAAACCACAAGAAGAAACATTTCACAAGAGGTTGATATTATGTCAAAAATGTCTAAATTTTTTATTTCCAAAAATGTTGGAATTTTCAAAGAATCCTAATCATCCACTTCCAGCACTGCAAGATCCTTTGAGAAATCATTACAAGGAGGAAAATTAAGTAGTTCAACACCATTTTCTCTTGACAAATCCATACAATCAAGAAAATTTGACAAGATTTATAATTGTTTTTGGTAACCTACAATGGAAGGCTCACAAGAGAATCGAGGTAGAGCCAATAATGTGCTCCACCCTAGTGCAACTAGTGCATCTGCCAAAACTTTTCAAAATCCCATCCAACTAGATCTTAATCAAAATGCTCCCATGAAAGTCATTTCACCTGCAGTATTACCAAATTTCAAGGGAATTACATCCGAAGATCCTAATATGTTTTTGTTTGAGTTTAAAATTGTATGTCAAGCTCATGATTACACTAATGACAATCAAAAGCTCAAACTATTTCCTTCCACTCTTAAAGAGTTAGCTCTATGATGGTTTATCACCTTAGAACCTGACTCAATTAGAACTTGGGATGAGATGGAAAACATATTCTTGGAGAGATACCAAGAATATTGTCAAGTCAAGAATCAAAATGATGAAATTCTTACAATGAAACAAGAGGAAAATGAAATCTTAGAAGATTATATAGAAATTTTTTTTTTGTTCATAAGAGATGTAGAAGTGTTGAACCTGAAACTTGCAAAGTCATATTCTTAAGGGGACTACAAGATGAATCTAGGGATGCATTGGATATCTTGGGAAGAGGAGATACAAATGCACTTAAATTTCAGGAAATTATTAAACTCTATAAAAATTACTCTCATTCAAGGCATAGAAAACACAGAATTGGTAATGAAAAACATGATTTGAAAGAATGCATAAAAGAGGCTGATGTTGTAGTACATGATAGAACATTAGATGAAAAAATTGAATCTACTGAATCTTCAGCCATCTATTGTTCAAAATGTAAAAAGCAACACTCTCTTCATGATTGTCCTTTGAACAAAATATTTACACCTGCTACATGTAGCATTTGTCAATTAGGACACCCCACAGATCGAGTGTAGTTTATTGCCGAACTTAAAAGTGTCTTTGAAAAATAGTCTCAACCTATGAAAAAAATCAATTTTGTAGGGCAAGGACAAGGTAATAATTTTCATAAATTTCCATATCAGAATGCTTCTCAATTTCCTGCACATTGGGGAAATAATCCTTGGTATATGCCATGGTTTGCTTCAGGTCCACTTCAAAAATGTTGGAGTCAACCACCATGGGCATACTCCCAAGCATGGTCTCAACATGGCTGGATGCAACAACAATGGAATCAACAACATCCACCATGGTTGCAACAAAAAACATAGGGATATCAATGGGTACAACATAAAAATCTATACAAAGGGCAACAACATTGTCAAAAACAAAAATCAAATTTGTTGCCTAATCATATCCATAATTTCTATCATGGACAACAACAACAAAAATTAAAACAACCTCTATTTTCAACTCAACCTGTGGTCAGTCCAAATCATGTTAAATAGGTAACCCCTGTCTCTGTGGTTGAATCAGAAAATACAACCCAAATAAATGTTAGTGACTGTGTTAAAACTAAGTTGTGTTCAGGTGAACCATTGCTTGAACCTATTCCACTTATCAGTGTAGAAAGTGAAGTTAAAAATAATGAACATGAAAACAAATCCACACTAAAACAACATCAAGAAGAACAAGATACCTCATCAAATAAAGTATCATATTTTGAATAGTCTGAGATATCAAAAATAACATCTTCACAATCAGATTTGATAAAGGAATTAGAAAATTTAACTATTACAATCCCTTTAACTCAAGTTGTACCAATCATTATTAGGATTGTTCAAGAAATGTGTTTTAGAAAACCAAGAAAAAAGAAGAAAGTATATCCTAAAACCATACAAAAAGGTGGAAAATTAGTTAACTTGCTTTCAAGTAAACTTATTACACCTAAGTATGATTGTACAGAAAGCCCACAGTTTCTTAGAACACATAAGGAAAATGAAAAGAATACTTTAGTTTTGGTCTCCATTGGTGTAAATAATGTTTCTCCAAGAACCAATTCAAATAATCCTGGTACAAAACAAACTAAAACACAGCCAAAACAACCTTTGAACAACAATAGTTGGTTGACTAAAAACCAGCGAGCAAATTTTTTTGATATATTGGTGCAACATCCTAATGATTTACTAACATTTTATGCATATTTAGCAGTTGGCATTGAGTTGTTGCAGGTACATAAAAAACAAATTTTGTAGTTGAATGCATTTGATGAACTTTGGTTGGAAGCACTTCACCAAATAGAGTTCACTAAAAAAAATGGAAAATGTGGCATGATGATCACATTAAGAGCAGTAAGGATGAACCAGGGGAGTTTGAGAATGAAGTTGTTCAACTTTCTTTAGTTGATGATTTAAGGAGGATATTAGTGGTGAATGGACATCTTTTACAGTTGTACCATAAACCACTAACAAAAGTGGAATTTGCTCGATATTTCACACGGTTACATTTGATAGAAGATGATTCTTCTTCTGATGAAGATTCCAAATGATCATATCTTTGAATCTTAAAAGAAAAATAAAAAAAATAAAAAAAAGTAGAAAACAAAAAGATGAATAAATTTTGATTATGAATTCCTTCATGGGCATGATTTTAGGGAAATCATGAAATCCTTCATGGGCATAATCAGAATCAAGAAAAAAAAAGAGAGAAAAGGAGAGGAAAAAAAAAAAGGAAAAAAAAAAAAAAAAAAGAGAGAAAAATGAATAACTCAGCAGTGAAAACCTTTTCTAAGGCACTACTGGGTTGGTATGCATGAAAACCAGTTTTTTGGCATGCATAACCTTGAAAGTTCTGAGTCACCATTGTATAAATTCATCAACTGCACTTGTTTTTGAAGTGTTGCAGGAAGCCTCAGTAGAATATCAACAGAAGCAGTCATCTTTCAAAACTTGCATTAACTTGTTTTAACCAGGCATATATGTTTCTTGCACTTTTCTCATTATAAATATTTGATATATAGTATATGAAAATTAACCATTAGTATAAAAGTGTTCATAAGAGTTGGCATAAACTTGGAGAAAGAGAAAAATATTGGTTTCTGCTATGTCTTCAGAATGACTGTTGTATCTTCAATAACCGAGGTTATCTTCAGATTAAATGCCCAGCTTAGTCTTCAGAATGAAACATAATATTTGGAATGAAGATTTAACAGTCTATTTCCATGTGGCATCCAAGGAGGGAGAAAAAGACATAGTCAGTAGAATTATTTTACTCAATGTGATCATTGACACATGTCAGCTGGCTTATGGTTAGATTCATCTCATATTTTGCACCCATTGAGGAAGTACAAGAATCACAAGGAAAATAACCAACAAACATGCCACCACCATTCATTGCTAATAACCACTCATGTGGGAAAATTTGCATGCATAATGGAGGAGCTAAAAATAGTAAAGAAAATTTGATGGCAAGGATGTCCAATGATTGATGGCTAGGTTTTCAGAGCACAGAATAAGGAAGTGTACCATCTTTCCTTTCCAAAGACATATTTGCTAATGATTACAAGGAAAAGTAGAAAACAATTATTCTTTCTGAAGAATAACAAGAGCAAACCCTGTAATTCTGTAGAAACCAAAAATTAGTGACCTAGCAACATAAGAGAGCAGTATTCTTAGCATCAGAACAGAGAAATGAAGTAAAAAATAAAAAAAAGGCCAGCCTACAAGAACCCTGGAATAACGTAACCACATGGGTTACCAAATTTTTCAACCTGTGAAGGGTAGTATGTAATTTTTTCAGGGCATCATTTCAAAATTTTAAACCACCTCAGGCATGAGAAGGGCTAAAACTGACAGTAGAAAAATAAAATAGAAGAGGGTTCATTTTTATAAAGATGTTATTTATCTGTCAAAATAGAAGAGTGAAGTTTCTAGTGAAGATCCTGAAGCTATCCCTACAACCCCTGTTACCACAAGAAAATAGGGCAAGAAGAGAAAATATACATTAAGGACTAGGAGGTCTACAAGACTCCAACAAAAAGAGCAAATTATTGAAGAGAAGACCAGACAGGATAGCCCTGATGTCATAGAAGTGCAACAAGCCACTGAGAATTTGGATGTAATCATATATAATTTCATGGAACCTCTTGTATAGGAGTAGGGGTTTGAAGTAGAGGATGAGATAGTTGTTGAGCAGCAAACTGCAGTTGATTTGTCAGTATTAGGTTCTGAGTCGAAAGAAGAAGAGGAGGTGGACATCACAAAACAACTAAGAGCAGCCAAGAGTGTTATAAAAATACAAATGAGATGGATTGAGGAAAGAGAAGATGTTATTGAAAAACATGAAAAGAAAATTAGAGAATTATAGCAGAAAGTGGAGAAACTAAAAAGCAAGCTGTCACAAGTTGAAGAACAATAAACTTCAGATAAAGAGGAGGATTTGGTTCAGTTACTGCTTGGGTTATCTAGGGAAGATGAAGACACAGGTGCTCATTCTGAAGTAGTGCCCCTCCACTTTGAAGTAGTGCCCTTCCATTCTGAGGCATTGCCTTCTCAATCCAAAGAAATACCTTTATGCAACATCATTGGGTAGGTATCAGATTCAAGCCTCCAACCATCATTACTCTGGTTCCATCATATTTTGAATAGGATTCCCAACCAGATGATCAGTTTGAATAATGAATCAAAAGTCTTCATGAGAAATTACACAGGCATTAAATTGTTCTATGAAACATGGAATATGAGTATGGACATCTGTGACTCCATAGCCCACTGCAATGCATGAGGGCATGCATTAATATAAGTTGGGGGGAATGATGAGGCTTGGATAAGCCTCATTTATAGCATGTTTTAAATAGTTAAAACTACCTAAAACTCTTGTGAATTATCTTATATGCTAGTCAAGTTGATTTAATATGTTGTGTATTAACTGTTTGCATGATTGAAGTATTAAGGACATTATATTCTAATTTTTAATAGTTATTGTATAGTTTTATGTTATATTGTCATGCTTAGGTTGACAACAACATTTCACTAGTCTTATTTTGATAATCATTAAGGATTAGTTTCTCTAAATTCAGCAAATAGTACAAAGACTTATTACTATGCAACAGAAAACTGGTTTTTCCATATAAATTCTAGCCAGCTTCCATTAAATGGCAAGGCATGGAATTCACATCCAAGGAAGAATGAAGACTATTGTAATCTGATCCTAAGGGCTAATACACTTGAGAAATGCAGCCAAAACCATTTGGAGTCAACACAGTTGGTCATTCTAAAGATCTTCGGAATGAACACAGTGTCTTCGAAATGAACACAGTGTCTTCGAAATGAACATATATCTTCGGAATGAGAAAACACAGTGTCTTCAGAATGAGTAGATATTTAGAATGAGTGGATATTTGGAATGAGCATATCTTCAAAATGAGAATTGCAGTATCTTCAAAATGAGCGGATCTTCAGAATGAGAATTACAGTATCTTTGGAATGAGCCACTTATCTTTGGAATGAAAACAAAATGTACTTTTTGACTTGTTGACTGAATTTTGGCGGTGGAAAAAGGGATAAGAAGGTTGATAAAGTTAAGGGAAAATATCTCCCATATAACTTTGCCATCCTTGCCGTCCAAAGCCACCATTTATGGAAGAGATCAAATTGATCATCTTCTAGGATAAACCCAGGAAATTTTGCAGGATATCAAGACAACATATTTTTTGTTTGTAATTAGATTTTAGGCATCTATAAAAGATAGCTCCCATTCAGGTTGAGCTATTAGATATTATGATATATTATTATTAGGAATATATTATATTAGATAGAGGAGATAGAAAATAAATAGAGAGATGATAGAATAGTAATTTTAGACCTGTAACAGATTTCAGCAGAATTGTAATTATGTTTTTGAAGCAATAAAAGTGTAGTTTCATTCCATTTATTTTGTTATGTCTGAGTGTGAGTAAGACTTGAAGAAGAATTAAAAACTTCTTCTAAGAACGGAGGCTGGCCACTTCCAGACCTAGGAGGAGGACTGACAGACAGGTTTTATTCTAATTTTGCTGCAGCAGAATAAGTTGTGATCTTGTCATTTTTATTATTTTGCACAGCTAACATTCCTAGTTGTTTAATTCTTATTCATAATGTTTTTGTGATATTATTATTGGTAGATCTGGTTATTCTTTCCATTCCCAGCAACTTTCCAATTCACTACAATTTCCATTTCCAACAATTTACAAGATTTTTTGTAATTTCCTGCATTCTTGTTTTTGCTGTCAAACACTACACAGAAGATTGACGACCTTCTATTTTAGAGTATTGATAGAAGTTGATTACTTGTTTTATCTCATCATTGCAAAAGTAAATAGGTTTCTAATTTAGCAACTGTAATTAGGATTTTTCTTTTGCAAATCAATTAAGTCTCAATTTAGCAATTGTAATTAGGACTTTATTTCTGCAGATAGTAATTAGTTTTTCATTCTTGTAATTAGATTAAGGTTAAATTTATGCAATATAGGGATAGAAGTGACACAAATCCCCAACATAATCAATCCTACCAATAAAGACCTGCTGCTCCCAAATAAGCTGAAATGAAACTTTGTTTGAACTTTCTATCGTAGACAGCCTTGGACACCACCCCAAATTGATAAGATCTTTGAGATTTAATGATGGTATAATGACTACTCATCAGCATGCTTATTTCTACATCTCAGGCAATAAATTGCCAAAGGTGGTGTAGAATTGGGTTTTGTGTTTCTCTCACCTAATGCAGAATTAAGTTGAACAAAGATATCAGTTTTTAAATTAGCCATTTCCTCCATCAACTCCTTTATGTCACTATTGCTAGAATTTCCCTTCCTTCTTCGTTGGTGAGTGCGAGAATAGTTTTTGCATAACTCCACAATATCTTCAATGTTAAGTTGATCTATGTCTGCTTTTACCATTAAATCTAACACTTCTCTAGATTCATCCTGAAATCCTCTTAAGAAGATAGGTTTTAAGAAATATGGTTCTACAGGACAACATCTCTTTTGGACAAAGGCAAAGCGATCAAGATAATCCTCTAAACTCTCATCTTCTTCTTGCTTGATCCGAAACAACTCATCTTTCTTGTTTCGTACTCTACAATAATATTGATATTTATGTAAGAATGCAGTCTCCATGTCATCTCAAGTATGGATTGAATTAGGTTCAAGATTACTCATAAACCATCAGAGAGCAGCATCCTTAAGAGTGGAAGGAAACAATTTCAATTTCTAATTATCATTTATGTAGTCATAAGTTTGACATAACACTTTGAATTCAAACAAAAATTGATCAGGATCTTCAGAAATAGTTCCCCTAAAAATTAGCAATATGGATGGAGAAATAGTTTTCAGAGGAGCATCTAGAGCTGGATCCAATTGTATGGGGTATTCAAAAGTCTTAGGAGGATCATAAACATACCCACCTGGTGGTGGTGGTGGTGCTGCCATAGTTGTTTTCATTCTTGAGTCTGATGTGGATGGTTCGGGCTTAGGGGAATGTTTAGTAGCAAGTGCTACAAAAAGCTCTTGTTCTAATATTTCCAAAGCTTCATTTGGTGAAGAAGGTATTTCTTGCATAGAAAATTCTTCATCTGATCATGAAGAATTCATTGGTGGTTCAGAACTAGTTCTGATAAACCTCCCTCTTTCATCTCTTGGCCTATGCATTCATGCATATTCACTAAATAAATTGAAATGCAGTATTTCAAAAATTGTAACACAATTCTTGACCTGTTTCACTTTTCCTAACAACACCATTTGTTCCCCGATAACGACACCAAAAATTATGAGGGTCATTGATCATTCATCATTTAGTAATTATATGTCAGTCCAGGGCGGTGTCCAAAGGCTGTATATGATAGGAGGTGTCATAGTTGCAGGTTCAGTTTATCCAAGAACATGATTTATTGATGGATCAGTTAGTGTTTGGGGGTTGGTGTGACCTCTAACTCCTAGAATTGAAAATAAAATTGTAGAAGCTAAAACTAAATTAAAATTACAAGAAATGAAAATTGTAGAATCTGAGATAACTGGAAGTGAAATGTTGTTAAATTGAAAGTGACAAAAAAGTAAATTGCAGAATTGAAAACACACATAAAGTTGCAGAAAAATCAACTAATTACAGAGTTCACAATTATCTAATCATGTTCTAAATATAGAAAATAAAATTAACATCTATTGCAAAACTGGAGAATAACACAAATCTGGAAATTGTAGTGAAATGATAGAAATCTGGAAATTGTTGCAAAGCTAGAAAATGACAAAAATTTGGAAATTGTAGTGAATTATGGAAAATGCTATTAAATCCTATTAAATGCTGAACACTATTCCAAACATGTTCTAAATACTATGGTGCACTTCTGAAATAAAACTAATTCTACAAATAAATGTTGATAGAATTTTGCTGATCTACTGCAGCAAGAAATCAACAAGAATTTTTTGTCATTGTGCTGCCCTTCCTCTGATCCTACAAGTGGCCCTTGCTTCCAAAACTAGAAGAGGGTGAAGAATTATACCAGGTAAATTAAATGTGCACTATCAACCATAAAATTCTAATAAAATTTGAAGAATGCACCTTTTATTCCATCTAAAACTGCATTACAGTACTACAAAAAAAAACTACAATTTACTATAATCATACAAAGACTTTATCTGCTGCTAATAACTATTTTCTATTCCTCTATCCCTATTTCTCCATATGTCTATATCTTATGCTCAACCATGCTGGGATATTTATTTATAAGATAAAGTTGATATATCTGTTTGCTGAGTTTCAGGGATTTCCAATTGTTTACAAAGTAGTTTCCTGGAATGCAGGGTTATAATTTGTCAACCTTTATCCCTTTATCCCAGCTAGTCCACCTATGGTGAAGAAATAGAGTCCAAATAGGGTGGACTAACTACTTGGTCAATTTCCAATCATTCTTTCCATGGTTTTGGTGCATTTTGACCATTTTCAGTTGTTCCTGCGCTATTCCCTATTCCTGTGTCGCTTATTCCTGCACTGCTTCGAAATAACAGGCAGGTGACCATTTGTTGCTTATCTATGCTCCAAAAATATAGAGAGGAAGTTGTTTACTATTTGGATTGTTTTTCCTTATCTTGTACACCATTCTGCATTGGTGGCACATGCTAGAGTGACTGATTCCAAGCCCTGCTGTATATGTACAGCTGGCTAGAACTGTCATAGTTACAGCCTATTTTCCTGTGCAGTCAGCTATAGTGGACAAGTTATTGGCACATTTTTCCATTTTATTTAGTTTAAATAGAGGAACACAATATTGTTAAGCATCAGATATTCAACAAGGTCTATATTATGATTTTGAATTACTACAACACTACTAATTAATTAACTGAAAGTAGGTGAAATTGCAGTAAAAATAGTAAAATAGAGTATATGCACTTTGTCATTTTAGAATATGCAAACAATATTATATAATGCATTTTACCCATAATTAACATAAAAATGTAGTAAAAAGGGTGAGTCAAATAGTTATAATGTATCAAAAAGTGTTCATGGATGAGGCAATTCTTGGCCTCATCATGCGCAGACAAGGACTCTACAAGTCAATGAGGTGACAAAAAACTGCCCCATGTAGGGGTATGTAGGGATGATAAGCATAGTGACATGGAACAAGAGGTACCCAAGAACAACTACCCCTGCTACAGCTACAGGAGAGGTTCCATCAATGTCACAACCTCAACAGCACCCTACACAACCTCCCCCGCATAGACCAGTGGCCACGATTCGAACTAAACTTACCCAAAGTTTAAGGATCATGTCAGCTAGGCTCTCCATATATGAGCTCATCTAATAATCACCGCCCCATTGAGAGGCTTTAATGGAGATACTCAAATCCATCGAGCTACAGCCCCACGAAGCAAACTCTTTCAACAACTTTGTGGGACATGTAAAATGATGTACAGAACCAGTCATTACCTTTAGAGAAGACGAACTAAAATCGGTGATTGGTGATATGGCAGATCCACCCCTACACATCATTACACGAGTCAATGGGATTCCAATTAAGAGGGTGTTGGTGGACACTGGTTCATCCAACAATATAATCACAATAGCAGCATTGAAACACCTCAAGTTGCCAGAATCTCACATTGTAGCCTCCACCTATACTCTTCGAGCATTCAATGAAGTGATATGCTCGATGGTTGGCACAATTGTCCTACCCATCCAAGTGGGACAAAAGACTATTCCTACATTGTGCCACATCTTGGAAGGTGAGATGGCCTACAATATTTTGCTGGTCCAGCCTTGGATCAGGGACATGAAGTGTGTCCCTTTTGATAGCTCATCAATGCCTAAAGTACACATACGAAGGGCAAGTGCATGTAGTCCCAAAAGACTTAGAGCCCTTCAAGTATTGCAATGTGGTGTAACTGATGCCATAATAAACCCTCCCATCGACACATTTGGACTTTTAGTTGAATTCGTCTAAATAGGATTTGATTTCACATACATCCTTGCTGTTAAGTCCCTCAAATAACCAATTGGGCCCATCTTCATCATCTGGTCCTTCACCAATGAAACCACCTACGATGGCCACACTGAAGGACAATGGGAAGAAGCCCATGGAAGAGATACCACCATTGGTATCAACCATATCTACTGAAGAGGTGCCCAGCCAAATGGAAGTCGAGACACCTGGTTCACCCAACCTGGAGTGGACCCAGGAAGAACTCCCATTCCCTCCCCCTCAACTGCCAACTATCATCATTGAGATGACCAATACGTGCCTGGGGGAGTATCTAGTATGGAAAATTATGGCAACACCCACACTTGAGTCCATGTAGGACATGGGGAGACCTCGCATCCCCATCGGCACTATTTTCCCTCTAGGCTAACCACCAAATCAAACAAATTTTGTATATGGGGGCCTCGACAACGACATTGAACCTTACCTGCAAGAGGAAGAGGATGAAGAGCCCTTTGCTAAGAACATCAACTATCTGTCCAACCCGAAATTCACTTTAAAATACCTTGGCCAATGTAATTGGCATGGATATGGGTTGGGCAGATATGAACAAGGGGTGCACATTCTTTGTCAACCAAGATATCAGATGCCATATGATAAATTAGGAGTAGGGTTCAACCACCCTATGCCCCTTGACATCTTGGTAGAAAACATGCAAGGCCTAGGTCTAGGCAACAAGGATGTGTTGGCACAAGATCCATATGCCAATCCTAACATAATATACACATTGGGTGATTATCTCCCATTGCTAAAAACTAACCTTGTGGGCCTCAACAACTCCTCCCCTTCAATCGAGAAAGGGGAAAGTTGAAGAACTTGCCTCTAAGAGGGATATAGACAAGGCCAAGAAGGATCTTTAGAAGATGAGTTAGAGTATGAGGTAGCACCTTGGGACCCTTTCGAGTTCGATAGCAATCACTCGCAAGTGATGCCCATGAAGAACACAAGCTTATACTGAGAGGGGGGGTGAACAGTATAAGACCACTTTTAACTTTATCTATCAATACAACTTTCAAACCATTAACATGCAGAATAAGATAGCAATAATAACAACAGTAAAACAATGCACAAAATGCAATCCACAAAGAGACAAAGCAATTTGCGTGGTTCACCCAAGGTGGGCTACTCCATGGATAAAACTTTTCTTCTAAAAGTTGTATCAAAGTCCTCTGGGAATCCTTCCCGATTACAATGTTTATGAGCCTCAGCTCAAAGGAGACACCTTCCCCTAATTCTGCTTTGCTGGTGATCCTCTAGAAGACCTCTACCTCCTCTGCCCTTAGCAAGTGGAATTCTGTCCACAGAAGACACCTGTCTTCCCTGCTCTTGCTGGAGATCTCTGTCCTCAACTCTGTCACTGCAAAGCTGGTCCTCTTTTCTATACCAAACATAGTCCTTCGGTCTAGCACAATTCTGTCCTCTTCCACTGTTCTTTTTTGCACTTGGTCAAAATCAATTTTTCACTAACTGTGCAAATACAACAGCACTCAATCAACTTATTTGTTTTTGCGAAAACACAGTAGCACAGACTTCACGTGTTTCTATGAAAACACAGTAGCACAGTCTTTATAAAATATACAACATCAATTGATCATAGTTCGTCCTTCACAGCTATTCGCAATTACAACAACATCTACTTCGCGCACTTGCTTTCTTTACACAGACTGCGTGAACTCAGTCACAATCACAGCTGCCCTTGTTCAAATTCCAATCTCTACACAGTCTTTGCAAACACTGTAGCACTCTATCGCACAACAACTTATGCACCTATGTGCAATCACAACAGCACCCTCTTCGCACAGTCTGCTTCTCCTCGATCGTTCTTCTTCCCGCTCTCTGCTTCTGCGAAGGTCACACTTACGAACGCACACTTCGATCGATTCGATACGACTGCTCTTTGTGCACAGTAGACTTCACTTGCGCAAACTCAACACACACATTCCACACTTGAAACTCGAAAATAGTCCTCCTTTTATAGCAATAATTCATGATAAAATTCATGATCTTAGTCGGCTATAAATCCTTAAAACAATCATCGGCTGCACAACCTTTCACTTCATCGACAAAGGTTAACTCCATCGGCTTCAACCGCCTCTACTGTTCTGTAGCTTTCCTAGTGCGAAACTCAAACATGTCACGATATCGCTATGCCTTTGTCTATCGTACACCTTGTAATACTTGCTGTCGTGAAATCGTGACACTACTGCCTGTTGTGCGCCTTCTTTGGTTTGTTGTCATGAAATCGCTACGCCTTCTGACTTTGCTGACGTCATCATGATTCTTGTCATGAAATCGTGACGCTTTAGTCTGCAAGGCCTTACTCTCTGCTCTTGTCACGAAATCGCTACGCCTTCTGACTTTGTTGATGTCATCATGATTCTTGTCGCGAAATCACGACGCTTTAGTCTACAAGGCCTTACTCTCTGCTCTTGTCGTGAAATCGCTATGCCTTCTGACTTTGCTGATGTCATCATGATTCTTGTCGTGAAATCATGACGCTTTAGTCTCCAAAGCCTTCTTCTCAGCTTCTATCATGAAATCGTGACACCTTTGCTTCTTGCTGACGTCATCTGCAACTTTGTCATGAAATCGTGACGCTTTCGCTGCCTTAAGCACTTTTCTACCAATTGCTCGCGAAACTGGAACATGTCACGAAATCGCGACGCTTTTGCTGCCTTAAGCACTTTTTTGCCAACTGCTCGCGAAACTGGAACATGTCACGAAATCGTGACGCTTTCGCCACTTGCAAGCTGCCAACTCAACCTATCGCAAAATCATGACACTTTTTGCATCCGTACAACTTCATTGAAACTTGTCGCGAAATCGTGACACTTTCTGCAACTCAACTTGTCGCGAAATCGTGACAGTTTTGCCTGAACTTTCTCTCTCCTCAAACATGTCACGAAATCGTGATAGTTTTGTCGGCTTTGCCTCTGCCTTCCAGCATGTCACGAAATCGTGACAGTTTTGCCAGTGCTTTCTCTCTCCTCAAACATGTCACGAAATCATGACAGTTTTTCCAGTGCTTTCTCTCTCCTCAAACATGTCGCGAAATCACGACAGTTTTTCTAGCAGCCTGCAACCTTTTTCTAACTTATCTTTTTCTGGATTTTTGGCAACTGGGCTACTCTGATTTTCTTGGAGACTTACTGACCAGCTGAAACCTTCATCAAAACACATACTTAGACAACTAATCAAATTGCTTCAAGAACTCCTTGACATCAAAGACAAACAACTACCAAGAGTTCCTTTGACATCAATGACAACAACTATACTTGAGCAAAGGCAATGTACTCAAGGTACCCAAAATTGCCAACAATCTCCCCCTTTGTCATTGATGGCAACCCTTAACTAAAAACATATCTCAAGAGTCAAAACTGAACCAACTGATCCAACAACTGAGAATCTGTATTTGAAGTTTTTGCTCCCCCTGACTTGAAGCTCTTCTCTTCACTTGAAGCACTTCCCCTTATACATATCTCTCCCCCTTACTCAAATCTCTCCCCCTTTGTCATCAATGGCAAAGGGTCACCTTTGGGGTTTGGGACTAAGAATGAGTCTCTTAGCTTAATCCCTCCCCCACCTTCTATTAAGGTGATTTAAAATAGGGTTGGGAGTGAAACTCCCATTAGACACTCATCATCATTAATGTCTACTATTTCTTTGCCGGGCCTTCTCTTGAATTCTTTTTCCACATTGTTGTTCTTGTTACTGTTTTGATCCTCGGACCTGTTCATACTGTTGTTCCTGTTCCTTTCATCATTCCTGTTTTTCTTCATACCTTGATCCTTGAACCTGTTCATATCACTTTTCTTGTTTCTGTTGTCATTCCTGTTCTTATCCATGCTTTGATCCTTGGACTTGTTCATACTGTTGTTTCTGTTCCTGTATCTCGGAAGATCAGCTCTACACTGTCTAGCTAGGTGACCTTCATTGTTGCACTTATAGCAAGTAACAATATTATTTCTTTCAGGCATGGTTGTTCTTTGAATCCGCATGTTCTGATTAACCCAGTTCCTGTTATTTCCCTTACAAAAAATTGCCTTGTGCCCGAATTGTTGACAAGCGTAGCAATACCCTTGAAAGAAATTATGTCTCCTGAAACTGTCATTTACTTTCTTCACTTGAGTCATGCAATGTACAGCCATGTGACCAAATATGTGACACGCAAAACATGTGCCATGAAATTTTCTTTTATTCGACTTCATGGGTCCCGAAAACTTCTTCTTCTCAATCTGAATATTGTTTTCTATTTCTACGCATTCATTACTCACGGACTTATGGTCTGAAGTACTTTCTTCATCAGAGCTTTCTTCCTTTTGAAATCTCTTGCTGGATTCCCCAACCTGTTTCTTGTGCGGCTCAACAAAACCGAGACCTGTTTTATCTATTGGATTTCTTTGACTTTTGATGAGAGACTTAACTTTCTTGGAGCTATCCTGAAATCTGTAGAGCTTATCCTTGTAATATTTATTTTCTTCTTTCAGAGAAGCCATTTCCTGTTCTAACTCACTATACTCCAAAATTTTAGAATCCAACTCATTCCTGAGTTCTTGTGACTTAGCCATAGAGACTTCAAGATTTTCTATAAGTTCATCTCTCTCCATACAACATTCATCTAATTTAATCTTGAGTCTATCATTCTTCTTTCTTTCCTTTTTCAAAACACTAAGAGCATTATTGAGTTCACATTCAAGATCCTCTATTTGATGGTACTTTGAATTATCACGGCCTTTTTCAGATTTCTTATCACTAGAGGTGCTACCTTTTTCAAAAACCATACATGCATCTTCATTGTAGTTTTTTGAAGCATCCTCATACATACTAGCAGCCAAATCATCATTTTTGCAATCATCCTCAAGGTGCCCAAAATTTCCACATCTAAAACATTTCATGATAATGAATTTATGTTTCGGTTCTTCCTCTTTTTCTGAAATGAACAGCATCTCATTTTCATCATCACTAGAAGAACTTTCACTATCACTACTAGAACACTTACTTGCTTTGTCTAAGTAGAAGCTCTTCTTATTCTTGTGAGAATGCCTCTTTCCCTGATTGTTGTACTCATCTTTGCTTTTCTTGTGATTGTTGTACTCATATTTGCTCTTTTTGTAATACCTGTACTTTTCAGAATCCTTGCTCTTAACATCCTGTATATCTTCATCACTTTCATTTTTGGAAATAGTACAGTCAGTAGCATAATGACCAAATTTCCCACAATTGAAACATCTTATATTTTTCTTGCTTTTGTGCTTTTTGGAAAACTTGCCTTTCTTGTTGTAATATGCCTCTTCCTCACTAGAAGACTCATCACTTTCTTGAATCTGTTTGCCCTTTGATTTCTTGGTAGCTTTGAAAGTCGCCTCTTTCTTTACATCAACTTTCACTTGAGTTCTCAACTCAAATGCTCGCAAGAATACTATGGAGCTCATCCTTTTTCAATTTATCTAAATCTTTGGCTTCCTCAATAGCAGAAATATTTTCACTAAATCTATTAGGAAGAGATCTTAAAATCTTATCACACACATCATTTTCAGCAAGTTCAAGACCTAAGTCTTTCATAGAATTAACAACTTCATCCATCCGGAGCATGTAGTCACTAATATTTTCATCATCATTCATCTTGAGTTGTTCAAACATACCTTTAAAATGTCTCAACTTGGCCTTTCGAACATTTGCATCACCTCGTATGAACAACCCGCAATTGTTTCCACATTTCACTAGTCTGTCTTGCAGTGAATAACTTTGGTGAGATCTCGCCTTTTGTAAACCCTTCAGGATAGCATTCATGGCTTTTGATTTGCTGTGATGTAGAAGCCTGTCTTCTTTAGTGTAAGGACCATTTGCAGGAATGGTGTACCCATCTTCAATAACTTCCCATACCTCATTACCAAGAGCCATAAGATAGACTTTCATTCTTGCACTCCACAGACCAAAATCTGATCCATCCAGAATAGGTGCTGCATTGCCACTTGAGTAGTCCATTGTGTTCTTTGCAAACTTTTCCTTCAAGTTGTTAAACTTTTCGAAGGCACTGGATCTGATACCAATTGA
Source organism: Wollemia nobilis (assembly GCA_028583015.1). Taxonomy (NCBI): domain Eukaryota; kingdom Viridiplantae; phylum Streptophyta; class Pinopsida; order Araucariales; family Araucariaceae; genus Wollemia; species Wollemia nobilis. Next base: position 2,986,307 of record JAQPPZ010003276.1, read on the forward strand.
AGAACACAAGCTTATACTGAGAGGGGGGGTGAACAGTATAAGACCACTTTTAACTTTATCTATCAATACAACTTTCAAACCATTAACATGCAGAATAAGATAGCAATAATAACAGTAGTAAAACAATGCACAAAATGCAATCCACAAAGAGACAAAGCAATTTGCGTGGTTCACCCAAGGTGGGCTACTCCATGGATAAAAATTTTCTTCTAAAAGTTGTATCAAAGTCCTCTGGGAATCCTTCCCGATTACAATGTTTATGAGCCTCAGCTCAAAGGAGACACCTTCCCCTAATTCTGCTTTGCTGGTGATCCTCTAGAAGACCTCTACCTCCTCTGCCCTTAGCAAGTGGAATTCTATCCATAGAAGACACATGTCTTTCCTGCTCTGGCTGGAGATCTCTGTCCTCAACTCTATCACTGCAAAGCTGGTCCTCTTTTCTATACCAAACACAGTCCTTCGGTCTAGCACAATTTTGTCCTCTTCCACTGTTCTTTTCTGCACTTGGTCAAAATCAATTTTTCACTGACTGTGCAAATACAGCAGCACTCAATCAACTTATTTGTTTCTACGAAAACACAGTAGCACAGACTTCGCGTGTTTCTATGAAAACACAACAGCACAGTCTTTATAAAATATACAACATCAATTGATCATAGTTCGTCCTTCACAACTATTCACAATTACAGTAGCATCTACTTCATGCACTTGCTTTCTTTACACAGACTACGTGAACTCAGTCGCAATCACAACTGCCCTTGTTCAAATTCCAATCTCTACACAGTCTTTGCAAACACTACAACACTCTATCACACAACAACTTATGCGCCTATGTGCAATCACAACAACACCCTCTTCGCACAGTCTGCTTCTCCTCGATCGTTCTTCTTCCTGCTCTCTGCTTCTACGAAGGTCACACTTACGAACGCACACTTTGATCGATTCGATACGACTGCTCTTTGCGCACAGCAGACTTCACTTGCGCAAACTCAACACACACATTCCACACTTGAAACTCAAAAATAGTCCTCCTTTTATAGCAATAATTCATGATAAAATTCATGATCTTAGTCGGCTGTAAATCCTTAAAACAATCATCGGCTGCACAACCTTTCACTTCATCGACAAAGGTTAACTCCGTCGGCTTCAACCGCCTCTATTGTTCTGTAGCTTTCCTAGCACGAAACTCAAACATGTCGCGATATCGCTACGCCTTTGTCTGTCGTACACCTTGTAATACTTGTTGTCATGAAATCGTGACACTACTGCCTGTTGTGCGCCTTCTTTGGTTTGTTGTCACGAAATCGCTACGCCTTCTGACTTTGCTGACGTCATCATGATTCTTGTCACGAAATCATGACACTTTAGTCTGCAAGGCCTTACTCTCTGCTCTTGTCACGAAATCGCTACGCCTTCTGACTTTGCTGACGTCATCATGATTCTTGTCGTGAAATCATGACGCTTTAGTCTCCAAGGCCTTCTTCTCAGCTTCTATTGTGAAATCGCGACACCTTTGCTTCTTGCTGATGTCATCATGATTTTTGTCATGAAATCGCGACGCTTTCGCTGCCTTAAGCACTTTTCTCCTACGCTCAAACTAGAACATGTCACAAAATCGTGACGCTTTCGTTGCCTTAAGCACTTTTTTGCCAACTACTCACAAAATTGGAACATGTCACGAAATCACGACGCTTTCGCTGCCTTAAGCACTTTTTTGCCAACTGCTCACGAAACTGGAACATGTCACGAAATCGTGACGCTTTCACTGCCTTAAGCACTTTTCTGCCAACTGCTCACGAAACTGGAACATGTCACGAAATCATGATGCTTTCACCACCTGTAAGCTGCCAACTGAACCTGTCGCAAAATCGTGACACTTTCTGCATCCGTACAACTTCATTGAAACTTGTCGTGAAATCGTGACACTTCCTGCAACTCAACTCTGCCAACTCAACTTGTCGCGAAATCATGATAGTTTTGCCTGAACTTTCTCTCTCCTCAAACATGTCACGAAATCGTGACAGTTTTGCCGGCTTTGCCTCTGCCTTCCAGCATGTCACGAAATCGTGACAGTTTTGCCAGTGCTTTCTCTCTCCTCAAACATGTCACGAAATCATGACAATTTTTCCAGTGCTTTCTCTCTCCTCAAACATGTCACGAAATCACGACAGTTTTTCCAGCAGCCTGCAACCTTTTTCTAACTTATCTTTTTTTGGATTTTTGGCAACTGGGCTACTCTGATTTTCTTGGAGACTTACTGACCAGTTGAAACCTTCATCAAAACACATACTTAGACAACTAATCAAATTGCTTCAAGAACTCCTTGACATCAAAGACAAACAACTACCAAGAGTTCCTTTGACATCAATGACAACAACTATACTTGAGCAAAGGCAATGTACTCAAGGTACCCAAAATTGCCAATAGCCCATATATGAATATCGAGATAACTTCATGGCGATGTTCCCCTTCAATGCTCCAATCGAGCAATTGCCACCACAAGAGAATTAGGTCCTCCCGTAGAGAGCAAAACAACCTCGATGGGACCAAATCAACTTGCTCAAACAGAATGAGCCTCACATGCTACAAATAGCTATCGAAGCCAATGAAGGCCTATGGATCTTCGATAGTGATTTTGAAGATGAGACTGAGATGGCATATCTCAACCATATGCGACAACATCAATACCCCATGGATATTGATGACATGTTTGAACAACTAAGAATGGGGCCAAGGCATAGGTGGCATTTGAACCAGGCATAGTTGGACCAAGTGTTGCATTTGCCACTTTAGGCATACAAAGAGTACCTTCCACCTAGAGACCCTATAAATCCATCAGTGCCAAAGGTAGACCCTATCATTCTATTCACACATAGGGCTGATCCATTTGTACCAATACCCATAGAGCCAGATTCAAAGCACAAAGATCACCAAGGATGTCCGAGTCACCATCCACACGATAATGGAGACCAAATTCACTTCATCAACATGATCTCCATTGACTTAACTACCCCCATCCGTAACCCAACCAATCCAGCATGACCATTGTATCTAAACCTAGATGCCATAGACTGGTATCATGCTAACTTGCCACCATCTTCATCAGAGTATTGGCCTTGCGGTGAGATGCTTCATTTCACCCCAGGACCAACTCAGGATATCTTCCACACTAAAGAGGAACCCAATGTTCCAAACGTAGATCTAAATTCAGCAAATGATATCCACCTGATTCCAACTCCACACCTATTGGAGGATGGGTCCCACATGTCAGTCAAGGAGATGACTGACGTAAACATCAACTTTGATCTAATGAATCCACAAATCATCAAGCTAGGGGTAAGTCTATCCCTTGAAGAGCAAGTCGATTACATTACCCTTCTCAAAGAGAAGATAGAGGTTTTTGCATGGTCCTACAAAGACATGCCAGGGCTAGATCCATAGCTAGTCATGCATAATCTAACACTTTATCCAACAGTCAAGCCAGTCAAGCAAAAACTACATAAGATGCACCCAATAGTGGCCTTAATGGTCAAATATAAGCTACAAAAGCTGTTGGATGCATAGTTTGTCATCTATGTGGATTACCCACCATGGCTATCCAACATGGTACTCGTCAAGAAGCCGAATGGGAGGATTCACATATGCATCAATTTTTGAGATCTAAACAAAGCGAGTCCTAAGGATGATTTCCCCTTGCCTAGCATCAACGCATTGGTAGACGCTACAATAGGCCATGAAATGATTTCCCTCATGGATGGTTTCTCGGGATACAACCAGATTCGTATCAATCCCGATGATCAACTCAAAACAGTGTTCACGATGCCTTGGGGGACATTTTATTATAAGGTCATGCCCTTTGGCCTTAAAAATGCTGGTGCCACCTACCAATGCACTATGACATACATCTTCCATGATCACATGCATAAAAATTTGGAAGATTATATGGATGATTTATTGGCCAAATGTCTTTTGCGCCCAGATCATCTCGATGACTTGTGCAAGATCATTGATCGCATCATTGAACACAAAGTTAGGCTAAACCCCAAGAAGTGCGTATTTGGTGTCACATATAGAAAACTCTTGGGTTTCATAGTCTCAAAATGAGGCATCGAGGTAGATCCAAATAAAGTCAATGCAATCCTTGAAATGCTTCCCCCAACCACCATCAAGCAACTCAGAAGCTTGTAGGGTAATGTCGCGTCGATCAAGCACTTCATAGCATAGTTATCTGACAAGTTTTGACCCATGAATAAATTATTACACAAGGGGGTAGCATTTCACTGGGATGATGAGTGCCAGTCAGCCTTTGACAAAATTAAATAATAGTTGGCTTCACCGCCAGTACTGGCACCACCTAGACTAGGAGTGCCATTCTATTTATACATCTCAGCTACTGAGGTGGCACTGGACACCATGCTAGCCTAGAAAAATGAACTACATAAAGAACAGGCTAATTACTATCTTAGCTGCACCCTTGTTAGTTACAAACTTAACTATGCATACGTCGAAAAGCTATGCTTAGCAATGGTATTTGCCACCAAAAAGCTATGCCATTACATGCTGAGAAATACGACGTATGTTGTGTCTAAGGAGAATCCATTGCGATACATGATGATTCATACTTATCATAGTAGCCGCATGGTGAAATGGATCATGTTGTTGAAGGATTTTGACATCAATTTTTTTGGACAGAAGTCCATCAAAGGTCAAGTCATCATTGATAAACTAGCAGAGGCTCCTCTTGAAGATGACTAGCCTCTAACCATAGAGCTACCTATTAGAGTTAAAGTGCACTATGCCTTCCTTGACACTTGTCAGTTTCACTTGACAAGTGTCATGTGTTGAATATAGGCTTATGCCTATATATTGTAACATTTTTATCAATAATATAATCCCCTTCAGTTTCCCTCCTAACACTACTCGATGATGGGGTCTTCCATGTCTCATAATCACCAGATTCTGATGAGCCTGAGTCATAGGCCGACATAACCCTATTTTTTTATGGTTCTAAATGTGAGCAAGGGGGTGACGTGGGAATCATATTCTTCACACCGCAAGGGGCTCCAATGCCTCTATCATTTAAAATTGATTTCCCATGCACCAATAACAATTACGAATATGAAGCATTGCTCATAAGTCTTCAGACAACCATCAACATGAACATCAAATGCTTGAACATCTTTGGTGATTTGTTGTTAATTATCAACCAAGTGAAAGGGGTATTCCAATGTAAATGCCCAGTTCTACAGGCCTACAAAGCCCTTGTGGATAAATTCCTGGCTAATCTTGAATGGTATGACATTGAGGCACTCCATCGATCATCAAATCATCTTGCAAGATTAGTGACCCCAAGGAGGCCATAGTGACCCCAATGTACAACAAAAACATTCAAAAAATTAAATAAACAACACAAAAAATACAAATTTTAAACTAGGGTCTAACCTTAGGCTAAAATAAAATAGAAACAAACAAGTTTAACCTAGGGTTTAATCATAATTTAAACGAACAAAAAAGAATAAAAACAACAAAATCACACTAGGGTTTTTAACCTTAAGTGTAAACAAAAACATCAACACAACCAAAAAATCATCTAGGGTTTCTAACCTTAATGATGAACAAAACAAAACAAATAAAACCACAACATTCATTTAGGGTCTTAACCTTACTGTGACAAAAAACAATGATAAAATGTGAGTTTTAAAAATTCATATAAAAACAAGTATTAATAAAAAAGGAGCACCTACCAGTATTACCTCAGCTTCGCCACTCAAGGATCTAGTCCTTTAACTCATGGTGTCCATGAAAATTTGGCAGCGCTATGCTTCACAAACTAGCACTCCTCCTCCTCACAGCTCCAAATTGCTAGAAAAAAACAATTGCAAATGAGCCCAAACCTTAGTTTTGGCCATTATATAGACTCTTAGGCCTATAATCATCCCAACCTAGGATGAGTGATTTATTTAACACTTGTACCACCCTATGATTATTACAAAATGGTATTCGTCCCACCCTGGGATGATTACAGAGCAAGAAAATAAAAAACAATCAAAACTGCATCCAAAATGCACCAAAAACAACAATAAAACTACTGAACTAAGGCACCTTTGCACCTGACATTCTTGGCATGAAAAACTGACCTTGGGGTCATAAATTATCACTATAATACTCCCTAATAAGTCTACCATAGCTGGACCACTCCACGATAAGACATATTTTCGATAATTTCATCCCCAAAAAGCGTCACAAAAAGGGTCAAAACCCACCAAAAAATAACAATAAAACTGCCGAACAAAGGCACCTTTGCGCCTGTGATTATTGGCATAAAAAACTAACATTGGGGTCACAAATACTCATTATCCTACTCCTTAATAATTCTACCATATCCGGACCACTCCATGGGAGGATGAATTTTTGACAATTTCATCCCCAAAAGGTGTCACAAAACGGGTCAAAACCCACCAAAAAACAATAATAAAATTATTGAACAAATGCGCCTTTGCGCGTGAAATTATTTGCATAAAAAACTAATGTTGGGGTCACAAATACTCACTATCTTACTCCCTAAGAAGGCTACAATAGCTGGACCACTCCACAGGAGGACGGATTTTTGACAATTTCATCCCCACAAGGCGTCACAAAAAGGGTCAAAACCCACCAAAAAATAGCAATAAAACTGCCGAACAAAGGCACATTTGTGCCTACGATTCTTGGCATACAAAACTAACATTGGGGTAACAAATCCTTACTATCCTACTCCCTAAGAATGTTACCATAGCCGGACCACTCCATGGGAGGACGGATTTTCGACAATTTCATCCCCAAAAGGCGTCACAAAATGGGTCAAAACCCACCAAAAAACAACAATAAAATTTTTGAACAAAGGCGCATTTGCGCTTGACATTATTGGCATATAAAACCAACATTGGGGTCACAAATTATCACTATCCTACTCCCTAAGAAGGCTATCATAGCTGGACTACTCCACGGGAGGACGTATTTTTGACAATTTCATCCCCAAAAGGCATCACAAAAGGGGTCAAAACCCACACAAAAACAACAATAAAACTGCCGAGCAAAGGTACCTTTGCTCTGTGATTCATGGCATGCAAAACCAATGTTGGGGTCACAAATCCTCACTATCCTACTCCCTAAGAAGGCTACCATAGCTGGACCACTCCATGGGAGGACGAATTTTCAACAATTTCATCCCCAAAAGGCGTCACAAAAAGGGTCAAAACCCACCAAAAAATAGCAATAAAATTGCCGAACAAAGGCGCCTTTGTGCCTGACATTCTTGGCATATAAAACTGATGTCGGGGCCACAAATTATCAATATCCTACCCCCTAAGAAGGCTACCATAGCCGGACCGCTCCACGGTAGGACGAATTTTTGAAAATTTTAGCCCCAATAAGCGTCACAGAAAAGGGTTAAAACCCACCAAAAATAGTTCTGATTTTTGGGAAAATGCATAAGCATTCAATGGATAACAACTGAAGGCACCCTTACAAAAGTCATCTTGGGTCAAGTGACTCGTTGCTTTTCTCATGTCAGTCATTGCCTCATCGATTCGTCGCTTGAGGGGCTAGTCACACTTAGTCACCAATCAACAAGTACACACCCAATCAAGGAAACGGCATGCATTCAAAGAATCATTGACAAAGACAATCATGCTCTTCTTGGGGCAGCAAACAAGCAATAATCACAAGCTAATCAAACACTTGGCATTCTAGAATCATGAAATCAAGGTTCCCATAGACAAAAGGTTGCGCCCTTTGCCTATTCATGACTAAACAATGTCCAAGATCAAGTAACACCTCACTGAAAAAGGTTAACACTTGAATTAAGCTCCTTAGCTCGTCAGAAGCAAGGATTTAAGAATGCATGCCCTTTCCATACTTGGGGCATCAAAAGTTGGTTAGGTTACTGAGAAACCCTAATCATTAAGTGCTTTGGTTATCTATTTTTTCTCAACACTACACCACACACAATGCATCCCAAAAAGGGGAATCTATAGACACCAAAAAAACACCAATCCGATTATGTGGCTATAAACACTAACCGAATTGGCATACATAGCCCCTAGTGCAGCCCCTATAGGTTAAACAGTGGTCCTAACCACTCCCAAAGCATTTTTGGAAGGTCAGAGGTCAATTTGGAACCTTTCAAGCACCCTGATCCTTACTCGTTCCACCCTGGGGTGATTAGAATGCTATTTGCCCCACCTCGGGATGATTAGTAGCAATCGCTCCAAGGTGGGGCAAATAGAAGGTTTGATGGGAAAATAGTCAAACCTTGACAAATGGCAACCCAGATCCACCACTCAACTCCACCTTCAATGCATGGGAGTGTGAGTGAGTGTTTTAAAGCTCAAAGAGGCAGTCATGGATCCCTTAATCAGGGAGGAATCTCCTCTCCCCTGATAAGGTATGATGGCCAAGTGGTGCCCCTGCATGCATATTCAAAGTAGACATTTCAGTCTATAAAATGGTGAGTCTTCTCACCCAAAAATGAGGATGGAGTAGGAGCATTTGGAGCAATGGAGTGCTGCCAAATTATACCCTCACCCTCATTGTGCTTCTTACATCCTTGATCTCTCTTTTGGAAGGGAGGTTATCGGGTGAATATTAGGAGCGCAATCTGGATCCAAAACCTAAACAATTGGCCACAATCCCACACCCAATTTTTTGACACAACCCCATAGGAGGTTTTGGACCCATCCCAAGTGGATTGGTGTCAAAACCATGCCCCAAAAAATGGGAGTCCTGCCCCCAGGCGCCCCCCGCACTGTTGCAGTACTAATCGCCCCACCCCAGAGCGATTAGAAATATATAGAAGATTTATTCATTGTTTATTTTGAATTATGTTTTGTGTGTTTCATATATGCTGTAGTTCAAATTTAAAAGCATTATGACTTGTTTTGACTGTGTTTTCATTATTTTACGCTTTTACTAACATACAGGGAGTGCCTTCAGATACAGGGCGATCAGGGCAAAATCATCCAAATCCAACCTTCTGGGTTGTCTCAAAATGTCCCATTTTGCCTAACCCCAATTTTATAGGTGTTTTGGAGGCCTATGGATGTGACATTTGTGAGGTCACTTTTGGGCATTTTATGACAGTCCTGATCGTCCCACCCCAGAGTGATTAGAAATCTACAACAAATTTCTTGACTGTTCTTTTTGCAATGTGTTCATGATGATTTTTACATGCTTCTATTCAAGTTTCATCTTATTCTGATATTTTTTGATCATTGTTTGAATTATTTCATATATGCATTAATCAGAGACCTTGGGGATTGCATGTTTCCCTTCATCTGCATGTGCTATTAATCATTTTTTGTTTCTCTAAATGTAGGATATCGACAACAGAGGGGCATCAAGGAACTAAAAATTCCTTCACGTAAGCAGCGACGATGTTTGACCCGCCCATTTCAAATGTGGGCATGCAGAAGATCCCGAAGGGAAGCATACAATCTGTTGGTGTAACAAAACTATATCTAAAACTCCAAGCCCCTAAAAATGGGGAGACGTATTGTAACCTGATCACAAGAAAAATTAATAAAAGAGGCTGCACTTTACTTTTGCTTTACATCTCGTTTCATTCATGCTTCGCTTTCCCTTTTCATGCACTTGTTCTTTGTTCATTCGTAGGACTTAGCATTACATATGCTTTTGTTTGCATCGCACCCGGTGCGCCTGTGCTTCCGTAGACATGCTTTCAGTATTGAAAAACTTTGTAGAAGCATATTTCCAAATTTTTCTAGCTTTGAGGACAAAGCTCTTGTAAGGAGGGTGAAATGTTAGGATCCTATCCTAACCCTAATTATTAATAATAATATAATAATATATTTTATTAAATAATATAATAATTAATTATACTTAATTATTATATTATAATATTAGGGTTAGGTAAGCATTGCCAATTTTCATTCATAACCCTAGAATGGGTATAGACATTATACAATTCTATCATTCAAGGTATCTTGGAAATATAAAAACATATATTATTTAGAATCATTAGAGGGATTTCCAAAACCAATGCAAAAGGTGATTTGTATCTAAAAGTGATTCTATTTATTTTTATATTATTTATTTCTCATTTATTGAATTATTGTTCCTACCAGTCATCTTCCTCAAGGGGATGTTTATTGAGGTTTTCACTAGTAGGAGGGTTACTATTGATCTTAAATATGGTTATTAGAACACAAATTGAACTTCATGAAAACATGTAAAATGAAGATTGAAGTTCTCCATAATTTCATATAAGTGTGGCTCCTTCTTAAAAATAAAAATTCAAAATGAGTGGAAATAAGATAAAACTACATAAAGAAAAGTGATCCCAAACTAGTATCCATTTAATGAATTATTACTTAATATTTAAGATCCTTGGGAAAATAATCATATTGAATAACAATTTAAATCATTAATCATATGTGCATCTTAATATAGAAAAGAAGAATTTTCAAAAGCAACTAATTCAAAACAAAGAGAAATAATCATACCACAAAATACAAACAATTTGATAATAGAACTATTCTATTTATTTAATTACTATAATATGATATGACCAAGCATAATAATTTATTGTAAAATTTGGAATCAGACCCTTGGTATTTCCATTTTGACCTATTTTTATACAAAAAATTAGATTGCTGAACCAACTCAACTACTTCTAATTGATTGTTGTTAACTAATCAAAATTGAACTTAAATATTTTGCAATTAATACTACTTAAAATTTAACTACTTTCATCACTTCTTTACACTTTAGTATAGAAAATTGGATGGGTTAGATGCTAGAGGAATCTCCCCTAATAGTACACATTTGCAATACTTTGGTCTCTGCATCAACCCCTACTCCCTTATTGAAGGAATATTTTTCTATAGGAGTATTTTCCATGAAGATGATCTCCTATCCCTCAAGAGCATGTAATATTTCTTCTACAATGAGGGTTCTTTGTAGTCTTTCTTGGAGTATGTTACCTTAAATAAACCCTTAGCTTTTTTTAATCTTAAGTCTTCAATAATATCTTGGTCATTGTGAAACTCAATCCACATTGGGATACCTAAATCCCCATTTTTCCTTTCATGTATTCCTTGATGGTCATAATAGTTGGATCATAAGTCTTTATGTTGTCTCAATCACTCTCCTATAACAATAGAAAGACAAATTGATCTCTAGTCGATTCATAAGTATAACAGTTAATAGAAAATAAAACTATGTGAGGATCTTAAGTTTATTTTCAATAATTATTTTGTGGAATAGAAGGTATTGTTAGTAAAATTACGTAAGAGTAAGGTCACTGATGAGATTAATGAGAAGCACCACCAACTACATTACTTTCTTGAATACCTAGATGTATGAGTAGGAAATATTTTGTATAAACTAGTCAATGTAAAGATGAATTGTATTTATCACATCCTCTTATAGTCTGGTGTTGTCATCCCTGTCCAAATTAAAAAAATGTACCTCAAGTAATTAGTGTATAGAAAAATCCCTTTTCTCTTCCAATTCTTAGCATAGAATGCATGGTATCATAGGAGAATTGACAATGTTTGTTTATTATTTTTCCTAATCCTTAACCATTTATGTGGCATGAATCTCTAAAGAAAATAAATAAATTAGTAGGTCATAGAAAATGACCTAGTAGTAAGGAAAGTGATGGTTGACTGTGTAATTCATGATAAGTAAAATTACCCCAATCAATAAGCTTCTTTTAGAAGATGAGCTTTAGGAGTGGGAACATATAAGCCTTAAAATGTATGGACTTGGGTTATCTCCCCTTGCGATTGATAACAAAATCATATCTTCATATCCTCATTTAAATTAATCTTAAGATCCCTTAATATCATGTGATTTTTTTTTGTTAAGGGATTTCATCCAACGAGTGGTAATAAATAAGAGAAAATCCTCACGGTTGTTCTTAGACTTGGAGATGATGATTACATATTCCAAAGGGTGCTCCATACCAAACATAGCCTTAAACATTGAAATATTGATCAAGATGAAGAAAAAATTCCCTTAGTAGAGGCTATATCCTCAATTTCTATCTAGATGCTAAACAAAAATAATCACCAACTCAAGAAATGAGAAAGTTTCCTCAAATACCGACACCTTAGTCAATCCAAAGTTCCTTAGGGACGCATATTTTTACTCAATGTCAATGTCTTTATTCAATGCTTCATAGCCTCCCATTCCATTTTTTGTCCTTATAATTTTGATAATTGGGAAACTTCCATAGTCTCCTTCTCTGAGGTATACCTAAAATCCATCTTCTTCATAGATGAAAATGTGCTTATTATAGTTGAGATCATTAATATCTATGGAAAATAATATAAAAAAATTAGCTAGTATTATCTTTGTGGACTTCCATATATGCAAGGATCATGTGCATGGGGGTGAAACCACATGATAAAATAGGATGCCCACAAGAGTACGTTTTCAAGGCCTTCCTTGCAAATAGGGTCCACTTGGCATGAGGTATGTAGAGAAGGGAAGCTGAAAAGGACTCTAACTAAATTCAATTACCCATTGAGTGAACATATTTAGGAGATTCTAATGCATAATACTTAGAGACATTAGAATTAAGTAGTAGAATTTTTTTATGAGAACTAAGAGGTGAGACTTAGAAAAGATGGGAAAATCAATGAAAGACAAATAAAAATTATTTTCCATTTTGGGATAATATTCACATAAAGGTTGAAAGACCTATCTAACTTAAAAAAAAGAATCTTAGATGAGTTGCATTATAAAAAAATGCATGATAGGGATGAGACACTTCATAGAAACTTTTTCATTTACATTGATGTCCTTGCCATATTAGATTTTGACCTATATAGCAATATCACTCCCTAAGATCAAGAAAAGGGAAATGTGACAGTCTCAATAATATGAATAGTAAAAACCATGTGAAGAAGAAAAAAAACACTCAAGACAAACTAAATAAATATAAATTTACATGTAACAAAGGAATTTGTTGAGTGATTATTGTAACAGACAATAATGCTACATCTATTGTTTTTAAAATAATAAAAATTAAAAAAACTTTAGAAAAAATATAGGGAAAATATAAAATTATATAAGGGAAGAAAACTTTCTACAAGAGAGACTCATATAGCCAAAGTATAATAATTATTCATGGAAAACGTAAGAGTAGAGAATAATAGGAAAATATAACTTGGCAAAAAGGAGAAAACAACCTTACTGAGAAAAGAGCTTACCTAGAGTCGGTTTCAAAAGACCTTTAGAAAAGTGGAATAGGTTATTACATGCATTCCAATAAATATGGAAAGGATGAAAAATCATCAAGGCAAGGTAATTGTTGATCCATAGGGTTAGTTTATCTTTTGATCACACTTGCTCCTACATATAAAACCTAGGAGAAGTGGGTTGTCAATCCCCTTAAAATCTATATTTAGGCTAACTACCCACTACCCAATGTTGATATAATATAACCCTACTCTAATGCAAAAAAATACATGTAAAAAGCAAATATTTTAAGGTAAGTGTGATAGTTAAAGCATGAATGCATGAAAGTAAATACAACCAACAACCATGACAAGGATAATGTCTGATAAATTATTCTATAAAAAGTAGACCAAATAACAATAGTTGGAACCAATTTCATATGCAAGTTTAAATTAGAAAAGAGGACTAACTAGCACATGTGGGGAATTACCACTCACACATACACACAAGGAGAGATCTTACAAATTAGGTCATAGTCCTATATGAAGGCTAAGCATAGTTTTCCATTGATTAAATATTATGAGAGTATATTCAAAGAGCATAACTCTAACCTTTACTAAAATATCCAAAATATATTTACAATGAGCTTTGGGTTCTTATTTGTAGTAAGGTATTTACCCTTTTCACTATGAGTAAAACTAGATTATATTTACAAATTATAATAAAAATAAAAGAGTATCACTTTCAATCAGATTTCCTTGGGTAGGCCATTGTGTTGTCAATTCAATATAATTTTGATGGATTGGACCTCGACAAATTGTTTAACAAATCATCAATTGATTCACTTAGCATATTTATACTATAGGTGCCTCAAATCTACCAAAATTGTTGGTATCTCCTTGTTCAACTTGGAGCTCTAGTCTTCCCATTCTTAACCTCTATTTTCAATCCAATTGTAATACATCAATGGTAGTACCTCATAATTGTTTTTGGAAACTTGTAGGGACATAAAGCATGGCTGGAAAGTACCCCCAATTGGCCTTTTCTTAGGATCTAATTGGTTGGAAGATTTTGTAAAGCCAACCATTTTGCATTGAAAGGAATCTTGATGTTCTTAATTTAGGTCGTTATTGTTATTAAATCATCATATTTCTCTTATGATAGTTCTATCTCAAACTTAGGAATCACCTGTACCCCCTCTAAAAACTTTCCAATGAGGATATCATATTGGGGGTATTAGTACTTTCATTTTTTGGTAAAGTCTTATCTACATGAGACACTACTTTCTTTTTTCTCATTCAACTTAGTGTATTTATCTTAAAAAAAAAATAACTTGGTTTGAAAGAGGGTTAGGGATCCTTCCTTGGTCAAGTTGAGTGATATGGCTTTATAGGTTGTAAAAGGCTTATTTAAGTCCATCATAGGAGGATTTAGAGGTATTAAGAATTTATTTATTGAGTATGTTCATTAATTGCACCTATACCATTGGTTTATCATGAGTCCTAGCTATTGTAGCTATTGAGAGCTATTCTTGTGGGTTCACCTCATGATTTACATATAATTTTATTTGAAGTATAAGTTGGAATCCATGCTATTTATGGCACACTTGTATTTGGTTAGGAGGATGTCTTAGGATTAGATGTTCTATAGATACAATATTTCATGCTTAGTCTCAACTAGGATTACATCCTAGATACTACTGATGATATTTGTGGGTGAAAATTCTAACTTTATGGACTCAATATTTAATATCCCTAGTTGATTTAGTTGTAATATATTATTATATTTTTGTTAGACTATCTCATCCTTTTCCTTCTACCATTTTTGCTACTCTTTTTTATCTACTTTATTAGATGCTTTTTTTCATCCTTTCTTTTTTGGTGGACTCTAGCTCTACTTTCAATCTCTTAACTTATTTCTTTCCTTGGTATATTTTGAGTTCCTTATTTTGTATACCATATGTTTGGTTCTCATTGGACAACCACAAGTACTTATATGACATGGCTAGGTTGGAATGTATAGAAAATTGGATGAGGTCAATGAGGCTTGTCCTCTATAGATCTAGGCTTGAAAACCTAACTACATAGTTGGGGGAAGTTGTTGTAAGAAAGCTAGGATCAATGGATTTAACTTCATCAAATAAGATCCTCTTGTCCCTATCATCTATTTATCCTTAATATTGACATCCCTTCCTTTATAATGAAGTCACCTATTAATATTTATTTGATGGTCTATTGGATCCTTCACATGTAATATTCAATTGAATCCATTTCCATTTGCTAAGGGTAAAGGATAGATCATAATGAAAAGTAGGTCATGGCATACTAAGGATTGGTTGGACACTCAATAGCCTCCAAATACATAGTCAATATTGACAATAATTGTGTTTCATATTGGGTTTGAGTATCATCTCCTCTAGTCAACAAAAATTATTATGTTAGGGCTTGTTAACTAGTGGTGTCCTTAGATGATTTGAAAATAAGTCCTTGGGATGTGGATATGGATGTGGTGGATGGAATGGTAAATGGAGATGTTCAGGATGACCACATGTATGAATCTATAGTACACATGGTTTGTGTTATGATAAGTGAAATAAATATTGATGAAGTGGACATAATGACATGGAGGTGGATGAAATAGAAGGTAGATTAATGAATGATGGTGTTATGGTGATGGTGGGTGTGGTGGCCACACTTATAGCAAACAAAAATGGTTGTATGGTGGTCATAAGAAAAAAGGCTACACCTATGGTATATGGGGATGGTGGAAAAATAAAATAAAGGAAAGTAGGAGAGAAAAATTAAGAAAAAAAGGATTGACAACAATATGGTAAAGAGAAAAAGGTTTCGATAAACTAAATCTAGAAAAATAGTAAATACAAAATCAAAGGAAAAAGAAGAAGATACTAGATACACACTTAACATAGTATTTTGCTTGGGAAACACTTACGAGAGAAAACCTAGCATAGTAATATCTCCTTATTGTAGAAACTTAACTAT
This sequence comes from Wollemia nobilis, assembly GCA_028583015.1. NCBI lineage: Eukaryota > Viridiplantae > Streptophyta > Pinopsida > Araucariales > Araucariaceae > Wollemia > Wollemia nobilis. The sequence goes on from JAQPPZ010003276.1 coordinate 3,002,494, forward strand.
CTCCAATACCATAATACTAATCTCTCATCTCACTTCAAACCTTGATGCAAGTGCAATTAAATAACAACACAAGAATGAATTTTACAATACCATGGGTTCAAATATTTAACCCTAAAAAACCCATATGGGTCTAAAAATAGCTTAAGAAACCCTAAAAATTTCATCGGGGGTTGCTTCCTTTGGATCCTAGTGAGGATACATGGAGAGTTACAATACCTTTTAGAGTTAACCCCACTAGAATAACATGGAAAATATTCAACATATTTCCAACATTCTCCCACTTGTTGAATACTTTTCATAGGGGTCAAAAATTACCATTGTCAACTGTCAAGGGCAACCATGCCCATAGATATTCTACACCAAGAAATATTTTGAGCAGGTACAACTTTTTTTAATAATTCAACAATATTATTCTCTGTATCAACTTTTTTCATTATCACCCAATTCCATTCAACCATATCTCTCACAAAATGGTATTTAATATCAATATGTTTTGAACGATCATGAAAACCAAGATTGTTGGCCAAAAATATTGTACTCTGATTATCACTGTCAATTCTCACAACCTTCTACTTAAGACCAAATATTGAACACAACATCTATAGCCATACTGCTTCTTTACAAGCATGGGTTGCTATAATGTACTCTACCTATGTTGTGGACAAAGCAACCACTGATTGTGTTTTACTCATCCAACTTATTACCCCTCAAAATAGTTTGAACACATAAGCACTCGTGAATATTCTCTTGTCTAGATCTCTAGCCTAGTTAGCATCCACAAAACCTTATAGATTTATAATATTACTATCTCCAGATTTCTCATGGTAACAAATAACATAGTATGAAGTTCCATGCAAGTATCTAAAGATCCTCTTCACAGCAATCTAATGTTCCTTTCCTGGATTGAACATATATATTATAACTAATACCATTGCATATGTAATATTAGGTATGGTATAAACCATTGCATATATTAGACTACCAAAAATGCTAGCATAAGGAACATGATGTATTTCTTCAATTTCCTAATCTATTTTAAGACACTGTTTAGCAGATGAATTTTGACCAACAGGATATAAAGTACGTACTAGTTTAAAATCATGTGTCCTAAACCTCTGTAGTATTAAATCAACATATTTTCTTTGATTTAACCATAAATTTATATTTGCATTATCCCTTATTATTTCCATATCCAAAATAAATTTTGTAGCACAAAAATCTTTCATGTCATATTCAAAAGATAACTACGATTTTAGTAACTTTATCATCTCCTTATTGTTACCAATTAACAACATGTCATCTACATACAAAAAAATGATAACAAAATTTTCAACTTCTTTTTTAAAATACACACATGGATCTGCTTTGCTTTTTCCAAGTTCAAGTGTCAATTCAAACCTGTCAAATTTTTGGTTCCACATTCTTGGAGATTGCTTCAAGTCATAAAGAGACTTTTTCAACTTGCATACCAAGTCCTCTTTACCTTTTATTGTAAAACATTATGGTTGTGACATATATATGTCTTCATCAAGTTCACCATGTAAAAATGTTGTCTTTACATCCATATATTCTATTTCAAGATCAAAAGAAACAAAAATAGCAAATAAAAATATAATTGAAGTTAGTTTGTCCATAGGAGAAAAAATCTCACCAAAGTCAATTTCCTCAACTTGAGAAAATCCTTTTCCTACTAGGTGAGTCTTGTACTTCTCCAACTTTTCTTCTACATTGTACTTCTTGAATATCCACTTACAACCATTTGGTTTTCTTTTGAGGGTAATTTTACCAAGTTCTATGTCTTATTTTTATCCAAGGACTCCATTTATTCCTCCACAACACTTTTCCAAGACTTATTATCACTTGACTGAAGTGCCTTCTTCATAGTCTTGGATTATTCAACAGTAACTGATATAGTAAATGCAAAAAAAATATTTGAAGGGCTATACCTTTCTGGGAGTCTTCTCACTTGATATGATCTCCTCAAACTTGGAGTTCTAGGTTCTACATCTTTAGCTTCCTCCTCACCTTCTTCCTCTAAATTTTCCTCTTCAAACTCTCTTTGTAGTTCATCTTCTTTTGTAGCACTAGGTTCTACCATAGGTTCTTCCTCCTGTTTAAATTTTACTTGAACTATTTCAGGTTCTTTGCTTGGTTGCAATTCCTATTTTAGAACCCCTTTTGTTTCTCTAAAGATCACATTATGACTGTAAAAAATATTCTATGTTTTTGTGTTCCACAAATTATATCCTTTAACACCAATATTATAACCCACAAATATGCATTTTTTATATTTATAGTCTAGCTTAGTATTTTTCTCTTTTGGGATATACTTATAAGCATCGCAACCAAAAACCCTTATATGACTGAGATAGGGTATCTTACTAGTTCACACTTCTACTGGAGTCTTGTCCACCAAAGATAAGGTAGGAGATCTATTGATGAGGTAACAAGCTGTTAACATGAATTTTACCTAGAATTTCCTTTCTAACCCTGCATCACTTAACATGCTTATGGACTTATCCATTAATGTTTTGTTCATCCATTTTGCAACTCCATTGTATTGTGGAGTATACAATGTTGTTTTTTGGCTTTCTATTCTACAATCCTTGCAAAACTGCTCAAATTTATTAGAGCAATACTCATCACCATTGTCACTTCTCAAAACCTTTATATTTTTCTCTATCTAATTTTCTACAAGAGCCTTAAACTCTTTAAATTTATTGAAAACATCAAATTTTTTCCATAAAAAATATACCTAGGTCTTTCTTGAAAAGTCATCTATAAATGTAATAAAATAAATATATTTACCTAACGATGGTAAATTTTTAGGTCCAAACACATCACTATGAACTAGATGCAAAATTCATTTAGATCTTGTAGCACTACTAGGAAACTTGATGCGGGTTTTCTTTCCAAAAACATAATTCTCACAAAAATTAAAATTTAATGGGCAATCAAAATTCCTTCAACCATACCTTTCATTTTTAACGTTCAAAGACCTTTCACATCAATATGCTCATGCATTGATACCGCAACATTGTCTTCGCTATAGGAATACTTAGAGCTGCTTCTATCGTATTATTCTCCTCTAAAACTAAAGAGTTATTACAATCAATACTTATAGTGCTAGCCTCAAGTCTGAATAGAGTTCCTATACGAACTCCTATTACCAACACAAAGACTCCACATGTTAGAGTTAAAGTAAAGTGCACTATGCCTTCCTTGACACTTGTCAGTTTCTCTTGACAAGTGTCATGTGTTGAATATAGGCTTATGCCTATATATTGTAACATTTTTATCAATAATATTAATCCCTTCAGTTTTTCCCTCCTAACATTTGGTATCAGAGCAGGCTTTCCCTACCCTGTGAAACCCCTTGAGGGGGGATTTCCCTCATGGAAATCCTCCCTCCCCCTCATCCTTTCTCCCATTTTTCATTTTTTTATTTTCCCACCATTTTTTTTTTTCAAAGCCTAGGGAGTATGCTCTCCATTTTTTAAAATGGATTAGAAACCAGATAGCTTGAAAAAAAAAAATTCATCGATCAGATTTTTAACCTGCATTGATTTTTGGGGAATCAGATTTGGTTGTTGTTTGTGTTTCTGTTATTGTTAGTTGGCTGTTGGAGACACGATCGGATCGCAATGGCAGCCTCCACCATGATTTGCTCGTGATGAAGCAATGATGGGGCCTTGATCTCCTTGTGGACGAGGACGTGTACCATGTTTTGAGGGTAACGGTAGTGATGGGGCCTTGATATCCTTGTGGACGAGGACGTGTAAACCGCTATAGCATCCGATGCAATTTAGGCGAACGTGGAGATGGAGATTGCCGGGTTCGAGCGGTGAAGTCTGCAGGATCGTCAGATTTTTTTTTTAATGGCGCTGTGTTACAGGTGGCAAACGTGGAGATGGATATTACCGGGTTCGAGTGGTGAATTTTGTAGGATCATCAATTTTTTTTTTTAATGGCACTGTGTTACAGGGCTGCGATGGCGTCCACGAATTCGAATGCGAAACCATGGCGGCGGTGTTGTTGGCCATATGGCGGGAGTGTTTCACAATGTATGTTTCAGCGTCGACTACCGGAGGTGGCACGAGGAACGATGCTACGCCCCAGAGCTACCAGAAACCCCATTCACAAATTTTGATATTTTGGCTGCTACTACGGGTGCACACTCGGTGGTGGAGGCGACGCTGGCATATGACCGGGCGACGGTCTAAATTTTTTTTTTGCCCCCGTAGATCCGATCTTCAAATTCGAACACAGAGGAGGCTCCGCTTGCCTTGGAGATGTCGTCTAGCAGTCCTCTCTTTGCATGGGATTCGTATTCAAGCCCTGGTCGAGAGAATCGTGCCCCTACAAATAATACATCAACAAATTAAAACTAGGATGAGCAAGATTTAGGCGACGACGGGGATTATGTGGTAAAGCTCGAGCAGGTTTCGCGTTGGAGCGACGTCGATGAAAGGTCGGCCATGGATGGATAGGAGGACACATCGTTCTCTTCCATGTATTTCTATGACCTGTTAACCTTGGTTGCCCCCTCGAAAAATGGGACTGACGACGCGAGCTCCAGGTTTTCGGCCTCCCTACAGAATAATATGAACAGCCCCAGATCTCCTCCCTGTAGGATATTCCAGATCTCCTCGTGGCGCATCAAAACTGGCCGATGTATGAAATGTATTATTATTTAGATTTCTTGAGCAGTGATAGTATTCCAGTTTGCTCATGTGGCATTAATGAAGATATCGACGGACTATTATTTTTTTTTTGAGGTCGTTTGCTCATGCTCGGTGGAAGCATTGGAACATCCAAAAACCCCTAATAATTTATTCTGCTCCGTGAAAGTCATGGAGCCCATTGTGAATTGCATGTTGCTTCGATCTCTCCGATTTGGCGCCTTTATCACCGCAAAAAGGTGGATGATGTTCCTTTGTTGCATTGATGTACCAGTGGTGCCAGCTGGAGCCCGAAGTGATGGCGGGTAGCTTTAATAGCTTTGCGGGCATGGGCCCGTCCATGCCGAGGACTGATCATTAGAGATTGCAGATTTTTTGGAAATTCTGTGTTGAAAGAGGGACTTTCTTCTAACCACATATGGCAGATGTGGCGGTCGTAAAATTTTACTGACTATTCCTTTGTTTACAGTCTAGCCGTTGCCCATCAATTAATATTTTTTTTGGCCCATCAAATGTTCCTTTTATTTTAAGGGGTCATGAACAAAATTGTATGGGGAATATTTTGACAAAGTTATTTTAAAAGTAAAGTAGGGGCAGTTGAAAACTTGGACTAGTGAAGTGGAAGGCCTAGATGATCCATGTAATTCCCCTGTGAGGGAAATTTTAAGACTATTTTTATTCCGCCTGAGAGCGATGCCGCCATTGAGCGATGTTGTTTATTTTGCTGCCTAGAGATGCATGCTATTGTTTTTTCCACATGATGAAGGCCCCTTTGATGGTGGAATATAGGGGTATTTATAGTCATTGGAAACAGTTTTCCGCGACGGACACAATGGTGGTGTCGTATTGTAATTTTGAGGCTATTTTAATTCAGTTTTTTAGCCTCAAAGTTTTTATACCTTGGAGTGCACTCTCGGTTGTACCCGACACTCCCGAGGTAATTTCATATGTGATCCTTGTACCTAGTGACCTTTTCTATACACTCAACGAATGCAGCGGCTAGTTACCCATGCATTTCGGTGGGATGGCATGGTCACCATAAGGACACTTATACTAGGGACTACAGACAAAGACACCCTAGACTCTATCCGAGGTTTTTTTTTGGATCTACTTCTGAAGACTACAGACGAAGACACTTCAGAAGATTCTCTTCTTTTCTTCTTCTCTCCTCCTATTTTGATCTATGGCTCATTTTTATTGTATTGAGTGCATTTTCGACAGAGACCGACACTCTTATATGGCTCATTTTTCCTTTCATTAGGTGCATTTTTTGGCAGAGACCGACACCTTCTAGATTGAGTTCACCATGAGGAGGGATTTCATACTCATGGTGAATCTAGTTAGTGACCTACGAGTGGCAACATCCTCTGAGGATGACTTGTAGAGGCAACAGACCCAGATGTGGTTGACCCTGAGGCACCCATGATGACCCTGAGGCACTTAGACGGCTGACCCACTGGCAACAGACCCGTTGAAGTGGCTGACCCTAAGGCAATAGATCGAGATGTATACATAGTGGATCTAGCATTATTCATAGTTGGAGAGCCAAGCACAACGAGCACGAGCCAAGACCAAATCAGCAATAAAGGAGGATGTAGATTTTTGTCAGAGAAGTCAACATTAAGGGGGAATGTTACCTAATTTTGACTTGCTTTTTTTTTTCTTTAGTTAGGATAGTGCACTTTAAGGGGGAATTTTAGAGTTAAAGTAAAGTGCACTATGCCTTCCTTGACACTTGTCAGTTTCTCTTGACAAGTTTCATGTGTTGAATATAGGCTTATGCCTATATATTGTAACATTTTTATCAATAATATTAATCCCTTCAGTTTTTCCCTCCTAACACCACATACCATCTTGTAAATATTCTTATTGAATTCCATAGTCACACCCACATTATTCATCTTACTCACATATATTAGATTCCTTGCCAAATATAGAATATGCAACACACCAGGAAGGGTTTTAATTCTTCCATATTTTAACCTCAACTTGACTCTAACTTGACCTATTATTTTATATGTCGAATTGTCTCCCAAGAAGACTTCACCTCCATTTATCTTTTCATATTCACAGAACCCCTCCCTTTGAGTATTCATATGAAGGGAAGAACCCGAGTCAATCAACCATGAGTCATGGCATTCACTTGAGTATGCTGTAGCTAAGAATAGTCCATTGCATATTTATTTATGATCTTTATTTTTATAGTTATTTTATTAGATGATCAAATATTATTAGCCTTTTTAGATCTATAGTCTCTTTTATAATGTCCTTTGTTACCACACTTACAAAATTTCCTCTTTTTTGAAGCAAACCTCAATTTTCTTTCTCCTAATTTATTTTTGCTTCTTTCTTAAGAATGACCTATCACAACCAAGGCATCCTTTTTATGATAATCCTTAGAATATTTTGATCTCATTTCTTTAGATAGCAATGTTCCTACTATATCCTATACTTTCAATGTAGAAGTAGTATTGGTGATAGCCATAACTAGGTTATTCCACAAATCAAGTAATGAACAAAGTATACACTTTTCCTCTTCATCCATTTTTACTTCAACAAAGTTTAATTGAATTATTAAAAGCATTCAAATGTTTAGCCATAGAGTCACCATAATTCATCCAAAGTGAATACAACTTCTTCCAGAGAAAGAGTTTATTTACCAACGATTTTAGCTAATACAATGTTTCCATATTATCCCATAATGACTTTACCATGGTCTCTATCGATACATTCAACAATACCAAATATGATAAGAAAAATCTGATAGAAATCCTTGCCTTCCTATTGATCTTCATCCAATCTTCATCTATAATTAATGTTGGTTTTATTATCAAGACTACAAAGCATTGATATCTATAAATCAATAGATCCTCTGTCTTGAGTTTCCATAACTCAAAATTTTATCCATTAAAATTTTCAATCTCAACCTGTGTGCTTCCCATAATTTTCCTTCGTCTAGATTCTTATGCATATGGCTTCCACTCAAGAATTAATTTATCATAGGGTTGAAACCCTTACTCCTTGAACAAAACTAAAAAATCTAGCTTTGCTACTAAATGAATATCAAAATACCTCAACAAACTAAATCTAGAAAAATAGTAAATACATAATCAAAGGAAAAAAAATAAGATAGCAAATACACACTTAACACAATATTTCACCTGGGAAATCCTTACAAGAAAAAACTCAACATAGTAATATATCCTTATTGTATAAACTTAATTGTCTCCAATAGAATAATGTTCATCTCTCATCTCACTTCAAACCCTGATGCAAGTGCAATTATATAATAACACAAGGATAAATTTTACAATACCATGGGAAAAAAACCATGGGTTCAAATATTTAACCCTAAACAACCCATATGGGTCTAAAAATAGATTAAGAAACCCTAAAAATTATATCAAGGGATACCTTCCTTGGACCCCAGTGAGGATACATGGAGAGTATATGATACCTCCTAGAGTTAACCCCACCAGAATAACATGGAAAATATTCAACATATTGTAGAAGATGAGAATGAAGAGAAAATGGTACAAAAGTGGTAGAAATCACTTGTATGGCCTTATAAATGACATCTCCTATGTGTCACTTTATCACCACCTAAGATATCCAATGCATATTTGTTGGTTGTGACTTCTTTCAACTTTGATATCCTAATATCTTGTGTTTTCCTCTTTATAGGAACTCTTAGGGAGCCTTACTCTTCTATTTGGCCTCAAGCATATGCTTATTTTATTGAGGCCTCAACTTATTTTATAATAACCACCAATATTTCTAGGCTAACTGGTGCTCGAAGAAGAGTCTATACCTACATATGTTCCTACTTCTTGTTGATATCCACTTCTTATAGGTGTTGATCATGCTAGTTTGATAAGAAAAATTTATCTAAGCACCTATTCATTGGCCTTGGCATATATTTTTAAAGTGGGTTCCTCTATTTCATATCTCATTATTTGAATTTGACAATGTTTTTATGATCTAGTGATTATTATAGACGTCTAGGTTGAAATTGAAGCATATTTGCTTACCCTTTATGGCTAAAATTCCCTATAAAAGTGGATCGAAGGGAAGGGCTATTATTTTAGAGCCTTGATATTGAAATATTAGGTGTTATTCACATCTAGCTTTTTTTTACCTCCTCTTTTCTAAGGTTCCTTTAATTTTAAATATTCTAGCGATTCTTAGATGGTCTAGATCTTCTTTCCTAGTAATGTATGTATGAACCCAGCTTTAGGATCCTAGGCCCAATAATCTCTAATTATTGTTAAGTGGAATATTCTCAACCTCATATTGATGTATTTAATGCACCTCAGTGCTAGTGGAACGAGTGTTAAAAAATTCATCTTATGATCAAATAGGTTAATCTTTTTCTGACATTTATAAAAATTCTTTTCAGTCAAGTCTAGTTGATACTTATAATAAAAAAATATAATCTGGCATGAATGTTAAAATTATTAACACCTCATTGAATAATCCATATAGATGCACAAAGGAGGAGTATGCTCCTAGGTAAAAAAACCCCAATTTTGTCATCCTTTTTTGAATTAAGGCCCTATATAAGAGAGACAACCTAGACAATAGGCAACTTTCCTTTTAGCCTTCCTATGATTGGACTATATAATTCTATTTTACATTCAAAGGAACACTTATGAGACATATTGCATGAAATATTGATTACCTCAAAAATAGGGCATTAAATTATTGAATCCATCTTATCTAATTAAAATATTAGAATTGTCATGATTGGTCAATTTCCAACTGATTTCATGTGGTGTAGTCAAGTTGTTAAGGGTACTTAGCCACTTTCATTATGACATGCAACATGCCAAAGTGATACTTTTTAATTATCTTGTTAAATTTTTAGCTCATGATGAATATAATGCATATAACATCCTTTGTATAGTAGCTTAAATAATTTTGCCTCCCTAGTGTTATTTAGTTATCAAACCAAAATTTTCTCCTTAGAAGTATAATGCTTTATATCAAAGAAATATACTTTCACCTTAGGAGAGCAACATATCTAGTCAACCATATTGTATATCAAATCCATCATCACTCTGATTACCTTTGATGTCACTAAAATTTGAGAATCATTGGGCTTTAAGGAGATGATAGATTGAGTTCTCTATTCTAATTTTGTGCATATGCATACACCAATTCTAGACACTCCCACACTTTGGGTAGAAAACATTAAAACTCCATAACCTTGCCACTATTTATGAATCCCTAGGATTCATCTCCTTTAAATCCTCCTTCATTGAGTCTTTATGGGGGAAATTTAACATTTATGTCCTCAATTCCATCATAATTTTTTTATATTGTCTTATCCCCACTCTTCTTCTTCTTTGTCTACTTTGGCTAGAGTGATGAAGTAATTATTTGTCCCTTTCCTTTTGAACACCCAACACCTTGCTCCTTTCCTAGTGTGGAAAATTATTCTAGAGTTGCATTTGGTAGGGTTTATTTGCTAGGATACTCTTCCTCCTTAGACTCAATTTCCTCCACTCTCTTTCTTAAACTAGTTCTCAACTATATAGGATCTATATTAGCAAGTTTTATTAGATTTTAATCAAGTTAAAAAATTAGTGATTCATTGTATCTTGTTTAGTTTCTACTCTTACTCTTTATGCATTATGAACCACTATAATATAGATTATTCTATTGCTGTATTGTTCCTACAATTCAAAGGAAATGTTTGATGAATCACCAAGTTTTGGGGTTTGGCAAGAAAAATAAGTGTGGACAGTGAATCATAGGATTGATCTATCCCATTGATAGAATTTGGAATTAGTAGAATATTTAGAAGTGGATGACATTGAAGCATGGATAATTTAATGAGAAGGCTAGCAATTCAAAAAATTCTAGAATTGGCAAAATTTTATAAATAAGCAAAAAAAAGAGGGAGTTTTGGTTCGATGGGATACCAAAACCTAGGGTTCCATCAAAGAGAAAAAATAAATAGGACAATAAAGGAAGTTTATTAGATTACCTATGGAGGATAAAATATTAAAACCCTAAATACAAGGGAATGGTCTATTATTTCCTACCTTGGAGGAATTCAGATGTGGTTAAATATTAATCTGAAATTAGGGGCATAATGGCTATGTTGGGGTTTCTTTATTTTTGTGACTAATTAGGTGCACTAGATCTCTTAGAAGTCGTGTATACTTTTTCTACCTTCATTAAAACTAGAGGAGGTCATAGAGAAATTTTGGGACTCATCTAGCATGGATTAGGTCTGATAAATATAGGTTTAAAAAATTTAGACCCTTCCTGTGTCAATGGTAGAAAGAGACAAACATAATTTTAATAGTTCAAAAAGAAAGAATTTGTGATAATTCAACAACAAATTAGATAGGGTTTCAAGATATGATTTGCAAAGGGTTTCTAAGCTTAATGAGTGCATAAATGAAATGTGAAAATATTCCCCTGACCCATTTATTTATATCCTCTATCAGCCAACCCCTACATGTGCAACATTAATTCACTTACAGTGGAATATATTTGAATTCACATATGCATTTAGCTAGTGGTTTGGTATTCTTGGGTGACATCATCATGATATTATTTTTGAGTTCACAAATTGACATTAAATAATGTTGACATCATCATGTACCTTCATAGCTTGTTGGATTGATAAATTGTGTCAATGTAAGGGTGACATCATCTTATTTTTATCCCTCTTTAGTAGTAGGATATTTAGGTTGACATCAACATGATATTAAAATATCTAATGAATCTCATAGTTTATCTCATAGATCAATGCATTAGGAGGAGTTAGACTTTATGCATTTAAAATTCTTCAAATTTCTAGGATTTGATGAATTGCCAATTCAATCCTTGGCAAAATATAAAAAAAAATCTTATTGGTAGTTGGAAGGACATCACTTCCAAAATATAGTGAATCAGTAGATATGTTGAAAATTTGGTGAATCTTGGCTAGGAAAATTTATCCTCATTTTGATTAATTTTCTAATTCCATAATTTTGGTCTAATTGATTACTTATGAGAAAGAGAATTAGGTATTTTTTAAACTATTTTCACATAGTGGAGAAGGAATTTTATTTTTAAAATAGAGAGAAATGGAAAAAATAGAAGAGGGAAGTATTGTGTACATATTTACAAAGGATCCTTATCCTTACATGCCTACATGGGGCATAAATGTTACCCATTAACTGAGATAGGTAGTATTCTTCCTTCCATCATGACTAACGTGTAAGTATTTGGTGCTCATATTTTAATGGTATAATAATGCCCACTTCAAAATAAATTAAACTTATCATGTTGCCCCAATTTGATCCTATCCTCATTCCATTTATTCATTAGGTCCTCTTATTTGAATGGTATATATGCGACTTTACTATCAAACCACCAATTTAGGATTTATTGATGATGTATAAATCATTAGAATGCTTTATCTCTTTATTTTTCTAGATATAGTATGACATTGAGATGAGCTTGCATGGGTGGAATATTTATATCTTCAATCTCCAATTGTTGAGACATTTTGAGAGAATGGAGTTCTAAATTTATGGGAAGCACTACTTATTTTCCAAACACTAGCTTGTAGGGAGAGGCCACTATGACATCATAGTTATATCTTAAGGAGGCCCTATTAAAATTTCTAAAATAAATTAAAGCCTAATATCCCCATTCTTCTTCCTCACAAGAACCAAGTTAGCCAGCCATATGGATGAAGAACACAAGCTTATACTGAGAGGGGGGGTGAATAGTATAAGATCAAAACTTTTAATTTTATTTCCAAATTGTAACAACACTAGTATCAATGCAGTAAATGAAAAAATGCACAAATCATTACACACATAAGAGACACATATTTAATGTTGTTCACCAATGTGGGCTACATCCACAACAAAAATATTTCTTATAAATTTTCTCAACCAATCTCTTAGGAACTAATTACCTATTACAATATTTATGGGCACCAACCTAAAGGAGACACCAATCCCCTATGCTCAAGTTTGTGGACCTCTATCCATAGGAGACACCAATCCCCTTTGTTTAGTTCATGGACCTCTATCCACAAAAGACTTGACTCCCCTCTGCTCTAGTTCATGGAACTCTATCCACTGGAGACCTCAATCCCCTCTACAATACTTCAAGCCTTTCCACAAGGTTTTCTCATTTATGCTACAAAAATTGCTCTCAAATCAACTCAAATCTACTCTAAGTCTACACACAAGACTTGCTCAAATTTGCTCATAAAATCCTACTCAATTCTGCTCTAAGCCTACACATAAGGTTGCTCAGATCTTCTCTAAGTCTACACACTATACTTGCTCAAATTTTCTCATCAAAACCTGCTCTCAATTCATCTCAGATCTGCTCCAATTCTACACACTAAACTTGCTCAAATCTACTCCAAGCCTACACATAAGACTACTTAGATCTGCTCCAAGTCTACACACTAGACTTGCTCAAATCTACTCATTAGAACCTGCTTTCAACTCTGCTCAAATCTGCTCCAAGTATACACACTAGACTTGCTCAAATATACTCCAAGTCTACACACAAGGCTTGCTCAAATATTCTCACCAAAACCTGCTCAAATCAGCTCATAACACACTCAAATTTGCTCAAAAAACATACTCAAATCTGCTCATAACACATGCTCAAATCTGCTCATAACACATGCTCAAATATGCTCATAACACATACTCAAATATTCTCATAACACATGCTCAAATATTCTCATAACACATGCTCAAATCTGTTCATAACACATCCTCAATCTAGCTCTTAAAACTGCTTAAATCATTGTTCAAACCTACTCATAAAGCATGCTCAATCTAGCTCTTAAAACCTGCTTAAATCTGCTCCAAGACTTCTTACAAGGCTTTCTCAAATCAGCTTACTATCACTGCTCAAACCAACTCAAATCTACCTCAAAAAAACCTTCTCAGATCTGCCTCAATCCTGCTCTCAGTTACTGCTCAAACATTCCCAATTCTTGCATACAAACAATTTCATATATATTTCCCAAAAGTCTTTTCTTTGACTAAAGTAGTTTAGACATATTCTACCCAAAATTCATTTAACCTCTTGAACATATAGAGAATTATATGCACTAACAAATGCTCAATATGTTCTTCACATTCAATAAGTCTATTGTTTTCACATGTCTCACTATTATTGCATTCTAAAGGTAGCTATAGTCCAGCACTTAATAACTGACCTAGTTATTGTTGAGTTGCACCTTTAATTCAAGACCAATCACAATGCACAAGTCTTTTTCATCTATTCACAATGTCAATTATGAACAATACATAAGTATATTCTTTTCATCTACTCACAAAGCCAATAATGAAGATGCACAAATTTGCTTCACAAAACTGATCTATAACTCTTGTATTTTCATTTCTAATATCACTCAAAACAATGCACAAGTTTGCTTTCAAATCCTTGGTAGTATATTTTCAAATTAATTCAACAATAATGCACAACTTTTTCTCAAACCCTAGCACATATGTTTCCAATTTTATTCATCAGTGATGCACAAATTTATTCTCAAACCCTAGCACTTATATTTCCAACAATGCACATAAAATTAATCCTTATATCTCCACCTTATGACTTGAGACTATTTTTTTTCAAACAAGCCACCTTGATAAGGAGTTAAAATAACATACCTCTAAAATTGCCTTGATGAATATGTACCCTCAAAAACCTGTCTCAAAATAATTCCCTTTCTTATGCACTTCAAAATAAGTTAGCAAAACTCCTTTTCAAATAATCCACATAAAACCCTTTCAAAATATGTGCATAATAAGACTTATAAATTATACTTTAAAACTCCTTTTAGCCTCACAAAATAAAGCTTGTAATAGTGACTAAATCCTCAAATTTCCCTTTTCTATGTTGTGCCAAAAATACAAATAATAAGGACCACAAATACACCTTATTTCTCCTTTCTAGAACAAGCAAAATTACAAATCTCAATAGTCACAAATACACCTTATTTCTCCTTTCTAGAACAAGCAAAATTAATTCCCTCACACACTTTACAATTTTTCAAATAATATTATACACCATACAACTCCCACTTTTCTATATACAATCATAATGCCTTAATATAAAAAATATTTTTCAAATAGACCAGTGCACCATACAAATTTCTCTAAATCAAATTAAAATCAATTTCAAATTCTTTATTTCACTACCATATCTCATTCAGATTTAATTGATTAAAATAAAAAATTTCAAGTACCTTATGCATTGTTGCAACTTGAACCCATGACCTCCAAGTTGCTGCACTTCCTCAAGTGCTTCTAATCGATCGTGCTATCATAGCTAGTAGCACCGAAAGAGGAGGCAAAAAATATGTCTGTGTTCTACAACCCAAGGCTCAAAATACATGGTGAAAAGATGTCAGGGGATTTTGACCCTGAAACCTCTACTATAACAATGCTCACACAAGCCAGCCAACCGTTGGGCCACCTCAGTTGGATGGAATATCTCAGACACACACAAAATATGTCAATGTATAACACTTGCACCCTTTGAAACTCACTGTCCTTCTATCATTCATACTGGAGGGATATCCGACTTAGCACATATGTTGCAAGATCTTAAAACATTTGTCGCATAAGAAATAAATCAAAGTATATCATTAGTGCAATTGATTAGAAATGAAAAAATTGTCTCCTTATTTGTATGCACTCCATTATTTCTTGGTGAGTCGACTCACATTTTCATATTGGAGATTAACCTTGTTTTTCAAACGACATTGGCACAAAAACATATAACCTTATGTTATATTATAATATTTTAAAAAATATTATAATAATGGATCTTAAACCTTGGTCTTCCTTTTAAATCCTTTTAAAACTTTACCTTCTCATAATATTTAAAATAAATATTATAATACCTCTATCCCAAGCAAACTCTTAAACCTCTTTGTCCTTATAATATTTAAAATAAATATTTATAATACTTCTGTCCCAAGAAAAATCTTAAGCCTCTTTGTCCTTATATTTAAAATAAATATTATAATACTTCTATCCCAAGCAAACTCTTAAACCTCTTTGTCCTTCTTATAATATTTAAAAATAAATATTATAAACCTTTTCTTTACAACCATTTTCCTTGCTTGAGATATATCCTCCCTTGCATATTTGTCCAACCTTAGAAGACTATTTTTGCATTCAATACTTTTCCATGCCTTGTTGCTTATTAAATCCATCCTTAGAAACACATTACCCTTGAAGAATAATTTTGTCTTGAATTCCTTGTTCCTTTGACATCAATGAAAACTCAATCTACTTAATATTTCCAAAAATATCCCCTTTGTCATTGATGACAACCCTACAACAAAAATATATTTTTACTTCATCTGGATGCCAAAACTGCTCTCCTTGACAAGCTGCTCCCCCTCACTAAATTATCTTCCCATTTGACATCAATGGAAAAGGGCTCCTTGGGACTAAAAATCAGCATAGACCCCTTACCACATCCTTTTATTGAGGTGATTAATTATGGGATGGAAGTAAAGCTACTCCCAACATACAATGCTCTTCTTCTCTTTCAATCTTTTTCCATATCTTTGTAGTCATACCTCTTTGAACCTTTTGGATATCCTTCTTCTTTCTAGTCTTTGGAAGTTTCAAAAAATATGTTCTACACCACTTTGCTTTATGTCCAAAACTATTGCAATTGTAACATTTGATATTGTAATTCTTGAGAGGTGCAAATGAATTGAAGTTCCTCTTGATGAAGCCTAAATAATTCCTGCTATAAACCCTACAATGTATAGCTTTGTGACCAAAATGATTACATGAGTAGCAATAACCTTGAAAGAAATATTCATCTTGCCTTGGAGGATATGAATTGAAGTTCCTCTTGGTGAAGCCAAAATCATTCTTATCATAAACCCTGCAATGTACAACTTTGTGACCAAATTGATTACAACAAATAGCCCTGGAAGAAATATTCATCTTGCCTTGATCTCACGGTTCTTTATTTGCTTTTCCTGTGATGGTTATTATTCCTTGATGATTATTTGTTTGCTTCCTCTTTGATACTATCACCTCTCAACACATCAGCGTATGTCTTAGAGTCTTCTTCAATTTCTTCCTTTGATTCCTTTATCCCTTTTGAGCTTGACTCCTCTTTTTTTTCTCTTGACCTTCTTCAAAACCAAGTCCTATTTTTATAAATGGAGATCTCTGTGCCTTGATAATGTTATCCAAATATTTTGAGATTTTCTCAAATTTATGTATCTTATCATTAGAATTTTTCACTTCCATCCTTAGAGAAACCACTTCATGTTCTAATATTTCACATTCTAGCTCTTTTGCCTTTAACTGCTCAACCATACCTTCAATTTTTCTTACCTCTTCAAATTTAACTTTTAAGTCAGTAAGATCTTGTAGAAGCTTTGCCTTTGTTTTATCATCCTCTTGTACTTGAGCCTTCAATTTTAAGTTCCCCTTTTCAAATTATCAATTTCAACAACAAGTTCCTCTTCCATATCAACTATGGCATCTTCTTCCTTTTCTGAATATTTCTCTTTTTCTAGGTCTTCAACTACAAGAACATATTCTTTCTCTTGTACTTTAGCCTTCAATCCTGAGTTCTCCTTTCTAGTCCTCTTCAACTCTTCAAGAGCAACAATAAGTTTCTCTTTTATGTCAACTATACCTTCTTCTTCATTTTCTAAAACTATCTCTTCTTCTTCACTATCGAAGAGGCTTTCATCACTGCTACTGTACCCATTTTATGGACAATAAGCTGCATAGTTACCAATGTTACCACAACTAAAAAATTTCACACTTTGCATATCTTTGCGTTTTCTTGAATCCTTCTCTTTACTACTACTATACCCATTTTGTGGATAATAAAGTGCAAGGTGACCAAGGTTACCACATTCAATATGTATCGCCCAAATTTTTTGCACCCTTACCTTCAGGCTAAAGGATCCATGCCCGGAAGGGGGATGCGAGAAGGATGGGACAATACCTCGGATGGAGAGGCCCTTTGAAGGTCGCGCCTCTCGGGGGAGGGGTATAAGGGTGAATTTTTGATGGATGGTGGGGTTCACCAGGAAACTTTGAGTGGCAGTTTCCATGCCTAGGTTGAGAATGGGTTTGATGTGTTCATTTTATATTCAATCATTCATATTCCTAGGTTGGCCAAAATGAATCTAAGCTATTCTATATGAAATTTTGGGTTTATATGAAGACAAAAAACATGAATGAATCCTAAATACGAGAGACTATGTGAAATGGAGAGGAATACACCTGATTCCTGATGTCTGATGAAGATTCTGAAGCTTGTAGGAGTCCAGATCATCCCGGATATGACAGGATCATCTGTAATTGCACAGAATCATCCCAAATCATAGGCGATCATCTGAGATCAGACAAGATCATCGGAAACCTGATGAATTCGTCAGACGAATTCATCAGAAACCTGCAATCATGGAAACAGACACCAAAAACCAAAAATGCAATTGCAAGAATGATGCAAAATGATAGAAATAATAGTATAGATGCTTAAATAATAAATCCAGATAGCAAATCAAATGGGATGCACTATTTTAATAACTTATTTTAAATTTTATCATGCAAATATGCTAAATGAGGTGAACTCCAGGATGCGGAACAGAAATAAATCGATCTAATGCACAATTAAATAAGAAAGAAAGGTAGAAAATGCAAACTCGGGGCTCTGGTTGCCCCCAATCTGAACTGTAGTCAAAATCATCTGCAATCGTACGAGATCATCGCCGATCTCGACAGGATCATCCGAAATCATGTTGGATCGCCTGCGACGATCCGAGCTTCCTCCGACTGAAACACAGTAAAATCCTGCAATAAAACCTGAAAATACAAATGCAAATGATGGGGGCGAGGATGTTCTAATACAACAAAAAACTAGAGTTGCAGGGAAATGATCAGCCAGGGGGATAAACTGGGAAAATCCCAAGTTTATATAGGATTAGGGGGAGGTTAGGAGGTTGGGGATCATCCCAATCTGGGAGATCTCCAACGTAGGAATCTCCAACCGCGCAGACACGCTTCTGCCCGAGTTGGAGAGGTTGTTGAAACAGAAGCTAATTATGAAAATTTGGTTTTGGGACGAAATCGTCTGGACGTTCTGTTCCAGATGAATTCGTCCGATTTGGGATGATATCGTCAGATCGGCGACGATATCGTCCAATGGTCAAAACAAATTCTAAAAATGGCATGAAAAATGAGGTGAGCGGTTAACGGGCGGTTTTGAGGTTAAAATTCAAATTTTTAATCTTTTTACTGATGGTTTAACTATGCCAATTTTAGGGTGCTACATTTTGCCCCCTCTTTAGCAAATTTTCAAAAAAATTAAAAAAATGAGTTAAATTCATCTTTACGAGAAAGCAAAAATTTATTCCATTTTTTAGACGATGATTCTAGGTCGAATCGTACAACTGCTTGCTATGGTGCCCCCTCCGAGTTTTTACCCAAATCGAACGTTTGAGGTAAAAGCGCGAAAAAGCAAAATTAAAAAAATTAAAAATGTTGTTTTTAAATAAAATTAAGAAAAATAGGGTAAAACCCTAATTCATTTTTACTGTTCACTTTCGCTATTTCAGAGCTCTACAGGCGAAATGGTGGAAACGACACACAGATCGACAGAGGTCCGACGCGGGTTGCGGGTAAGGATCTAAACCTGATACATTATGTTTTTAACTTGATTTGTTTAATTTTTTACTTTAAATTTTAATTGTTTTTGGTCATCGCGGCCATTTTTAGGCCGTCGATGACGTCAGGATGAAATCATCCCAATTTCATCGAAATCGTCCCTATATCATCGATTTCGTCTAAGGACGAAATTGGAGAAATAGGGGCGATTCCATCCAATAAAGGATGATCCCTAAATTGAACAAAAGGGAGACGATTTCATCCTACCAAGGACGATTTTACTAAATTTAGTACGATATCATCCAATAATGGATGATATCATTTTTTTATGAGATGAAATTGATTTTAATGATTATGTACTAATGATTTTTTTGTTGTTTTATTATTTATTTTGCAGAGGGGATTACTAAAGAGTCAAGAATGGAAATACAGGGGGCTCAGAGATGATGTAGCCATGCTCGATCAGGCCGAGCGAGACAGACTAGCAGAGGTTGGACTACAACATGTGGTAGAAATGCCACAAATTCCTATAGACATGGGGCTACTGATAGCCCTAGCAGAGAGATGGTATCCGGGGTCATCCTGCTTTCGGCTACCGATAGGGGAGATGGCTCCCACTCTAGAGGATGTATGGAGGATCTTGAGGATCCCCATACATGGGTGATTCATGACTCCTTCGGCCAATCAGGGCCATGCTATGATGAGATTGTGCAGTGACCCAAGCTTCGCCCTGGAGAAGGGTGGAGTGAACATCGAGGCATTGAGGTAGATGCCTAGGGCATCTCGATTGACTCAAGTTTTGGTAGGGGTGGTAGGTGGCCTACTTCTATGCCACTGTAGTTACCGTGGCTCCTCTTAGATGTGGTCTACGACATGAGAGACCATGGTTATAGGTTTTCTTGGGGTAGTTTTGTACTATGTCGCTTGTATAGGATCCTTTACGGGGTCATATACAAGGGAGGTCGATGTCTAGTGCTGACATCGCTACTACAAGTTTGGTGCTAGGAGCACATTGCGGTGCGGAGGCCGATAGGGCTTCCACTGATAGGAGTTGATCGAGAGAGACCCCAAGTTTTCTATTGGTGGCTCCAGAGAGGGTCACAGTGATGGATAGATCTATCGATGTCCCAGAGGTTGCTAGATGACCTCATCCTAGATCAGATCACCTAGAGGCCATGGAGAGAGCATCCAGGGTGGGGAGAGGATGGACAGGAGTTGGCTCGCATCAAGTGAGTCTTCTAGTTGAGGATGGAGTGGGGAGAGGTAGAGCTCCACCGCTACGATCAAGTTTTGAGGTAGTTCGGTCTACAGTAGGGGATCCCTTCTCTTAGGGATTACGAGTACTCTCGAACTATCCGAGATAATACTACACTGAGTGGGGCTCTAGACATGTAGTGGTTCTAGAGTCAGGATACTGACGATGCCCCCATTCAGCCAGTGGATGGGGACGACGCTGGGGTAGCAGATGGATATGATGCCTGGTATGTAGGCATCCACCCTCCTCGGATGATGAGGGCATAGGGTCCGATGCACGTTATTGTGCAATGGATGGGGAGGTGGCACTAGGCTACCATCGATGCAGCGAGGAGTCATGGAGGGAGGGATCAACGATGGCCTCCTCAGGAGAGACGCCAAAGAGTGCCACAGGCTCCGGAGAGACCACAGTAGCCAGAGAGGAGGGAGGAGGGACTCCCTTCTTAGTAGAGGGATAGGCCACCATCACTCGATAAGGGCAAGGGTGTCGAGGTGGGGGAGAGCAGTGAGATGGTGGCTCTTCGAGTGGAGAATGCCTACCTACGAGCTTAGGTGTAGATGCTACAGGATGAGGCTACATGACTCAGGGCTCAGAGTGGAGGGGCGAGCATGCGGGAGCTGGCATGGGCTATTGCTCAGACCACGTTCTATCAAGGAGTATACTTCCAGCTGGTTCTAGAGGGCCAGAGGATACAGCTGCCAGTCGGCATTGCAGAGCCGATCAAGATGGGGTCATCGAGGACATCCTCATGATCGACGTCGAGGACCCATGACATAGGACGGACTTCGATGGGACCACCTCCTCCACCTCAGGGTGGGAGAGGAGATGAGGCTGAGAGCTCGAGGGCTTCTCGAGACTAGCTGCTCATTGACTATAGACCATATATTTTTGAGAGGATTGAGTATGCCAGGGTATAGATTGTGGCATACCAATCCATTTTGATATGATGTACATATATTTCTTGATATATATATATATATATATATATATATATTATTTTTGTGATATGACTTGTGCATATGTTTTATGATGCTTTAATATTTTAATTGTTGATTGATTATTCATGTAATTATGTCATTGAAAATATTATAATTTTATGTCATGCCATAAAATTTAAATGAAATAATCTGATGTAAACAAATTGGTTGTTGTGGTGTGATTTGATGAAAAAATAAAGTGACTTCTAACAATAATTTCAAAGGACATTGTCGTTGTTACATGACCATTTCATGGAGTCACCGCTCGCTAGGTCATTAAGCTAATCCCGGTAGAGAAATATCGCTAAAAGTAAAAGGGTGCTTAAGAGACTTTCTTAAGACTTTTGTGATGTGATGATGAAAAATGATGATGGTGATGATTTGTTTTCAGATGTCCATGAAAATATTATGCATGAAATATTAAAAATATGATTTTTGCTAGGCATAAAATTCCTAAGTGTGATAGAAATTTGAACAATTGCCTAGGAATTATACCATCGTCGCAAAAAACTGAATGTTGACATAATGAAATGAAATAGGAAAGTTTTCATTCTTTTTAAAGCACAATTGTGTAACATAATGATTTAAGCCATATGCTTTTATGGATAAAAATGGGAAATAAAATTAAAACGATGGTTTGCGCTAGGCATAGAATTTTTAGGTATAGACTTATACCATCATCGTGAAATCCAAAGAAGAAATTGATATAATAGTTTTATTGCATAGTTGATTTTTGAGTTTGAGATAAACAGAAAATATAAGATGAGGACTTGCACTAGGCATAAAATTCCAATTTAGGTTTAGGAACTATACCATCGTTGCGAAAGTCGAAAATATATAAATGTGACTTTATTGCTAGATTTTTGAACATGTTTTGAAAGAAATTTTGGATTTTGAAAAAAAATGTATGTAATTGTTTTTACGCTAAGCAAATGTTCTCAAGTAAGAAAATCAAATTATTCCAGAAGATTTGCATAAATATTTTAAATTATCTCAAAGACAAAATTTAGATTTATAAGGAACCCCGTGTGCATATGTGAGTTCATTGCCGATCTTGATCTATCATAATGATACAAAATCTCTCAAATACAAATGTGTGTGCAATTGTATTGTTCATTTACCGATTTTGAGCAAGATAATTTGATACAAGTAATTTGAATTAACCAAATGAGTGTTCGTTAACCATGATTTATATGCATATAACCGTACCAAACTACTATGTAAGTCAGGTCATCAAGAGCTAGCTGATCCATAAGCAGACATAGGTCTATACAAAAGAAGGTCGCTAATGTAACAGACATATCACCACGCTAGGAGTTACCCAAGGCCAAGCGGGTTGGGCACAAACCACCTGTTATGGGGCTTACCTCATAGTTTTTGAATAATTGAGAATTCCAGGGATTCAAGCTCATTCACCCTTCTTTTCTTTTCAAAGGGTAGGGGAAGGGATTTTATTGCTTTTTGCTTTTTCTTTTCTTTTGCTCTTTTTCTATTTTTTTTTTGTATTTTTGCTTGACACTGAGATAATGCTGGAAATATTGCTGAGAAGGTACAAGATGATAATGCTTCTGAATAATTTTCTCTTTTTCTCATGATTTTTCTTGTTTTTCTTTTTCTTTTTCTTGCTATACTAGGGATACTTGCTCGGATTGGTTGTAGAGCAAGGGATTTTTATTATAGGTAGGGGTGAGCTTGTCCTTTTGTCAATTCTCAAAGATTCTAGACCATGTGCATGATAGGATAGCAGGGGAAACTTTTCGCTCAAGAGACCACTTCTACTATGTAGCATCATTTTGAATTTGCAATGAAATCATTTTAATGTGAAAAGGTATACTTGGTTCAAGTAAATAACAAGATCAGTTCTCTATGCTCAAAACTTTATTTAATTCAACTGTGGACTTTGATATAAGAGAGATTAATAATCATACCAAATAAGATCAAGATATTTATTCATGTGAGTGTGAAAGTGAGGGATTCCAAATAAATGCTAATTTATCCAAAACAACTGAAAATATAACTGCAATACTTCAAAAAATAAAAGATGTTTTTGAAGATTTTGATGATTTTGATGTTTTTATATTTTGATTTTGATTTATGAATTGAGAGAATACATAATATTACTATTTTTGAAATTTTTATATGAATTTACTAAAATGAGACAAGATGTACAATATATACAATGATGAAATTACCAGAATTATGCATAATAGCGCTTAAGATGCATAATGTTCATAGGTTCTTTAAGATCTTTACCATCTAAGGTAGCTAATCTGTATGCTCCCGATCCAAATTTAGTAGTGATGATATATGGCCCAAGCCAGTTAGGTTCAAATTTACCTTTAAGGTCTTTAGTTGCATTAGTATTTTTTTGATTTTCTTTTAAGACGAGGTCATCGATCTCAAAGGATCGATGATGAACTTTCTTAAGATATGCTCGTTTGAGCTTGTTCTGGTAGGCTCGAAGATGCTCCAAAGCATTGATGCGCTTCTCATCTAGGAGTTCCAGTTGACTAAATCTGCCAACATGATATTCATCTCCTACTTCAGTATCTTGAAGTAGCAGAGCCAAAGAAGGAACTTCTAATTCAAAGGGAAAAACAGCTTCAGTGCCATAAACCAAAACAAAAGGTGAAGTGCCCGTGGGAGTACGAACGCTAGTTCGATAAGCCCACAAAGCAGGATATAATTGAATGTGCCAATCTCGGCCAGATTTATTGACCAGTATTTTGAGGATTTTAATTAATGTTTTATTAGATGCTTCTGCTTGGCCATTACCCCGAGGATAATAGGGAGTGGACCAACGATGTTGAATTTTATATTTTTGACATAGTTTCTTTACATATTTATTTTTGAAACAAGTTCCATTATCCGAGATGAGATTTGCAGGAATTCCGAACCTACAAATAATTTGATTAAAAATAAATTTGGAAACTTGGGTTCCAGTGCAAGAAGCTAAGGGCATAGCTTCAACCCACTTCGTAAAATACTCGATGGCGGTTATGATGAATTTGTGTCCATCAGATGACACAAGATTGATTTTTCCAATAATGTCTAAGCCCCATTTTGAAAAGGGCCAAGGAGATGAAATAGCTTGTAGTTCTTGTGCAGGCGCATGGACAAGGTCAGCATGTTTCTGGCACTTGTCGCAATGGCGCACGTAATCATGTGCATCATTCTCCATGGTAGGCCAAAAATATCCTATCCTAAGGAGCTTCTTAGCAATGGCGCTACCACTAAAGTGTCCCCCACAAGATCCATCATGGGCTTCACTCAAAGCTGATCTAGACTCTTCTAGATTCAAACATCTCAATAGGATACCTTCAAAAGATCTCCTATATAAGGTATTGCCAATTATGACGAAGCGACTTGCTCGTCTACGTAATAACCGATACTGGTTTCTATTAAAACCTTCAGGGAAGGTTCCATTGTGAAGAAAATTGAGGATATCAGTGTACCAAAGTTTGGTAGTAGTTTCATTGATTAGAAACATGTCCAAAGGTTCCAAGCATGATTTAATTGAAGTGGGTTCCTGGAGTCGATGAATAATGATGGTAGCATATTCGTCATCTAACTCCAAGGGTAAAAGAGATGCAGTTGCGGCCATAGCATCAATCGCATGATTGCTAGTTCTAGGAATAGCTTCCAAGGTAACTTGATCAAATAAAGATATTAATTGTAATACATATGCTTTATATGGGCGCAATTTATCATCTCTAGTCTGATAAACATCATTAATTTGATTTATAACAAGTTGAGAATCATCGAAAACTAATAGATTTTTAATTTTTAGTGCCATGGCTGCTCGTAATCCAAGGATGAGAGCCTCATATTCAGCAGTGTTATTAGTATAGGCAAACATTAATTTAAAGGATAGAGGTATGAGATGTTTCTATGGAGATATCAAAATAATACCTGCACCAGCCCCACTCATGCATCGGGCTCCATCAAAGTATAAGGACCATTGCTCTGAATGATCTACCTCTAGTTTAAGGCATTCGTCAGGAAACTCAATGACGAGGGGATGGGTGGATTCTAAGGGTGCAACAACTAATTGATCTGCTATGATTTGACCCTTAACAGACTTCTGTCCTATAAACGTGAGTTCAAACTCGCTTAGGGCAAGAACCCACTTTGTTGTGCGACCAGATAAATAAGGTCGACTCATGAGATACCGCAAGGGATCGGATTTAGCAATAACGTATGTTTTTTGACTGAGCATATAATGGCGTAGTTTCTATGTAGAAAATATGACTGCTAGACATAACTTCTCTAATGTTGTGTAGCGGGTTTCATAACTAATTAATGTTCTGCTAATGTAATAATTAGCACGCTCTCTCTTCTCATCATCAAGTTGAGCTAACATAGCTCCTAAAGCAAAATCTGAAGCAAAAATATACAAGATAAATGGGCGATCAAGTCTAGGTGGTGAAAGTACAGGTGGGTTAAGAAGATATTGTTTGAGGAGTTCAAATGCTTCCTGACATTCGTTGTCCCAATGGAAAGAGACATCCTTCTTAAGAAGCTTAAGAAAGGGTCCAGTTTTATCCGCCAACTTATCGATGAAGCGACGGATGGCTTGAAGCTTACCTTGTAGACTCCGTAATTTAGATATATTTGTAGGTGCGGGCATATCAGTGATAGCCGCAATCTTGAGAGGGTCAATTTTGATGCCACGTAAAGAAACTATAACCCCCAATAATTTACCTGACTTAACTTCGAATATACATTTGGTTGGATTCAATCGGATAAGATATTCCCTTAACCGATTAAATACTTTTCTCAAGTCATCTAAATGGTCATCTTCTTTAGTAGAACGAGCTATAATGTCATCTACATAATCATGTAGTATATCATGCATCATATCATGAAAGATATAAGTCATGGCTCGTTGATAGGTTGCACCTGCATTCTTTAAACCGAATGGCATCACTTTCCAACAAAAGGTCCCCCAAGGGGTAATAAAGGTTGTTTTAGCCTGATCTTCAGGAGCTATCCTGATCTGATTATAACCAGAAAATCCATCCATTAAGGATATCATTCCACTCCCAACTAGTAAAATCAATGATCTGATCCATATTGGGAAGGGGAAAATCATCTTTAGGGCATGCAACATTAATATCTCTAAAGTCTGTACAAACCCTAACCTTAGTAGCTTCTTTCTTAGTTACTAGAACTACATTCGAGATCCATTCAGCATAATCAATGGCTTGTATAAAAATAACATTCAGGAGTTTTTCTAACTCTCCTTTGACTAGTAAGGCCACTTTAGGATGCATTTTTCTAAGTTTTTGTTTAACAGGTTTAGCATCCGGATGGACTACTAGGTGATGCATAACTACAGAAGGGTCTAAACCTGGCATATCTTCATATGTCCAAGCAAAGACATCTTCATATTCTTTAAGAAATGCAATGTATTTATCCTATTTTTCTTGACTCAATTCTGATCCGATGTTGATTATGTGAGGGTTATCCTCGGTTCCAATGTTAATTTTTATGACATTTTCTACTTCCATGTGTAGATCTCTCTCAAAATTAGGTGGGGCGGGTGAAACGCCCAATTCCTATAATTCTTCCAAGGTTAACTTGGATAATTCGTCTTGAGGAGTCGTGGCCTCAAGCTGGGCTATACTAGGTATAGAGCCATCAAAATAAAATCCGTTATGTAATAATTCCTCAATGGAGACATCATGGAAGATATCTCCCTCCAACTCATCGTCGGATTCAACGATCATCTCAGGATAAGCTATAGATAGCATATTACATGTGAATGGCTTATTCATTAAACGCAAAGCATCGCGTTCATCTAAATAATCTTGGTAACATATAAGATGGTCATCATCCTCAAATGGCTGACCCTTACTAGAAAATAGGCCCACACCACATCGGGCGGGCCACGGCTCTACCTCAAAAGGTTCTTTCATACCATTCTGGAAAGGTCCCAAACCTTTCCCTTTATATCCCAATTTAAGCATTATAGGTTTGGCTTTAGTATACTCATTAGTAAAATAACATCGAGCATATCCATCATAATGAGTTCTGATGTTTCTGGGTATTCTACCCCAGTCATATCCCTTATAAATAAAGGCACAACTCCCGACTTGGTAAATACTTCCCATAGGCTATGGGAGGCCCAAGGTACGAGGAGATGGTGGCAAATTATTTAAAATAAGGGAATCTTGCATAGAAACATTCATTTCTTCTGATATAAGAATTTTAGATAGATCGGGTAAGAGCTCGTCAGTAAGAGCATAAGAGGTAGAAGGAATATTTCCTACATCTTCTGATGTGGAGAATATGCATTTGGTGGATATAGACGGTGTAGAGGTGTCAATAGATGGGTCTATTATAGGTATAGAAGCTATAGGAGTAGAACAAGAGACATTGGTTGTGGGATTAGGATCTTTCTTAGGTCCTAATGTGGTTTTTTTAGAAGATGGTTGAGCTATATGTGAAGGTGCATCTGATGGAGAAGAAGTAGATGACATTGTGGGTGTGAGTTTCACACGTTTAGATGGATAATGAGAATTAGGATGTGTGGATGACAAAGCGGGGCAAAATTGAACTCCAATAGGTTCTGCCAAAGCACACATATCAAAGGGTCTTGGATCACCATGAATGGTAACCAACTGATTCTTAAATTTGAATTTAACACATTGATGTAAGGTTGAGGGAACAGCTCGCATTGTGTTGATCCAAGGGTGACCCAAGAGTATATTGTACGATGCAGGGCAATGTACAATAAACACAATCGTATCCAAGGTTCTTGGACCAACCTGCAATGGAATGGTAATAACTCCACACGTTTCTTGTGTTTCATCATTGAAAGATTTTATGATCATATCAGTTCTTTTCATTTCCTCACTTCTAAACCCAAATCTTTGGTAGAAGTCAAAAGTGCAAATATTTAAAGATGAACCATTATCAATCAAAACTCGTTTGACTGCTACATCTCCAATTAAAGCAGTAATATACAAGGGGTTATCTTTATGTAAACTATGTTGAGGTATGTCTCTATCCCGAAAGTCAATACAATCAACTTCACGAGTTATTATAGTATTGGCCATGGCTTCGGGTTGAATGTCTTGTGGTACCATCATCTGGCTTAATGTGAGCATTAATTCATCTCTATGTGTAGGAGAAGATCTTAAGAGGTCCAAAAGGGAAATTCTAGTTGTAATATTTGATAATTGTTCATTAATATTATAAGGAGGTTTAGGTTGAACATTAGGTGCATGATTCCCTTTATTAGGAACCTTCAAAACAAATGGAGTTGATCCACCATTCTGAATTTGATCTTGTTGAGAATTTTGAGCCTGTTGTCTAGTAACAACTCCGATGGTACCCACAATATTATTCTACGGATGATGAATGGGTCTTGGTCTAGCATTTATAGCTAACTCATTAGAAAGTAATTGGTGAGATGATGGTCTAGTAGTGACTCTTCTTGGAAATGGTTCTTTTGGAACCATATGACTTGTGATAGGGTGAATAGTATCCGATTCATCTTCAGAACTATTCGATTGATTTGATGTGATTTCCATATCACTCTCAGTCTCATATTCTGTATCACTAAGATCAGGTATCTGAATATTATATAGAGGCCTGGTTGTAACCATGGATAAAGTTGTGTCAAATATTTTTAGATCATGAGCAGGTAAATGCCCACTAATAGTTCCTACATATCGGGCAGGAGGAGGAACATTATGATGTTCAATTTGATTAGCCACCTCCTTACCATGTTTTGGTAAGGGATGTTGAAAGATGTCTAATGACTGATTGGCATTCTGATTCTGGTTTTGTGTGGTGTTCTATTGAGTGTTATTAGGAGGATTTTGCTTAGGTTGAAAGGCTTGTACCTCCATCTCATTGTTATCAATCAAGTCCTGTATTTTATGTTTTAATATTTTACAAGAGTTGGTAGTGTGTCCAGGTCCTCTATGGAAGTCACAATGTAAATCTGCTCTGTATCCGGGTATAGTTGGATCAGGTTCCTAGATATTTGGTAATTGAATCAAGCCTCATTCTAATAATTGTGGTAGAATAGTTGATAAAGGTTGATTTAACCTAGTAAATTCTCGAGGAGGTCTATCAGGAGGTTTCAGTACAAACTTCTCTATTGTCTTTGCAGCATTAACATTAGCAATATTTTTGCTATCAGTGACTCCATCACCCACAACTTGTTTATTCTTATATTGATTTCTGGATGTTTTCTCATCGTCTTTCTTTTTAAGCTGACCTCTCCTAATGAGAGCATCTTCCACTCTTCGGGCTAAGTCTATAGCCTGATCGAAGGTGGTCAAGGTAGCGGTTGATAATTCGTAAGATAGTTGCTCTTGCAAATTATTAATAAAGATGTCCAACATCTCCCTATAAGGTAACACAAAGTGCAATTTTCCTATCAATTGTCTCCACCTAGCTAGGAAATCAGCAAAGCATTCATCTTTGTCTTGTTTTAAGTTATACAAATCTTTAATGGTCACATGTCTTTCGATATAGGCACTAAATTGATGAACAAAAGACTCGGCAGTTTCTTCGAAATTCCTCAAAGAATTAGTGGGTAATTGATAATACCACTCTAATGCCATTCCTCCCAAGCTCTTCGGGAACATTTTTAGTAATAACAAGTCATCATGTGATATATCATGACATGCTATCCTAAACATACGAAGATGCTCTATGGGATCTTTCGTTCCTTTATATATGGGCAGGACAGGCATAGGAAAATGTTTAGGATACGGCTGTGCTACAACTATAGGATCTAAAGGCTGACTACACATCTCTCGATAATTGTACGAGGGACGGTAGGGATCTATCTGGTCCATGCGGGAAACTAACTGTTTCACCATGGTTTCAAGATTACTAGTTTGTCCACCATATTGGTTCGGTGGGACATAGGTATGGGATTTATGAGTGTATGATGGTGTGACATAAGGATTAGATGCTATATTGCTATTATGCAAAGTGTTGGTAGGAAGAGTATTATGAAGGGGATTTGTAATAGTATTATGTTGTATCCCGGATTGTTGGTAATTGGTGTTTGGTTTTGTTTTGGGTTTTTGTTGATTTGAGGTATGTTGCTCAATAGTTTGGTAAAATAGAGCAGTAAATGATGGTTTCTTTTGTGCGGGAATGACCCTAGGCTTGTTAACAGGCACTTTAGGTGGTTGGGTAACCTGTTGTTGTTGCATGTTCCGGATCGTAGCTACTATATCCAAATTGGATGGTCCAGCTTGATCACTCTCTTGTTCAATAAAGGACAAGGGATTAGTGCATGTGTGAAATACATCTTCTAGAGTTGCTTGAGTGTCACTAATTCGATCCTTGTCCATATGGACTGCTCTATTAAAAACACCGATATTTGTGTTAATGAACTTCCAAAATTGTTCCATGTTTTCAAAAGTGATAGCTCCTCCCGGAGACATTTTAGGGGATGAGGATCCTTCCTCTCTATTAGTTTCTTCTTGTTCATTTGCTACAACAAGCTCTTCTTCTTGCTGGTCTAGGATTTCTTCTTCCTGAACTTGGTCCTCAGGAGGGACATTTTGGTCAATTAATGGTCTTCCTAACCAATCTTCATCTTCTTCGGTTTGTTTTCCATTCCTAAGTCTAGGCATTGTGCTACACTTAGGTTTTAGCAAATATATATACATATATATATATATATATATATATATATATATATATATATATATATATATATGCGGTAGGGTTGAGAGGTATATATTTTAACTATATACCTACTATAATACTTAAAAAGGAAATGTTTTGTTTTTTTTTTTTATTTTTTTTTGTTTTGTATTATTATTTCACAAGTATAAAAATAACAAACAACATGCTAGTTGCAAGAAATAGTAAAAAGAATGACTTAGTTTTCTATAAATAGTTTATGGATATCGTTGATAGGATCAAGTTCATCAGGAGTCATGAAATGCTCCTCTTCAAATTGGAAGTGGTTTTTCAAGAACTTGACAAAGTGTGCTATGGTAATATGATCTACTTCAGACTCGACTTATAAAAATAAAGTTCATGGCAATACTCTCGATACAACATAGACTCTAGGAACTCTATTCCATATTTTTCTATCCGTAAGAATGACTTCTTGATCCTCTATACGAGATAGAAACTTATGTACTACAACTGCGTTCTCAAGGTATTCCTCAAAGGTGTACAATTTTGAAGACACAAGTGCTCTTTTATCTGCTAACCACCTATGGCAAGCTCTCTGAAGTTCATGGTACAAAGTCACCTGATCGGGATCCAGGATTCTATCTAGGACAAACCTCTTAATTTGCCTAAGTTCTGCAGATCTAGATTCAATAATACCCAATCTCCTATCAAGTTCATCCCACAAAGGTTGGACTCTATTTGTTTGAGGTACTCTAAGCACAGAAGTAATCTCTATGGCCGTTAATTGATTTTCAACATTTATGGTGACAACTCGTCTTCTATTATAATCTACCATCTAAATATGATATGCAAATTTAACAGTTTTCTAATGATTCTAGATGTTCTTAATAATGTGTTTTTTTTTTGGATTGTTTTCAAAAGGTGTTTTAGTTTCACGTCGGGTTCACCAAAAATGTATCGCCCAAATTTTTTGCACCCTTACCTTCAGGCTAAAGGATCCATGCCCGAAAGGGGGATGCGAGAAGGATGGGACAATACCTCGGATGGAGAGGCCCTTTGAAGGTCGCGCCTCTCGGGGGAGGGGTATAAGGGTGAATTTTTGATGGATGGTGGGGTTCACCAGGAAACTTTGAGTGGCAGTTTCCATGCCTAGGTTGAGAATGGGTTTGATGTGTTCATTTTATATTCAATCATTCATATTCCTAGGTTGGCCAAAATGAATCTAAGCTATTCTATATGAAATTTTGGGTTTATATGAAGACAACAAACATGAATGAATCCTAAATACAGAGACTATGTGAAATGGAGAGGAATACACCTGATTCCTGATGTTTGATGAAGATTCTGAAGCTTGTAGGAGTCCAGATCATCCCGGATATGACAGGATCATCTGTAATTGCATAGAATCATCCCAAATCATAGGTCGAGATCAGACAAGATCATCGAAAACCTGATGAATTCATCAGATGAATTTGTCAGAAACCTGCAATCATGGAAACAGACACCAAAAACCAAAAATGCAATTGCAAGAATGATGCAAAATGATAGAAATAATAGTATAGATGCTTAAATAATAAATCCAGATAGCAAATCAAATGGGATGCACTATTTTAATAACTTATTTTAAATTTTATCATGCAAATATGCTAAATGAGGTGAACTCCAGGATGCAGAACAGAAATAAATCGATCTAATGCACAATTAAATAAGAAAGAAAGGTAGAAAATGCAAACTCGGGGCTCTGGTTGCCCCCAATCTGAACTGTAGTCAAAATCATCTGCAATCGTACGAGATCATCGCCGATCTCGACAGGATCATCCGAAATCGTGTTGGATCGCCTGCGACGATCCGAGCTTCCTCCGACTGAAACATAGTAAAATCCTACAATAAAACCTAAAAATACAAATGCAAATGATGGGGGCGAGGATGTTCTAATACAACAAAAAACTAGAGTTGCAGGGAAATGATCAGCCGAGGGGGATAAACTGGGAAAATCCCAAGTTTATATAGGATTAGGGGGAGGTTAGGAGGTTGGGGATCATCCCAATCTGGGAGATCTCCAACGTAGGAATCTCCAACCGCGCAGACACGCTTCTGCCCGAGTTGGAGAGGTTGTTGAAACAGAAGCTAATTATGAAAATTTGGTTTTGGGACGAAATCGTCTGGACGTTCTGTTCCAGATGAATTCGTCCGATTTGGGACGATATCGTCAGATCGGCGATGATATCGTCCAACGGTCAAAACAAATTCTAAAAATGGCATAAAAAATGAGGTGAGCGGTTAACG
Source organism: Wollemia nobilis (assembly GCA_028583015.1). Classification (NCBI taxonomy): domain Eukaryota; kingdom Viridiplantae; phylum Streptophyta; class Pinopsida; order Araucariales; family Araucariaceae; genus Wollemia; species Wollemia nobilis. The sequence continues at coordinate 3,035,966 of JAQPPZ010003276.1, forward strand.
GGAGGTTTCGGGGTTAAAATTCAAATTTTTAATCTTTTTACTGATGGTTTAACTGTGCCAATTTTAGGGTGCTACACAATACATCTCACAAAGTTAGCCTCTTCTCCACTACTTGATTATGGTTCTTTATATGTTTCCACTTTCATTTTTAGAGTAACAATCTCTTTGAGAGCAAAATCAAATTCTTCTTCCATGTCCACCATAGTTTCCTCTTTCTCTCTATTTTCTTGGATTTAAATTACTAGAGCATCTTCCTTTTATTTTATGTCCATGTGTGTTCCTTCCTTCTTAGGATGATATGGTCTCATGATTCTTATTTTACCTTTCCTGGCCATGTGTGTTCTTGTAAGATGTTCCTTCAATCTGTTAGGATTCCATGAAGGAGCCTGCTCTAATACCAATTGAATAACACAAGCTTATACTGAGAGGGGGGTGAACAATATAAGATAAAAACTTTTACTTTTATTTCTAAATGATAACAGTGATAATATCAATGTAGTAAATAAAATTATGCACAAATAATTACACAAATGAGAGACAAATTTAATGTGGTTCACCCAATGTGGGCTACATCCACAGAGAAAATATTTCTTATAAATTTCCTCAACCAATCTCTTGGGAACCAATTCCCTATTACAATATTTATGGACACCAAGCCAAAGGAGATGCAAATCCCCTATGCTCAAGTTCGTGGAACTCTATCTATAGGAGACACAAATCTCCTTTGTTTAGTTCATGGATCTCTATCCATAGGAGACCTCAATCCCCTCTACTCTAGTTTGTGGACCTATATCCAGTAGAGACCTCAATCCCCTCTACACTACTTCAAGCCTTTCCATAAGGATTGCTTGATTCTACTATAGAACCTACTCTAAACTTGGCTCAAATTTGATCCAAGTATACATACAATACTTGCTCAAATCTGCTCACCAAATGCTGCTCAACTATACTCCAAGCCTACACATAAGGTTGCTTAGATCTACTAAAAGTCTACACACTAGACTTTCCCAAATCTTCTCATCAAAACTTGCTATCAAATCTACTCAAATTTACTCCAAGTCTACACGACTTGCTCAAATATGCTCCAAGCCTACACATAATATTGCTTAGATCTACTCCAAGTCTACACACTAGAATTGCTCAAATCTGCTCATCAAAAATTGCTCTCAAATCTGCTTAGATCTTCACACACTAGACTTGCTCAAATATGCTCCAATCCTACACACAAGGCTTGCTCAAACCTTCTCACCAAAACCTGCTCAAATCAACTCATAACACATACTCAAATATGATCATAACACATACTCAAATCTGCTCATAACACTTGCTTAAATAATGCTCATAACACATGCTCAAATCTACTCATAACACATACTCAAATTTGCTCATAGCATATGCTCAAATTTTCTCGTAACACATACTCAAATATGATCATAACACATGGTCAAATCTACTCATAACACATGCTCAAATATGCTCATAACACATGCTCAATTCGGCTCTTAAAACCTACTTAAATCACTGCTCAAACCTGCTCATAAAGCATGCTCAATCCGGATCTTAAAACTACTTAAATCTACTCCAAGCCTTCTTACAAGGCTTGCTCAAATTAGCTTACTATCACTGCTCAAACTAACTCAAATTTGCCTCAAACAAACCTTCTCAGATATGCCTCAATCCTGCTCTCAGAAACTACTTAAACATTCAAAACAAGTTAGCAAAACTTCTTTTCAAATAATCCACATAAAACCCTTTCAAAAGATGTGCATAATAAGACTTATAAATTATACTTTAAAAATCCTTTTAGCCTCACAAAATAAAGCTTGTAAAAGTGACTAAGTCCTCAAATTTCCCTTTATGTTGTGCCAAAAATACAAATAATAAGGACTAAAAATACACCTTATTTCTCCTTTCTAGAACAAGCAAAATTACAAATCTCAATAGTCACAAATATACCTTATTTCTCCTTTCTATAACAAGTAAAAATTAATTCCCTCACACACTTTACAATTTTTCAAATAACCTCATACACCATACAACTCCCACTTTTCTATATACAAAGATAATGCCTTTATATAAAATATATTTTTCAAATAGACCAGTGCACCATACAACTTTCTCTAAATCAAATTAAAATCAATTTCAAATTATTTATTTCACTACCGCAACTCATTCAAATTTAATTGATTAAAATAAAAAATTTCAAGTACCTTATGCACTGTTGCAACTCGAACCCATGATCTCCAAGTTGCAATGCTTATTCAAGCACTTCTAACTGGCCATGTTGCTGCATATGGTAGCACCAAAAGAGGAGGTGAAAAATATGTTCATGTTTTGCATTAACCCAAGGCTCAAAACATGAGGTGAAAATACGTTAGGGGGTTTCAACCCAAAAACCTCTACTATAATAGTGCTCGCACAAGCCAACCAACCGTTGGGCCACCCCAGTTAAATGAAACATCTCAGGGGCACATTAAATATATCAACGTCTAACACTTACACCCTTTAAAACTTGTTGTCCTTCTATCATTCGCACTGGAGGGATATACGACTTAGCACATATGTTGCAAGATCTTAAAACATTTGTTGCATCAAAAATAAATCAAAGTATATCATTAGTGTAATTGATTATAAATGAAAACATTATCTCCTTATATCCCAAGTAAACTATTAAACCTCTTTGTACTTCTTATATTTAAAATAAATATTATAATACTTCTGTCCCAAGCAAACTCTTAAACCTCTTTACCCTTCTTATAATATTTAAAAATAAATATTATAAACCTTTTCTTTACAACCATTTTCCTTGCTTGAGATATATCCTCCCTTGCATATTTTTCCAACCTTAGAATAATATGTCTGCCTTCAATACTTTTCCATGTCTTGTTGCTTATTAAATCCATCCTTATAAACACATTACCCTTGAAGAATAATTCTGTCCTGAATTCCTTTTTCCTTTGACATCAATGACAACTCAATCTACTTAATATTTCCAACAATGGAGTGATTTATGGGAAAGATAATTTAGCCTTGTAGTATCTTGAGGGATCTAATTCTTAATTACAACCATGATCTTTATATTTTTTGGTCTTTGTTTCTATCAAAATGACTTTGTTTCTAGTTCCATACTAATGGTATGCTTAGTAATATTTTGATCTTGCACTTTTAGATCCTCATAACTCCATGCAATTACATCATTATATTTATTGTATAACTCTTTGAAGATATTAACCTCTTCTTCAGTGCATTCCTTCTCCATGAGGATATTTATTCCTTTAATAACCTGTATAGGATGGTAAAATGAGGGCTTCACTTTGATCCTAGACTTCTTGTCACTATAATAAATATTGAATAAGCTTTCCAACATGATAAGCACTTTTGAAAAGTGACTTTTTTGAGCTAGAACACTCCATATTTGATATCATCTTCATATTTAATTCTAATAATTTGAATAATGTGATTCTTTGACTAGGAACTCAACAATCTAGTCATCATTATTGAACACTTGTTGAAAATTTGAATTGTCTAGGACTACAAGTCAAAATAACACTTATAGATTCTTGGGAATATTACACATATCTATGGTTGAATTTAATTTTGTGGCCAATGTTGAAATTTCATTTGCCTTGGAATTTATTTCCCTTGATATTATAATAATTTTTTAGGTGCCAAATATTTCTATCAAAATCCAAAAGTCTAAGCTCATAAGAATTTAGTTGAAGAATTTTGGTGGCATAGGTGGAATTAACTTAGTGTATAACAAGTTTAGAATTACCAAATACATTTAACCTCATGGCTTCTATTTTTTTAGCTTTTAAAAATCCCATGCACAAAGTTTCATATTTCAATATATTATTTGTGCAATTGAATGAAAGGTAGCATGTGTAGTTCATGATTTTACCCTATGGATTAATGATCTACATCCCAACTCATACTCCATTATTGGTCCTAACATCACTGAAGTACAATATCTATGTTTGATATAATCCTTGGAATCAATGATTTGTTAATGTTGGAACCTTAATGGATTTATTCAAAACTATATAGTTTCCCTTACTTATTTCTTCAAATATTTCTTCCACTTATTGATCATTTTCATCTTTCAATATACCAATGATCTTATCTACTTCATAAATTGATTGTTATTCAATAGTCTCATAATCTATAAACTAAGAAATATTATTCTAATTGGCGATTTTGTTGTCACTTAGTTTATGTAGGAGGTTATTTCCAATGTGAATCATCTTAATGTCTGGAGACACTTTCATATGAGTGTATTCCATTGCTAGATACCCATTTTCAAACAATTTCTTGGTCCATTCTTTAGATAATAGTGTAGACACCAAAATCTAGCCACTTGTCATCCATGTGTATCCTCCAATCATAGCCATACATTATTTATATATATGTATTTATTTAATATATAGATATTAATATTTTATATTGATATTTATATATATAATAAATATATAATAAATAAATAAATATATATTTATATGAATTAATCCTAGCCCTCCGCCATAATTTAATCTCATCCATCCATCCATCTCAATCCATGCCACTTACCCAAGCTTAATCTCCACCATTCCTCATGTTTTAATCTTGACCGCCCATTTTGTGTCGTCAAAACCCTAACATGTTCAAGGGTAGATTATAAAATATGAGTCATTTTGATGAATCAAAAGCTTAATATCTTAAGATCTCTTAGGATATTTAAGAAATTCTTAAGCCCTTAGAAAGTCCATGAACATTTTCCCTAGTCATTTTGCTATCTTCCTCACCCCTCGCCATCTCCATTACATCACCCTTTTTTGCCACCACCAATCCCTCATAGACCAGATCTAGTTTTGCCTCCTTTCCCTTAACCCTTAAATGCCCTCCATAGTTCATAGAACACTACTGGGTATTTTTTGAACCCTTCTAAGCATCCATAGCCATCATCAAATACCTCTAGGTGTTTCCCATAATAGAGTTACAGTTCTACAAATCTCAGGCACTATTTAGGCATTCACACGACCATCGACGAAAAAAGTAGAAAAAAAAATTGACATTTGACAAGGTAAGAATATTCAGTGCATTTTATTTACATTCTTGCATTTTACATTCTGTAGCATATAGGGTTTATTTATTTTATCTTTCTAAGGGCCTCACACGGTGGAGCCCTTGTAAGTGCTTCTAATACAATTTTGTTATTTTCATGTTTGCAAGTGCATGAATCATCTTTCTAGAAGTTGTTGAAGCTAGGATGGTCCCGTAGGGATACACAAGCCCACCCGTAACTCTTGTTTGGATCAAATACGAGTGAGAAGACACCAACTATTCATTGCACTAGGGTTTTGAAACCCTAGCATCTTGTAAATCTATATCAAAAGTATTGTAAAACCCCATATTGGGGCATATTCATTATACAATCGAAGATCTAATCATAGTAATAAAAGCTTATTCATTCTATGCAATCTTGTGTTGTTATTATGATTTTGTTACTTTATCTTTGCATTGGTGTTGTTAATTTTTGGTGTATAAAATGGTAATCATGATGGGTTTTTACACCTCAACATCTCACCACTTCATCTCCACATAATCATCAAGTGATTTAGGGCTTCCACATACCTGGGGAAGACCCTAGAATTTAGGCTTTGTAATAGTATATTGATAGCTTGATACAACACACTCCTGGTATGATGAACCATAAGCTAACTTTAAGACAACTTATCAATCAACCAATTCACTTTTTGGTACCATCACCGCCATATATGGTAGATTTTACAGTGCTAAAATTTGATAAGTTTAAAGGGACTGAGGATCCTAGAGAGCATGTGAGTAGATTCATTCACTCATGTTTTAGAATCTAAAATCAAGATGCCCTAATTCTAATAACCTTTCCTTAGACACTAGGGGGAGATGCCGTAGAGTGGTATAACCCTCTGCCTCATCATAGTATTTATACTTTTGTACAGTTGGTAGACCAATTTATTGAAAGATTTTTCCTCAATGTTCAAAATAAAATTTCATTGACTGGCTTATATAATCTTAAGCAATTTTATGATAAGTTAGTCTATGATTTTGGCAAAATTTGGAGGGTTTTTATCACAAAACTACCATTGTCCCTACCAATGGAAGACCTAACTTGATTGTTTACCAAGATTTTATTAAAATAATTTTCTTGGTTATTGCAATTACAATAGTATAGATCATTTGAAAAAGCTCTTGCCCAAGCTAGCATAATAAAATAAATCAAAATACAAGAAGGTGTGCTAAAGCCTAAAAAGAAAGAATTATAGAATAAGGTCCAATCCAAATGAACTTATTCTAGCCAATCCAAGCCAAATCGAGTTAATCAAGCAAATCAAGTAAATCAAGTGGTCATGAGCCAACTGGTAATGGATCAACAACAAAAACCGTAATAAATAGCATATCAAGCGGTTCCCATACCATCACAAGTCCATAACATAGTGTAAACTATGGAAAACCACCAACGACGACAATCCATTCGATAAAACCACCACTACACCCCCTTATTCGAGTCATATGCCTCCATATTTCATAGGTTATATGACACAAACCAAATTGCCTTTCCTAAGGTCAAACTAGATGATCCCACCAAATGTAGCAAAAGCTATAGGGAATTTTTTTTTATCTTTATCATAGATAAAATGGGTATGATATTAATGGCTGCTACATATTTAAAGATATGGTGCAAGACCTAATTGACTATCAGGTCATCAAGATCTATAGTTCCTTAGCTCAACAAAATTAAAACCTTGGTATCTATCAAACAACACTTTCTTATCATGCGGAAGAGTAACAAACAACATGAGGATCAAATATAAAGACTCCTCCTAATAAAGTTAACCATGTTTAACAATATCAAGGTTTTGTGGGTGCTATTCATGTAGTGACCCAAGGTCAACAATGCACAAATAAAAAAAATGCATAACAACTTGTTCAATCTCCCATAGCACCATAGGCAAGTGTGTCTCCTCAACCTACCAATTCATCATATCCCATCCAGTTCCCCACCAATTCTTCTCAATCAATTCACATTCTAAGTTGTCCATCTCCACCCACTCATCCTTTCAATCATCCATCAAGGCAAATCATCTCTCTGAGTAGCTGGCTAACCACTAGCCTTAAAATGGCTTCGACAAAACTATCCATTTATGAGCTGATTCAAAAATCTCCCCCACATCGAGAGGCATTAATGGAGATTTTAAAATCCATTGAACTCCAATATTAGGATACTAATGCCTTTAGCAATTTTGTGGAAAGTATTCAAACATGTGTGGAGCCTTCCATTACATTATATAATTTTGAAATCAAACAAATATCATCAGGATCGGTGGACCCTCCATTTCATATCATGGCTCAAATTGATAGGAAGCCATTTAAATGAGTTTTGATTGATACTGACTCCTCCATCAATATCATTACCACATTTGCTCTTCAAAATCTTAACCTTCCACCATCTCACATCACCAAGTCCACTTTCACCCTGAAAGCATTCAAATATACCCTCTATTCTACAATTGGGACTATAGTGTCACCCATCTAAGTGGGGGTAAAAATGTTGCACACAATGTTCCATATATTAGAAGGGTCCATGATGTACAAGTACTCCTTGGATTTCCTTGTATTAGGGAAATGGGATGTGTCCCTTCTATACTTCATCAATGCTTAAAATATGTACATGAGAGACAAATTCACTGCATACCAGTGGATGTTGAACCGTTTAAGTATTGTAATTTTATTTCAAATCCCTATGAGTCCACCCTTTCATCCACTCATATTTTTTTGACATCATAAACTGCATCATCCACCATACCATCTACCTCTTCATCTAAATTTCATATTCTTAAGGAACTCCCCATCACTACCACACATCAAGCTTTCACTTCTATGCCCCCATATTCATCACCATCGATTACATGTACATGTTATCAAGTTCAATCCACATCAACCACATAATCATAAACATCCTCCATCAAAATTCCTTCCACATCATTACCCATTTATCAAATACCTCAACCAAATCCACCTCCATCCACATCAGTTGATGTCTCACAAGTTGGACTAATAGATTGTGATATGTCATTCCATTCCATATATCTCCCATTACCAAAGTCCCAAGCCAATATTGAGTCTTCCACATCCACTTTCACATTCACTTCCACATCCACCTCCACATCATCCCAAGTTGCGGTCCACCTTACTAATCATGGTATTGGTGAATACAAGATCCAAGATATCACTATCACACTGCTTAACATCTAAAATAACAAGGATTATGATCGCCCACGTGACCCACCCTTATCTGTATGAGTGGTGTACAACATGGGTTAAATGCCCAAAAACATTAATTTTATGTATAGGGAGATTGATTCATTGTTCAATTCATCTTTCCTTGATTAACCCAAGCAACCAACACCTTCCAACATACAACACATGTTGGGTTTTCTATGCTGATATTTTCATCAAGTCAATTGGTAAGGCTATGGCCTAGGACAACATGAATAGGGAATGCATGAGCTCATTGATACTCCATATCAAGAAGCACATGACCATTCAGGTTTAGGCTATCACCCTTATTATTTCACCTCTTCTTTTTAACAAGCTTTCCAAAGTCTTAATTTGAATTCAAAATAAGAAATCCATCACCCCGATGACTTTAAAGATGAAATTTATGAAGAATACGATGTTATATCGATAGCTTCTGAAGAATATAATGAGGAATCAACACCCATAATTCCATTCACTAAATAGGATGAGTATTATCTCAAAATTTTCCCTATCCATCAGCCCATATTTTGCTTTCTTCTTTCACAAGAACGAGCCAAACCAACTGGTGAACCACCTCCATTTTATTAATCCACCTGTAGACATGGAAAATTGACCCACTTTCAGTGGGTAATCTTCCTTAGAACCCCTAAGAGGTCCCTAACCCTTGCCTAAGGCAAGGATAGGCCTCTCCTCCCTTAACCTTGCTTGTTTTAGTGCCTTTGGCGAAATCGCGCTCCGTCATGGCCGGGCGCGACTTCATCGAAGCGATCTTGCGCTCCGTCATCATGGGGCGCGACTTCGCCAGTTTTAATTTAATTTTTATTTTTATTATTTTTGGCCCATTTAAACCTAGGTCTAAACCCTCCCAACGTGTTTTGGCATCGACTTTGGGTTTATTTTTCCTACCATTTTTCCCTTCGATTTCATCTATAAAAGGAAGGATGTTCTTGCTTAAATGAGAGATGCAAGTGATATGTGATTTTAATGCGAAATTTTGATTATTGATTAAGCTCAAAATTTTTATGATAGCTCGCTCTTCTTCCTTTGCTTTCTTCTACTGCAAGCTAACCTCGAAGTGCGAATTTTGGATTTGGATCTTCTATTGCGTGGATTGGATTGTTGTGTGACTTGGTGGATTCGTGGTGTGGTTCGGAGAGATAGAGTGCCCGCTTGGATACTTCAATTTTCTCTGCCTACTTCTGTGATGTCCATCAGGGTTTGCTTACTTAGTTTCTGGTATTTATTTCACTTCCTGCATTCGCTTTTTATTTTTTGTTAGTCTGCAGTGATATCGTACCTGGTATTAGCGAGGCATGACTTCGCTTGCCTAGATTAGGGTAAACTAGTCCGCAGAAGTGAGATCGCACCCCGTCTAGGTAGGGCATGACTTTGTTGTTGCGTTATCGTGCCCGCTCTAGGTGAGGCGTGACTTTTCTCGAGAGCACACCGGGGGAAATTTCAAGATTCTATTTTCACTGTTGCATTCCATTTTGCATCTAGATCATACTGCTGCATTTTGTTTTCTATTTTCTATTACTGCATTTTTATTTTATGATTAATTCTCCAAAGGTCAATTTTTTATTTTGTGTTAAAAGGTCATCTAAGGGACCTAGGGGGCTTGACTGCTGTGCCTCCAAGGACTATTACACAGTGGCCTAAGTAGGCCCCCTAATGCTAATCCCATTTTCAAGTGTTTTATGAGTTATTTTGTAGAAATAGGTATTTTTGATATCATTGGACAAGAGGTAGAAAAAGCTAAATCAACCACCAGTCTAGATAAGTGCTCTAATCATTTTATTGGTTGAATATCTGATCTAATTATTGATTCTTAGGCATCTGAAAGTGAAAAGCATTTAGTTTGCATCTAGGGATAATTTTTGTGCATTTATTTTGTATGTTTCTACTTTAAAGGTTTTTTGAAATAAACCCTAGGTTAGTGAGCATTCAAAATAAAGAATCATATTAGGTTAGCTCTTGTATGCTTGCATTCTATTTTCTATTATTATATTTTTTGCATTGTCCTTTATCTTTCCTAGTTTAGAACTAGAAAGGCTAAACTTAGGTGTTTTTCTTAAAACTGAATACATCAAACATTCCTGAATATCCTGAGGACTTGGAGTGAGTCCTTAAACCATTCCTGGTGAACCCATCCCCCTAGCACCGAGTGTAGAGTACAACATACCCCCATGGTTCACCCCACAAAAGGTTCTCTCCTTGTGGATCCAACCTTTTGTTTGGGAATTGTACATGGTAGGGCAGTTTTCCCCCTCTACATATTTGGTGAACCCGACGTGAACACCTCATTTTATTTCAAACACTAAGCAAGATCATTAATTCTATTTGAAAAATATTTAAGTAATTAAAATTTTGTTGTTAGTGTTTTCCCCTATTTGTTTTTCACTACTTCTAATGGCTCCTTTCCTTAGAATTCAGAGGAAACAACTAGAGTCTGATTATGTTCCTTTGGAAGATGATCAGATTGATAGGGAAGACCCTAATGTAGATCTAGAAGAGCAAGAAGAGGTAGACATGGAAACTGAAACTAATCCTGATCCTTTTGTTGGACCTAATGGTAGTTATGTCTTTTCATCATTTGATCACATTTGGGAATTCATGAAAGCTCATAAGGAAAAACTATTGGAATATGTAGAACGAGAAGCTCATCTTGAAAAAGAGGATGCTACTCCTTCCCCTCCCAATAGGTCTCCTTTGCTTCATCATGGCATTCCTACATCTCAATCCATGCATCAAAACAATTTTAAGAACCAAGTGACTTGTGCCACTACTAATACCACCAATGTTGGAGGGAATCTGCAAGTCTCTCTAACTAGTAATGGCCCAAAAAATTATTCTCAATTTCCTCCTTTATCCTCTAATATCAACACCATTGCTTCTATTCCACCAAATTTTAGTTATCCACAAAGTGCTACATACAACCAAAGTATCCAAAACTTGAATCAAACATCAAGATTTCAACATGCATACTTTCCTCCTTTGGGAAGTTTGGGAAACATACATAGTAATTCAGAGGTGCAAAATTTGGCAAGTGTAGTGAATCAGTTGGTTTCAAGGATGGACATGATTCAACCTTCAGGGTTTACATACAGTTATAAGGAAATGTGTAGTCAACCATTGGATCCTATTGTTGCTGCTAGACCTTATCCTAAGCATTTTTCTATGCCAGTTTTACCAATCTATAAAGGGATAGAAGATCCAATAGAGCATTTAAGAGGATTCAGGATAGCTTGCCATGATCTTATTTATGATGATATGCTCTTATTGAAAACATTTCCAAAGAGTCTTGCTAGAGTGGCATTAGAATGGTATTATCGATTGCCCAACTATTCTTTGAAGAGTTTTGAGAAGACCGTAGAGATGTTTGTTCATCAATTTAGTGCTTACATTGAAAAGGAAGTGACTATGAGAGATTTATATGATTTAAAACAAAGTAAAGAAGAAAGATTTTCAGAATTTCTAGCTCGTTGGAGAAGTTTAGTTGGTCGATTAAGACAACCTGTGTCTCAAAAAGATATGCTTGATATATTTATTGGTAATTTACAAGAACAATTATCTTATGCTCTAGAAACTACTATTGTCACATCTTTAGATCAAGCAATTGAGTTAGCAAGAAAAGTGGAACAAGCTCTCATTAGAAGAGGTCAACTTAAGGTTAAATAAGATAAGCCAATTAAGTCTCAACATAAGAATAAGCATATAGGAGGCAATAGTGATAGTAGGCCTATTAACAATGTCAATAACAACCTACAAAAGATTGTACTTCAGAAGCCTCCTCAAAGGAATTTCACAAGACTTAATATGCCTATGGAAGCAATTTTAAAACAACTATTGGATGCTAAGGCAATTGAATTACCTCCAGTAAGACAACCAGATACTACAACTCATTGGTATAAGGTAAATCAATATTGCACTTACCATAGGGTAGAAGGACATTGGATGAACACTTGTAAGAAGTTGAAGCATGTGGTTCAAGATTTGATTGATGCAGGATGCATTGATTTAGGAAATCTCCAATCAACAAGTAATCAAACTCCTACTCAACAAGTTCCAACAATAAATCAAGACATGGGGATATTTAAGGATCCCCTACCAAAGCATGAGCAACAAACAACCAATCATGTGGCTCATCAAGATGATTCCCTACACCATAGCAATGTGGTTGGTATGGTTGGGGTAACTACAAGGAAACAGGCTCAGAATCAGCAACATCAACAAGGATAGAGTTCAGTATCTCAACCCAGTTCAATTTTAAAGGAGAATCAGAGAAGAGATTCAGCTACAAGGATTCCACCTATAGTGTTGAGACCACAGTCACAAGTTTCATTTGATCTTCAGAAGTAGTTAGCTAGTACTCCAACAAAGATATCAGTGTTAGAACTTTTGTAGACTTCTCCCGATCACAAAAATGCTTTAATGAAATTTTTACAACAACAATCTATTTTCCTAGACATCCCTCCTGATGCCATAGTTGACACCATAGGTTCTTTTGGGATACATCATGTCTCATTCTCATATGATGATAAACCTTCCTCAAACTTACATGGAGATTCATCACTTTACATCACCACACTTATTGGGGATACCCTTATCAAGCGAGTTTTGATTGATAATGGTTCATCCCTCAATTTGTGTACATATCAATTCTTTCAAAAATTTGGATTAAAAGAGGAAGATTTAACAAAAACTGATATCATCATTAAAGCTTTCAACAATGAGTCCCAAGAGGCCTGTGGTGTCATATCTCTTCCCTTAAAAGTAGGGCCGAGAATATTGGATACTTTGTTTTATGTGGTACATTGTCCTGCATCTTTTAATCTTCTTCTTGGGTGACCTTGGATCCATGCAATGAAGGTTGTCCCTTCTACTTTTCATCAATGTCTCAAGTTTGAATTCAAGAATCAAGTTATCACCATTTCAGGTGACCCTCGACCATTTGAATTCTGTTCAAATATAGAGTTAGCTCAAATAGATTCTTATTCTTGTCCTTCTATTTCTTCAACAATTTCTCCATGTTCCTCATCTCAAATTTTTGAGCATCTTCAAAGTTTAAAAGTGAGTGAGGAACATAAAACCCATTCTTTCTCCTTGGATCATGATAATCAGTTTCTTCAAGAGCCTCTTCTGGATCTAGCCAAGCTACCACCTTCACCCCGAACTATGGGCTTACCTCATAAGAAGGGTGATGTTATACACATTGGCACGTGTGCTTTCATATTCGGAGGTATGGCTTCCGAAGAGAAGCTCCATGGTAGCAACCCATCTCTCAATGAGTGCTCTTTTGCTCAATGCTATCTCACTAATGATTATCCCCTTCCTAAGAAGATCCTGTCTCGGTATGGGATATGCAGGTAAAGGATTGGGACCACAACATAAGGGTATTCAAGAACCCTTGGATGTTGAGATTTGGCCTAGGAGATGTGGTATAGGTTTTATACCTAATAAGAATCAACCTCTACCTTTTGAGGATGATGACCATCTTATGACTTATGCAGAATACATGGAATATCAAAAGTTGTCAATAGATGATAATAAAAGTGTTAATTTTTCTTTTCCTCCAAAGATAATGTCTTGTAATATGGTTGATTCTATTCATTCTAAAAATAACATTGTTTCTGTTCAAGAAAATGATGAATCTTTGTATGATGTCTTTTATGCTAAAAAGAATGGTGCTATTAGGAAATGTTGTGATTATCGTGCCATGGATGTTGAATGAAGAGCCTTAAAAGAGCTTCTCCATGATTTTGAGGATGTATTCGATCCAACACCTCATGGCACACCTATTTATTTTGATAAGATGTATGGTGCATTTAGACTTTGCATTGATTTTAACTCTCCATAACAATATATATATAATATATATATATATATATATAATAAAAATATAGAAAAAATTATTCATATAGTTGCATCTTCATTTTCCATTTGCATTCACTTGCTTGCTCATATTGCATTATTGCTTGTCATCCTTGCATGATTGCTTGACATCTAACCTAACACCTTGCATGTTTGCCTGTCATAAATGCATGATTGATTGTTCATGACTGCTTGCTCATATAGATTTTGGGGATCTTGCGACAATGGCATGTGATGATACCTAGTTAGGTCATAGCTCACATGCATTGCACTTCTCACTAGGACTATGATGCCTAGCAAGATCCCCCCTAGGGATTCTTTCCTTCCTTCTTCTTTTCTTCTTATGATCGCTTCTTCTCCTTTTCTTGATTCCTTCATTATGCTGAAAACTCTTGTTGCACAAAGTCTTTCTCAAAGTCCCAATCTGGGATAGCACTTGCATACTATTTTTATACATATTACACCCCACATGGGATATTTATACATCCTAGTGGGTATTGCACTATTCACGATCTTCTATCGGGTCATACTCTCTTTTGACTCAGCAGGCTCAACACCCCATTACAGGATAAGCTCCTTGGTCATTTTTAGTAGACCTCGACATACATCCTAGCGGGTAATCACCTCACAACAGTCAATAAGGGAGCAACCACCCATAGTGGGTCAAAACTCCACACACACTTTTTCACATTGATGCAAGTGCTATACCCATAGCGGGTCTAGCTATCTCGTTAATACGATCTATAGTGTCTGGCTACACTGGTTCTTTGCAACCTACGCTAGTCTTATACTATGGATCATTCATTCTTCTCCTTTTTTGATGGTTGACCTTTGGACCCCCTATTTTCTCTTCTTCTTCTTCTCTTTCTTATTTCTTCTCTCTTATTTCTTCTCTTATTTCTTTCTCTTATTTTCTCTTGTCTGATTTTATTCCTTCTTCCTCCTTGTTCTCCTATTTTTTGCATTCATTCATCCTCATGTAGTTTACATTAGGATAGTTTACATACATAAAAACACTTAAAATAAACAAGAAAAACATATAAAAACATGCATTAAATCATTACACATAGAACACATAAAATCACAATAATATCCGTAGCTATGTATTACTCATAGGAAAAAGAGTACATCATGTGAGGTTGGTGTACCATAATCTAGACTCGGTACACTCAACCTAGGGATGCACACCATAATAAAAAACTAGTGTGTCATCCCGATCCCTAGCCTATCCTCTCCTAGCTCTGAGAGCCAACTCCCTCTAGCCCTCCCTGAGGTGGAGGCAACCTCGACTGAATCATCGACTACTGAGATGTCATCGATACCCATGATCGAGATCATGATCTACTCACTAATCGAAGGGATAGAGGAGGCTCCATCCTCCACTCTAGAGGGACAGCTACATAGTAAGCTACCTCAAAAAATATGGCCCTCTAAATAGCTATCTCCAACCTATCACCTATCCACTATAGCTCTACCTGAAGGAGCTGCACCGCATCCCCTTCCTAGCTACTCCCAATGATAGCCATCCCCTCAGCCTTGACCCACTGGTGCTCTCCATCCAGCCAGGCCACCTCTCCCTAAAGTTAAGTAGCCTCTACCTATGCTCTATCCCTCTCAGCCTACAGCTGGACCATATATGTCTGAAGAGAAGCTAGTTGTACCCATAACTCCTCTATCCCCTAGCTCTAGCCTCCCACCACTACTGATGTGGATGCCTCCCTAGGGTCTCTAACCTATGGCCCCTCTATCTATGTGGGGGCATCTCTCACCCCTCCCTCTCTAATCCCTACTACTAGGATGGTCTCCTCTACCACCCAGATCTAGACCCATGTCAGCCTCTATCTTAGCACAATAGGAGCCTATTATGCCCTCTCTATGGCCCTATGAGCTACCTCTCAAAATACTCATTGCATGCCTAAGTCCATCACCTAGCACCTCTATACTAGTATGAGTAGGGAGATCCTCTAGGGCATGACTCCTCTATACCACCACCTATACCCGATGGCCACCCCTACATCACCTACCCTTAGGTCAATGTAAGGAGGATCATCTATATCCTCCTCAACCCATATAGTGAGGTCTAGCTCACCTCCAACCCTTACTAGGTCTTGGGTCACCCTTCGATACTAGTAGTCCCCTAGGTCTAGGACTCCCTATAAGATCCTAAACTACCATAGGACTCGATCGAACCTGAATACCTTTAGCTCCCCCCTCTTTGACCTCAGCCATATGATCCTCCTCACCCTCACCAACTCTATCCTATCATCTACCCAACCAGGGTGAAGCCTCCATGGTCACCAGATGAGTTGCACATCTCGAAGCTCATCGATCACCCACCTAGCTAGTGGTAGGTTCCCTACATAGGCCCTCATGGTCCTCTCTAGGGATCTCGACCATATATATGTTGTTGGCCACTCTAGGTCGAGCAATGGTCCTAGTAGTGCTAATGGTCTCTGCACCACGATGTGCTCCCAGCACCACACCTAGAGCAAAGTCATACAAACTAGTCATGTACATCGCTTATACATGATATTGTACAATATCCTATATAAGTAGGCCAACACATAAGGGCCCCATGCGAATCAAACCTCCTGATATCGCATGTCTACTACTACTCCCACCAGTGCCCATGGCAAGTATCATCTACTAGTGTGGCATGTCAAGAGACCAGCCACAACCCCTACGAGCATAGTGGTCAGAGGGTCCGCTCCGTAGCGGCCGACCAGGTCATCAACTACTATGGTGCCCTCTCGCACCTAGTGGGTAAAACCTATAGAAAACCACTGAAGAGTGGTTACCTTCCCTCATGCTCCGTAGACCTCTCTCCCCTGATGGGGATCCTCAAAATCTACCACACGTCCTCTAGTGTGACGGTCATCTCCCCTATCGATAATCAAAAAGTGGAAGTCTTCGGATACCACCTCTCTGCTAGGGTGGTCAACATCACCCTATCCATCTCTATCCATGGCATCCTCACCACATGGTCTAGCCCCACCACCGCTAGCCTATTCCTCTATGCCTACCCTAGAGCATCCAGATCTACCAGAGCCCCTGCCCACCACTCTCGACTCTCGAGAATACCTAGTTGCATTCACAAAATAAAATTTAATCAGTTCCATAATAAAATTAAAAAAATTAAAATTAATTCAACATCATTTATTAAGCATACGGTAATTACAATTTAAAAATTGCACTTCGGGTTTACTTGTTTTCTTTATTTTCTTCTCTTTTTCTCTTTATTTTTATTTTTCTTCTTTTTCCTTAGCTTTTGCGAAGTTGCATCCCATTTTTGGGGTGCACGACTTCACTTTCATGAAATCGTGCCCACTATTTTTAGGGTGTGACTTCATGAAATCATGCCTAATTTCTTTTAGCATGATTTTGCAGCACTATACCCAAGGAAAAATCATGGCCAAGTTGCAAGGTCATGCTCGAGATATGGCACAAAATCCATCAGCTTCTATGATGAATTTCCCAAAAATCCCTCCAAAACCCTAATAAAATTATGAAAAATGAGATAAAATTATGCATGAGGAGAGTCAAAAGTGATCCTTACCCATTCTCGTGCCCTGACCTCACCCCTCATGATCGTCGCTCGATGAACTGGAAGTGCCATCATATTTTCTCTCCCAGAGCTCTATTTTCTCTCCTCTTCATGATAAAAATGAATTAGGGTTTTACCCCTTTTTACCTTTTTAAACCCTATTTTTTGTTTTCTTTTTACCCCTTTGCTTCGCTCGGTTGTTGCTCTCTCTCTCTCTTCTTTTGCGTCAGTTCTTTTGAGTTTTTATGAAATATTACTTTTTCATAAAAACTCGAGGGGGCACCCCGACCTATAGAGGCATTAATGTCCCTAATGCCTCGATTTGCATGTAAAATTAAAAGTGTCTAGAATGACACCATTTTTGCACCACTCCTTTCTTCTAAACCAACCATCCCATTTCTGCTTACTTTTTCCCAGTGTGTGTGCCTACATCCTTTCTTTGATGCATTTACTAGGCCATAAATGCATCAAAGAGGGGGTAAAATGTAGACACAGAAAATTGACCCACTTTCAGTGGGTAATCTTCCTTAGAACCCCTAAGAGGTCCCTAACCCTTGCCTAAGGCAAGGATAGGCCTCTCCTCCCTTAACCTTACTTATTTTAGTGCCTTTGGTGAAATCACGCTCCATCATGGCCGGGCGCGACTTCGCCGGAGCGATATCGCGCTCCGTCATCACGGGGTGCGACTTCACTATTTTTAATTTAATTTTTATTTTATTTTTTTGGCCCATTTAAACCTAGGTCTAAACCCTCCCAACATGTTTTGGCATCGGCTTTGGGTTTATTTTTCCCACCTTTTTCCCTCCGATTTCGTCTATAAAAGGAAGGATGTTCTTGCTTAAATGAGAGATGCAAGTTATATGCGATTTTAATGCGAAATTTTGATTATTGATTAAGCTCAAAATTTTTATGATAGCTCACTCTTCTTCCTTTGCTTTCTTCTACTACAAGCTAACCCCGAAGTGCAAATTTTGGATTTGATCTTCTATTGCATGGATTGGATTGTTGTGTGACTTGGTGGATTCGTGGTGTGGTTCGGAGAGATAGAGTGCCCGCTTGGATACTTCAATTTTCTCTGCCTACTTCTGTGACGTCCATCAGGGTTTGCTTACTTTATTTCTGGCATTTATTTTTCTTCCTGCATTCACTTTTTATTTTTTGTTAGTCTGCAATGATATCGCACCCGATATTAGTGAGGTGCAACTTCGCTTGCCTAGATTAGGGCAAACCAGTCTGCAGAAGCGAGATCGCGCCCTGTCCAGGAAGGGCGCGACTTTGTTGTTGCGTTATCGTGCCCACTCCAGTGCAGGCATGACTTTTCCCGAGAGCACACCGGGGAAATTTCAAGATTCTATTTTCACTATTGCATTCCATTTTGCATTTAGGTCATACTGCTGCATTTTGTTTTCTATTTTTTATTACTGCATTTTTATTTTATGATTAATTCTCCAAAGGTCAATTTTTAATTTTGTGTTAAAAGGTCATCTAAGGGACCTAGGGGGCTTGACTGCTGTGCCTTCAAGGACTGTTACACAGTGGCCTAAGTAGGCCCCCTAATGCTAATCCCATTTTCAAGTGTTTTATGAGTTATTTTGTAGAAATAGGTATTTTTGATATCATTGGACAAGAGGTAGAAAAAGCTAAATCAACCACCAGTCTAGATAAGTGCTCTAATCATTTTATTGGTTGAATATCTGATCTAATTATTGATTCTTAGGCATATAAAAGTGAAAAGCATTTAGTTTGCATCTAGGGATAATTTCTGTGCATTTATTTTGTATGTTTTTGCTTTAAAGGTTTTCTGAAATAAACCCTAGGTTAGTGAGCATTCAAAATAAAGAATCATATTAGGTTAGCTCTTGTATGCCTGCATTCTATTTTCTACTGTTATATTTTTGCATTGTCCTTTATCTTTCCTAGTTTAGAACTAGAAAGGCCAAACTTAGGTGTTTTTCTTAAAACTGAATACATCAAACATTCCTGAATATCCTGAGGACTTGGAGCGAGTCCTTAAACCATTCCTGGTGAACCCTTCCCCCTAGCACCGAGTGTAGAGTACAACATACCCCCGTGGTTCACCCCACAAAAGGTTCTCTCCTTGCGGATCCAACATTTTTTTTGGGAATTGTACGTGGTAGGGCAGTTTTCCCCCTCTACACCACGTCATCGGATATTTTTATTGTAATATATGTACATAAAAAAAAAAAAAAAAACACACAAAAAATTAAAAAAAAACATTGAATTGCATATACATGGCTTTTTTCATATTGCATTTATTTATGTTCCTCACTATTTTTTAGGTTCCGAGAGTTCTAGCATTGATTCTAGTAGACAAGATTTATCCATCTTCCACTTTACCAACCACCATTTTTTCTATTTAATCCAACATGAATCCTGTTGACTTATTCAACCCACTCCATCATCCATATGATTTGGCAAATCCAATTCTAATTAACATGAGCCTTATTTATATGGACCATATTTTCTCACTTCCATCCTTTTTTGAATTCATCCTTTTTGAATAATTATTAAGGTCTTCAACCAACTACATTCCTTTGTTGCCTCCACCTTTACCTTCATCTTTACCTTCAAATCCTGAGGTTTTCTAGGCAGACATAGAAGAGGTTGGGTCAAAAGAGTTTGATGATGTCATAGATGACATTCATATGACCTCAATGCCTCATCAGCTTGAGGAAGGTTCTCATATGTCCACTAAAGATACCATCGATGAAAACCTTAGTTCATATGCAGATAATACCCAAATTATCAAAATTGGTAAAATTTTATCCATAGATGAACAAGAGTAATTAATTTCTCTCCTCAAGAAGGGAATTTTTGCATGGTCCTACAAATACATGCCTAGTATTGACCCTAACTTGGTTATCAACAATCTCACCTTGCTCTCTGATGCTAAGTCAGTAAAACAAAAATTGATAAAGATGCATCCTACCATTGCCTTCATGATCTACTAAGAGCTTCAAAAGCTATCATATGTGGGTTTCATTATCCCCATTTATTATCTTGAGTGGCTTTAAAAGATACTCGTTCGTAAGCCTAACAGGGCAATACGTATTTGCACTAACTTTCGAGACCTTAAAAAAGCATGTCCTAAGGATGAATTTCCTCTACCAAACATTGACACTCTTGTCAAAACTTGTGCTGGCCATGCAATGCTTTCCCTAATGGATGGTATTTTAGGATACAACTAGATTCAAATCAATCTTGATGACCAACACAAAATGACATTCACTACACGTTGGGGGAATTTTTATTACAAGGTGATGCCTTTTGACCTCAAAAATGTAGGTGCTACTTATCAATGTGCCATGATATACATCTTCCATGATTACATGCATAAGATAATTGAATATTATGTGGATAATCTCTTGTAAAAATACAAAACTCAACAAGAGCACATTGGTGTCTTGGAAAAAGTCTTTGATCAACTTCTAAAGCATAATGTAAGGTTGAACCCAAAAAGTGTCTTTGGTGTTACCTCAGGCAAACTATTAGGATTCATTATCTCCAAAAGAGGCATTGAGGTGGACCAAAACAAAGTCAAGGCCAAAAAACTTGAAGGAATTGCATAATTTACAAGGAAATATCCAATCGATCCGTCGTTTCATTGTGCAACTTTATGAAAAATACAGGCTATTCAATCACCTGCTATAAAAGGGGATGACATTTTCATGGATAGATGAGTGTCAACAATATTTTTATGACATCAAGCAACACCTGGCTTCTCCACCAGTATTAACTTCTTATCATCTAGAGGTACCCTTCCATATTTATATTTTAGAAATGAACTTTGCATTAGGGAAAATGCTTGCACAAAAGTATAAAAAAAATAGAGAGCAAGCTATCTACTACATTAGTCAAACATTGGTAAGCTATGAAATAAGATATGTTTACATGGAAAATTTGTGCTTAGTAGTGGTTTTTACCACTAAGAAACTTAGAAATTACATGCTTAGTCACACCATATCTGTCATAGCTCATGAAATTCCTCTGTATTATATGATATCTTGCACTTACAATAACACCCACATCACAAAATTGGATAATGCTTCTCACTAAATTTGATCTTGAGTTCATTATCTAAAAATCCATTAAAGGTCGGGTCATAGCCGATCAGCTTGTGGAAGCTCCACTTCCTAGTGATCAACCCTTTATTATTGAGCTCCCAAATGATTCTGTATTTACTGTCATTGAAAAACAAGAAGATGTTATTCCAAAGGAAGACGTTGATATCAATCTCTTCTTTGATGGTTCTAAGTGCAAAAAAGATCAAGGTGTCAGAGTCACGTTTCATACACCACAGGGGGTACCTATTCCCTTATGGTTCAAAATTGAATTCCAATGCATAAAAAACAATGCTGAGTATGAATCCTTAATATTAGGTCTTCAAGCAACCATAGCTATAGGCATAAAGTGTATTAGGATATTTGGTGATTCTCAACTTGTTGTTCATCAAATCAATAGAGAATACCAATGCAAAGAACCTATCATAAAGCTTTACCATGAAGTAGCAGTGAAATTTCTTACCAAATTTGATTGGTTTGAAATCAATAGTTTGCCATGTTTGACTAATAGATTTGTAGATGCGATGGTCTCTCTAGGATCATTGATTCCAAAGAACTCTAGAGGAGAGGTACATCCATTCATTGTTACAATGATCTCTACATCTACAATTATCTATGCTGAATCTAAGGATGAAAATAATGTTTATTTATCCGTTAAGAGCCATATGAGCCTTGGTCAAACCAAATAATAGCCTTTCTCAAGTTTGGAACACTCCCATCAGACATGTCATGGAATACTAAACACACTTTCAAGAAAAATATAGCTTGTTTTATTCTCTTGGGGGATGTGTTAGATAGAGATGGTTATGATGGAGTCCTCCATTATATCGATCCTATAGAGGCACAAAGAGCCATAGCTGAAGCTCATGATGGTACTTGTGGTGGTCATTTTAATGGAATGGCCATTGAAAAGTGTATTATATGCATGGGTTACTATTTGCCCACCATGGAATGTGACTATTGCACTTATGTCAAGCATTTTCAGCAATGTCAACAACATGCTAGTTTAACTCATGTGCCATCACAAGCATTACAACATATTCAAAGTATTTGGCACTTTTCATAATGGGGCCTTGATTTGATTGGAAAAATTTCACCTCATTCCTCAGGATAACATACATTCATAATCATAGCTACTGATTACTTCATAAAGTGGTTTAAGGCAATTCCTCTAACTAGTATGATAGGACCTCGAATTGTGGAGTTTATACTTCACCACATTATCTATCATTTTGGTATTCCCTTGAAAATCATATTTGACAATGGCAAGTCTTCCAAAAACAAAGGTGTTCAAGAACTTTGTGAGAAATATAATATCCAACATAGTTTCTCAACTCCTTACTACCCACAAGAAAATGGACAAGCTAAGGCTACCAACAAGACCTTAATTGCTATTCTCAAGAAACTAGTCAAAGAAAATTATAGAGATTGGCATACACAAATTCCCTTGGCATTATGGGCTTATAGAACAAGCATTTACACGCCTACTATGGCAACACCATTTTCAATGGTCTATGGAGCTAAAGCAATTATACCTATTGAGATTGAGATCCTCTCATTGCAAATTTCATTATAGGAATTCATAGATGATGATACTGCTAAAAAAGTACATTTTGACCAACTCACGCTTCTTGATGAAAGGCAGCTCAAATATTTAGAGAATTTATGAGTTTATCAAGACCACCTCAAGCATTCTTACAATGCCAAAGTTCATCTATGTGAATTTAAAGTAGGAGATATTGTTCTTAAAGAGAATCAATAAAATACCAATGCATTACCGCACCTTCATGATAAATTCGTGGCTAATTGGTTAGGTCCATACATTATCACTCAAAAAGTGGGTAAGGGAACTTATAGGCTTACCATTCTATAGGGATTTGAAGATCCTAGACCACTTAACATCATCCACTTGATAGAATTATATGCTTAATGTGATTTATATATATGTATATACATGGCTAATACAAAAAAAAACAACATTGCATTTTACGCATTGCATTTCACACATTACATTTCACAAATTGCATTTCACACATTTCATTGCAAACATTGCATTTCACACATTGTATTTTACACATTGCATTTCACACATTACATTTCACAAATTGCATTTCACACATTGCATTGCACATATTTTATTTCACAAATTGTATTTCATACATTGCATTCACAACCATCTTCACACATTTCACCATATTAGGGGTCATTTATTCAGTTTAGATAATATTTAGTCTAATAAAGCTTATTGCCTTAATCAGGGCACCTTCAAATCACCATCCATCACATTGCACCATCCCATAAAGTCCCATTATCATTTGTAAACCACATTTCCATAATCCCTAGGTGTTTTCGATCACTCAACCACTCCTAGTGTTTATATAAAGCTCCAATATATGTCGAGTTTTCTTTAGGACCAAGACACATTTTCACTAAGAAAATCTTGAGTTCTAGGAATTAAATCTAAAACTTTTGAATCAAACACAATCACACATATTAAAAACATCTTGTGTCAAAGAGAGATAATACCATGTTTGGGTTGAACCTTGAAGCGAAAAGAGTAATCCTTGCTTGGCCCATTATGTACATAGTCCAAAAATAAAAAATAGTGGTCTTTACCACTATCACAATAATTTCCAAATACAAGAATGAGTAGTAAGTATAGGGTATATTTCTCATCATACTTCAGTTGAGAATATGATTCTCCAAAGCTCTAAATATTTTACACATCACACACCACATAACCTCAAGTTCTAAGGATAGAACTACATTTCCAATCAGCTGGTTAGGTAGTATGAATTCCCAAAGTTTAAGAGATCATATTCTTTGACTATGGATATAATATCCATCGAGGCTATAGATGATTGATTGGAAGTGGAGTACACTCATGCGTGGTGACATGTCTCTCTTGAAGAGACCTCTAATCGAATAAAAGGACAAACTAGCTTCTTGATTTTATCCATGATATGTTTCATCTCAATTTAATCAAGATGGGTTATTGAAATCACTTGCACACACATTGGTTCTTGATTACCTCAAATCATCACCATACTCATGATTTGCTAAATGAATTCACTGCACACACATTTGGTCTTAGAGAAATTAGACATAATTTAGTGAGTTTATCAGATATCACTAGTATGTTTGAGTCTCTGCAAAACAGTCAGTTTTACATAACAACATCCATGTTCATCTTCCATATCAACATCCATTTTAGTATTCCATATCAACATCCATGTTAGTCATCCATACCAAAATCCATATTATTACAAGAGTCTTCCATTTCACATGCCACTAGTGAGCAAAAATTATGTTAAAAAAAACAATCATTTTTTCCATAAATTATCAATCCGGTAAGTTTATAAAATTACGAGTGTCATGCACAATATATGCCTACAGTGTGGGGGAATGAATCCTTATGTACCTATTTAGTTTGGTGGGGGGTGTTTGTGCATTTTTATCTCAGCCAAACCAAATAAAATAAAGTGCAAAAAAATAAATTATAAACTAAAATGCTGGAAATAAAAGTGCAGGAAATTAAATGTGTAGGAAAATAAAACACAACTGAATTAAAATAAAGTAGGAAATAAAATAGTAAAGCTAATCTACTAAAAATAAATGATAGAAATAAAATAGGGGAGGACTACTACAAGGAGTGGGCCCAGGCTCCCACAGATAGTCCACCCGACTAATTACATCAAGATTACTTTAAGAGAATAAGAGTATTTGCAACTCTTAATAAATTATACAAAAAATGAAATAAAATAGTTCTCTATGTATTTGATCATTGATTTGATTCATCTGGCATATGTTATTATATAATATGCATTTAGATCTCATTACAATAACATATTGGTCTATTTTTAATCACATAACGTGATTTGTTACAGTCGGTTCATACACAAGTATTATTCTCCTATTGAAAGCATGACCGTTCACCAGAAGGATAAATATAATAATCCTTAGGTGTACATAACAAACTAATCCTAAAATAATGCATCCTAAAAATAATGCTTTTAAAAACCTTACAAATTCAACCGGCCAACCGATCAATAATAGAAGTGCTTTATCTTATTCTAGACATGATGCATGATTAGAATATTTTCCCTTTGTCTCATGTGCAACAACCTCCTTAGCCCATTGGTCAATCGGTCAATGTTGACTTGGTGCATCTTCTCAACGGGAGAAAGGCACCTTTATATGGGAGCAAGGCACTATCGATATAAAGGTGCTTGGGATCAAGGCACTCGGGATCAAGGTGCCTGGGATCAAGGTGCCTAGGATCAAGGCACTTGGGATCAAGGTGCCTAGGATCAAGGCGCTTGGGATCAAGGCACCTAGGATCAAGGTACCTTCCTTCAACGGGATCAAGGCACCTAGGATCAAGATACCTCTAAATGTATGGGATCAAGGCACCTCCAAATGTATGGGATCAAGATACCCCTAACTCCTTGGGTATTACCCAAAAGTGGCATCCCTTCTAGGATGTTTTCCACAAAAAAATGTATGGGATCAAGGCACCTCAAATGTATGGGATCAAGGCACCTTATTTCAATGGGATCAAGGCACCTCCTATCAATGGGATCAAGGCACCTTTCATCAATGGGATCAAGGCACCTTCTACCGCAATACACCTTGGCTTCCTTGAAACATAAATATGCCAGGTCCAAGTGGGATGTAGAATGGGAAACACTAGATTAGTAGAAAAACCTACATTTATACATATTTTCCACTAAAAACACCAGTCAAGCATAATACTATATTTTCTATCAATTATATGCACAAGTTATATAAAAATACATCTCAAATTCTAATTAAACCAATAACGATGCCCCTTAAAAGTGTATATAAAATGAGCATTTCTGGTGCTCATCATCCCCCCATGCCTAAATATTGTCACGTCCTCATGACAACAACCCCCTTAGAATAATATACATATATTTTTGTAATAAATACATGGGAGCAAGGCACCGTTGGGAGCAAGATGCCATCGGGAGCAAGGTGCCTCCCACCATTTCTTTATTTTTTATTTTAATTATTCTTGGGGTAATAAAATTATTCTCATATCTGAGGCATGCCATGTGGCTAAATTCTAATGGGATATTTTGACAAAGAGAATTTATGGGGGCATCTACTGGTATTAACATAGAAATGATTTTTAAAATAACTATGCACATAATTAATGGAAAACTTAGTACATACTTGGGTGAATTTCGTAGAACATGGTGTGTATGATGTTGATGGTGTGAAATGTCTTCATGCTTCCTGTAATCATGGTGTACTAGAAAATGAGGTTGTTATGACATTGGTGCATCTTGAAATATTTTTTTTTCATCTGTTCTTCCATGGAAGGGAGCATGACCAGTATCATTCTTTTTCTTTTTTGGCTACCTTCATCATCTTTGTTTTTCTTTCACTGAGCGTTGTTGCACCAGTAGTGAAGTCAAAAACACATCATGACCGACCATAAAATTGTGGGCAAATAGTTAAATCATAGCTACTATAGAAAATTATGAGATCTCTTTCTCCTTCGGGAGTCAAACTCGCAATCCTCACCCAAAAATGTATTGACATGGGGCCTTCAACATCGAGATTCCCATCAATTTATGATTGGAAAAACATCAAAAAAATTTTCATGAACACCAACCATTTCTTGATCTTACCATATCCAGAAGGAATCTATCAAAGTGACCACACTGTTCAAACATAGATTTAGGACCACATCACCACTGCACTGATTTTGATAAATGTTGCCATGTATTTTCCCATTCGAGCCTTCCTGCTACCTCATCGATAAAAACACATCAGCTATCAAAGGGTCACATGTTCCAGTTTTGCATAGTGATCAAATTTGGTGAGACCAAATTTTAAGAAGATGAGTGTGGTCACCTACCGCTACTTTTACCCACATCTAAAACATGTTTGACCCATCTCTAGAACCTCCTTTGTGGTATAGAGTAGCATCATCTACATGTCTTCGCACAAGCTGGCCGCCATTGTCATGATGTACATTGAGGATGAGATGCAAAATGAAACAATGCCAAATCTATTCATGCAGATATCATAGTTTTTTTTATCACGAAGAAAAAACACAGTAGGTGCTAAAAGGCCAGGGGGGAGCAAACATCATAGTTTTTTTCATCTACATCAGAGAACAAAAAGTCAACTGCAACAATTTGAGTTGGTGACTTTAAAACTAGGTGGCCAAGCTGGAGGATTGTCAATGATCCATCCTAGGAATTTGGCTGAATGTGTTGTGTATTGGAACATCTTCTCCACCAAATTGTTTGTGAGAAATAATGACATCATGGCCATGAACTCTTACACTATGACAATAACTTCTACATGATTTTAGATCCTCACCATCTCTTTGCAAAGGTGGTGTCTCCTCCACAGTAGTGAAATTCTATCTTTTCTCTGTAATTTCCTTTCCCACACATTCCAATAGAAATGAAATGCCAACATATGTAAAAAAATTGTAATGTTGGCACTGTGCATTAAAAGTGGAGGCCACGTAGGCCATAATTGATGTCTTTGAAGGGTCCAACCAGGTAATTGCACAACCTAGTATGCAAAAATTTTGTATCCCATATACCACTACCAGAGGATTTATGACAACCAATAGCTCCAAATTTTGAAACACCAAGCACATCATCAACAACACATGAAAATATTTTAATATTGCTTTAACGTATATCTTCTCTAAATGCATTACAAAGATCATCAAAATTAACAACACCTTTGTGCATCATTATTTTCTCACCATGTGCTCCTGAACATGTCACCTTCTTCAATTAATCAAACTTTATATAGTCCTAATACACATGTATCTGAATCAAGATGATCTCCTACTCCGAATTATTTCCTTCATAGGTAGAACTAAAGCAACAAGAATCAAACCAATTACAATTTACTATTACAGACCACACATGTTGTGCAACCTTGTCTGTGTGTTTCTTCATCAATAGGATTCCTGGTCAAATTCGATGGGAATTCTTCTACAAATAAAAAAGAAATTTGGATCCCATCTACACTGTGATCCTTTAGTCTATTTTTTGGAGTGAGGGTAAGAAAAAAATCTATCCATCATCATCTATAGCATGTGTTGGGTGTTTAGGTGTGACGTCTTCAAAAGATACATCATTGAGACTATGTGTTGTTGTTTTTTGCCATTACAAACTCCATTCATATGGTTGATTGTGCTCAAGCACCATGTGACCTACTTGCAGATATTTGACATCTAGTTACTCCAGGCTCCTCCCCTACTTTATTTAGCTACTGGTTGGAGATTTCTCATTTCCCTTCTAGACCAAGTTGGTCCTAGGGAAAGAGGATACTCTCTTCCAACAAGTAGCAAAAAATAAAGCTCTGTTTCTGATTTGCACTTTAACTTGGAGCCTTCTCAAATAGGAGATTCAAGCTCACCCATATAGGTCTACAACCCTCTGATTATCAAGTCTCACACTGAACAATAGGAACCCCCAACCTAGGAAGAAGAAGTTCGATCACTACATGGCATAAAGTGGATCTCCAACCCTCTTCTCAAGGAAGGCCTGTAGCTTATTTTTAGCACTTCACAAGGCTTCATATCTTTCCCATATGCCAGATCCTCCACAAGGTTTTTTTTTTTAAATAAAATATATGGGTACCACTCTTCCAGGTGGAATATTAACACCACTTATTGGTACCTTCCTCTAGGTGGGAAGAAGGCACTGTTGTACTGGGCTGATTATAGGTACTATCTTCTTGGTGGGAAGTAAGTGTATTTTTTTGCATCGTTGCACTCCTAATTACAGGGCACTGAATGCCTATATCTGATAGGCCTAGTTTAATTTGGTTTCCTACAAATTGTACTTAGAGCCATGTCCTACAAAACTAAACACATGAAAGCGGGAAAACATGAATCATGGAACCTGTTCCTGATAGGCCTAGGTTTCCCAAGTTACCTAGAGGTTGCATTCAAAGCATGATTTCTTGCAAAGAAAAACACATGAAAGTAAGAAAATAGGAATCATGGAACCTATGACTGATAGGCCCAAAATGCCCATAGATTGCATTCAAGACATGATTTCCTGCAAAGTAAAATAAAATAAAATTTTATGTTAAGAAAGATAGGTTCTGTGCTATATTTTTGAATTTGGGAAATAACTCCCAACCATTGGGAGGATTCACACAATTCACTTCTTTTTTTACGTATCCTCTTTTTTTTTCATAACGAATGTGTGAACATTCATCAAAACTATTGGTATGGTATGGGGTCTCCCCCATGCCGATGTCTGATCCAATCTTGTAAATGTGAGGTGGTTGTAAATGGAGCCCATTGATTGTTACTCAAACATTGTCTTTGCACTTTACTCTGCTCTTGGTGTAGCATTTTTGGCTCTATCTACCATCTACTCAAGCTATAACAGTCATGCACTTTGAAACAAAATTTCCCCAAGTTCCACAACCACCTTGGGCTAGAAGCCTTTCACTTGATCAAGGTTACTTAGCCTACCTTTGGGTGCCTATGTTGCCAAGGTAAAACTTTGCTTGCTTTCACCTATTTGGACTGGATGCTACATGATCAAGGTACATAAGATGGTTCATATAGTGCTATTACAAAATCCACGTATAGATCTCACTTTATGAAATCTTCACAAACAACTCCTTATTCATCTACATCGCACTTCATGTTGTCCTACAAAACATAAAAAGAAAAATCTAAACTAAAGGCATTAAAATAAAATTCTAACTATTTTTTTTTGTGAACACTGTGAACAACATTCATTGTGCTATTGGTGGCAATAATGAAGGTGGGGTCTCCCCCATACCTACAACTGAACTAGTCTCTAAAAATCATCCTTTTATTTATCAACTAGTTTGATATGTTGTAGCATGAGAAGAGCATTTTCCTCCATGGCCTCAAAACCAAACTCTTTCAACTTATTGGAAAAATGTGCAGGCTAGAAAATGACTATCTATGGGCTAGAAACTAGAAGAAAATATGGCGTAGCAGTATTTTAAAACACATGCTAGTTTCTGATTCACCAAGTCACCTTAAGCACAAGTGAAGAGCATACTCCATAACAAGATGTTCTATTTAAATTTTACTCTATCATTTTTCTTGCTACTAATGTCATCATTAAAAATTTACCAATGTGTTGAGAAAGGTTAAGCCTGTAATTTTTATCATTAAAACTAGGCTTCTTGAGGCAAAATTCTCTAATAATAGTAAATATTTTCAACTATATCAGACCTGGGTTGTGTCATTTCTCTAATTTCTTGAAACCATTGAGAATATGATGGAATTCCTTCATTGCCTAATTTTCTAATTTTTTCAACAACACAATTTATTCCTACTTCTACACTTAATATGGTACATCGGGTTCATTCCCATATTTACTTGAGAAGTTGGTAAATTTAAATTGTTGCCTTATGGGATTCGGCTCTGGTTGTGTTGGTAACTATTTTGACCTTGTAAAAAGGCCCTTGGTGGGCTCATGCTTCTCAGGTAGAATATCTACAGGTAATTTTAAATGGAATTTTTAACTAACCTATGGATCATAACACTATAGTTTTGACACTCCTCGACAATGATGCCAAAATGGTGAGCAAAAATTATGTTCAGAAAACAATAATTTATTTTCCATAAATTATCAATCTGGTAAGTTCATAAACTTATGAGTGTCATGCACAGTATATACCTGCAGTGTGGGGGAATGAATCCTTCTGTACCTATTTAGTTTGGTGGGGGTGTTTGTGCATTTTTATCTCAGCCAAACCAAATAAAATAAAGTGCAGAAAAATAAATTATAAACTAAAATGCTGGAAATGAAATGCTGAAAATAAAAGTGCAGGAAATTAAATGTGCAGGAAAATAAAACACACAGCTGAATTAAAATAAAGTAGGAAATAAAATAGTAAATCTAATCTATTGAAAATAAATGATAGAAATAAAATAGGGGAGGACTACTACAAGGAGTGGGCCCAGGCTCCCATAGATAGTTCGCCCGGCTAATTACATCAAGATTACTTTAAGAGAATAAGAGTATTTGCAACTCTTAATAAATTATACAAAAAATGAAATAAAATAGTTCTCTGTGTATTTGATCATTGATTTCATTCATCTGGCCTACGTTCTTATATAAGATACAACCATATCTCATTACAATAATAGATTGGTCTATTTTTAATCACATAATGTGATTTGTTACAGTTGGTTCATACACAGGTATTATTCTCCTATTGAAAGTATGTCCATTCACCAGAAGGATAAATATAATAATCCTTAGGTGTACGTAACAAAATAATCCTAAAATAATGCATCCTAAAAATAATGCTTTTAAAAACCTTACAAAGTCAACTGACCAACCGATAAATAATAGAAGTGCTTTATCTTATTCTAGACATGATGCACGATTAGAATATTCCTCTTTGTCTCATGTGCAACAACCTCCTTAGCCGATTGGTCAATTGGTCAATGTTGACTTGGTGCATCTTCTCAATAGGAGCAAGGCACCATCGGGAGCAAGGCACCTTTATATGGGAGCAAGGCGTCATTGGGATCAAGGTGCCTTTATATGGGATCAAGGCACCATCAGGAGCAAGGCACCTTTATATGGGAGCAAGGCACCGTCGGGATCAAGGCACCTAGGATCAATATGCCTAGTATCAAGGTGCTTAGGATCAAGGTACCTAGGATCAAGGTGCTTGGGATCAAGGTGCTTGGGATCAAGGCACTTGGGATCAATGTGCCTAGGATCAAGGCACTTGGGATCAAGGTGCCTGGGATCAAGACACCTTCCTTCAATGGGATCAAGGTGCCTCCAAATGTATGGGATCAAGGCACCTTAAATGTATGGGATCAAGGTGACTTATTTCAATGGGATCAAGGCACCTTATTTCAATGGGATCAAGGTGCCTCCTATCAATGGGATAAAGGTGCCTTTTGTTAATGGGATCAAGGAACATTCTGATGCAATACACCTTGGCTTATTTGAAACATAAATATGCTAGGTCCAAGTGGGATGTAGACTGGGAAACACTAGATTAGTAGCAAAACCTACATTTATACACATTTTCCACTAAAAACACCAGTCAAGCATAATACTGAATTTTCTATCAATTATATGTACAAGTTATATAAAAGTACATCTCAAATTCTAATTAAAAAAATAAAAATACCCCTTAAAATTTTATATAAAATGAACATTTTTGGTGCTCATCAACCACCATTTTTGTGCCCCTGATTAAACAACAATGCTATACATGGTCAAGTAAAATCTAAATTATGAATGATCATTAGAGCATTAATTCATTTGCATTCATACACATTATCATTGCATTATCATCCATTACACATATACACATGCATTCACATAAAGCATAACAAAAAAGTAAAATCCATGAATATATATATATATATATATATATATATATATATATATATATATATATATATATATATATATATATATATCACATGTAAACTAAATGCCCCAAAGGCTATATACAATGGAGCACCAAGGCTTATATACAAAAAGTGCATATAAGCACTATCTATCACTTATAAGAGGACCCCTGTGACCTCGAAGGAGCCCTAGACCTAGAGCCGCTATGCCTAGACTCACTATACCTAATAGTCCTAGATACAGAAGATGAGGGTCGATATGGCAGCCCAATGTGGTGCTACATCAATAGATCCTCCAACTCATAGATGTATCCATCTCGGGACTAAAGGTGTAGTACATCCTACCTCTAACGATGGTCCCTCTGTGTTAGCTCTACATGGAGCCTTATGATGTTATCCTTACCTCCACCTATAGCCATCCATACCTCTAGATCCACATGCAGTCGAACTATCTTTACATCCTAAGCTACTATATTTGCATCTCGCTCCACCACCATCTGCTTGAACCTCATCCAATCCTCCTCACTCTGGCTTGGATGTCTCTCTGGAACCTCCTCCATATCATCCATGTCATCTCCATCACCTCAAATATTTGGAGGCTACTTTACTGCATCCCTAGCCTATCTCCCTCAACTACTAGATCAAAGATATCTGTGATGTTTATGAGCCTCATCTACCTCCTCCAACTAGGCCTCTACCTTATCCTCATCTCCACTACCCTCATCCACTACTAAAATAGGTACCTAGTATGGTTGTGCAATGAACCATACATCATACTCAGTATTAGTCCCCACATCATCCACATCAGGGAGATCTATCTCCTCATCATCCTCATAGGTCACCCTCCATGCCTCAGCACAAGGCAGAACCATGTTATCTTGATTGTTCATGTATAGAACTAGTGCCTTAGGAACCCCTTATCATAACCTAAACTATCATAGCATCCATAAGAACTAGATCAGCTCCACCTCACTCCTATGCCTCCCAACCACCCATCTAGCCTGTCAAATCCTCCATAGTTGCTTCCCATTATCTATCCAACTGGTACCTCACCATGGTATCCAATACACTTGAGTAGGTATCAACCTTACCCATAGATCCTTGTACTCCTATATAGTCTAGATAGGATGACTCAGCTGCACCTCCTTAGCCACTTTCCATCTCAAATCATATGGTTGCTCCTCACACCACACCTTAGTAGGCAAGCCCATAGGTCGAGTCGCACTAAAGTGCTCCCAATCCCAACACTATAGTAGCATACTACATCCCAATTCCTTTTGCCTCTGCCTCATCACCTCATACAACTCCTAGTATAGTTGACCTAGTAGAGTAGGTACCCATGCATACACCTAAGGATCATCGATCATATCATATACCAACCTTATCATGTTCCACGAGAACCAATAACCAGTGTTTTTCAAGGCCACTATGTTGGCCAACATGAACATGACTAAGGTGGTCAATACCTCCAACTCCATATTCGCATACATCACCAAGTACCTTATCTCTCCATACTTCACACTCAAATCCCACCATTGATCTCCAAATATCTGGCTAATCTCATGCCCCTTATCGTGTCCAACCTTGACACATAATCACTCCACTAGTACTTTAAGGATGTGGTATACATCCTCAAGAGTCATTGTCACCTCACTAGTAGGGAGCTGAAATGTCCCCTATCTGGATCCCATCTCTCTACCAAGGTAGAGATATATCCCTCATCAGCCCTTACTACATCAATCTAAGCTACCCAGGTCAAGCCCACTTTCTCCAACCACTTCCAATGCTCATCCAACAATACTTTTCTCACCCTTGGTATGAGAGGTGAGAACCAATGTCGGGCCTCCAAGATCCTCAACTACAACACAAAACATACACAATGCACACACATTGGTGTTATATTCACTTACATAATTAAAAAAAAATTGCACAAGTCCAAACAAGAGTGCCAAGGGCACTTATCTCAACCACCTACATTGCTACTCCTAATGTCGTATCTGCACCCTCTATCACCATAGATTTCACTCCCCACACTTCTTCACTTCACCTCACTTCTCCACTCACTCACTCCTTCAAACACAACTTATAGAATTTGTGAATGCAATAATGAATCCAATTTCACTTTTTTAGACTATTTATAGCTATTTTTGGTGCATTAGAATACCCATGGGCATTCACTATCACATTGAAATGCTAACCAACATCTACAAAGTGGTAAATTCTTATCAGCATCTAAGCATGTTAAGGATGCTAGTCGACGTTTGGCTTCAAAATTTATAAAAAGACTAAAATAATAAAAAAATATAGCTTACCTCCATAAAATCACTCCACATTACATCCATACATTCATTTCATCATCATATAATGTTTTATGAAACCAAAAATCAATTTGGGAACTTTATTTTTTCTTACAACCAAAAGTCACAAAAATTGCCTTATAAGCATCAAAATAAATCAAAATGGTTCGAATTTTCACAAAATGACCACACTCATTAGCATAATAATCTACTTCATAATTTCATTCATTTTTATGATAACATGGATTCATTTGGGTGGATAACTTTTATTTACAACCAAAAGTTGTAAAATTGTCCAATATTGCTTTAAAAATGCTCCAAACCAATGCAAAATTTCACAAACTCATGGAATCCATTTATCAATGCATTTTCATCATCACATATTCATTTCAACATCATCAAATCCACCAACAATTGCATTTGCATCAACATTTTCCAAGTTCACATACAATTTCAAGTGAACCTCATATCTAGTGGTCATTTATCTCCTTGGTGATTGCAGTGGTTGGTTATCTAGTGGTATATTTTGATTTATATGAACATTATGTATAACATAAACAATAATAGGTTAAGTTTCCATCTATCATTAGAAGAGTAAAAAGGATTTTGGAGCTGATACATAAAAATTTCTTTGGACCTATGTTTATTCCATAACTTGGAAAATCATTGTATTATGTTTTATTTGTAGATGATTTCTCAAGGTACACATGGATACATTTTTTTAGAATAAATATAAAGTCTTAATAACGTTCAATGATTTTAAGGCTTTTGTAGAAAACTAGAAAAATAAGAAGATAAAGGTGTTACAAATAGATAACAATGGAGAGTTCTATGAAAATAAATTTGATTTCTATAAGCAATGTAGAATAGCAAGGAAAAAAATGAGTCCATACACCCCTCAATAGAATGGAGTTGCAAAAATAATTAATAGGATATTTATGGAAAAGGCAAGGATCATGCTCAATGGTGTAGGGTTAGCATAGGAATTTTGGATAGAGGTAGTGGATACTACATGTTACCCGATAAGTCAATCACCTACATCAGTGTTGTAATCGAGTTGTAATATTTAGAGAGTTAAAAATTGCTCCTATGCGGGAAGAACAACTAAAAGAGGAAGAACTAGAAAGGTGTAGTTTTAGTTCATGGATGAATAATCTAACTCAATAGAAAATGATGAACTAGATACTCAAACCCTAATCATGAGAAGAATAGTTCAAAAAAGAAGGCAACCAAAAATGTACAGTCCATTTGATCTTCATTCTATTCTTATTTTATTTACTACTAATTATGATCCTAGAATTATTAGTTAGAAAATTGATGCACAAGAAGGTGAGTTCTAGAAGAAGACCATGTTTCATGAGATGAAGGCTTTAGATAAAAATAAGATATGGGGTTTCGTAAATTTTCTTGTCAAAAGAAAACCATTTGGTAGAAAATAGGTATTCAAGAAGAAGATCAATGTAGAAGGTAAAGTGGAGAAGTACAAATATTTCCTAGTAGAAAAGAGATATTTTCAGGTATAGATAATTGGTTATGGTGAGGTTTTCTCCCCTATTGCTAAACTAACTTCTATTAGGTTTATTTTATCTATTACTACTACATTTGAACTAGAAGTAGAGCAAATGGATGTGAAGACAATATTTCTACATGGGGACATAGAAGAAGAGATCTATATGTTTGAACTAGAAGGTTTTATAGTAAAAGAAAAATAGGTCTTGGTATGCATATTGAAGAAATATCTTTATGGTCTAAAACAATCACCTAGGATGTGGTATAAAATTTTTGATACTTATGTATTAGGACTTGGTTTTTTATGAAGTAAAATTGACCATTATGTGTACACCAAATAGGTTGATAGTCATTTTGTTATTATGGATTTGTATGTTTATGATATGTTATTAATCAGAAATGATAGAGAAATCATCAAGGATTTTAAGTATCAATTAATTTGATATAAAGGATCATGGACCTATAAATTTTATCTTGGGCATGTAGATCAAGAAGGGTCAATAAAACAAGAGATTTTGTTGAATCATAAAAATATGTTGAGACAATATTAAAGAGATTTAATATGCAATATTGTAAAAAATTCAACTCCCATTCCTTTGGGTGTAAAGCTATTTGTAGAATAGTGCTCAAAGACACAAGAAGATGAAGAGTAAATATCTCATGTTTCTTATGAAAGTATTTTTGGTATTTTGATGTATGCCATGGTATATACCAGACCAAATATTATCCATGCAATGGGAGTTCTAAGAAGATATATGTCAAAACTAGGAAAATAATATTGGAATATTGTAAAGCAAGTTTGTAGATACTTGCATGGCACATCAGAGTATACAATCTACTATAAGGCAAGGGATGAACCAAATAAGGTATTGAATATACTAGGTTTAGTTGATGTAGATTGGGTTGGAGATCTTGATCATTGAAGATTTATTAGAAGTATTATATTATTTTGTACCTTGCAAGATTAATGTAAGGACCACGTAAATAGTTTAGTTTAGAGTGTTTTGAATATTTGAGTATATAGTGGGTGTCATGTAAGTAAGTATAGAGTTATGTAAGTGAGGTGTTATGTAAGTATGGATTTATGTAAGAGTTTATCATTTAGTATGTGCAATCATTAGATTTTTTATCCTTATATGGATATGTGGAGTCAATAATAGATTTATTATTATGTGGTATTTATCCCATGAGAAATATGAAGTGTTATATCTCCCATGTATATGAGGAGATAAAAAATTTATGTGAGTAGAAATTTCAAGGGTTGTGAATGTGAAAAGTCTCATATCCATGTGTATATATAAAAAAGGTAAAGCAATATAATTAGTGTAGCAATGAGATATTAAAATATTCATCAATAATATTAGTCAATAAGTGTGATATTGAATAAATATATTTGTGTGAATTTTCTATGTTGATCCTATGGAAAATATAGTTGAATTGTTATTAGTGGTATTAGAGCCACATTATTTTTTTCATATAGAGCCACACTATATACATTTTGTTAGAGCTGATGAGCACCAGAAATGCTCATATTTTTGTATATGTACTAACGGTTTTTGTGAGACATTATATCATGAGTTGTGTATTTTATGAAGCATTATGTATATATTTAATAAAATCATGTGTATTATCTAATCTGTGTGTGAAGTGTGTTGTGTGTAGCTATTTCCCTAATTTTGTCATCTTTTGCTCAGTCGAGGTCCTACATGGACCTAGCACGGTTTTGCTTAATCAGAAGGTAAACTAAAGCATGTGCCTTATTGTCAAATGTGCCTTACTGAGGTAGGCACCTTACTGAGGTAGGCACCTTACTGAGGTAGGCGCCTTATTGAGGTAGGCACCTTACTGAGTTAGGCACCTTACTAAGGAAGGTACCTTATCAAGGTAGGCACCTTACTCAAGTAAGCACCTTACCAAGTTAGGTGCCTTACTAAGGCCGATGCTCGAATTATGCATGTTGACCGCAACGGCTACAGAAGGACCCTGTTGACCACTATTCCACATCATCTGTGGGAAACTGTGGATGGACGAGTTATCCCAGCCAGAGTTGGTGAACACATAACTACTTATGAGGTCGAACCATAATGAAGTGGAGATCATCCGATTACTAGGAAATGATTCAGATTTGTTTATCGTGCACTGGTTGTAGTAACCGAACTATCCCAGTTTAGGCTGAACTGAGATATTGGTTGTAACAAAACTTTTGCAAGAAGATATATGTGTAGTATATAAACACATAGAATTACCTATAGTAGGGGAGACATATTTTATAGAGCATTATTGTATGTGATATTCCATTGCATTATTAATAAATTTCAAAGTTTGTTAGCCGCACCTCATTTGTGAGAATTATCGGACAGGATCTGCTTGGAGATTGGGCCCACTCCAAGCTAGTATTCATACCCTCTTAGTTATTTACATAATTTCATTATCCATGGTAGTATGTTTATGTATTAAGCTTAATCTTAGTTATCTTAGAGGTGTGTTTATTTATAAGAAGCATTTTCATTTTGTGTGTTCATTTTATTTGCATTATTATTTATGAATGATTTTTATTAAGGTGGATGATCTTATTGATGTTATACAAATACCCCCCAATAGTAGTTGAACGTATCATCTCTAAAGTGGTAGTGTGACTAGTCTCAACCGTGATGCCTCACAAGCTTACAAGTTCCATGGATTGATCAATTAAATGAGAAGTGTTATGACAAATATAGGATAAATTCACCAGTGCTTGGCACCCAAAATTTTGGTGTTGTTGATAAGCAAGCATCACTAAGAGACTATTTATATTACTCGTTAAATACCTTCAGATTGACCTTGTATGAGTCTGCCAAGAAAAAGAGGACCTGATGGTCATTTTATAAAATAGAGTCTACCAAATCAGTCAGAGTCAGCAAAAGACTTAGAATTTGAACTAGATTCTCTCGACTCATCGCTAATAATCCACTGGAGTCAGAGTCATCACTTTGTGTTGTAGACACCTAAATTGTGTCATGCTTAGGGGAGCTACTCACATAGACATATTCATAAGATCATAAGACATAATATTGGACTTTCCAAGCATCAACAGTGGTTCTCACCACTCATTTGGGGCATTTTCAAGCCATCCAAGCCTAGCTACTCAAGCCAAGAGTAGCAAGATCCTAACCACTCAAGCCTAAAGTGAATAGACCTTAGCCATTGTAGATGATAGTGACCATATCTTAGTCTCTACATACGATAGTGGCTAAACCCTAAAAGCATTTTTTCCAAAAAATATGCCTAATCATAGGTGGAAGTGATAGTCTACATGCAATAAATGTGAGCGGGAGTAACTTTGCATTCCTTTTCATGACCTGTTCACATAGGAGACTTGAT
This sequence comes from Wollemia nobilis, assembly GCA_028583015.1. Taxonomy (NCBI): domain Eukaryota; kingdom Viridiplantae; phylum Streptophyta; class Pinopsida; order Araucariales; family Araucariaceae; genus Wollemia; species Wollemia nobilis. The sequence goes on from JAQPPZ010003276.1 coordinate 3,076,295, forward strand.
TTTGCATTTAAACTTTAGTTACTCCAAGCATAAACAAAGGACAAAAGCTTCTCATGCTAATGACTAGTTCACATAAGAGACTCAAGTTGGCAGTTATATTTTAGATAACTGGCTTCCAAACATAGAAAATAAAAGAAGCTTCTCATGCTAACTTACACTACGCATGAGAAATTCATTCCTAGGGCTTGCACATAGACCTAGGGTTTCACACTATAAAAGTTGCAAGCCTAAGTGTACCAAGACACATAAAGATAGAAAAGAAGACATTTTATCGAGGGGTTAGATATATACATATTTTATCAATATTGGTAATTGAGGAGAGTTTTTTGAGACTTGGAGAGTTTCATTGGAGATCACGAGTATGAAAAAACCCTAATGGATTGAAGAGCATAGAAAACATTATTTCAACATCGGATATAAGCTTTGGTCCATAGCTTTGGAGTAAAGATAACGAGAGTCACTTTAGCAATCATTGTCTTGGACAATGGCTTGCAGGCTTAGCTCAGATTTTTAGACATTAGATTCATTATTTTAGCATATCATTAGCATAACATCATTTCATTTGTTTGCATCCATAGTATTAGTCTAATTTGTATTTGCTTTCATTTGTTATATTCAGTACTAACAACCTCATCTAGGGAGGCATTCTCGGGCATATAAGCATATGTTGTTGTTTCATTACTTACAGGGCTACAGGTTCATCGGACAAAATCTGCAACATACGAGAGCAAAAGGGATCTCTCTAGGAAACATACCTGGAGAAGGAGGCATTTGTAAGCCCTCATACATTTTTGTGTGTGGAATCGGGAAGCTTTTTGAAAGCGCACCATCTATTTGCAAAAGGGGCACTCTTTGCCTATTTGTAACCTTATTGTATCAAAATGGGTATCCCTAAGAGGGACCGACATGTAACCGAGTTTCAATACAAATAAAGAGATCCATATTTGTTATTTCTATGTTATATGCTTTTTCATTGTCTTCCATTTCATCTTGGGTTTTTAATAACATTGCAAGTAGAGTAAAAAAGCGGTGTGTGCATCCTAGGGTCACTATAGATGGCGATCATGGTGGGACCTCCACTGATTTTTTATTTTTTGCCAAAATAATAACTTAATTTTGTGTGTAGTTCTAGCCGCTTTAAGCTACAGTGGCCAATAGAGCTTTAGCCACTTTGAGCTACAGTGGCCAAGAACCAGCCACTCTGGTCAACAGTAGCCAAAACTAGAGTGCAACAGAGGTCAAAAAACTGACTCTCTGAGCTAGATGAAAGGTGGTACAAATTATCTAATATTTGTATAGCTTTCTATCTGCTTTTTTGTGTCAAAAATAAAGAACTTAAAGCACATTTATGTTTGGAAATTGAAATAATAAAAGGAGAAAAAATTAAGTATTTCGCATATCTTATATCTTCTTTTAATTTTCCACTAGGCGTTGCTAGGAATAATGGCTTATGCCTAAAATGTTTGCCCTAGAATCCAACGTGCTAGATATTGTATGTTGATTGCTTGCTTTGAGGCCCTGCTAGAGGCCATAGCTGCACAAAATAAAGTGCGCTCATACAAATCATAGTAGTTCATGCATCTTTCTAAATATTGAAAATTATTTCTACACTTAGGCATATAGGAAATATTCATTGTTGCTATATGATGCACTTTATGTTACAAAAGCTTAAAATGAACACCACACACACACGTCTCATTTAAATATTGGGAAGTTGGATTTCATCACCAACCTTTCAATTCAATCTAGTGACGTTGGAATTCATCTCCTTCCATTGGTTTTCCCTATAGAGCTTCCTAGAAATGGATTGAGAAACTTACTTATAGTGACACTAAGTTACTTGTGCTCAAACTATCTCCCACTGTTGGAAAAATCATTGGTTTAGAGTGGAAGAGCTAGGCGAACCCCCCACTAGGTCTTCAGTGGTGTACCCTATCTTATTTTGAGAAAATCATGTTTGGCATAGGTATACTTTATTGTCACTATGGATGAGTCTTCTCATTATTAATACAAGAACAAGAGCAAGAAATCAAAAGAACACATCAAAATACACCAAATAGTTTAGGGTACACTTAAATCGATAATCAAGATAAACATTTGTTTGGTATTGTGTGGCTATTCCTAAATTGCAACTTAAAATATCAATTCATAGACAACATGGTCAAAACAAGAAGTAAACACCCTCGATCTGATACCGAGGAAGAGACTGAAGCAACTCATACCCATAGGCAAAGTCATAGTAACATTGAACGACCCACCCGTAAGACCATGAGACATAGCTCCACAAGCCTAATGGGTGATAATTAAACCCTTGGGGGATCTCCTCGAGAAATCCCAAGTAAGGAGCCACATCATGGAACAAATTCATATAAAAAAAAAAGTCTTCACAGCCATCCTCATCAAGGAGACATGAGGAGACCTCAAGGGCCTCCTCTAAACACACAGAAACATCTCAAAGATGTGAGGAAGCTTCAAAGGCCTCCTCTTCGCATGGACATAAAGAAGGTTCTAAAACTAATTATTCACATAGAGATGACGAGACTGCTACATCTCCATATACATGGAGAAAACATGTCACAAAGCCTTCTTCATCAAGAAGACAAATAAGAATTGCAACACCTCAAGACTCACAAGAAACATATGAAACAGGGCTTCCCACTGAAGGGCAGGAAACTAGAGCTACATCTAGCCATGGGAATAAAATAGAAGAAACCCTTCATGAAAAAGGAAATATTCTCATAGAATAGAACCTCATAGGAGTGAATGGCACCCCATGGGACTAGCCATAGAAAATAAGACAACTAGACGGGTTGGATTGGTTTCCTACACAAAGAACTGTAGCTACTGATAACTTTGCATTTGGAAGCTCATGAACTATGACTTCTAAACACATCTCCTAGTCTGGGGGTATCTCAGAGGAACCCTACAGTAATACGTGGAGTCTGATCATAGGGATACACAATAGTATATTGAACAAGTCACATTAGCTAGCAAGAGTACAGATACAATAGAAACCTCCTCAAGGAATCTAAAAGTCAAGACAACAAGAACAAAGTCAGATAAATATGAGTCTTCTATAACAATGCAAATTGATCGAATGCTATGGTTAGAAAATGCATTATGTAAGGAGTGAGATCTAGTGGAAGCTCTTGAACAAGATAAACAAAGAGAAATGCTCTTGCACCAACATGAGCAACATTTAAGAGAGTAGGCTTAGTGGATAACTCTTAACAATTTACAAACAAATGGTGGTGACCACCAAAGAACTAGACGTGCTAAATCACCTAAGGAGAGGTGCACTAGACAAGATAGCCCACAATGAAATCCCCCACCGAACCATGAACATAATCCAACTAGTAGGGAAAGAGCAAACACAACAAACCAGGATCGCAATCCTGAGTCCCTTCGAAGGAGGAAGGAAAATGGAACGAATCAAATGGATAGAAAGTTACCTTCATTTCCACTACGGCTAGGCCTAAAATAGGAGGAAATCCATGCATCAAAGGCATTTTAAGAGCTTGTTGAAAAGATGAAGACCTTTGAGAAACAAGAGGCAGCTGGGAACTCACCAACATTAAGAAAAATACACAACCAACCATTGTGCCCATCAATCCCTAGCCCTCCATATCCTATGAAATTTAATATGCCTAGGTTAGAAAAGTTTAAGGGTGAAGAGGATGCACAAGAGCATGTCACAAATTTTATCAACATCTATTTTCATCTTGAAGACAATGATGTTCTCATGCTAAGAACATTCATAATGAAATTTTTGGGTGTTGCCACTCAATGGTTCAACCAAATACCTAAGCATAGAATAACCAACTTTGAACAACTAGTAAATGCATTCTTAAAGTGTTTCTCCTTTGGTGCTAAAAATAAAGTGAACCTTTCAGACCTGGCCAACTTGAAACAATATGATGATGAGCTAGTAATGGATTATGGGAATAGATGGAGAAAAGTCATGGTGAAATTATCATTCTCCATTTCCATAGAAGATATCATTCACATGTTCACCAAAAGTTTCTCTAAACACATCTCCCTATTTCTACAACTTCAGCAGTATCCTTCATTTGAGGAAGCTTTGGCACAGGCCAAGCTCATCGAAGAAATAAATGTAGATGAGTGAACCATTAAAATCAGAAACAAAAATGAGTGGAACAAGAATGGTAAGAATGACAAGTATAAACAGAAGTAGGACAACCCTACTCCAATCAATCAAGTCGTATTAGCTACACCCAAGTATGGGAGTGCACAACAATCCTAGAACTATCAAGCACATCCCCCACCAACTAATTATGACCAAAAGAACAATCTAGGAATAAATTGAGAATGCAAGCCACCTCATTATTTCACGCCTCTAAAAAAATCAATGCAATCAATCATTAATCAGTTGAGCAAGACCAGGAGGATCAGATTTCTTGATATACCTCTTATAGATCCCAACCATCCTAAGCCAAAAGGATATAGGAATGATCAATTTTGCCCTTATCACAGGATACCAAAGCATGACATTGAGGCTTGCGTTGGTTTTAATCATCAAGTGCAAAACATGATTGAGGTGGGAGAAATCAAAGTTGACAACCCACTAGCTCTTGATAATAGAGACATGGGCCTATACAGAAACCCATTACCCAATCACAAGGCCCCTTGATATCAAGGGGTCCAATTCAATCAGGTTTGAGCTAACATACCTACCCACGGATGTGTTGGGATGGTTGATATTATTAACATAGCAACAAGGACTAGGCGGTATGGTCAATCGCAACCACCTGCAACTCCCATGAACATCCCAATTGCTCCTAGGCAAAGGTAATACAACCTTCCAGGTCCACCAACGTGACCTGTGGTAACTATTCAGAGTATATTGGAGCAAAACCTATAGACGACTCCAGCTAAGTTATCCATCTATGAGCTCATACAATAGTCCCCAAAGCATAGGGAGACCCTAATAGATATGTTAAGGACAATTGAGCTCCAATCGCAAGATGCGAATGCATTCACTCACTTTGTGGGATAAGTACAAGAATTCTAGGAACCTGTAATTCGATTATATGACCATGAGATTAAGACAGTTATTACTGCCTTACTAGACCCTCCGCTAAATATTGTAGCGACAATCAACAACTTACATTTCAATAGGGTCTTGTTCAATACAGGTTCATCGATAAACATCATTACAACAACTGCAATAGAGCACCTCAAGATCCCCACATCCAATATCATTCCAGGAGCTTACACATTGAGAGATTTTAATGATGCTTTATGCAATTCTGTGGGAATGATAGTCCTACCTATAAATGTGGGGTACAAGACCATTCGTGTGATGTGTCATATCTTGTAAGGAGCTATGCAGTACAAAATCCTCTTAGGGCATCCTTGGATAAGGGCCATGAAATGTGTGCCTTTGATCTTGCACCAGTGTGTCGAGTATGTGCATGAAAGCAAAGTCTATATGGTTCTGGCTGATGAAGAGCCTTTTAAATATGTCAATCAAGTGGACATCCTAGGAGAATTTGTAATCCCTTCTACCCACCTGTACGTAGCACCTTCATCCCAAACCACATAAATGGATAACGAAGACAAAGGGGTAAGAAAAGACCCATGCACTTAAACACCTCTTGGTGCACTCAAAGTAGTCAATGCTTCTAAAGTACCATCAACATCAAAACCAAAAGACAATAAAAACCTAAATGCACCCTTAGCCAAGGAGGAAAGTCCCAAGGAAGTGCCAACTGTAGCCATTGCTGAAATGCCAAGTCCTATGGAAGAGGAAGATCTTCAAGATCAAGATGAAGATAGTGATTATCACCCTGCTTATCCAGTGTTATCTGTAGGGTCATCCATGTCATATGTATCAATACACTTGGAAAGCACAGGCATAGGGGAGTACCTTGTATAGAATATTACCTTTATGCCTATCATCAAGTCTACACAAAACATGGGAAGACATAAGGACTTGAGGCTACCAGTGGAAACAGTAGTTCCACCTAGAATCCCTTCCAACCAAACCAATTTTATTTATGCCAGCCTGGACTGCACCCATAAGTCTTCAGACATAGAAGAGGATAGTGATGAATTATTCATGGTCAATGTTTGTTACCTCTCTAACCCCGAGTTTGCTCTAAGCTACTTTGAGCATTGCCATTGGCATGGCTATGGCCTTAGCATATATGAGCAAGGGCACAAGAGTCCATACAAGCTACAATATCAGCTTCCCTCTGACATATTTAGCCTAGGTTATTATATTGGAGGTTGATATGACTCTCTTGCAGTGGCATTGGATATATTAAGCTTAGGGTTAGGAGAAGACATTGATTTCATTTCTTATCACCCCCTAAGAATAGGAAATTTGAGCAACATATAAGTGGCCAGGGTAAACATACCGCCACCAAAAATTTATCATCCAAACATCTCAATTGATTCCACCCTAATAGGGTACAACTCGTGGGATGAAGAGAATGGATACGAAGCAAGTGATGATGAGGCACAACTTGGCTTAGCCTATCAGGGGCCTTGTTATTTATAAAGATTCACATGGTCCATCCACGATGAGAGTGGGTATGCATCAAATGAAAGTGACTATGAATTAGAAGACTCAACATAAAGAGCCTACTTAGGCCTAAGCCATCAACCCCTAACTTTGGGGAAAGAGACAAATGCAAATGGATTATTTATAAGTGATGAAGAATATGAAGGTGAAACAAAGATGGTCTACTTAGGGCCAAGACATGATCCCCTTGTCTTAGGGCCATATACCAATGCTAACAGTTTCTAGATAAGTGAATGACTTTAAGGATGAGACAGAGATGGCTTATCTTGGACCTCACCACTTGCAGAAAGTCAACAAGCTAGTAGAGAGAGAGGCAAAACTCCGTGCTATAGACCCTCATCTACTATTTATGGGGAGACCTATTGACCTAGACACCATTCATCGAATGGTTAATTCCCATCCACCTACATTGAAAGAGCGATTAGAGCCCAATGATCTTATTATCCACCCTGCTCATGGGCCAGATCCAAAAATTCCCATTCCTTCATAACCTCATCACGAGTATGGAAGGGAAACCCCTGAGATAATATTTCACCCATGTGGTCCTGGATATTTCATCCCATCCATCAACATGATCTCCATTGATTTGACCACTCCACTTCATAATACAATAGATCCTACCAAATCATTGCATCTTGATGTAGAGGCTATTGATTGGAATCTTGCTAATTCACCCATAGAGCTTGAAGATCTCTTCCCCATTGAAGATATGTTACAACCATTCCATTTTGCATCAGGTTGTGCGTATGATGTCTTCCATGTTGATTTGGAACCTGACTCACTAGGTCCTATAAATCCCATCGATGACACTCATTTTATACCCACGCCTCATCAACTAGAGGATGGGTCACATATGGCTATAGAAGTGACTTTCGAGGTGGACATCATCAATGATCCCACCCAATCAAGGAAATTCAACTTTAGATAAAGTCTATCTCTAGAGGAACAAGCCATCCTAATTCCTATCCTCAAAGAGAGGCCAAATATTTTTGCTTGGACTTACAAAGACATGCCAGAGATAGATCCAAAGTTAGTCATTCACAACCTTTCATTGGAACCCATGAAGAAGCTAGTCAAGAAAAAGCTGGGGAAAATACATCCAACCGTCGCTTTAATGGTAAAAAATAAATTGCAAAAACTACTGGATGTAGTATTCATAGTTTCTATAGACTACCTTGAGTGGGTGTCGAACATGGTATCCATGGGTAAACCCGATGAAAGAGTCTGTATCTGCATAGACTTTAGAGATTTAAATAGGGCAACATCAAAGGATTCATTCCCATTGCAAAACATAGATGCTCTTGCAAATGCAATCGCAGGTCATGAGATGCTCTCCTTAATGGATGATTTTTTCAGATACAACCAGATTCAGATTAAGCCCGAAGATCAACATAAAACAACTTTCATTACTCCGTGGGGAACATTTTGTTACAAAGTGATGTCATTCGGTCTCAAAAATGTTGGTGCCACATATCAGTGGGCCATGACATACATATTCCATGACTATATGCATAATATCTTAGAATATTATATGGATGACTTACTGACCAAGTCCCTATTGCGACAAGAGCATGTCGAAGTCCTTAGATAAGTATTTGATCACCTCATAGAACACAACATCTGATTAAATCCTAAGAAGTGCGTATTTGGTGTAACTTTTGGAAAGCTTTTGGGATTCATCGTATCCAAGAGAGGAATCTAAGTCGATCCTACAAAGGTAAAGGCTATACTAGAGATGGCCACTCCTACCAACACTAGGCAGTTAAGGAGCCTACAAGGCAAGATAGCATCCATCAAAAGATTCATCACACAATTATTAGATAAATACCGACCTATGAATCAGTTGCTATGCAAGGAGGTCCCCTTTCATTGGGATGAAAAATACCATCGAGCCTTTGCAGAGATCAAAACTTATCTAGAAACACCACTAGTATTGGCTCCACCAAGGCCATACATACCATTTTTACTATATATATTGGCTACTGATTTTGTATTGGGCATCATGTTAGCCCAAAATAATGCACAAGATAAAGAGCAAGCCATATATTACATTAGTCGCACCTTGGTGATTTATGAGCTAGGATATGTGTATGTCAAAAAGTTGTGTTTAGCAGTGGTCTTTGCAACTCAAAATTTGTGACACTACATGTTGAGCCATACAACCTACGTCACATCAAAATAAAATCCTTTGCAGTACATGATGAGCAAGACATATCACAATAGACGTACTGCAAAGTGGATAATGCTATTGACAAAATTTGATCTAGAGTTCATAATCTAGAATTACATCAAGGGATAAGTCATAGCAAATAAATTAGTAGAGGTGCCTCTTGAGGATAACAAGCATCTCACTATAGAATTACCTGATGATGCAGTATTTGCATTATCAGATCTTCCAAAACTTGAATAACATAAGAAAGAAAGAGACATGTCATTTTTATTTTATGGTTCGAAGTGTGAACAAGTAGGTGGAGTAGAGATTGTCTTTATCACACCATAGGGTGCTCCATTGCCCTTATCATTAAAACTAGACTTCTCGTGCACAAACAATAATACAAAATATGAAGCATTGATCCTGGGACTCCAAACAACCATAGCAATGGGCATTAAAATATTGAATATCTTTGGTGACTCCTTGCTCATAGTAAACCAGGTCAAATGACTATTCCAATGTAGGTGCCTATTCCTGAAAACTTATAAGGAACTTGTTGACACTTACCTAGCTCGTTTGGAATGGTATGACATCGAGGCAATCCCTCATATGTCAAATAGATTTGTAGACACTATGGCTTCTTTGGGATCCTTAATCCCTTAGAATCTATCTACTGATTTTATAGACATTCATGTGAAAGTGCTTTCACACTCAGTAATACATCATGAAGCTTTTACCAATAAATAATCAGTCAACATGATCAACATCAAGCCAAAGCAGTATTGGTCCTTTGCAGCCAGAGATTTCTTACAAATGACACCTTGGGGGTCTTTGATATCCCAAGGATGTTGCATAACTTTTATTATTAAACATGAACCATTCACCAATATGCAGAAATATCAAATCATTCATCCACAATATATTATCCACAATAACAATCCACAAATGAGAGAGAGATAGATAATACCCTTAAGGAATAACTCCACAAGATCTCCCAAGATGAGAGGCCACTTCGTGGGCACAACGATTACATAAGATTCTTCTTCAATGATATCAATCCTTACAATGACAAATATCTCTTCTTTATATATCCATATTCTTATTCTACTTTGGAGAGCCTACTACTAATATTATATTATATTAAAATATAATATAATATTATAATACAATCAACCTTGGGTTATGTGTGGCCAATGCCAACCCTTATACAATATAATAATATATCCCCAAATATCTATTCCTAGGTACCCTACCATGCCACCCTCCTTACAAATGTTTCATCCTCGAAACATATGAAGAAACCTGATAGTATGATTTGCTAAGCAATGTTAGTAATTGGTACCAATCTCACTCGTCCATCCATCCAAGTGAAACCCGATGATGCTGGTACGCCATTTTGTTACTTGAGTATCCAAATCTGCTTCGTTGGCTCCACGCTTCTGCTGTTGTATTTTGATAACTTGAATGATGGGTCCACTTGTTCCTTGATGCTGATGAACCATGCTGAAAACCATGATCACTATGCTTTCTTTGCCAAACACTGCCATAGTTGGTGCCCTGCTGATTACATGTAGAACCATAATATTTTTGCCTTGAACCATGCCTCCAATATTGTTTTCGCTCCTGGTGGTGTGGATGGCGATATGGTGCAACCTTTACTTGATGTTCTACCTTCGTTGACTTTTCAACCTTTGGCTTCATTGTTTTAAATTCTTCTACACATTGTTCTTTCATGTTATCTTTGTTTGGTGTGTCCTTGTGCTCTTCTATCAAATATTCCTTGGACTTTGTTGCTGCTATCGCCTTCGTGGATTCTATTTCCTGTTCTTCAATTTGTTCTTCTACAACCACTTCTTGATTTTCCTTGTATCCTTGCTCCTCAAGCTGAGAAATATCTTGCAATGTTATTTCCACTAAATTAGTTACTACTACTTCTTTCATGGACTCTGTTGCTACTATCGCCTTCTTGGATTCTGTTTCATGTTCTTCAATTTGTTCTTCTACAACCACTTCTTGATTTTCATTGTATCCTTGCTCCTCAAGTTGAGACATATCTTGCAATGTTATCTTCTTTTTTATGTACCATAACTTCATAAAATTCTTTTGCACATTAATGTTAATAGTACCCAAAGAATCTAACCAAGGATAACCAAGAACAATATCCTCATCATCCATCTCAATAGCATAGAAATCTGAATGTAAAACATATTTATCCATGGTGATCTTCAAATATTTAAAAATCTGAACATTCTCACCCTCTAGTTGTATGTCCTTAATTTTTGTTGCTTGAACTTGCAATTTCTTAGCCAAAGCAATATTAATAAAATTATATCTGCTACCAGAGTCAATGGAAATAATAACATGTTCCTTTTGAATGCTTCCATGAACCTGCAAAATAGACTTTTTATATTTAAACAAATTCCTTTGTCCACTTTCTAATTTATCTTCCACCATAGGTATGGTTTCCTCTGTCTACATATTGACATCTTTTTTATCTTCCCTGAAATTTTCCTTTTTTGTCTTGAGTAATTTTATTTCTTTTTCATAGTCATCGATCAAATCCCTTAGGTGATCTACATAATATGGGTCCCATTTACTCAAGAATGCATGCTTCACTTCCTCCAAAGTGTATTCATTATTTGTTTCTTGACAAAAATTTACCAACCACAAAGAAGCTTTCCCTTGAAGAGAGAAACTAAGGGAGTATTTCCAATAAGGATTACTATGATTTCGATAGACAAAATTTTTCCACCATTCCATAGCATCAATATCATCTTCTCCAAAAAAATAGTGGAGTACCATTGTTCATGCCCTAATGCAACTAGGGTTTTTTGATAATAAATATCATGCCCTAATGCAAACTAGGGTTTTATGGAAAAAAAATATATCTTCCCACCAAGTTGAAGCTAAAAATCCCAAATACAACTACATCTATAATTTTTTTTCTTCCAAACAAAATAAAGTGCAACTGATTTGCTTACCCGAACTAAACAAATTGTCTTTTGAAAAATTCGCGACTTGAAAATTCGTCACTTTCCTTGTTCCATATGGCTGAATTAAAAAGGTCGTATATCCTTCAATACTGCTCAGATTCCTTCATATGACCACTCATTTTAAAGCTCTTCAAATTCTGCACAATTTGATCCAAGAATCGCCTCAATCGGATTAACTGTCGCAAAGATATGGCTTCTGAAAGATGAGGTGTTTTTCTAGAAAAAATTTGCAAAATTCGTCACTATCCTTGTTTCGGATGACTAAATTCAAAAGGTCGTATCTCCCTCAATACTGCTCAGATTCCATATATGACCATTCATTTTAAAGCTCTTCAAATTCTACATAATCTGATCCAAGAATCGCCTGAATCAGATAAAATTGTGCAGAGATATGGCTCCTAAAAGATGAGATGTTTTTCCAAAAAAAATTGCCCTAATTCTAGGGTTTCACACAAAAATCCCCACTTTGCCAAAATCGTTGCTCTGATACCACTTGTTACATAACTTTATTATTAAACATGAACCATTCACCAATATGCAGAAATATCAAATCATTCATCCACAATATATTATCCACAATAACAATCCACAAATGAGAGAGAGATAGATAATACCCTTAAGGTAGGGCAACACCAATAATAATCCTTAAGGAAGGAATAACTCCACAAGATCTCCCAATATGAGAGGCCACTTTGTGGGCACGACGATTACATAAGATTCTTCTTCAATGATATCAATCCTTACAATGACAAATATCTCTTCTTTATATATCCATATTCTTATTCTACTTTGGATAGCCTACTACTAATATTATATTATATTAAAATATAATATAATATTATAATACAATCAACCTTGGGTTATGTGTGGCCCATGCCAACCCTTATACAATATAATAATATATCCCCAAATATCTATTCCTAGGTACCCTACCAAAGGACCTGTGGAGTGTGGTGCAACCATACACCATAGAGTTGTTCCTCAATCCATGTTCACTAGCTTAGAAATACAGGAAGAGCAAGCCATATTTTCTATAGAAGTCATGGCTTATCAAGATTGGATTTCCCAATCGTAGGACTTCCTGAAGCTTGGAATAGTACCTCAAGGTTTGTCACATCTTGAAAGGTGAACGTTCAAACAAAAAGCAACAAGATACATCTTTCTAGGATAAATCCTCTATAGATGAGGATATGATGGAGTATTACTTCGTTGTCTTGAGCCCTAGGAAGCATCCTAGGCAATTTTGCAAGCTCACAACGACACATGTGGAGGGCATTTCAGTGGCATGGCCATCATTAAGTGCATCTTGAGAATGGGTTACTATTGGTCCACCATGGAAAGGGACTTCTATGAGTATGTAAATAAATGTAATAAGTGCTAGCATCATGTAAATATAACGCACTTGCCATCGCAAGCCTTGCAACCCATCCAGGTAGCATGGCCATTCTCGTAGTGGATACTAGACTTGATTGGGAAGATCTCACCCCTATCCTCAGGCTGACACACATTCATCATAATTGCCATGGAATACTTCACTAAATCGGTAGATGTGATCCCCTTAACATCAACAACTGGACCAAGGATTGCGGAGTTTATACTCCACAATATCATAAGTCATTTTGGGGTCCCTTCTAAGATAATATCGGATAATGGGCCATCTTTCAAAAACAAAAATGTTCATGCTTTAATGAAAAAATACCATATTCAACATAGTTTTTCAACACCTTATTATCCACAAGCAAACGGACAAGCATAAGCTTCAAACAAAACAATAGTTTCCATTTTGAGCAAGACGATGTAAGACAATCACAAGGATTGGCACATACAGTTGCCTCTTGCACTATGGGCATATAGGACTAGTATATGGATGCCCACTGGGGAAACACCCTTTTCACTAGTATATGGCACTGAGGCCATCATGCCACTAGAGTTAGAAATTTTGACTCTATGCATAGCATTAAAGGACTTCATAGATGATGATGTCACATGACAAGGATGCCTTAATCAGTTGATGCTTCTTTATGAATGTTGAGTCAATGCTTTAGATCATATTCACATTTACCAAGATCACCTTGCATGATCTTACAATAGTAAATTCCACCTAAGGGAATTCAAGGTTGGAGATCTAGTGCTCAAAGAAAACCAACAAAATTTGAATTTGTTGTCACACCTGCGAGACAAGTTCATGGTAAATTGGATAGGCCCATACATGATTTCACAAAGAATGGGACCTGCAGCATATCACCTTATATCATTAGATGGTGTTGAAGAGCCTGAACCTCTCAATATCATTCACCTAAAGGCATTTCACACATAAAATTCAAAAACATCCAAATATGTCAAAAACACAAAAACATTCAAATATGTCAAAAACACAAAACAAATCATAAAAACATAAAATTTCAAAATACAATCAAAGGCTCCAAGGGCATTCAAGACATGTGGTCAAAATCAAATCAAAAATATCCAAGGGTATTCAAACTGCTTGGTCAACTTCAATAAAAAAGCTCCAAGGGTACTTCATGCTACTTGGTCAAAAACCAAAAGCCCCAAAGGCATAATAAGCCCTTTGGTCAAATTAAACAAAAATACAAAACAACATAAAAATAAAAAATACAAAACCAATTACATCTCACATTTTGCATCCACATCATTGCATTACATTTTCATATCCACTACAATTGCATGTCATGAGAGCTTTAAAAGTGATACCTCAGTTTATCACACAAATCATTCAAATCCATACCTCCATCAACACGTGTGTAATTGTGTTTTTCAACACAACCATTATTTGTTGCTATACATAATATACTAAGGTTTCTTCGGTTAATCAACCACACCTAGTGATCTTATCAAATTTTATGGAAAACAACTGTGATTAGTAGAAGGTAAGGTCTAGTTGTGATAATGCCTTGGATATTCAAGATCCCGTAACTAATTGAAACACTAAAATCCTAGCCGGTACAAGGAAAAGATGAAAGTTGCAAAGCGATCTAGGTTACCTTAAGTGAAAAGAATTTTCCTTGCTTATTCCCCTGTGCAACCTGTTTAAAGGTGCTAAGAATTGGCAAAAGGACAAGCTTTACCCTATCCAAATCCCTTTCTTACATAAAAATAAGAAAAATACCAAAGAAAAGTACATATTCAAAAGGCCAAACATACAGTCCAGATTTCAAAGCAATAATCCAATAATCAAATCAAAAAATAAATAAAAAATCCTAGCTCAAAGAAAAATCAATCACAAAATAAACAGTGATTTTCATCACTACATATGAGAAAAATAAACAGTGGTTATCATCACTACAAAAATCCTAGATCAAAGAAAAATCAATCAAAATAAATAGTGATTTTCATCACTACATATGAGAAAACATCCAAAACCAAAAAGAATCCAAAAGGGAATAAAGCTTGAATCCCTGGAATTCTCAGCATTGTACAAAATTGGAAGGAGAAATCCTTACGCATGATGTTATGTCTATTACAATTGGTTCATGCATTTGTGTAGACCAATGTTTGAATGTGTATGAGCTAGATTAGGTAACCTAATATTGCCTATTGGTATAGTCCAACTAAGTCCAACATAAGGATGATATGAACACTTGAGGATCCCTGATCTTAGCAATGGGCTAAAATAATCTTGCTTGACATCAAAGGAAATGCTTGAATTCTATTTCAAAATATACAATCACTTGCACACACAAAGATCATGAAAAACCAGGTCCATGGTAAAAGCCTTACTTTTCAAAAATCTAAGTGGTCAGTAGATAGTTGTTGATAGGGTAACTAGAGTGTTTGAATCTTCGAAAAGCACCAAAAATTCTTACATAGCAACAAATCATAACATCATTCACACCATCACTTTATTTATAATATTCTATAAATTAGAGGGTATCAACATCATAGGAAAGATACTGCATATATATTAGAAATAGTATATAGATGGCCACTAACTGCTTTATATATTTTAATTTACAAAAACTTATTAAGAAAATACATTACACACCATTACATATCATATATGAATACTTAATCAATTCTTATGATAAGAGTGATTATTTAAATTCATGATTATTTTTTTACTTTCTGTGGTATCACCCATTAAAATTGTCAAATGTCATGTGCATTCCTTATGTTTTAAGTGATTAGAGCATACAGGTTCGTTTATACCATCCCATCACATAAGTTAGATGCATACAAGTAAAGCAAAATTAAAACATGCATTTAACAATAACATCATATCCACAAAAACAAGTCATTAATCATCCATAAACCACATCATAAAACATGTAGGCAATTTTCATTTGCATACAACCATGAATTCACCATTTATCAAAATTCAAAATACATCGCATCATATCATCAAATCATATAAGCATCTACACATCCATCTAAGCATCTTCAATATCATCTATCAGCTAACATATTCATCGAGTCAGCATATTACCATCATCGCATCATATCATAAAATAAAATAACAACAAAATCATAAGCAATAAATGATACACATAATAAGTCATAATGCAAAGATATCATAAAAGTATGTGTGTCAAGTCCATGGATGTACAAAAATTCCCGTGGGCTACAATCATATAGGTCAGTCAACCTCAAAAATGAATCAAGGACCAAATAAAGCATCAATCAAATACCGGGCTTGAGCCCCCCGCATCACCTCCTCTAGTGCCACCTCCCCCTATGGTGGTATTGTGAGTTGAATGATGTGAACCTATCAATCTCTCTGTCTAAGTTTGGGTCCCCTGGCTAGGACGGGTGAAAGACTACCTCAAGGTGGAGCTCCCACTGACTTGCGAACCACCTACACTGGGTGGCTCCATAGGGATAATCCCATGCCTCCTAAGCTGCATATGAAGAATGGTGATGTGATCCACATGTCCTCGGATCCGCTCCTCATACTCATCCAACAAATATTGAAGCTATCCCACATCTGCTCCTGAACCTACCACTGGAACCTCTTGTGGTGTAGAAGGAGGAACAATAAACTGCATCCTAGCACCACCACCCCAAATAGTAGCCTACAGAGCCTATATCTGTGTTTTGAGTTGCTCAATGGTAGCATATTGATATTGTACCTAGATCTTAGTTTCTTGAAGCTCAGCCTCAACCTCATGTAGATGTGCTCTCAGAGGAGAGTCTCTCTCCTCAGGATCTAACTCCTCCTCAAGAACATCAGGATCCCCCACTACGAATTGCTCTACTGATTGGCCCCATACCTCGATCCTGGATTGGACTCTGCATCCTATCAGATCTGCACCATCACCCCTACCATTATCCTCGCACCCTAGGCTATCGACACCATGCCACATCCGATCAGCCCACCATTGACTGCATGCCTCTGTAACTCCCCCAGGCACTCTAGGATCAACAACTAGGACATCCTCCTCATCTGAAAGCTCTATAATCTACCATGGATGTAGGTCCCTCTCTACTATGAGACGCTTGTACAAGAATAGTACCAGGGGCACATCCTGCTACAACCCATACTAACAAAGAATCTGAGAGTATAAGAAGTACTCCCATATGGTAACCTATTCATCATCCAATATCTACTTGTTTGAAAACAAAATCACTTTTGGTCCTTCATATTTTAAGTGAGACTATGCCAGGACCAGTTTGCTCAACAACTGTCATTGATACCCTTTTCCATGGGGTTCCCAACATGGATAACTTTCATAATTTATTTTACAATTGTACTAGTCTCCTAGGATGCAAGTCGATTAAAGTGATTGAGCAACCATTTAGGAATTCCATGTGGGAATTAGCTACAATCATGAGTGGCCTCAAGGATAGACTCTTTTCTATTTTTTGCATTTTCTTCTTTGCATTTCAATGATGCCAAAAGACACTTTCTTCAATATCATGGAATCACCCTAAACTTGGGGTAACCAAACTTAATTTTGACTTTCCAAATCGAGATACATCTTACATGATCATGGCATATAAACTTGGTAAAAAACCCTTTAATCCATTGGGAAAAAATGACATCAATTTACATTATTCATATCATTCGCATTTACATCATACACTTGCACTTGCACCATTCAACTGCATTTTTCACCCATAATTCTATAAATTGGCTTGTGAGAATCATTCTTCACTCATTAACCAATTGAGGGGGTAAGCTACACATACAAATTTTTTATCTTCAAAATCATCTTTGTGCTCCAAGGAAAGAAATTTTCTTCATCATGCCAAATTAGGTGTCTTACACAATGCGGTACAAAAAGGGGTATCTGTAGACACCAAAATCTAGCCACTTGTCATCCATTCGTATCCTCCAATCATAGCTATCCATTATTTATATATATGTATTTATTTAATATATATAGATATTAATATTTTATATTTATATTTATATATATTTAATAAATATATATGTATTCCCTTTCCTGGTGCTTTCAGTGACGTAAAAGGTTTAAAATAATAATGGCATGGTGGTTATAGGGGTATATTTTATGAAGATATATGTGGTAGCTTTCGGGATGGACATCGTAGAATACTGTGGCAGCCATAAAAGTCAGACAACCCACCCAAATTCATGGTGGCTATCGATTCCATCGTGTAAATTAAAAAATAATAATAATAAATATATATGTATTTATATGAATTAATCCTAGCCCTCTACCACATTTTAATCTTAGCCATCCATCCATCTAAATCCATGCCATTTATCCAAGCTTAATCTCCATCGTTCCTCATGTTTTAATCTCGGTCGCCCATTTTGTGCTGTCAAAACCCTAACATGTTCAAGGGAAAATTATAAAATATGAGTCATTTTGATGAATCAAAAGCTTAATCCCTTAAGCTCTCTTAGTATCTTTAAGAAATTCTTAAACCCTTATAGAGTCCATGAAAATTTGCCCTAGTCATTTTGCTATCTTCCTTGCCCCTCACCGCTACCATCACATCGCCCATTTTCACTGTTGCCAATCCCTCGAAGACCAAATTTGGTTTTGCCTCATTTTCCTCAACCCCTGAATGCCCTCCAGAGTTCACAAAATACTTCTAGGTATTTCTAAAAACTTTTTGGGTATCCACAACCATCATCAAACACCTCCAGGTGTTTCCCATAGTAGAGTTGTATTCCTACAACCCTCATGCGTCATTCAAGCATTCACAAGAACATCGATGATAGAAGTAGAAATAAAAATTAGCATTTGACAAGGTAAGAATATTCAATGCATTTTATTTACATTCTTGCATTTTTGTTTTTAGTTACATTCTGTAGCATCTAGGGTTTATTTGTTTTATATTTTTGAGGGCCTCACATAGTGGAGCTCTCACAGGTGCTTCTAATCTCTTTTTGTTGTTTTCATGTTTGCAGGTGTAGGAATCATCTTTCTAGAAGTTGTTGAAGCTAGGGTGGTCTCGTAGGGATACACAAGCCCACCCACAACTCTTGTTTGGATCGAAGATGAGCTAGAAGACACCAACTATTCATTGCACTAGGGTTTCAAAACCCTAGCATCTTGTAAATTTGTATCAAAAGCATTGTAAAACCCCATATTGGGGCATATTCATTGTACAACTCAGACATCTTCTCATATTAATAAAAGTTATTTATTTTTTGCAATCTTGTGTTGTTATTGCTATTTTGTTACTTTATCTTTGCATTGGTGTTGTTTGTTTTTGGTTTACAAATAGCATTCCAAAATAAGGTGGGATATCAACGACAATAATTTATTTAACTACAATCAACTCCCAATGTTTTTCCATAGTCATTACTAGTATTTTAGTATGCCCATAATATTGACTTGTCTCAAATACATTTGAATTGGTCTACTAGTCATTACTAGTCATTTAGCATGATAATTATTGCTACTCCTAAATCATCAATGCAACACTTCAAAAATATAATTTTCAATATTTAAGGTGATGTGAAATAGATGTGGTTTCATTATATTTAAGTTTTGGAGAATTCAATACATCTACCACATTCACTTGTATATATTCAATATCTCGTGCCATTAGGTTCTACTATGCAGAGGTATTGGATTAACTATTAGTGGTAAGAGTTTTCACTCTAGCACAAATTTGTTAGTGTTTATTTAGTTTTTTCTAAAGAAAGTACCTCTAAGTTGGTAAATCTAAAAATTTCATCATGCTCACTTTTTCTATGGTCTTTTTCCATTCTTTAGCAATGTTAAACCTCATTCTTGCAATATTTTTTTTTTTGAAAAAATTGAAAATCTTGAATTAAAACAATGAGCATATACAAGAGGGAGCCAGAACATCCCTAACAGGAACCCAAAGACAAGAAACCTCAGCAAAGAGCGAGAGGGGAGCACAACCCAACCCAAAGCACAAGAAGAAGGCAAGGCACGAAATCGTGACATGTCATGAAATCACGACAGTCAAGCCGACCGAGGCCATAACCGCACCACAGGTCACGAAATCGTGACGTGTCGCAAAATCACGACGGACGAAGCCAGAAGCCCCCAACCGCAAAAGATGTCACGATATCGCGATGGAAACCTTACAGAGCAGACATTCCATAAAATTGTCACGAAATCGTGACACAAAATCCAATAGCCACCATTGCGCCAGAAGTGTCGCGATTTCGTGACATGTCGCGAAATCGCGACAACCAAATCCAGCGGCCCCCAACCACAAAATATGTCGCGATATCACGACGAAAACATCTCAAAGCAGTCAGTCCTCATAATTGTTGCGATATTGCGATGCATCCTCCAATTGTCACCTTTACGCCAAAAGTGTCGCGATTTGGCGACATGTCGCGATTTGGCGACATGTCGCGATTTCGCGACATGTCGCAAAATCGCGACAACCAAAGCCAACAACCACCGACCACAAAAAAAGTCACGATATCATGACAAAAACCTCACAAAGCGGTCAACCCTCAGAATTGTCGTGATATCGCGACGCATTTGCCACTTGCCACCATTGGGCCATAAGTGTCGCGAAATCGTGACAAAAAGACCTTTCTGCATCAAAACATCCCAAGTGTCGCGAAAACTCGACAGGTTGACCACTTGATGACCAGTCTTCAAAAAAGTCTCAAAATCACTACTGTTGTCCTCTGTGATGCCCCTGCAGCCAAAATGACACGAAAATGTAGCAATTTCAAGCCAAAGGTCCCAGCGACATAACATATCGCAAAAAATAGACATCTTCCAACCGTTAGTTGCAACCACAAAACCGGTCGCAATATCGCGACAGCAACTAGCCAAAGAGCGCATTGGCTCGAGATGTCGCGATATCACGACAGGAAGTCTCCAAAGGCTGTAGCGACGGATCCTGTCGCGATATCATGACAGGTTGCCACCAAGGGTCGCGACATCACAGAAGGTCGCAAAAACGCGACAAAAAACTCCCTTAACACAGAAGTGTCTCATTTTCTCAAAAAGTTAGCAAGCCCTTGTTGAATCACCGAATCTTCCATAGGCATATTACTGTGTAGCTGAACTCCAACCTCCTCCGCACCCATCTTGGCGAGGAAATCAGCCGTCGAATTTGAGTCCCGATTCACATGGATAGGGATCACATCCTCTAATTCCCTCCAAAGGACTTTGATTTGAGAGACTAGGATCTGAATCTTCCACGCTTTCAGAGCAAAATTTCTCAAACAATCAAGCGCACCAACCAGAATTTGAGAATCGGTCTGCAAGATAATCTTTCTATATCCCTAAGTGACAGCCCAGAAGGAAGCAACTTTGATGGCAAAAGCTTCGGCTTCATTATTGGTGGCTCTTCCCAGGCCCTGCAACTCCCAGTAAAGCACAGTTCCAGTGTGGTCACGGCACACAACACCGATTCCGGCATTTCTCGGATTTCCCTTTGCAGCTCTGTCCGTGTTAATTTTAATCCGACCAAGCTGGAGGGGGTTTCCAACTAGCCACTTTTTCTCTACCTTGAGCCACAACTCTCTCTTCCTGAGGATCCAGCTCACCCATAATATCTTCTGAAGTAGTAATGCAACCGTATCAGTGACTTTGCTCCAGATAACCTGCCAAACACCATCAAGGGAGGAGAAGGTCTCTCGAAAGAGACGGGCATTTCTTTCCAACCACACTTGCCACCAGATGAAGAGAAGACCAAGCTCCCACCCCAATCGGAGGGCTTTTGATTTAAATCTAGCTTTCTTCCATCTTTGCCAAATATTATTTCGAGTCAGAGCACCATTACTCTTAAGTTTGAAATGAGAAAACCAACGATGCCAAATCGACTCGTGAAAGAACACTCGAACATCAAATGGTCAGCAGTATTTTCATGCTTAAGACACAAAATGCACTGGGAAGGACCAATAATTCCTCTCGATTTTGAGATTATCATAGGTGAGAATGCCATTATGCATAAGCTGCCAGGCAAAGAAGTTCACTTTCGGCCAGCACTTGGAATGCCAGATTTTCTTCCAGTCTTGAACCGGAAAAAAATGTGGAGGAGGTTCTGGGAGAATCTGATCATAACCATCCTTCACAAAATAAACTCCAAGATTCCCATGACCCCAAGCTAATTCGTCCTCTTCGTCTCTACCCGTGAGAAATCTAGCAGTCAATATGGTGGAGAGAATGGTTGCCAGCTCCGGAGGGATAGTGACAGGCCACTCCTCAAGATGCTTAAATTTCTTGAATTTGAACTCCCCCAATTGACTAGTGAGGAAATAGTTCTCAATAGTAACCCAACCCTTGGATTCTATGGCAGTTTTAATTGGAAGCAGCTCAGGATGCTCAACAATGATGGGTGGAAACTGGTCCCAAGAGTCAGTCCAGAAGCGAGCTTTGTCCCCTCTCCCCACTTTCCAGAACAATTGGTCTTTAATAATTTGAGAACCCAACTTAAGAGCTTTCCAAACTAGGGAACCGTTGCCATCCATAGGGAAACGACTAACTTCAGAGGGATGGACTCTACCCAAATATTTTTTGGTCAAGATTCTACTGAATAAAGAAGATGGCTGAGAGATCCATCTCCAATACAATTTACCCACTAAGGCTCTGTTGTTGAGTTTAGAGCTTCTCAGACCCAGTCCTCCTTTTTATTTAGGCTGAGTGACTTTATTCCAGCCAACCAAGGCCCATTTCCTACCACCTTTTGCTCCTTCCCATAAGAATCGTCTAGCCAGTTTGTCCAACTCTTTCCAAATAGAAAGTGGGGCAGCCAAGATTGAAAATTTATAGATAGGCATGGCCTGAATTACTGATTGTAAGAAAGTTAAACGGCCACTGTAGCTTAACCATTTGTGAGACCAATGGTTCATTCTATCTTTGATGCCATCCAAAAGATCTTTCCAAATATCCTTTTTCAATTTCTTGTAGTGCAAAGGAACTCCCAAGTAGACTATAGGAAGAGAAGCTCTAGTGAAACCCAAAATCTCTAAAATTCTGTCCTGCAACCTTTGGTCGAGGTTGAAAAATACCACTTTAGATTTTTTGTCATTAATAACTTGATTAGAGGCCCTAAGGTAAACAGAAAGAGAGTCTCTGATTCCCCTGGCTTCCCTGAGACTAGCCACTCCAACCAAGCCAGTGTCATCCACAAATTGTAAATGAGTCAAGACTTCTTCACCAACCTTGATACCTGATATCATGCCTTGAAGTCTTCTTCGCACGAAGAGCCGACCTAATCCCTCAGCTAAGATAAGGAATAGATAAGGCGAGCAAGGGTCCCCTTGTCGAAGACCACGAGAGGCTCCAAAGGGGGGGGAGGGAATCCCCTTGATGAGAACCGAGTAAGAAGGCATGGAAACATAGCTCATAATCCAGTCTATCCATTCCTGGGAAAATCCAAAGGTAGCCAGCATCCTTGACAGGAAACCCCATTCCACTCGATCATAAGCCTTAGACATATCCAGTTTGATGAACATTCCTTTGTTACCAGAAGTTTGCATTGAGTGAATAGCCTCCTGAGCAAGAACCACTCCATCCAAAATCTATCTACCCTCAACAAAACCCCCCTATTCTAAGGAAATGATGTTGTGGAGAAGAGGTTTAAGAAGTTCAGCTATAATTTTTATGATAATTTTATAAATCACATTGCATAAGGCAATGGGCCTGAAGTCAAAAATGTGAACTCCTTCCTTCCCCTTTGGAATTAACGTGATGAAGGTGTGATTTAGAGCCTTGAGCATTCTCTTATTAGATCTGGATTCCTCAGTAACAGCCAAAACATCTTCCTCCAAGATATCCCAGAAGGCCTGAAAAAAATCAATAGGAAAACCATCTGGACCTGGAGATTTGCCTGTGCTCATTCCAAAGACCACATTTTTCAATTCATCCCGGTCAATAGGTCTGAGGAGAGCCTGATTTTCAGCTGGAGTGATAATAGAGGGAATAACAGCAAGAACTTCATTTTGAGCCCCCACATCTTGGTCCCTATTTTTTGCAAAAATCTTGGAGAAGTAATCCACTGAATGGGAGTGCATGCCTAGAAGAGTATCAAAGGAGTGCCCATTTTCATATTTTAAAACTGCCATATTATTCATCTGTCTTCTAGCACATGCTGAATGATGAAAAAATTTAGTGTTTCTATCTCCTTCCAATAGCCAAGAATTTCTAGCCCGCTGCCTCTAGAAAATTTCCTCTTGGTTATCAATGGCCTCTACAGCTTTACGCAAGTCATCATCTTCAGTTTTGAGCTGTTCAAAAATTAAACCTTCCCTAAATTGTTTCTGCACCTCCTCCCACTGGGCCAACAAGGGAGCTCTTTACAGCTGGAAATCCGATTTATTGGCATGCCTCCACTGTTTTAGTTTAATTTTGACAAAAAGAAGCTATTTGTGAAATTTAAACATCGCAGTCCCAAAAGGAGGACGACCTTCTTCCCACCATTGCAGAAATAACTCGTGAAGGTCCTCCTTCTGGAGCCAGAAGTTCTCAAATCTAAAAGGTTTGTGGAACTGCCCTGTCTGAGTCCCACCCATCAGCATGATGGGAGAGTGATCGGAAATAGGGCCGTCCAAAATCTGTAATTGCACATTCCATTTAACAAAAGCCTCCTCTGAGACTAGGAAGCGATCCAATTTTACCTTGCAACAGTGTGGATCCCTTCGTTTATTAGTCCAAGTAAAAAAGGATCCAGGCCCTTGAACATCAACTAGGTGAAAAGCCTGCACCTGGGCAATCAGAAGCCGATCCCCCGGGTCCAAAATAGGGGAGCCACCCTCCTGCTCCCGAGCAGATAATTTGGCATTAAAATCTCCAGCAATGATCCAGTCAAAAGCTTGTCTTGAGGACCTCATGTTGTGAACTGCTTTCCATTGTAGCCTCTGGCCATCAAGGCTTTGAGACCCATAAAAATTTGTAATTAAAACTTGCTCAGCTGTGATATTATTCCTAAAAATATATGTGAGAACACCCCTCCAAGCTATGTGTTCTAGAGCAGACCATTCCAAGTGGTTCCAAAAAGTAACAATTCCTCCTGAGGCACCTTTAGCTGCCACATCCATATATCCAGCTCCCCTCCAAATTTTACTAGCTATTCTACACATCAGATCTAAAGACATTTTTGTCTCCTGAAGGAGCAAAAAGTCTATTTTACCCTTCCCTATGAGTCTTTGAACAACAGATTGATGGGTTCTGCTGTTTAAACCCCTAACATTCCAAGATTGAATAATCATTGGAAACCTTGAGAGCAATATGAATCTATTGTTCTCACTGATCCATCAGTGACCAACTTGTCTCCTTGCGTTGCTATTAGGTCCCTGTTAGACTTCCTACCTGCTCCTTGAGAATTGTTATTCTTGGACCGTTTTTCCACCTGCGTAATCCCCAGGGCTGGCCTTTCTCTAATCTTTTCTGTATTTCCCATGATGACATCCTTAGTAGCTGACTGGGTTGAGGAATGAATTACCAATGCCCCTGGGTTCTCTGTCTGCAAAATCTCAGGGGGTTCAGTCACCTGCTCGAGGACAGGAGTTGAGGAGGGGGAAGCATGAGAGTGGATGTTAATAGCCTCAGTATTCCCATCCATGCCTTCCATGGTTTGATCTTCCTGATCCACAAGGGATTTAAAGATTTCATACCGGTTAGTTGTCTTGGGAGGAGCTTGGTCCTTGCCATTTCTCTTTTTGTTTCTCCTTCGTTTTTGTTGTTCAAAGCCATATTTTTGGCCTTCAGAACCTTGGGGGGTGTTTTGTGATTCTTTGACCGGGTAAACTTACCCTCTCTGGGGCTATTTGAGGTTCCAAGCGGGGCCTCCACTTTTGTGCTCAAGGTATTCGGACAAAACCTAGCCAAATGACCATGCTTATGGCAGACCCTGCATCTAAAGGGAAGAGCTTCGTAGTCTAACTGTTGTATCCAAGATTGTCCTGCTAACTCCAGTTCCACCTCAGCTGGTAGTGGCTGGCTGATGTCCATTTCAACACAAATTCTGGCAAAGACAGCAGTGTTTCCCTCTATGGTATCTTTGGAAACTCCCAAAAATCTACCTAGAGAATTACCAATCATCTCAAGAATCTGCTCGCCCCAAAACTCCATCGGGAGAGCATATAGCCGTATCCACACTGGAACAGCCGTGGGCTCAATGCGAGGATTGAAACCCACTCTCCACGGTTGGACAAATAACCTTGTCGGGTCGTGGGTCCTCTTCTCAGATTCAAAAGCTCTATTTCTATCTACTAAAGAAGAGAAACTAATAATGAAATACCCATTGCTTATAGGCCATAAGGAATACTCACCGATAGGTTCCCAGTTATGTCTAACCCAGGTGTGCAAAAAGTGCAACGTGGGTCGGATACCCATGAATTTGTAGATCAAGTCATGGTTAGCACGGTAGGTGATCGTGTCCTCAACCATATTTGGTTCTATGACTATCTTAGGTCTGGATGCAGATTGTGGGAGACATCCATTAACTTTGTTTACAGAAGAACCCTTGCCAACATTCTTGAGAAGCACATGGTAGGCACCCCGCTGGGCTTCATCGGAAGAAGGCGCAAAGTTCTCCTTTAGAATCTCAGCATAAGAGCTCTGCTTCCCGTCTAAAGAACCTGGAGGAGACCCCATAGGGCCCTCCCGAGGCAACGAATAAGCCAACAAAGAGGAACAGAATCAAACCAACCGAGACATTGGTAGGAGTCGTCTACCAAAACCCTGGAGCTTCATCCTCCGATAGTTCAAAAGGTTTCCCGCCAAATCGCCAGAGCTTGAACGCAAGTTTTTTCCACACCCTCATTCTTGCAATATTACCCTTGTTCCATGGTGTGAATTTCCTACATCGTCTATTTATCACCAATCAACCTCCGCTTGTTATATATGAATATCTAAATTCATAATTTTTCCTACTCATTTCATCTTCCCATATCATTGTTATTTTCCCCACCTCTTTGTGAATCTACCCCAACTCCCTATAAATATGACTTTTTTCTTCTTCCCTAAGGACTTGAGGAGATTTGTTCAATGGCCTTTCCCTAGATTGTATCTCTTAGTCTAGTTTTTATTTAGAATATACCTCTTAGTTTGAATCTATTAGACCTTTCTTCATAATCTAAAGAGGATGTCTCCCATTCTAAGGATAGTCATTTTGACATTAGGTTCAGGTGACTTTTGTGTTTTGGTTTGATTATTCAAGGTCCTAAGTTGCACTTCTACTAATTTCATTTTACCTCTTATCATAACTCCTTTTGAAGAGTTTGATAAACCTATTCCAAAAATATAAAGTAAATAGAATTGTAAAAGAGACAAAAAAATAACATACATTACCATAAACACAAAGATTAATCCTAGAAATCCTTGACCACGAAAACCAACAAAAAATCAACTCAAATCCATACATCTTTCTCTATATTATTCACTTTTAACAAAACATATTACAGGATATATATATATATATATATAGGCATTCCACAACATCTAACAAAAATAAACCACCAAGAGGTATTAGAATACAATAGGTATAAAACCATGGGCTAAAACCAACCATATTGGATAATTAAGGAGCTAGCCTAAAAAATTAAAGAGCCCAAAACTTATGCTAGGTGTAAAATATTTTCTTGCAAAGGATACAACACATCCAATAATCTCCCACATATTGAATACATTACAAAAAAGCTTTTACAAATCATAAAATTAGTTGCTTAGGGCAAGTAAGCCTATTGTCCCCCTAAACCAAGAATACTTCTCAGTACTCATAGGCTTGGTTAATGAATTTTCAACCATTTTCAAGGTATCAAATTTCTCCAATGACACCTTATTTTCTCCATCTATGTACCTAATAAAATGGTAATATACTGTAATATGTTTTGTCTTAGAATTATAAGTAGGATTTGCACTTTGATTGTTATAATTTATCCTTACAACTCTCTACAAGAATCCAAAATCATCACAAAGTCTTTGTAACCATACTACTTCCTTATTTGCATGAGTGGAAACCATATACTTATCTTTTGTAGTTGAAAGTGCAACTATAGCTTACCTCTTACCCATCCAATTGATTGCTCCACCAAACAATCTAAATACACAACCACTTGTGGATCTTGTTAGTAATTCAACTATATTTTCCACAAGATCAATAAAAAACTTTTATCACATTTATTGAATAATATTATTCATGAATATTTTAATATATCACTGCTACACCAACTATATTGTTTAGCCTTCAATATATACACACATGGATATGAGACTCTTCACATTCACAACCCTTGAACTTTCTACTTATACAAACTTTTCATCTCCTCACACACATAGGAGATCTAACACTTCATATTTCTCATAGGATAAATACCACATAATAATAAATCTATTATTGACTCCACATATCCACACAAGGATAAAGACTCTAATGATTGCACATACTAAATGACAAAATCTTACATAACTCCATACTTACATGAAACCTCACTTACATAACTCCACACTTACATGACACCTACTATATACTCAAATATTTACAACACTCTAAACTAAACTATTTACATGGTCCTTGCATTAATCTTGTAAGGTACAAAATAATGTAATACTTCCAACACCCCTTGTATTACATTATTTGGTATGAAGGTCCTTTGCCTTCATGTATTTTCAATCCTTCATTTTGGTTTTGGTATTTCTTCTCTGACTTTGGTACTCCTTTAGCTTTGGGTACTAAATCTATTCTTCTAGGCTGTTATATATACTCATCACATTTTTGAGCAAGTCATCATAATAATATAGTCCATCATTGATATAAATATTGTCCTTTATATCCCTACAATTATCTAAATCCTATGAATCATTATATTTGAAATTATTATTATCAAACTTGTTATCAATGCTTTCAAATGCAGGATGTAACAATTCATCATTTTGTTATTTGTATATCTTGTTCTACCATATGCCTATATACTATTTGAATGTTTCAAACCAACAATTTTTGTATCATCACATATACCTTTTGTACATACTTTTTCTATGCTCAAATATCCTTTTACATATGATGTGTATGTTTCTTGAACAAGGTTATAACACACATTTGTTGTCATGTTCATATGAGCCTTTATTGGTTCCAAATTATAAGTATTTTTTATCATGAGTTTCACATTTTTCTTTTTCTGAAGTAATTTTGATTCATTTATCATTTTATTGCTCATTTTTTAATTTTGTTATTCCACTTATTTTACCATTTTTGTTAACCATTTTGGTTTTCTTGGTGATTTTTGTTGGAATAAAATCATTATTTGACATTTCTTCTTTTACTTTATTTTTCTTTCAACTCTTCAGATACCTTAGTTTGTTCCTCAATCAAATTAAGGTTTTCTCTACACATTGCTAAGTACCATTTAACTTCTTTACTGTAAACATATGTTATCTCAGAGCTCATTTTGAACATCTTTATTGATTCAAATATTTGAATGCACTTATCCCTTACATAAGTCTTCAATATATTGTTCCTTAAGTCAAACATAGTTTTAATTCAAAAATTAACAATCATTTTGCTAAAATAAATATTCCTTTCTAAATATTTATTCAATTTTAATAAACTAATTTATTTTGTTGTTGACAACCTTATCACTCCTTAATTAATATTTATTCTTCAAACAATTCTCTTTCCTTAATTTTTTTTTTTTTTTTCAATCTGTTAATCCGTAACAATTTTTTTAAAAACTCTCTTCAATACCATCTTCAATAATTTTTCTACTTTAAAATTTAAATAATTCATATGAATTTAAAATATCGAAGGCAAATTAGAAAGAGTATAAACTATACATGCTATCGCATAGATTAAGAGTCAGTAAAAATGCTATCAAAGGCAAATTAGAAAGAGTATAAACTATACATGCTATATTCATTAGTTGTATTATAAGTTATATGGAGTCCCTTTTCCAAATTCAGTTATTTATTGAAATATATATTTAGTTCCTTTTTCATTATTAAATATTCATTACAGAAATATATGTAACTATTTTTTTTCAAAGAAAGTTATTCACTAAAAATATATCCCTATTCTAGAAATAATGTAAGACTTTATTTACAATTTCCAATACTAAAACTAAGATCTAGAGGATCTGACTAAAAACTATTCATTCCTAAATTTGGACAGCTACCTTTCAAGTTTTACCCTTAAATATTTTATTGCAATAAAAAAAATTGATTACGAAGATACATCACTATCACTTTTATTTTATTTATTCTAGGCAAACATAACTCTTCAAACTTTTGGATATTTTTCTATAAACATGTTTGGGTCATGATTGAAATTCTATTGCAGATTTTTTCGAGACACCTTGCTTATCTACTGATTTTCTAACGCTATTCTCATAATCATATTCAAATCCTGGGTTTAATGTTTACGGCTGGTGAAGATAACACATTCCAATTAATCAAATAATATATTTTTTCTTTCAAAAATATTGACAATTTCTTTTATTCAAATATTTCCTTTAAAATATGTTTTCTTTATTTTCTTCACTATACTAATTTCTCCTTATAACTTTCACTAATTATAATACTGCTCATAATAATTAACTTCCTTTCAATTAAAAACTTCTTTAAATAATATAACTTTTTCAATATTTTATCCTTCCTTTTGCTTTCTCCAACTTTTAAATTTCTCCAAATTTTCCTTTCTTAAAATAGTCTTATCTCCTTAAATCAAACAATTCAAAGGTTAATGTAAATACCTTTGCACTTAATTAAAACTCCACATGCACATCTTTTATTTTACATTGCCTCTGCACTTCTAGAAACTTCTAACTCCTCTGTCAAATGTTATAATGCTTTCTTTAAATAACCTTTTTTCAAATTTAGCATTTCTTACAAACAAAAACATAAGGTTCAATATTTTAATCAAACCTTTGTATATATATATATATATATATATACATATATGTCACCTCGTGCATCAATACTTTAAACAATGCACATTATTTTTTTATACTTGATATCTTCAACTACTCATGATAAAATTATTTTGATGCTTTTTATTGGGTGTTACATATTTACCTCTTACTATGCTAATTTCATCCATAATGGTTTCTAGTTGTACCTTGTTTTAGATATCTCTTCTGCTTGGGATTTCAATGGAATTTATCTACCATATTTTACAAACTTGATAAATGCTTCAACAATTCACCTAGTGCATTTATCATCTTGGTGGTATACTACACATTCATCAGGTGAATTCTCCAACTATCTTAGTTTGATCCTTTCTTCAAATATTTTTCTCTCTTCAACTGTTTTCTCAAATGTTCATGTTCTTGAGCTATCTCATCAGGTATTCACCTCAAATGTTCTAAATTCTTTAAAAAAAAATGGTCTCTTCTCATAGTAGGCAATGTTTTTTTTCTCAATCCAACCAACGATTGTAGGCTTTAACTTTGGTGATCATTTCCCTAGTCTGTGTAGTTCTAACTTTCTTTGGAATCCTTCAATGACCTTCTTTTACTTTTATTGTGCTTTTATCTATAGTGCTCTATCTAACCATGGATGTCTTCCACATCTTACTTCAACCACCTCTTTACTTATTTTCTCCTACTCTTTTCTTCATGCTCTTTCTAACCTAGTTTATCTAGCAAAATTATTTAATAATGACATTCTAAACTTGGCTATTCTTTCAATTGTAATGTTCCACAATACTCCAATATACTAAACCTCATGTATTTTTCATGTGGTCATTGTCAAATGCTACTCCTGTCTAACGTTGCTCACTTCCAATATACTAGAACTCATGTATTTTATCACGTGAGCACAGTAAATGATATTATCGCTTAATGTTGCTTACTTTTTCTCAATTATCCAATAATATAAGGTTATTGTAGTTGTTATTTTGGCTAACATTGTTCCTCTCCCAATACTCCAATAAAATAATTTTCTCTAGAAGTCGTTGTTCTCTTAGCTAACATTGCTCTTCTCTCAACACTTCAATACTCTCCACTAATGGACAATGGTGGATAATAGAGGCTATTAATATGCTAATGGTGGCTCTTTTTGGGTGCCAAACACTGTTGAATTTATCCTATATTTGACACAACACTTCTCGTTTAATTTATCAATCCAAGGAACTCGTAATCTTGTGAAGGGTCACGGTTGAGACTAGTCACACTACCACTTTAGATATGATCCGTTCAACTACTATTGGGGGGTGTTTGTATAACATCAACAAGATCGTCTGCCTCAATAAAACTCATTCATAAATAATAATGTAGATTAAATAAACACACAAAATTAAAATGCTTCTTATAAATAAACACACCTCTAAGATAACTAAGCTTAAGCTTAAGACATAAACATACTACCATGCATAATGAAATTACATAAATAACTAAGAGGGGAGGAATACTATCTTGGAGTGGGCCCGAACTCTAGGCAAATCTCGCTCGATAATTCTCACAAATAAGGTGTTGCTAACGAGCATTTAACTTTATTAATAATGTAATGGAATATCACATACATCAATGCTCTATCAAATGTCTCCCCTGCTACAGGTAAGTTTATGTATTTATATAATACACACACATATCTTCCTGCAATAGTTCGGTTACAACCGGTCTTAGTTCAGCCTAAACTAGGATAGTTCAGTTACTGCAATTGGTGCATGATAAACAACTCTGCATCATTTCTTGGTAATCAAATGATCTCCACTTTGTTATAGTTTGGCCTTGTAAGTAGTTACGTGTTCACCCACTCTAGCTGGGACAACTCATCCATCTGTGGTTTCCCATAGATGATGTGGAACGGTGGTCAATAGGGTCCTTCTCCAGCTGTTGCGGTCAACATGCATAATTCGGGCATCGGCCTTAGTAAGGCACCTAACTCGGTAAGGCACTTACTTGAGTAAGGTTCCTACCTCGGTAAGGCACCTTCCTTAGTAAGGTGTCTAACTCAATAAGGTGCCTACCTCAGTAAGGCACCTACCTCAATAAGGCACCTACTTCAGTAAGGCACCTTTGATAATAAGGTGCATGCTTTAGTTTACCTTCTTCTGATTAAGCAGAACCATGCTAGGTCTATGTAGGACCTCGATTGAGCAAAAGATGATAAAATCAAGGAAATAGCTACACACAACACACTTCACACATAGATTAGATAATACACATGATTTTATTAAATATATATATAATGCTTCATAAAATACATAATTCATGATATAATGTCATGCAAAAACCATTAGTATATATACAAAAATATGAGCATTTCTGGTGCTCATCATCTCCCCATGCCTAATATGTACCACACCCTCATGGAAATTGAAACCAGTCACCTCCTCTCTGTAGACCAATGCTTTTCATTTCCTTTTCTTGTTGGTGGCCTTGGGTTGCTCTCCTCCTTGAGGTTTCCATTTTGTTGAGGGGCCCTGGCCTGTTGTAGGGCATCCCTGGGCTGTGTTGTCCTCTGGCTATACCAATGTCTAGCTATGTTGGGTTGACCTTCATTCTACACTGGCCTCTTATTGCACTAGATTTATCTCTTGCTTGTCTCAGCACCTACACTAGGCCTGACTACCACAATCATCACCCCCTTTTGGAAGGTTGCTTCTGCTTCCTGCCACAAATCAGCGTGTTGAGGGCGTAACTTATTGAAGGGAATATCATAGTCGTCCCTCTTTTGTTGACCATGCTATCTTTGTATAGCCAAATTTCCTTAGAAGTGAGGTCAGTGTTTTCTATTGTGATTGCTACTGCCTCTGCCTCTACCTCTAGTCCATAGACTCCCCATCTTGCCAGCCACTTCTTCATTTTAGAGGGCCGACCCGATGACGAACCATAAATGTCCCAAAATTGGTCATCGTCAGCGGGGTCCACATAAATTCCTGACCCTCTTTCTCCCTTCTTGGTAGGTTTTCTAGCTACCTTTGCCTCCTTGAACTCATCAGAAAGCTATTCGAATTTCACTTTTCACTTAGTGAAGGCCTACACACCTTCTTCCCATTCCTCATCCGAATGAAGATTCGATTCGACAAATGTCACCCTAGCCTTCCTTTTGGCCCTCTTCTAAGTCATCTGAGGGGCCTTCTTCTTTTATTTGTATGGTATTGTAGTGGCCTGTGTGGGGATATTTTCTTGCCCTATGGAGTCTGCCTCCCTATTGGATGACTAAGGGAACTGTTCCTCTGATCGGATGTCCTCTATAACTGTTCTGCATAGCACCTACTTCTCTGGTCCTTCAGGTGGTGGTCCCTCACTTTCAGGTGCTTGACACCCTAGAGAATCCTCATTGGTCTCAGGTTCAGGGTTTTGCCCTTGGCTTTGCCTCAAGGGCTCATATTCATATTCAATTTTGATAATAGGGGTTTTTGTTTGAAAATTAGAATTCCCCTATTCCTCTGGAATTCCTCTATTAGAGGTGCCTGATTCATCCCCTACTTCTAATTCTTCATTTCTAGCATCTAACCTGAATTTCCCAGATGAGACTACTCTCTCGAGTGAGTTCAGAGAGTTCATGGGCAATTTAATCATCCAATTATTTTGGGTAGAGGCATCCTACCTCTCTATTACCTTGGCCTATGGTTGCTAGTTCTCCTCTTTGAGCTGCTGGATCAATTACTGTAATTGAGCAATGGTGGCCTCCTATCTCTAAAATATCCTCATGGTCATCTCCTTGTACTCCTCAAACAACACCTGCATTGGGGATCTATTACTTTTTTCGGTGTGGTCCTCTTCTATTGGTATCTCGGTTGGTTTTTGCAAGCTTGTAGAAGGCTGCAAGTCCTATGGACTGTGAGTGGCCAAATTTTGCAAAGTTTGTGTCATGATGCCAAGCTCTATATCTTCTTCATATTCCTCATTTGATAGGATTAGGTGCCATCATCGTGTTCAATGATACCTGATTTCTTCCTGGAATTCTGCATTGGAGGATTCCAGCCTCTCTTCCATGAAAATGGTTAGAGGGCTCTGCCCTTCTACAATATATGGTGAAAATTGGGGGTGTTATTCCTCAAAGATTCCCCCTAATTTGGCATCATGCTCTGCCTCTATGATTGTTTATTCTACTACATCATACAACTCAACCCTAATCTCCTTGGTTGTTTGTTCTATGGTGTCGAACGACTCAACCCTACTCTCCTCGAATGTTAGTTCTATGATTTCGTATGGCTCACTTTTGGCCACTGCTTGTTCCCATACACTAGAGGGTTCTGATTCTACCGTCGATGAATTTTCCCTATGCTTCTATGCATAGAATATTAAGGCCATAATTAGCCCATGATAGGCTAAGGCAGAGACTGCCCCTCTTTGGTACCATGATGCCTCATCCTGTAGGGCTTTCACAAGGTAGAACAAGATGTTGATTTCTCTCTCGTGCACTATATGGCTTACGAAATGCATGTAGTTCATGTTCAAGTGTGAATAATTCCCAGTGCATGTGAAGTATCTCAAAACATACTCAAAAATATTCCTTAGGTGCATCATAAGACTCTACTTTGGAAGCCCTCCTTGGTCACAAGGGACATTCCCCTATCTGAGCAACACTTTGGTGCATTTCTTTGCCACACCATCCTTGTATGTGCATTCACCCATAATGGGGAGGCTAGTGACCTAACCAATGTGCTATGGGATGATTGGAATCACTAGTCCATATAGTTGGGCCACTTCTCCATTCAAAGCGATGGTGAATTCTTTGGCTGCCTCCATGTCCTATTCATGGTTGATGAGGTAATAATAGTCCATCCACCCGAATGCTTCGAATCGGTTGCAGACTTCCTCCATAATTCCTTCAGTGTCACTAGGCTTCTGCTTCTTAATCATGTGGTTCTTTTAAGGTCCTCCCATGGTGAATTCCCTACTAAGTTCAATTTCTATACTCAGTAAGGCACCTCTTTATAACCTAAGGCACCTAACTCTAGAAATTGTTCAATGTTGGGTCTAGTAGGGTACGCCACCCAAATTAATTTTGGCACAACGTATTAGGCATGAGGGGTGATTTTTCATTCTTGCACCATCATCATTTTTGAGAGTATATTATATGAAAATTACATATATATCTAATTAAAATCATGCGCATACCTGATTGGTCATTTCATGTTGCGTGGAGTGTACCAAATTGCCATTCGATGATTTTTTTACTATGTGTTGATTATGTCACCTTTGGGTAGTGCATTCCTGGTTCACTTGAGGCCCTGCTATTGAAAACATGGTGGATCCTATTGGTTCAGGTTGGGATGCATATCTCTTTGGCGGTTGGTTTTGGGACGTGTAGAAATCCTGCCCAATAATTTTAAAATATTTGCGAACGCTTTCGGATCTCTATCACGTGACATAATGGTATTGGCTTCGGTTGCTCCTCGTACTACCAAGTTGTGCATGTTATTTGAATTGATTGAGGCACCTACTTGAGTAATATGTCAGTAGGGTGCCTAACTCAGTAAGGCACCTAACCTGATAAGGTACCAATAAGGCACCTAATTGGGTAAGGTGCCAATAGGGCACCTAACTCAGTAAGGCACCAATAAGGTGCCTAACTCAATAAGGTGCCAAGGTAAGGCACTACTTTGACCATCATATATATTGTATTTTATTTATTATTATTTTTTGTATTAATTTTCGAGGGTGGCTTGGATTGCGAGGTAAGGTGCCTACAGTAAGATGCCATAGTAAGGCATCATTCCTCTAGAGTAAGGTGCCCGAGTAAGGTGTCACTTCCCCCCATGTCTAATAATTATCATATCCTCATGAAAACAACCCCCCTACAGATGCTTTTTTTTAAATCTGGTGCCTTCTTGGCAGTGTAAGGTGTCGCTCCTCCTGAGTAAGGTGCCGCTCCTCCTAAGTAAGGCACTGCTCCTCCTGAGCATTGCTCCTCCTAAGTAAGGCACTAGAGTAAGGAACCGCTCCTCCAGATTAAAGTACCATAGTAAGGCACCACTCCTCCAGAGTAAGGCACCAGAGTAAGGCACTGCTCCTCTAGAGTAAGGCACCATAGTAAGGCACCGCTCCTCCAGAGTAAGGTGCCATAGTAAGGCACCGCTCCTCCAGAGTAAGGCACCATAGTAAGGCACTGCTCCTCCAGAGTAAGGTTCCAAAGTAAGGCACTGCTCCTCCAGAGTAGGGCACTAATCCTCATGAGTAAGGCACTAGAGTAAGGTGTCACTCCTCTAGAGTAATGCACCAAAGTAAGGCACCGTTCCTCCTGAGTAAGACACCATAGTAAGGTGCTACTCCTCCTGAGTAAGGTGCCCTTTCGTTATTGTTGAAAAGTCACCAATGGCTTATGTATCTTTTGATGTGAGGTTGTCAAGCCTCCCAAAAATCTCGTCAACATCTGCCTCGTTCAGGCATGGGGATGTTCGATGAGGAATTTGGCGTCCCCCCCATGCCTGAATCGTTGCTATCCTTTGAATTCACAAGTATATGTATGATAAGCTAACCTAGGCCTACTTTTCCTAGATGCCTATCATTCTAACAATCAAGCCATATACCTACAAAAAGAAAACACAAAAAAAAAAAAAAGTGCAGTTAAATAGGGTCCGTGCCTATTAGGTCCTGGCTCTCAGGATGCCTGTAGCTTGCATGTGGGTGTTATCCCTGCAAAACACACAGTAAGCTAAAAAAATAGTAACCTATTCTAACTTATCTTTGGTGGACTTCCTTGTGTCCACCATATTGTTGAGAATTTGGGAGATTTTACTTGAATGGGGACTCCCTAATGCCTATTCTGGTTTCCACCAGCAATCCCTCAAATGTATGGTACGACCACACCTAGTGGCCATTGGCTGTTAGGATGGTGTTGCTGCTATCAATCATCTTGACCCGTACATCACCGTTCTTCATTATTTCTACCACCTCATATAGTACCATCCATATCTACATCAGCTTACCCTTTCGATCTTGGAACCTGGAGTCATACAACAGTACCTAGTCTCCTTCTTTGAATTTTTTATTTTAATATGGCGGTCATGCCACTACTTCCTTTGCCTTTGCACAATTTTTATTATTTGTAGGGCATCCATTCAAAATTCATCCAAATAATTTAGCTATCAATTTTTTTTCTTCTATGCATCGTCCAGGTTCAAGTCCAATTAAACCATCATTATGATTGTCTTAACTCCAAATTCGATGGGCATCATTGCGTCTTTCCCATAGACCAATCAGAAGGGGGTAAAACCAGTGGTCAACTTCCACGTCGTATTATATACCCATACTACCTCTAGTAATCTTGTAGCCCAATCTTTCCTATGCTGATGCACAGTCTTTTTCAGGATGTTTTCTATTTCCCTGTCAGTGACCTCTACATGTCCATTCGCTTGCAGATGGTATGGGGTAGTCATGTTATGTTGAACCTGGTACTATTTCATCAGATCCACAATTAATATAGATGTAAATTGCGGTCCTTGGTTTGTTGTAATCTCCCTAGGTACCCCAAACCTTGTAAAAATGTGGGAAAACAAAAATTCGATGACCGTCCACTCCTTGGAGTCTCTTAGCACCTAGACTTCAACCCATTTAGTGACATAGTCTGTACAAACTAGAATGTACTTCCTTTTAGTTTAAGGTGGGTTGATGGGTCCCACGAAATCCATACCCCATTTTTCAAATGGCTCAATGTGTACATGAGGTTGCAAGGGCATTTCATCCTTATGGGTCGGTCAACCCATCCTCTAGCATTCATCATATTTATTAGCGTATGCGGCTGCATCTTTGAAAACGAGGACCAAAAATACCTAGTCTGCAATACCTTATATGTAGTACTTCTCCTTATGAAGTGGCCACCACAAGGCTTGTTATGGAAGGCTTTGAGTATCTCCACAAATTTGTGCTTTGCCACACACCTTCTTACGATATGGTTTGGCCCTATTTTAAAATAGAGACTGTAAATTCACTGATATGAGTTACTATTTTCGATCACCCCTTAATTCTATCGATATGAGAGGGTAGAGGAGGTTCTCCTTGTGGCTAGATAATTGGTAATGTCTGCATACCATAGTTTCTATTTTCTAATGACGAATAGATGCTCATCCAAGAACTGGTCTTCTACCATTGCATAGTCTGCTATAATTAGTCTGGACAGGAAGTCCACAACTACATTGTATTTTTTGGGCTTTTCGATTATGGTATGGTCAAAATTCTATAGAAATAAAATCCATCTAATGATCCTACCGTTGATTGCTGGTTTGCTCATTAGATATTTGATGGTTGCATGGTCCGTGTGGATGAATACTTTGTACCCAGTGATGTAGTGGTAAAATTTATTGATAGTGTGTACCACTACAAGAAACTCTTTATCTGTTACCGTGTAACTAAGATCAACCCTTTCTAGGTTCTTGTTGACGTAATATATGGTGTAGAACTCCTCACCATCCTGCTACCTGAGGACCACCCCAATTGCATTATTGGATGCATCACAATATATATGGAATAGGACAGACCAATTTGGGCCTCGTAACACTGGGGCCGAGATCAACTTCTCCTTAAGCATCTAAAATTCTTACTCACAGTCATCTAGCCAAATAAATTCTATGTCCTTCATCATTAGGGTGTGTAGCGGTTTGGTGATTTTACTAAAATCGATGATAAATCACCTGTAGTACCCGACAGAGCTGAGGAAACTCCTTACCTCCCTCTATGTTTTTGGGCTAGGTAAGTCTTTGATGACTTCTATCTTCTTGTGATCCACTTTAATCCCTTATGTCAAGAGATGATGCCCTAACACTATGCCTTCCCGCATCATCATAAAAAAAAATTATTTCTATGGGATAGATTGTTTTCCTCGCACCTCTAGAGTACACACTCTAAATTTTTCATCGCCTCTTCAAATGTTTCCCCATAAATGGTGAAATAATCCATATATACTTTGACTACTTTGCCTATCATATCCAAGAATATGCTAAGCACTACCCTCTAGAAGGTGGCTAGTGCATTGCATAGCCCGAAAGGAAGCACCCTATATGCAAACGTTCCCCATGGGTAGGTGAACGTTGTCTTATCTTGATCTTCTTTTGTAATCTAGATTTGATTGTACCCATTGAATCTGTCCAGGAAGGAAAAGTATTTCCTCCCGAACAATGTGTCTAGCACTTGGTCAATGAAAGGAAGTAAAAAATGGTCATTTTTAGTCATCTTATTCAACGATCTGTAGTCAACACAGATCCTCCATTTACCATTATTTTTAGGGACCACCA
This sequence comes from Wollemia nobilis, assembly GCA_028583015.1. Lineage (NCBI taxonomy): Eukaryota > Viridiplantae > Streptophyta > Pinopsida > Araucariales > Araucariaceae > Wollemia > Wollemia nobilis. The sequence continues at coordinate 3,116,487 of JAQPPZ010003276.1, forward strand.
CGAGTGGTGACACCAATTTACTATCTGAGATCAGGTAAATGAACCCCACCATTAGGAAATTTTGTAGCTTGGCCTTGAAAATTTCATTCATGGTTAGGTTCATCCTTCTCTGTGGTTGTCTTATGGGGGTTGACTATTCTTCCAGATACATACGATGAGTGCACACCTCTGAACTGATTCCATTCATATCCACATAATCCCATGTGAATGCATGTTGATGTTTGGCTAGGAACTCCTTCAATTCCACCAAATGTGTGGTGGTTAGCTCACAGTTGACGTTCAACGTTCTACCATGCCCGACGTCAATTTTCTTAGTGTGGTGGTCCTAAGCAACCACCAATGGTGACTTAGAAATTGGGAGAGAGGATTCTCCATGGAATAATATTAAGATGATGTCATATTCTTCAGCCTCATCCTTTGCTTCTATTAATTCCATAACCATATAGAGCATAGATAACAGAATATCCTCCTAATTTTCTATTTTAGGTTCTCCCAGTGTATCCACTGATTGGGCCAAGGGATAGATTTTTAATCTCTTGATGTATTAGCCATATGAAATGGTCATCAGTCTATTGTGGTAGCTGATGTAGACATCCACTGTAGCTAACCATGGTCTCCCCAAGATGAGTGGGTAACCACCTAGCCCAATTTTGAACTACAACACTAAAAAATCCACTGGGTACTTCCATGCATCAAATGTCACTATGATGTCTTCAATAATTCCTTCTAGCACCACCGCGGACCGATCAGCCAACTATAACACCATTTTTGTAGGCTTCAGATTGGTGAGTTCTAGCTTTTGCATGGTGTATTTCAACATTATGTTGATGGTTGCCCCCAAGTCGACCAATGTATTCACCAATGAGTGCCCTCCTATTTTTATCATCAATACCGGGCTGCCTGGGTATGTTAGCGTACTTTAATATTTTGTTAATTTGTTAAATTAACTTAGCAACTAGTTATTTTAGTTGCAGCGGCATCCTGTTGAGATGCGCCCATTCCGAGCTAATCCAGGAAGTCCGTTTGTATTGCAGTCTTATTTAAACTGCACAATATTTCAATAAACTACTGGTTCATTTCCTAACATGGCATCAGAGCCATTCTGAATTTCTGGGCGAGGTGATTACAGACGAGGAGCACAGCGTGATTTAATTTTTTTTTTGGGCGTGATTACTTTTCCCCGCCCGTGCACTATCTCCTCTCCCTGCTGTGCAGCTGCATCGTGCACTATCTCCTCTCCCTGCCGTGTAGCTGTGTCATGCACATAGCAATACGCAGTGCACTGCGCTGCCACGCTCACACGCGCGCACCACAAAAAGCAGCGCGAGCTACTTTCATAGCCTATGACAACTACGGCAGCTGCAACTGCACGGTAGTGCACATGGATTTTTCCACACTGCCACGTGCAGTCAACGCTGCTCATGTAGCCGAGCAAGTTGTGCAGCATGCAACAAGCATGGAACCAGCGCTGTGTGCGCATGGTTTACTCCACACTACCACGTAGCCAGTGCTGCTAGCGCATTGCACACACTGCTGCATGTAACCCGAGTTGCCTATGCAGCACGCTGCCTACACAGCTCACCCAGTGCGTGGCATGCACAACATGGGAACATCGCGGGCAACCGACATAAAAAAAAAAGGGGGGTAATTTCTGAAGCAATCTAGGATTTTTTCAAAAAATCAAAGGGGGAATGTGAGTAATTTTTTGAAAAAGCAAATTTTTGGCATTATTGTAAAGGTGCATTTTCGGCTGTGTCCGACACCTGGAGGGTTAATTCTTGTGGGCACTTTTTATCTTGTATGTTGCATATTTCATTTTTTGCACTACTTTATTAAAAGTTAAAAAAAATCAAATACACTCCCTAAGTCCCCGAAATAATTAAAACCCATCCGTGCAATTTATTGCACTACAACGTTCGATATTTGTGATACCTCTGGCCAGCACTTACAGGTAAAGCTGTCGTGATTGCGCTATTGTATCCGCCACCTAATATAGCTGCTACAATGATGTCTGAGCTTGTTCTCTATAAATCATCGGGGAGAGATAAGTTTGCCATTTTTGCATTTTTTTACTCCATCCACTACCCTTAATCACTCTTGTGTTTAGGCGTAAATCCTAAAAAAGTATTCTTCATAGTGTTTAGGGGAAGTTACGCCCCACGCATGAGAAGAATATTCTATGGTAGGTGCCATCAACAAGGTGATTCCCTTTCAGTACTACTTAAGTTCCACGTATCGTATGATCTCTAAAACTCACCTATAGTTTCCCTCACGTAAGGGCGGGTGATTTTTGTTGATCTTTCTAAATACCTATAGTTTCCATCATGTAAGGGCAGGTATTTTGTATGGTATAACGGCCTAGCAAAAGGTATATCGAAAGGGGGACCAATTGGTGTTATAAGGAACCTTCACTATGGCTGCTGTTGCAAAGTTGATGACTGATCCTCATCAGTTATTGAAAGGTCCAAATTATACACCATGGAAACATAAGATGAAGGCAATTCTCCAAATGGAAGATTTATGGGATATTGTTACTAGAGTAACACCTAGGCCTTCACCAGCATCAGGATCCATAGCTCCTACTGCTGATCAGATAGCTTTTGACAAGAAAGACAGTCGAGCAAAGGTGCTCATTTTGTTTGCTGTTTCAGATGAAGTACAACCTCATATAGCTGACAAAGCAAGTGGTAAAGAGGCATGGGATTCCCTTAAAACCATCTATGAGGGAAATATGATTCCACCATTCTTCATCTTCAACAACAACTTCATAACCTGAGTTTGATATAGGGTGAAATAGTTGAACTCTTTCTGTGCAGAGTGTCTGAATTGAAAGAGAGATTGAATTCTTTGGGAGATTCTATGGATGAAAAACTTCTCATTTCAATTGTGATGAGAGCTTTGCCTTCTTCATTTGATATGTTGATCACCTCCATCCAGGTGTCTCAATGACAAATTACCTACATCGAGTTGGTCAATCTGCTTCAACAACAAGAGGCACGCCAACTTCACAAGGATGATTCTTCCAATACAGCCCTATACACCAACGAGGCGGGGGTTCTAGGAAGAAAGGTAATGGGCAAAAAGGAGGCAACTTTCAGAAAGGAGGAAATTCTCAACAGGATATGAAAGGAAAATGAAAACAACCTCAACAGAAGAAGAGGTGGTGCAAGATCTGTGAGAAAGACAACTATGACACCAACAGGTGTTGGCATAAGAACAAGTAGAGAGGCCAAAACAAACCACAAAATAAAAACAAGCAACCCCAGGTAAATGTTGCTGTTGAAGAATCTGACTCAGATTCTGAATGGGCACACAAGGTGCTCATGACTACCATAGATTCCACATAGAGGGATCCTATTTGGTATGTCGATTCTGGAGCTAGCAAACATATGACTGGCGACAGATCATGGTTTGAATCATTCGTGGCCAAAGAGGGCAAACCTGTCACCATTGCTGATGATAAAACCTACAGGGTTTAGGGAGAGGGTACGAGTTTCAGTCACTCTTCCTGATGGCAAGTGTCAGATTGACAAAGTCCTCTATGTTCCGGGATTGGCTAAAAATTTGTTGTCAGTCACACAAATCCTGGATAGAAATATGGTTGTCAACTTTCATGTTGAGAATGGCAAGAAGTATTGTACTATTACCAGGAAGGGTAAGAAGATTACAACAGCTTCATATAAGTACGGCTTATTTGCCCTAGATGCTATCTCTAATCCACATGTTGCCATGAATGTCTCTACCAAGGAGGCAACTTCCCTATGGCACAAGAGATATGGGCATCTTAGTTCTAGCTACTTACTTGAGCTCAGTAAGTATGAGATGGTAAAGGGTCTTCCTTCCCTTTACGCCACATTGCCAGTGTGCTCTGAATGCTTGGCAGGAAAGCAACATAGAGTACCATTTGAGAAGAGCTCAACAAGAGCACAAAAACCTCTGGAGTTAATTCACACTGATCTGTGCGGTCCTTTTACACCCAATAGTTATGGAGGGAAGAGGTACTTTCAGTTATTCATAGATGACTACTCATGAAAGATGTGGGTTTTCTTTCTCCAAATGAAATCCGAAGCTTTCGCATTCTTCTAGCAGTTCAAGAAATCTGTTTAGAAGGAGTCAGGAACTTCTATTAAAACCCTTCGCTCAGATCGAGGGGGGGAGTTTACCTCTAAAGAATTTTTTGCATTCTTAGATAAGCATGGAATCAAGAGACAGTTAATAACTGCCTATACTCCTCAACAAAATGGAGTTGCTGAGAGAAGGAACCGTTCTATCATGGAAATGGTTCGTTGTATGCTCACAAGAGCTACTCTTGGCCAACAATATTGGGCAGAAGCTGTCACCACTACAGTATATCTATTGAATAGGGCACTCACAAAGGCCCTAAGGGGAATGACTCCACATGAAGCATGGAGTGGTCGAAAACCCTCCATATCTCATCTACGTATTTTCGGATGTCACGCTTTCATGCACATACCAAAAGAGAAAAGGAAGAAGCTAGATGAGAAAAAACTGAGATGTATTTTTCTTGGTTATGATGAGCACTCTAAAGGATATCGTTTGATAGATCCTTTGACCAAGAAAATTCATGTCAGCATAGATGTTGTCTTTTATGAAGCTTTCACATCACAGAGCACATCTAAAGTACACCTAGATCTTGTGGAATCTAAGGAAGAGAAGATTCCTTCGTCAACACAGACAGGAGGTCCTTCTACATATTCTTCAACACCACCGAAGAAGAATCCCAAATGGTGTACAAATACAATCAGAGACGCAAATTTATCCACTCCTCCCAATTTGAACTTGGATAGACCTCGTACACGCAGTATGGCTCAAAAGGAAAAAGAAGCTAAAGAAACTGGTGAGGTTGATGATCTTTGTCAATATTTTGAGGAACTTTTTGTAACTCCATGTACAGAAGTAGAGGATATGGATATTGATGATGACAGGGCATTCATGTCTACCATAGACTATCTTGAACCTACATCAGTGCAAGATGCTCTTAGTGAGCCTCAGTGGAAGGCCGCTATGGATACAGAGTATGAGTCTTTGATGAAAAATAAAACTTGGAAGCTTGTTGATCTACCACATGGAAAGAAACCCATTGGCTGCAAATGGGTATATAAAGTCAAGTACAAGGTAGATGGAACAATTGATAAGCATAAGGCCCGTCTTGTTGCAAAGGGCTATGCTCAAAAGGAAGGCATTGACTACGAGGAAAATTTTGCACCTACTGCTCGGATGACCACAATTCGAGTTATGTGTGCTATGGCAACACAATATGGGTGGAAAGTTCACCAGATGGATGTCAAAAGTGCCTTTCTAAATGGTGATCTCCAAGAAGAAGTCTACATGACTCATCTAGAAGGATTTGAAGTGGAAGGCCAAGAGCAGAAGGTTTGCAAATTGGTCAAATCCTTATATGGTCTGAAACAAGCTCCTCAAGCTTGGTATATAAAAATGGACAATCACCTTATGCAGCATGGATTTAAGAGATGTCCAGTCAGATGCAAACCTCTATTTCAAGAAATAGGGTTCTGAGATAGTGTTGCTTGTACTCTATGTTGATGATCTGCTCATTACAGGGAGTTTAGAAACTATGATCTCTAATATCAAAAGAAACTTGTGTAAATATTTTGAGATGACAGATCTCGGACTTCTCCATTACTGTCTTGGTCTGGAATTCAGCCAGAAGGAGCACTCCATCAAAGTGTCTCAGAAAAAATATGCCAAGACATTGCTAGAAAAATATCGCATGACTGATTGCAAGCCAATGGCAACTTCGATGGAGACGGGACTTCAGTTATCGCGATATGATGATTCACCTCAGGTAGATGCAAGTCTCATATATCTAACCAATACTAGGCCAGATCTCATATTTGCTATCAACTATCTTTCAAGGTTCACGCAGGAGCCGAAGACCACTCATTGGAAAGTAGAAAAACGTGTTCTTCACTATGTCCGTGGCACAATAGAATATGGCCTAGAATACAAGAGGAACAACAAATTCTTCTTGCAAGGATACACGGACTCCGACTATGCCGGATCATTTGATGATCGCAAGTCAACTTATGGATACATTTTTCATCTGGGATCCGGTCCTGTCTCTTGGCACAGCAAGAAGCAACAGGTGGTTGCTATATCATCAACAGAGGCAGAGTATCGTGCCGCACGTGAATCTGTGTGCGAAGTGATATGGTTGCGTTGCATTCTGACAAGTATGGGCCATCCATAAAAATCTCCAATACACTTGTTTTGCGACAATCAGGGTGTTCTGAACCTCGTCAAGAATCCAGTCCATCATGAAAGAACAAAGCACATTGACACACAATGTCATTTCATTCGAGATGAAGTTCCAAAGCACCGAATTCAGCTTTAGCACATTCCCACCGATGCTCAAGTTGCAGACATTTTCACTAAGGCACTTGCACGTGTCAAATTTGAATTGTTTCGCAGCTCTCTTTGTATTGCAAAATGATGTAATTAGGGGGGATGTTAGTATAGCTAGTAGTTTAGTACAACTATTAGTTATTACATTACCCAAATAATGTAATAAGGGGGGATGTTAGCGTACTTTAATATTTTGTTAATTTGTTAAATTAACTTAGCAACTAGTTATTTTAGTTGCAACGGCATCCTGTTGAGATGCGCCCATTCCGGGCTAATCCAGGAAGTCCGTTTGTATTGCAGTATTATTTAAACTGCACAATATTTCAATAAACTACTGGTTCGTTTCCTAACAGGGTATACATATTTGGGATTATATGTATTCCCCATCATCAAGTCGGCTAAATTTCCCATGAAATTGATGGTTTGTGTTGTTTTGCATCCCAATTTTCTTAGACATATTTCTTTTATCACCTTAGTGTATATGGGCACATCCTAAATAGCTTGGAAAAGTGGGATAATTACGTTGAGATTTTTTAGGCTTGATAGGATATGAAAATCGGACTGTGTCGACTTTTTTTCTCTTACAACCATTTAGGGAATGGGGCCCATGTCTTCTCAAAAAACATTTCTCCCCCCACCTCTTCTATCAGAGGGGATTCTTCTACTTCCTCCTCCACTTCTACCAGAAAAGGCATTGCTACTCCTAGTTGTTTTCTTGATCTAAGTTGTATTGGATTACAACTAATATGGTACATTGGATACATCTCTCCTTCCACCTGGTATAACGACTAGTTTACCTTGTTGTTCGGGTTTACCATCAGTTGTGCTGGCAACTATGCAGGTCTTGCTGTAGGTAGGCTAGTAAGCCTTGTTGAGGTGGTCCATGTGCCATGTTATGTGGAGGTGTATTCCACAGGACATGGCTCCTCCATGGCTGCTGATATGGAATCCATATTTGCTGATTTGAGAATGTCATACCTAGAGGTATGTTCATCCAGGATGGTGGTCCCTACCATCCCATGTTAGGTGGTTGAGACTACCCCTATGGCATATATGGCCCTCCTCCATAAGGTGTGTTGAGTGGTATTTTCACCTAATTGTGAAAACACACTCTCCAATAGGATTTGGGTTCCAAATCCCCTCTTGCAAAGAAATTAGACAAGTAATTTCTCCAAGGTCTCCGCTATGTTAGCATTTGCACAAATAATATTGTTCAATTTGAATGCTTGGAATACCTTAGTGATTGCAAGTAATTGTTAACAAGGGGCACTGTGGTTTATTTTATTCTGAAATTGAATGATTGTTCATTTAATCAAAATGAACTCAATGTGAATTTCAATTTCTGTAGATTTTCAAGTATTTTACTCTAATGACTGTAAATTAAACTAAGGGTAAACTTTTGAAGAAATGAAAATAAAATGCAGAGAAACTAAAACTAAAATACATTCAAAGTGTTACGATTCTTATTTTGACAAAACCAAAGATATGAGGTTTTCTGCATACAACTTAACCTATTGAACCTGCAAACATGCATAATCCAGATAAGCTAAGTGCTGGTTTTTGGGGTTTTTAACTATGATTTTCAGATTTAGACATTCACATGAAGCGACCAAGAAAACTTGTATTAAACTTCACCTATAAGCCTAAAAATCTGAAAAGGGGAAAATGAACATTAAATCTAGCATGCAAAAAATAACTCCTTTCTTGCCAATGAGATGCAACTCTCTATAATTTCTGTATTAAAAATATGTTAGTTACAACAACAGAAGCTTCCAGTTTATCAAAACCAGAATAAATGAAGGAAAACACTCCAAAAGTAGGTCCAGAATAACCTATCAACCTTTAGCTCTGCAACACTGTTCGTAGCAGTTTTTGACCCTTGTATCTGCCTTTGGCTTCTGCTTTTAAACCCTTTGGTAAGGTTCTCTGTTTTGCCCTGTGATGCTTTGCTTCATCTCCCAGGTCTCTTTGTTTCATCTTCCCGCCTCTTTGCATTATTTTTGGCTTTTGTTCGAGCATCGAAACGTTTGATCTTCTTGCTAACTATAACCATTCTGTAACCCTTACATCTTTATGCCATGTGTTCAATGCTTCCCTGCATGCTCTATAATGGCCCACTGTGAATCGTGACAAAAAAAAGTATGCAACTTTGCTCCTCTACCTGCATCGCAAAAATGAGACATGTCGCGATATCATGACATTTTTCTGTATGTAGCTTCATTCGTCCTCATGCATCACGAAAATGATACATGTCATGATATCATGACACTTTTTTGCTATCGGGCCACGTGGGTGCAACCTGTCGTGAAATCGCAATGTTTTTCTCCTTCGCTGTGTTTTTTTGCACTTAGCCATGAAAATGCGACATGTCGAGAAATCACGAAACCTTTTCATTCTGTACCATCTTGCTGCTTTCTATCACAAAATTGTGACACTTTTCCTTTTCAAGATGTCTCGCTGCTTTCTGTCGCAAAATCGTGACGCTTTTCCTTTCGGGTTGTCTCACTGCTTTTTGTCGTGAAATCGCAACACTTTTTCATTCTTTTCACTTTGGTTGCTTTCTATCGCAAAATCGCGACACCTTTTCATCTCGTACCACTTTGGCTGCTTTCTGTCGTGAAATCGTGATGCTTTTCTCTTTCAGGCTGTCTCGCTGCACTTGGCAACAAAAATGCGACATGTCGCAAAATCGCAACATATTTTCCTTCTATATCATCTCGCTGCTTGGAGCCGCAAAAATGTGACTTGTCGTGATATCGCAACGTTTTTTCTCTACGTTCATTTTGGCTGCTCCAGGTCGTGAAACTCCGACATGTGATATCGCGACAACTTTAGTGCCTTGCCCTATTTGACTGGTTTGATCATGATTTTGTGACATGTCACAATATCGCAACATTTTTTTATTTTGTCTTCTCTCTCCTCTTTGACCCGCGATTTCACAACACGTGATATCGCGACATTTTATCATCATGCTGCACTCTGTTGCTCTTAGCCATGAAAATGCGACATGTCGCGAAATCGTGACACTTTTTCATTCTACTATACTTCGCTTGTCTGGTCTGCAAAAATGTGACATGTTGCGATATTATGACACTTTTCATTCGGTTGTACTTTTGCTAGTTTGAACTATGAAAATGTGACATGTCATGATATCACGACACATTTTCATTTTTGGCCGTGACGAGGCAACATGTCGCGATATCGTGACAACTTTTCATTTATGGTCGCAACGGAGCAACATGTCACGATATCGTGACAACTTTTCATTTTTTGTCGCGAGGGAGCAACATGTCACGATATCACAACAATTTTTCATTTATGGTTGCGATGGAGCAACATGTCGCGATATCGTGACACTTTCTTTTTCTTGCTATATTTTGCTCTTCCTTTGATTTTTTAGCATCTGGGCCAGTGCAGTCTTCTTTGAAAGCATGCAAAAAAGGTCGGTCCCCAATTTTGGGGTGTGTTGTGGATCAGCCATAACAAATGGTGACTCTGCTATCAAATGCTCCTGAGAATTTTGGTGAGAACCCAACCTAAAATATATAAGCTTAGATATAGGCGTAAGCACATAATAGATAAACAAATACCGATAGATCAAAAATACATGAAACATCAGAATCATTAAGTATCAGCTCGGTGTGTGCAATGTGTTCTCATTTCCTATCGCTTGAACTTGATCAACATTCCATTGTCAGTTTCACCTATGATTTGTATGCAAGGCTATGAATTATTTGTGTAGGATTTGATGTATGATGAAGATGCTAGAGATATAACAACCTACTTTACAAAGGCTCAAACCTTCTAATATCATGAACAAACATATTAAAATTGTCAAACCCTCTTAAGACCAAATATATGTATACTAAATTAATTTACTAGATCCCAAAGTTGGTTATGTGTCACTACCATATTGAACCCATGTGCAAGTGAAAGTGAAATCAGAGATTTGGGGAATCGGATTCCCAACCTAAGCGAGATGGGAATCTAACCCTATCCTTACTACTATGATCTGGAATTCATTACCTCACTTTGAGCAAAATGATTTAACTAGTTATGGATGAAATGGTTAGGCTAGTCTATCCATTTGAACAGTCAGTGGTCTTGTTTTAGACAAGACATGCTACCACGCATGGGCATACTTAACCCCATAATCCATGATTTGGCTTCATTCATTCTCTTCTTTTTTCTTTTTCTTGGACCTTTGGGATGACTACCCATCCTTGCTAGGGACATGTAGTACAATCCCTACAATCCAATATTAAGATGAAAAATGGAAAATATTAATTTTATTTTTATTTCTTGGACCTTGGGGATGACTACCCATCCTTTGTAGAGGACATGTAGCACGATCCTTCCAATCCAAGATGATAAAATGAAAGATGGAAAATATTAATTTTATTTTTGTTTCTTGGACTTTTGGGATGACTACCCATCCTTTGCAGAGGACATGTAGTACAATCCCTCCCATCCAAGTTTTATGATGAAATGGAAGATGGAAGCTTTGGGGAATCGGATTCTCAACCTAGGTGAGATGAGAATTATGCCCTATCCTTACTACTCCATGAAGGTCAAATCAGAGCTTTGGGGAATTGGATCCTCAACCTAAGTGAGATGAGGATTTAACCCTATCCTTACTACTCTAATTTTAGGATTTAAGCATTATGGGAGTGGTAAAAACCACTATTTTAAGGATAATGTTGCATGATAGGACAGACATGAAATATTCTTTTCACCTCACCTTTTCTTCCAAGCATGGTTTTGATCATTTTGCCCAAGATCTTCTTTAATGTGCATAGAATGTGCTTGGTTCAAGATAGTTCGGGCATCAATTCCCAACCTTAGGATCCTTTTAATATATGTTATGTAATAACCCTAAGAGGATTCGACACCTTCTCAATGATTGCACATGAAATGAAAATGTACCTGAGATGACATGTATATGCAATGAGGAATGTGACATGATATATGAATGCACTGCTTCTTTTGAAATGTTGATGGAATATATCATCTACTTTACCATAATGTGTAAAACTAACAACTTCATGCATTACAATATTCAAACGATATTATTTAAGATGTTTGTGTTACTTGTGGAGCTTTCTACAACACAATTCCAATGTTTCATACTCTCCTGATCTTAGGCATAAGTTGACATCTCAAAATTTTCCTCTTTTTTTTTTTTAATTTTTTTTAAATTTTTTTATATTTTTTTATTTACTAAACATGTCAAATGAAATCAAACACACAACTTAAATCCTAACTAGACTAGCAATTCTACAAAAAGAACAAAGTTTGAAAATCCATACCAAAACTAAAAAAAAAAATGATACCAATCTCCTACGACTTAAGGGCTAAAATAGTGCTTTAAGACATGCCCATTAACTGATAACGTTAGATCCTTCCCTTCTAAAGTTCTCAACCTGAAGGTATTTTTCCCTAGAATTTCCGAAATATGATAAGGGCCTAACCAAAGACAATCAAATTTTTGATGATTTCCCTTTTCTTCATGTCTTTTATCCCACAGTAAGACCAAATATGAAATTCTGAAGGACTTGATTTTAGCTCTTCTGTCAAACCATCTTTTAACAACCTCTTGGTGTTTATTCATGTGAATCATGGCTTCCTCCCTTTTTTCATCGAGGTGTAGTAAATGACTTAATTTGGCTTCAGTGTGGTTATCTGTTCCCAAGTATTCTTGCATGAAATGTAGGGTTTGCAGCTTCAAGTTTGCAGGAAATATTGGGTCTTGTCCATAGACCAAATGATAGGGAGTATTCCCTATTGATTCTTTCACTTTGGTTCTATCTGCCCATAGAGCAAACTTTAACTGGTTATGCCAATCTCGAGGGTTCTTTTCCAGTAATTTCTTAATGATATTCAACAAATTTTTGTTTGAGGATTCGGGCAAACCATTTCCTTGAGGGTAATAATTAGATGCAAATTTTAAGCTCACTTTATTTTCATATGCCCAATCTGCAAATTGCATGGAAACAAAAGCTTTACCATTATCACTAACGATAGAATTGGGCATTCTGAATCTTGTTATGATGTGATCCTCAAGGAATTTTATTACAACATCTGTAGTGGCATGTTTTGTAGGAATTGCTTCTATCCACCTTGTACAATAATCTGTAGTTGTTAGTATGAATTTATGGGAATTAGAAGAATTTGGGTTGATAACCCCAATGAAATCTAATCCCCATTGTGCAAATGGTCTCATCTCAACTACAGGTTGTAATGGCATGGCTGCATTTCTTTCTCTATTGGCAGCTACTTGACAAATGTGGCAAGATCGTACATGAGTGTGTGCATCTTTAAAAATGTGAGGCCAATAGTATCCTAATATTAGGATTTGATGCACTGTAGCATTTGCCGCACCATGGCCAGTTCCATATTTCCCATGAAATTCTTGCATAACCTTGGTAGCTTCTTATTTATTCAGGCACCTCAAGTAGATCCCCTCATGATTTTTCCTGTACAGAACACCAGATCTAATCAGATAATTAATAGATTTAAGTCTTAAAGCCCTTATTTTAGTGGAATTCAAATTGGATGGGCACTTACCGTTTAATAGAAAATGTACAATGTCAACATACCAGTCATCTTTAGCAATGTATTCTACATTTGAATATTGACATGTCGTTTGTGGATTATACTCAGCAATCATCTTCACAAGTCCCTATCCTCGAACTAGTTTCATGGGTTGGATTTCAAGATCAAATTCTTGGATAGTAGAAATCCATTTACCTCTTTTCTCACCTAGCTCGCTCTGTAAAAAAATTGTTTTGATAGCAAGGTCAGGCACAATAGCAAAATTGTGCACAATGTAATGTTAGAATTTTTTTACCGTTTTAAAGAGTGCGTACATTTGCTTATCGAGGATAGAATACCTCAATTGAGCATCTTTTAAAGGAGCACTTAAAAATGCTATGGGATTTTCTACGCTATCCTCACCTTTCTGGGTCAAGACACTCGCAAAAGAGTGTTCTGATGCGAAAGCATAAATGTAGAAAGGTTTAGCATAGTTTGGACTTATGAAGGCAGGGGCCTTGGAAATGGCATCCTTAATTTTCTGAAAGGCCACCCTACTTTCCTCGTTCCATTTGACATCTACATCCTTCTTGAGCATCTTGTTCAATGGTTTGGCTATCTCAGCGAAGCTTGAAATAAACTTCCTCACAAAATTAATTTTCCCGAAGAAAGATCTCAATTCTTTTTTACTACTCGAGAGAGGTAAGTTTTGGATAGCCTCTATCCTTTCTGGGTCAATAGATATGCCTTCTTTTGAAATTATGTGACCGAGTAATCTTCCTTCTGTTACTCCAAAGATGCATTTTTTGGGATTTAAAAAAATTCCATGCTCTCTGCATCTTTGAAGAAACTTTTTCAAATCCTTGACATGGTATTCTCTTTTCTTTGAAAATACTAGAATATCATCCATATACACAATGATACACTTGCCTATAATCCCTTTGAATGCATAGTCCATGGCGCATTGAAATGTTGCACCAACATTTAACAGTCTAAACGACATTCTTCTGTAGGCAAATGTCCCCCATTTGGTTGTGAAGGTTGTTTTCATCCTGTCATTGGGATGAATAAGAATTTGATTATATCCAAAATATCCATCAAGAAAAGACATCATTTTAGATCCATTCACTTTTTGTAAAATTTCATCAATGGATGGCAATGGATAGTTATCCTTTTGAGAGGCCTTGTTAAGATTTAAAAAATCTATACATAGCCTAATCTCTCCGCTCTTCTTTCTTACTGGAACGAGGTTAGCAACCCAGGTTGAGTGCCTAACAACAAAAATAATCTTTGCTTCCAATAATCTCTTGACCTCCTTTTCTATCAAGGGCTCCAATAGTGGGTTAAAAACTCGCTATCTTTGTCTGAAAGGCTTGGAGTCTGGCTTTATAGGGATGGTATGTGTAATGACATTTTGGTTGTATGTTTTCAATTCATTATAATTCCAAGCAATGCAATCCACGTAGTGTTTAAGTGCATGTATTATATTTTCTCTTTCTTCATCTGTACATGCCTTTGCGATGTACACTTCTTATGGATTGTCTACACTCCCTAGATTAATTAGATCACATGCATCTTTGGGGAGTGGAACCTTTTTTTCTTTTCTAACCTTGTATCCCATATTGAACATTTTCTCCAATGAAACTTTGTCTTTTGGTATTTTGTTGGATCGATATGTAGTTTTACTTTCGTTTTTTGCTTCTTCTTGCCATCTTTGCTCCTCATAAATCACCTGGTTTTAAAAAACACCTGAGTTCATGACAAATTTGAATGTGTCTATCATTTTCAAAAACTTGGAAATTCTTGACATTATCAGGTATCAATGGACAAGGAACCAATTCAATGGAGAACTTTTTACACCTTTTTATATCAACTGGATTTAACATACTTGCGACGACTGCAAGAGAATCCGCTATGCGATTTCCTTTTCTAGAAATAAAGGCTATATTGAAAGCATCAAATTCCTCAATGAGGTCTCTTACCCTAGTTCTATAAAGGCTCAGTCTCTTATTACGACATGTATATTGTCCTTTAATCTGTTTGACTACTAGTTGAGAATCTCCCAATACTTTCAAGAATTTAACCCCTTTGCTCAATGCCAGTTGTAAACCAAAAATCAGTGCTTCATACTCTACCACGTTATTCATGCAAGGAAACTGTAACCTATAGGTAGCAATTAAAGGTTTAATTCCTGGACAAGTGAGCTCGACTTCGGCTCCTGCTCCCTATCTGGATTTGGATCCATCAAACCTAAGCAACCATATGGAATCATTTTCCTCAAGAGAGCTACCATGAAATATTTCCCCTTTAGGCTCTTCAATAGCCTCTTCAACATCAAATTCATAAATCCCCAATTCTAGCTCAGAAAATTGAACTTCATTTGGCTTATTAAATTTTGTTATGACTTCTTTAAGCCTCGGTTCATTTTCTACTTTAATTTGATTTGCAATTCCTTTCCAGGGTATCCACATATGTGAGCAATCGATTGAAAAATAGCCGTTCAAATTTTTCATCTAATCCCTTGCAAGTAGCATTCCATATCTACTTGGGATATTAAAAACCAAAATTTCGACCACTTGTTGGACCCTGGGTTCAGAATTTAGTTGAATTTTGACATCATATAGGGTCCCTATCACATTTACCTCAGATTGGTCCAATTGCAAAACCTTGCATTTGGACGAAACAGGCTGTAGGCCTAGAATTTGACATATCTTTTAATTTGCTCTGAGAATTCCCTTATTTCTTACATTAAGGGAAAATTGTTCAAAGAATTGGTCAACCAATTATTTGAAATTATAAATACTATGATTGGATAATTGGTTATACCACTCTACGATAGCTACCCCCAATATCTGAGGAAATGTGCAGAGCATGAGAACATTATCATTTTGAATTCTAAAGCATGAGTGCATGAATGTGCTCACATGCTCTTTAGGGTCCTCAGTCCCTTTGAACTTGTCAAACCTTGGTATCATAAAGTTTATCGAATATGGCAGTGATGGTACCAAAGGGTGAATTGGTTGATTGATTAATTGATGTTATTTTTGGCTTTTAATTATTGTAACTAGGAGTATGTTGTATAAAATTATCAATCTGTTGTTGCATAGCCTTGATTCTAAGGTCTTCCCTAGGAATTTGAAAGCCCTAAATCACTTTATGATTCTATTAAGGGGTGGAAAGATATTATGGAGTGACAAGATGATGATGGATAGGTGAAGTGGATTAGAATTTATGATGATGATATTGATTGAGAAATAACGGTGACTATTGAAGAGGGGATAATGCATGAGGACTATGACTGGTTTGGCCTATGGGAATGGAATGGCTATGGGTGTATGGAGGTGTAGGGATCGAAACCACCAAATATTGTGGTACCCATGATGGACTTTATGTGATGAAGGTGGGTTGAGTGGAAATTGGTTGAGGCCTAGGGTTCACTTGAACTTGTCGTTGAGTGTTCTGTCACTTAAGAAATCTGTTCAAATGTTTCCATGCTTCATGAATTTCCATATCATCATTGGAAGGCATGGATGAATATGAAATTGATTATGTGGATGGGGATAAGTTGCCATGGGAATTACATTTTGATTGGATGAAATGGACACTTGTAAAGCAGCATTAACTTTTGCTTCATACAAGGGGTTGGTATAGGTGGATACATATGAAGTGCTAGGAGCACATGATGGTTGAGGAATAGAGACATGGGATGAAGGTGCAACTGATGCCTCAAAAAGAGGGTTAGTGTACACCTAGGTGAAGTTGGATGGCTGGGAAGGAACAAGTTCCTGCAATAAATAAGTATCTTGATCTGGGATATTATGGAGGGGTTGCGAGATATAATTAGTTGATTTGTGGAAAGGCTCTACTTTGGCCATGTCTATGTGGGTAATGATGTGGTCAATTGTGGTGAAGATGATTTAGTTTACATAATATATGTGGAGGTGTATCTATGTGAGACATCAGTAGCCTATATAGCGTGTGATAGGCCCACAAAAAAATCTATGCAATCTGTATGAACCATATTGATGGGATTTACCATAGAAGTGGCATGAAATGAAGATGAACAGTCCATAGATGTATTATTTTGGTTTTTTTTTTTTTTTTTTTTAAGACCATAAGCTACTAAAACAAATGTAAAATGTGTTTTAAAGGAAATGTAGAAATGGAAATTCATAGAAATCAAATGAATACAATAAATGCTATGTTTATAAAACAACCGTGTCTTACCTCATTCATTAATTGTCTCCTTATAATATATTTTTTTTCATTTATTTTATTTTTATTTTGTGTGTTTGAATGCACTAATCTAAAACTACAATGGGTTAATATTATGTCTAGGAATGGGAAATGAGATTCTTACTGGTGATGAAACCCAACAAATTTGCTCACTATGGTGTCTAGGGGCAGATATTTATGGATGGAGATGAAACCCACCATCACTAGATCTCAAGAAATGATTGGTGATGAAATCCAAATATTACTATTAAAAGTGTAACGTGCAGTGTGTGATTCCTTTTTAAAAGTTTAGTTTTTATTGTGCTCATACAATTTTAGAAAATGACTACTTTCATCAATCTAAATCAGAATCCAACATCAAAATATCAATTTTCCCAAAGGAAGTAGAGTACACCGCTTAAATCCCTCTCTGAACAGTGGGGGTTTCATCTACTCCTCTACCTTGAATCACCAAATGTGGGGGTAATTTTGTTATTTTAAATATTTTTCCTACTTATATTAATAAAAATAGAAATTTCTAACCCTATGATGCACACTACTTTATGCTTTTAATATTTTATATGCAGTCAAAAGATGCAACACACCATAAAGCATAAAATTATTTTTAAATGGAAATGTGTTATGTGTAAATGAAACTATATGCAACAACTAATTTGATGCCTAAATGCATACTAGAATGATTATTTCTAACATATATATTATTATGTTCTTTTAAATCCAATATCTAAAAGAAAACAAAAAAATGTAAAAGGTAAAATGTGTAAAACATATATTAGGGTTTCAAGGCAAGCTATAGAGAAGCCTACATATTTTCCTTCTCTCTAAAAACATCACTCTACACTTAAAACATTCCCATAGCAATTTCTAGAATATCCCACAAGCACCGTAGGGTGTCTGCACACCTTCTGCAACTTCTATGTTGTTCCAAAAATCTATTCCATGAAAATTGTGCCATCCGTGCTTTAGAAAACATGTAAGATAAAACAAAAAACAAGTTAGATCACAAGATAAATTAAAATAAGAAACCCTTAGGAGGTCCCACCATGATAGTCATTTGTGAAGATAAAAATAAAACACTGGATATATAACAGGAACTAAACAAACAGTGATACAAGAGATTACATAGTGAAATAGATCTTATATTATTAATGTCGGTGGATCTCAATACAATCAAATGTACCCCAAAAATAGGGATTTACATTGTCTATTTTTATACAATGAATACAATATGCTAGGGTTATCTAAAACCCTAGCCAACAATGCTTATGGTGTCTTCAAAGCTCATTCTTGCTCCCAACAAAGGTGAGTGGGCTTTAGCTATCCATTGATTGGACCACTCCAGCTTAAGAAATTGCCAAATGCTTATGTATTTCTAGATCTACACACAAAAAATGATAAAAGAGGATTAGTAGTAACTGTGAGGGCTCCATTGTGTGAGACCCTTAGAAATCAATAAAAACCCTAAGTGCCAAATAGTAATATTGTAAGCAAATATGGAAATAATGAAATCAATACAATAATGGAAGATTTACCTTGTAAACTTATAATATTTTGATATGTCATTGTTGTCATTGTAGGAAAAATAGTGCATGGATGACCTAGCAACACCTGTGGGTTCGCAGGTCTAAAGAACTAAGACCTAAAATACCCACGAGCACTTGGTGACAATAGGAAGTGCCCAAGGGCACTCGAGGATGGTGAAAAGCACCCAAAAGTTCTTAGGAATAGTAGGTGGGCATTTAGGAATAGTAGAGAGGCATTCGGGGGCTGAAGTAGGTTCTATAGAAGCAGATCTGCTTCAGGAAAGGGATACGGTGACAAATGTGGAGGTGAAGGCGAGGGATGCAAAAGGAGACTTCTAAAATCTTAGATTGCTTAGGACTCAGAAAACTCAGGGAAAAACTTACGGGTTGAGCCATCAAAATAACTCCTATTTATAATCTTCCCTAGGGCACGTTAGGGTTTCAATGACACAATTTGTGCGATCAATATTAAAATGTGACTGAGGGATGAGATTAAATCTAGGTAGGTGACATGGATTAAGGTGGATGAATGGCTAGGATTAGACCAATATGGATGGCTAAGATTAATTCACACATATATATTTATTAAATATATATAAAATATTGATATTTAAATAAATATACATAAATATATGTAAATAATGGGTAAAAATGGCAGGAAGACCTGGATAGATGACAAGTGGCTAGATTTTAGTGTCTACGAGATATATATATATATATATATATATATATATATATATATATATATATATATATATATATATATATATATATATATAGATAGATAGATATATTGTAATCTACTTTGTTAAAAGTGAATGATATAAAGAAAGAGGTGCAGCTCTTAAGTTTTATTGGTCATCTTGGTAAAGGGTTTCTAGGATGAATATTTATTTTGTTATGAATGCATGTCATTTTTCCTTCTCTTTTACAATTTTGTTTGCATTATATTTCTGGAATAGTTTTATCAAACTCTTCATTTGGTATTAGAGCAATTTTATTGGGATTTAAGGGGATGAATTTGTTGGTAGGGTTTAGCTATGTCTAAGAAGAGCAAGAGTATCTTGGGTCTATGATAAATCTATTTTTGAGTGGGAGCTTTATGCAGGTGAATCTTGTGTTATATAAAATGGCTAGCAATTTAAGGAATTATAGAATATTTTAATGATAAGAGCTTTGAGTTATGGAAGATAAATATGAAATATTTTCTTGTGGATAGAGATAAATGGGTTGTGTTAGAAAAATAACCCACAAGTATGATGCAAGAATATTGGTAAAACCTATACAGGAAGGCAAAGAGTACTATTTGGTTGTGCCTTGTAGATTTAGTTTTGATTAATATCCCTAGATAAAATAATGCTAAGGATCTATTTGAGAAGTTAGGGGATTTATATCAGTCAAATTTCTTGGTAAATAAACTATTCCTTCAAAATAAGGTGTATCCCCGTAGGATGAACAGTGGGGATTCTATGGTAGAACATATCAATGCATTGAACATCAAGATAATTCAATTGATATTATTTTTAAAGAATATAAGTCTATTACTTTGTTATATTCTTTATCAAATTCATGAGATAATCTAGTTGTGGCCATTAGTAATACTACTGCAACTAAATTAAAGTTTGAGGATGTGGTTTCATCCTTGATATTAGAATAAATGAGGTTGAAATCCATGGAGGGCTCAGCCAAGGATGTTTTTTTTTGTGATGGGTGATTCCAAAGATAAAAATAAGAATTCATGTGGAGATAGATCAAATTCAAGAGGGAGGTCTAAATCTCCCAAAATATTATAAGGAAATGCTAGACATATAATAAAATTTGGCATCTGAACGACTATAGATCTAAAAATATTGATAAAAGTAAGGGATCTGATGATTATTTTTCCATAAAATTAAATAACTCCTTAGAAGGATGGTATGTATACTTGGAATCTTCAAGTATACACTCAAATCATATGCATGGTTTTTGACTTGAGGGATTTTTAAATATGACTCATATGGATCCGTTTTGTGAATATAAAAGTATAATGGAGGTGATGTCTTCCTAGGAGATGAATCAAAAACAATAATCATAGGACTTTGAAGGGTTAAGCTATTTCTCAAGTATGGAAGGATTAAAACCATCCCTAGTGTTTTGCATATTCCAGGATTGACGAAAAACTTGATATTTATGAGTAAAATGAGTGATGAAGATGTATAGAAAATATTTGAAAAGGATACCTATAGGACGGTTCAAGGAGCAATTGTGTTGGAAAAATAAGTTTAGATTGGAATAGTGTATAATATTTTGGGTAGCACTATGATTGATCAATGGAATATTTTTCTTGTTCCTAAAAATAAAATAGATAAAACTCCTACTCTTCCTATAGAGAAAATAATACTTTGGCATAAAAGAATAGGATATATCAAAGAAAAGGGCCTTCAAGATTTGCACACTAAAGGTATGGTTGATAGCCAACTAGCCATCACTCGCATTGTGTCCTGGTAGTAAAGCTAGTTGGATCATCCCAAGCAGGACACTCACGATAAGGGCACCATACGATATCTCTGGCCAAAAGTCTAGTAAAAGCATTAGTATAATGGGACAACTCCCATGTGAAAGTGTGTATCTTGCGCTCCTCATGATCTCAAGTCCATCTAGCAGCATAGCACTATGTCTGAGTGTTGATCACTATAATCTCAGCTGGGAGACCCTTAGGGCGATCTACCTTAATATGCTCCCATCCCCAAACCTATAGGAGCAAGCTGTAGGTAATGCTGACATGTCTACGTTGGTGGATGTGGTACAAATCATCATAGAAATAAGCAAATAGTGACCTAACCCATGCATAGATGATAGGCTCCTCACTATCCAATATATCCTGCACCATCGCCAAAAGGTTCCATGGGAACCTCAAACCCAAGCAATTTGGGATAAGAACATTGCTGATAACCATCAGCAATATGACATGCCTCATCATAAAAACATGCTCCCCATGCTAGCGGTTGATAGACACTCCTCTAGACTTGGTGTCCCGAAGGGCCTCCATAGAGTGTCCTCTAAACACCCGAGCATAAACAACCACCTAATCATTAGTGGTCGAAGAGACAATGGCCACCCCATAAAATGGAATCCGAAATATCCTATATACATCCTCTAGCATAATGGTCATCTCACCGATCAAGAGGTGGAAGGTATTAGTTTGTGGGTCCCAACGATGGGCCAGGGCCGTAAGGTAAGCCTGATCTACCATAATGTAAGGTAGCCTAATGACATACTGTAACCCATGGGCTTTGAACCATGCCTAGTCCATGTCATCAAAGCTAGGAAGTAGCTCAAGCAGGAGCTTCAGGTCCCAAGCTTGAGTAGAGAGGATCTAATAACAAAGGAAAATAAAACATAAACTACAGTGCATCTAAGGCATAAATCAAACAAAGCATAACAACATCAACACTCCTAAGTCCGAACAAACAAAGGATAAATGCATATAGTCGGGCAGCACAAAGCTTAGGAGTGGTTCAAAACTTTCAAAAAGAATGAAAAAATCAAAATATGTCTTAATAAAATCATAAAAAGGACAAAAATATGGCTAAGGGTTTAGCCACTATCACCTACAGTGGCCGAAACCTGGCCACTGGAGACAGCAGTGGCCAAGACCCAACGGTCAATTTTTTTACCGTTGGGGTTTAAACTTGGCCTCTTTGAGTGACAACGGATCATAATCGGCCGCTCTGAGTGACATCGGTTGAGGGGTAACACATAAAACCCATGAACGCCGACCAGAAAAGAAAAAAAAAATCTAAATATTGCAAAATAACATAAAAAGCACAAAAGGGAGGGAAAAACAAAAAAATTAAAGGCAAATTCCCACTCAGGCATAAAAAAAAGCTAAGTTCAAACATGCTTATAATGGAAGTAGTAGGTGAATAACAAAAAGTTTAGAAAACCCTAGGCTAAAGCCACTAGTAGAAAAATAAAATCAAAATTGGGGACTAACCCACCAAAGCAGAAAGTAAGCTAAACCTAGCTACGAGTTTTGATTCGTTGCCAAACAGGTTTAGTGAGGTTATTTTATCGATTACTTAGTGAGGTGTAGTTTTACCCAAATAAAGGAAAAGAGAGCTAGGGTTTTGAAAAAGATAAATACCCGAGAAGATTTGGCACCTCCAACAGCTAATATCTCACCCTATGCAGCCATGTCCTTAATGCAAGTAGCTTCAGAAGTTGCAACCGACGCTGTCACACCAGAGCTCTGAAAAGCGAATCTTCAACAGTGAAAATGAAAGGTCAAACCCTAGAAAATGCAAATTTTATATTTCTTTAATTACACCTTGGTCGTTACTGACGTTAGTGGCCCAAACTTCATGGTCGCTCAAAGCGATAGTGGCCACAAGTGGGAACTCAAAGGCCGCTGGACCTGACAACGACCATATCCATAGGTCAAAACAAAAGGGTTCATCCTTGAGAAATCACACAAAAATAGCAAATATACACACTTTGATGGTTTAAGATCATCAAAATGTTCAAAATAATAAAAAAATCACATAAAAGCATAATATCAGGTAGGCCTCGTACCCAGTTACCTACTCTATCCGCTCGACGATTGTAGCGATTTACACTCCATGTATTTCGGTGAGATGAGTAGATAACCATAAGGCCACTTGGGGCAAAACCTTTTTTTTTGGAATTACAATGTGCCACCCTTCAATCCGAAAGAAGACCGAGATGTTCGTACTGCTCCACGGGTGTGAAAGGATCATCCTAATTCCTCTTTGACATCAAAAACATTAAGCCAAAGTGATACAATCTAAACATAAATAGAATCACTCATTTTAACTCCCTAAGAAAGCTATTGAGTGCTAGACCGCTCCTTGAGATAAGGATGGATGATTATCATAAATAATTGGAATCACACTTGGATGTGGGATTGCCCATTAAAAGCAAAAAATGCTAGAAAGGAACTAGATTAGTCATATTGGTCAAGCGACTTGTTGCTTCATTCATTGTCATTTCTTCACCAATTCATTGTGTGAAGAAGTAGTTCAAAACTTCAACATAATCATAATCAAAATCAACAAAATATCACTTGATCATAACAAAATTGTGTTCATCCTACAAATCATTGCATACAACAATCACAAATTTTCCTTTTTTGTTGGGAACATAAGCAAACATAACATCTTCAATTGTAGATCTCCTACCGATCGAAACTATTGTAGCAACTGAAGCTACCCGATTGAGTTTGAGGAATGAGTGCAATTTAACATGCCCAAGACACTAAGCTAAGTCCTTTGAATGTTGAGGCAATGATTCAAGGGATGCACACCATATTGCATGATTGGGCCATCCAACGTTGATCAGACCATTGATCACCATACACCCTACAAACAGATCAGTATATGTTTTTGCTCAACATTGTGTTTTACACACAGTGCATCACAAAAGGGGAATCTGTAGACACCTAAATCATGTCATGCTTAGGGGAGATGCTCACATAGATACATTCATAATATCATAAGACATAATCTTGGACTTTCCAAACATCAATAGTGGTTCTCACCACTCATTTGGGGCCTTTTCAAGCCATCCAAGCCTAGCCGCTCAAGCCAAGAGTGGCTAGATCCTAGTCACTCAAGCCTAGAGTCGCCAGAACTTAGCCACTGTAGAAGACAATGACCAGATCTTAGTCACTACAGATGACAACGGCTAAACCCTAAAAGCAATTTTATCGATAAACAGGCCTAATCATGAGCAAAAATGGTAGTCTGCATGCAATAAAGGTAAGTGGGAGTAACTTTCCATTCCTTTTCATGACCAGTTCACATAAGAGACTTGAGTTTGCATTTAAACTTTAGTTAACTAACCTCCAAGCATAAAAAAAGGACAAAAGCTTCTCATGCTAACTTACACTACGCATGATAAATTCATTCCTAGGGCTTGTACATAGACCTAGGGTTTCACACTATAAAAGGTGCAAACCTAAGAGCACCAAGACACATAGAGAGAGAAAAATAGACATATTTTATCGAGGGGTCAGATATATACATCTTTTATCAATCTTGGTCATTGAGGAGAGTTTTTTGAGACTTGGAGAGTTCCCTTGGAGATCACGAGTACGACAAAGCCCTGACGGATTGAAGAGCATAGCAACCATTATTTCAACATCGGATACAAGCTTTGGTCCATAGCTTTGGAGTAAATAGGACAAGAGTCACTTTAGCAACCGTTGTCTTGGACAGTGGCCCATAGGCTTAGCTTAGAGTTTTAGACATTAGATTCATTATTTTAGCATATCATTAGCATAGCATCATTTCATTTGTTTGCATCCATAGCATTAGACTAAGCTCCATTTGCTTTTATTTGTTATATTCAGTACTAACAACCTCATTTGGGGAGGCATTCTTAGACATCTAAGTGTGTGTTGTTGTTTCATTTCTTACAAGGCCATAGGTTCATCGGATAGAATCTGCAACATACGAGAGCAAAAGGGATCCCTCTAGGAAATAGACCTAGAGAATGAGGCATCTGTAAGCCCTCATACATTTCCATATGTGGAATCGAGAAGTTTTTTTAAAGCACACCACCTCTTCACGAAAGGGGTACTCTTTGCTTATTTGTAACCTTATTGTATCGAAATGGCTATCCCTAAGAGGGACCGACATGTAACTAAGTTTTAATACAAATAAAGAGATCCATATTTGTTATTTATGTGTTATGTGCTTTTTTATTGTCTTCCATTTCATCTTGGATTTTTAATAATATTGCAAGTAGAGTAAAATAGCGATGCGTGCATCCCATGGTCGCTACACGTGCAAAGTGTCTCCTCATCTCACCAACCTGAGAAAGAATAAATTATCATAAACCCATTGTTTAAGATGACACCCTCAGAGGAAGCCTTGCTGTGGAAAGCTGTAGAGGATCAGACTATAATTCTAGCTAATTTCAATGCTCTGACTCAAAGAGTTTTAAATGACCTAGAGACTATAGATGTTGTATTAGAGACCATATTTCTTGAAAAAATTGTAGAAGAAGTCTCATCTGGGTTCAGTTTCCCAATAGAGGAAGGGGTAGGAGACTCCAAAATGAAAAATATTTCCCCTACCTACATCCCTACCTTTAGGGGATACCCAACCAAAGACCCTGACATGTTTTATTTAAATTTTATGTATTGTGCAGGTCTTTTGATGATAAATCGGACACCCAAAAGCTGAAACTCTTCCCATCAACATTAGATGACTTAGCCCTACGGTGGTTCATCAGGTTGGGGAATAAGAAGATCACCACATGGGATGGGATGAAGAAGCTCTTTCTAGAAAAATATTAGGACTTTGGTAGAGCGCAGGATTCCATAGAGGAAGTCCTCAACATGACGTAGAAAGAGGATGAATCCCTGGAGGAATACTGGGAAAGGTTTAATTTTAACCTACAACGACCCCCTCATGTAAAGTTAGAGGATAAGTCCCTAAAAAGTATTTTCTTGAGGGGACTGAACAACGAGTCACTAGAAGCACTGAATATGATCTCCGAAGGAGACATTTACCAGCATGCTATGGAAGATATATGATAATTATGCCATAATTACTCACAAAGGAGAGGTAAGACAATTGCTAGGATAGTTAAAGTGATTGCATTAGTTACAAAAATGGAGATAAGCAACATGCTAGAGGATTTAAAAAGTGAAATGATATCCTCTCTAGATCTGTAGTTGTACACGTTGTTGCTGGAGAAGAAGAAATAAGAGAACGATGCAACATTAACCTATTTCTACCCCAAATATAGAGGGAAGCATACCAAGAATGTTTGCCCAGAGAACAATGTTAGAGTATGTGCAGTTTTCCATAAAAATCATAAAACCCAACTGTGCCCATAGCTGACCAATGCCAAAGAAGATGTTGACATAACCAAAGCCTAATTTGTGGGTAATCAGAGAAATTGGTAGAAAAACCCCATGGTAAATACATCCATGGGGATGTCACCTTGTTGTGGCTGATCCACAACACACCCCAAAATTGGGGACCCACATTTTTTGCATGCTTTCAAATAAGACTGCAGTGGCCCAAATGCTAAAAAATCAAAGGAAGAGCAAAATACAACAAGAAAAATAAAGTGTCGTGATATCGCGACATGTTGCTCCGTCGTGACCTGAAATAAAAAGTTATTGCAATATCATGACATGTTGCTCCGTTGCGACTAGAAATGAAAAGTTATCATGATATCGCGACATGTTTCTCTGTCGCGACCATAAATGAAAAGTTGTCACGATATCACGACATGTTGCCCCGTCGCGGCCGAAAATGAAAAGGTGTCGCGATATCACGACATGTCGCATTTTCATGGTTCAAAATAGCAAAAGTACAGCCGAATGAAAAGTGTCACGATATCATGACATGTCACATTTTTGCGGCCCAGACAAGCGAAGTACAGGAGAACAAAAAAGTGTCACGATTTCGTGTCATGTCGCATTTTCGTGGCTAAGAGCAACAGAGTGCGGCACGATGAGAAAATGTCGCGATATCGCGACGTGTTGTGAAATCGTGGGTCAAAGAGGAGAGAGAAGACAAAATAAAAAAATTTCACGATATCACGACATGTCACAAAATTGTGGTCAAACCAGTCAAATAGGGCAAGGCACTAAAGTTGTCGCGATATCGCGACATGTCGGAGTTTCACGACCTGGAGCAGCCAAAATGAACGTAGAGAAAAAATGTCGCGATATCGCGATAAGTTGTGTTTTCGTGGCTCCAAGTAGTGAGATGGTACAAAAGGAAAATATGTCATGATTTTGCAACATGTTGCGTTTTCATGGCCAAGTGCAGCGAGACAGCCTGAAAGAGAAAAGCGTCGTGATTTCGCGACAGAAAGCAGCCAAAGTGGTACAGGATGAAAAGGTGTTACGATTTTGTGACAAAAAGTAGCCAAAGTGAACAAAATGAAAAAGTGTCACGATTTTGTGACAAAAAGTAGCGAGACAGCCTGAAAGGAAAAGCATCATGATTTCGCAACAGAAAGCAGTGAGACAGCCCAAAAAGGAAAAGCATCGCGATTTCGTGACAGAAAGCAGCAAGATGGTACGAAATGAAAAGGTGTCATGATTTCACGAAATGTTGCGTTTTCATGGCTAAGTGCAAAAAAACACAGCAAAGGAGAAAAACATCATGATTTCGTGACAGGTTGCACCCACGTGGCCCGATAGCAAAAAAGTGTCATGATATTGCGACATGTATCATTTTTGCGATGCATGACAACAAACAAAGCTGCATACAAAAAAATGTCATGATATCGTGACATGTCTCATTTTCATGATGCAGGTAGAGGAGCAAATTTGCATACATTTTTTTGTCATGATTCACAACGGGCTATTACAGAGCATGCAAGGAAGCATTAAACACATGGCATAAAGATGTAAGGGTTATAGAACGGTTATAGTTAGCAAGAAGATCAAATGTTTCGATGCTTGAAAAAAGCCAAAAATAATGCAGAGGCAGGAAGATGAAACGAAGAGACCTGGGAGATGAAGCGAAGTTTCATAAGGCAAAACAAAGAACCTTACCAGAGGGTTTAAAAGCATAAGCCAAAGGCAGATACAAGGGTCAGAAACCGCTATGAACAGTGTTGCAGCGCTGAAGGTTGATAGGCTATTCTGGACCTGCTTTTGGAGCGTTTTCCTTCATTTGTTCTGGTTTTGATAAACTGGAAGCTTTTGTTGTTGTAACTGACATATTTTTAATACAAAAATTATAGAGAGTTGCATGTCATTGGCAAGAAAGGAGTTATTTTCTACATGCTAGATTTAATGTTCATTTTCCATTTTTCAGATTTTTAGGCTTATAGGTGAAGTTTAATACAAGTTTTCTTGGTCGCTTCATGCGAATGTCTAAATATGAAAATCACAGTTAAAAAACCCAAAAACCAGCACTTAGCTTATCTGGATTATGCATGTTTGCAAGTTCAATAGGTTAAGTTGTATGCAGAAAACCTCATATCTTCGATTTTGTCAAAATAAGAATCGTAACACTCTGAATGTATTTTAGTTTTAGTTTCTTTGCATTTTATTTTCATTTCTTCAAAAGTTTACCCTTAGTTTAATTTACAGTCATTAGAATAAAATACTTGAAAATCTACCGAAATTGAAATTCACATTGAGTTCATTTTGATTAAATGAACAATCATTCAATTTCAAAATAAAATAAACCACAGTGCCCCTTGTTAACAGTTACTTGCAATCACTAAGGTATTCCAAGCATTCAAATTGAACAATATTATTTGTGCAAATGCTAACATAGCGGAGACCTTGGAGAAATTACTTGTCTAATTTCTTTGCAAGAGGGGATTTGGAACCCAAATCCTATTGGAGAGTGTGTTTTCACAATTGGGTGAAAATACCACTCAACAGATTGGCGCTAGAAGGAGGACCGAATTGGTTTACTTTATTTTGATTTTCATATAGAAGTAATGTGTTTTTTGATTCGATTTCTTAAATCTCATTAAAGGCTAAACTACAACATTTTTTTTGGTGTTGCAGGTTTTCTTGGAGATATCAAGAGTTTCATCAAGCAGGCTGGACCCACCATGCCATATCACGACTAGGTCCCAAACAACTGGGGAAACCATATTCCATGACCTTACACTCACTTGTACTCCAAAAAATAAAACCAAGCAAGTTGTAAACCTACTAGTCACAAAAGATCTTTCTGCTTTAGGAACATCGAGCGGACTTAAACCAATGGTATCAATTGCCACTAGCATACCTATCATCAGTACCATTTCCACTGCTCTTGTAGGGTTGTCCTCATCAATTCTGAGTCAAATGGCCCAACCTCCAGCAGCTCCTTGGTACAGAGCTAATAATATTCCTTTGAATATTGCAGGGGATATCCATGAAATACCTAAGAACATAGAAATATTCTTGCCCAAATATAAACCAGATGGCCCAAGGACTGCAGAGGAGCATATCCAGGCTTATAGGGATGTTTTGATAAGGTTGCAAGTCCAACATGAAGATGTGGCTTGCAGAATTTTTCCCATGAGCCTAGATCCAGTAGCCTATGAATGGTATATATGCTTGCCTACTAGTTCAATCACTTCATGGACACAAATGGAGAACACCTTTGTCAATTATTTTAGGTCACCTTTGGATCCCGCAACCATCTACAATCAATTTATTACATGCAAAAGGGGCCAGGGTGAACCAATAAGAACCTTTAATTAGAGATTCCAAAAATGTTATAATAGAGTAGTTCAGAATTTTGCCATAGAACCCGCAGTAGCTTTACAAATCTATTTTGGGGCATTGGATCCGATGAAAATGATGTTTTCTAGGTGAAATACTCAAGTCACCATGCTCGCCTTAGCTTACAACGAAGCTATGAACATCGAGCAGCAAATGACACCACAGGGCTATGGGTTTCCCCAGATGCCTATGATGGGACAATATGCTCCATATGGTCAAGCTCCCATGGCAAATCAGATCATGGCACCACAAATGCCAAACATGAAATCTTTCCCATATCAACAACCATATCCACCAACACCTGCCTATGCACCCATTCTGATCCAACCGATCACATCCATTCCACCCGTTCTTGCATTTTTGCAAAATAGTCAATCAACTATGCAAGTAACCAGCCAGGTTAATTCTCAGGCTATAGTTCCTTTCCCACATCCAACTCTGATCCAAAGTTTAAATCCATATATCAATCAAACTCCTCAAAATATGACTCAAAAGTTAAATCAAGATCCCATGAATTATGCAAACCCAACGGGAACTAACAATGATGTATCTCCATCGAAAGAGATTTATTCAGCTGTTGAAGAGCTCAAGAAGATAGTTCACAAGCTGAGTAACGACATGGTTCATAAACAGAAGTATGAGTCCCATGCCCCTCACCCAAGTCAAAATTTTAACAATAGAGGGAGACATTGGAACACGAAGCCAAAAAATGGGGTCATACCTGCCCCTATTGCCAATCAACTAGATACTTCTGCAGGACCTAGTCAATCCAGTTCCCTTTTGAACCTTTCTGATTTTGCGTGGGAGAAGGGGTGCATATTGCACAATACAAAAGAGCACAATGAGAGGAATTGTCCTAAAATCGCTAGATACACTCATTGTCTCCAATCCCAAGTAGATGACCTGGAACTTGTGCCAAATGAGGGTCCACCCCAACATCAAGATGATAGCATTATGGTGGTGGAAACTTTATACCACCAAGAAAGTGAGAGTGAGGAAGAAGAAGATGAAATTTTGGAACAGGAGGTGCAAGCTTTTTGAGATTTTAGTAAGGGGAATCATGGATATCATTTGAGAAGTAAATCTAAAGCCCCTAAAACATCATCAACACCACCAAATAACTCTATCCTTCCTCTGGATACTAAGGCAGATAATAATCCTCCTCCTCCACTAAGAAAAGAAATGTCTAATGACATGCAAAAGACAATCAAACTTGAAA
Source organism: Wollemia nobilis (assembly GCA_028583015.1). Classification (NCBI taxonomy): domain Eukaryota; kingdom Viridiplantae; phylum Streptophyta; class Pinopsida; order Araucariales; family Araucariaceae; genus Wollemia; species Wollemia nobilis. The sequence goes on from JAQPPZ010003276.1 coordinate 3,147,595, forward strand.
AATCAAACTATGACATAGTGGAGGATTTAAGGAAATCTAAGTCAAGCCTTTCATTTTTAGAGGCGGCCAGGTTTCCTGGCCAAAAAGAAGCATTGATAAAGGCTCTGGACTCACCTAGTCAAGTGTGGAAGGGAAAGGAAGTTGAGTCTCAGTTGATTTTACGAAAGGAGATATGGGATGTCCTGCCATTTTTATTGACTCTAAGAATTGCTAGTAAGAATTTGCATAATTGTTTGGTAACCGTTGGAGGGCTATCATAACCAAAATTGCATTCACCCTATCAATGGAAGAGCTAATTAAACTATTCACTAAGAGTTGCCTAAAACCTATTTCTTGGATGCTTCAATTGTAAACATATCGCTCATTTGAGGAAGCTCTTGCCCAAGCTAGTATCATTGAGGAGATAAAAATCCAAGAAGGCTTACTTAAGCTAAGAAATAAGGAATGGAAAAATAAGGGCCAATACAAAAGAAATAATTTTGGCCAAACTAAATCAACATAGGCTAATCCGACCAATCAATCCAATCAAATCAATCAAGTGGTCATGAGCAAGCCAATAATGGCTCAACAAAAACCCATGTAACAACCACCATAATAAATTGTTTATCATACAACACCCTCAGTAACCCAATCCATAACACAATGCCAATTATGGGTAATCACCAACATCGAGAATTTGTTTGACAAAATTATCAATACACCCCTCTATCTGAATCTTATGCTTCCATATTCCAAACATTTTATGACACAAATAGACTTGCTTTACGTAAGGTTAAACTAGATGATCCCACCAAACGTGGTAAAAACTACAGGGAACATTGTTTTTGCCCTTATAAAAGATAAAATGGGCATGAAATAAATAAATGTCATGTATTTAAAGATATAGTACAAGACTTCATTGACTTGGGGGCCAGAAATATTGATAACCCCCTAGCTCAACAAAACCAAAATCTTGGTATCTTTTAAACACCACTTATTCATCATGAGGAGGTAAAATCCACAATGAGAGGGTCTAACATCAAGACCCCTCCCAATAAAGTTAACCATATTCAACAGTACTAAGTTTTTTTAGGTGCCATTCATGTGGTAACCCAAGGTCAACAACGTTAAAACAATCAACAAGGTGCACGACAATAACCCATTCAACAGCCCATGCACTCATAAGCAAGGGAGTCCCAACCTGTTCCATCACCACCCATCCAAATTTACCCAAATCCTTCTCCTCCAATCCACATTCCTAACCATTCTAATCCATAAAGTCATCCCATTAACCACCCCCAAAGACTAATCATTTCTCTGAGTAGCCGGTTAACCACGAGTTTAAAAAAAGCTTCATAAAAACTATGTATTTATAGCCTTTCATCATGTTTTATGACTTTGAGATTAAACCAATCTCATCAAAATCGATGGACCATCCATTGCATAAAATGGCTAAAATTGATAGGAAGCCATTCAAAAGAGTCTTAATTAATACTAGCTACTCCATTAACATCATCACCACATCTCCCCTCCATCATCTCAATCTTCCTCAATCTCACATAACCAAATCCACATTCACATTAAAAGTATTTAATGATGCTCTCTGGTCTATAGTTGGCACTGTTGTTTTTCCATTGAAGTAGGGATAAAAACATTACATACCTTGTTCCACATCTTAGAAGGATCCATGGCATACAATGTACTTCTTGGAAGACCTTGGATGAGGTAAAAGAGATGTGTCCCTTCCATATTACATCAATGTCTAAAATATATACACGAAGGGCAAGTACATTGCATACCAACATATGTTAAGCCATTTAAGTATTACAATTTCATCTCGAATCCTTATGAATCCATGCTTCCTTCCACCCACCTTTTTATCACATCATCCACCACATTATTAATCACTCCATCCAATCCTTCATCAAAAAATCCTATTCTTGAGGAGCTTCCCATCACCAATTACAACCAAGCATCCACTTCTACACCTTCATTATCATCATCATTGACTACATGTACATGTGGTCAAACCCAATATATGCCATCCACATCATCATCCCCTTCATTGGTCACAAAAATTCCTTCACAACCAAATCCATTTCCGTTAGCTAACGTTTCACAAGTCAAATTATTGAACTGTGATATGCCCATATCTTCCCCATCATTCAAGCCAATTTCCAACCATGAGCCTCCCATGTCCACTTCATCCTCATCATAACAATTTGAGGTCCACCTCATCAACCCTCGTATTAGTGAATATGTGGTCCAATACCTCACAATCACACCACTCAATATCTCAACTACCAAGGATTCTGGTCGTCCACATGATCCACCTTTATCTATAGGAGCGGTGTACAATATGGATTCGGTGCCTAACAACATAAATTTTTTGTATGGGGGGATAGAATATTTGTCTAATACTACTCCCCTAGAATAACCCAAACAACCACCACCTACCAATATCCAACAAATGACAGGTTTCCCATCTTGCTATTTTCATAAACATAATTGGCAAAGACATGGCTTAGGTTGATATGAATAGGGAGTGCCTTAGCTTATTGATGTCCCATATCAAGAAGTGCATGATCATTTAAGTCTAGGTTATCACCCACTTCCCACCATATATTTTTTTGAACAAGCATTCCAAAGGCTTAATCTAAATTTAAAACAAGAAGTCGTCCACCTCGATGACTCTGACAAGGAAATGTACGAAGAATTTGACCCCATGTCGATATCTTCTAATGAATCTGATGAGGAATCGGAGCCCATCATTCCTCACACCGAACAAGATAAGTTTTATCTTAGAATATTCTCTATCCATGAGCCCATATTTCACTTGCTTCTTCCACAAGAGTAAGATAAACCTACTAATGAACCACCACATCCATCTCATTAATCCATATCATTAGAAAAAATTGTAACATATGTATATAATGCAAAAAAAGAAAGAAAAAGAAAAACATAAAACAAACAAAAACATTTTATTTTTGTACATTTAATGTATACAACATTTAGTTAAGTGTGTTTATTTGTGTTGCTTGCTGTTGTCCAGGTTTACCAAGGTTATAGCATCAGTTCTTAGGCTCTATCCATCCCATCCATTTTACCTCCTTCATTTTTCCTTAATTCAACATGAATCCTACTGACTTATTCACCCCACTTCGTATTATATACGATTTGGCAAAGCCAATTTCTATTGACATGAGTCTTATTGATATGGATCAGATTTCCTTGCCACCATATTTTTCTAAGTTTGTCCTATCCAAGAAATTTTTAAGGGCTTTAGCCAACTACATTCCTCCATCCCCTCCACCTTCACCTTCACCTTCACCTTTGAATCTTGAGGTTTTCTAGGTAGACATAGATGAGGATAAGTTAGAAGAGTTTGATGATATATTAGATGACATTCATATAATCCCAACTTCCCATCAACTTGAGGAAGGTTCTCACATGTCTATTGAAGATACTATCAATGTGAACCTTAAATTAGATGTTGACAATCCCTAAATTGTCAATCGTGGCAAAATCCTATCCAAATATGAACAAGAGAAATTAATTGCTCTCCTCAAGAGGAAGAAGGGAGTTTTTACATGGTCCTATAAAGACATGCCTGGTCTTAACCCTAAGTTGGTTGTCCATAATCTCACCTTGCATCGTGATGCTAATCCAATAAAAAAAAACTTAGAAATATGCATCCTACCATTACTATCTTGGTCAAAGTAGAGATTCAAAAGCTATTAGGTGTGGGTTTCATTATACCCATTTATTATCTTGAGTGGCTCTCAAACATGGTACCCATTCGCAAGACTAAAGGGACAATACGCGTTTGCATTTATTTTTAAAAATGTGTCCTAAGGATTAATTTTCTCTTCCAAACATTGATACTCTTGGCCATGAAATGATTTCTCTCATGGATGGTTTTTAGGATACAACCAAATTTAAATAAATATTAATGACCAATACAAAACAACATTCACTACACCTTATGGAACTTTTTGTTACAAGGTAATGTCCTTTGGCCTTAAAAATGTAGATGCCACTTATCAACATGCCATGACATACATATTCCACAATTACATGCATAATATCATCGAAGACTATGTGGATGATCTCTTGGTAAAATCCAAAACTCGACAAGAGCACATTGGTGTGTTGGAGAAAGTTTTTGACTAACTTCTAGAGCATAATGTAAGATTGAACCCCAAAAGTGTATCTTTGGTGTTACCTCTAGAAAAATATTAGGGTTCATTATCTCCAAAAGAGGCATTGAGGTGGTTCCAAACAAGGTCAAGGCTATCATGGAGATGCCTCCCCCAATAAATTTAAATAAATTACATAGTTTACAAGGAAATATCCAATCAATCCATCATTTCATTCTACAAATTTCTAAAAAATGTAGGTCATTCAATCACCTGCTATAAAAGGAGGTGCCATTATCTTGGATAAATGAGTTCCAGAAAGCCTTTTATGTCATTAAGCAATAATTAGCTTCTCCACCAGTCTTAGCTCCTCCTCTATTAGGGGTCCCTTTTTATCTTTATGTCTTAGAAATGAACTTTGCATTAGGGACAATGCTTGCACAAAAAAATGAAGAAAATCAAGAGCAAGTTGTATATTACATTAGTCAAATATTTGTAAGCTATGAAACCTGATACGCTTATGTAGAAAAATTGTGCTTAGTAGTGATTTTTACCACTAAGAAACTCAGACATTACATGATTAGTCACACAACACATGTCATAGCTAGAGAAAATCCTCTATTTTATATGATGTCCTACACTTACAATAACACCCAAATGGATAATACTTCTTACTAAATTCAACCTTGAGTTCATTAGTCAAAAATCCATTAAGGGTCAAGTCATAGCCGATCAACTTTTGGAAGCTCCACTACCTAGTGATCATCCCTTGATTATTGATCTCCCAAATTATTTGATATTTGCTATCATCGAACAAGAAGAAGATGTTATTCCAAAGGAAGACATTGATATCACATTATTCTTTGATGGATCTAAGTGCAAGAAAGGTAAAGGTGCTAGAGTTGTGTTTCATACACCCCAAGGGGTACCTATCCCCTTATCATTCAAACTTGACTTTCAATGCACAAACAACACTACAAAGTACGAAGCCTTAATATTAGGACTTCAATCAGCTATCACTATGGGAATAAAGCATATCAGGATATTTGATGATTCTCAACTTGTTGTCAAGTAAATCAATGGAGAATACCTTTGTAAAGAACCTACCATTAAGCTTTATCATGAAGTAGCAATGAAATTGCTCTCTGAATTTGAATAGTATGAAATCGATAATTTGCCACATTCAACTAATAGATTTGTAGGTGTGATGGTCTCTCTTGGATCATTGGTACAACCTCAAATTATCATAATAATCTCTAAATTTGCAATTATCCATGTTGATTCTAAGGATGAAAAGGATATTTTCTTTATCCAATCAAATCCATATGAGTCTTGGTCAAGCCAAATAGTAGCCTTTATCAAGTTTGGAACACTCCCATATGACATGTCTCGAACTACTAAACACACTTTCAAGCAAAAATTAGGTCGTTTTGTTCTCTTAGGGTACGTGTTGTATAAATGTGATTATGATGGAATCTTCATTTGGTGTCTCAAGGCTTTTGAGGCACAAATAGCCATAGCTAAAGCTCATGATGGTACTTGTGGTGGTCATTTAGTGAAATGACCATCACAAAGCGTATTCTATGCATGGGTTATTATTGGCCCATCATGGAATGAGATTGTTGCATTTATGTCAAACATTGTAAGAAATGTCAAGAGCATGCTAATTTAACTCATGTACCATCGCAAGCATTACAACATATTCAAAGACTTTTGCCCTTTTCACAATGCGGTCTTGATTTATTTGGAAAAATATCACCTCCTTCCTCAAGATAACATACATTCATTATCACAGACCTAAATACTTCACAAAGTGGGTTGAGGCAATTCCTTTAACCAGTACGACAGGACCTAGAATTTTGGCATTCCCTCAAAAATCATCTCCAACAATGGAAAGCCTTTCAAGAACAAGGATGTTTGAGCACTTTGTGAGAAATATAACATCCAACACAGTTTCATGACTCCTTAATTTCTTTAGAGAATGGACAAGTTGAGGCTACCGACAAGACCTTAATTGCTATTCTCAAGAAATTGGTTAACAAAAATCATAGAGATTGGCATACTAAAATTCCCTTGGCATTATGGGTTATCGAACAAGCATTCACATGCCTAATGGGGAAAAACTATTTTCATCGGTCTATGGAGCCAAAGCAATCATGCATCTTGAGCTTGAGATGCCCTCCTTGCAAATTTATTTGTAGGAATTCATAGATGATGATACTACTATAAAAGCACATTTTGACCAAATCACACTTCTTTATGAGAGGTGATTCAATGCTTTAGAGAATTTACAATTTTATCAAGACCGCCTAAATCATGCTTACAATGTCAAAGTCAATCTACATGAATTCCAAGTAGGAGATCTTGTCCTTAAAGAGAATCAACAAAAACCAATGCATTACCGCATCTTCATGATAAATTCATGGCTAATTGGTTGGGTCCATATATTTTCACTCAAAACGTGGGTAAAGGTACTTATAGGCTTGCCAATCTAGAGGGAGAGGAAGAACCCGAACCACTTAATGTTATACACTTGAGAGAATTCTATGCTTAATGAGATTTATATATGTATATATACATGGCTAATACACAAAAACATTGCATTTCATTTGCACACATTTCATTTCATTTAACAAAAAATGCATTCATACACTCCATTTCACAAATTGCATTTCATACATTCCATCCACATTTCACATTTCATATTAGGGATCATTTATTTAGTTCAAGGTATTAATTGGTCCAATAAGGTCATGTTGTCTTAATTAGGGGTACCTTCACAACATCATCCACACCATTCCATAAAGTCAAAGTATCATTTGCAAAACCACATGCCCATAATTACTAGGTATTTTTTGTCACTCTACTACCCCTAGTGTTTTAAGAAAACCATAAATACATGTCAAAGTTTTTTTTAGAACCATTACACATCTTCACTAAGAAAATCATGAGTTTTGGAAACTAACTCTAAAACATTCTTGAACCAAAAAAATTTCACATCTTAAAAACATCTTGTGTCAAATAAGGGTAACACCATACTTAGTTTGAACCTTGAAGTGAAAAGGGCATTCCTTACTTGTACCATCATGCAACATAGTCCACAAAAATAGTGGTTTTTACCACTATCACAATTTCGTCCAAATTAAAAATATAGAGTAGTAAGGAAAGGGTACAATTCTCATCACACTTAGATTGAGAATCTGATTTCCCAAAGCTCTAAATATTTTATCACACACCACTGATCATTGGGTTGCAAGGATCATACTATATTTCTAGTTAGACGGTTAAGTATTCATCCCCAAAACTTAAATATAAAAATTAATGGACTATGGATATAATCTCCACTGGATCTATAGATGCTTGATTGGCAGTGGAGTACGCTCATGCATAGCAACATGTCTCTTTTAAAGAGAACTCTGACCGTATATAAATATGATATAGCTTCTTGGTCTCATATATAACAGGTCACACCGTGTTTACACAATATGAGTTAATGAACTCATTTGCACACACATTGGTTCTTGATTGCTTCGAGTCATTACCAAACTCATGATTTGGTAAATGAATTCATTGCACACACATTTGGTCCTAGAGGAATTAGGTAATTTTAGTGAGTTTGTTTGATGCCACTAGTATGTCCGAGTCTCTGTAAAATAGTCAATTTTCCATATCAACATCCATATCTTCTACCGCATCAACATCAATATCGTCTTCCATATCAACATCCATATCTTCTTCCATGTCAACACCCATGTCATTTCATGAGTCTTTTTCACCCTTGGTGCCCCTGATTAAACAACAATGCTAAAACATGGCCAAGAAAAATCTAAACTATGAATGATCATTAGAACATTTGCATTCCATAATTTGCATTTATCATACATTACCACTTGCATTAATCATCCATATACATATTCATCCATACACAAATGCATCCACACAAAAACATTCACACAAAAGCATAACACAAAAGTAAAAGCCATGTATATATATAAATATCGCATATACAATGAGTGCCCAAAGGCTACATACAATGAAGAACCAAGGCTCATATACAAAAAAGTACATCTAAGCACTACATAAGACCTCCAAGAGAACCCCTGTGACCTAAACCTAGAGCTATGTCTAGAATCTCTACACCTAGCAAACTCATATATAGATAAGAAAGGTGGATTTGGAAGCAAAATATGATGCTCCATCAACCTATCCTCTAGTGACTCGATATACCTCAACCTATCCTCTATTTAATGAACTCACTTGCACACACATTGGTCTATGATAATCTTTCCTTTTGCATGAAGGGTTTATTCTATTTGATTACCATGGCTAGATGTAGCTCTAGTTTCCTACCCTTTAGTGGGAAGCCCTGTTTCATATGTTTCTTGTGAGTCTTGAGGTGTTGCAATTCTTGTTTGCCTTCTTGATGAAGAGGGCTTTGTGACATGTTTTCTCCATGTAGATGGAGATGTAGCAGTCTCGTCATCCCTATGTGAAGAATGAGTCTTAGAACCTTCTTTATGTCCATGCGAAGAGGAGGCCTTTGAAGCTTCCTCACATCTTTGAGATGTTTCTGTGTGTTTAGAGGAGGCCCTTGAGGTCTCCTCATGTCTCCTTGATGAGGATGGTTGTGAAGCCTTTTTTTTTATGTGACTTTGTTCCATGATGTGGCTCCTTAATTGGGGTTTCTCAAGGATATCCCTCAAGGGTTTAATTATCATCCCTTAGGCTCGCAGAGCTACATCTCATTGTCTTACAGGTGGGTCATTCAATGTTCCTACGACTCTGCCTATGGGTATGAGTTGCTTCAGTATCTCCCTCGGTATCAATCCGTCAGGGCTTTGTCGTACTCATGATCTCCAAGAAAACTCTCCAAGTCTCAAAAAACTCTCCTCAATTACCAAGATTGATAAAATATGTATATATCTAACCCCTCGATAAAATATGTCTCTTTTTCTCTCTTTATGTGTCTTGGTGCTCTTAGGCTTACACATTTTATAGTGTGAAACCCTAGGTCTATGTCCAAGCCCTAGGAATGAATTTCTCATGCGTAGTGTAAGTTAGCATGAGAAGTTTCTTGTCTTTTCTATGTTTGGAATCCAGTTACCTAAAATATAACTGCCAACTTGAGTCTCTTATGTGAACCGGTCATTAGCATGAGAAGATTTTGTTCTTTGTTTATGCTTTGATGTCAATTAACTAAAGTTTAAATGCAAAATCAAGTCTCCTATGTGAACTAGTCTTGAAAATGAATGCAAAGTTACTCCCGCTCACCTTTATTGCATGTAGACTGTCACTTCCACCCGTGATTAGGCATATTTTTGTGAAAAAATGTTTTTAGGGTTTAGCCACTATCATCTGTAGCGACTAAGATCTGGCCACTGTCACCTATAGTGGCTAAGATCTATTCACTTTAGGCTTGAGCGGTTAGGATCTGGCTACTCTTGGCTTGAGTAGTTAGGCTTGGATGGCTTGAAAATTCCCCAAATGAGTGGTGAGAACCACTGTTGATGCTTGGAAAGTCCAATATTATGTCTTATGATCTTATGAATGTGTCTATGTGAGTAGCTTCCCTAAGCATGACACAATTTAGGTGTCTACAACACAAAGTAAGGACTCTGACTCCAGTGGATTACTGACGATGAGTTAGGAGAATCTAGTTCAAATTATAAGTTTTCTGCCGAATCTGACTGATCTGGTAGACTCTATTTTATAAAACGCCCGTCAGGTCCTATTTTTCTTGGTAGACTCATACAAGGTCAAGTTGAAGGTATTTAACGGGTAATGTAAATAGTCTCTTAGTGATGCTTCCTAATCAACGACACCAAAATTTTGGGTGCCAAACACTGGTGAATTTATCATATATTTGTCACAACACTTCTCATTTAATTTATCAATCCAAGGAACTCATAAGCTTGTGAAGGGTCACGGTTGAGACTAGTCACACTACCACTTTAGAGATGATACGTTCAACTACTATTGGAGGGTGTTTGTATAACACCAATAAGATCATCTGCCTTAATAAAACTCATTCATAAATAATAATGCAGAGAAAATAAACACACAAAATGAAAATGCTTCTTATAAATAAACACACCTCTAAGATAACTAAGATTAAGCTTAAGGCATAAACATACTACCATGGATAATGAAATTACATAAAAAACTAAGAGGGGAGGAATACTAGCTCGGATTGGGCCCAAGCTCCAAGCAGATCCCGCCTAATAATTCTCCACAAATGAGGCATGGCTAATGAACATTCAACTTTATTAATAATGCAATAGAATATCACATACAGTAATGCTCTATCAAATATGTCTCCCCTACTATAGGGAAGTCTATGTGTTTATATACTACACACATAGATCTTCCTACAACAGTTCTGTTACAACCGGTATCTCAGTTCAGCCTAAACTGGGATAGTTTGGTTACTGCAACCAGCGCATGATAAAAAACTCTGCATTGTTTCCTAGTAATCGTATGATCTCCATTTCATTATGGTTCATCCTCGTAATTAGTTATGTGTTCACCCACTCTGGTTGGGATAACTCGTCCATCCACAGTTTCCCATAGATGACATGGAATGATGGTCAAAAAGGTCCTTCTGCAGTCGTTACGGTCAACGTGCATAATTCAAGCATCGGCCTTAGTAAGGCACCTAACTTGGTAAGGTGCTTACTTGAGTAAGGCACCTACCTTGGTAAGGTGCCTTCCTTAGAATGTGCCTAACTCAGTAAGGTGCCTCCCTCAATAATGCACCTACCTCAGTAAGGTGCCTACCTTAGTAAGGTGCCTACCTCATTAAGGTGCCTACCTCAGTAAGGCGCATTCGACAATAAGGCACATGTTTTAGTTTACCTTCTTTTGATTAAGCGAAACCATGCCAGGTCCATGTAGGACCTCGACTGAGCAAAAGATGACAAAATTAGGGAAATAGCTACACACAACACACTTCACACACAGATTATATAATACACATGATTTTATTAAATATATACATAATGCTTCATAAAATACACAACTCATGATATAATGTCCCCCAAAAATCATTAGTACATATACAAAAATATAAGCATTTCTGGTGCTCATCAGCTCTAACAAAATATATATAGTGTGGCTCTGTATGAACAAAACAATGTGTCTCTAATACCACTAATAGCAATTCAACTATATTTTCCATAGGATCAACATAGAAAGTTCACACAAATATATTTATTCAATATCACACTTATTGACTAATATTATTGATGAATATTTTAATATCTCATTGCTACATTGATTATATTGCTTTACCTTTAATATATACACACATGGATATGAGACTTTTCACATTCACAACCCTTGAAATTTCTACTCACAAAATTTTTTTATCTCCTCATACACATGGGAGATATTACACTTCATATTTCTCATGGGAGAAATACCACATAACAATAAATCTATTATTGACTCCACATATCCATAAAAGGATAAAAACTCTAATGATTGCACATACTAAATGATAAACTCCTACAAAAATCCATACTTACGTAACACCTCACTTACATAAATCTATACTTACTTACATGACACCCAATATATACTCAAATATTTACAACACTCTAAACTAAACTATTTACGTGGTCCTTACATTAATCTTGCAAGGTACCAAATAATATAATACTTCTAATAGATTTTTAGTGATCAAGATCTCCAACCCAATCTACATCAACTAAACCTAGTATATTCAATACCTTATTTGGTTCATCCCTTGCCTTATAGTAGATTGTATACTTTGATGTTCCATTCAAGTATCTACAAACTTGCTTTACAATATTCTAATATTATTTTCCTAGTTTTGACATATATCTTCTTAGAACTCCCATTGCATGGATAATATTTGGTCTGGTATATACCATGGCATACATCAAAATACCAAAAATACTTGCATAAGAAACATGAGATATTTCCTCTTCATCTTCTTGTGTCTTTGAGCACTATTCTACAAATAGCTTTACACCCAAAGGAATGGGAGTTGAATGTTTTACAATACTGCATATTAAATCTCTTTAATATTGTCTCAACATATTTTTTCTGATTCAACAAAATCTCTTGTTTTATTGACCCCTCTTAATCTACATGCCCAAGATAAAATTTATAGGTCCATGATCCTTTATATCAAATTGAGACAATAATTGATACTTAAAATCCTTGATGATTTCTCTATCATTTCTAATTAATAACATATCATAAACATACAAATCCATAATAACAAAATGACTATCAACCTATTTGGTGTACACATAGTGGTCAATTTTACTTCATAAACAACCAAGTCCTAATACATAAGTATCAAAAATTTTATACCACATCCAAGGTGATTGTTTTAGACCATAAAGATATTTCTTCAATATGCATACCAAGACCTATTTTTCTTTTACTATAAAACCTTCTAGTTCAAACATATAGATCTCTTGTTCTATGTCCCCATGTAGAAATTTTGTCTTCACATCCATTTGCTCTACTTCTAGTTCAAATGCAATAGTAATATACAAAATAAACCTAATAGAAGTTAGTTTAGAAATAGGGGAGAAAACCTCACCATAACCAATTATCTATACCTGAAAATATCTCTTTTCTACTAGGAAATATTTGTACTTCTCCACTTTACCTTCTACATTGAACTTCTTCTTGAATACCTATTTTCTACCAAATGGTTTTATTTTGACAAGAAAATTTACGAAACCCCATATATTATTTTTATCTAAAGCCTTCATCTCATGAAACATGGTATTCTTCTAGAACTCACCTTCTTGTGCATCAATTTTCTCCCTAATAATTCTAGGATCATAATTAGTAGTAAATAAAAAAAAAATAGAGTGAAGATCAAATGGACTATACATTTTTGGTTGCCTTCTTTTTTGAACTATTCTTCTCATGATTAGGGTTTGAGGATCTAGTTCATAATTTTCTATTGAGTTAGATTCTTCATCCATGAACTAAAACTACACCTTTTCTAGTTCTTCCTATTTTAGTTGTTCTTCCCACCTAGGAGCAATTTTTAACTCTCTAAATATTACAACTTGACTATAAACAATCTTCCTTATTTTTGGGTTTTGAATCTTGTAGCATTTTACACCATCTTTGTAACTAATAAAGATGCACTTTTATGCTTCATTATCCAACTTAGTCATTTTTTCCTTTGGAACATGCACTTAAGCATCACAAAAAAAAAGAGATTCAAGAGAGGATTTATTACTATTCCATGCCTCATATGGAGTTCTATCAACCAAAACTCATGTGGGTGATTGACTTATCAGGTAACATGTAGTATCCACTACCTCTATACAAAATTCCTATGCTAACCCTACACCATTGAGCATGATCCTTGCCTTTTCCATAAATATCATATTAATTATTTTTGTAACTCCATTCTATTGAGGGGTGTATGGACTCATCTTTTTCCTTGCTATTCTACATTGCTTATAGAAATCAAATTTATTTTCATAGAACTCTCCATTGTTATCTATTTGTAACACCTTTATCTTCTTATTTTTCTAGTTTTCTACAAGAGCCTTAAAATCATTGAATGTTATTAAGACTTTAGATTTATTCTAAAAAATATGTATACATGTGTACCTTGAGAAATCATCTACAAATAAAACATAATACAATGATTTTCCAAGTTATGGAATAAACATAGGTCCAAACAAATTGTTATGTATCAGCTCCAAAATCCCTTTTACACTTATAATGCTAAATGTAAACTTAACCTATTATTGTTTATGTTATACATAATGTTCATGGAAATCAAAATATAAGGAGCAATTAGAAATACCTTCAACCATACCTTTAGTGTGCAAAGCTTGAAAGCCCTTTTCTTTGATATATCATATTCTTTTATGCCAAAGCATTGTTTTATCTATATGAAGAGTAGGAGTTTTATCTATTTTATTTTTAGGAACAAGAAAAATATTCCATTGATCAATCATAGTGCTACCCAAAATCTTATACACTATTCCAATATAAACTTCTTTTTCCAACACAATTGCTCCTTGAACCGTCCTATAGGTATCCTTTTCAAATATTGTCTATACATCTTCATCACTCATTTTACTCATAAATATCAAGTTTTTCGTCAATCCTAGAATATGCAAAACACAAGGGATGGTTTTAATCCTTCCATACTTGAGCAATAGCCTAACCCTTCAAATTCCTATGATTATGGTTGTTGATTCATCTCTTATGAAGACATCACCTCCATTATACTTTTATATTCACAAAACGGATCCATATGAGTCATATTTAAAAATACCTCAAGTCAAAAACCATGCATATGATTTGAGTGTATACTTGAATATTCTAAGTATACATACCCTCCTTCTAAGGATTTATTTACTTTTATGGAAAAAGAATCATCAGATCCCTTAATTTTATTAATATTTTTAGATCTATAGTCGTTCAGATGCTTAATGTTATTGTATGTCTAGCATTTCCTTATAATGTTTTGGGAGATTTAGACCTCCCTCTTGAATTTGACCTATATCCACATGAATTATTATTTTTATCTTTGGACACCCATTACAAAAAAACATCCTTGGCTGAGCCCTCCATGGATTTCAACCTCATTTATTCTAATATCAAGGATGAAACCACATCCTCAAACTTTAATTTAGTTGCAATAGTATTACTAATGGCCACAACTAGATTATCTCATGAATTTGATAAAGAATATAACAAAGTAATAGACTTATATTATTTAAAAATAATATCAATTAAGGATAATTTAATTATCATGATGTTCAAGGCATTGAGATGTTCTACCATAGAATCCCCACTGTTCATCCTATGGGGATACACCTTATTTTGAAGGAATTGTTTATTTACCAAAAACTTTGACTGATATAAATCCACTAACTTCTTGAATAGATCATTAGAATTATTTTATCTAGGGATATTAATCAAAACTAAATCTACAAGGCACAAAAAAATGGTACTCTTTGCCTTCCTGTCTAGGTTTTACCAATATTCTTGCATCATACTTGTGGGTTATTTTTCTAACACAACCCATTGATCTCTATCCATAAGCAAATATTTCATCTTTATCTTCCATAACTAAAAGCTATTATCATTAAAATATTCTATAATTCCTTAAATTGCTAGCCATTTTATATAACACAAGATTCACCTACGTAAAGCTCCCACTCAAAAATAGATTTATCATAGACCCAAGATACTCTTGCTCTTCTTAGACATAGCTAAACCCTACCAAAAAATTCATCCCCTTAAATCTCAATAAAATTGCTCTAATACCAAATGAAGAGTTTGATAAAACTATTCCAGAAATATAATGCAAACAAAATTGTAAAAGAGAAGGAAAAATGATATGCATTCATAACAAAATAAATATTCATCCTAGAAACCCTTTATCGAGATGACCAATAAAACTTGGAGCTTCACCTCTTTCTTTATATTGTTCACTTTTAACAAAGTAGATTACTATATATATATATATATATATATCTGTACACACTAAAATCTAGCCACTTGTCATATATCCAGGTCTTCTTGCCATTTTTACCCATTATTTACATATATTTATGTATATTTGTTTAATATATATTTAAATATTAATATTTTATATATATTTAATAAATATATATGTGTGAATTAATCTCAGCCATCCATATTGTTCTAATACTAGCCATTCATCCACCTTAATCCATGCCACCTACCTAGATTTAATCTCCACCCTCAGTCACATTTTAATATTGACTGCACAAATTGTGTCATTGAAACCCTAACGTGCCCTAGGGAAGATTATAAATAGGAGTTATTTTGATGGCTCAACCCTTAAGTTTTTCCCTGAGTTTTCTGAGTCCTAAGCAATCTAATATTTTAGAAGTCTCTTTTTGCATCCCTCACCTTCGCCTCCACATCTATCACTGTATCCCTTGCCTGAAGCAGATCTGCTTCTATAGAACCTACTTCAGCCCCAAAATGCCTCTCTAATATTCCTAAATACCCACATACTATTCTTGAGCACTTTTGGGTGCTTTTCACCATCCTCGAGTGCCCTTGGGAATTTCCTATTGTCACAAAGTGCTCGCAGGTATTTTAGGTCGTAGTTCTTTGGACCAGCGAACCCACAGGTGCCGCTAGGGCATCCATGCACTATTTTTCCTACAATGACAACAATGACATATCAAAATACAATAAGTTTACAAGGTAAATCTTCCATTATTGTATTGATTTCATTATTTATATATTGGCTTACAATATTACTATTTGGCACTTAGGGTTTTATTGATTTCTAACGGTCTCACACAGTGGAGCCCTCACATTTACTACTAATCGTCTTTTGTCATTTTTGTGTGTAGGTCTAGAAATACATAAGCATTTGGCAATTGTTTAAGATGGAGTGGTCTGGTAAATGGATAGCTAAAGCCCACTCACCTTTGTTGGGAGCAAGAATGAGCTTTGAATACACCATAAGCATTGTTGGCTAGGGTTTTAGAGAACCCTAGAATATTGTATTCATTGTATCAAAATAGACAATGTAAATCCCTATTTTTGGGGTACATTTGATTGTAGAGTATAATTGTAAGTATGTGGACCACCAATAAAGAAAAGTATACTAGTTTAGCACAATGAAAAGGATGATGGTGTGGTTTGAGTGGTGTTGAATGATGAGAGGGATTGAAATGATGCCACATTGGGTAACACAATGACACTTAAAATGTGAGGGCCCAAAGTATGGATACAAGTGGATGGAATAGTAAATGATAACATTAATGCTGATAGGATAAACTATAATGGAGATGACATATAAAATAGTCCTATATTTTGAATAGGAAAACCTATCAATGATCCTAAGACTCAAGATATTCTTATTTGAGGTAGGATGAGTGTAGTAGAAGAAGTTAGAGGGATATAAAGAAGTGATAATGGAATAAATAATAAGTAAAGAGAGAATATAAAGGGAAGTAGAAGAAATGGGAGTGAAAGTGAAGTGAAAATGGTTGTGAAAAATATGGTAGAAGAAATTTATACTTCTAGATTAGCAGCTTCCATTTTTTTACTATTTTCCTTCTTCTTTAGAACCCTTCTCTTTAGGATTATCTATCATTTCTATTTATTCTTTTATCCTTCATTTCTTTAATTAACAAAAGGTATCATGTACTAAGTTATTTTTACCAATCCTCATATTGATAATCTATTCCTAATAATAGATTATTAACAAGGTTTATCTTAGCCTTTGCCTTGTCCATTCAATTGCAAGGTAAAAAGGAAGAAAACTCTTTCTTACCCTAAATCAATATCAATCTCAAACATTGCCTTGCTATAATAATATTTTTAGCTTGATATTTTTGATTAGGCAAGAAAAGATGATATTGAAAATTTTGGAAAAAGTGCTACTAGTTAATCAATAGCACCATTGATGTTATTTTCTAGGGTACAATACTTGTAATTTGAGACATTAAATGATCCTTGGATTAGACTTTAGCTTGTTGATTCGGTCAAGATGTTGAATTTTTTTGATGAAGTAGATATTAGTAAGTTTTTAAGATTATGTTCAAAATTGGGTGTCTATAGGTGCCAAGTCATACACATTGAGAAACTATTTTATGTATAGATTGTTCCATTTGAAAAATAATGCAAAGAAAAATATGGAGGAATATGTGATGGCCCATGAATTTTGATCACATAATTTCCACTTAAAATTTAAAGACACAAACTCTACTCTAATATTAGCTTTAGATGGTATTACTTTTCACGTTAACATGATTAAGAGTCATTACATAATTTAGAGATCAATCACCAGTTGAAAGAGCCAAATATTCAAGTGGAAAATCTTACTAAAGACCCAATATTTAAAGTAATAGGTCAAGGGGATCCATAATAATAACACTTTCCTATATGGAGGAGTTGATTTCATGTTCTTGAGTGGTATTTGAATAGGAAATTATTGGCTTATGTTAGTCATTTTCCATGCTCTTTTAAATTATTTATATAGATTAAGATAGGTCCTAGCCATATTACATCATGATCGCAAAGTGGTATTACAATAACTTGACAAATATGCAAATATTGCTTGACAAGATTTAAACTTTGATCACCTCCTAGAAAGTCAAGGTATTTAACCAATTAAACTCATGTCATTTGATATTAGTCATTTACTATGTTATATATGGTATATTTGATAGGACTAAGTTCCACAACTACTCTAAAGGAGGATCTTATAGAGTAGATAATTATATATACAAATTATTATGTACTTTTTTTTTATGAAACTAACCTCTATTTCTATATAAGGGGCCCCTTACACTATATTGTCTTGAATATGGAGATTATATTAAAGTGATTTATTTACATCTATGGCATGTATATTTTTGGAACAACCATATATTTACCTTATGGTAATTGATGCATGTTATTTATGATATGTTATAATTGTGTCATCTACTTTTCTTTGAATTTATTCAATATAAAATTTATAATGAATGGTACTTAGGTAGGCATCAATATCACCCTTTAACTAAATTTTGAGTATAAAACTTAATTAATTTTGAGGGTTTAGAAATTGTATATTGAAAAAGGATAAAGATAATTTTTAGGTCATACACCTACTCCAACATCCTTAGTTTAAAGTATAAAATTACCTAAAGAGACATATCAGACTACCTCCCCAAGACTCAAACAAATAACTAAACTTAAGATTTGATCTAATGTGATTAATTTATTGTATTTAATAAATGTATAATTTTATTTTTAAAATATTATTGTCACATTTATTTTAACTTCTTGAAATATACTATATTTTTTTGGTTACATAGGAGAGTTGATTACAACCACATTGTTTTTAGTAACTGACAAGGGCAAGGTTCAAACCACAAGGGATGCTCCCACCAAACCTATTAACTTTTAGGTCATACACCTACTCCAACATCCTTAGTTTAAAGTATAAAATTACCTAAAGAGACATATCAACCTACCTCCCCAAGACTCAAACAAATAACTAAACTTAATATTTGATCTAATGTGATTAATTTATTGTATTTAATAAATGTGCACTTTTATTTTTTAAAATTGTATTTAATAAATGTGCACTTTTATTTTTTAAAATATAATTGACACATTTATTTTTAACTTCTTGAAATATACTAATTTTTTTTTTCTACATAGAAGAGTTGGTCACAACCACATTATTTTTAGTAATTGGCCAGTGCAGGGTTCAAACCACAGGGGCTGCTCCCACCAAACCTATTCAGTCGCATTATTGTTGACCCTGCATGAAGGGAACTACAAGTCACTTAGAATTTGTATCGTCATCGTCGGTCTAGCACACACTAATTATATTATTAATTTATTGTATTTAATAAATGTGCACTTTTATTTTTTAAAAGATAATTGTCACATTTGTTTTTAACTTCTTGAAATATACTATTTTTTTTTGGTTACATAGAAGAGTTGGTCACAACCACATTATTTTTAGTAATTGACAAGTGCATGGTTCAAACCACAGGGGCTCCTCCCACCAAACCTATTCAGTCTCATTATTGTTGACCCTGCATGAAAGGAACTACAAATCACTTAGGATTCATATCGTCATCGTCGGTCTAGTAGGATTTAGATCATACTATTACCTTTGTAAATAGGCTGCTCTCAAGGTTTGAGCCTGGGTGTCTTCTTGGTAAGTGCCTGGCCAGACAAGCACTTACCAATCCACGTAGCCCTCAGGTGAAAAATATCCCTATTCTAATTAGTTGTTAGACTAAAGCAATCATTTTATATTGTTTGGTGTTATTTTTTTAAAACATACAATAATAACTAAAATATACAGTTGAGGGCAGGGCACATCAAGGGCCACCCTTCCTATAAACCAAACTTAATAATAAACTTAATAATAACTGAAACATACAGTCATGACATATCAAGGATCACCCTTCCTATAAACCAAACTTAATAATAACTAAAACATACAGTCAAACACATCAAGGGTCACCCTTCCTATGAACCAAACTTAAAAATTTACTCAGAAACCAATACCTTTACCATTATAATATCTACACATAAACTTCTGGTACTAATTTAGCTTCCACTACACCATGTTTCCATGTAAGGGGACCATCATGAAGGGACGGTTCCTATGAACAAATTATGCCTACAACATGAATGGGTTCATATGAGTTGGAGGGATGATGGACTTTAAATGAATAATTTAAAGTTGATATATACTTGACAAAACTTCTAGATATACCACTGCCCTCACAGTGGATTACATTATTACTTACTTTTAAAATCTTATTGGTTAAGACCATCTTGTCAATTAAAAACAAATTGGTTGGGACCATATTGACAATTGGGCATTGTGCTGTTTGTGCTGTTTGCGTGTATGTTTCTTTGTGTTATTAAATTTGGCAACATAACATCCTTATCAATTACGTTCATGCAAGAACTTGGACTTCAAAAGAACATGATTGATATTTGGTCAAACCACATCAACTTTATCCATGATGTTCACTTTTGATTTTATCAACAATTATATCTTAACTTATGAATGGAATTTTGACTCCTAGCTAAGGAGAAATGAATGTCTCTTTATAAAAAGCAATGTATCATCAATCACAACATCATAATATATAGCAGTTTTACAAAGGAATCACCTAAGCATTTGAATGGATGTTCTTTAGGAAAAGAGTGACTTAATAATTGTACATAAAATATACATTATTAACCATTATGATAACGATTTTATTAAACGATTTATGATTGAATACACCACTGGCCTAGGTGATAAGATTTTGTTTGATCAAGTAGTTTTTTTAATATTTTAGTTGGATTGTGTTTTTTCATAAAACTTATGTTTGTTATATAAAATTTTAGTTTATTAAAGGATTGTGATCTTTTATAAAATTTACGTTTTTAATTTAAAATTTTAACTTAAAAATAGACCGGTCAAATAATTGTTGAATGATATCCTATTAGTTTTATCGGATCAATAAACTAAAATTTATAAATAAAATAAATCCAGTAAAAAATGAATTTCAAAATTCAAAAGAGTGAATGGTGATTTTGATAGATTAGCAATGTTTTTAAGACCACCCCATCTTGTTTTTTTATTGGGATACTTTTGAACCCTATATAACTTCTTGTTTGAATATATGATAATAATATAATATAATTATCTTAACATTAAGAGTTTTGAAAGTTAAATAATATTAATAGAGCAATGGTTTAGGTTTTGGTTTTTTGGGAGGTCTATGGTTCAAACAGTAGAGTAGGCTTTTTCATGAGGGTTTCACTTCCACTCCGGTTTCGATGCTTTGAAACCCTCTGAGCGGAAGGCTTACCTTCTCCCTGGATTTGGTTGCTAAACATCCTTAGTTTCTTTGTTGTGGTTCATGACCGGAATGTTTTACTTGTTGGGGGTCTTACTGGTATGTTTTGCTCTCTTATGGGTTAGGTATTAGCAATCTTATCTGGGGCAGAGGGTCGAATGCTGACCCAAAATTGTAAGGGTGATCGTGGGCCATTATAATATAGTGAAACATTTTGGTTGTTGACACCTTGGTTAGCTCTCGCTCAGGTTGGTGGGTGTGTTGGGTGGGTGTGTTTCTTGGGTTGTTTGTTAGTTTCGAGGATTTGGTTGTATTGTGCAACATTTATTTTGGGTTCGGTAGTTTCATGTTTTTTTTTGGTTTTCTAAAGAGAGAAAAGGGCAATCTACCAACCCAAACCCGTTGGGGTGAGCTTGGTATGGTGTTTGGCTGTAGAAATATGATGGTGTTCCCTTGATTGGCTTCGACTCTGATGGCTTGACTGCTCTGCTTGAATGGTGCTTAGATGGCTCTGTTGCTAGGGTTCTCTACCAGTAGTGGGTTCGTGGCTGATTTGTACCACTTTCTTTTAGGTTTAGTAATGTCTTGTTGTATCTGACTATTTCGGGGAGACAGGGCCAAATACCAACCCAAACTAGTTGGGGTGAAAGTGGGTTGTTATGCTGCGGTGGCTTTCGGCTTTTGGCCCCATGTCTCTTGTGGGTTTCCTAACTTCGACGGTCTACAGAGATCTCTTTCTCCAGTTCCAGCAGTGGTGGTGTGTTTGATCCCAGGGTTCTAAGGCTTATTTTTTTGGGATCTTACCCTTCTCCCTCTCAGGTGCAATGTGGAATGTTGCTATCTCCTTTTTCTTGTACCTGAGAGCGGTTGTTATTGAAACTTTTTTGGTTGGCTCCAGCAAGATTTGCGAGTTTTATGGAATTTCTTATGCCAATATCCTAGATGGTTTTTATGTTGTGGATTTTGTTGGCCAGTATTTCTAGTATTGTTTTCTTAAACCGACTATTCTCATGAGGGGTTCTCCTATTATGTGCTTTGTTGGATAGATTTGTTGATTGTGATGATAGGATTCCTATGTTCTCCTTTCTTGTTAGGTGGCAAATGCTTTGGTTTGGGCAGTTTTTATTTGTAAATTTATTTTTAACCATAGCATTTTCATTATTCTACTATTTTTCTCCATTGCTTTAGATTCAAAGCACACGGTGGTTTGACCATGGGACAATATCTTGTATTTGCTTGATAAAAATATATGGCTTATTTGCTAGGAGGTTGTTTCATTGGATTTTTTAGGTTTGATTTGTGGAATCTAGCTCAATATTTCTTGATGTCTTATTGTTAGATCTAAGGTTTGGGGATGCATTTCAAAACCCTACTTGTAATAGGTTTGGGGACCCTTTTAAAATCCCTTCTATTATCAATAATAATAAAAAAAAACCCTAGAGTGAACGAGTGTGTGAGAAGGTGGGTGTGTGGTGGCTGTGTTAAATTCCCTATTGATAATCATAACTCCCAACTTTACAGGGATCATGGTTGGAAGGAAATAGCCCAACCTTATGCGTTGATCGTAGGGATTTCTCACACTAACCAAAATAAATAAATAAATATATATATATATATATATATATATATATATATATATATATATATATATATATATATATATATATAAAGGTTTATAATATTTTTAATTAAATTGAAAAAAAAGTATTTGACAATAATTTACATTCTTTGCTCTAGTATGTATATAGTATTATCAAATGTATATATTAAAAATGTATGTGTTGGTTCAAAGTTCAAATCCCATTCAGTATGAGGGGATCGGGATCCCATAAAAACCTGTGTAAACTCATTGAAAAAAAATGTATGTATTGATTTAAAAAGGGCTTAATGACATGTTCCCATTAACTATATATTTATTAGAGATTTATGTCCACCGAAGACAATATAAATAAATAAATTATAATAATGAAAAAATGATAGTTTTGTAAAGGATATTGTAGTGGTATGTTCTTTAAATTTTGGTAAAGGATATTGGACCCCTTTTAAAAACTCATACTTTATCTTAAATTTTTCGTTTTGCAAAGGATATTGTAACGGCAAGTCTTTGAGTTTTCATTGAAGGATATTGTAGTGGTAATTCTTTGGGTTTTCATTCAAGAGAATTAAGTTTAAACCCTGAGGGAATTGAGACCCTTTGTAAAAACTCGTGTTTAAAACTCAAATTTTGTCTTTTAAAAGATACCATAATAATATATCTTTAGATTTTATTTAAGAAATCTAAGTTCAAACCCTAGTATAAGGGGATTGGGACCCCTTTAAAAACCATGTTTTATTTAAAACTAATTTGTCCAAGATATCTTAATGGTATGTCTTTGGGTTTTTATTTTGAAAGTCTAAGTTCAATCCCAATATAAGGGAACCAAAGTCCCTTTTAAAAATCCTTATATTACCTTGAAATTTTATCCAAAAGAGATACATCAGTTAATAGGTTGATAGTGACCCAGTGGACTACCTAATTTAATTCCTTAAACAATTGAAATTCTACTAACTTTATTTTTATTCAACAACTAAAAATTATAAATATTCCTAACACAATAAAAACAATTACACTTTAATATGAATTAATTGACAATGGATCAGTTGTTTTAGCATAATTATATTTTGGAAAAGAATTCGATTTCAATGCATTTCTCTATAAAAAAGTATGACTTTTTCTTCTTATAATTTTATTTATCCTCGAGGATATAGACAATCATAAAGGGAACATGGTATTAATATATTAAAAATTGGTATGAAAGTAATTTTTTTTTTTATATTAAATATCGTTTACAAATATTTACAAATATCAGCTCTAGCAAACACAAGAAGAATCGACCTCACAATTACATGATGATAATAACTAAGCAATTGTTATTATAAAGTGGTAAGCAACTGTTATTATAAAGTGGTGAGAGGTGTTTTTAGGAAGTTGTTAGGTAAAGGTTTGAGTTTATTTATGATAGTATTCCTCTTAATCTTGTTTCTTATTTAAATATAACAATTATATTTATAAATTTAAATTTATAATAATTTTTATAAAGTATTTAAAATAATTATTAATATATAATTTTTTTTACTGCGTAAATACTTCTTATACATATACATATTCGTTGTGGGGATTGAACCTGGATCACATCACCAATAATGCAAGTGGCATCATTTAATATATATTATTACATAGTTTTTTAATGATTATAATTTTAGTGAATATTAAAAAAAAAAAATTGCAATTTGTACATAATAATTGTTCTTCAAATTATTGATAAAATATTATAAATAAAGATATTTGATTTCTAGCATGTATTTAGTTGTTATGCTTGTACTTTAGGAATGGATTCCAAGTAGTGCCAATAGTATAGGGAAAAATCAACTAAAGAAAATTTTCAACCAATAAAAATTAATTAAATGGATATTAAATGAATCTTAAAAGAATATTTTCCTATCATTTTTCTTTATTTTATATCTAA
Source organism: Wollemia nobilis (assembly GCA_028583015.1). NCBI lineage: Eukaryota > Viridiplantae > Streptophyta > Pinopsida > Araucariales > Araucariaceae > Wollemia > Wollemia nobilis. The sequence goes on from JAQPPZ010003276.1 coordinate 3,172,537, forward strand.
TAATATATATTAGCATGTCAAAGATATAATTTGATATACATAACATTTGTACTATTTTGGACTAGCACGGGCCCTTAGGCCTTACTTGACTAGCATTGCAGATTATAGTGGCCTTCACTTGGAGGAGCCATGTTATAAATACCCTCTATAAGCTTGTCAACCTTGGCCTTGTCACATGGTATATGGAGATAGAGAGAATTGTGATGTGAAATATAAATAACTTGACTAGGGATATAAGGAACCTATAGGGATTGAATGTAAACATTAACTAGGAGATATACCATATAAAAATCAACATGGATACCTTGATAGAAATATGGATCATCATGGATAAGATGGTGTGTTCCCTCAACCATTACATCTCCAAGAGCACTAATAATATGAGGATCGAAGTGACATATGACACTATCTTATATAGTTAGATAATGTAATCCTTATCATTTAAATCAAGGTATTGATTCTCACCATGGATGCCCTACTAGCATGTGTAAGCTAAATCTAATCGATCAACATATTTTATTGGGATCATGGTATCCATGCAAGCCTTTTAGTAGGTACAACCCTAGATAGGATTGTTAGTTTGGCATTGCCCATGGCATAGGTGTGTGGCATCACCATTTAGAACTTGAATACCCTTGGTAAGTTTTAGATACACTATTACTATCTATATCGTTGGTCCTTGATATTGAGAGGAACAATACCACTAACAGAGATGAGACAATGCTCATTTGCTCAAAATTTATAAGCATGGTATTTTGATACAGTTTATTGCAACCCATATTTATTGTTGATAGGTCATTGGTATGACTTTGAAGGCCTCAAAATGAGGCTAAATCATATCATTTTTGTAATAAAATTTATGAAAGTACTAAAATGTAAATTTAAAATAAATAAATTTTATTTAATTTTGTTATATTTATACTTTCATATTTATATCAATGTCCATGTTGACAAGGTTACTAATACAACTTTGAAGGACTAATATGGGTGAAATCACATTAATTGACAAATAAATTTGTATACAAATAGATAAGTATTGAAATGTAAATTCTAAATATATAAATATCATTTAGTTTTTGTTTATCGATAGATAGAAGAGATTGTGAAAGGATCCCTAAACCTTTTACAACAAAAGAGATTATCTCCAGGAGATAAACAAAGAATAACTAAAGTAAGGATACAATATCCATAGGACCATCTACAAACAGGATGAAAGAAAGCTTGAAAAGGGTTTTCCACCAAACAAGAAAATCTCGCACCCTATAGAAATGAAACTTGAAAACAAGGGAGTCTCTGTAGAACAACTAAGACAGAGATTCCAACCCATAATTTAATTTTAAAGCCAGTGTAACATCTCACACTCAAAATTGGGGTTGATTCAGGATAGATCTGCCAAAAGTGCAGTTGATCCAAAATATACCTAGGAAATCCACCCAAAAATCCTCAAAACTAGGTCAAGAGAGGGGGCAAGAAAAATGAAATGATGGCATCCCGCCTAGGATGGGAGGTATCCCCACACCCATCCACAAAGAAACATAGTTTGAGGTAGTCTCAGGATATATTCGCCAAAGAAAAAGAATAGGGGCCCTTGTGGACTTGAAAGAGACTTTTGAGAAATCAAAAAATGATAAAAAAGTTTTCCACTAGGAAATTTGCTTGAAAAATACTCATATCTAGAGCAAGGGATATGACAGGAAAAATGAAATAGTGACATCAGATAAGAAGTATTCCCACACCCCTACACAATGAAGTGCATATTTGAGGTAATCACGAGATCAAAGAAAGAGAACAAGGGCCCTCCTGGCCTCAAGAGAGTAAGGAAGATGGCAGGAAAAATGAAATAGTGATATCAGCTGAGAGGTCTCCTCACACCAGTCCACAATGAAGTATATATTTGAGGTAATCACGAGATAAAACCACCAAAGAAAGAGAACAAGGAACCTCCTTGCCTCAAGCGATACTTCCAGCAATTCAAAAATTGAAAAAAGGTTTCCTTCCTAGGGAAACCTTCACCATCAAGAAACCATAGGCAGAGAAAATCCTCTAATTTTCTAGGTAGAACAAAATGAAATAGATGGACTGGCTGCAAGGAAATCCAAAAAGAATGTGAGCCAACAACACACCTCCACCACCTACCAAAATCCTCCAAACACCAGACTAGGAGGTAAACCAAAACCCTTCCTCTACAATTATCGAAAGCACAAGGTCCCTCCTCTAGGATCGTAAAAACCCATAGAAAAATAGGGTTCAAAGGAATGCAGTCCTCGTAAAACAAAAATAGAGACCCCCAACCCCTTAAATACTGCCCAAGGAGCCATCACTAAAACCTCTCTACTGCAGAAATTAAGAAAGCACAAGGTCTCTCCTTTGATAAGATAAAAAAATACTGTAGAGAGAGGCTCACTAAATCTCCCCTAGTAGATGAAGGGCCAAGGCTATCTAGCCAAGATATAACCTTCGGTACCTCTCCTCCATGGCCAATGATGAAGCCCATGGTCTCCTTCCAAGACCACAAAAGGAGCCATAGAGGAAAGGATTTGATAAAACACCTTTCAAAAAAACTGTATAGGTCTGCACAACCCACTCCACCACTATTAGACCAAGAGGCCATCCAAGAAAACCTTTCTCTACGTCAAGAAAGTTTCCAGTCTCACCCCAAAGACCACCTAGAATCATGGAGAAAGGATTCACTGAACCACCTCAATCATTAGAATAGAAGGGGATGAATCGACCACCAAAGAGATGTAAAATATCTGCATAAAAAATGGATAGTTTTCAAAATTCCAACTAGCACCAAAAGAGATAAACTTACTTGGGAGCTTCAGGAAGACCCAAAGAAGGTTTTCCAAGGCACCAGGAATGAAGAGAAAGGCCCTACAGGCTTATTCGACTAGGATATCTCCCTTGAAATACACATAACAAGAGCAAGGGAGGGAGAAGAAAATTGAAACAATGACCTAAAAGTTACATGTTTTTCATTTTTTGATTATTAACTCGTTGTCTCAAAGCAAAGCTCAAATTTTATTTAGGCAAGTACACAATTTTTCAAAAGATATAAAACTTATAAACATATCCTTACTATAGATCTATTTAAAACTTTATTTTAATTAAAAATATTAAAAAATATAGATGTTTGGTACCTCTAGATATAGGGTAACAACAATTTATTGAAACTTTTATATCCTTGAGTTGAAATTGAATATTAAAATATTTGCCAAAAAAAATAAATATATCTTACACTAGATTTACCTATGTAAAGGACATTCATAATATCATGTCAAAATTTCAAAAGACATTAGTTCAAATAGTTAGATTCTTGAAATTTCAAGGAAACTAAAGTTTGAATCTTGTCAAGAGATACATGCATAATTGCCAAGGTGTTGTAATACCACTATGTGGTCATGATGTAATACATGTGGGGCCCATTTCAATCCCATATAATTCATTGAAAAAATCTATTTTGTCGAAATACTTATGTTATATGAAATTATGCATAAATCACACTCAATATATATTTATAATACTTTAAATATAAGGACAACATCTACTAAAAGACAATTCAATATATATATATATATATATATATATGTTTAATTTTCTTTAGAAAACAAAAATTATATTCCTATTCTATACTTCATTTACAATGTTTTTTCAGTTTGGATCTTCCTCTAATTCTCAAATGGATTAGTATTTATTCCTTGATGAAATTTAACATATTATATTTTAAAATCAATCGGTGGTATAAAATAGACTAAAACTTTGTCACAATACCATGCTTATATTTTCTTGCATCAATAACCCTCAACATGCACCACTATAGGAAAACATAATTTTGATGTCTAAGGATATTTCTTTGAACCATTTGGTGTTGCATAGGTTCCTCTAAACAACCAAGAAAAATCAATTTTATCATCAGTGTAAGATAAAGTTGTCTACGAGGGGCTAATATTGCTAATGCTTAGATGCTTTGATGATTTGCATTATGGAGTGAAGAATATTTAAATACAATGCAATACCCAAATTTGGCATAACAAACCATAACTAATCCTACAACTACCCTTAACCACTATAGATGCATAGTCCTTGTGATGGGTGGTTATACCACTCTCATTATCATGCGGACTATGATGATAATAATTCTTAACACTCCCCTCTTATTACATCATAGTCTTAGCTCTAGCTCTACCTCTTGACTTTGGATTTGACTCTAACTCTTGAATATAGCTCTTGAATTTTGATGAGGAAAATATTTACTCAAGTGAAGGCAATTCTAGATTCCCTATGTTTGAAGTAGAGGGAAATTCACCCCAATAAATTATGATCCAAACATGGGTAGAATTACCTGCAATAGTGGGAATGGCCTCACTATGTTCTTGGATATAGCTCCTTGATTTTGGATCTATATTTAGCTCTTGGCTCTATCTCATGGCTCTAGCTCATGGCGCTAATTCATGGCTCTGACTCATGGCTCTAGTTTTAACTCTTGGATTTGGATTTGGATCTTGGCTCTTGGGTTTTGGCTCTGGCACTTCAATGGAATGAACTCACTAAAAACTTAACCAAGGATAGGTATAAAGTTTTCTATCCATGGTCTAAGTATTGGGATTCATACACACAATCAGAGATAATTTATCAAATTGATCATGACTAATTTTTGTCTTCTCATGAATGGAGATAATTATAACCATTCTCCTAGTATTCTTGAACCTTGATTGTCCTTTTGCTAACCTTCTCATCCTTTTGGACTGCATGGATAGCCAATATATACGATTGCTAGATGTAATAAAGTAGATCATTGCTTACAAGGTTCACTCTATTGTTTTTACATCAAGCCTTTATTTCTCTCATGTGTGGGACCTTGCTTCTACCACACATAATCTCTATTATTTTTTTGGTCACTTTGTGCTTACCAAATATTAAGTGCAATATTGAACATTGGGAATTCATCCCTCCTCAATGTAAACTTTACACTGGCACATTATTTAGGAGTGTCAGTACCATCGATCATGCACTCTTGGAACATACAATTATTTTGTTATCGTGTACTTTTTTTTTGGTAAATTAAAGGATTTCATTATGAAACAGGTTTTAAGGATCCCAAAACCTTAGTACAAAAACAACACTAATTGTTGCAAGTAGAATAGAAGACCAATAGGGGACACATCCCCAAGCCCAAAATAATAAAAAGAAAAGTAGAGGATGTAGCATTGGAAAAAAACAAGAAAGGAGAAGAAAGGCACATTGTGCTAGATGAACAAACCACAGACAAAACAAATAGGCTCCACACAGGGTAGCCATAGGAAAGGAATAGATAAGATCGAGGAAGTTAGTCCTCAGTGGCTTCCTCATCGTCATCCTTGACCTTGTTCTTCACTAGATCCTTGGGCTACTCCTTGACAGCAACCACGTCCTCCACTTCTAGACCTCGGTCTCCTGACCAATCTGCACACCAAAGAAAAGCGTATGGAGGGCCTCCCTCAGGTCAATGAGGGAGTTTACCATAGCATTCATCATGCTTTTAATTGTGGATATGATGAAATAATTCAATTTCTTGACTTCATATTTCACGTCCTCATTATCTACCTTGATATCTATCACCTTTTGACTACCTTTCATGGATGGATCTTGAAGACAGGCTGATTTTATAATAGGACCTTCAGTTTTGTCAAATTTGATGCTTTTCCTAACCTTCAACTTGCGAACAACTTCAATCGATTTTCTCTTTTTTTTTGCAAGGGACAAGCGGGCAGGAGGCCCAGCAGATTTCACGGCTGGGCTGGGTTTGCTTGAGTGGGCCTAGGGGCTATGGGTGAGGACGTGGTTGTAAATGACTTTGAATAGCCCTTGGTGGGAGGGAAGGTCAATTCCTTTCTTTTTCCTATAGGATGTAATGGAGTAATTCATGGATTTGATGAGGAATTGGGGAATGTTGATAGGATTCACATCACGAAAATGGTTGACAAAGGATAAATGGAAGCTACATAGGACTTTCTCAGGATCATCGATCATGATGAATTCCATTATGGTTTCATAACGTCATTCCAAGGTTTGAGGATATCTCTCATGAATATCCCTTGTTTTATCCCTTTGAATATTCTTTCATTATCTTTGAACTCTTTTAGCTCGAACTCCTAATTGCGTTTCTCCTGGTGGATTGATCAATCCTTCACTGGATAACTTGTGATGGTTGATAAGAGATTAACGTCAATGTGGAAGCTCCTACCTCAGATCATGATGCAATAATTCTCCCACATCTCCAATAAGGCCATGGTTATGTCAATTTCATCATCGGTAAATAAATGAAGGAAGGGAAAAAAATTTCTTTCAGTTAGGATTCTCTCAGCCAGGATATCACATTCAAATTTTCTAGGCTCAACGAAACTCATGTTGGGTAGAATATTGAGGATGGGGAAAGAACCATTAGGATTGATTATGGAAACTGAGGAAAACAGGGTGGGTAACAATCTACACTGGCGAGGAGGAAGGACGAACAACATAGGAAGGAACTTGATTACATAGGCAATGGGGGTGATCAGGATGCCTGCGTTAGATTTATGGGAACAAACCCATAGAAAACGGCCCGCTTTCCAAGACTTGCCGTTATTGAGATCTACAAGGCACTTCGAAGTTGGATCTAAGGCTTTTGAATTCTCATTTTTTTTTGGTAATGATTACTCAGAGAGGGAAAATCCCCAAGAATATTTAGAAATTTGGTGATGATAATCCTTTGTCCTTCATACTGATTGGGCATTGGGTCACACGATCTATTTCTAGAATGATGATAATCATCACCATTATCACCAATAACCCCTAGGAGGATATGCTCTAGAATCCAATGCACTATCTTGGAAGTAAGACCATTTCCCCATCCTATGAGGATTAGCCACATTTGAACTAGATTACCATTGGGAATTCGACCTTTGGAGACTATGAAATCTTGGTTCGAACTATCTTGGACTTTATTATTTATTGGTCCAATGCTATTGTAGCATCGACATAAGAAGCAATTGAGGTTCTTGGAGTAAAGGTCTTCGTGAATCATATCACTATTGGAAGTTGGATCGCCACATAATTTTTTGCACACAAGTAAAGAAACTTGCCAAAAATTGACAGAAAATTTATTGTGCATTTTCAAGAACCCAGTCCAAATAGGCATGACCTTATTGAGGTGGAAATTAATCTGCATAGAAAAATGAAACTCAATCATAGTGTAGAGTTCTTAGTCCACACTCCTTTCAAATTATTTGGGAATATTGCTAGTCCACGTGGAAATCCCACTAGTAGTGACACCTCTTTTTTGTAGCTAACGTAGGATGAGGATACTAAAGAAACTAATCCTAATGAGAATGACCATTAGGATTGTTGACCTAAGAGTTTTCCTAATCCACAATGGTGCAAATATCATTAGGGATGTCATCTGTCCATGTGAGAATGTTAGCCGTATGAACTCCAAGGTTGGCCAAACTGTTCGCAGCACCATTGGCCTCTCTAAAAGCGTGTTGGAAAATGACTTCCTACATATCAAGGATCAAACTCCTAGCATCCTCAATGTAATCTCTGACCCTCCAAGAAGGATTATTGTTGTTTTTGAGATAACTGATAATATTCAGGGAGTCTCCTTCAACAATTAACCTATTGGGAAAGTTTTTGGCAAGGGAGAGACCTCTCCACATGCTCTTAGCCTCAACAACATGATTGGTCTGAACTCCCAACCCTTCAGAAAAGGTGAGGATGACTTCTCCATGATGATTTATGAGGATGTCTCCCACTCCCATTTTTTTGGGTTTTCCTTTAGTAGCCCCATAAAAATTCAATTTGAACCATCCTATTGGTGGAGGAATCCACTTAAAATCAATTCTAGGGTTAATTGAGGGTTGAAAATCCTCCAAGGAAAGGTCTAAGGATCTTCCTAAGGCAAGCTCGAATCTAGAGGCAAGGCGAGGGGAAGGGAGAATGAGGGTGGCATTTTCCTTGGCATAGGCTAGGATTTTACTCGAAATCAGCTCCATGACCGAAGGACATTGGGAAAATATTTTATGGTTTCTTTCAAGCCAGACGTGCCAGAGGAAATGGTGAAGACTTCCAAAGGAACTTGAGGCAAGGGTTATGGAAGGAATGGGGCCATTGGAGGAAAATATCAACGATAGAGAAAGGTTTGGTCCACATGATATAGAAGATTTGGAATATGGATTCGAGGATGGATGAGGAATAGGGACAGTGGAGGAAGAGGTAAGGGGGGACTCCCACATGGACAAGCATAAAGGATACCTATTAGGAATGGTAAAATAGTTTTTGAGCATATTGTCAATATTAAGGATCATTTCTTCAATTGTAAGCCAAGCAAAGAAAGATACCTTAGGAATGAGGTATTTAATCCACACTAGATTACAGGGAAACAAAATATCCTCAGTATCATGAAGAAGTTGGTAAGAAGACATGACTGTAAATTCTCCACTCTCTAAGGGCTCCCAAATAAGGATATATTTATAATTGTCGGAGGGGATGATGGTGGAGTGCAGGAGGGAGTCCATGCTGATGGACTCAGTATGATGAGAAGTGCATCTAATAATTTTCCATCTCACTCTATTATTCTGAAGCCTTAATAAATATAAGACTTTGTGTCCTATCGTGAGGTCAGTATAGGCTTTTAATCTGGACAGAAGAGGATCTTCAATGAGTGGTTTTTATGTGATCTATTTGTCGTTACAGAAGTCAATAATGCTCCCATCCCCAAGTCTTCATCTTAGGACTTTATTCAAAAGCATCTTGGTGCTAATAATAGATTTCCAAAAAGTGGATCCTCTTATGGGGGCAGTATCACTAAGGAAATTTGCTTCTTGTAAATATTTCCTTTGGACTATGGATGTCCACTCATTTTTTATATTAGTGACTAGACGTCAGGATTTTTTAGCCATTATAGCTATGTTTAGGGAGTGAATTCTTCTGAGCCCAATTCCTCCTTTGTTCTTAGATTTGCACACTTTCTCCCATGCAACAATATGCAACCTTTACTTATTTTCTGTTATTAACCACAATTTTTTTTGAATTTGTTCAATTTTGTGGTACACTGCAACAGGGGATTTGAAAATAGAGAGGAAGGACACATGAATACTTTGAAGGAAGGCTAACTTGAGGGTACTTTTAGCTACTTGGGATAACAAGTTGCCCTTCCATATGACTAGTTTATTTTGGATCCTCTCAATGACGTTGTTCCACATAGAAGCAGAGGGTTGGCCAATGAAAAGTGGGAGGCCTAGGTAAGTGGTGGGGAGGACTACCACAAATTATTCAAGAATTTTGGTGATATTGTTCTATATTTTAATAGGGGTATTGAGGAAATACAACTTGCTCTTGTTGAAGTTTACTTTCTGCCCAACAACTTCCTCATAAATATGGAGAATGTATTTGATAACCTACACCTCAAACACGAAAGCATTAGTGTATAGTATAGTGTTGTCCATGAATTATTGATGCAAAATAGGATTAGTCTAGAAAAAAGCTCTAATTCTTGAAAGGAGACCTATTCTACATGCTGCTTTGATAGTCTTTCCTAGAGCTTCTACAACAATGATGAATAACAAGATGTACTTGTATCGCCTAGCTGCTTTGTTACTATGTACTTATATCACCTATGCCTTTGATGTTATAGGATGTGTGCACATTTATTTTGTGCATGAGAATTATTTCCTTGGTGTTGGAAGTGATGTTGAGGTCTTGTAGCTCTTTTGATCGACTGCTTCCCTTTTTTATTGGAAAGAACTTGATCTTCATTTTGTGATGGATGAGAGTCCTCTCACTTTAGAGGTTAATTTTTTCTAGTCTTTGGCAAGATTAGTTATCTTAAGACCACCTTTTTTTTTAGACATTAAATTTATTTGATCTTTGGTAGTATTATTTATCCTGAGATCGCCAATTCTACTTCTTTTAGCTAGTCTTTAGCAATATTTTGTTATCTTGAGATCTCTTTTAATAAAATGTTGATCTTTGGATGGGTTATTTATCTTGAGACCTCTTTTAGGAGAATGTTATTCCTTTTTAAGGTTATTTACCTTGATACCATTTGAATTTTATCTATGTCAAAGGTTGAGGAATATCTTAGTGCTCTTTCCTCACTAAGGCATCATGACTTGCTCCAATTTTGTCATCCATCTTGTTCTCCTAATACTTATCTAGTGGCATGGGATGATTGAATGGTTTTGATTTGGAATTGTTTTTTTTTAAATAAAGGGGTAAAAATTTATTGATAAAAACTTTGGTTTACAGAGTACAATTGAGCTTCCAACAAGGACTCAAATAAATAGCCAAACAAGCTAAAACCACTAGACTAGAATGACACCTAAAAAAGACAACAAGAATAAACCACATTAAGTCTATACATCCTTGTGGATCAACTCCCACAGGCATTGAGAGTCCCCAGATGAGAGACTCTCCCAATTATCGATACTCCAAGGATCCAACAACTCAGAAGCCCTTTTTGCTAGGTAATCAACAACCACATTCCATTCCCTTGGAATGTGCACAAAGGATATAAATTCAAATTCTTCACTCATTCTGATAATCTAAATGGTTACAGAGGCCAACTACCAATTAACTTCCTCCACCCTTTTACTGTTTAAAATATTAACCACAATTTGAGATCCAGACTCACAGATAATCCTATGCCAGCCAAGATAAAACCCCCTCCACCAGTCCTCAATAATTGTAAGAGTTTCCATAAAATTGTTGGAGTGAACACCTTTATAAATGGAAAAGAAAAAATTGACACCACCAGTAGAATCTCTTCCAACACCACCAATGCCAGCATGTCCAGGATTACCCTTGGACGATCCATCAGTATTAATTTTTAAAACTCCTCTAGGGGGTGGCCTCCACCTACCATCTCTCCTAACCTTCTTGTTGCGATGAGGAACCCTACTAGAGTTAGAAGAGTTCACACCATCCTCAAAGAGACCAAGGGCTTGTTGTACCTTCTCCTCCCTAGAATCCAAAAGAGGATCCACATCACATTTTCTATGGATGGTTTCCTAAACCATATACAGGATCCTTTGCCAGATATTTTGAACAACCAAATAACTGCCCTAAAATATACGCCGATTTTGTTCAAGCCAAATTTTCCAGATGATGCAAGAAGGGTCCAAATTCCAACCCACCTGAAGGAAGGGGGTCTTGGCTGAAGGTCTGCCCAGACTACTCCAAAACTCCACCAAGGATAGCATATGAAAACATGGATGGTTCCAGGCACTCCACCAATGGTACCAAATGTCTTTGGCAAAGGAGCATTGGAAAAATAAATGAGAATAGTCATCCTCATTCTTACTGCAAAGGACACAAAAAGAGGGACCCTGAAATCCTCTCTTCCCCACATTATCCCAAGTGAGGCATTTATTACGAGCTACCAACCAGAGAAAGAAGTTACATTTTTTCCATAAAATTTGTTCCACACATTTTTCCACAAAGAGATAGGAAGACTCCCATACTTTTGCTTATCAAGAACCTGATAACCATAGGCTACCGAGTAGGTTCCCTTAGGATAAGGGTTCCAAGCCAGAATATCTTTACCCCTCAATGAATAACAAGGAATCCTCGTAAGAATAAGAGCAAGAACCTCTCTATCCTTGGCCAGTCCCCCCTGAGGCCATTCTTGTGAATATTTCCACCCATACATCTCCATATTTCCAAAAGACTAGATTTTTTTAAAGTCCTCCACATGAGACTAGCCTACTTCCAAGAAAAAAATGCTTAGGAAACATAACCTAGGATATTGATTCAAGATAGGAGGGTGGCCATCCCAATAATCCTCCCAAAAAAGAGCATTTTATCCCTAATTGCAAATCTAGAACAAACTCTGCTTGATTAAATTAACTCCTCTTTTTAGAGTGTCCCAAATAACTGAACCTTTCCCAAACAAGCTGAATCTAGGGATTTCAGCCTCAGAAATACCTCTCAAGTATTTACAAGATAATATTTTAGCCCAAATTTGATCTTGAGAGGTACATCATATCCAATAAAGTTTTGCAGCCAAAGCCTGCCCAAAAAGAGTTGTCTGTCACAACCCAATGCCTCCCTCTTGCACCGACCTACATATAGAATCCCACCTAACCAAACTCCATTTAGATTGATCAAGTTTTCCAGACCATAAAAACTATCTTGAAAAAGCATCCATGTCCTTGATGAAGTTAGAGAGAGCTATTTGTACAAAACATCTATAAATGGATAAAGCTTGAACAACAGATTTTAAAAGCAAAACTCTACCTGCAATGGATAGCCATCTAAAAGTTTAGTGATTCACTTTACTTCTAAACTTATCAAGCATAGACTGCCAAGAAGATCTAGGTAGAGGGTGAGATGAAATTGGAATACCAAGATAAATGAAGGGGAGTCCCAACCTGGAATCTTAGAATGTGAGCAATCCTAGCTTGAATAAGAGGAGGGGTATTGAAGAAGAAAATATAATACTTGTCCTCATTAATCAACTATCCATAATCACCAAGATATATGTCAAGAGACTATCTAATATTTCCAGCTTCCTTGATAGTGGAAACTCCCAACAAAGTAGTATCATCAACAAATTGAAGGTGGGAAAGAGGTGGTAAACTACTATCCCACTTCCACCCCTGAATGAGACCTTGTATGACTTGATACTTGAGAAATATTTCCAACCCTTCTGTCATAATGATAAACAAATAAGGAGGTAAAGTATCTCCTTGAATCAATCCCATCGAGGCCTCAAATAGCACTGATGTCTCATTATTAAAAATAACAGATAATGAGGAAGAAGAAACACAGCTCATCACCCATCTCATCCATTCCTCCTCAAATCCAAAATCAGCAAGAAATTTATGAAGAAAGGACCATCTGACCCGATCATAGGCTTTGGCCATGTCCAACTTAATGAACATAGTTTTCTCCTTAGAATTTTCCATCAAGTGAATAGATTCTATAGCAATAACAACCCCATACAAGATTTGTCGGCCAAAAACAAACCCTCCTTGCTCCTCAAAGATGATTTTTCTCAACCATATCTTTAGCCTCTCAACAATAATTTTTGTGATGATCTTATACACAACATTGTAGAGAGCAATAGGCCTGAACATATCCAAGGAATTTTCTCCCTCTTTTTTGGGTATAAGCACCACAAAGGTAGCATTTAGGGCCCTTAGCATCTATTTGTTCTTTTGGGACTCATGGACTACCTCCAAAAGATCAAATTTGATTAAATCCCAAAACTCCTCATAAAACTCAATAAGGAATCCATATGGACCTGGGGCTTTTCCTTTTTTTATCTTGAATACAATATTTTCCAACTTCTAAAGGGAAATTGGACCCATCAAGTGCTCATTAATCTCTCTAGAAACAATCACTGGAATACAGTTTAGAATAAGCTTTTCATTCTCATCATCTGATAGGTAGTCCTCCTTGAAGAGAGAGGAAAAATACCTCTTAGTCTCTTCTAAAATATCCATGAAAGAAGAGAGAAAGGCACCCTAAGAATTTAAAAGAGAGGTAATTAGGTTACCATTACAGTGAGCCTTAACTGAGTTATAAAAGAAGGTTGTATTCCTATACCCTTCCTGAAGCCAATATACTCAAGATTTTTGTTTCCAAAAAATTTCTTCCCTCAGTTCCCATTAAGCAAGGTCTTTCGCAGCCTCAGATTCCTCAACAAGAAGCTCCTTCGTGAATCCCTGATCTCTAATATTCCTTGAAGCTTCTTCCATCCTCCTAAGAGCTGCCAGCTTAGCCAAGGAAAGGTTCCCAAAATTCAATCTATTCCATCTCTTCAATTTATGTTGTACAAATTGTAGTCACTTCATAAGGGAATACATAACGGTGTCATGAGGAGGTTTTCCAGTGGTCCACCAGACTCGCATGAAATCATGAAGCTTAGGATCACGAATCCACATAAGTTGAAACTTAAAGGAGAGATTTTTTTTTAGCCCTAACTCCAAAGTAGAGATTTTGATAGGCCAATGATCAGATCCCCTACCCTCTAGAATCACATAACTAGCACCTCTGTTATTACCCATCCAATAACTAGATATCCAAAACCTATCCAGTCTCTCTGAGATGGAAGATTCCACACACCTTCTATTGTGCCAAATAAATATCCCATTATCTGGCTTGATGTCAACCAATTTTAGGGCCTGGATATGAGCATTGAAGATAGAAGAAAAAGGCTCGATACGGTCCATCCCACCACGTTTCTCCTCTAGACAAGTGATAGAGTTGAAGTCTCCAGCCAAAATCCATGGGTACAGGGGAACCAAACTTCTCACAAAGCAAATGTGCTTCCAAAAATTCACTTTACCATTGTAATAAATAGGAGCATACACATTTGTAAGTAGGATAATTTCACCAGATTCATTATCATGCCCGACCATTGAAATAGACCATCTATTGGAAATCCAAGTAAGAGGGGATATCTTAATCTGATCCCATAAACAAGTGACGTCACCAACATATCCACATGCACCAATACACTGGCATTGCTCCCTTCTCCACAACTTGGGATCAATATTGAACATACTATCAATAGCCAATTTAGTCTCCTGAATAAACACCACATCCGAAGAATGCAAATGAACCAAATCACAAACAACTTTTTGTCTAGGGATGCTATTCAATCCCCTTACATTCCATGAGAGGATAATCATTTTTTGGGGTTATAAAAATGGCAGTCCAATGTTCTAACCATGTCTGAATCCATCAAAGTCTCCCCCATTAACTTAATTTTATCCTTGTATTTCTTCCAACCCACCTTCATATTCTTATCCGAAAAACTTTTTTTAATTATTTTTTGCTGCAATCCCAACACCATAGGAGTTTTGCAGTCCAAGGATGATTGCATCAGTGCCTGAGTAGGAGAGGACATAACTAAATCTATACCACTTTCTAAAGTAGTTTCCCTTATAGTTCTAGACCCAACCATGTCCCCTACACTCAGATCCAAAGCCCTTCCTCTTCATTTAAACCCCCTAGATCTGATTCCTTAAGTTACCCCTCAAGAAGAGACATCTGATTTGGCCTTGTTATATTTGCATCAGGTAGCAACATTTTAGGTATCTCCATGTACTGATCAAGATCATATAATATTTCAAAATGGTTCAGTAGAGCATCTGGATAGCTATCTTTAAGGTCTTTGTTTGCCCTTCGTCCTCTGTTTTGGGCTTTTATCGAAACAAAACCTTCCTTATCCCTTTCCTCTTCCTTTATCGAGGCTTTTCCTTTATCCAAAATTTGTCTAGAAAAAAAAGAGGGCCTAGGATTTGAAGCCACAGGCGAGAAAAACTTAGGGTATTTTATTTGCAGGTGGCCATATTCACAGCAAATCCAGCAACAAAATGGAAGAGCTTCATAGTCAAGTTTTTGAACCCATGTAGTTGATCCAAATTTTATTTCAATAGAATATGGAATAGGATTACTTAAGTTAATTTCAACATAAATACGAGTAATAAAGATTACATTTTTATCCATTTTCTGTTGTGACGGTCCAACCGACTTCACAAGTAGAAGGGCAATCTTATGAAAGATATCAGTTCTCTAGAATTCCAACAGGAGCCATGGAAGCCGCACCCATACTGGAACCTGTGATGATGCTCCTCTGATGGGTTGAAACCCACATGCCAGGGTTTAAGGAAGAGTCCCACTTGGTTATAGAAATAAGGACCCCCTTCAAATGCTTTGTTACGATCTGCAATACAAGAGAAAACCACCATAAAATAGTTGTTCACACTCAAGATCACCTCCACATCACCTTCGAGGATTCCAAGTCTTCCTGACCCAAGCCTCCACAAAGGGGAGAGAAATTTGGATGCCCAAAAATTTTCCAATAAGGGTATGTTTGGTTAGATACTCCACATCTTCCGCCATCGAGTCTAGTTGAACCACTAGAACTGGCTTGGCTTCACATCATTCCAAACATCCATTGTTCTTTAACAAGTGGTTCCCGACATGCACTAGAAAATCCTGTTCCTTCTAGTCATTTTAAGATGAAAAAATATCACGAGCATGCACTCTCTATGCCGGACCCGATGCCATCATGACATTCCTCCAATTTTTTAGACCTCCTTCGAAAGTTGCTTCCATCCCCGCAGAGCAATTTTTCTTCATCAAACCCTAGCATAGTAGTTTTTCCTCATCAAATCCTAGCAGAGATCCAAAGTTGAACACATTCTCATCAACTCTGCTTTCTAAATATTTAGTCTACATAATAAGTTTTCTTTGATTTGGAATTGTTATTGGTGTTATTTTGAGAGGTATTATATGGTGCTTCAATACCTATGGTTGTTGCCTTGTACAATTGGTCCCTTTTCATCAAGATATCTATCATAGTTTGCATCTAATACACTAGTAGCCTTATCCAAAGAAAGTACACAAGGATCTTCTAACAATACCTTGTAAGAGTAGAGAATATAGCAATAGGAACTTTAGTGCACCATTGACCATATTAATTTTTTATAAACTTATAAAATTTTTAATTCCATTGGATCAACCTTGAAAAATCATTTCCAACAATTATATATAATCCTATACTTATAATTTGATTGATGACTCAAATTGTGAGAAGACAATGTCTTATCAGAAAAATAATAATTAGAGGGGATATTCTTCCTCTAGGGAATGTTCTTCAAAATATTCTGATTCTTAAAAATATTATATGCTTCTTCTCCTTTTCACCTACATTAATAAAGGAAAACAACAAACATATTATAGACTCTAATGAGCCTTCCCACTATCAATGCGAGATTAATTTAATTAATTTGAATGTTGATGGTTGGTTCTAGTTATTGAGTGTGACTATTGGTCGGTACATATAGCGGTTGTCCATGAACCAAAAAACTAGTTGGTCCAATATTTTGACCAGTGTGGATGGTCAAACTTTGGAATATGGTGGATTTACCTTAGCTCTGATCAAATCCCACATGGTGGTGACATAAAAGACTTGGTTTGGTTGGTTATAGGCACACATGGGGTGTACCTTTCTTACCTCGAGCACTATTAGAACCTACTCTACCTATTATAATGATAGTATTCTAACCGAATATAAACTCTACCATAACTTACTCACATTAATTCCAAAATAATACTTTTCTTAGTGATATCCAAAGATCAAATCACTAAGCGAACTTAGTCCTTTGTGGTTGGAGTAGAGGGGCTTGGAAGGTAATTCAATCACCTCTCACTTATCATTTGGATGTTTTTAATTTTATATTTATATTGCACAAGAGCACATCATGCATTGGTTCTTATAAGGTCATAGTTTAAAGAGAGGATAAATATTGCAAGACCTAAGGTATGCCTTTGACTATGATTAGAATCTTTTGATATAATGGTGCTTTATCATAGGAAATTATAAGAAATAATGTTTGAGTATTTATAGAATACATTTATTTTAATTATTTGATTTGTTAGATAATATTTTATAACTTATAGTGTAGTGTGGTTCCTTTATGATCTGAGCATTTTATTTCTTTGATATATTTATAAGCCTTTGAAATTTTTTATCATCAATTTACAAGTTGTAGTTTTCCTTTAAAGATAAGTGGATAGTTATTTCCATTGAAACATGGATACTTTGCCTAGGAAAATGATATCAATGCATTGCTAAATTGAGTGATGTTTTAACTGATAAAAAATATCTATTTTATGTTAAATACCCATTGATTCATGTTTATATGCCACATGAGTGACAATTAGTTCCAAATATTTGAAATGATGTGGGGGATGTGCTATATTTAAATGGTATTGTAGAAGGATGTATTAAAGGTGTTGTCACCTCCTTTGATGATCTTGTAGTTGTTTTATCACCTTAATACCTTTGGGATAACTTTTCTTATCGAGATATGGACCCAAATGCCTGATAATTTACAATTGAGTGAGCTAAGAAGTGATTTATTTATTACAATTTGGATGGCATTAAAACCCGCCTTTAACTAATCACTTGAAATTTGTGCAAGAAATTTATATGACCCTTAAATGTGAAGTATTTGATCTTATTTAATGGTGGATATTTGGCCTGCTTGTCATTGTCATAAGGTAGCTCTTTGGTCTTGTGGGGGCTCCTTTGACTTGAGCACTTTCTGTCCCCTCATACTTGACAAAAAAATGAAGGGAGTGAAGTGTTTCTTCTCCCTAGCTAATATTTTTGTATGTTTTTCCATATAGTTGGGTGGGAAGATAACCTCAATATCCCATGGCTCCATCCTAAACCCACTTTGATACCACTAATACTGTTAATGCTTAGATCCTTCAATGATTTGCATTATGGAATGAAGAATATTTAAGTACAATACAATGTCTAAATTTGGTATAGAAAAGCATAACTAATCCAAAAACTACCCTTAACCACTATAGATGCATAGTCCTTGTGATGGGTGGTTATATAGCTCTCATTATCATGCAAATTATGATGATAATAATTCCTAATAGGGAAAATGAATGCAATATTTTTAATTTCATTCATGGGATAGCTAATAGGATATATGGGATGAAAAGGTTAAGAAAAAAATAGTTTGTATAAATAATATTCTCCTTTTAATGGATCTCATCTACAATTTAATTCAATAGTGTTGCTAAATTAATGCATGAGGATCGTGTCTGTGTTTACTTTGTTATGTTCAAAAACTCCTTAACATATCCACTCACTCCTGTAGATGGTAAATAACTTGTATAAGTTTCTCAAGTCATCGTGTCACATCAAGTATTTGTACCTCAGATGTTAGTATGTAGGACAATGTAACATTTCATGTTTCTTATCCTCAAATTCTCCTTCATTCTAGAGTAAACAAATGCTTTCTTCTTGATTGATATTTTTTATCTTCCTATTTCAATTACAAGATAATGAAAACTTATTTTAAATTGGATGATAATGTATATTTTATATTGAAATCTTCTCTAGGAGGTGATTTTGCACTTTATAGGTGAATGCTGGTCTCACATTTGTAGAAACTCATTTTTTCACTATGATCTTGCTAAAGAATATCTATTATTTTTGTTTGTATGAAGTCTCAAATTCTTGATGAGTCATTTGCTAAATCACTTTCATCAATTCTCCATTGTAATATATTCATGCCATCTTGCTACTGATATTTTCCCTTGAGTTATAAACATCGCTTGATGTGGTAATACACTATTATCATTCTATGCTATTTTGATATTATATGTAAAATATTTACACAATGCTTCTCATTGTAATGGTAGAATTCAATTTTTTTTCTAATATCATAGGGTAAAGAGTTTGAAACTTAACCCCTAGTTCTTCAACCAAATTGTATTTTTGGACACTCAACCTTTTTCAAGCTTTTTTTGATAGGCTAGGATCCAAAACATGACAACCATATAGAATCATTATTTGTACCAATGTTTTAGAAAGAAAAATTCATAATTTCCAATTCCATGATTGGATTTGCTTATATTTATTTGGAATGACATAAATAGATTTCAACCTTCTATTATGGGTTTCTTTATGAAAACATTCCAATTATAACTATAATAAAATTCACATCACAAGAACTTGTATAAATGAACTACCTCCAATTTATCATCATTAAATATTATACATATATCTTTATCTTGAGAAACAGTAAACATTACCTTTGTTTTTGTTACATTAACTTTCATTTTAGAGTAGATGGAAACTTGTATAAAGTTGTTAGATGTATCTATAAGCTATCTTTATGTTTTCTAGTAACACAACATCACCTACATGAATCAATAATAATAAAGCATATACTTATTGTGGCTGCACCACAATGTACCCCAAAATTTGGGGACCCACATTTTTTGAATTGCATCTTTGGAGACTTTGGTTAGCTTTGAGTAATAGTCTTGATGGGTCCTTACCCATGAGCATGTTTTGTAGGTTCAAAAGTCCTTGGTTGGGTAAGGTTTCCTTATGTTGTGTCTTCATGTTTTGTTGTTTTGGTTTCAAATTTCAAATATTGGTTTTGATATGGTATTTTTTCTTCCTTGGAGGGGCAACAATCCATATATTTGAAATCAATTTGAATAAAATAAAGCTTAATAAAGAAATAAAAATAAATAAATCAATAAAATAAAGAAAAATATACATATATATAAAATGCCTATTTTTTATTTAATATATGTATATAATTTAATACAAAATTAAGAAAACTTGAAAAAATAAAATATTATATTATATATATATTATATATTATATTATATATATAATATAATAATAATAAAATGAAATTAAAATGATTTAATCGTCATAAAGGTGTTATTTTTTATATAGGCTTAGTTTCATCTATAGTTTTGATTCATTAATGTGCTATTTTTACACTCATTAGTTTGTATTGGATTCATGCGAGTGACTGGGGATGACTACAAGGTACCACTGTGGTTGATTTGGAGTGACCTGAACCTTAGAGATGTGACATGGTGATAGGTACTGATTGGTCGATGACCTATCCTCTATTTCGATAAACGTGGCACAAAATGATCGGGTGTTGACGTGAACAACCGTTTCGGTGGGATTCAGTGGCAGACTACCTGGTAGAGTGACCAAAAGTTTAGCATCAAAGACTATTTTTGGCCCATGATATGAGACAATGGAGATGATAGGATATGCAACCATATTTTATGGCTTCATTTCAAATCAGGTCATTCACCCACAATGGAAGGAAAAGATGAAGCGCAACATCTACGTGATAGTGGACAAAAGCATCTACACAGTGATAATGCAACAAAGTTCATTTCAAAGATTGATTTCAGTGAAATGCGAGTGAGAATAGAATGGTGAGGCTAATTTCATGAAAATGGAGCATTGGATCCAGACTGCAAGCCATGACGGACAATGTAGGAGCTAGTATGGTTGGGTTTGGTGACTTAGTGGATACACATCTCAGCAGATAGTAAGGAAACCACATGACAGCATGGATATTCTGGATGAAGTTCGATCGAGCAAGAATGGAGTAGCGACTGTAGACACCAAAAAAACACCAATATGATTATGTGGCTACAAGCACTGATTGAATTGGCATACATAGCCCCTAGGGCAGCCTCCAAAGGTTAAACAATGGTCCTAATCACTCCAAAAGTAGTTTTGGAAGGTCAGAGGTCAATTTGGCACCTTTCAAGCACTCAGCTCCCTATTCATTCCACCTTGGGATGATTAGAATGCTATTCGCCCCACCCCGAGATGATTAGCAGCAATCGCTCTAGGGTGGGACGAATAGCAGGTTTGACAAGAAAAAAGTCAAACCTTGACAAATGGAAGCCCAAATCCGCAACTCAACTCCACCTCCAAGGCATGAGTGTGTGAGTGAGCATTTTAGAGCTCAAATAGGCAGCCATGGAGGTCTAAATCAAGGAGCCCTTAATCAGGGAGGAATATTCTCTCCCTTGACAAGGCATGATGGCCAAGTGGCACCCTCGCATGCGCATTCAAAGGAGACCCTCAGGTCTATATAATAGTGAGCCTTCTCACCCCCAAAAAAAAATAGAGAAGGAGCATTTGGAGCAATGGAGTGCTGTGAAATTATACCCTCACCCCTCATTGTGCTTCCTACATCCTTGATCTCTCTTTTGGAAGGGAGGTTATCGGGTGAATACTAGGAGCACAATCCAGACCCAAAACTCAAACAATCGGCCACAATACCACACAAAATTTGTTGACACAACCCCCTAGGAGGTTTTTGACCCATCCCAAGTGGATTGGTGTCAAAACCAAGCCCCAAACGGTGGGCATCCTGCCCCCGGGCGCCCCGCACTGTTGCAGTCCTAATCGCCCCACCCCGGAGCAATTATAAATCTACATTATATTTCTTTATTGTTTATTTTGCACCATGTTTTATGTATTTTTTTTATTCTGATGTTCAATTTTCACTGCATTATGACCTATTTTGATTGTGTTTTTATCGTTTTATGCGTTCACTAACCTACAGGGAGCACCTTCAGATATAGGGTGATCTAGGTAGAATATGCCAAATCCGACCTTCTGGGTTGTCTCAAAATTCCCCATTTTGTCTAACCCCAAGTTTGTAGGTATTTTGGAGGCCTCTAGATAGGAAATTTGGGATGTCACCTTTGCACATTTTGTGACAGTCATCAGCATCCCACCCCAAAGCGATTAGAAATCCATGCATTATTTCCCAACTGTTATTTTTGCAGTGTGTCCCTAATGATGTCTAGATGATCCTGTTCAAGTTTCATCTCATTCTAACATGTTTTGATCTCTATTTTATTATTTCATGTATTCACTAGCCGAAGGTCTTGGGGATTGCATGTTTCCTTCCATCCGCATATGCTATTAACCATTTGCTATTTCTCTGTACATAGGATCTCAAAACTAGAGGGTCAAAAAGGAATTACGGACACACTCATGCAAGTGGTGATGACGTTTGGCCTGCCCATTTTGAATGTGGGCATGCAAAATATCCCGAAGGGAAGCGTACCATCCGTTGGTGTAACAAAATTGTATCGAACGCTCTGAGCCCCTAAAATGGGGGGAATGTATTGTAACCGGATCATAAGAAACATTAATAAAAGAGGATACACTTTAGTTTTTCTTTACATCTCATTTCATTACGTCTTTTTCCCTTTTTCATGCACTTGTCCTTCACATTTTCGTAGTTCTTAGCGTTTCATTATACATCTGCTTTTGTTTGCATCGCAACCGGTATGCCATGCTTCTGTATACATGATTTCAGTGGTGATCATAGTGGGACCCTATACCCTACTATTGGGATCAAGTTTTTGATCAAAATTTTGTGTTTTTCTTGTAGGTATGTTAATCCTTAGGGCGTTGGACTGCTGCTCGTGGCACCCTATGACAAATATAGACTGGCATTCATTTCACCCCAAGATGAATAGGCATTCATCCCACCCTATGATGAATACAAACCTGCTATTCATACCACCCTAGGATGATTAGCTCTCTGTACATTTTTTGAGAAAAAACTCATAGACATATGGTTTGGGCAGAGAAGAGGTAGGTTTTCTGAACATCCTTTGTGTTTTTTTGTTTCTGTCTTTGCAATTTTTTTGTTTTCTTTGCTTGCATAGGAAAGTTTTCTGCATGCTTTCTTTCTTTGTGCAAGTAAAAGGAACCATGCACACCACGCAATAATATTAACATCAAGGAGTTGGTCTTAAAACCCCAACACTTGATCAAGACCAACGGTGGATTTCATCACCACCTTGGCTTGGATTTTGCATACATAACCCTGATCGCAACTATTGCTAGACATAAATCCTGACGAAATCTAACCAAGTGTAGTGGGGGTGATTCCCAGTGCATGAAGATAAGTCTTCTATGGTAGGTGTCAAAAATAGAGTGATTCCCCTTTCATACCGCCTATGTTCCATGTACTGTTCTGCTCTTGCGTACCAATAGTTTCCCTCACGTAAGGGTGGGTATATTGAGAGGTTCGATATAATGGCCTGGAAGTGGTATATTGAAGGGGTGACCATTTTGGAGATATAAGATCCCTCATCATGCATGAATAACAAAATTTTCTTTACATGGTTTGCACAATAAAATCCAAAACACACTGAACTAGATTTAGGACACACATTTAATCTGTAAACGAGATAATCATTTCTTTGTTTGTGTGGTCCCTTTTTGTTTGGTGTAGCATAAAAAATCATAAAGGAGATAAAAACATACATATCTTGTAGAGAACCACCACCATGGTGTATACCCGTAGCTAAGCCCAATCATGGGCATAAGCTACGAAAAGTGTACAAGGAGGCACAAGTCACCTCCGTTATAGCCCCAAGGACTTGGTCATACCACCTTGGCGGCCAAACCCACAAAATAGTCCACATCATACCATTACGAAACATGACTATAGAGACACCCTTTCGAGGGGCACTCCCATTCAACATGGACCCTCTTAGGAGGAGTACAGACATGGGAAGACCCCCTTAAACACTCATTATGAGTGGCCATCGTGTGATGAAGCATTGGAATAGCATAGGGTTCATAACGAGGGTCCACATGATTATATCATCCCTCCTCTACCCCTCATTACTGTCAGAAATAATAGGCCAAATCCAGAGCACAAGGCTCTTCAGACAAGGCGGGCCAACTCTACCCGCCCCTTTCACATGTATGAAAGGGAGCATGAGGAAAACCACTATATTCCTCAAGAGAAATACATAGTGTAGGAGCAATGCATCTCTACACCTGCTAATTATTAGGATCACCTACTGAGGCCAGAGCCTCGGGTGAATGTCGCTAACCTCGATAGAGGGAAGTGACCTATAGAGATCTCGGATCACCACAATCGAGATAGATATGTAGGGGAGGCATCTAGGCCTCCTAGACCTAATACGGTAGAACAAATTGACTTGGCACTTGCCAAACACACCGCCCACCAAGTGCAAATCACGTAGCTTGAGCAAGACTAGCAACATTTAGAGCACCTGTATCATCTTAGAAAAGAGCGCATTCGATGTCAGACAAATGAGTTTCTCTAGAACACTATGCATGAGAGGATCCCAACCCCTTGCATGCATAAGACAAAAATTTATGAGAGGCACAACCCCTTGGTGCGAGATAGGTCTCCACGACCTTATCAAACGTTGCCTCCAAGACCTCCTAGACCTGAGCAAGATGCCACTTCTATAACCAATGATGGACACCTTCCTCAGGCACCCACCCATGTTTATAGGTCATGCCCAGGAACTCCCCAAGAAGCCTATGAGAAATTTGAGTGGGAATAAGAGCAGGATAAAATGCCCTACCAAGGTAGGGGGGTGCTATCCGACTACCCCTCCATAGGGCTCAAGTTCCCCACAATTCACAACGAGAACAAACCAAGGAGGAAGAGATAAAATCCTTCGATGCATACAAAGTGTTGCTAAAGCACTTAGAGTCTATGGAGACCAAGACTTCTAGGCCCCAAAAGCCCACATTACGCCAGCTTCACAGTCACCCTGTGCATCCTTTAGTGTCAGCACCCCCATACCCTGAACACTTCAAAATGCCTCAATTGGAAATTTTTAGAGGGGATGAGGATGCCCAAGAGCATGTGATAAGATTACTAAGCTAATGCTTTGGCATTCGAGACAATGATGCATTGCTTCTAATAATGTTTATAACCACATTTGCAGGCCCTGCCTCAGATTGGTTTACCCAGTTGCTGAAGCATAGCATCAGTAACCTGGACCAGCTAGTGGATGTGTTCCTTAAATGTTTTGCCTTCAACACTAAGAAGAAGGTATCATTAAGAGACCTAGCTAGCCTCAAGCAGTATGAGGAGGAAACCATGACTGCTTATGGAAATCGATGGAGGACGTTGCTTTCAAAGCTGCCTTACCTCCCTCCCATGGCCAACCTAACCCAAATGTTCTCAAAGAGTTGCCTAAGGTTGATCTCCATGCTATTGCAGCTGCACCAATATGCCACTCTCGAGGAAGCCCTAGTGCAAGCCAACATAATTGAGGAGATCAAGATACAAGATGGTGAGATTGCCAAGCCACACAAGAAAGAGTGGCCCAAAAATACCAAAACTAGCCCCACACAACCGAAACCCATCGCGGTCAATCAAGTTGCCATAAACATACCAAAGCCTACACAAATGACATAGCCCCCAAAGGCTAATTATTAGGCAGTTCCTCTTGATAGATATGAAAAGGAAAATTATAGGTAAGAGCAAAATCAGCAGCGTTGTCCTAGGAAACAATTCACACACTTCATAGAGTCTAAAGACTCCTTGTTTGACAGCTTGTTCACGGTAAACTTGATAAAATTACCAAAAATTCGACCCGTAGACCTGAATACGCAAAAACCCAAGGGCTATAGGGAAGAATTATATTGTATATTTCACCTGTAGAAAGGACATGACATCTACGCATGTTGAAAATTCAAAATCTTAGTGCAGGACCTGATAGACAACAAAATGCTAGCGGTGGATAATACCGTAGAATTAAGCAACCAACATATGGAGGTCTTCAAAGACCCCCTGCCTACCTGTGATGCATAGGCAAAGACTTTACAAGTAAATGAGGTGACACAAAAATACCCCATGCAAGGGTACATAGGGATGATAAGCATACTGACACGAAACAAGAGATACCCAAGCACAACTGTCATCACTGCAGCTACAAGAGATGTTCCATCAACATCACAACTCTCACAACACCCTACACAACCTCCCTCGCCTAGACCAATGGCCACGATTCAAAATAAGCTTTTAAGGACCATGTTGGCTAGGCTCTCCATTTATGAGCTCATCCAACAATCACCACCCCATTGGGAGGCTCTGATGGAGATACTCAAAGCCATTGAACTATAGCCCCATGAAGCAAATTATTTCAACAACTTTGTGGGACATGTAAAATGATGCATAGAACCAGTCATAACCTTTAGAGAAGATGAACTAAAATTGATGACTGGTGATATGGTGGATCCACCCCTACATGTCATTGCATGGTTCAATGAGATTCCATTCAAGAGGGTGTTGGTGGAAACTGGCTCATCCAGCAATATAATCACAACGGTGACATTAAAAAACCTTAAGCTACCAACATCTCATATTGTGGCCTCCACCTATACTCTTTGGGCATTCAACAATGCGTTATACTTGATGGTTGGCACAATTGTCTTGCCCATCCAAGTGGGATAAAAGACTATTCCTACATTGTGTCACATCCTCGAGGGTGAGATGGCCTAAAATATCCTACTAGGTCGGCCTTGGATCAGGGACATGAAGTGTGTCCCTTTGATAGTCCACCAATGCCTAAAATATACATACAAAGGGCAAGTACATGTAGTCCCAACAGACTTAGAGCCCTTTAAGTATTGCAATGTGGTGCAACTGATGCCACAATCGACCCTTCCATCGACACATTTGGACTTTCAATTGAACCCATCCAAATAGGGTCCGATTTCACCCACATCCCCACTGTTAAGTCCCTCAACTCACCAACCGGGCCCATCTTCATCGTATGTTCCTTCACCAATGATGCCACCTATGGTGGACACATCGAAGGACAATGGGAAGAATCCCCTAGAAGAGATACCACCATTAGTCTCAACCATATCTACCAAAGAGGTGCCCAACCGAATGGAAGTCGAGACACCTAGTTCACCCAACATGGAGTGGACTTAGGAAGAACTCCCATTCCCTCCCCCTCAACTACCGACAATTACCATTGAGATGGCCAATACGGGCCTGGGGGAGTACCTAGTGTGGAACATTGTGGCAACACCCGTGCTCAAATCCATGCAAGACATGGGGAGACCTCGCCTCCCCATAGGCACTATTATCCCTTTAGTCTACCCACCAAATCAGAAAAAAATTGTATATGGGGGCCTCGACAATGACATCGAACCTTACCTACAAAAGGAAGAGGATGAAGAGCCATTTGTTGAGAACATTGACTATCTATCCAACCTGAACTTCACCTTGAAATACCTTGGCCAATGTAATTGGC
This sequence comes from Wollemia nobilis, assembly GCA_028583015.1. Taxonomy (NCBI): domain Eukaryota; kingdom Viridiplantae; phylum Streptophyta; class Pinopsida; order Araucariales; family Araucariaceae; genus Wollemia; species Wollemia nobilis. Next base: position 3,199,942 of record JAQPPZ010003276.1, read on the forward strand.
ATGGATATGGATTGGGCAGATACAAAAAAGGAATGCACGTTCTTTGTCAACCAAGATATCAGATGTCGTACGATAAATCAGGAGTAGGGTTCAACCACCCTTTACCCCTTGACATCTTGGTAGAAAGCATGCAAGGCCTAGGGCTAGGCAACAAGGATGGGTTGGCACAAGATCCATATGCCAATCCCAACACAACATATACATTGGGGGATTATCTCCCATTGTTAACAACAAACCTTGTTGACCTCAACAACTCCTTCCCTTCGATCAAGAAAGGGGAAAGTTCAATAACTTACCTCCAAGAGGGATATATACAAGGTCAAGGAGGATCTTCTGAAGATGAGTCAGAGTATGAGGTAGCACCTTGGGACCCTTTTGAATCCGATAGCAATCACTCGCAAGTGACACCCATAGATGACTATCAGGAGAACTTCATGACAATGTTCCCCTTGAATGCTCCAATTGAGCAATTGCCACCTCAAGAGAATTCGGTCCTCTTGTAAAGAGCAGAACAACCCAGATGGGACCAAATCAACTTGCTCAAATAGAACAAGCCTCACATACGACACACAGTTGTCGGAGACAATGAAGGCCTATGGATCTATGATAGTGATTATAAGGATGAGACTCCAAGGCCTATGGATATCCAATGCAAATGCCTAGTCCTGTAGGCCTACAAAGCCCTTATGGATAAATTCCTAGAAAATCTTGAATGGTACGATATTGATGCACTCCCTTGATCATCAAATAATTTTGCAGACACTATGGCCTCCTTGGGGTCACTAATCTCGTAAGATATTTATGGTGATATGACAACCATTCAAGTCAAAACATTATTGTAATCTACGATGGAACGTGTAAGCTCTGACCTAATGCCAAGAATCCACCTGATCCAGATTGAACCATCTTAGGAAAGGTTCTCTCGAATTAATGATAGTCTAAATCATGTCAATTGGGGGTCATTATTCTCCCCAACCCCTCTTACTAGCAACACAATGCTATTTCTACAAGTTCTTTCCTTCTCAACTTTTGCTAGGGACAAACTTCAAGAGGGATTGGTCGTTCATACCATCGAGGTTTTTGATCAGCAAGATTGGTACACACCCATAAGAGACTACCTCAAGTTAGGTAGCCTCCCACTTGGATTGTTGTACGCCACAAAAATATCATTCAAATAGAAAGCGGTAAAACATGTCTTGCTAGGAGACATTTTGAACCGTCAAAGCTACGAAGGAATCCTCCTCTATTTCTTAGATCAGCAGGAGTCCACTTGGGCGATCACCCAAGCACATGATGGTGCATGTGGTGGCCACTTTAGTGGCATGGCCATCACCAAGCGCATTCTTTACATGGGCTATTATTGGCCATATTTAGAGCGAGATTGTTGCACGTATGTGCGTGAAGTGTCAACATCATGCTAATTTGACACACGCACCTTCTTAGGCCTTGCAGTCGATCCAATTAGCTTGGAAATTCTCATAGTGGGTCTTAGATATAATCGAAAAGATCTCCACTACATCGTTAGGCCATCACACATTCATCATAACGGCCATAGAGTACTTCACCAAGTGGGTGGAAGCAGTTCCACTTACCTCTACAACTGGGACCCGCATTTCGAAGTTCATTTTACATAACATCATATGTCATTTTGGCATTCCATCTAAGATCATCTCGGATAATGGGACGTTGTTTAAGAACAAATATGTGTGTGCTTTGACAACAAAGTACAAAATTCAGCACAATTTTTTGACACCTTATTATCCGCAAGTAAATGGGCAAGTAGAGGTGTCAAATAAAACGCTAGTTGCCATCCTTAAAAATATAGTCACAGATAGTCATAAGGATTGGCACATTCAAATACCACTTGCTCTTTGGGTTTATCACACTAGCATTTAGATGCCCACTGGGGCAACTCCATTTTTGCTGGTGTATGGCTTCGATGCAGTCATGCCTCTCTAGTTGGAAATACCTTCCCTATGCATATCAATGCAAGAGTTCATCGATGATGACAGTACACGACAGGCTCGGTTATACCAGCTTACGTTGCTTCACGAATGATGTGTCAATGCTCTCGAGCATTTATGTATCTACCAAGAGCAACTTAAGAAAGCATACAACATGAAAGTTCACCTGAGGGACTTTCAGGTTGGTGACCTAGTCTTAAAAGAGAACCAACAAAATTCTAACTTGTCGCCCCATTTAAGGGACAAGTTCACGGTAAACTGGTTAGGTCCTTATGTAATCAATAGTCAAATAGGACCTGGAACATATCGGCTTGCCTCTCTTGATAGAATCAAGGAACTAGAACCCTTAAACATCAGTCATTTGAGGCCATTCCACATTTAAAAGAGCCATGGCCCACCCCAAACACTCCAAGGATTCCCGTAATCGCTTGGTCAAACTAAAACACCCCAAATGTACCCATAACCCCTTTGGTCAAACCAAAAGCTCCAAGGATTCCATCAATCACTTGGTCAACACCAAAATGCACCAAAGGTATCCATAACCCCTTTGGTCAAACCAAAAGCTCCAAGGATTCCCTCAATCGCTTGGTCAACCCCAAAATGCCCCAAAGGTATCCATCACCCCTTTGGTCAAACCAAAAGCTCCAAGGATTCCCACAATCGCTTGGTCAACCCCAAAACACCCCAAAGATACCCATAAACCCTTTGGTCAAACGAAAAGCTCCAAGGGTTCCCACAATCGCTTGGTAAAAAATGAATATTCAAAAAAGAAAAAAAAACAATAGATAATCAAAAATAATAAAAAAATTGCATCTCACTTTCATGCACATTCTTAAAAATCAAAACACAAAAAAAAAAAAAAAATTAGTTGCCTTAGGCATCGCATACATACATTGTATATTTGCTGGTCATATAGGCTAAACGCACCATAGGCTGTAATTACTCGGCACTGCCATCATTTTCCACATTCATCCATTTTGCAAATAATCCATCAAAGAATAACACCATGCACATTTTTGCCATATCATAGTCAGTTGTCTGCTAATGTCTTTAGGGTTTTTCGTCATTCAACTGTCTTTAGATTTCTAGTCAAATTTTGTACAAAGTTAGACCGATTTTTACAAGGTAGAGTTTTACTTGGATCATGCCTTGTTACATAGCATCCCAACACAAGCTTAAAACACATAAAAATTCCCAAGTTGTGTAAATACAAGATGAAACCTACAAAGCAGTCTAGGATACCATATGTGAAATGTTATCCTGCTCATCCCCCTGTGTGAATGGTTCAAGAATGTTGAGAATTAAAAAAAGGACAAGCTCTTCCCTATCCAATTCCCTACGATAAATAGTGGTTTTCACCACTGTCAAAAATCCCCAAAAAACCTTTGATCCCCAAAGTCGTAAGGATTCGTACTACATGCCCCTAACAAGGATGGGTAGTCATCCCCAAGGACTAAAAGATCAATGCCATTCCAAAACAAAATTCCCAACCACCTTTGATCCCCAAATTCATAAGGATTCGTACTACACGCCCCTGACAAGGATGGGTAGTCATCCCCAAGGCCTAAAAGATCAATGCCATTCCAAAACAAAATTCCCAACCACCTTTGATTCTCAAAGTCGTAAGGATTCATACTACACGTCCTTGACCAGGATGGGTAGTCATCCCCAAGGCCAAAAGGATCAATGCCATTCACAAGCCAAAAACCCACGCGCTCAACTTTGAAATAATAATAACAGTGGTTATCACCACTACTCAAACCCCTTGCTAAAAAAAAAGAAAAAAAAGAAAAATAAACAATGATTTTCATCACTATGTATGAGAGCAAGTATCCCAAAAAGTTGAGCAAACAAAAGACGCCTGAGCTTGAATCCTTGGAATTCTTAGCATTTGAAAAACCATTTAGGTGATCCTCATTACGGGTTTGGTGGACAACCTACCTGGCAATGGCGGTATCCTAAATGCATGACGATATGTCTATCACATTATCTTTGCATGTGAGTAGACCAATGTTTGCATGTAGATGAGCTAGCTTATGGTATCTTAGTTTGCCCCATGGATTAATATTACTAAATACAACAAAGAAGTTAGTGGAGCTAATTAGGTAATCCTCAGTACAGGTTTGGTGGATAGCCTGCCTGGCACTGGCGGTATCCTTACAAATACCACATAAATGAATTCAATTGCACACACAGGGATGTGAAATAACTTGGTCAAACTCAAGTCTAATTTGTACCTTGGTCGAAAGTCTTGTAAGATAACGTACAGTCTTGATTAGTTAGTTAAAACATCTGAGTCTCAAAAAAACCTTAACTACATTCTAAAACAACTGTGGTACATTTCATTACTTACATCACCATCAAAAAATACAAAACAAAAATTACACATGAAAAGTCATCTCACAAAGCAATCACATAGTACAGAAAGCCAGTAAATCCTGTACAGTCTATGGTGCCACCGCCAATATATAAACAAATCATTTCATCCATTCCATATGCATACATCCATATAGTCAGAAACATCCGCATTCATAATAACATATGCATACATCAACATAAATAAATGTGCATAAAAGAATAATAAACCATAACAAGTAAATAATCCAAAAAAATGAGTCATGTATATATTAAGTCAAAAATGCCCTCAGGCTACAATAAAATGGTCTTCTAACCTCACAAAAAAATCAAAAACTCAAAATCCTCAAAGCCTAGGGAGTCGGCCACCATGATCACGTAGGATCGATGTGACTGGAACTACCCCTAGTGGTGTGGGTCCTATGGGACCTCTCAGGGCGGCTGCTGCTAGCCCTCGCATCACGCCCACTAACACTACCCTCACCCACTTGCTTGTGATAAGAGGATGCATACTGCTCAGTCTCACTGTCTCTCGTATGGTGTAATGATCCACTTCCAGTGAGCTCAGGTAACTGTCCATCGAGGTGGATAATATCAACCTCCAAATCCACTTGACATTGACCCCACTCTACATCCCATCGGTGGTATGCAGCCAATGCATCGTCTCGCTACGCCAACTGAGCCTGTAGGGAATCCCTATCAACTTTGTGCTCCTCATCCCATCTCCATAGAATATCCTCCAATTGTGTTATCTCAGCACAAAACCTAGCCTCCATATCCCCTGGGACTTCCTGAGGCATGGGCATTTTCGGGATGGCATGTTGCCCTGACACCCACTGCTTTGGGACATCCTATGCATCTGGCTACTCCAAAACCTCTAAATCATCCCTAGTGAAGTCATATACCTCCACCATATTCGCATCATTGAGCAAAGCCCCCCAACCCTCCATCGGTGTCTCTGTACCCCCATCGCCTGCTACTGCTGCATCTAGACCTCCTAGAGGCCCCTCATCCCACCATCGCAACATCATCCACCATTGGTCGTACTCAGCAATCACCTCGACATTTTCCACGTTGGGGACATCAATCACTACATTAGACTCCTTGCCCAGTAGTTCAATAATCATCCAAGCTATATTCCTCTCATCACCTCGATGCCAATAGATCAAGGGCTCACCAGGCAATCCTTGGTGCATCCCAAACTGTCAAGTCACCCGAACATATGGGAAGTACTACTCTATCCCATGTCACCCGATCAACCATCTCCCCCTGCACACCCATCGAAGCCACTCTTCAGCCTTAGGCTAGGCTGGATAGTCCTGGTATGGCCGCCAGAACACCTCCCCTGGAGCAAGACGTGAGAAGGCATCAGTATAGTGCCCGACGACACCTGCCCACCATCGACTCTGGCCATTCTCCTTTAACTTCTACCATAATGCAACATATCCAATATCCCTATCCACCATCTCACCCCGAGTGGTCTAAGGCAACCCTTGCGACCACTCCATAGATATGTGCTACCACCCCCAGCATTGCAAAATATAGCTGCACCCGATCCCCTTCTACCTCCGACAGTGGAACTCATACAACTCGTCGTAAAGCTGTGCCAATAGTTTTTGACCCCACCTCATAATAAGTGGCACTACTATCAAACACTCCACCAGTATGAACACCACATCAAGCAGGTTCCAAGGGAACATTGCACCTGAGGAGTCAGGAAGTAGCATGTTGGAGATGAGGGTCATGAGCAACGTATGCCTCACCCCCAAAATGCCCTTCTCCAGCCACCACCGCACCAGAATCCTGCCAATCAGGAAGTCTGCCTCTGCCCTCTTTGTTGAATCTGGCCATGCTCCTTTGATTTCCACCATAATGCGGCATATCCAATCTCCCTGTCCACCATATCACCCCGAATGGTCCAAGGCAACCCTTGCAGCCACTCCATAGCTATGTGCTGCCACCCCCAGCACTGCAAAAGATAGTTGCACCCGATCCCCTTCTGCCTCCGACAGCATACCTTGTATAGCTCGTCGTAAAGCTGTGCCAATAGTTTTTGACCCCACCTCATAATAAGTGGCACTGCTGTCGAACATTCCACCAATATGAACACCACCTCAAGTAGGTTCCAAGGGAACCTTGCACCTGAGGAGTCGAGAAGCAGCATGTTGGATATGAAGGTCATGAGAAACATATGCCTCACCCCCAAAATGCCCTTCTCTAGCCACCATCGCACCAGAATCCTACCAATCAGGCAGTACGCATCTGCCCTCTCCACTGACTCTGGCCATGCTCCTTTGACTTTTGCCATAATGTGGCATATCCAATATCCCTGTCCACCATCTCACCCTGAATGGTCCAAGGCAACCCTTGCGGCCGCTCCACAGCTATGTGCTGCCACCCCCAGCACTGCAAAATATAGCTGCAACTGATCCCCTTTCGCCTCTAGCAGCGAACCTCGTATAGCTCATTGTAAAGCTGTGCCAATAGTGTCTGACCCCACCTCATAATAAGTGGCACTATTGTTGAACACTCCACCAGTTTGAACACCACCTCAAGAAGGTTCTAAGGGAACCTTGCACCTGAGGAGTCAGGAAGCAGCATGTTGGAGATGAGGGTCATGAGCAACGCATGCCTCACCCCAAAAATGCCCTTCTCTAGCACCATCGCACCAGAATCTTGCCAATCAGGAAGTCTGCCTCTGCCCTCTCCACAGCCCTATCCACCCCCATATATGTCGCATGCCCAACACACTATGTTAGTACTACTATCCACTGGTCCTGATGGGTCATCCGGATGGGCAGTCCATCTATCGGAATCCATAGAATCTGATACACGTCCTCGAAAGTAATTGTCATCTTCCCTATTAGGAGATGAAAGGTGTTGGTGCGGGGATCCCACAAATTGATTAAGGCAGTCAGATATGCCCGATCCCACACCATAGGCTCCAACCGTGTCACCTGCTTAATCCCAAGGGCATCAATCCACTCCCAATCCACAATAGTTAGCACCTCCTGAGCATCTGAGAACACAGTCGGTTGGCGATACCGACTCTTCACAACCTGAAAAAACAAAAACAACACAAAAACATTAAAACATGACAAACAAAACAAATGTACAATAATAAAACTATAGGGGGTAGCCACCTATGGTCTTACCATGGGCTGGTGAGAGAGACCCATCCATGATGATCCACAATGTGGATAATTCAAGGATAAAACTAGAGTTTGATACCTGGTGTATGATGTAGATCTAGGAGCTAGGTGTAGGCATTGTTGAGTGAGGGGTATCACCTAGTGGTGGGGCACCCATAGTAGAGGGGAGGGAGATAAGAGGTAATTAGTCTAGGTTATAGGATAGATATGGTAGGGAGATAAAGTTACCTCTCTTATGGTTAAGGTGATGATTGGATGGTGCCTCGAGTGCTTTCGTAGAGAGAGTGGAGGAGGTTCCTACAGGTGGTGGAGCACAACCTGTAGAGGTGATAACAAACATGCAAGAGGTAGGTGAGGGTATGGCTATAGGTGGATTTGATGACACCATAGAGATGGGTTTTTTTGAGATGGAGTAGATTCCCATTGAGCAGTAGGATATGCAAAAGGTATAGGAGGATATGTTGTTATTGAGCGATTGGGTATGGTAGCTGGAGGGGATGCTCCACGAGGGTGAGAGGGGGATGACAGATTTATAGGAGAGATTAATAGCCTTGGAGACTATGGAAAAGACTACTCAGAAGATATTTGATGATATATCTACTAATATGGTAGATGATATAGATTAGTTGAGGGCAGAGGCACAAAGATAGTGATCTATAGTGGTATCTTGGAATGTAGAGATTATAAATCTACGATTTGAGATGGTGAGGTAGCAGCAGACTCGGGATGCAAATATTGTGGATCTGCAGGCTAAAATGGTGAGGTAGTAGTAGGCTTGGGAGGAGGCTAAGGAAGCCTATGTAGTAATAGAGGTTCCAACTAATGTGGTTGCTATAAGAGCAGAGTTAGAGCAGTTGTATAGGGATAGTGAGTTTGGGAGAGGGCTTCTAGCTACAAAGGCAACAAGATGGGTAGCTTATGCATATTATTTGGGGATGCATAGGATCCCAGTCCTGGATTATGACCAGGTGGTGTCACAATCTGGGACATAGACACGTGTATGGACATAATATCAATGGAGTCATTAGAGTGTAGATTCAGTGGGTTAGAGATGCACGAGAGCTAAGACACAGGATGTGGCACCGGGTAGAGATGTAGTTTCTGGTTCGAGAGTGGTGTTGTCTCTTATAGGGTATCAGAGATCAAGAGAGAGAGTGGATTCCAAGAGAGCTATAGTGGCACATGGGATAGAACTAGGAAGGGTGAGCTGTGAGGAGAGTGGATAGGCTCCTAGTGGTAGTTAGGTTGATTACCATTGTAGCCTGCAAGAAGTTTCATATTATGTATGATGGGCATGGTCCTAGGTTGTAGCCTACGAGCATTTTTGATGGAAAATATATATACCTTTTGGTTTTAGCTATTATATATACATGTGTTTTTTATGTTGATTTTCATGTGTTTGAATTGTGTTTGCATAGATAGCATAGTGTGATGTGTGAGTAAATGTACAATGCATGGATATACATATGTGGTAGGGTGTAGATGTATGATCATACTATAGTGTAGATATATTGTAGAATGATGTGAAGGATTGTATGTTAAATGCAATGCAATGTGATGTGAATGAAATTTGTAGTAAATGTATGTAACATAGATGTGATGATGCAATGTGAGAAAATGCATGTAAGATAAATGCATTGATGTGATGTTTGATGACTCTACATAACATAGATGCCTCGACACATGTATGAGAGGACTAAAATATGCAAAGGAAGAACTTGTATCGTTGCATGTACCTATGTGAATGTGATCCATTCCATGATCTTAGGGATGTAGGATGATATGAGTTTTATGTAACGACTTTGACCAATGTAGTTTTGGTAATCAAATCTCAGACCCAAAACTGTGCAAGTATTTATGACAACTCATAACTAATCTAACTAGTTCAAAGTATATCATGGAACTGTATGTGTAAATGAGTGAGGTTATTTTATCCATTTTGAGGGAAGTAGGATTAATCCATTGTAGACATGGCTAAACTAGCTAGCTCATACATAAGCGAATAGTGATCTGTACAAAATAAGGTCACTAATGTGACAGATATATCACCACTTGTAATACTATTCCACTGGTACACAGGATCTTGGAGCCTATTTCTAGTGATGGAAATCATCCCATGATGTTATGTTAAACCTAAGGACCAAAGGTGATGAAGCATAACAATGGTGATATCTGGAGGCTTTTCCTTTTGTTTTTTGCCCCTTATTTATTACTTGTCTATGTTTTGTGGTGCTCTTTTTCCTTCTTTTCTCTTTTTTTATATGGGTGTTGTCTTTTGTTTTATGCCCATTTTTATAATTCTTGCTTATGATTATCCTTTTGTTTATCCCTAAGTTGTATTTTGACCATGCAAGTGATAGGACGAGTAGGGGAAATCATTTGCTAGATGATGATATCTATGCAAGGTGTTATCTTCCCTAGACACAAAAATTGTTTAATATGTAACCTATGTTAATGGTCCATGAGAGAACTTGAACCAACCTAAAGAACTATAAGGAGTGTGTAAATCCTATTAGCTAGAGGTGACATTTGATTGACTAAACTAGTTAGCGATCAAAGCTTAACACAACACCAATGTATACCCTAATCCTAAAAAGGGGGAATGGACATCCAGGTGGTGATGCTAAAAAGTGCATGTGTTACTCCTATTAAAGGTGCATTTTTTGGGGGGAGAATATACAAACTTAAAATGAAATTATAATGAAAAACATATGGATATATGCAATGGGTGTGGTGTAAATTATGCAAGTGGGGGAAATTCAATATCTACAAGAGGAAGCTCATGAAGTGTAGAGAGAGAAGTTTGGAAAACTTATCTACAGATGAGTATGGTGTATCGTCATGAAAAAAGTGAGATGATGTGCTAATGGTTTCTCCAGTGTGTGGGGTGTGTGTGTAATAGGCAAGTAAACTGTGATTTATGGGAATGTATACAAAAATGACAAAAAGAGAAACGATGAGAAGGTGGGATTTATAAATGGAAGAGATGATAAGAAATAGACATTGGTAACCAAAAATATGAGGGGATTACAAAAAACCAATGGAGATAGAAGAAATAAAATAGATCAGTGTAGGTATGTAGCCACTCGAAGCATGACCATACAACTATGTGAGGAAGTCAGAAGAAGTAGAAGAAGAGATAAGGAGGAAGATGAATAGAAACTACTAATGGGTGAAGTGACATGGGTCAGGTCATGAGTGAGAAGGTGAAGTGATGATGCTACTTGGGCTTTGATGGTTTGTGTAGTTGGACATATGGTGAATGTAGCGGGATGGCACTATCAAATATTTGCATGATGGCAAATTTTGAGGGACAATGTGACATGGAGGACTTTGAAGTCAGGTGGATGAACATGAATGCTCAGATGATGGACGTGATCACCAATCAACATGTTGTCTACCAAGTTTTCAAATGTATAGTAGGAATCAATGTCATGACCTAGCTATCAATGGTATATATAGAATTTGTGTTCATGGTAATTTCATGGTTTGGGATGCAATGGGTCAATAGGCCTAATTTTAGATAATATCAGGAGGCCTTGGTGAAGAATATGGTGAAACATTTTGGATAATGGTGCAAATGGGATAGGCATGGGGTATATGTAGGGATCCAATGGAGGTGTACAATAATCATATGGAGTAAGGTCAAATGGTGGAGGAATGGGTCAAGATTCAGATGTGGGGCAAACCCTGGGATGAGGAATGGACCTGTGTGGAGGTGAAGATGTATGAGATACAATGGAATGGTGAGTAGACGTGAAGCAATGACAATGGGTCAAATGTAACTCGAGAGTGTCGATTCAAGCTAAGATGTGCTAGATATTAGTATGTGGAGGTGATGATATTGGAGAAGGTGGGGAATGAGACTCCACTAGATACAGGGTGAAGTATGAGTGTGAAGTGGAGTTTGTATGAGGTTATAATTGAGGTGAGTGAAATAAACTTGTAGAGTGTGAGGTTGGCTAGAATGGTAGGCCATAAAGTGGTGAGTATGGCATCTAGAGGATGGGTGGATCAAGAGATATCTATGGATAATGATGTGTGTGGGATGGAGGTATGCATGTAGAAGCATTTTGGGAAGCATATAACTGAAGGGCTTGAGCATATAGAGATATTCCACTTAAAAGTGGGGGAGTTAGGCATGCGAGACATGCAGGATGAGGTGTGTATCCTCAATTTAGAGGGTGGGAGGCTCATAAAGGATGATGAGGGGAGGAGGATGGTGAGTAGGGGTTCCTTGCATTCTTAGGTGGAGGTGGAGGAGACCCCTAGGTGCAAATATAAGATTTTTCCTTCTTTTTGTTAAAGGATAGGGAGACTTGACTGTCTCCTAAGTGAGGTGATTAGGATAACCCTCTAAGGTGAGGTGAAAGGTATTGGGGTGGAGTGTGATGGTCTAAATGATAGGAATGTGAAGATTGTCTAGTCTAAAGAGTAGTGGGTGGTCTAGAAAAATATATTGGTGTAATTGGTACTAGGGATGGTGCTAGATGGTCTTGCATGGTGGGACACTGAGATGCTGGTAGCAAGTGTGTATGGTCACTTATCTCTGTTGATGGAGTAGCAGTATATGATGTGAATCCTACAAAAATAAATGGATACCAATAGCATATAAATGACATAAAAAGCAAGAGTACATGTATAATGTAACTATAAAATAAAAGGTGTGCATGTATCGTGGTGTGGCTAGTGGATGATGTGTTTGTGAATAGAAATGTTTACTATTTGTGATGGTGAATGCCTATGTGAGCTAAAGCATAGAATGTACAAATATGAAGAATTTTAATAGGTTCAGGTTTAGTGAGACCTTCAATATTAGCCAAGCGATAAGCACCTGAACCAAATTTATGTGTGATTAGGAAGGGGCACAACCAGTTCAGGGTAAACTTGTCTCATTTTTGGTGAGATTGACTTGTGATTTGCTAGTTCTCTTTGAGAACTAAATCACCAATTTAGAATTCACATTGATGCACCTTACTATTGTAGGTACGATGAAGGTGATCTTGGTAGACATGTGTGTGATTTATGGCATGGATACGGTACTTATTGAGGAGTGTTAGCTGATAGAGGTGGGCTTGACAAGCAATGTCATCATCAATAAATTCTTTCATGGATACCTACAATGAGGGTATCTCTAGTTCAAGGGGTATGATTACTTTTGTGCCATAGACCAGTGATAAAGGGGTTGCCCTAGTGGGAGTATATATGCTCATACAGTAAGCCCACAAATCTAAGGGCATTTGGTTATGCCAGTCACAATGAAATTATACTACTATTTTGTAAAGTATGGAATAGATTGTTTTATTTGTAGATTCTTCCTGTCCATTACCCTATGGGTATTATGGGGTAGATAAGCTATGATGGATGTCAAATTTGGCATAGAGGGCATGGATATTTTTGTTCTTGAAGGATTTATTGTTATTAGAGATGATTTGGGAGAGGATTCCAAAGCAACAAATGATATGGTCTGTGATAAATACCGTGATCTTAGCTCATTTGGTCTGGACAAGTGGGATGGCTTCAACCCACTTTGTAAAATATTTTGTGGCGCTAATGATAAATTTGTGATTGCTCGATGAGGTGGGTGTGATTTATCCAATAATATCGAGGTACCATTGTAAAAAGACCACATGAATTGGATTGGTTGGAGCACTTGAGATGGAAGGTGTGTAAGGTTTGCATGTTGTTGGCACTTGACACAGTACCTCATGTATTCACAACAATCATGTTCCATATTTGGCCAGTAATATACCATGTGAAGGATGCATTTTGTGATTGCCATGCCATTGAAATGGCCATCACAAGTACCATCATGGATTTCTTGTACAACCCATTGATATTCATGGGGTTCCAAATAGTGCAATAGGATGCCATTATAGCTACAATGATAGAGGATGTCCCCTAGCAATGTATAGTGAATCACTCTTTGTTTGAATGCTCGATGATGAGCATGTGGTAGGTTGCATGGTAGAAATCCTAACTTGATATAATATTTTATCTACACAAACCAAGGGTCATGTGGTTCAATATCGACCACATGAATGCCACCATCATCTATAGGAGATGTAGATGATATGGTAGACTAGGTGAGTGTGTGAATGGATATATATGTAATGTTTGTGTACAATCCAAACAAGGCTCACACCTATCGGTTCCTATTGCAAGAATTGAATGATACACAAAATGCATACAAGAAAAAGAAATTGAAAATAATAAATAAGATTTATTCCATTATATTTTAAGCCAATAGTCAAATTACAGGTACATCCCTCTTAGGGATAATCACTTTGATACAATTGTTACAATAGGATGTAATGTTTCCCTCTCAAGGGTAGGCGTGATTTACAAATACCTTTCAGGATGACACGAACTGCTCTAGGGTGTTGATGACCCTCTTCTCCATAATTAGAGGCATTTGTTGCCATGCATCCCAAAAAACTATTAGTCTTGCATGCAATAAACAACAAGAAACATTAAAAGCAAAGGAGGTCTCTCTTGATGAGGCTTTTAAAGGGTATTTGCACAAAAGATAACATGATAATCAAGAAATCAAGAAAGTGATTTAAAGCATGTAAATTGATCTACATCATGATGATATACCATTAGAAACATGAAATAAATTGATATGAATCTATCTAAGCTCCTAATTACTCAATTGAAGACATGAAAGCATGAAAAATATTTGATATAACTACACTACAATAATGAAGTAAAATTGCAATTAACTCCTAATTTGTTAGTCAAAAGTCTATAGAATATTGAATTAAACCTACAACATGATTAATCTAACCTAATTAAACATATTACAAAATAGAGAATAAGGAAATCATGTATTACCCTCTAATTGTGGGTCCTTCAAGTAGTGGGTGCTGTTAGCCATGGCTGAGCTTGAAGTAAGTTTACCCTCCAAATTAGAACCAATTTATCTGATTCTCCTTGCAAAATTGATGGTCAAGAGTCACCTTTGTGTCCTCTGATAGATTTGGCAATTGAATTGCTCAGTGAGTGCACAGATTGCATGGATTAGTGTTTCTTGGATCTCCTATCCTCCGAGGACCTCCATGGTAATGTGATATCCAATTGGGTAGAAAAAGTATTCCTATCAATGCATGTGAATGATTATGCAATTTGACAGGGCTTCGTTGCTCAATTGATTATGCTTCTCTCTCTATTTTTCCCAATTTAGAGGGGGATTATATAGCAATTGCCAAGGGCTAGGGGTGGCTTCATGAGGAAGCCTAGATCAATATTGGGTGGTTGAGCTTGTTGTATGGAAGGATCCAGAACCTTCCTCACTCAAACCACTCCAATCCACAACCAATTAGCCATTGCAACCGATTTTGGATGGGATGAAGGCCAACTGACTTTGAGTCCTAACCGTGGTTGATAGGCATGGTTAGCACTGCTAACCGTGGATGTGGCTAGAACTAACTAAGGAAAGGTTCCCAAATGAATGGTAAAAACCATTGCTATACCTTGGTATGTATCCAAGGTCTTCCATATGGTCTTCTAGCATGTCCCATATGAGTAGTCACCTTGACATGACGCGTTTTAGGTGTCTACTGATGAGGCCTGGAAATGCCTCAATCATAACATGTTTTTTACACTAAAAATGCCTATAAACTCTTATGTTTTATCTGATATGTTATTTAAGTTGATTTAATATGTCGTATATTAACCATTTTGCATGATCAATGTATTTGAAATATTATATGCTGATTTTACAGCTTTTTGCATAGTTTTGTGTTCTTTTTGCTATGATTTGCTACAATGGGATATGCTTAGAATAATAGCAGCATTTCACTAATCATATTTTGATTTGTTTCAAGCATTTACTTCACCTAAATCTGGCAACAGTGCAAGCAAACTGTTGTTGTGGCAAGAAAATCGGTCTTTCCCATGTAAATTCCAGCCAGCTGTCCATAAAAAGCAAGGCATGGAATTCACATGAGGAAAGGGATGAAGACCATTAGAATTTGATCTTAGGAGATAACCCACCTGAGAGATGCAGAAGAAATCAATGGAAAAGCATACATTTGTTCATTCCGAAGTATCTTCGAAATGAACAGATATCTTCCGGAATGAAGAAACACAACATCTTCGAAATGAACGGATCTTCGGAATGAAGAATGCAACGATCTTCGAAATGAGCGGATCTTCGAAATGAAACATGCAGTATCTTCGGAATGAGCGATCTTCGGAATGAGAATGTAGTATCTTCGGAATGAGCGATCTTCGGAATGAAAACTGCACTGTCTTTGGAATGAAGCCACTTATCTTCGAAATGAAGAACATAATGTGTTTTTGACCTTTTGACCGATTTTTGAAGCCGAAAAAAGGGAAATAAAGGTTGGAAAAAGTAAAGAGAAATATCTTCCATCTGTCTTTGCCGTCATTGCCGACCAAATCCATCATTAAGGGAAAGATCGAGTTTTAGTCCTCTTCTAGGATAAAACCAGAATTTGTTGCAGCATTGTAGGATTAGATCTTTTGAGATATTCTTTGTTTGTAATCAGATCAGAGGATAGCTATAAATATTGCTCCCGTTCAGGTTGAGCTTAGTAGTAAGTAGGAGAAAGTAGAAAATAGAGTAAGGAAGCTAGCAGAAAATACAGAGTATAACTAGAAATTGACTGTTACAGTCCTCTAACAGTTTTTCAGCAGAATTCTTGTAATCATGTCTTTTGATCAATAAAGTGCACTAGCTTCTATTTCAAACTACTTGTAAATGAGTGTGATTAAGATTTAGAAAAAGAGAGATACTTACACCTTCTTCTCGACAAAGAGGCTGGCCACTTCCGGACCTAGGAGGAGGACTAACAAAGCAGTGTTTTTATTCTCGATTTTGTCTGTAGCAGAATGAGTTGTAGAACTTGTTATGTCAAATTGATTGTAAATAGTTGACAATATTTGCAGTATTAGTTTATTTATGCTAAGTTTAATCTTGTGCTTAAAGCTTTTAGTTGCAATCTTACTTTCATAAAAGTTTCCACTTTATTTTCAGGTTGTTATTTCCAGAATTTACTATTTTTTCAGCAATTTCCTCGCATTTTTATGTTTTGCTGTCAAAATTTGAACAGAAGATTGACAACCTTCTGTTATAGAATTTTGATAGTTTTTATTTCCACATTAGATCTAGACTTTCATTACTGCAAAAGTAATTATATTTCCTTTCTGCAATTAGGATCAGACTTTCAATTCTTCGCAACCGTTAATTCTCGCAATATAATTAGGTCTCATTCTCCAATTGTAATTAGGACTTCATTTCTCGTAGTTAGTGATTAGTTTCCAATTCTGCAACTTAGATTAAGATTTAATTCATGCAATTTAGAGATAGGAATGTTCCAAAACCCCCCACAAAACCGGTTCCACCAATAAGACTTGTTGCCCTAGATTGACCTAAGTTATAGTCGTTTCACTTCTTCTCCCGCAGATAGCCTTGTACACTGCCCTGGATTGACAGATTCATTGAGAATTAATGATGGTATAACGACTACGCATCATTTTGGCACCGTTGCCGGGGAATAGTGTTGTCAGAAGAAAACAAATAGTCCAATAGCTGTAATCAGACTAAACTGTGAACATTCAGGTTAAAATCGAATATAACAACAGAGTAAGATAACAACTATTGACTTAATTTATGTCATTTAGGAGTAAACATGAATGAGTAAGTCTAGGGAGACCCCAAAGGATCCCTCGGCTTGTCCCATTAAGGAGATCTTCACGCCTAAGGGGTGAATCACCCGTGTTTGAACTACCTGAAAGATTGAAAGAAAAATCACCAGTCTCACCATCAGTAGAACATTTTGAGAAAGGAAAATCACCAATTGTATCAACAGAATATCTTAAGGAAGAAAATTCATCAGACTCATCAACAGAAAAGTTTGAACCTCTTGAGAGAACAATTTGGAAAGCTTTAACTTCTCCAAGGAAACAAGAAACTATGGCAGAAGGAGGCAATGTAGATGGCCAGCATGGCTATGTTCATAATGAAGGGGATGATCAGGATATACTCCAACCGTCCAGAACATTTGAATATCCTATTCATCTGAATCCAACACAAAACTCTCCCATGAAGACCATTTCACCTTCAGCACTTCCCACCTTTCGAGGTGTTGTATCCGAAGATCCCGACCAGCTTTTGTTTGAATTCAAGGTAGTATGTCGACCTATGATTATATAAATGACAATAAAAAACTTAAGGTTTTTCCCCTCAACTCTCAAGGATTCAAAGATTACGCCGGTTCATGAGCTTAGAGCCAAATTCCATAAGAACCCGGGATCAAATGGAGACTGTCTTTTTAGACAAATATCGAGAATACTGCCGTGTAAGGAATAGAAAAGATGAGTTATTTAGAATCAAGCAGGAAGATGATGAGACCTTAGAAGATTATCTTGATAGGTTCTCCTTTGTTCAAAGGAGATGTGGACTAGTAGAACCAGAATTATGTAAAACCATCTTTTTGAGAGGATTGCAAGATGAATCCAGAGAAGTCCTGGATTTGATGGGAAAAGGGGATGTAACCACTCTCAGTAATGAGGAAATTATGGATCTCTATAGGAATTACTCTCGCACTAAGTAGATAAGAAGAAAAAGCCGCACAAATGGTACCGATGTAAAGGACCCGATAGAGGAACTTGCAAATTTCAAAACCGATATCCTAGTGCATCTAAACACTACTTTAGGGGAAATCTCTCGCAAAAGCTAAAAACACAGAACCTTTGGCAATTTATTGCCCAAGATGTAGAAGTAAACATGCTTTGCAGGAATGTCCTTTGAATAAAACATCTATCTCAGCCATTTGTAGTATCGATTCAAAAAGGCATTCAACTGATCAATGCCACCTGCTACCACAACTCAAAACTGTGTTAGAAAACCAGATTGAGGAACTCAACTATATTGGACCAAAACAAGGGGGGAATTTTTCTCAATATCAAAATCCCCCTCGTTTTCCTACAAATTGGGGGCATAATCCTGGTACTATGCCTTGGGGACAATCAGAACCACCCCAACGTCCTTGGAATTATCCTCAATGGACAAATTCCCAAGAATGGCCACAATCAAATTGGAGTAATCCAACCTGGAATCAGAATCAAAACAACCCCTCATGGAATCAAAACAATCCAGCTTGGAATCAAAATTAGACTAATCCACATTGGGTGCAAAACCAACCACAATGGAATCAGCAATACCAGTCCTATCCAAGGCAAAGAAAGGAATCAAGGTCAAACTCAACATTTGTTACCTGCACCTAATAAAAATTTTCAAGAAAAACAACAACAAACACAACAAGTGAAGCAACCTCAATTGCTAGCTCACCAATCACTAATCCAAACAGTGTAAGACAGACACCTCCCCGTCTATGTGGTCAAGTCGAAGAAAATATTGAAATTAATGTTCTTGATTGTAGTGACATTCAACTCCGTTCGAGAAAAGTTGTACCCGAACCAGTTTTAATGGAAACCAAAGATAATGAAGAGCAAGAATCATCGAAACCAGAGAGAATCCAACCAACAAAAGAAACAGAAAAATTGGATCCAACAATAGAAAAAGAGACACAAGCGGAACAATTACCAAGGATAGTTCCATATCCTGAAAGACTTAATGCAATACCAAAAATTTCTGAGTCAGAATTGGTCAAAGAACTCAAAAAGTTGACTATCTCATTACCCTTATTGCAAGCCATTAAGGAAATACCAGAAATTAACAGTACTATCCAAAATTTGTGCATTAAAAGAGCAGGAAGAAAGAAGAAAGCATTCCCCAAGACTGTGCAGGTTGAAGGGAAGATAGCTGATCTCTTATCTGGAAAACTACTACCTCCAAAGTATAGTGATCCAGAAGCCCAGTTATCACAGTCACCATAGGTTCAAGTACCAATATCAAATGTGTTAGTGGATCTAGGAGCTGCAATAAATGTCATGACTAAAGATACAATGGAACAATTATAGCTCAAACATCTCAGCCCCACATTTACAGTTTTAGAAATGGCTGATAGGTCAGTTGCAAAACCTGAAGGAATCATTGAAGATGTCCCTATAGAAGTTTCTTCTTGGGAATTCCCTGTAGATTTTCTGGTTTTACAACCAAGAAATTCAGTACATGGATATCCCATTATTCCCGGGAAGACCTTGGCTTGCAACTCAGCAGCAGCCTTCATAGATCGCAGATCCGGAAATATGACTATTTCAAATGGTATTGAGCTGAAACAAATTTCTTTATATCCTCCCCGCAAAACCATCTAGCAAATTTTTAGGTCAGCTTATGGTTTTCTCGACTCGGATGAAGAACCGTAAGAGGTCATCTCTACACTAGCTACCTTAGTAGTAAGAGAACACACGAAAGACCTCAATGACACGTAAAACTTAGAAAATGAAACAATCCCGATGAATGTTCTGCATGAACAAGGTTTAGAAGGGGAAGCAACAAATATCCAACAATTGATAAGTAATGAGGAGAATCAAAAATCTGAAGATGTATCATCTGTGCTATCACAGGGAAACTCTGTTTCACTACCACATGGATGGCACTATCATCTGATTTTTCCTTCTCACTTGTTCCATACAAGATATGCTTCCCTCAAGCAAGAATGAAACAGAAACTGCTTTGTTTCTCCCATCTCAGTAATGTCCTCTTAATCCCTTAAACACCAAGTATGAAGGAGTGAATTCAGTCCTTCTAAATACAAAACAAATAGAAGTCCAGCCAGGCAAATTTTTGAACATCTACAACCAGCTTACTAGGGAAGAGGAAGAAAAATTGATAGTTGTTTTGCAGAAGCATGTTCATGCTTTTGCTTGGAACTACAAAGATATGTCAGGAGTTCATCCTGATATATGTACCCATAGAATCTATACTGAAGAAGTCAAGCCAGTCAGACAATTTCAAAGAAGATTGAATCCTGCCTTAAGAGATATTGTGAAAGAAGAAATTGAAAAACTCCTGGAAGTAGGATTCATTTACCCAATTTCTGATAGCCAATGGGTTTCTCCATTGGTAATAGTTCCTAAGAAAAATGGAAAAATGAGAGTATGTGTAGACTATAGAGAGTTGAATAAGGTGACATACAAAGACCATTTTCCATTACCTTTCATAGATCAAGTGTTAGATACTCTTGCCGAAAAAAGATACTTTTGTTTTCTTGATGGATTTAGTGGATATAATCAAATTCAGATTGCACCTGAAGATCAAGAAAAGACAACTTTTACATGTCCATGGGGAACATTTGCCTATAGGGTTTTACCTTTTGGTTTGTGTAATGCCCCAACAACTTTTCAACGAGCAATCCTAGCAATTTTTGCTGATCTGACCACCAAAAGTGTTGAAATTTACATGGATGATTTCACAAGATGTGGACAAACTTTTGATTTTACATTGGAAAATCTTGATAAAGTCTTAACACGCCGTGAAACATACCACTTATCCTTAAATCCAGATAAATGCTTCATGATGATGAAGGAAGGGATAGTTCTTGGTCATCACATCTCTCCTAAAGGGATCCAAGTTGATCCAAAGAAAGTTGAAATTATCAAGAATCTCCTTCCTCCTAAAACTCAGACTAATGTCAGAAGTTTCCTAGGACACATTGGTTTTTACCGCAGGTTTATTCCCAACTTTAGTACAATAGCCAGTCCTATGTTTGCCTTATTGACTAAAGATTCTGAATTCTCCCGGACCGCAAAGTGTCGGGAAGCATTTGAAGCTCGAAAGAAAAATTGATAACTCCACCCGTGCTCGGAGGACCTAATTGGACATTACCATTTCACATTCAGACCGATGCCTCCAATACAAGCAATTGGAGCAAGCATTAGGACAAATTGATAATGGTGAACATTATACCATCTACAACATTAGCAAGAACTTGACAGAAGCAGAGAAAAATTATACAACTGAGAAAGAATTCCTAGCAGTAATTTATGCCATCAACAAATTCAGGCATTATATCAAAGGTTATCAAATATTTATTCACACAGATCATACAACCATTAAGTATTTGATGAATAAACCTATGGTAAGTGCAAGAATTATTCGTTGGTTGCTGTTGCTACAAGAATTTGATATCACCATAATCAACAAACCAGGAAAAGCTAATGTTGTGGCAGATTTCTTGTCTAGGTTGCAGAACACAGATGAAGGGGAATTAGTTGATGACACTTTTCCTGATGAAAAACTATTTGCTATATCAGTTCAATCACCTTGGTTTGCAGATATAGCCAATTATTTGGTCACAGTGAAAGTTCCTCCACATTTTACTTCAAAACAGAAAAAACAATTGATCAAACAGAGTTCTTCTTTTGAATGGATTAAGGGTATGCTTTTTAAATGCAAACCTGACCATGTGTTACGTAGGTGCATCCGAAAGGATGAAGTGTATGATATCCTTAGAGCTTGTCATGATGAACCCTCGGTGGACACTATTCCGTAAAAAGCACAGCTTAGAAAAATCTTGGGGATAGGATATTATTGGCCATCTCTTCACAAGGATGTGAAAAAGTACATCGTGCATTGTGATGCATGCCAAAGAATGGGGAAACCCACTCATACAAATGAGATGCCATCGCAGCCTCAAATGGTTTTAGAACCATTTGAGAGGTGGGGGCTTGATTTTGTAGGACCTATTGATCCACCTTCTCAAGGAAAGGTGCATATTCTAGTATGCACTGATTACCCGACAAAGTGGGTAGAGGTGCGTGCTTTCAAACATGCTCGTGAAGAGAAGGTCAGCTGATTTCTTGTATACTCAGATTTTTCAGAGATTTGGAGCTCCACGGTCTATCACCACAGACCAAGGACCCCAATTTGCATCCAAAGTCATAAAAGCATTTACAAAATTGTATGAAATCAAACATAGGAAATCATCACCTTACCACCCACAAGCAAATGGCCAGGTTGAAGTAACAAACAGGGAACTAGAACGCATCTTGACAAAAATAGTAGCTTTTCATAGGAGAAATTGGCTAGACAAATTACCTAGGCAGCTTTGGGCCTACAATACTACTTGGAAGTCCACTACCGGATTCACACCTTATGAACTAGTCTTTGGTAAAAAGCCTCTTTTACCTATTGAATTTGAGCTACTAACATTGCACACAGCACTGGAAATTGGAATTGAATTGTCGCAAGCATAGACAGACAGGATTCTGCAACTGAATGCATTGGATGAACTTAGATTGGATGCTCTGCACCAAACTGAGGTAATTCAGAAGCAGAGGAAGCTGTGGCATGACAGTCACATTCAGCAGAAGAAACTTCAACAAGGAGATTGGGCTTTACTGTTCGATTCTCAATATGAAGACTTCCCTGGAAAACCGAGAACTAGATGGTTGGGACCTTACTGGATTGAAGAGGTATTTAACAACGGAGCAGCTCGTTTATCCCCCATTGATGGGTCACGAAGAAAGTTGGTAGTGAATGGACATCGCCTCAAGGTATACCATACACCTCTCGACTAAAGAAGAATTCTTGCAACAACTTGATAGTTTGGATACACAACAGTGGAAGAGATTCCTTCTTCCACTTCAAAACAATCAACATGATCAGTGGATTTCAAGAAAAAATAGAAAATACAAAAAAATCAAAAAAATAGAAAACAAAAAGATGAATAAATTCTCGAGTATGAATTCCTTCATGGGCATGGTTTCGGGGGAAATCATGAAATTCCTTCATGGGCATAGTCAGGATCCATAAAAAAAAAAAAAAAGAAAAAAAAGAGAAAAGGAGAGGTAAAAAAAAAAAGAGGGGAAAATCAAGAAAAAAAAAGGAGAGAAAAATGAATAACTCAAAGAGTGAAAACCTTTTCTTAAGGCACTACTGAGTTGGTGTGCATGAAAACCAGTTTTCTGGCATGCATAACCTTGAGAAATTTTTGAACCATCATTGTACAAATTCACCTAGTGCACTTGTTTTGAAATGTTGCAGAAAATCTCAACAGAATATCAACAAAAGCAGTCATTCTTCAAAATTGGCATTAACTGTTTTTATCAGGTATATATTTCTTACATTTCTTCATTGTAAAATGATTGGTATATAGTATGTGACAATTAACCATTAGCATAAAAGGTATTCATAAGAGTTGGCATACTTAAAAACATGTTTTAAGAATGACAATATTGATTTCTCCCTAATCTTCGGAACAAGAATGCCAAAAACAAGGTTCATCGTATTATCTTCGTAAATAAAATTGTCTTCGAAATGACAGCAAAATGGATGTTGCACTTTGTCTTCAGAAAGAAACTTTATCTTCAGAATGACAATTTGTCTTCAGAAAGAAACTTTGTCTTCAGAATAACGATTTGCTGCATCATCTTCGTAATGAAGATCTATCTTCAGAATGAAGATCTGTCTTCGGAATAAGGGTCTGTCTTCGGAATGACGATTTACTTTCACAATACAGCTTGATCTTTGGAATGAGGATTAATCTTTGGAATGAGGATTGATCTTTGGAATGAAGATCTATCTTCGGAATGAAAATTCTGCAAAGAGGATTTGTCTTCGGAATGAAGACCTGTCTTCGGAATGAGGTCATAATCTTCGGAATGAGGATTTGTCTTCGGAATGAGGTCATAATCTTCGGAATGAAATTTTGTTTGCATTTTCGGAAAGAGCATTTCCACGTGGCATCCAAGAAAATAAGGTACGACAAAATCAAGATTTTTTCTTAGTTGCATGCGAAGAAGGGACACGTGTCAATTAGCACATGGTCTATTTTTGCACTCATTGGAAATACGGAGAACGTGACCAACCATATGCCACCAGTTTTTAATGTCAATTAACATGCACGTGAGAATCTGCAAAACTAATGAGGTGGATCTGACGACAAGGACATCCATGCAATTATCAACGAACAGGTGTACAGTGTAGAAGTAGATATGTGTGCCATATTTCTTTTCGAAGACGTGTTGCGAGGTACAGTGCACAGAATACGGTTCATTCCGAAGAAGAAGATGAGAAACAGGGCAACGAAGGTTTCAACTTAGAACTCTACAAATTTGCAACAGAAAATAGCCAAAAATCCTGCAGTAGAACAGCAACCGCAGTGTACGATTTTTAAACAGAGAAAAATGGGGCGAAAGATCAGAACAGAGCCTGCAGATACCAATTACCTCCGAGAAAATCCGGCAGTTGTGCAGATTTTTGAAGACGGAGGGTTTATGACATTTCTGGATAAATTCAATGGGTCTTCTGAAGATTTAGCTGGCATGTTTGCCCATACGTTCAGAAACAACCGAGCACATGTCAACGACATGTCTATTGAGGTAAGCCCTAAAATTTTAAGTCAGATTACAGAGCTGCCATTAGAGGGAATTTCAATTACTAGATCTCGGCAAGAACACATTGGCAAATGTAGTTAATCAATTTGTAGAAGAAAATGATAGAGAACCTGAATACTTAACCCATAACAACACATGCAAAGGGTTAAAAAGGGCCAACTCGCAGGAACCCCGGGATGAAGTAGCCACCCGGGTGATTAAGTTTTTGACCCGTGAAGGGCAGTATGTGCTGTTGTCGTGGCATCATCTACGAATTTTGAACCATCTCGGACATGGTAGACAACAACCGTAAGTTAGGGTAAATCTTCCCCCGTATCTCGTATCAAGAATTAAAGAACATGGCAAAAAGATATCAGGAGGGTAAAGGAAGCCTTCGCCATCATGGCCTTATCAAATTAATTTGCCAACATCATTTTAGAGGAAACCCTAGGAGTTTTGACAGGTTTTACTCTAACCTAAATGATGTCATTTTTGGGGATGAAAGTGAGGAAGAAGAAGAACCAAATACTGCTGATGTTGCTGCAGAAGAGGAAACAACTGTCGCAGAAAATATTGCAGAAGCTACTACAAAAAATATTGCAGAGGATGCTGCAGAAGAGGCTGCAGAAGATGCCCCTGAAGCTGTTACAGAACTACACCCCACAGCAGCAGCAAAAAACCTTGCTCCTGAACCTTCAACTTCACAGGCTAAGAGACAAAAGAGAAGAGGATCTGGAACTAGCAGCAGAGCAGAAAAACAAAAGAAAGTTCGGTTTGCTGAAGCTGCAACTGACTTATCAGAGCAGAGAAGTGAAACAAGGGAAACAGAGGCATCAAAAACTAACCCCATGACCCCTGCTGTCACCAAAAAATAGAGCAAAAAGAAGAAGTTTGCATCCTGGAACTAGGAGATCTACAAGAATCCATTTGAAAGAAACTGCAGAACAGGTCATGGAGGAAGAAGATAGACCAAGTAGCCCAGATGTCACGGAGATACAACCAGCATCTGATAACTTTCTAGAATTCCCTGAACAAATAGCTGAGGTAGAAACTGAACAAGTTGGTTTGGAGGAGGCTACAGTTCAACAGGCTACAGATATGGTAGATACCCTTATAGATAGTTTCACAGAGCCTCCTGAACAAGAACAAACTATTGCAGTAGAAGAAGAAAATTTGGTTGAACAGCCAATTGCAACTTATTTGTCTGCATCAGCTTCTGAAGCATAAACAAAAATAGAAGACATCACTGAGCAGCTGAGGGCAGCAAGAAGTGTTGTCAAAACACAGACCAAATGGATCACAGAGAAAGAAAGCATCATTGAGATGCAAGAAAGAAAAATTGCAGAACTTCAAGCAGAAGTGGCAGAACTAAAAATGTTGTTGTCACAATCTGAAAAATAGCCAGCTATATCCCATGATGAAGATAATTTGGCTCAATTGCTTCTGGGTTTATCAAGAGCAGATGACTCTGTTGAGGCAGACATAGAAGTTCATCCTGAAACAACACTCCTTCATTTTGAAGAAGTGCCTGTTCATTCTGAAGCAGTGCCTTCTTGTTCTGAAGATGCTTCAAAAATGGTGAGAAATATTGCAGAAGATGTTGAAAATGAACCACCAACACAGGAACAGTCCCAACAGCAAGAAAATGCTCAAGTAAGTACTCCTACTGAGGTCCCCACATTTCAACTTGTTACACTTCCAATAGAAACAACAGATAAGGGGGTACAAGTAGAAATACTATCTGATGACAACCCCATAGAAATAGCAAATAAGGGGGTGCAAGTAGAGTTATTGACAGATGAACAACCAATGGAAGTGGCAAAAAAAGGAGTTCAGATAAATCTGTTGCCTAGGATCCCCCCTGTAGTAAGACCACCTAATACTGTGTCCCTAGAGCAGTACAATGCAGACATAGCTAGCTGGATGATTAGATATGAACAGCTTGCCAATAAAACTAAAAAATTCAAACTGGAAGCAAAACAGCTAGAAGCCAAGGACACAGAAATTTAGGCATTGAAAGAAAAGGTATCTGACTTGTGCCAAATTGCTGAGTTTTTAGTCCAATTTAGACGGCCAGCCAGATTTTACAGCCTTATTTTGAAGGAAAAATACCTTAGATGGCAGGTCATGAGGATTACTTCAAACCTTCCATACAAATTGGACACTATTGAAGATTTTCTAGAGGCATATTTTGACAGTCCTTTTGAGCAGAAAAATCTCTTGTGTGAACTATTTTTGCACAGTTTCTTCATTCCAGAGGAAGTTGACTCTCATCCTCAAATCTACATTGGAGATGTTCAGTTGAGAGCATTTATGTCTACTTTGCAAAATCAGCTTTATTGGGATCATGAGAAAAGGCAGAATAAAGTGATTGAAACAAGGGCTGAATTGTTAGTCAGAGCAATCCAGCCAAATCACCTAAATATCACTCAGTAGCACTTCTCAATGATGAACAGGGATGATATTAAGAGAATGTACTTGAACAATTTGAGGGACTGTGTGACCAGATTTAACAATTTTTGTGATCACAATTTCTTCCCAGAGATTGTCGGAGATGCAGAGACAGATGGAATGAACTTTCCATGTCTTTGAGGAAAAGAGAACCTATCTCCCCCATCAATCTAGAGTGGTCCATAAGAAGAGCAGAAGGTGTAGTCCAACTGATCCAGATCATGCAACATAACTGGATAGGTCTCAGGTTCAGGGCTCCAACCATCATTACTCCAGCTCCATTCTACTTTGAGGAAGATGCCCAGCCCGATGAACAATTTGAAGATTGGCTCGAAACATTCAAGAAAATAGGGGGTATTACATAGGCAAGAAGTTATTCTACAGTTCATGGAATCTAAACATGGACATATGTGATTCCATAGCCCAACGTAATGCATGAGGGCATGCATTAATATAAGTTGGGGGGAAAATGATGAGGCCTCGAAATGCCTCAATCATAACATGTTTTGTACACTAAAAATGCCTATAAACTCTTATGTTTTATCTGATATGTTATTTAAGTTGATTTAATATGTCGTATATTAACCATTTTGCATGATCAATGTATTTGAAATATTATATGCTGATTTTACAACTTTTTGCATAGTTTTGTGTTCTTTTTGCTATGATTTGCTACAATGGGATATGCTTAGAATAATAGCAGCATTTCACTAATCATATTTTGATTTGTTTCAAGCATTTACTTCACCTAAATCTGGCAACAGTGCAAGCAAACTGTCATGTGCAAAGAAAATCTAGTCTTTCCCATGTAAATTCCAGCCAGCTGTCCATAAAAAGCAAGGCATGGAATTCACATGAGGAAAGGGATGAAGACCATTAGAATTTGATCTTAGGAGATAACCCACCTGAGAGATGCAGAAGAAATCAATGGAAAAGCATACATTTGTTCATTCCGAAGATATCTTCGAAATGAAGAAACACAACATCTTCGAAATGAACGGATCTTCGAAATGAAGAATGCAACGTCTTCAGAATGAGCGGATCTTCGGAATGAAACATGCAGTATCTTCGAAATGAGCGATCTTCGGAATGAGAATGCAGTATCTTCGGAATGAGCGATCTTCGGAATGAAAACTGCACTGTCTTCGGAATGAAGCCACTTATCTTCGGAATGAAGAACATAATGTGTTTTTGACCTTTTGACCGATTTTTGAAGCCAAAAAAGGGAAATAAAGGTTGGAAAAAGTAAAGAGAAATATCTTCCATCTGTCTTTGCCGTCATTGCCGACCAAATCCATCATTAAGGGAAAGATCAGGTTTTAGTCCTCTTCTAGGATAAAACCAGAATTTGTTGCAGCATTGTAGGATTAGATCTTTTGAGATATTCTTTGTTTGTAATCAGATCAGAGGATAGCTATAAATATTGCTCCCGTTCAGGTTGAGCTTAGTAGTAAGTAGGAGAAAGTAGAAAATAGAGTAAGGAAGCTAGCAAAAAATACAGAGTATAACTAGAAATTGACTGTTACAGTCCTGTAACAGTTTTTCAACAGAATTCTTGTAATCATGTCTTTTGATCAATAAAGTGCACCAGTTCTATTTCAAACTACTTGTAAATGAGTGTGATTAAGATTTAGAAAAAGAGAGAGACTTACACCTTCTTCTAGACAAAGAGGCTGGCCACTTCCAGACCTAGGAGGAGGACTAACAAAGCAGGTTTTTATTCTGATTTTGCTACAGCAGAATGAGTTGTAGAACTTGTTATGTCAAATTGATTGTAAATAGTTGACAATATTTGCAGTATTAGTTTATTTATGCTAAGTTTAATCTTGTGCTTAAAGCTTTTAGTTGCAATCTTACTTTCAAAAAAGTTTCCACTTTATTTTCAGGTTGTTATTTCCAGAATTTACTGTTTTTTAGCAATTTCCTGCATTTTTATGTTTTGCTGTCAAAATCTGAACAGAAGATTGACAACCTTCTGTTATATAATTTTGATAGTTTTTATTTCCACATTAGATCTAGACTTTCATTACTGCAAAAGTAATTAGATTTCCTTTCTGCAATTAGGATCAGACTTTCAATTCTGCAACTGTTAATTCCGCAATATAATTAGGTCTCATTCTCCAATTGTAATTAGGACTTCATTTCTGCAGCTTAGTGATTAGTTTCCAATTCTGCAACTTAGATTAAGATTTAATTCATGCAATTTAGAGATAGGAATGTTCCAAAACCCCCCACAAAACCGGTTCCACCAATAAGACTTGTTGCCCTAGATTGACCTAAGTTATAGCTGTTTCACTTCTCCCGCAGATAGCCTTGTACACTGCCTTGGATTGACAGATTCATTGAGAATTAATGATGGTATAACGACTACGCATCATCTACAGTTTGATAATGGGTTTTGTGATATTAATGACCTTAAGGAGGCTATTGTATCAACAAAATGATTTGATAATCATGGAGCAGCTTTGAGATTGTACCACTCAAATTATTTAAGAAGTTATTATGTAATCTATTTGTATTGTTGAACCAGACAACGATATTTCTAGATCTCTTCCACTTGGTTCACTATCAAGAGGGAATCACCTATGATGTGGAGGTACTTGATATACATGGTGTGGGTTTATTTTAATCCTAGGATCAAGGCTTTGTATTTTGCATTATTGTTTGTACAAGGGAAATCCTATTTAAATGATAAGGGGAGTGGTTCCCCTTTGGGTGTGAAGAAAACAATACCTACACCCCTAGTGTGAGTGCATCGAGAGCTGTCAAAGTATAGGGTTAAGTTAGTTGGTGTCTTTGGCTCAACATAGTCCTTATCTTCTGTTATGTGGAATATGGAATCATCAAGAAGCTGAATGAGGAGAGGTTGATCATCAAGCAAGAGAGATTTTGCAATTTGATCTACGATGATCTATCCTTTAATGGATTTTTAGGAAATGAACTCTAGGTTAAATTTAGTTAGCAACATGATCCATTTTGCTATTCAAGAAATGTGATAGATTTTGTTCATCATATCCAAATGGGATTGTCTTGGGAAATGACAAATGTTGTGTCGTTTAACATATAATGGTGAAGTTTCTGGGTGACAAAGACTATAGCTAGGCATAGCTTTTCCATATACCTATATCTAACTTCATAGCTGACTAGCATATGGCTTATGTAATATATGGCTTACTCTTTGTCGATCGTATTATTTTGAGCTAGTAATGTACCTAGTGTAAAATCTATGGTTGAGATATACAAAATTAGTGGTAACTATGGATGCGAGGGAGACATAACTAGTGGAGAAGTGAGGTAGGCTTTGATAGCGTAAAAGGCCTATTGGTAGTTATCATCCCACTTAAAATTGACTCCTTTTTACAAGAGATGGTTGAACAGTTTGCACTTATTTGATAGTTGGCCTATAAAGCAATGAATGGAGGTTATCTTGCCTTGGAGAATGCATAGTTGTTTTAAAGTGGTAGGAAGTGTTAGGATCCTCCATCCTAACATGATGAGGATTGATGTTAGATCTTTCATATGACCCCTCTAGTAGTTCTTAGCTAGGTTTGCATAGTTTATTTCTTGCAAATTAATAATTGTAAGTGAGTCTCCTTCTCACATGCACTTGTGGGCACTAGTTATCTTCTAGTTGTCATTTAGAGTGTTCGTAAGTGTAAACTCAAAGTAGGAAGTGTGTACTTCAAGATAGCTAAAATGGATCTTCTAGTCAGCAATATTCCTTTCTCTTAACTTAGAAGTTTACATGCATTCTCCTTTGCACTTTTGTAGCTTATGGTTAAGAATATTGGATCAAATCCATGATTTTATGGGTTGGTTATGTATTTTGGGCCATTAGTGCCTATATATTGAATTTTAAATAATAGAACACTTAGTTAGATTTTCAATCCTTTTCATTGGTATCAGAGCCTAGTTCATGTTTGCACTAGGGCTTGTGAGGTGAGAGGATAGGAGAGAATTTTGTTATGAGAAATATTTTCTCATTGAGGACTTGGTTTAAGCTCAAGGGTAGCTTGAAAACCATTTGGAGAAGGAAGTTCCTTCTACGACAAACTCCTCGTTCCAACTTTTTTCTTATGCTCAAGAGGTATAGGAAAAGTTTGCCTCAGAGTTCTTTGTATTGTGATCCTTGGAAGGGATTGCATCGTAGCTACGGTCCAATGAGGATTAGGGAGCCATTTAACCCTACTGCCCCCCCCATTTTCAAGTACTGAAGAGCTCCAGGAGGTCATCAAAACTAGGTCGTGTGTCGACTTGGGTCTGGTTGCCTTTCAAATGCTGGTCGTGTGTCGACCGGATCTTGAAAGGAGAGCTACTGAAGGGAGGTTGCTCTTATTTTTGCAATTTAAGCTTTTCAAATTTTAGAATTAACCCCCCTGGTTAATTTTTAAATTTTTTAATTTGTAATAGAAAAGCTTTAGTTTTCAGTAATATATTATTTTTTTAATATATTACCTTGCTGCATATTTGTAAAAAAAAATACTGTAATTTTTTTTTTTTTAGTAGCTTTGGCCAGGCCTCGGCTACATTCGACAGCACCGGCTAGGCCTCAACTGCGTTCGACAGCGTCGGTGCTTTTTCAGCAGCACGCGGCATGACCATTAGTCGTTGGCAGTAGCCTTGTTGTCCGACATGATAACGACAACATTTGCTGCCATCACTGTCCACTGATAGCAACAGGCCAGCGCCTTGGCATCAGGCCAACAGCATGATGCGGTTGTCAGTTCTGACAGCGTTAGGCAAGCAGCCTACGATCGGGATTGTCGCTAACAGCTGCTAGTGCGATCTCTGCATTGGCACGTCAGGTCCATGCCACTAGGCGCTTAGGGCTTGACGTTGCTGTCAGCCTGGTAGTCAAACTTTGATCTGACTATGCAGTCCGATAGCCGTGTCGACAGGCGGGAAACAACCTGCTGTCACGTCTAATAGGTCGATAGGTTTCTGCCAGGCCTGCCACGGTTGGTAGGTTTTTCTGCTATCTGGCCTACGACGGTCAGATCAGCCGCACGATTGACGACTGTCGCCTGCGTAGGCATGCAGTCTACACTCTGTAGGTTTTGGTGCCGCAAGGGCAAATAAGGAATTGCCTCGGTCTTGCTTTTGTTTTCTACACATTGCCTTGGGAATTGTTCCAGGTAAAATTTGTTCTCTGCACCTCGGGAACCTTGCAACTGAAGACTGCAAATTTTCATGCAGGGTAAGTGAAGATCAGTTCCAGTTAAGACAGCCAAAGCATGGGTAATTTATTGTAAAAATTTAATTTTTACTATTTAAGGTTGCATGTTAAAATTTTATTTTATTAATTTAATTTTTAATAACTTGATTAAATTCATTAATATTTGATTAATTGAAATTTAATTTTTAATTAAGTTATTTTTAAATTAATAAATGCTAAATTGCACCTTATATTAGTTTAAAATTTCAAAATTTATAGCCTTAGGAGTAAAATTTTCAAATTCAGAAGCACTCCATTGTAACAAGGAAAATTTTCATTGTATTTCCTTGATTTAGTGCTTTCTTATCTTTACTCTTGACTTATACCCAAGAACACATGGCTTCTAACTTGGCTGCCCAAGTGGCAGAACTTGCCCATGTTGTAAATGATTTGGCAGATAAAGCTAATGACACTACCATGGCAGAAGTCCTTGGCAATCTTGCCATGAAGGTAAATGACATTTCTTTGCATAATGCTTCAACTTCTGCTCATGATTCTCATCTGAGAGTTCGTTGTGAAGTTCCATTGTATGATGGATCCAAGAACCCTGATGTCTTGAATAGTTGGATTCTTGACATGAGTTCTTGGTTTTCTTACTCTCAACTTTTAGAAGACGATATAGTGCCTTATGCTAAGCTAAAACTTTCTAGTTTAGCCAAAGTACTTGTTGAACGAAAAAGAGGACAGGATGCACTCACTACATGGGATGAGCTTGTACAATGTCTTAAGACCAATTTTTATCCTTCAAATTATTCTAGGGAATTGGTTATTAAATGGTTTCATTTTTGACAAGGTACTAATATGTCTGTACAAGAATATATTTTCCAGTTTAATAGGTTCAGGATACTTGTGAATGTGGAGGATGATGTTCTAGGTTTGATTCTCAAATTTCAAAGTGGCTTGTTAGAGCATTTGTATACGGAACTAATGTTTGTTTCTATGGAAACGTTGGATTCAGTTTTCAACTAGGCGCAACTTGTGGAGGACAAGTTTAAGGCGCAATCGCAAGCATTCCGTGCACCTGTTACTCAAGTGGTTGCAAACTCATCAAAAGGGAATAATTCTTTCTCACAAAAGAAGAATTTTGCTCAAAAGAAGAATGTGTCTTCTCCATCTCCTTCTTCTCCTTCCCCTTTCACTTCTACTCCTTCTTCTTCTTCTAAACCTTCTTCTTCTTCTAAGAAATTTTGCAATTATTGTAAGAAGAAAGGCCATGAGAAAGATGATTGCTTTAAGCTTAAAAAGAAGAGTTTAGTAATTACTACTCAAAAGGAGGATGCTCCCAAAGGTCCCCTTGAGTCTGTAGGAGAGAGTAGAGTATACACAGAATTACGAGGTAAGCTTAATGAAGTTACCTTGGTAAATGTAACTTCATCAGAAGGGGCTCGTGATGCTTTGTTCATCACTCGAGCACATTTGCTTCATAATTTTGCAACTGATTGTATAGTGGATAATGGCTCACAGAAAAATCTAATTGCGAGGTCCATTGTTGAGAATTTGAAGTTACCTATGGATCCTCATCCTCAACCTTATTATTTGGGTTGGAAGGATAGTGGAAGAGGCTTAGAAATCACTCACACTTGCACATTAAAATTTGCACTTGGACCACATTTCATAGATCAAGTCACTTGTGATGTGACTCCTATGGATTGTTGTGGGATTTTGCTTGGACAACCTTTTCAGTATGATAGGAGAGCTATTTATGATGCTTTCAAAAGAACCTACACACTTCAAAAATATGGTAAGGTCTTTCTCATTAAAAACACCAACACTCCTAACATCATTCTAAGTTCCAAGAAAACGAAAAGAGTAATTAAAAAAGGTGGTGATGTTGCTCTAATTTTCATTCGCTCTCGAAACACTTCTACATAATTATTGGTTAGTGTTAGTTAGTATTATAAATCATTTAATTATTATATTATTAACTCATAAAGTTAACCATCACATCTCTTCATAACGTGAACCATCATGTCTCTTCATAACGTGAACCATCACGTCTCTTCATAACGTGAACCATCGTGTCTCTTCACCAATGTAGCTTTAGGATAGATATATATATTGGGTTTGCCATTCACACAAATCATCCAAGAAGAATAAGAAGCATAGATTCTAAGGAGAGAGCCCCCTATAAGTGGCAAGGAGGGAGCCCCCTATAGCAGTAAAGCAATTATAAGGGAGCCCCATTTAAGTGGCCTGTGATTACATTTTATATTAAATTATTTATCAAATTTACACAAGAACATCAAGGTTCTTGCATTTGGTATCAGAGCCATGTGGGACCCAGTCATGTGGGAATTGCTCAAATATCTTCATCAAATCACTTCCATGCATGAGTATCAAACTCGGTTTGAGGATATCACCAAACACAACATAGGGTTGGATGAATCAATTCTCATAAATAACTTCATTAGTGGATTGAAAGAGGAAATTATAATGGAGGTGACAAGGTTCAATCCCTATACCATGATGCAGACCTATGGATTGGCAAAATTAGCCAAAGACAAATTTAATACTCAACTTCGATTAGGAAAAACACCTATTGGAAAAGCACAAACCACTTACGATTCCCTAAAACCTAACCGAACCTTACAGGTTGAGTACCTCAACTTGAAGGAAGAGAAGGAATGACGATCGAAAGACCTCTATGATAATTGTGATGAGCAATTTGGATCCCATTAGAAATGCATTACACTAATGTTGTATTTATTGAAGGAATTTGATCCTTGTCAATCCCTAAAAGGAAAATATGAGGTAGTTGTGTCAGAAGTGCCTAGCACACCTACTTACAACAATAAAGACAATGATGTCGATATACCATAAGTGATTGATGCATCATGTAAGGATGAGGTAGACATTCCTGAAGTGACTCATTATGGCCAAACATGCACTCTACAAGAACTACACTCAATTTCCTCTCCAATAGTGAGTTATCACCATAGGATCAAACCTATTCAAAAACAAGGTAGAAAGGTGACTGCACACTCCTCCATTGCCTCTCCCAGGGAACAACAAGAGAATGTAGAAGTTTTACCACCTCTTTTTATGCATCATTTTAAGGTGTTTGAAGAACCGAAAGGGTTTCCATTCCCTCATCATCACACATTTACTAATTTTTATAGTATCCCCCCGCTAACGCTTCATCCTTCTCGATATCCCTGCCTACGGAAGGATGACATTAAAAGAGTCCAATAACTTATGTAAATCCTTCTTGGAAAACAAAAGATAAAGCTCCTCACTTTGAGATTTGAGGACAAAGCTCTTTTTAAGTAGGGTGGCATGTTAGGATCCTCCATCCTAACATTATTAGTTAGTATTAGTTAGTATTATTAATAATTTAATTATTATATTATTAACTCATAAAGTGAACCATCACATCTCTTCATAACGTGAACCATCACGTCTCTTCACCAACGTAGCTTTAGGGTATATATATATATTAGGTTGGCAATTCACACAAATCATCCAAGAGGAAGAATAAGAAGCATATATTATAAGGAGGGAGTCCCCTATAAGTCGTAAGGAGGGAGGCCCCTATAGAGGCAAAGTGAGTACAAGGGAGCCCCCTTTAAGTGGCCTTTGATTACATTTTATATTAAATTATTTATCAAATTTACACAAGAACATCATAGTTCTTGCAGGCAGGGGCATCTCAATGATAGCCTTTACTTTTTTAGGGTCTACCTTAATGCCATGTTGGGTTATGATGGACCCTAATATTTTGCCTGAGGTAACTCCAAAGACACACTTCTTTGCGTTAAGGTAGACATTATGTTCTAATAGACGGTCAAAGATCTAGAGGAGATCATCTAGGTGTTGCAAGCATTTCTTGGACTTCATGATGAGGTCATCTACACAATCTTCCATGCTTTTGTGCATGTAATCATGAACGATGTAATTCATGGCATTCTGGTAGGTTGCCTCAGTATTTTTAAGGCCAAAAGTCATGACCTTATAACAAAATGTCCCCAGGGGGTTGTGAATGATGTCTTGTGTTGATCAGTGGAGTTTATTTTTACTTGGTTGTAACTAGAGAATTCATCCATGAGGGAGATCATATCATGGCCTACGATAGAATCAATGAGTGAGTTGATGTTAGGTAGTGGGAAGTTGTCTTTGGGATAAGCTTTGTTCAAATTGTGAAAGTCAGTGTAGACATGAACTTCAATGGATGGTTTTGGTACTGGAACCATATTGGAGACATCTTTAGGGTAATCTAAAGGTACTATAAAATCTACGTCAAGGAGCTTTTGTAGCTCAATTTTGATGAGTAATGCAACTATTGGATGTATGCATCATATATTTTGTCTTACAAGTTTAGTATCTTTATCTAGCATGATGTTGTGGACTACAAATATAGGATCAAGGCCTGGCATATCCTTGTAGTACCACATGAAGACTTTGATATAATTTTAGAGGAAATTAGTGAACAAAACGTGCTCTTCAGGTGAAAGGCTTGTGGCTAGTTTAAAATATGGGGATTTTTGATGTCATCATTGATATCTACATCAATGGTTTCCTCTATGAGCATGTGAGAACCATCACATAGTTATTCTGGAATTGGAATGATGTGGAGGTCATCGATGGCCTTGGGAATGTCATACTTATCATCTAGATAGATGTTTGTGTGGTGCATATATGGTATGTGAGATAGTGTAGAGGATGAAGGAGTGTTTATAGCATGCAAGACATGAGGTGAAAGTAGGAAATATTGGGGTGCCAGTGTGGGTGAAATATGCATGATATCAATGAAATGAGGATTTGGTGTATCATCTCGGGTTGGTTGGTGTGTGTATCAAAGTGGGGAGAAAAGATCCACCTTGACCATACTAACTGATGTTGTGGGGAATGTGGGTGGTGAATATTCTGATGATGATGACTCAAAAAATCTATGAGTATCCTAAAATGCCTAATTGAGGGTGCAAGATAACCGATGGAGAATGTGGTTGAGTAGCATATTGGTGGAGTTACCGATGGATAGATGAGAACATATATAAATATATTGGCAATTATGGTAGAGATGGCATGTCATGCTTTGGGTGATGAGCATTTAAGTATAGGGCCACAAATTGGCTTATCAACTCATCGACACAACATGATGAGGTGGTATCGAAAGAGGGGGATTCTTGGAAGAAATAACATGGAACTGTGATGGTAGAGTGAGGTGATGGGTTGTCCTCTAGGATATCCATGTTGATGTATTCTTCCAAGGTGTGTGTTGGAAGAGGGGAAGGATATAGAGAGGTCCTATAACTTGTCCTCAAGTGTGTGGACGACAGTGGGATGGTAGCCTAATCCATATTTATCCATAGGTAATATTACATGAGGGTTAATGGCTGTATGCAACCCTTATTCATAGAGGCCTAGTACAAATACACACCAATGGAAGCATCGAAGATAGCATAATATGAATTGAGTATTGACCATATTGTCCAATGTACCACAAAATCTAGATTATGGTGGTGGAGGGACTATAGGTGGGAGTGAAGAATTGACTCCTGCATAGATAAAGTTGGTATGATTTTTGGGGGATCCTAATTGTATAATTTTTTCAATTATTAAAACAGAGGTTGAGGGACGATCAAAGTCTTGCATGGATTGGATGATAAGTGAATGTACATGGGCATCGCACACATTGCAGTCCCTTGGATCTAAATTTGTCATGAAAATGGAAATGTGTGGTGATGTACGTGATGATAAGCAAGGTGGGGAATCTGAATTAGAAGATGAAGGTGCAATTTGAGATTCTCTTATAGTGGCATTAGAAGGTTATAGTAGCTAGTCATCAAGGTGAAAAGCTTGTTGCTCCCACTCATGGCATTCAACTACAGTATCTAGGATAGGGTGGTTTGCCTATGAGAATTGTGAAGGAGGGGGATATGGTGCCATTACTGGACTACACAGGGAGGTGAATGACCTAGGCCATGGTAAAAATGGAAGAGGAGGTTTTTGTGGCATAGGGAGTATATGGGTTTCTGTAGGGAAATATGGGTAAGGTGGAGTGGTAGGGTGCGAAGAAGATGATAATAATGGTTGTAGTATTGCCGGCAAAGTTATGGATGATGATGGTTGTGATGGTGCTGGTGGACACAAGGATGATGGTGAGAAAGGTATGGTAGTAGGATTAGGTGCTATAGATGGTGGTGCTAAAGGTGTTGACATTGAAGTGTGTATCCTTGATGGGGATTGTGGTAGCGAAGTCGATGTTGGGGAAGATATCGACACTCCAAATTTATGGGAAGATATGGGGAAGAGTTGCATGGAAGAAAATTAAGGTGTAGGTGGAAGATCTATTATTATATAGAATTTGAAGGGATCCCCATTTGGTAGGAATGCAATGGACAAGTCCATCATGGACATATTAAAGGTAATGATGTAGTGTGGAAGGGACACATTGTATGTCCCTAATCCATGGATGACCAAGGAGGATGTTGTACTGTATCTCACCTTGGATGATGTAAAAAAGGGTGGAGATTGTATGGATACCTAATCAAATGGGTAAGACGATGGACCCTACTGTGGGTCTCATGGAACCATTAAATGCACAAAGGTTGAGATATGGAGTGGCAAAATGGGCTAGTGGAATATGCAAGTGATGCAATGCCACTGTTGAAATAATACTAACAGAAGAACCAGTATCAATGAGGATATGCTTGTAGGTGATGTCATTGATGGTTGCTTGGATATGAAGTGGAGGATCTACTCCTTCTCCTACCAATTTTGTAATCTCATGGTCATGGAAAATAATGGAGTGTTGAAGGTATCATGGGATGTTCCCTACAAATTTTATGAAGACATTCATATCATGTGTCTCCAAATCGATGGAGCATAGGATGTCATTCAACGCCTCACGGTGGGATTGAGATTGTTGTAGGAGGTCAAAAATGGATAGTCGAGCGGGGGAATTTTATAATTAGTGGGTAAGGCTACAATGAATTATAATTATGTTTTGCGTTGGAAGTGGTATGGCACTAGGAGTCATGTAGGATTGCAGTGATGTGATTTGGATTGGTGGGGAAACAATAGTTGTTATTTGGTGCGATGGGTATCTTTGGTTACACATAGTAAGGCTGATCATACATACTATGTTGCATGATGGAGGATCATGTTGGACACTATTTACTTGCCTAGGTAGTCCTGGAGGATTGAATGGTGGTCTTTGGGGTTTAGTTCCACTGTGGTTAGGTAAGGGGTGTTGGAATATCCTTAGGTTTTGATTTTATGGGGCAAGAGGGTTTGAAACCTAGATGGTACCCCTATCAATTAGGTCTTGGACTTGACCATGAAAAGAGCAACAATAATCAATATCATGGCTATTTTGGTGATGGTATTGGCAGAAGGCTTGCTCATTGTATCCATGAGGCTTAGGCAGGTTTGGATCCAATGGTCGGATCTCAAGCAATAGGATGTGACCTCCTTCATATAACCTCTAGAAGAGGGTTGGTAATGGTTCAAAAAGTGGGGTGAGATTGCATTGTTGGGCCTATGGGTGCATGTCATGAGGCTACTAAGGCCTAGGAGGGGGAGGCACATTAGTTTGGAAGGCTTATCATTGAGGAAGAGGGGGTTGTGGAATCGGTGTAGGTGCTAAGGTAGTAACTACCACTTTATTAGCTTGTGATGGTTAAGGGAAAGGTTTGGTTAAACATATTTATGTTAAAACTAAAGTTATAATTGTAATTGGAATTCTATCTTAACTTGATTTTGGACCTTGATGTCCTCAATTACTTTGGCTTGGGAAATGGCTTCTTCAAAGGTATGGCTTTGGTGAAGCTGCAAGGAGGTGGAAAAGTATTTGTGGCAACTCTTGTAGAAGATTGTCACTAGCTCAGTGGTAGGGAGGCTATGGGTGAGGTCATGGATGATTGATATCCATCTCAACACAAATTCAATGACAGGTTCATTGTCAGTCTGTCATAAGGCGTAGACGTCTGAGAAGTTAGTATTATTATTAATGTTTATGGAGAAGTGTTCTAGGAAGGAGTTGACCAATTTTTTGAAGGTATACAGGCTATGGTGTAGAAGCATGTTATACTAATCTAAGGCTTGTCCTGCAAGGGAGAGGGAGAAAGTACGTAACATAAGGGGTTGATACTATGAAGCTAGTAGCAAGTTGAGTGATAGTTACTGATGTGTTATTTAGGATCTTCCTTACCTTTTTACTTATCAAACATGGGGATCTCAAATCGATAGGGGTAAGGTGGGATAGGAACTGATGGATGAACTGGATCACTACAAAGTTCATCATATGTTGGTTTTTGTGGTCCATAACTGGTCATGCATAGGTTTATCTTGAATTTGTCTTGTAGGAGCTAAATCTCAAATGTTAATGGTGTGGAGGACTGTGCTAAGTTGGGTTGAGCTTGGGAATATGGTGGGTATTGGAGTTGTTATTCTTCCCAGTACCAAGGGGGAAATTGTTGCAACTAGTCCTAGTAGGATGGGTGCTGAGTGACATATGATGCCGTAGGTATTGTGATTGTGAGATGTGTTGTTGTGGTATGGGTACCTTCTGGGTAGGAGCCTACTGTAATGGTTGGGCCATAGGTGATGATGACCATAGAGGGGGACATGTAAAGAATGTAGATCTAGTAGGTAACGATGGAGGTATCAAAGCTATCAGTGCTAAGGGTGGTTGAGATAAGGTGTCAGAGGATGGAACTTATCTCTGTATTGAAGTATGGGAGGTGGCAAAACTAAACTTTGTAGAGTAGCTTGGAGAAGTAGGATTATAGGTTGTGGGTCTTGATCCGTAGGTGGGAAGAAGACTAGTAGTTGGGGCCTAAAAAGAAGGAGGAGGAGGTAACCTAAATGTCAATGTAGATGAAGGTTGATTGAAGTATTGGGTAGGGTAAATTCTAAACACCTAAGATGAAGGTGGAAATGATGAGGAGGAAGGAGGGTAAGCTTCTAGGGTAGGTGATGAGGCCTAGAAATACCTCCATCATAGCATGTTTTGAACAACTAAAACTTGCCTAAAACTCTGTGATTTACTTTATATACTAGTTAAGTTGATCTAATATGTTGTGTATTAATTGTTTGCATGATTGATGTGTTTGGAATATTATATGCTGATTTTTACAGTTTTTGTGTAGTTTTATGTCACTTTGCCATGACCTGTTACATAAGGGATATGCTTAGGCTGATAGCAACACTTTACTATTCTTATTTTGATGTTTCTCAAGCATTAATTTCTTTGAATTTAGCAAATAGTGCAAAGAACTGATTATTGTGCAATAAATCTGGTTTTCCTGTGTAAATTCCAGCCAACTACCAATGAATGGCAAGGCATGGAATTCACACATGAAGAGGAATGAAGGCTATTGCAATATGATCCTGAGGACTAATCCACCTGAGAAATGTAGCTAAAATCAATTGAAGAGTACATAGTTGGTCATTTCGAAGATCTTCGGATTGAGAAATACAATCTCTTCGAATTGAGCGAATATCTTCGGATTGAGCCACTTAGCTCCGGATTGAGAACAGAAAGCACTTTTTGACCTGTTGACTGATTTTTGATGATGGAAAAAGGGAAAGAAGGCTGAGGAGGTTAAAGGAAAATATCTCCCATCTAAATTTGTTGTCCTTGCCATCCAAAGCCACAATTTATGGAAAAGATCCTCTTCTAGGATAAACCCAGGGAATACTATAGAATAACAGGAATTGATTTGCAGAGTATATTTTCTGTTGTAATTAGATTTTAGGCATCTATAAAAGATAGCTCCCATCTAGGTTGAGCTAATAATAATAATAACAGTAGAAATAGTAGTAGAGAAAATATAGATAGAGAATAAGTGAGAAAACTGAGACTGTTACAGTTCTGTAATAGGTTTTAGCAGTAGATTTGTAATCATGTTCTGAATCAATAAAGTACAAGTTTTTCTATTCATTCTGTTATGTTTGAGTGTGAGTAATATTTAGAGAGAGAGGAACTCATACCTTCTTCTGGAAAAGGAGGCTGGCCACTTCCAGACCTAGGAGGAGGACTAACAGACAGGTTTTGTTCTGATTTTGTTGTAGTAGAATAAGTTGTGAAACTTGTCAATTTCATTCTTTTGTAGTAGTTAACATCCATTTCAGTCCTAATAATTTATTTTCTATTCAATATAATTTTGTGATGTGATTAGCAGTAGATCTGATTAGTCTTTTTGCTTTCCAACAACTTTCCAATTTACTGCAATTTCCATTTCTAGCAATTTACAGTTTTTTGCAATTTTCCTACATTATTGTTTTTGTTGTCAACCCTTGCACAGAAGATTGACAACCTTCTGTTACAGAGTATTGATAGGACTTAATTTTAGTTTTCATTATTGCAAGAGTAAATAGACTTTCATTTTGCAACTGTAATTAGGTTTCCAATTCTGCAACTGTAACTAGGGTTTTAATTCTCCAATTTAATCAGATTTCATTCTTGCAATTGTAACTAAGGTTTCATTTCTATAATCAGCAATTAGTCTTCATTCTTGCAATTATATTAAAGTTCAATTTATGCAATTTAGAGGTAGAAGAGACCTAAAAACCCCCACACAATCAGTTCCACCAATAAGACTTGTTGCTCCCAATTGACCTTAAATTATAGCCCTATTCACTCCTTTCGTAGATAGCCTTGTACACTACCCTGGATTGACAAATTCATTGAGAATTAATGATGTGCTTAATGAAAGTGCATCATTTTGGTGTTATTTCGGGGAGAGTGTTGTTAGAAGGTGTCAACAGTTCAATAGTTGTTAATTAGACTGAGTTGTGAAAATTTAGGGTAAAATTTGAATATAACAACTGGTTAAGTAACAATTATTGACTTATAATTTATGTCATTAAGGAGTAGGTATGAATGAGTAGGCCTAGGGATGAAGAAGGAAAAATTATCCAAAGATATCCCTGGCTTATTCCATTAAGAAGATCTTCATGCCTAAGGGGTGAATCACCTATGTTTGAACTACCAGAAAAACTAAAACAAAAACCACCAACTTCATCATCATCAGAATCTCCTGAGCAAGAAAAATTACTAGACTCATTATCAACGGAAGGTTTTGGACCTCTTGAGAAAGAAATTTGGATAGGTTTAACTATTTCTGAAGAACAGGAAATTATGGCAGAAAGAGGTAATCCAGATGGGGATGACCAACATGGCCATGTCCATAATGAAAATGATCAAGATGATCAAGATGTGCTC
The DNA here is from genome assembly GCA_028583015.1 of Wollemia nobilis. Taxonomy (NCBI): domain Eukaryota; kingdom Viridiplantae; phylum Streptophyta; class Pinopsida; order Araucariales; family Araucariaceae; genus Wollemia; species Wollemia nobilis. The sequence goes on from JAQPPZ010003276.1 coordinate 3,243,499, forward strand.
CAACCTCCTAGAACATTTGAATATCCTATTCTTTTGAATCCCACATAGAACTCTCCCATGAAAACAATCTCACCTTCAGTGCTTCCAACCTTCTGGGGTGTTGCATCTGAAGATCCTGATCAGTTCCTATTTGAGTTCAAAGTAGTGTGTCAAACCTATGACTATATAAATGATAATAAAAAACTCAAGGTTTTTCCTTCAACACTCAAGGACTCAACATTACGTTGGTTCATGAGCTTACAACCAGATTCCATCCAAACCTGGGATCAAATGGAGACTGTGTTTTTAGACAAGTATCAAGAGTATTGTCGAGTAAGGAACAGGAAAGATGAGTTGTTCAGAATTAAACAAGAAGATGATGAAACATTAGAAGATTACCTTGATAGATTTGTGTTTGTTCAAAGAAGGTGTGGACTAGGAGAACCAGAATTGTGCAAAACCATTTTTCTAAGAGGATTACAAGATGAATCCAGAGAGGTATTAGATTTTATGGGAAATGGGGATGTAAGTACTCATAATATGGATGAGATTGTGGATATTTGCAGAAATTACTCTCGCACTAGGTAGAAAAGAAAGAAAAAGAGTACAAATGGCACTGATGTGAAGGACCTAATAGAGGAACTTGCAAATTTTAAGACTGATATCCTGGTACAATTAAACATAGCTCTGGGAGAAATGTCTGCTAAAGCAAAAACCATAGAACCTTTAGCAATTTATTGCCCAAGATGCAGGAATAAACATGCCTTACAGGAATGTCCTCTAAACAAAACATCCATTTCAGCCATTTGTAGTATTTTCTCAAAAGGACATTTGACTTGACAAATGTCATCTGCTACCACAACTAAAAACTATCCTAGAAACTCAAATAGAAGAACTCAATTATGTGGGACCAAGACAAGGGGGAAACTTTCAACAATATCAAAATACCCCTCATTTTCCTACAAATTGGGGAAACAACCATGGAAACATGTCTTGGGGACAGTCAGAACCACCCCAACATCCTTGGAATTATTCTCAATGGACAAATTCTCAAGAATGGCCATAGACAGGTTGGAATAATCCATCCTGGAATCAAAACCAGAATAACCCATCATGGAATCAAAATAACCCACCATGGACTCAGAATCAAAGTAATCCATCTTGGATGCAAAATCAACAATAGTGGGGTCAACAATACCAGTCCTATCCAAGGTAGCAAAGAAATCAAGGTCAAACTCAGAATTTGCTGCCTGCACCAAATCAAAATTTTCAAGGAAAACCAAATCAACAAATGCAACAGGTGAAACAACCTCAATTACCAACTCAACCTATAATAAATCCAAATAACATAAGGCAGGCAACTCCTGCCTATATGGCTAATTCTGAAGGAAATTCAGATATGCAAATTCTGGATTGTAGCAACATACAACTACGTTCAGGGAAAGTTTTACCTGAACCTATTATAATTGAAGTGAAAGAAGATGAAATTCAAGAACCTATTGAACCAAGCAAATTCAAACCAACAATGGAAGAAGAAGAAGAAAAAATAGAACCACAAGCAAAATAGTTACCTTCATCAGGGATAATTCCATACCCTGAGAGACTTAACACTACAGCAAAAAAATTTGAATCAGAGTTAGTGAAAGAACTCAGAAAATTAACCATATCACTGCCCTTATTGCAAGCCATTAAGGATATACCTATGATTAAAAGAACTATCCGATATTTGTGCAATAGAAGAGTAGGAAGAAAAAAGAAAGCATTTCCTAAAACTGTTCATGTTGAAGGAAAGATAGTTGATCTCTTGTCAGGAAAACTAGTACCTCCAAAGTATAGTGACCCAGGAAGTCTAGTTATCATAGTGATCATAAGCTCAGTACCAATATCAAACGTCTTAGTTGATCTAGGAGCTACAATAAATATCATGACCAAGGATACAATGGAACAATTACAGCTCAAACATCTCAGCCCCACATTCACAGTTTTAGAAATGGTTGATAGGTCAGTTGCAAAACCTGAAGGTATCATTGAAGATGTCCCTATAGAAGTTTCTTCTTGGGAATACCCTATATATTTTTTGGTTTTACAGCCAAGAAACTCAGCACATGGCTATCCCATTATCCTAGGAAGACCTTGGCTTGCAACTGCAGCAACCTTTATAGACTGTAGATCTAGAAAAATGACAATTTCAAATGGTATTGACCTAAAACAGATTTCTCTATATCCTCCTGCAAGACCTTTAAGCAATTTCACAGGTCAGTTATGGTTTCCTGACTCATATGAAGAACCAGAAGAGGTTATTTCCACACTAGCCACCTTGGTAGTAAGGGAACACATAGAAGACCTCCATGACACAAAAATTTTAGAAAATGAAATAGTCCTAATGAATGTTCTGCATGAACAAGGGTTAGAAGAGGAAGCAACCAATATCAATCAATTGCTAGTGAGAGAAGAAGGTCAAATTTCTGAAGAAATGCCATCTATACCATCATAGGAAACATCTATTTCACTACCACATGGGTGGCACCATCACTTGATCTTCCCTTCTCATTGTTCCATACAGGATATGCTTCCATCAGAAATCAATGAGACAGAAACTTCTTATGTCCTCCCATATCATCATTGTCCTCTTAATTCCCTAGTCAACAATTGTGAAGAAGTAAATTCAGTCCTTCCAAATACAAAACAAATAGAAGTCCAGCCAGGCAAATTTTTGAACATAAATAGCCAGCTTACTAGGGAAGAGGAAGAAAAATTGATAGCTATTTTGTAGAAGCATATCCATGCTTTTGCTTGGGATTACAAAGATATGTCAGGGATTCACCCTGATGTATGTACTCATAGAATTTATACTGAAGATGTCAAGCCTGTAAGATAGCCTCAGAGAAGACTGAATCCTGCCTTGAGGGATATTGTGAAAGAAGAAATTGAAAAACTTTTGGAAGTAGGATTCATTTACCCAATTTTTGATAGTCGGTGGGTCTCTCCATTGGTTATAGTGCCTAAGAAAAATGGAAAAATGAGAGTATGTATAGACTATAGAGAACTGAACAAAGTGACATACAAAGATCATTTTCCATTGCCATTCATAGATCAGGTGTTAGATACTCTTGCTGGAAAGAAATATTTTTGTTTTCTTGATGGATTTAGTGGATATAATCAAATTCAGGTTGCACCTGAAGATCAAGAGAAAACAACCTTTACCTATCCATGGGGAACATTTGCCTATAGGGTCTTACCTTTTGGTTTGTGTAATGCCCCAACAACATTTCAGCGAGTAGTGTTAGCCATATTTTCTGATCTGACTACCAACAGTGTTGAAATATACATGGATGATTTCATAGTCTGTGGACAGACTTTTGACTTTACATTGGAACACCTTGATAAAGTTTTAACTCACTGTGAAACCTACCAGTTATCCTTAAATCCAGACAAATGTTTTATGATGATGGAGGAAGGAATAGTTCTTGGTCATCACATCTCTCCTCAAGGGATCCAAGTTGATCCAAAGAAGGTGGAAATTATCAAGAACCTTCTCCCTCCTAAAACTCGGATTGATGTCAGAAGCTTCCTAGGACACATTGGTTTTTACCGCAGGTTTATTCCCAGCTTTAGCACAATAGGCCATCCCATGTTTGCCCTATTGACTAAAGATTCTGAATTCTCCTGGACTACAAAGTGTCAGGAATAATTTGAAGCTCTAAAAGAAAAATTAGTAACTCCACCTGTGTTAAGAGGACCTAACTGGACATTACCATTCCACATACAGACTGATGCTTCCAATACTGCAATTGGAGCAGCATTGGGACAAATCGACAATGGTGAACACTATGCTATCTACTACATTAGCAAGAACTTGATAGGAGCTAAAAAAATTATACCACAACTGAGAAAGAATTCTTGGCAGTAATCTATGCCATCAATAAATTTAGGCATTACATCATAGGTTATCAAATATTCATTCACACAGATCACACAACCATTAAATATTTGATGAATAAGCCTATGGTGAGTGCAAGGATTATCCATTGGTTACTATTGCTATAGGAATTTGATATCACAATAATCAATAAACCAGGAAAAGCTAATGTTGTAGCAGATTTTTTGTCCAGGTTGTAGAACACAGAGGAAGGGGAATTAGTGGAGGACACTTTTCCTGATGAAAAATTATTTGCTATATCTGTCCAATCACCTTGGTTTGTAGATATAGCCAACTATTTGGTCACAGGGAAAGTTCCCCCACATTTTACTTCCAAACAAAGAAAACAATTGATCAAACAGAGCTCTTCTTTTGAATGGATTCAAGGTATGCTTTTCAAGAGTAGTCCTGACCATGTGTTACGTAGGTGCATCCGAAAGGATGAGGTATATGATATCCTTAGGGCTTGTCATGATGAACCCTCCGGTGGACACTATTCTGTAAAAAGCACAATTAGGAAAATTTTAGGAACAGGATATTATTGGCCATCTCTTCACAAGGATGTGAAAAAGTACATCAGGCATTGTGATGCATGCCAAAGAATGGGGAAACCCACTCACACAAATGAAATGCCACTACAGCCTCAAGTGGTTTTAGAACCATTTGAGAGGTGGGGGCTTGATTTTGTGGGACCTATTGATCCACCTTCTCAAGGAAAGGTGCATATTTTGGTATGCACTGATTACCTGACAAAGTGGGTAGAGGTGCGTGCTTTCAAACATGCTCATGAAGAGAAGGTCATTGATTTCTTGTATAACCAAATTTTTTAGAGATTTGGAGCTCCACGGTCTATCACCACAGACCAAGGACCCCAATTTGCATCTAAAGTTATTGAGGCTTTTATAGAGTTGTATGAAATCAAACATAGGAAATCATCACCTTACCACCCACAAGCAAATGGCCAAGTTGAGGTAACAAACAGAGAATTGGAACGGATCTTGATGAAAATAGTAGTTGTTCATAGGAGAAACTGGCTAGATAAATTACCTGAAGCAGTTTGGGCTTACAATACTACTTGGAAATCCACTACTGGATTCACACCTTATGAACTAGTTTTTGGTAAAAAGCCCCTCCTACCTATTGAATTTGAGCTACTAACATTGCGCACAACATTGGAAATTGGAATTGAATTGTCACAGGCACAGGCGGATAGGATTCTGTAGCTGAATGCATTGGATGAACTTCGGTTGGATGCTCTGCACCAAACTGAAGTAATTCAGGAGCAGAGGAAGTTGTGGCATGATGGCCACCTGCAACAGAGAAAATTTTAGCAAGGATATTGGGCTTTGCTGTTTGATTCTCGCTATGTGGACTTCCCTAGAAAACTAAGGACTAGATGGCTTGGACCGTACCATATTGAAGAAGTATTTGACAACGGAGCAGCTCGCCTCTCTCCCATTGATGATTCACGGAGAAAGTTGGTAGTGAATGGACATCGCCTTTGAGTGTACCATACACCTCTGACTAAGGAGGAGTTCTTGCAACAACTTGATAGCTTGGATGCACAATAGGTAGAAGAGATTCCCTCTTCCACCACAATTGCCACAGATTGAGCATAATCATGGATTTCAAGAAAACAAAAAAATACAAAAAAAATCAAAAAAATCAGAAAACAAAAAGATGAATAAATTCTGGTTGTGAATTCCTTCATGGGCATAATCAGAATAAAAAAAAAAAAAGAAAAAAAGAGGAAAAAAAAGAGAAAAAAAAAGAATAAAATGAAAAACTTAGCAATGAAAACCTTTTTCTAAGGCACTACTGAGTTGGTATGCATGAAAACCAGTTTTCTGGCATGCATAACCTTGAAAACTTTTGAGTCACCATTGTACAAATTCACCAACTACATTTGTTTTTGAAGTATTGCAATAAGCCTCAGCAGAGCATCAACAAAAGCAGTCATCTTTCAAAAACTTGCATTAACTTGTTTTAACCAGGTATATGTTTCTTGCACTTTTCTCATTGTAAATATTTGATATATAGTATATGACAATTAACCATTAGTATAAAAGTGTTCATAAGAGTTGGCATAAGCAAAACATGTTTTAAAAGAAGAATGTTGGTTTCTTTTGTATCTTCGGAATGACTATTGCATTGTATCTTCGGAATGAAGCTTTGTCTTCGGATTAAAAATTGTCTTCGGAATGACAAGTCCAGCCTTGTCTTCGGATTGAAAATTGTCTTTGGAATGACAAGTCCAGCCTTGTCTTCGGATTGAAAATTGTCTTCGAAATGACAAGTCCTGCTTTGTCTTCGGAGTGAACCTTTGTCTTTGAAATAAAAATTATCTTCAAAATGAAATTTAATCTTTGGAATGAGCACTTAATGTTATGTTTCCACGTGGCATCCAAGGAGGGAGAAAAGACACGATCAACAAAATTTTTGACTCCATGTGATCATTGACACATGTCAGCTAGTTCGCGGTGAGATTTGTCTCATCTCGAGGAAGTACGAAATCATGGGGAAAATAACTAATAACGTGCCACCACCATTCGTTGCTGATAACCATGCATGTGGGAAAATCACACGTAGATCGGATGAGCTAAGGAGATTTGATGACAAGGACGTCTGTCCAATGATTGATGGATAAGTGTCCAAGTCAAAAATAGGGAAGCATGCCACTCTTCATTTCGAAGACGTAATCACTGATGCAACATGATTACAAGAATTTATTTTTGAAGAAGAATAGAACATTGCAAATCCAAAGAGAAAACCCTATAATTCTATAGAAACCAAAAACCAGTGACCTAGCAGACGACTATAGCAGCAGAGGTGAGCAGTATTTTCAACACAACAAGAACAGAAAAATGGGACGAAAGATAAAAATGGAACCAAAGATACTACCATCCTTCGAGAGATTCCAGAAGTGTTACAAATTTTTGAAGATGGAGGGTTTATGCCATTTTTAGACAAATTCAATGGAAGCTCTGAAGATTTGGCTACCAAATTTACCCACACATTTAGAAACAATAGGGTGCACATCAATGACATGAGAATTAAGATAACCCATGAAGTTCTTAGTCAAATTACTAAACTTCCATTAGAAGGTCTTCAAATTTCTAGAACTCGCAAGAATACACTAGCAAACATAGTTAGTCAATTTTCGAAGAAGATGATAAAGAACCATAATACTTGATAAATAACAGTGTAAGGTGTAAAGAGGACAGCAAAAACCTAGGATCAAGTAGCCACATGTAATCAAGTTTTAACCATGAAGAAATACTTTATCAACATCATTTTAAAATTTTGAACCACTAACACACACACTATAAATTCCCTATCCGATTTTGTTTATTAAAGAAAAAGCTAAAGAGTTTTTGGAAGCTTACTTCAACAGTCCTACAAAGTAGAAAAACTTGCTATGTGAGTTATTTTTGCACAACTTTTTCATTCCAGAGGATGTAGATTTCCACCCCCATATTTGCATAGGAGATGTGCAATTGAGAGCTTTTATGTCTACCTTACAAAATCAGTTTTACTAGGACCAAGAAAAAAGGTAAAATAAGGAAATTGAATTAAGAGCTAAATTGTTAGTTAGAGCAATTCAGCCAAATCATCCGATTATCACCAGACAACATTTTCTCATGATGAACAGGGACGATATCAAAAGGATGTATTTGAGAAATTTGAGGGACTATGTAACTAAATTCCAAAATTTCTATAATGACAATTTTGTTCTAGCATTATCACATTACAGAAATAGATGGGCAAAACTTTCCATGTCTTTACAAAAAAGGGAGCCTATCTCCCCCATTAATCTGGAATGGTCTAGAAGAAGAGTAGAAGGGGTGATACAACTTATTGAAATTATGTAGCATAACTGGGTAGGTCTCAGATTTAGGCCTCCAACCATCATTACTCTAGTTCCCTACTATTTTGAAGAGGATCCTCAACTAGATGAGCAGTTTGAAAATTGGCTCAGAAACCTTCAGGAGAACAGAGGATACTATATAGGCAAAAAGTTGTTCTACAGATCATGGAACTTGAATATGGATATTTGTGATTCTATAGCCCAACATAATGCATGAGGACATGCATTAATATAAGTTGGGGGAAAATGATGAGGCCTGGAAATGCCTCCATCATAGCATGTTTTGAACAACTAAAACTTGCCTAAAACTCTATGATTTACTTTATATACTAGTTAAGTTGATCTAATATGTTGTGTATTAATTGTTTGCATGATTGATGTGTTTGGAATATTATATGCTGATTTTTACAGTTTTTGTGTAGTTTTATGTCACTTTGCCATGACCTGTTACATAAGGGATATGCTTAGGCTGATAGCAACACTTTACTATTCTTATTTTGATGTTTCTCAAGCATTAATTTCTTTGAATTTAGAAAATAGTGCAAAGAACTATTATTGTGTAGCAGAAACTGGTTTTCCTATGTAAATTCCAACCAACTACCAATGAATGGCAAGGCATGGAATTCACACATGAAGAGGAATGAAGGCTATTGCAATATGATCCTGAGGACTAATCCACCTGAGAAATGCAGCTGAAATAAATTGAAGAGTACATAGTTGGTCATTCCGAAGATCTTCGGATTGAGAAATACAGTCTCTTCGGATTGAGCGAATATCTTCGGATTGAGCCACTTAGCTCTAGATTGAGAACATAAAGCACTTTTTGACCTGTTGACTGATTTTTGATGGTGGAAAAAGGGAAATAAGGCTGAGGAGGTTAAAGGAAAATATCTCCCATCTAACTTTGTCGTCCTTGCCATCCAAAGCCACAATTTATGGAAAAGATCCTCTTCTAGGATAAACCCAGGGAATACTGCAGAATAACAAGAATTGATTTGCAGAGTATATTTTCTGTTGTAATTAGATTTTAGGCATCTATAAAAGATAGCTCCCATCCAGGTTGAGCTAAAATAATAATAATAGTAGAAATAGTAGTAGAGAAAATATAGATAGAGAATAAGTGAGAAAACTGAGACTGTTATAGTTCTGTAATAGGTTTTAGCAACAAATTTGTAATCATGTTCTGAATCAATAAAGTACAAGTTTTTCTATTCATTCTATTATGTTTGAGTGTGAGTAATATTTAGAGAGAGAGGAACTCATACCTTCTTCTGGAAAAGGAGGCTGGCCACTTCCAGACCTAGGAGGAGGACTAACAGACAGGTTTTGTTCTGATTTTGTTGCAGCAGAATAAGTTGTGAAACTTGTCAATTTCATTCTTTTGTAGTAGTTAACATCCATTTCAGTCCTAATAATTTATTTTCTATTCAAGATACTTTTGTGATGTGATTAGTAGTAGATCTGATTAGTCTTTTTGCTTTCCAACAACTTTCCAATTTACTGTAATTTCCATTTCCAGCAATTTACAATTTTCTGCAATTTTCCTGCATTATTGTTTTTGTTGTCAACCCCTGCATAGAAGATTGACAACCTTCTATTACAGAGTATTGACAGGACTTAATTTTAGTTTTCATTATTGCAAGAGTAAATAGACTTTCATTTTGCAACTGTAATTAGGTTTCCAATTCTACAACTGTAACTAGGGTTTTAATTCTGCAATTTAATCAGATTTCATTCTTGCAACTGTAACTAAGGTTTCATTTCTGTAATCAACAATTAGTTTTCATTCTTGCAATTAGATTAAAGTTCAATTTATGCAATTTAGAGGTAGAAGAGACCTAAAAACCCCCACACAATCAGTTCCACCAATAAGACTTGTTGCTCCCAATTGACCTTAAATTATAGCCCTGTTCACTCCTTTCGCAGATAGCCTTGTACACTACCCTGGATTGACAAATTCATTGAGAATTAATGATGTGCTTAATGACAAGTGCATCAATAGGATCCTGGGAAGCTAGAGTGAGGAATGCATACAATCCTGATTGGGTGTGAGTAGCTGGTTTTTGTTGTTGGTATTATGTAGTTTGGGTTTGGAGAGGTGGCTGTGACATATCCTTAGAAATTGTGAAAAATAGTTGTTGGTATGATGATGGTTGGGACTCTTGAGAAGAGTATGGATGTGGTTTTTGGGGTGGCACTTGTTGCTCCTGTAAGAGGGTTTTCTATTACATAGTTTGGAATAATGGCATCTAGGTACCTGTGGTAGATGAGGAAAGGTTTGATATCATACCTATAGTAGGGGCAAATGATGCAACCTTAGGGTGAGTGTGGTTCAATAGGGAAGAATAATTATCAAATAGGTATTAAGACAAAATTTGGAAGAAAGGGTGTGCAAAGGTAGGGGATGTAGGTGGAGTCTCCTCATCTACTATGAAGAATGGATTATGTTGTCCTAGAGTAGTGTAGATCACATTATCACAGAACATGGAAGGTGGATTAGGCAGAGATACAGTAAAATGAGTGGATAATATTTGGTGAGTGAAGTGGCAAGGGCTTCACTCAAAGTGTACATATCACAATGAGCCATCATGTGTGTATGTGGACTTACCCTTTGTAATCGAAAGAGGGATGTCCTGACTAGAAGGGGTGCTAGGTACCTCCTCTATAGGGTGCGCTTGCTCATGCACATGGCTATGGGTAACAACTAGCATGATGTTGTGTGTCATATCATGAAGTTTTAGAATCACACAAAAACTAGAATTTGTGGTTTTGTATGCAATGTGTAAATGAGATTGGGAGCAACCCTATGATATGTGGAATCAATATAATGTGACAAGTTGTGTGTATCTGAACAACAAGGTGTTGTGTGGTGTGATGTATTGAAACCAATTTGTGATCATGCAAACAATGCAAAATTAGAATTAGTTCTAAATGCAAGAAATAAGGTATTTTTTTCATTTTAGTGTGTTTTGATGTTGATACTTCCTAGGTAGAATCACGGGTAGTGGAGTGAATACTCTAGAATATTAGGAGTGTCATCGATATTGAACCTCTTGCAACACCTAAAGATGCACAAAATATAACAATGTCACAACGTGCGAATGGTGACCTGTATGGAAGGCGTAGTAAAAAGATAACCCAAAAGGGGGAGAACTCAATATGCTAGAATGAGCTCATTATATCCTCTTTGAGAAGAGGTGGCACCATCTAAGACCTACTAGGCATGGTCAAAAACTGTATGCTTTCGCTTCACCCTCGAACGGGCTTATTCAAGAATGATAGTTACCGTGTCTACAAATTATGTTAGCCTTATGAACGAATATATCTAATCCTATCCCTCTTTGAAGGTAACTTTTGGTGATGAAATCCAAGATTCTAGTCTCAAATGTAGGGGGTTTTCTAGTGATGAAGTCTAAAAAACCACTCTTGTGGGACTGTTAGGTGTCAAAGGAGGTGAGATGGTGGAGGGTAGGAATCCTACCACACCAGTATTGAGTGATGGATTGGGGATGAAATCCAATCTCACCACTTGTTTTGAACCACGTGTGTGTGTGGGTTTGAGTTTGCTAACGATGATGTATAAATCAATAAATATAACTAAATGCATTTTGAAATAAAAGTCTAGTCCTAGATGCACTTTTTGGAAGCATAAGGCTAAATTAAGATGCATTTTGTAAAAATAAATCTAGTCTTATGTGCCTTTTGGAAAGAAACTAAAACCTATTATATGAAAGCATGTAAACAAGTAATGTAACACATGTGAGAAAAGGGGTTTATGGAACCCTAATTTTGGAATGAAATGAAAGTTGGATTTATATAAATATAAATAGATAATCTTAAATTAAATATGTAGAAAGAAATTGACAATTGCGATTTACCTGGGGAATTTGTGAAAGAAATTGGGAAACCCTAATTTAATGACAGTAGAAAGATTCTAAAATTTATATTTACAAAAAGAGATCTAAAACTTGCTTTAATGGAATATATAAAAAGAACTTTGAAAATCCTAATTCTTAAATGCATGAAAGAAATTTGACTTTGATTTTTGTACAACAAAGAAATTTGAAATTGCATCAAGAGAAATGTGCAAAAGGAATTTGCAAAACTCTAATTCTAAATAGGACTATTAGAACTAAAATCTGAAATGCTTGTAAAGGGGAATTGATGTGAAAGGACAAGAAATAAATACAAAACTTATGCAACATGCGATTTGCAAAAATAAATTAAATATTCCTAAAAAATAAATGAAATCAAACTTTCTGGTTTTGTGCAGGTTTCTACAACTAAAGTAAACATTTCTAGCATGATGGATGCGTAAGAAAAAGGAAATTTACCAAATGTATCAATGCATTTACTAGTAAATATTTCTTCACACATAAATGTCAGAATAGAGAAATTTTGTGGGAATACCTAGTTTTTGATGCTACAGGTGGTCTGCTTTGCTTCTCTGCTACTCACCCCTACAAGTTTAGGGGTTTTTGAGGCTTGTAGGACCAATTCACAGGCTGGGGGTGAATTGGATTTAGATTCATAGGTCAAGGGGTGAATTAGATCTAGGGGCCTGAAATCCCTATTTTGAGGGGTTAAGGGGATTATCACGTCTTCAAGGATCTTTGAGATGTTTAGATTGGTACCTGCAAAAACATAGAAATAGTAGATTAAGTTAGATTTGCGATAAAAATATTACAACACAATCTTTTGTGGGGGTCCCATCGAGTGTTCCAGAATGAAACGTACAAAAGTTGCTATTTGATCAAACATAAGCACACAATAAATACAAATGTTTAGAAAAATATTTTTTATTCATTTGAAAATGGAATTCATAGGTTACAATAAGGATTATAAGGAATCCTTTTCATAATGAACATCAAATAGACTGATATCCACTCTTAGATTTCTCTATTTAGATGGTATTCCTACGTATGTGGGCCACCGCTGGTGTTGATGTGGATTATTTATCACCTATTTTATGACCTAAAAAATAGGGTTAGAGAGTTTGGGGGCTTGCCTTGGTCAGGCCCAATATTCATAAAATATGATAAAAATAGGAAATAAAATTGCACTAAAATACATTAAAAAAACTATGGGAAACATCATAAAATCATGAATTAAGGCTTACCTAACAAATTCAGGGTGATTTGAGTCCTGTAGGTCCAACTCGCAAACCTAGGGGCGAATTGGTACTAGATTCACAAGTTGGGGGTAAATTCAGCTATAAGTGGTTTTTTTTGGAGATATTTGCACATATGGGATCCTCAGGTATTGTTATGTTGTTGGTATGGATTAGATATCATTTCTTGCACTTCTGGTTGCATTTTGATATAGTTTCTATACTTTAGGTAAAAGGAGAGAGAGAGGTAGAATGAGGGATTAGGTCCACTATTTATGGATAAACCTAAGGTGTAGGGGGTGTGGTTAGGGGAACTAAACCCTAATGTCAGGTTATATCATGGTTAGGTTAGGGTTTTTTAGGTGTCATCCCCACATTCCCTAAGGAAATATATCATCCTCACACATGTGAGGAGATATTAGGGTTAACTAGGACTAGTCAACTCTAAGGTTAGATTAGGTTTAGGTTAGGGTTTCCTAAGAAATATCCTAACTAACTTTTTGAAAACACATGTGGGAGGGAATAATTAGGACTAATTAGGGTTTAGGAACCTAATTAACCTTTTAAATCCAAAAAGTGCACTTTAGGTGAAGTCACTTTAAAATTAGAATTAGAATTAACTTTAATTACGACTTTTTGGGAACTAATAGTCCCATGGGTTCCTAATTAAGTCTAGGAAGGGCTTAAGTGGCCTTAGGTGATTGATGAGTGGTCATTTTATGGATGCAAGGTGGTTATTACATGGATTGAGTAGTTTAATAGGGTTTTGTACCTATAAACTAGTGAAATGGTCTATGTAAGTCTACGATATGCTACACTAATCTAGAGTGATCTACACTAGTCTACGCATGTCTACAATAGTCTACGCATATCTACAATAGTCTACGTAGGTCTAGAGGGATCTACAATAGTCTATTCTAGTCTAAAATAGCCTAGAGGTGTCTAGGATGGTCTATGTAAACCTATAAGTGTCCAAAAGGATATATAAGTATGTAGAGGTAGCTATGTGTGACTTTTAGGTGTCTACATTACCAATCTACATTGGAAAAATTGAGTATTTTTGTTGTCATTGATGTCAAAATAATATTGGTTTAATTTCATCATCATTAAGGACATCAAGTGGTTTTTCCAAAAGCAATAAGGTCTTGGAAAGGAATAGGATATAATATTTATTTTTAATATTATATGCCTAAAAATGGCCCAAAGGATGAAGACCCGAGGAAGGAGAAGCAAGTTTAAATTAAATAATAATATTCTATTATTATAATATTTCGGGCCAAATAATAAGATGAAGAAAAATGAAGTTCAAATTGAAAAGACCCATGAGAAATTTTTAATTTAAATTAAAATATTTTAATCTTTGATTAAAATTTTAATTTAAATTAATAATGGAGGCAAAGGTTTTTAAATTTAATATTCAAAAACTAAATTTGAATTTTTAAATTCAAAAATAGGTCAACATGAGAAGTCAAAAGATAATGTGAATTTATATAGGAAATGATTTCCATTTCCTAAAGTGAAAAAAACACACCTTCAAATGCAAGAAAAGAGAATATCAAGCATTGCATACAAGAAGAAGATAAATTGCATTTCAAAGAGCTTTGAGGGAAATGAGGCAATAAAGACCATGAAGTGATTTGACATCCCACCAACAATGGTAGCGTAGGCAAAAATTGGGAGAGTTCTAAAGCTTGCGTGGAGTATATTGTGGTTTGATCCATGCTATCAACATTTTACATGAGGAAGAGGCCTTCGTTTGATTTGCTCAAAAATTTTCGTGTGGCAATATTTTTGGGATAGCGTGCACTATTTGTCTCATGTAGGCACGCATCCCACTTGGTGGTCTAGCTTGGAGCTAGGGTTTTGAGAGTGCAAGGTCACTTTGTCGAATCTGTCGAAGACCATTTTTATGGGCAAAAAAAATTAAAGGTATGCCATTCAATTTTATTTTCCAAGGTGTTGAAAATTAAAAGTGCTTTGAGATTGTTGTGAGTGCTAAGTGTTTAGGGGAGTTATAAGGTAAAGATAAATTTAAAATATTTTATTTTGATTTTTGGTGATTGCAACTTGTTTTATAAAGTGTTTTATTATGGTGAAATTATATTGTGAGTTTGGAGATTATAAGGTATACAAAAGTATTTGATATTTTGTATGAAAAATAATTTTTTGAGAAAATTATTTTGTGGAGATCTTGAGATAGGTTGTGGTAGCCTAACCCTAGTGTTGGCAAAGAAAATTTTACTATGGTTAAGATAGGATTTGAAGCTATATCTCCATAAAAATAAAAGGTATGGGTACATCTGAAGAACACAAGCTTATACTGAGAGGAGGGTGAACAGTACAAGACCAATTTTTACTTTTCTTTTCAAATCAATATTATGTAGTGTACAAATAGCAGTATCAATAGTAGTAATTAAAGCAATGCACAAAACATCATACACAATAGAAACATAAATTTAATGTGGTTCACCCAATGTGGGCTACCTTCACAGAGAAAATATTTCTTCTAAATATTTCTCAAATAATATTTTGGGAATCCTTCTCAATTACAATGTTTATGGACCTTTGTCTAAAGGAGATGTCGATCCCCTAAATCTAGTTTGTGGATCTCTATCCACAAGAGAACTCCTTATAATCTGCTCTAGCTGGTGATCCTCTAGAATAAAATGCCTCCACTACACTGATTATGGATCTCTCTCCACTTGAAGACTCTTGTCCTCACTCAAAAGACCTATCCTCAATGTCTTGGTTGATAGATCTCTATCCACTGGAGGCTCTATCCTCTCTGATCTATCACCTCCAAAGCTCTACTCAATAGGTTCACTCAGAACCTTCTCAAATATTCTCAACAGGTCAACTTGAAACCTACTCAAATATTCTCAATAGGTCCACTTAGAACCTTCTCAAATCTACTCAACAGTTCCACTCAGAACCTTATCAAATATGCTTAATAGGTCCACTTAGAACTTGCTCAAATATTTTCAATAGATCCACTCAGAACCTACTCAAATATGCTCAACAAGTCCACTCAGAACCTGCTCAAATTTTTTCAACTGGTCCACTCAGAACCTGCTCAAATCTACTCAATAGGTCCACTCAGAACCCACTCAAATATGCTCAACAGGTCCACTCAGAACCTACTCAAATTTGCTCAATAGGTCCACTTAGAACCTACTCAACAGGTCCACACAGAACCTGCTCAAATCTACTCAATAATTCCTCTCTAGGACTTGCTCAAATCTGCATTGCAAGCTTCCATAAAAGCTCAAAAAAAAATAGTCCACAAGCCTTCTCAAAGACTTACCTCAAATCAGCTTAACAAGTTCACACATAACTTCTCCAATCTCATAGAATCATAAAGAGAATTGTTAGAGACTCAATATTTTCTATACTCAATTCTCAATCACTTTCTCAAATCAATATCATAGAAGCATAAAAATAATTGTTAGAGACTCAATATGTTCTATACTCAATACTCAATCACTTTATCAACTCAATCTCATAGAAGCATAAAGAGAATTTTTAGAGACTCAATATATTCTATACTCAATGCTCAATCACTTTCTCAACTCAATCTCATAGAAGCATAAAGAGAATTATTAGAGACTCAATATGTTCTATACTCAATACTCAATACTCAATCACTTTCTCAACTCAATATCATAGAAGCATAAAGATAATTGTTAGAGACTCAATATGTTCTATTCTCAAAGCTCAATATCAACTCAAATCATAATATAGAATAGTTTGTTTTATGGAACTTGAAAAACCACTACATGCATCCACTTGACTAGGCTCAATCAAATCTACTCAACCAATCACTTCAAGAAACAACCCTTTCTCACAAACCCTAGTCCAAGCATGTATCTCCCAACTCAAAATATTTCCAAAAATGCTCAACAAAAAATATCACATAACAATGATACGCATATTCTTTTATAATTCAAGTTCAAGTTCTTTGCATAACCCATTGGCTTCAACAATAATGCTAATAAAATAAGGTTTTAATCACAACTCTCAATTCAGAAAACCTTGAAGCATAAACTCAAAGTACTTCACTCAACCAATGGTGTAAACAAAAATGCTTATCAAACAAGGTTTAATCACAAATCTCAATCTAGAATACCTTGAAGCATATACTCAAAGTACGTCATTCATCCAATGGTCTAAACAAAATTGCTTATCAAACAAGGTTTAATCACAACTCTCAATCCAGAAAACCTTGAAGAATTAACTCAAGCACTGTTTAAAAGGAAACCCTAACAAAATCCTTTTCACTCCAAACTTAATTTTCAATCAATCCAATCACCTAACTCAACAAAGAATAATTTTTCCCATACCTTTTCTTGAAGAGTAGTTGCCCTTACAAATCTGCCACACTCACAATTACTTCTTTAACAAACTCAATAAGGATTAGACGATAATTTTTATATCATAAAAATAATATCACAATTACACCTTATCACTCTAAATTAAACAATAAACAATATCCTCACAATAATGACAAAACCCTTTATTCAAAATGACATACAATCCACAAAGTCTTAACCTTTCAATATTCCAAAATAGCAAAATTTAAGACTTGAAAATAAAACAAAATTCTCCTTATAACTCCTAATGGTATTTCTCAACTACTAAACCGTTATCACAATTCAAGGACTTCAACCACCAAATACCTTATACCTCCAACTTAGGTATTAATAAAATAAAACATAAAAATGTACCTTTGCCTTTGGAGAGTTTCGAACTCTCAACGCAACCCACACAAACATATTTTCCCATGGTGCAAACCACCACATGAGCTACAATCTCGTTGGGAAGGAATAAGCACCACGTGCTTCAACACACCTTCCTTACCTTGCAAAATGTATGCGCCTAACGATTGGTGCCTTCAACACGTCCACCAAAATCTTCCATGGGATTCGAACACTATCCACCATGCACACCAAAACGTAATCTTGCAGCTCACTTGCCACTAGGTCAAGGTGCCTTGTTGGCTTCCAACTAATCAATGTGCTTGCTTTTGTTTCCTTTCGTCGTTGATTCAAACACGAATTTTTCAATTCTATCTCACGAGCTCCACATTTAATTTGTATGGTTTCTCTTTCCAATTTGAGCAAGGATAATTCGGAAATCAA
Source organism: Wollemia nobilis (assembly GCA_028583015.1). Taxonomy (NCBI): domain Eukaryota; kingdom Viridiplantae; phylum Streptophyta; class Pinopsida; order Araucariales; family Araucariaceae; genus Wollemia; species Wollemia nobilis. The sequence goes on from JAQPPZ010003276.1 coordinate 3,261,513, forward strand.
CTTTGGGCATGATATTTATATGCATTTTTGCTAAATAAAAAATTTTGGTGCTTCCCTTTGGCTTCTATGATGTCAACGGAAATAAACTTTGACTTGTTTAAAAACTTTAAATCCAACCTTTGGATTTATTAAAATATTCTTTGGTCTTAAACCTTTAAACCCAACCTTTGGGTTTATTAAGATATTTTTAGACTTTATAAACCCACTTTTGCAATATAAAATATGGTAATGAAAATTACAAATATTTTATTTTGGGTTTTCACCATGGCACTTATAACCATTATAATATTTCACCTTTGATAAAGTACCTTTTAATATTTATTTATAAAATTTAAATTCATCTTGAATTTAAATAATTTATAAAATAAATATTATAACTCCTTTTTAACTTCTGTCTTTTGCACTGTTTCACTCGAAATTTTGCCTTCTTGCTGAATATCAAATGACCATATTTTTCTTCTTAATTTCATACTAAAATATTTGGTATTGATGATGACTCCATATGGTGGCATCAATGGTGACATCAATGACAACTTTGACTTAGGGACTCAAAATGTCCAACAATCTTCCCCTTTGTCATTGATGGCAACCCATATCCTTTTACTGAAACTTGAGCTTTCTTTCTCTTCTGATCCCCCTAGGATATTGCTCCCCTGGCTTCTCTCAAATATCAAATCTCTCCTTATATCAAATCTCTCCCCAATATACACAAATCTCTCCCCCTTTGACATTAATGGCAAAGGGTTACCTTTGGGGCTCGGGGCTAAGAATGATCCTCTTAGCTTAGCCCCTTCCCCACCTCCATATGAGGTGGTTAATTCTGGGGTGGGAGTATTTCTATTCCCCGAAAGCACTGTTCTTTACCTTTATATTTTTCTCTTTTTTTGAGTTTTTTGAATCCTCTGACTGTTTCTTTCCAAGTCATCATCCCTATTCCCGTAATCATTCCTGTTCCTATTCCTATTATTTTTCTCATCCATGTTCTTGTTCCTATTATTATTCCTATTCTTATCCATGTTCCTATTCCTGTTCATGTTCCTTTTCCTGTTCATATTCCTATTCCTGTTCATGTTTCTATTTCTGTTCATATTCGTGTTCATGTTCATGCCTATTTTTGGAATATTTGCTCTACACCATCTTGTTGTGTGACCATCATTATTGCACTTATAAAACTTAATGTTATTATTCCTTGGAGGTGCAACTGTCTTAGGATTTCTCCTAGTGAATCCATATCCTCTTCTGTCATTAATATTGCAATTAATTACCTTATGACCAAACTCATTACATGAATAACAAACCCTTGGAAAAGCTTTCCTTTTCCATATTCTTATCTTTCATGTGTTCTACACTGTGAAGCCATGTGCCCAAACTTGTGACATGAAAAAATATTCCATTGCAGCTTCCTTGTCTTGACCTCATTGGTCTCTTGTTCTGATTTTTGTTCCATATGTATCTTCTTTGTGCATTATTCCTATATTTGTTGAACTCTTTGTTGTCCAACTCATCCTATGATGTCTCACTCCCACTTACACTGTCTTCTTATGATGTATTTTATTCTAAAGTTTCTTATTCTTCAAGACTGTAAGTAGACTCTTCTTCCATTTTATTTTGAACATGTTTAGAACTAAGACATGTCTTGTTTGTTTCTCTTCTTTGCATATTGAATATTTTATCCACACTCTTTGCACTATTTAAATACTTGTATAGCTTATTCTTGGATTCTTCTACATCTTCCTTTAGTAGAGCCACTTCTTGTGCTAGCTTATCACATTCTAAGATCTTTTCTTCTAACTTATCTTTGAACTTGTTTGTCTTAGCCTTTGATTTTTCTAAATCCTCTATGAGCAATAATATTTCTTCATCACATTCTTGAAATTGAATTTCAAGCTTAGAGTGTTGCTTTATTACCTTTTTTATAGTGTCAAGGGCATAGATAAGTTCTCCCTTGAGATCATAACCATTCTCTGCTGAATAAACCTCTATTTTTTTGCCTTTGTCCATATCATTTCTTTCTTTTGGCTTATCTTTTATAGGATCACTAACTTCTTCTTCTAATGCCATAAGAGTATTTTCATCTAGTCTATCAAGTGCATGTTCAAAATAATCATCACTGAAACTATAACCATCCCTTGTACAATCATATTCAAGATGTCCAAATTTACCACATCTAAAACACTTGAGAATAACTTGAGTCCTTTTCTTAACTGGATATTTCTCTTCAACCATAAATAGGACTTCATCTCTATCATTGTCTAATATACTAGAATCACTATCATTTGAGTACTTACTTGCATTATCCGCATTGTAGCTTCTCTTTTGCCTTTGGAAAAACTTCTTTCCTTGTATGTTTTTTCCATCCTTGCTTTTCTTCTGGTATTTGTGTCTTTCTGATTCCTTGTACCTATGATCCTATTTTTCTTCATCATTGTTGCTCTTTGGATATTTGCACTCTGTTGCATAATATCCATACTTTCCACAATTAAAACACTTAATAGATATTAGATCTATGGGTCTTCTAGAACCTTTTATCTATTCTATCATAATTTGCTTCTTCATCATTGGAAGACTCACTACTTTATTTTGACTTCTTAACCTTTATATTTTTGTTCAATTTGAATGTAGCTTATTTTGGAGGAATAGGATCTTTTTTTCTTATCTCAAAAGTTGTAAGCATGCCAAGCAAATCATTTCTTATTAGAATATCACTATTAATTGATGTTTCTATAGCAGATACCTTTTCACTATACCTTTTTGGAAGAGTTCTCAAGATCTTATCATAAGAATTAGATTCATCAATATTTATTCCAAGACCTTTCATCTCATGTATAAGTTCATCAACCTTGCTGAGATAGTCATGAATGTTTTCATCATCCCTATCCTTTGAATTTTTTTATTTTAGCTTTCCTGACACTTTTATCTCCTTCATATATGGTATGCAATAGTTCCCACATATCTTTTGATGTTTTACAATCCATAACCTTCATAGATTCTGATATTCGTAATCCTTTTATAATTGCATTCATAGCTCTTGAATTTGCATGCATTAGAATATTACCTTCCTTATCTATAGGAGGATTGATTACTGAATCATATCAAAATTCCACTACATCACAAACTTCTTTTCCAAGTGCCATCAGGTGAAATCTCATTAACACACACCAATACAAGAAGTCACTTCCATCAGATACTGGTACTACATTATTTATGGACCCGTCCTTTTGATCCATTATTTTCTTAGATCAATTTTACTTCAAGTTATCAAACTCTTCGAAAGGAACCCACTCTGATACAAATTAAATAACACAAGCTTATATTGAGATGGGGGTGAACAGTATAAGACCAATTTTTACTTTTCTTTTCAAATAAATATTATGTAGTGTATAGATAGTGGTAACAATAGTAGTAATCAAAGCAATGCACAAAACACCATACATAATAGGGACATAAATTTAATGTGGTTCACCCAATGTGGGTTACCTCCACAAAGAAAATATTTCTTCTAAATATTTCTCAAATAATATTTTAGGAATTCTTCCCAATTACAATGTTTATGGACCGCTTTCCAAAGGATATGTTGATCCCCTAAACATGGTTTGTGGATCTCTATCCATAGGAGAACTCCTTCTCCTCTACTCTGGCTAGTGATCCTCTAGAAGACACTACCTCCACTACATTGACTATGGATCTATCTCCAATTTAAAACTCTTATCCTCACTCAGAAGACTTGTACTCAATGTCCTAGCTTATGGATATCTATCCATTGGAGACTCTATCCTCTCTAATTTGTCACCTCCAAATATCTTCTCAATAGGTCCACTTAGAACCTGCTCAAATATTCTCAATAGATCCACTATGAACATTCTCAAATTTTCTCAACAGGTCCACTAAGAACCTTCTCAAATCTGCTCAATAGGTCCACTTAGAACCTACTCAAATATACTCAATAGGTTCACCTAGAACCTCCTCAAATCTACTAAATAGGTCCACTCAGAACCTGCTCAAATCTGCTCAATAGGTCCACTCATAACCTGCTCAAATCTGCTCAACAGGTCCACTCACAACTTGCTCAAATCTGCTCAACAAGTCCACTCACAACCTACTCAAATCTACTCAATAGGTCCACTTAGAACCTACTCAAATCTACTCAATAGGTCCACTCAGAACCTGCTCAAATCTGCTCAATAGGTCCATAGAATCTGCTCAAATCTGCTCAAAAATTTCTCTCTAGGACTTGCTCAAATCTGCATTGCAAGCTTCCACAAAAGCTCACACAAAAATAGTCCACAAGCCTTCTCAAAGACTTACCTCAAATCAGCTTAACAAGTCCACACAGAACTTGTCCAATCTCATAGAAGCATAAAGAGAATTGTTAGAGACTCAATATGTTCTATACTCAATGCTCAATCACTTTCTCAACTCAATCTCATAGAAGCATAAAGAGAATTGTTAGAGACTCAATATGTTCTATACTCAATACTCAATCACTTTCTCAACTCAATCTCATAGAAGCATAAAGAGAATTTTTAGAGACTCAATATGTTCTATACTCAATACTCAATCACTTTCTCAATTCAATCTCATAGAAGCATAAAGAGAATTGTTAGAGACTCAATATGTTCTATACTCAATAATCAATCACTTTCTCAACTCAATCTCATAGAAGCATAAAGAGAATTTTTAGAGACTCAATATGTTCTATACTCAATGCTCAATCACTTTCTCAACTCAATATCATAGAAGCATAAAGAGAATTTTTAGGGACTCAATATGTTCTATACTCAATACTCAATCACTTTCTCAACTCAATATCATAGAAGCATAAATATAATTGTTAGAGACTCAATATGTTCTATTCTCAAAGCTCAATCTCAAATAAATCAGAATATAGAATAGTTTTTTTTATGGAACTTGAACAACCACTACATGCATCCACTTGACTAGGCTCAATCAACTCTATCCAACCAATCACTTCAAGAAAAAAATCTTTCTCACAAACCTTAGTCCAAGAATTTATCTCCCAAATCAAAATATTTTCAACAATGCTCAACAAAAAATATCACATAACAATGATACTCATGTTATTTTCTAATTCAAGTTCAAGTTCTTCGCATAACCCATTGGCTTAAACAACAATGCTAATAAAACAAGATTTTAATCACAACTATCAATTCAAAAAACCTTGAAGCATAAAATCAAAGTACTTCACTCAACCAATGGTCTAAACAACAATGCTTATCAAACAAGGTTTAATCACAACTCTCAATCCATAAAACCTTGAAGCATAAACTCAAAGTACTTCATTCATCCAATGGTCTAAACAACAATGCTTATCAAACAAGGTTTAATCACAACTCTCAATCCAAAAAACCTTGAAGTATTAACTAAACCACTTTTGAAAAGGAAACCCTAATCAAATCCTTTTCAATCCAAACTTAATTTTCAATCAATCCAATCACCCAACTCAACAAATATGAATTTTGCCCATATATTTTCTTGAAGAGTAGTTTCCCTTACAAATATACCACACTCACAATTACTTCTTTGACAAACTCAATAAGGATTGGAGGATAATTTTTATATCACAAAAATAATATCACAAAATTACACCTTATCACTCCAACTTAAACAATAAACAACATCCTCACAATAATTACAAAACTCTTTATTCAAAATGACATACAACCCACAAATTCTTAACCTTTCAATATTCCACAATAGAAAAATTTAAGACTTGAAAATAAAAATAGAATTCTCCTTATAACTCCTAATGGTATTTCTCAACTACCAATCTTTATCACAATGACTTCAACCACCAAATACCTTATACCTCCAACTTAGGTATTAATAAAATAAAACATAAAAATTTACCTTTACCTTTGGAGAGTTTCGAACTCTCAATGCAACCCACACAAATATCTTTGCCCATGGAGCAAAACACCACACAAGCTAAAAGCTCATTGGGAAGGAAGAAGCACCACATGCTTCAACACACCTTCCTTGTCTTGCAAAACATATGCGCCTAACGATTGGCACCTTCAACACATCCACCAAAATATTCCACGGGATTTGAACACTATCCACCATGCACACCAAAATGTAAGCTTGCAGCCCACTTGCCACTAGGCCAAGGTGCCTTGTTGGCTTCCAACTAATCAACGCACTTGTTTTTGTTTCCTTTAGCCATCAAGTCAAACACAAATTTCACAATTCTATCTCACGAGCTCTGTATTTAATTCGTATGCTTTCTCTTTCGAATTCAAGCAAGGATAATTCAGAAATCAAATTTGGGCATGGTATTTATATGCATTTCCACTAAATCAAAAATGTTAGCACTTCCATTTGGCTTCTATGACATCAACGAAAATAAACTATAGACACCTAAAATGCGTCATGTTGTGGGTGACTACTCATATGGACATGCTACAAGACCATATGAAAGATCTTGGATAGACTCCAAGATAGAGCAGTGGTTCTAACCACTCAATTTGGGCTCCTTGGCCTAATCATTCTGAATTGCAATCCAGCTAAACTATGGCTGAGACCTACGGTTTGCATTATAGACCATAGCTATGACCTATGGTCTTAACTAAAGTTTAGTTGGCCTTCAATCTAAGCCAAATCAGTTGAAATGGCCATTGGATCTAAAATAAGGTGATTAGAAGGTGAAAGCTTCTATTCCAACTATCCTAACCACCCCTTCTTGATATTGGATTCTCCAGGAAGCCACCCCTAGCCCTAGGACATCTTATAAGTACCCCTCATAATTAGGGTAAACTATCAAAGCATATAGAGGATTTTGATAGTGAAAAACTATCGAAATACGATCGGAGAGAGCATTGGAGATTTGAGCAATGGATCTCTGTCGAATTGTACACTCAGCCGAGTATACTAAGAGAGAGTTGTTGCACTTATCCCCTATCTACTTACCAATATTCATAATGAATTGCATTATGGATGCCCTAGGAGTCTAGGAGAGCCAAGAAACATAAATCTGGGTGAACGAAGGCCCATTACAGTTATTTGACCACCAAATCTATCAGAAGGACATTGAAGGCAATCCTTGAACTTAAATTGGATAAGGAGGTGAATCCCACTACCCTCGGAATTGAGGGTAATCCTATTAGATTGCTAATCATGGCTGTCAACCATAGTTTACAGTTTAGACCATGCACCAGAGCTACGGTTTGTAGCAGAGGTATAACCGCCTTCCTAATTTCATTTCTGTCTGGTTAATTATGTTAGATTAGTTGTTTGTATGGTTAAAATACATTTTATAAGACTTCTGACCGTAGATTTAGGTTAGTATAGATTTTTTATGTTTATTTCTCAATTAGGATATTAATAAGTTCTTTATGCACTTTCATTCATTATTTCATATATCTGATCCATGCATAGAGTAGTTGTTGTCTTTCTTTATGCTATTGTATGAATATTGATTCGATTTGCATAGTTTAGCAGCTTTCTTTATGCTTTCTTGATTATGCATGTTAATGGTGTCATTATGCATTTTACCTAAAAGGGCCTCATAATGAGAGGTTGCCTATATTTTTGAAATTCTTGTTGTTTCTTGACCACGGGGAACAGTTCCAAAGGAGAGTAAACCATCAAATTCCTTCCCCGTTGTGAAGAAGAGGGCACCTCCACCCTAGAGTAGTTAGTGCCATTCTGAGAGGTATTTGGAAATCACACCTACCCTTAAGAGGGAAAACAATTGAGCACTCCTATTGTAATATTGTATCAAAATGAATATCCCTAAGAGGGATGTACTTGTAATTGGATTTTAACTTTGAATATAATGGAATAAAGTGTTTCCTTTCTTGCTTCATTTTTTGTCAATTTCATTTACTTGTATGCATATTATATATTTACCATTTATTGCAATAGGATCTGCAATCAGGTGTGACCCTTTCTGGTGGTTATTGAGGTGATCATGGTGGGACCCATATTTTTAGGATCTGACTATGTTTTTTTGGCTTTTGTAGTTGTGGGTATAGACTACAACTATCACTTGTGGCCCAACAACTAAACTACAAGTACAAGGCATGGTTCAGAGTCAGAACCGCAAGTCGGACCTATGGTTTTCTGTTGAAAACATAGACAAACAATTCCAAACATTACAAGACATGAGGTAGGTCCTTTTTCCAGCCCTCTGTCACTTTTTTGTGTTCTATGTTTTTATAGTAGTTAAATTTCAAATGCAAATTAGAAAAGCAACTAAAATAAAATGGTAAATAAATTGTCCTAGTTTGCTTTTTGTATTCTTGCTTTCACTAGAAAGGCACTGCTAGGAACAAAGAACCTCTGATTGCAGTCCACCCTAAGCTACAACGTGCTTGATAAATATTTGTTGATGGTTTGCATGTGTGAGGCCTGATTAGTGGATATCTAGCATCGTAATGTACATAGTCCTAAAGAGCATCTAGAGTAGCTTGCATTTTCTAAATCTAAAATGTCTTTCATTTGCATAGCATTTAAAAAATGAGCATGTGTGCTATATGATGCATTTCTTTTATGTACATTAAAAATAACCACACACACCATGAAACACTTAAACACTAGTGAGTTGGGCTTGGCATCCAACCACTAGTAGGGTTCAATGACGATGGGTGTAACTTTCATCCATTGGCCCCAATCCTACGAACCCTTGATATATAGAACAATATTGAATCCAAGAACCATCCGTAGCCTAGAAAATTTTCATGTACTCCTCTTAAGAGGGTATAATACTAATTGGGTGAGATTGGGTGAGGATCTGGCAGGACCTCTGCTCCTTGTCCGGGTGTGGGATTCATTACCACACATGGGAGATTTACGCGACTTGGAGTTCATAGCCAATTTGTCGAGCTACAAGCATACAAGTGAAATCCATTAAACCAAGAATAAAATCCAACAAGTTTTACAAAAATATGATAAGAGTTTCTACAACTGATACAACACATATTGAAAACATAGCAAATAGTTTAGGGCTCAACTTTTAAAATATAAATGAGATAATCACATTGTTTACTTTGTGTGCTTCTTTATTGCTTAATTCATCAAGATAAGGTCTTTCTTAAGGCCACAATTTTTAGTAAGAGAGGGAACCTCTCGAATCTTGTTTAGTCGGTTCATAATGACGACTAGGCATGATAGAGCTCAATCACGAGCTAATGAGTCAAAGAGTTCATGGAGGGGATCTAAACACTCCCGATGTTCTCTTGAGGATCTTTCGAACCTCGTACACCTCCTTGCTAGGCATCACACTCATTGTGCATCTGAGTATCCAATCCTCCAAGCATGACCTTTTGAGAGTCATCGAGATCTCCCTTCATCATGCATGGGGTTCACCCATACAGATCATGGGGTTTCTTCACATTTGGTGAGAACCCAAGTCCCTAGGTCTCCATCTAGGGAAATACAGAGTTGTGGATTGTATTCCATGAGTCATTCTTATAGGGATTTTGAGTCTCATGTAGCCCATGAGAGGCACCTACTCCAAGATCAATTGGAGGAGGCATGCTGTCAACGTAAGTGCCTAGAGCATGAGTCCACAGAAAGAAAGAGAATGCATCAACAAAGGTTGGATGAAGTCCAACATTATGAAGAAAGGATTTATCAACAAAGAGCATGTGAAGAGCAATCATGTGAGATAATTACAAAAAAGAAGCTCATACCTAGAGTGTTCAGGCAATAAGTCAATGCGACACACCTAGTGCATTGTCAAGAATTACCACTTAACCAAGTAGATAGTCATTCTTCTAGATATATAGGCATGCCTAGGGTTATCGAATAGCAACCAAAAGAGACATCTAGGGATATCATGTGTAAGCATGAGGTCAAGAGTAGTCAAGTCTAACAGGTGAGCAATGTCAATGCTTGAAAGTCATCACAATCCTTGGGGTATATACAGTCTATTCTACCATATAAGGAACCTGCGATTTCTTTCCATAAATATGAAGTCAAAACTATCCCTGTTAGGGAATCTAATCCTCCATTGCATATCATAGTGAGGATACAATAGATTGTGTATAAGCGAGTATTGATATATATAGGATCATCGATTAATATCATTACCACCTCAGCATTCAAACATCTCAAAATTCCACTTTCACACATCAAGGAAATAAATTTCATATTGCAAGCCTTTAATGATGTGGAATCCCCTAAAATAGGTACAATAGTCCTCCCCATTGAGGTGGGATAGAATATTATTCCTACATTGTGCTACGTTTTAGAGGGATCAAGACAATATAATTTGCAACTTGGAAAACTGTGGATAAGAGCCATGGAGTGCATACCATCAATAGTGCATCAATGCATTAAGTACACTCATGGGGGTGAAGTTCATGTAGTTGAAGGGGACCCATATCCCTTCAAGTATTATAAGCCTGAAGATAATCCATAGGAACCAAGTGAGGCACCTATGCATCTACAAGCCCAATTGGATGAGCCTGTATCACCCAAATTTTTTGCACCCTTACCTTCAGGCTAAAGGATCCATGCCCGAAAGGGGGATGTGAGAAGGATGGGACAATACCTCGGACGGAGAGGCCCTTTGAAGGTCATGCCTCTCAGGGGAGGGGTATAAGGGTGAATTTTTGATGGATGGTGGGGTTCACCAGGAAACTTTGAGTGGTAGTTTCCATGCCTAGGTTGAGAATGTGTTTGATGTGTTCATTTTATATTCAATCATTCATATTCCTAGGTTGGCCAAAATGAATCTAAGCTATTCTATATGAAATTTTGGATTTATATGCAGACAACAAACATGAATGAATCTTAAATATAGAGACTATGTGAAATGGAAAGTAATACACCTGATTCCTGATGTTTGGTGTAGATTCTAAAGCTTGTAGGAGTCCAGATCATCCCGGATATGACAGGATCATCTGTAATTATATAGAATCATCCCAAATCACAGGCGATCATCTAAGATCATACAAGATCATTGGCAACCTGATGAATTCATTAGACGAATTCGTTAGAAACCTGCAATCATGGAAACAGACACCAAAAACCGAAAATGCAATTGCAAGAATGATGCAAAATGATATAAATAACAATATAGATGCTTAAATAATGAATCTAGATGGCATATCAAATGGGATGCATTGTTTTAATAACTCATTTTAAGTTTTATCATACAAATATGCTAAATGAGGTGAACTCCAAGATGCATAATAGAAATAAATCGATCTAATGCATAATTAAATACGAGAGAAAGGTAGAAAATGCAAATTCGAGGCTCTAGTTACCCCCAATCTGGACTGTAGTCGAAATCATCTACAATCGTATGAGATCATTGTCGATCTCGTCAGGATCGTCCAAAATCGTGTTGGATCGCCTGCAATAATCCGAGCTTCCTTCGACTGAAACACAGTAAAATCCTACAATAAAACCTGCAAATATAAATGCAAATGATAGGGGCGAGGATGTTCTAATACAACATAAAACTAGAGTTGCAGGGAAATTATTAGCTAAGGGGATAAACTGGAAAAATCCCAAGTTTATATAGGATTAGGGGGAGGTTATGATGTTGGGGATCATCCCAATCTAGGAGATCTCCAACGTAGGAATCTCCAACCGCACAGACACGCTTCTACCCGAGTTGGAGAGGTTGTTGAAACAGAATCTAATTATGAAAATTTGGTTTTGAGACAAAATCATCTGGAAGTTCTGTCCTAGATGAATTCGTTCGATCTGGGATGATATCATTATATCGATGATGATATCATCCAACGGTCAAAACAAATTCAAAAAAGGTGCAAAAAATGAGGTGAGCGATTAACGGGCGGTTTTAGGATTAAAATTAATTTTTTTTATCTTTTTATTGATGGTTTAACTGCGTCAATTTTAGGGTGCTACATTTTGGCCCCTCTTTAGAAAATTTTCTGAAGAAAATGCGTTAAAGACGAGTTCTTCATGCTTTATGAGAAAGCAAAAATTTATTCAATTTTTTAGACAATGATTCTAGGTCGAATCGTACAACTGCTTGCTATGGTGCCCCCTCCGAGTTTTTACCCAAATCGAACATTTGAGGTAAAGACGCGAAAAAGCAAAATTAAAAAAAAAAAGTTGTTTTTAAATAAAATTAAGAAAAATAGGGTAAAACCCTAATTCATTTTTACTGTTCACTTTCACTGTTTCAGAGCTCTACAGGTGAAATGGTGGAAACAACACACAGATCGATAGAGGTCCGACGTGGGTTGCGGGTAAGGTTCTAAACTTGATACATTATATTTTTAACTTGATTTTTTTAATTTTTTAATTGAATTTTGATTGTTTTTTGGTGTCGTAGCCATTTTTAGGCTATCGACGACCGCGAGATGAAATCATCCCAATTCTGCCGAAATCGTCCCTATATCGCCGATTTCATCTGAGGACGAAATCGAATAAATAGGGGCAATCCCGTTCAATAAGGGACAATTCCCAAATTGATGAATTAGAGATGATTTTGTCCTATTAAGGATGATTTTGCCAAATTTGGTACGATATCGTCTAATACTGGGCGATATCATTTTTTTTTATGAAATGAAATTAAGTTTAATCGATTTTAAATATTATGTACTAATGATTATTATTAAATGATTAAATACATGGGCAATTTATGACTCCTTAGGCCAATCAGGGCCATGCTATGATGCGACTGTGCACGGATCTGATCTTCACCTTGGAGAAGGGCAAAGTGAACATCGAGGCATTGAGGCAAATGCCTGGAGCATCTCGATTAACCTAGTTTTTGGTAGGGGTGGTGGGTAGCCTACTTCTATGCCACCAAAGCAGATGCAGGTTATCATGGCTCCTCTCAGATGTGGTCTATGACATGAGAGACCATAGCTATAGGTTTTCTTGGGGTAGTTTTGTACTATGTCGCTTGTATAGGATCCTCTACGGGGTCATATACAAGGGAGGTCAATGTTTGGAACTGACATCATTACTATAGGTTTGGTGCTAGGAGCACATTGCGATACGGAGGCCAGTAGGGCTTCCACTGACAAGGGTTGACCAGGAGAGATCTTGGGTTTTCTATTGGTGGCTCCAGAGAGGGTCACAATGACGGATAGATCTGATGATGTCTCGAAGGTTGCTAGATGACCTCATCCTAGATAAGATCACCTAGAGGCCGTGGAGAGAGCATCCAGGGTGGGGAGAGGATGGACAGGAGATGGCTCGCATCAAGTGAGTCTACTGGTTGAGGATGGAGCAAGGAGAGGTAAAGCTCCACCGCTACGACTGAGTTTTGAGGCAGTTCGGTCTACAATAGGAGATCCCTTCTCTCAGGGATTATAAGTACTCTCAGACTGTCTGGAATAACACTACATTGAGCGGGGCTCCAGAAATGCAGTGGTTCTAGAGTCAGGATGTTGATGATGCCCCCATTTAGCCAATGGATGGGGACAACATTAGGGTGGCATACGGATATGATGCCTGGTATGCAGGCATCCACCCTCCTTGGATGACGAGGGCACAGGGTCCGATGCATGCTATTGTGCAGCAGATAGGGAGGCAACACTAGGATGCCATTGATGCAATGAGGAGTCACAGAGGGAGGGATCAGCTATGGCCTCCTCAAGAGAGATGTCGAAGAGTGCCATAGGCTCCAGAGATACCGTAGCAGCAAGAGAGGAGGGATGATGGGCTCCCTTCTCAGCAAATGGAGATGCCACCATCGCCTGATAAGGGCAAGGGTATGAAGGTGGGGGAGAGCAATGAGATGGCAGATCTCTGAGTGAAGAATGCCCACTTACGAGATCAGGTGTAGATGCTACAAGATGAGGCTACAGGACTTAGGGCTCAAAGCGAAGGGGTGAGCATGTGGGAGTTGGCATGAGCTATTGCTCAGACCGCATTCTATCAAGGAGTATACTTCCAACTAGTTCTAGAGGGCCAAAGGCTATAGCTGCCAACCGACATTACAGAGCCGATCAGGATGGGGTCATCGAGGATATCCTCATGATTATTGTCGAGGACCCACAACACAGGATGGACTTCGATGGGACCACCTCTTCCACCTCAGGGTGAGAGAGGAGATGAAGCTGAGAGCTCGAGGGCTTCTCGAGACTAGTTGTATATTGACTGTAGACTGTATAGTTTTGAGAGGATTGAGTATGCTAGGGTATATATTGTGGCATACAAATCTATTTTGATATGATGTACATATATTTATTGATATATTTATATATATATATTCTTTTTGTGATATGACTTATGCATATGTTTTATGATGCTCTAATATTTTAATTGTTGATTGATTATTCATGTAATTATATCGTTGGTAATATTATAATTTTATGTCATGCCATAAATATTAAATGAACTAATCTGATGTAAACAAATTGGTTTTTGTGGTGTGATTTAATGAAAAAAATAAAGTGACTTCTAACAATAATTTCAAAGGACATTGTCGTTGTTACATGACCATTTCATGGAGTCACCGCTCGCTAGGTCATTAAGCTAATCCCAGTAGAGAAATATTGCTAAAAGTAAAAGGGTGCTTAAGAGAATTTCTTAAGACTTTTGTGTTGTGATGATGAAAAATGATGATGGTGATGATGATTTGTTTTCAGATGTCCATGAAAATATTATGCATGAAATATTAAAAATATGATTTTTGCTAGGCATAAATTTCCTAAGTGATAGAAATTTGAACAATTGCCTAGGAATTATACCATCATCGCAAAACTGAATGTTGACATAATAACATGAAATAGAAAAGGTTTTTGTTCTTTTTAAAGCATAATTGTGTAACATAATGATTTAAGCCATATGCTTTTATGGATTAAATAAATGGAAAATAAAGTTAAAATGATGATTTGCGCTAGGCATAGAATTTTTAGGGATAGACTTATACCATCATCGCAAAATGCAAAGAAGAAATTGATATAATAGTTTTATTGCATAATTGATTTTTGAGTTTAAGATAAACAAAAAATATAAGATAAGGACTTGCACTAGGCATACAATTCCAATTTAGTTTTTGAAACTATACCATCATTGCGAAAGTCGTAAATATATAAACATGGCTTTATAGATGTTCTCAAGTGAGAAAATCAAATTATTTCAGAAGATAGACATAAATATTTTAAATTATCTCAAAGATAAAATTTAGATTTATAAGGAACCCCATGTGCATATGTGAGTTCATTACCGATCTGGATCTATCATAATGATACAAAATCTCTCAAATACAAATGTGTGTGCAATTGTATTGTTCATTTACCGATTTTGAGCAAGATAATGTGATACAAGTAATTTGAATTAACCAAATGAGTGTTCATTGACCATGATTTATATGCATATAACCGTACCAAAATACTATGTAAGTCGGGTCATCAAGAGCTAGCTAATCCATGAGCAGACATAGGTATGTACAAAAGAAGGTCGCTAATGTAACAGACATATCACTACGCTAGGAGTTACCCAAGGCCAAGCGGGTTGGGCACAAACCACTTGTTATGGGGCTTACCTCATAGTTTTCGAATAATTGAGGATTCTAGGGATTCAAGCTCATTCACCCTTATTTTCTTTTCAAAGGGTAGGGGAATGGATTTATTGCTTTTTGCTTTTTCTTTTATTTTCTCTCTTTTGTTTTTTTTTTTGTATTTTTGCTTGATACTGAGAAAATGCTAAAATGGTACAAAATGCTACTGAAATAATGCTTCTTTTTCTCATGATTTTTTTTTTCTTCCTATACTAGGGATACTTGCTCGGATTGGCTATAGAGCAAGGGATTTTTATTCTGGGCAGGGGTGAGCTTGTCCTTTTGTCAATTCTCAAAGATTCTAGACCATGTGCATGATAGGATAGTAGGGGAAACTTTTCGCTCAAGAGACCACTTCTACTATGTAGCATTGTTTTGAATTTGCAATGAAATCATTTTAATGTGAAAAGGTATACTTGGTTTAAGTAAATAACAAGATCAGTTCTCTATGCTCAAAATTTTATTTAATTTAACTGTGGACTTTGATATAAGAGAGATTAATAATTATACCAAATAAGATCAAGATATTTATTCATGTGAGTGTGAAAGTGAGGGATTCCAAATAAATGCTAATTTATCCAAAAACAATTGAAAATATAACTGCAATACTTCAAGAATTGATAGGTACAAGAAATAAAAGATGCTTTGAAGATTTTGATGATTTTGATTCTGATTTATGAATTGAAAGAATACATAATATTACTATTTTTGAAATTTATATATGAATTTACTAAGAATAAGACAAGATGTACAATATATACAGTGATGAAATTACCAGAATTATGCGTAATAGCGCTTAAGATGCATAATTTTCATAGGTTCTTTAAGATCTTTACCATCTAAGGTAGCTAATATGTATGCTCCTAATCCAAATTTAGTAGTGATAATATATGGCCCAAGCCAGTTAGGTTCAAATTTACCTTTAAGGTCTTTAGTTGCATTAGTATTTTTTTTATTTTATTTTAAGATGAGGTCGTCGATCTCAAAGGATCGATGATGAACTTTCTTAAGATATGCTCATTTGAGCTTGTTATGGTAGGCTCGAAGATGCTCCAAAGCATTGATGCGCTTCTCATCTAGGAGTTCCAACTGACTAAATCTGCCAACACGATATTCATCTCCTACTTTAGTATCTTGAAGTAGCAGAGCCAAATAAGGAACTTCTAATTCAAAGGGAAAAATAACTTCAGTGCCATAAACCAAAACAAAAGGTGAAGTTCTCGTGGGAGTATGAACGCTAGTTCGATAAGCCCACAAAGCAGGATATAATTGAATGTGCCAATCTCAGCCATATTTATTGATCAGTCTTTTGAGGATTTTAATTAATGTTTTATTAGATGCTTCTGCTTGGCCATTACCCTGAGGATAATAGGGAGTGGACCAACGATGTTGAATTTTATATTTTTGACATAGTTTCTTTACATATTTATTTTTGAAACAAGTTCCATTGTCTGAGATGAGATTTGTAAGAATTTTGAACCTAAAAATAATTTGATTGAAAATAAATTTGGAAACTTGGGTTCCAGTGCAAGAATCTAAGGGCATAGCTTCAACCCACTTTGTAAAATACTTGGTGGTGGTTATAATGAATTTGTGTACATCAGATGATAAGGGGTTGATTTTTCCAATAATGTCTAAGCCCCATTTTGAAAAGGGCCAAGGAGATGAAATAGCCTGTAGTTCTTGTGCAAGCGCATGGACAAGGTCAACGTGTTTCTAGCACTTATCGCAATGGTGCACGTAATCATGTGCATCATTCTCCATGGTAGGCCAAAAATATCCTATTATAAGGATTTTCTTAGCAATGGCACTACCACTAAAGTATCCCCCACAAGATCCATCATGGGCTTCACTAAAAGCTGATCTAGACTCTTCTAGATTCAAACATCTCAGAAGGATACCTTCAAAAGATCTATATAAGGTATTGCCAATTATGATGAAGCGGCTTGCTCTTCTACGCAATAATTGGTGTTGGTTTCTATCAAAACCTTTAGGAAAGGTCCCATTTTGAAGAAAATTAAGGATATCGGTGTACCAAAGTTTAGGAGTAGTTTCATTTATTAGAAACATGTCCAAAAGTTCCAAGCATGATTTAATTGAAGTGGGTTCCTGGAGTTGACGAATAATGATGGTAGCATATTCGTCATCTAACTCCAAGGGTAAAAGAGATGCAGTTGCGGCCATGGCATCGGTCGCAAGATTGCTAGTTCGAGGAATAGCTTCCAAGGTAACTTGATCAAATAAATATATTAATTACAATACATATGCTTTCTTTGGGTGCAATTTATCATCTCTGGTCTGATAAACATTATTAATTTGATTTATAACAAGTTGAGAATCACCAAAAACTAATAGATTTTTAATTTTTAGTGCCATGGTAGCTCATAATCCAAGGATTAGAGCCTCATATTCAACAGTGTTATTAGTACAAGCAAACATTAATTTAAAGGATAGAGGTATGAGGTGTTTTTGTGGAGATATTAAAATAATACCTGCACTAGCCCCACTCATGCATCGAGTTCTGTCAAAGTATAAGGACAATTGCTCTGAATGATCTGCCTCTAGTCTAAGGCATTCGTTAGGAAACTCAATGACGAGGGGATGGGTGGATTCCAAGGGTGCAACAGCTAATTGATCTGCTATGATTTGACCCTTAACAGACTTATGTCCTATAAACATGAGTTCAAACTTGCTTAGCACAAGAACCCACTTTGTTGTATGACCAGATAAAGAAGGTCGACTCATGAGATACCGCAAGGGATCGGATTTAGCAATAACGTATGTTTTCTGACTGAGCATATAATGGTGTAGTTTTTGTGTAGAAAATACGACTGCTAGACATAACTTCTCTAATGTTGTGTAGCGGGTTTCATAACTAATTAATGTTCTGCTAATGTAATAATTAGCATGCTCATTCTTATCATCATCAAGTTGAGCTAACATAGCCCCTAAAGCAAAATCTGAAGCAAAAATATACAAGATAAATGGGCGATCAGGTCTAGGTGGAAAAATTACAGGTGGGTTAAGAAGGTATTGTTTGAGGAGTTCAAATGCTTCCTAAAATTCATTGTCCCAATGGAAAGAGACATCCTTCTTAAGAATCTTAAGAAAGGGTCCAGTTTTATCTGCTAGTTTATCGATGAAGCGACGAATGGCTTGAAGATTACCTTGTAGACTTCATAATTCAGATATATTTTTGGTTGTGGGCATATTAGTGATAGCCACAATCTTGAGAGGGTCAATTTTGATGCCACGTAAAGAAACTATAACCCCCAATAATTTACCGAACTTAACTTCGAATATACATTTGGCTAGATTCAATCGGATAAGGTATTCCCTTAACCGATTAAATACTTTTCTCAAGTCATCTAAATGGTCATCTTCTTCAGTAGAACGAGCTATAATGTCATCTACATAATCATGTAGTATATCATGCATCATATCATGAAATATATAAGTCATGGCTCGATAGGTTGCACCTACATTCTTTAAACCGAATGGCATCACTTTCCAACAAAAGGTCCCCCAAGGGGTAATAAAGGTTGTTTTAGTCTAATCTTCAGGAGCTATCTTGATCTGATTATAACCAAAAAAATCCATCCATTAAGGATATCATTCCACTCCCAGCAGTAAAATCAATGATCTGATCCATGTTGGGAAGGAGAAAATCATCTTTAGGGCATGCAATATTAATATCTCTAAAGTCTGTATAACCCCTAACCTTAGTAGCTTCTTTCTTAGTTATTGGAACTACATTCGAGATCCATTCAGCATAATCAATGGCTTGTATAAAAATAACATTTAGGATTTTTTCTAACTCTCCTTTGACTAGTACGACCACTTTAGGATGCATTTTCCTAATTTTCTATTTAACAGGTTTAGCATCCAGATGGACTATGAGGTGATGCATGACTACAGAAGGGTCTAAACCTAGCATATCTTCATATGTCCAAGCAAAGACATGTTCATATTCTTTATGAAATACAATGTATTTATCCTATTTTTCTTAACTCAATTATGATCCAATGTTGATTATGTGAGGGTTATCCTTGATTCCAATGTTAATTTTTATGACATTTTCTACTTCCATGTGTAGATCTCTCTCAAAATTAGGTGGGGTGGGTGAGACGCCCAATTCCTGTAATTCTTCCAAGGTTAGCTTGGATAATTTGTCTTGAGGAGTCATGGCCTCAAGCTAGGTTATAGTAGGTATAGAGCCATCAAAATAAAATCCATTGTGTAATAATTCCTCAATAGAGACATCATGGAAGATATCTCCCTCCAACTCATCGTTGGATTCAACGATCATCTCAGGATAAGCTATAGATAGCATATTACATGTGAATGGCTTATTCGTTAAACACAAAACATCGCATTCATCTAAATAATCTTTGTAACATATAATATGGTCATCATCCTCGAATGCTGACCCTTACTAGAAAATAGGCCCACACCACATCGGGCGAGCCATGGCTCTACATCAAAAGGTTCTTTCATACCATTCTAGAAAGGTCCCAAAACTTTCCCTTTATATCCCAATTTAAGCATTATAGGTTTGGCTTTGGTATACTCATTAGTAAAATAACATCGAGCATATCCATCATAATGAGTTCTGATGTTTCTAGGTATTCTACCCCAGTCATATCCCTTATAAATAAAGGCACAACTCCCAACTTGGTAAATACTTCCCATAGGCTATGGGAAGCCCAAGGTATGAGGAGATGGTGGCAAATTATTTAAAACAAGGGAATATTGCATAGAAACATTCGTTTCTTCTGATATAAGAATTTGAGATAGATTGGGTAAGAGCTCGTCAGTAAGAGCATAAGAGGTAGAAGGAAAATTCCCTATGTCTTCTGATGCAAAAAATATGACTTTGGTGGATATATATGGTGTAGAGGTGTCAATAGATGGGTCTATTATAGGTATAGAAGTTTTTTTTTTTTGTATTTACATGGTGGAATCGGTAGTTGCCACAAATCCGGGCAGGTTGTCCAACTTTTTTATGGCCACCACAGTATTCTGCGTTGTCCACCATGAAAGCTACCACCTAGATCTTCGTGCAGTTCGCCACTATAACCACCATGCCACAATCATTTTAAACCTTTTACGCTACTGAAAGCACCAGGAAAGGGACAAGCGTTCAGTCCGACAAGGCCCAAGATTTGAACCTAGGTATAGAAGTTATAGGAGTAGAACAAGAGACATTGGCTATGGGATTAGGATCTTTCTTAGGTCCTAATGCGGTTTTTCAGAAGATGTTTGAGCTATATGCGAAGGTGCATCTGATGGAGAAGAAGTAGATGACATTGTGGGTGTGATTTTCACACATTTAGATGGATAATGAGAATTAGGATGTGTGGATGACAGCGCGGGGCAAAATTGAACTCCAATGGGTTCTGCCAAAGCACACATATCAAAGGGTCATGGATCACCATGAATGGTAACCAACTGATTCTTAAATTTGAATTTAACACATTGATGTAAAGTTGAGGGAACAACTCACATCACGTTGATCCAAGGGCGACCCAAGAGTATATTGTACGATGCAAGGCAATGTACAATAAACACAGTCATATCCAAGGTTCTTGGACCAACTTGCAATGGAATGGTAATAACTCCACACGTTTCTTGTGTTTCGTCATTGAAAGCTTTTATAATCATATCAGTTCTTTTCATTTCATCACTTCTAAACCCAAATATTTGGTAGAAGTCAAAAGTGCAAATATTTAAAGATGAACCATTATCAATCAAAATTTGTTTGATTGCTACATCTCCAATTAAGGTGGTAATATATAAGGGGTTATCTTTGTGTAAACTATGTTGTGGTATGTCTCTATCCCGAAAGTCAATACAATCAACTTCACGAGTTATTATAGTATTGGCCATGTCTTGAGGGTGAATGTCTTATGGTACCATCATCTGGATTAATGTGAGTATTAATTCATCTCTATGTGTGGGAGAAGATCTTAAAAGGTCCAAAAGGGAAATTCTAGCTGTAATATTTGATAATTATTCATTAATATTATAGGGAGATTTAGGTTGAACATTAGGTGCATGATTCCCTTTATTAGGAACCTTCAAAACAAATGGATTTGATCCACCATTATGAATTTGATCTTGTTGAGAATTTTGAGCTTGTTGTCTAGTAACAGCTCCGATGGTGCCTACAATATTATTCTATGGATGATGAATGGGTCTTGGTATAGCATTTATATCTAACTCATTAGAAAGTAATTGGTGAGATGAGGGTCTAGTAGTGAATCTTCTTGGAAATGGCTCTTTTGGAACCATATGACTTATGATAGGGTGAATAGTATTTGATTCATCTTTAGAGCTATTCGATTGATTTGATGTGATTTCCATATCACTCTCAGTCTCATATTCTGTATCACTAAGATTAGGTATCTACATATTATATAGAGGCCTGGTTGTAACCACGGATAAAGTTGTGTCAAAGGTTTCCATATCATGAACATGTAAATGCCCACTAATAGTTCCTACATATCGAGCAGGAGGAGGAACATTATGATGTTCAATTTGATTAGCCACCTCCTTACCATGTTTTGGTAAAGGATGTTGAAATATATCTAATGACTGATTGGCGTTCTGATTCTGGTTTTGTGTGATGTTCTATTGAGTGTTATTAGGAGGATTTTGCTTAGGTTGAAAGGCTTGTACCTCCATCTCATTGTTATCAATCAAGTCCTGTATTTTATGTTTTAATATTTTACAAGAGTTGATAGTGTGTCCAGGTCCTCTATGGAAGTCACAATGTAAATCTGCTCTGTATTCGGGTATAGTTGGATAAGGTTCCCGAATATTTGGTAATTGAATTAAGCCTCGTTCAAATAATTATGGTAGAATAGTTGATAAAGGTTGATTTAACCTAGTAAATTCTTGAGGAGGTCTATCAGGAGGTTTCAGTACAAACTTCTCCGCTATCTTTGCAGCATTAACATTAGCAACATTTTTTCTATCAGTGACTCCATCACCCACAACTTGTTTATTCTTATATTGATTCATAGATGTTTTCTCATCATCTTTCTTTTTAAGCTAACCTCTCCTAATGAGAGCATCTTCCACTCTTTGGGCTAAGTCTATAGCCTGATCGAAGGTGGTCAAGGTAGTAGTTGATAATTTGTAAGATAGTTGCTCTTGCAAATTATTAATAAAGATGTCCAGCATCTCCCTATAAGGCAACAAAAAGTGTAATTTTCCTATCAATTGTCTCCACCTAGGTAGGAAATCAGCAAAGCATTCATCTTTGTCTTGTTTCAAGTTATACAAATCTTTAATGGTCACATGTCTTTCGATATAGGCACTAAATTGATGAACAAAAGACTCTGCAGTTTCTTTGAAATTCCTCAAAGAATTAGTGGGTAATTGATAATACCACTCTAATGCCATTCCTCCTAAGCTTTTCGATAACATTTTTAGTAATAACAAGTCATCATGTGATATATCATGACATGCTATCATAAACATACGAAGATGCTCTATGGGATCTTTCGTTCCTTTATATATGGGTAGGACAGGCATAGAAAAATGTTTAGGATACGATTGTGCTACAACTATAGGATCTAAAGGCTGACTACACATCTCTCGATAATTGTATGAGGGTTGGTAGGGATCTATCTAGTCCATGCGGGAAACTAACTGTTTCACCATGGTTTCAATATTATTAGTTTGTCCACCGTATTGGTTTGGTGGGACATAGGTATGGGATTTATGAGTGTATGATGGTGTGGCATAAATATTAGATGTTATATTGTGTAGACACCAAAACAACACCAATCCGATTATGTGACTGCAAACATTGATTGCATTAACACATAGCCCCAGAGGTTAAAACAGTGGTTCTAACCACTCACACAATAGTTTTAAAAGTCAGAGATCAATTTGGCACCTTTTAGGCACTCTGCTACTTATTCGCTCCACCCAGGGACGAGTGCAGACTGGTACTCATTCCACCTAGGGACGATTACCATCGCTCGCTCCTAGGCAGGACGAATGCCAAGTTTGACCTGCAAAAAGTCAAACTTCGGCACATGACAACTCAAAACTGCCACTTAGCTCTCCCTTCATGGCATAGGGGTGCGAGTGAGTTCTTTTGACAACTCATATCTGCCACTTGACTCTCCATTCACTGCATGGGAATGAGAGTGAGATTTTTAGGACAACTCATATATGCCACTTGACTCTCCCTTCATTGCATGGGAGTGAGAGTGGGATTTTTCATGACAACTCAAATTAGCTACTTAACTCTCCCTTCATTGCATGGGAGTGCAAGTAAGTTCTTTTGGGCATGTTGAAGCAGTTACAAAAGCAGTTATGGAGCCCTTAATCAGGGAGAAGTCTTCTCTTCCCTGAAAAAACCATTCATGCTAAGTAGCACTTCTGCATGCTAATTCAAAGAGACCCCTTGAGTCTATAAAATGGTGAGTTTCCTTATCCAAAAATATACAGAGAGGAGCATTTTGAGCGATGAAGTGCTGCCAGTTTACTTACTTACGATTTGTGCTTTTACATCCATAATCTCTTAATCAAAAGGGAGGTTATTGGGTGACTTTTGAAGGCATGAATCAAGACCCAAAAACCTGATTTTTCTGACCACAATATCCTACCAATTTGCCGACAACACATCACAACAGGTTTCGAACTCATCCCAAGCGAATTAGTGTCGAAACAAAGTTTCAACCCATTGGTGGTTTGCCTTCGGGAACCCCCTGCCTTATTGTAGGTTTACTCGTCTCACCCCAAAAAAAATACCAAACTATTGCAAGTTTATTCGTCCGACCCCAGGATGAATACGGATCTGTATCGAATTTGGTGACTGTTTCTTTTGTAGTATTTTGCTAGTTACATGATTACGCTTCTATCAAATTTTTAGTCTATTTGGATACATTTTAATCATCGTTATATTTATATTTTATATTCATTAACAGTACTCTTTTAGATTTGTGAGTTTCATTATCATACATAGGTGCTAGTGACGATTTGTTGTTTCTTTGAACGCAGGAGGAGCAACAAGGATTAAAGATTCATCAATACCAATGCGGCAGAAACACTTTGGTCTGCCCATTTCACATGTGGGCATGCGGAAGGAGAAACACTAAATCCATGATTGTAATCAAAACTATGTTAACACTCCTACCCCCTAAAAGGGAGGAGACATCTTTGTAACCGAATTGGAAGAGTATAAATAAAAAGGGTTGTGCTTTCTGTACTTCCTTTGATCTCATTTAAATTTGTCTCTTTTCTTTTGTTTCATGCATTTCACTTTATAGGACTTTAAGCGTTAACTTTGGGTTTTGAATACATTACATTAGTTTTCTTTTCAATCTTCCAGAATCTCATGCTTTCATATTGCTATTATGCAAAGTGTTGGTAGGAAGAGTATTATGAAGGGGATTTGTAATAGTATTATGTTGTATCCCAGATTGTTGGTAATTGGTGTTTGGTTTTGTTTTGGGTTTTTGTTTATTTGAGATATGTTTCTTAATAGCTTGGTGAAATAGAGTGGTAAATTATGGTTTCTTTTGTGTAGGAATAACCGTAGGCTTGTTAATAGGCACTTTAGGTGGTTGAGTAACTTCTTGTTGTTGCATGTTTCGAATCGCAACTACTATATCCAAATTGGATGGTCTAGCTTGATCACTCTCTTGTTAAATAAAGGACAAGGGATTAGTGCGTGTGTGAAATACGTCTTCTAGAGTTGCTTGAGTGTCACTAATTTGATCCTTGTCCATATGGATTGCTCTATTAAAAACATCGATATTTGTGTTAATGAACTTCCAAAATTGTTCCATGTTTTCAAAAGTGATAGCTCCTCACGGAGACATTTTGGGGGATGAGTATCCTTCCTCTTTATTAATTTATTCTTGTTCATTTACTATAGCAAGCTCTTCTTCTTGCTAGTCTAGGATTTCTTCTTCCTGAACTTGGTCCTTAGGAGGGACATTCTTGTCAATTAATGGTCTTCCTAACCAATATTCTTCTTCTTCGGTTTGTTTTCCATTCCTAAGTCTAGGGATTGTGCTAAAATTAGGTTTTAGCAAATATATATACTTATATATATATATATATATATATGCGATAGGGTTGAGAGGTATATATTTTAACTATATACCTACTATAATACTTTAAAAGGAAATGTTTTGTTGTTTTTTTTTTTTATTTTTGTTTTGTATTATTATTTCACAAGTATATAAATAACAAACAACATGCTAGTTGTAAGAAATAACAATAGTAAAAAGAATGACTTAGTTTTCTATAAATAGTTTATGGATATCGTTGATAGGATCAAGTTCATCAGGAGTCATGAAATGCTCCTCTTCAAATTGGAAGTGTTTTTTCAAGAACTTGACAAAGTGTGCTATGGTAATATGATCTACTTCAGACTTTGACTTGTAAAAATAAAGTTCATGGCAATACTCTCGATACAACACAGCTCTAGGAACTCTATTCCATATTTTTCTATCCGTAAGAACGACTTCTTGATCCTCTATACAAGATAGAAACTTATGTACTACAACTACGTTCTCAAGGTATTCCTCAAAGGTGTACAATTCTGAAGATACAAGTGCTCTTTTATCTGCTAACCACCTATGGCAAGCTCCCTAAAGTTCATGATACAAGGTCACCTGATCGGGATCCAGGATTCTATCTAGGACAAACCTCTTAATTTGCCTAAGTTCTACAGATCTAGATTCAATAATGCCCAGTCTCCTATCAAGTTCATCCCACAAAGGTTGGACTCTATTTTTTTGATGTACTCTTAGCATAGAAGTAATCTCTATGGCCGTTAATTGATATTCAACATTTATGGTGACAACTTGTCTTCTATTATAATCTACCATCTAAATATGGGATGCAAATTTTAACAATTTTCTAATGATTCTAGATGTTCTTAATAATGTGTTTTTTTTTTGGGATTGTTTTCAAAAGGTGTTTTAGTTTCACGTCGGGTTCACCAAAAATGTATCGCCCAAATTTTTCGCACCCTTACCTTCAGGCTAAAGGATTCATTCTCGAAATGGGGATACAATAAGGATGGGACAATACCTCAGATGGAGAGGCCCTTTGAAGGTCATGCCTCGTGGGGGAGGGGTATAAGGGTGAATTTTTGATGGATAGTGGGATTCACCAGGAAACTTTGAGTGGTAGTTTCCGCACCTAGGTTGAGAATTGGTTTGATGTGTTCATTTTATATTCAATCATTCATATTCCTAGGTTGGACAAAATGAATCTAAGCTATTCTATGTGAAATTTCAAGTTTATATACAGACAACAAACATTAATGAATCTTAAATACAGAGACTATGTGAAATGGAAAGTAATACACCTGATTCCTGATGTCTGGTGTAGATTCTAAAGCTTGTAGGAGTCCAGATCATCTCGGATATGACAGGATCATCTATAATTGTACAAAATCATTCCAAATTACATGTGATCATTTGAGATCAGACAAGATCATCGATGACCTAAAAATTTGTCAAACGAATTCGTTAGAAACCTGTAATCATGGAAACAGACACCAAAAACCAAAAATGCAATTGCAAGAATGATGCAAAATGATAGAAATAATAGTATAGATGCTTAAATAATGAATCTAGATGGCAGATCAAATGGGATGCATTGTTTTAATAACTCATTTTAAGTTTTATCATACAAATATGCTAAATGAGGTGAACTCTAGGATGCAAAACATAAATAAATCGATCTAATGCATAATTAAATATGAGAGAAAGGTAGAAAATGCAAACTCAGGGCTCTGGTTGCCCCCAATCGGGACTACAGTTGAAATTATCTGCAATCGTACGATATCATCACCGATCTCATCAAGATCATCCGAAATCGTGTTGGATCGCTTGCGATGATCCAATCTTCCTCTGGATGAAACACAGTAAAATCCTACAATAAAACCTACAAATACAAATGCAAATGATAGGGGCAAGGATGTTCTAATACAACACAAAATTAGAGTTGCAGGAAAATGGTCAGCCAGGGGGATAAACTGGGAAAATCCCAAGTTTATATAGGATTAGGGGGAGGTTAGGAGGTTGGGGATCATACCAATATAGAAGATATCCAACGTAGGAATCTCCAACCATGCATACACGCTTCTACCCAAGTTGGAGAGGTTGTTGAAACATAAACTAATTATGAAAATTTAGTTTTGGGATGAAATCGTCTGGACATTCTGTCCCAGACGAATTTGTCTGATCTGGGATGATATCGTCAAATCGACGACAATATCGTCAAACGGTCAAAAAAAATTGTAAAAAATCATGTGAAAAATGAAGTGAACAGTTAACGAGCTGTTTTGGGGTTAAAATTTAAATTTTTGATCTTCTTACTGATGGTTTAACTGCACAAATTTTAGGGTGCTACAGAGCCTATTCAAAATGTGGATGCAACTTTGCAGATAATTTTGGAATTGCCATCCCCACAACTATCACCTGTAGAGTCACCTACAACCCCTACACTCTCAACACTGCTTAGCAAGGAAGGATTAATGAATGCCCTTATAGAGTTACTCATAGCTACTTCGGAGGTATCATTAAAATATCTTCACACTCCTATCAAGGAGGAGAAACCTAATATGGTCATGGATGCACCCGAGTGTATCACACCCTCTTCATCCATCATGACACTAGATATTTCTTACGAGGACTATGGTGAATATGAAGAGCCTATGGAGGCTAGTCTTATGATGTTATCCACCATAGAGTCCACTGAAGATTTAGGTCAGCTATTCATCAAGTCAAAGTGTGAACATGAGGAAGGTTCAGTTATCACAATTGAAATAGAATAGCCTTAGTATTTGGATGAATTACCCGTGACGCATGCATTTTTGGAGTTTGATCATGATTTTGT
Source organism: Wollemia nobilis (assembly GCA_028583015.1). Lineage (NCBI taxonomy): Eukaryota > Viridiplantae > Streptophyta > Pinopsida > Araucariales > Araucariaceae > Wollemia > Wollemia nobilis. Next base: position 3,289,855 of record JAQPPZ010003276.1, read on the forward strand.
GGGGATGGTCAACATTAGGCTCGATGATCAAGTGATTCTTAATCACATAAAGTAGGTGATGGGGCAACCTAGTGGTGTTTCCACATTCCTAGGTCCATAATTTTTGAAATTGGTCACTCCTGACTCATTTCTCATGACACCATCTCGAGAGCACAAATAAGTAGGTTCCTCACATCATATTGGGGGTACTAAAAGTAACACAGTTCAACATAATGAAGTGAAACAAGAGCTTGTGCTAGGTCGTATGAATGAGCATGTGGATAACACAGATGAAATGTATCATCAAAAAGCATCCACATCAAATCAAGTGAAGGAAATAGGTGATTTGCAATTACCTAATGGATCCATAACATTCACTTTTCTGTTTCCTTCAAATGAAAAAGGTATTTCGAATCATTCATTGGAAATAAATATGAATTCTTTGTTAGTCTTGCAATCTATTTTAAGCCATATAGAATGGATGGAGCATCGAATGGACAAGAAAGATAAGTCATTGCATTTTATCAAAAACCGTATTGAAAATTTTGAATTACAAAAGCAACCCCTACCTAAGGATGAATTGCTTCCTGTACAAGTACAGGAAAAGCCTTAGCAGAAGGAAAAGCCTATGCAACCAATCCAACCATTGGATTCTAAAAGCAAACCAATGTGAGGCAAGAGCCCAAAATATGCACAACATAATGAGACTCCATTACAAGAGTCTATGTCTGATCTCTTTCAAAAGTTGCAAGAGGCTAAGGTCATTAATTTACCTAATATTATTCATTTGAACCCAATTAGAGTTAAACCTATGGGTTACATGGAGCATCACTACTATCTCTAACATCGAATAAAGGGTCATGGCATTCGAGATTGTAATGAATTTAATAGTGTGGTACAAAATTTGATATATAAGGGGGTTTACCATGTAGATGGTTCTCTTAGAGTGCCCCAATATGATGAAGTGGAGGTTACGCCTCTTCATGAGCAACCTTAGAGTCGTCAGTCGCCTTGTAGGCCCAATAGGCCAGTGCAATGAGTAGTTTCATTTCAGATGGCTACTCTAACTTTGTTTCAAAAGTTAAATGAGGCACAAGCATTCATATTGCCCAAATTTAAGTGTAGGGTATCCAATAATGGGCCACCTAATAGAAGTCCCTTTTGTGTGTATCATCAAGTGCACGAACATGACATTCTGAGTTACCAATCATTTAAGAGGGTTGTCAAAGACCTAGTCGAATGGGATGAGATCTATGAGGATGGCTCTCTCGTTCACCCGTATCAAAGCATAAGCACATCAGTGAGGTCCAATATTCACCTAGGGGAGTTAAGTTCTATCAATTTTCCTAAACAAATTGATTACTCTTTAGTAAATAGCATGCATGTTGGGGGTCTTCAAGGTAGCATACCTTTCCCACCAGCCACGCCATACTCGATAAGGAAAAATGAGGAATCTAGAGGTATTGCACCTCCCTCATCATTTTTGAATGGCACACTCACTGGGGGTATATAGGGCAGTGTGCCCTTCCCAAAAGGCTCTAAGGGTTCTTGAAAACCGCTTGGTCAAGTCAGTCAAAAAGGCTCTAAGAGTTGCTTGTAACTACTCGGTCATCCTAAAAAGCTCCAAACACTCTCATTAGTGGTTTGGCCAAGTAAAAAATATCCAAAGGCATTTGTAAGCCCTTTTATCAACCTCAAAAGCTTTTAGGGGTTGGTCAAAACCGCTCGATCATCCCAAAAGGCTCCAAGGGTTCCTAAAACAACTTGGTCATGTCAGTCAAAAGCCCTAAGGATTTGCTTGTAATAACTCGGTCATCCTAAAAAGCTCCAAAGGCATCTATAAGCCCTTTGGTCAAACTCAAAAAGGCACCAAGAGTTTCTAAAAAACTACTTGGTCAATCCAAAAGCTCTAAAGGCATCTGTAAGCCCTTTGGTCAAATGCAAAAGGCACCAAGAGTTTCTAAAAAACTACTTGGTCAACCCCAAAGGCTCCAAGGATTCTCAAAATCACTTGGTCATCCCAAAACATCCCAAAGGTACTCGTAATACCTTTGGTCAATCCTAAAAGCTCTAAGTATTCCTAAAAATTTCTTGGTCAATCTAAAGGCTCCAAATGCATGTACTCATCGTTTGGTCAAATTATGAGGCTCAAAACCCATAAAAATTATAAAATCCAAAAAAATTGGTAAAGCATAAAATCCAAAAACATTTGCATTTGAATTTTGCATTTTTATTTTACATTCACTCATGCATCCACCACATTACTGCATTGCATATAGGTATTCATCATCCATTGCATTTTGTAATAAAAGGCATTTGTGTTTGTCAGTATTATAATCGATGCCACATTTGTGTTTAAATCATGCATATCTACATTTATCATGATCTATCATTCATGTGAGTAATTGTGTTTTTCAACACAACCTATAATGTTTCTATGGAGATATATGATGCAAAATTTCAAAACAAGTGCACTTGGTGAATTTGTACAATGATGGTTCATAAATTTCTCAAGGTTATGCATGCAAGAAAATTGGTTTTCATGCATACCAACCTAGTAGTGCCTTAAGAAAAGGTTTTCACTGTTGAGTTATTCATTTTTCTCTCTTCTTTTTTCTTGATTTTCCCTTTTTTTTTTACCTCTCCTTTTCTCTTTTTTTTTTTTTTTTGTTATTTTTTTTTTGATCTTGACTATGCCCATGAAGGAATTTCATTATTTCCCCTGAAACCATGCCCATGAAGGAATTCATACTTAGAATTTATTCATCTTTTTTTTCTATTTTTTTTTTGTTTTTTTGTATTTTTTGTATTTTTTTTTAAATCCACTTATCATGTTGATTGTTTTGAAGTGGAAGAGGGAATCTCTTCCACCTACTGTGTATCCAAACTATCAAGTTGCTGCAAGAATTCTTCTTTAGTCAGAGGTGTATGGTATACCCTGAGGTGATGTCCATTCACTACCAACTTTCTTCGTGACCCATCAATAGGGGATAGATGAGCTGCTCTGTTGTTAAATACCTCCTCAATCCAGTAAGGTCCCAACCATCTAGTTCTCAGTTTTCCAAGGAAGTCTTCGTATTGAGAATCAAACAGTAAAGCCCAATCTCCTTGTTGAAGTTTCCTCTATTGAATGTGACTGTCATGCCACAACTTCCTCTTCTCCTGAATTACCTCAATTTGGTGCAGAGCATCCAATCTAAGTTCATCCAATGCATTCAGCTACAAAATCCTGTCTGTCTATGCCTGTGACAATTCAATTCCAATTTCCAGTGCTATGCGTAATGTTAGTAGCTCAAATTCAATAGGTAAGAGAGGCTTTTTACCAAAGACTAGTTCATAAGGTGTGAATCCAAGTAGTGGACTTCCAAGTAGTATTGTAGGCCCAAAGCTGCTTGGGTAATTTATCTAGCTAATTTCTCCTATGAAAAGCTACTATTTTTGTCAAGATGCGTTCTAGTTCCCTATTTGTTACTTCAACCTGACCATTTGCTTGTGGGTGGTAAGGTGATGATTTCCTATGTTTGATTTCATACAATTTTGTAAATGCTTTTATGACTATGGATGCAAATTGGGGTCCTTGGTCTGTGGTGATAGACCGTGGAGCTCCAAATATTTGAAAAATTTGAGTATACAAGAAATCGGTGACCTTCTCTTCACGAGCATATTTGAAAGCATGCACCTCTACCCACTTTGTTAGGTAATCAGTGCATACTAGAATATGCACCTTTCCTTGAGAAGGTGGATCAATAGGTCCTACAAAATCAAGCCCCCACCTCTCAAATGGTTCTAAAACCATTTGAGGCTGTAGTGGCATCTCATTTGTATGAGTGGGTTTCCCCATTATTTGGCATGCATCACAATGCTTGATGTACTTTCTCACATCCTTGTGAAGAGATGGCCAATAATATCCTATCCCTAAGATTTTCCTAACTATGCTTTTTATAGAATAATATCCACCTGAGGGTTCATCATGACAAGCTCTAAGGATATCATACACTTCATCCTTTCAGATGCACCTACGTAACACATGGTCAGGACTGCACTTAAAAAGCATACCCTTAATCCATTCAAAAGAAAAAATATATTTGATTAATTGTTTTTTTTTGTTTTGAAATTAAATGTGGAGGAACTTTCCCTGTGACCAAATAATTGGCTATATCTACAAACCAAGGTGACTGGACTGATATAGAAAATAGTCTTTCATCAGGAAAAGTGTCATCAACTAATTCCCTTTCATTTGTGTTCTGCAACCTAGACAAGAAATTTGCCACAACATTAGCTTTTCTTGGTTTGTTGATTATAGTGATATCAAATTCTTGTAGCAACAACAACCAACAAATAATTCTTGCACTTACCATAGGTTTATTCATCAAATACTTAATGGTTGTATGATCTGTGTGAATAAATATTTGATAACCTATGATATAATGCCTGAATTTGTTGATGGCATAAATTACTGCTAGGAATTCCTTCTTAGTTGTTGTATAATTTTTCTCTGCTCCTATCAAGTTCTTGCTAATGTTGTAGATGGTATAATGTTCACCATTATCAATTTTTCCTAATGCTGCTCCAATTGCTGTATTGGAGGCATCAGTCTATATGTGAAATGGTAATGTCCAATTAGGTCCTCTAAGCACAGGTGGAGTTATCAATTTCTCTTTCAGAGCTTCAAATGCTTCCTGACACTTTGCAGTCCAGGAGAATTTAGAATCTTTAGTCAATAGGGCAAACATAGGATTGGTTATTGTACTAAAGTTGGGAATAAACCTGTGGTAAAAACCAATGTGTCCTAGGAAGCTTCTGACATTAGTCTAAGTTTTAGGAGGAAGGAGATTCTTGATAATTTCAACCTTCTTTGGATCAACTTGGATCCCTTCAGGAGAGATGTGATGACCAAGAACTATCCCTTCCTTCATCATCATGAAGCATTTATCTAGATTTAAGGATAAGTGGTATGTTTCACAACGAGTTAAGACTTTATCAAGATTTTCCAATGTAAAATCAAAAGTTTGTCCACATAATGTGAAATCATCCATGTATATTTCAACGCTTTTGGTGGTCAGATCAGCAAAAATTGCTAGGACTACTCGTTGAAAAGTTGCTGGGGCATTACACAAACCAAAAGGTAAAACCCTATAGGCAAATTTTCCCCATGGACATGTAAAAGTTGTCTTTTCTTGATCTTCAGGTTCAATCTGAATTTGATTATATCCACTAAATCCATTAAGAAAACAAAAGTATCTTTTTCTAGCAAGAGTATCTAACACCTGATCTATGAAAGGTAATGGAAAATGGTCTTTGTATGTCACCTTATTCAACTCTCTATAGTCTACACATACTCTTATTTTTCCATTTTTCTTAGGAACTATTACCAATGGAGAAACCCATTGGCTATCAAAAATTGGGTAAATGAATCCTACTTCCAAGAGTTTTTCAATTTCTTCTTTCACAATATCTCTTAAGGTAGGATTCAATCTTCTTTGAGGTTGTCTGACTGGCTTGAATTCTTTAGTATAGATTCTATGGGTACATATATCAGGATGAACTCCTGACATATCTTTGTAATTCCAAGCAAAAGCATGAACATGCTTCTGCAAAAAAAACTATCAGTTTTTCTTCCTCTTCCCTAGTAAGCTGGCTGTAGATGTTCAGAAATTTACCTGGCTAGACTTCTATTTGTTTTGTATTTAGAAGGACTGAATTCACTCCTTCATACCTGGTGATTAAGGGATCAAGAGGACATTGCTGAGATGGGAGAAAAGAAGTAGTTTCTATTTTATTGCTGCTTGAGGGAAGCATATCTTGTATGGAACAATGAGAAGGAAAAATCAGATGATGGTGCCATCCATGTGGTAGTGAAACAGAGTTTCCCTGTGATAGCACAGATGGTTCATATTCAGATTTTTGATTCTCCTCATTACTTAACTGTTGGATATTTGTTGTTTCCCCTTCTAAACCCTGTTCATGTAGAACATTCATTAGGATTGTTTCATTTTCTAAGTTTTTTGTGTCATTGAGGTCTTCTATATGTTCTCTTACTACTAAGGTAGCTAGTGTAGAAATGACATCTTCTGGTTCCTCATATGAGTCAGAAAACCATAACTGACCTAAAAATTTGCTAGATGGTTTTGCAGGAGGATATAAAGAAATCTGTTTTAGATCAATACCATTTGAAATAGTCATATTTCTAGATCTGCAGTCTATGAAGGCTGCTGCAGTTGCAAGCCAAGGTCTTCCCAAAATAATGGGATATCCATGTGTTGAATTTCTTGGCTGTAAAACCAAAAAATCTACAGGGAATTCCCAATAAGAAACTTCTATAGGGACATCTTCAATGATACCTTCGAGTTTTGCAACCGACCTATCGGCCATTTCTAAAGCCGTAAATGTGGGGCTGAGATGTTTGAGTTGTAATTGTTCCATTGTATCCTTGGTCATGACATTTATTGTAGCTCCTAGATCCACTAAAACATTTGATATTGGTACTGAACCTATGGTAACTGTGATAACTGGACTTCTTGGGTCACTATACTTTGGAGGTAGTAGTTTTCCAGATAAGAGATTAGCTATCTTTTCTTCAACCTGCACAGTCTTGGGAAATGCTTTCTTCTTTCTTCTTGCTCTTTTAATGCACAAATTTTAGATAGTACTATTAATCTCTGGTATTTCCTTAATGGCTTGCAATAAGGGCAATGATATAGTCAACTTTTTGAGTTCTTTGACCAATTCTGACTCAGAATTTTCTGGTATTGCATTAAGTCTTTTAGGATATGGAATTATCCTTGGTAATTGTTCTGCTTATGTCTCTTTATTTATTGTTGGTTGGATTCTCTATGGTTTTGATGATTCTTAGTTTTCATTTTCTTTGATTTCAATTGAAACTGGTTTAGGTACAATTTTCCTTGAATGAAGTTGGATGTTACTACAATCAAGAACATTAATTTCAACATTTTCTTCGACTTGACCACATAGACAGGAGGTGTCCGTATCACACTTCGTTTGGATTAGTGATCGGCTAAGTCGGCAATTGAGGTTGTTTCACTTGTCTGTGTTTGCTATTGTTTTTCTTGAAAATTTTGATTAGGTGCGAGCAACAAATGCTGAGTTTGACCTTGATTCCTTTGCTGCCTTGGATAGGACTGGTATTGCTGATTCCACTGTGGTTGGTTTTGCATCCAATGTGGATTAGTATGATTTTGATTCCAAGCTGGATTGTTTTGATTCCAAGATGGGTTGTTTTTATTCCATGAGGGGTTGTTTTGATTCTGATTCTAGGCTGGGTTACTCCAATTTTCTTGTGGCCATTCTTGAGAATTTGTCCATTGAGGATAATTCCAAGGATGTTGGGGTGGTTTTGATTGTCCCCAAGGCATAGTACCAGGATTATGCCCCCAATTTGTAGAAAAATGAGGGGGATTTTGATATTGAGAGAAATTTCCCCCTTGTTTTGGTCCAATATAGTTGAGTTCCTTAGTCTGGTTTTCTAACACAGTTTTGAGTTGTAGTAGCAGGTGGCATTGATCAGTTGAATGCCTTTTTGAACAGATACTACAAATGGTTGAGATAAATGTTTTATTCAAAGGACATTCCTGCAAAGCATGTTTATTTCTACATCTTGGGCAATAAATTACCAAATGTTCTATGTTTTTTACTTTTGTAGACATTTCCCCTAAAGTAGTGTTTAAGTGCACTAGAATATCAGTTTTGAAATTTGCAAGTTCCTCTATCAGGTCCCTTACATCAGTGCCATTTGTGTAGCTTTTTCTTCTTCTTTGCTTAGTGCAAGATTAATTCCTATAGAGATCCATAATTTCCTCATTACTGAGAGTGGTTACATCCCCTTTTCCCATCAAATCCAAAACTTCTCTGGATTCATCTTGCAATCCTCTCAAAAATATGGTTTTACATAATTCTAGTTCTACAAGTCCACATCTCCTTTGAACAAAGGAGAACCTATCAAGATAATCTTCCAAGGTCTCATCATCTTCCTGCTTGATTCTAAATAACTCATCTTTTCTATTCCTTACACAACAATATTCTTGATATTTGTCTAAAAAGACAGTCTCCATTTGATCCCAGGCTCTTATGGAATTTGGCTCTAAGCTCATGAACCAACGCAATGCTGAATCCTTGAGAGTTGAGGGAAAAACCTTAAGTTTTTGATTGTCATTTATATAATCATAGGTATGACACACTACCTTGAATTCAAAAAAAAACTGGTCAGGATCTTCAGATACAACACCTCGAAAGGTTGGAAGTACTGAAGGTGAAATGGTCTTCATGGGAGAGTTTTGTGTTGGATTCAGACGAATAGGATATTCAAATGTTTTGGACGGTTGGAGTATATCCTGATCATCTCTTTCATTATAAACATAGCCATGTTGGCCATCTATATTGCCTCCTTATGCCATAGTTTTCTGTTTGTTGGGAGAAGTTAAAGCTTCCCAAATTGTTCTCTCAAGAGGTCCAAGCCTCTCTGTTGATGATGAGTCTGATGAATTGTCTTTCTTAGGATATTCTGATGATGATAAAATTGATGATTTTCCTATCTCAGAATGTTCTAGTGATGGTGAGACTAGTGATTTTTCTATCAATATTTATGGTAATTCAAACACAGGTGATTCACCCCTTAGGCATGAAGATATCCTTAATGGAACAAGCCAGGGATCCTTTGGGGTAGTTCTACCTTTTTCATCCCTAGACTTATTCATTCATGTTTACTCCTAAATGACATAAATTAAGTCAATAGTTGTTATCTTCCTCAGCTGTTGTATTTAGATTTTAACCTAAATTCTCACAACTTAGTCTGATTACAGCTATTGGACTGTTTGTTTTCTTCTAACAACACTATTCCCCGGCAACGATGCCAAAATGATGCATAGTCATTATACCATCATTAATTCTCAATGAATCTATCAATCTAGGGCAGTGTACAAGGCTATCTGTAGAAGAAGTGAAACAGCTATAACTTAGGTCAATCTAGAGCAACAAGTTTTATTTGTGGAACCGATTGTGTGGGGGGCTTTGGAAAATTCCTATCTCTAAATTGCATGAATTAAATCTTAATCTAAGTTGTAAAATTGGAAACTAATCATTAACTACAGAAATGAAGTCCTAATTACAATTGCAGAATGAGACCTAATTATATTGTAGAAATAACAGTTGCAGAATTGAAATTCTGATCCTAATTGCAGAAAGGAAATCTAATTACTTTTGCAGTAATGAAAGTATAGATCTAATGTGGAAATAAAAACTGTCAAAGTTCTGTAACAGAAGGTTGTCAATCTTCTATGCAAGATTTGATAGCAAAACATAAAATGCAAGAAATTGCTAAAAAATAGTAAATTCTAGAAATAACAGTCTCAAATAAAGTGGGAGCTTTGCTGAAGGTAAATATTACAGCTAAAATGCTAAGCACAAGATTAATATAAGCATAAATAAACTAAGAATGCAAATATTGTCAGCTGTTTACATGCAATTGAAATAACAAGTTCTACAACTCATTCTGCTGTAGAAAAATTAGAATAAAAACCTGCTCGTTAGTCCTCCTCCTAGGTCTAGAAGTTTCTAGCCTCCTTGTCCAGAAGAAGGTGTGAGTCTATCTCTCTTTCTAAATCTTAATCACACTCATTTACAAGCAATATGAAATAGAACTGGTGCACTTTATTGATTAAAAGACATGATTACAACAATTCTACTGAAAAACTATTACAGGACTGTAACAGTCAATTTCTATCTATTTTCTGCTTCTTCCTTACTTTCTACTTCCTCTGTCTCTATATCCTATATGCTACTACCCGGCTCAACCTGAACAGGAGAAATATTTATAGATGTCCTAAGGTCTGATTACAAACAAAGAATATCTCAAAAGATCTAATCCTACAATGCTGCAACAAATTCTGGTTTTATCCTAGAAGAAGATTAAAACTTGATCTTTCTCTTAATTATGGCTTTGGTCGGAAATGACGGCAAATACAGATGGAAGATATTTTCCTTTACTTTTTCCAACCTTTATTTCCATTTTTCCAGCTTCAAAAATTGATCAACAAGTCAAAAAAACACACTCTGTTTTCATTCTGAAGATAAGTGGCTTCATTCTGAAGATAATGCAATTCTCATTCCGAAGATCACTCATTCCAAAGATACTACAGTCTCATTCTAAAGATTGCTCATTTTGAAGATACTACATTCTTCATTCCGAATATCCGCTCATTTCGAAGATACTGCATTCTTCATTTCAAAGATCTGCTCATTTCGAAGATGCTATGTTCTCTCATTCTGAAGATATCTGTTCATTTCGAAGATACTTCGAAATGAAAATATGTATGATTTTCCAATGATTTCTTCTGCATCTCCTAGGTGGGTTATATCCTAAGATCAAATTCCAATGGTCTTCATCCCTTTCCTCATGTGAATTCCATGCCTTGCTATTTAGGGACAGTTGGCTGGAATTTACATGGGAAATACCAGTTTTTGTTGCACAGCAATAGTTTGCTTGCACTGTTGCCAAATTTAGGTGAAATAAATGCTTGAGACAAATCAAAACATGATTAGTGAAATGCTGCTATTATTCTAAGCATATCCCATTGTAGCAAATCATAGCAAAAAGAACACAAAACTATGCAAAAAGCTGTAAAATCAGCATATAATATTCCAAATACATTGATCATGCAAAAATGGTTAATATACAACGTATTGAATCAACTTAACTAACATATCAGATAAAACATATGATTTTATAGGCATTTTTAGTGTTCAAAATATGTTATGATCGAGGCATTTCCAGGCCTCATCAATATACTAGGGTTTTTTGGTCACTCAGTCATACCTAGTAGTCTTATCAAGAGTTGGTAGAAAGCTCACTTTGATTTTGTAGCTAAGGTTTAGTTAGTATAACCCTTAGCATATCAGAAGCCTATCACTAATCAACAAATTTAAATAATCCTAACAAGGACTAGGGGAAGATGAAAGCCATGAAGCGGGACCAGGTATCCTGAAGCAAAAAGAATTATTATTGCTTATCCCTTTATGCGTACGATATGTGAAATGTTGGTAGTTGGCAAAATGACCGGTTAGTTCTCTATTCAAAATCCCTTGCTTACGATAAAATGAGTAGTATACCAAAGATATATCCCATATCAATCCTCATGATTGATACCCTAGATCGATATCATAGCTCAACTCTCTAGAGTGATATCCCATATTGATATCATAAGATTGATATTCTCAATCGATATACTAGAAACAATTTTTCCAAGTAAATATCCCCAAAGTAAAGTTTTAGAAGAAGAGTATCAAATGTAAATATCAAAAAGTAAATATCAATTGAAGACTAGAAAACAAGCTTAAATCAAAGTTCAAAGTGAATATCAAGTTAAGATCGTAAATCAAAAATTTGAGCGAAGATCAAATGAAGATCCAAAATCCAATTCAAAGAGAGATCAAATGAAGATCCAAATATAGTTCAAAAATAATATGGAATCGACTCCCTTGCTTCATTACATATGAGCAAGTATCCCAAAAATTGAAGGATAGAAAGGAATGATCCTGAATCTCTAGAATTGTCAGCACTAATGTACCTTACGCATGATGGTATGTTTGACGCATTAGCATCTCACTTATGAACAAGACCAATGTTTGAATGTGGATGAGCTAGCTTTAGGTGTCCTGCATTTCTTAGTATCTTAGTCCAACTAAAGTCTAAACTTGAGATTGGATAAGACATTTGTGGAACCCCTATATTAGCAATGGGTTGAAAGAATCCTGCCTGACATCAAGGAATGCTCGTGTCTTATTTTAAAATATTCATTTGCACACACAGGGATAATGAACAGTTAGGGTCTATCCTAAGAAAATCCTTTTATCTCAGAAGTCTAGTGTGGTTAGTATGCAACTTTTGATAAGTTTATTAGGGTGTTTGAGTATCATGGAAAACCTCAAAAATTTATCCCATATCAACAAAGTGTCAAAAATGGAAACCATATAAATCTCCAAATTGTAAAGTATTAAACCCATGATACATCATTATAAAAAGCACAATCAACATATAGGATAGATATCGGATGAATATTAGCAATAATATTTAGACGACCACTAACTATATCGTGCACATTTTTCAAATTTGCAAAAAGAAAATTGAATGGCACATTATATCATTCGCATCATAAAACATTGCATACCATTACATTTCATATATGGGTGATTAATTGATTACATTCTTATCTTAAGGATTTTCAATTACATTCATGATTTGTATACATTATGTGGCATCATCCATTAGATTGATAAACATAATTACATTAAATCCTTATGTTTTAAGTGATTAAAACATACAGGTTCATTTACATTAGATTAGTATCATGTAAATAGCGCATCACATACATTAATGCATGAAAAGAAAGAAATATCAAATATGCGTTAAGAAAAAACATCGCATCCATATGCATCCATCAAAAAGCACATCTAAGCATCTAAGATCACTCCATATCATCATCATAAATCAAATCGCTATCTAGTGCATGTCATCCATACATCACATCATATAGCATCATAATAACATAAGCATTACATCCATGTGCATCATATAAACATAAAATTAAAAATAAATGAGTACACAATAATGAGACATAATAATGATCATATCATATATACAATGTGTGTCTCAGAGTACATGAGGAGTACAAAAATACCCACAAGCTACAAATGTGTAGGTCCTCGACCTTACATCAAAAATGAGATACATCAAAAATGTGTCCTACAATCTAGAGCTCTAGCTCTGATCTGCTCCCCCTATACCAAAGCTCTCACCTCCTCCCTCAATGATGTTCTAAGGAGAATGCTCTACCTGTTGCCCTATTGACTACTATGGATATTTTTGAGCACCCTAAGTATCGCTTAGCCCGAAGAGGCCTAGCACTCATCCAAATACCCCCTGGTCGATGGGAACCTCTGTTCGTTGGGACCTATGATTGGACGCTACAGTAGACTGCCCTACCTCCCTGGTCCTAGTATGACTATTTCCACCATGCGTATTGGAGGACCTATGTGTCCTCTCACTCTGATGGGTGCGATGTCTTGAGCTAGCAGTGGACTTTCCTGTAGTCCAATATCTAGTCTACTAGGACTTTGAAGCATAGGGATCCTCAAGAACCTTTGCATCCAACATCTGAATGTAGCCCACTAGCTGGTCTACCTAAGCAACCCTAGATGCATGCCTCTCATTGGTACTCATAAGTAAAACCTATAGGTGTTGTACCTCTACCATAGGATCCTAGCCACCTGGTAGTACTAATTCTGGTGTTGTTGGAGGCCCCATAATCAACTAAGAGGATGGAGGACCCCCTCTATACCCTGAGCAGATATCGCTCTACTATGGTTGCATCCCTCTGTGCCTATGTCAAGTCATGAGCATGAGTGAGCTCTCCAACTTGGGTATCTACTGTAGTAACCTAGGCGGTTAGGCTAGCAAGCTACTGGTCTACCTATGTCAATCGGTGATCTCTCTCTATTAGCTATGCCTATAGAAGAGCAATAGTAGTGTCATGCTCCCTTTGTTGCATCTAAAATTGATCGAGCTAAATCTACAAGTCAGCCACCTATGTCAAAAGCACCTTGGCATTGTCAAGAGGGACATCACCCTCCTATGGAGCCTCATCCTTGGGATCAATATTGAGAGCCTCCTCAATGATAGCCTCTACGCCCTAGCCATCCTCTATATGCTGGTGCACCCTGCATTCATTAGGATCCACCTCTACTCCTGCTTGATCTACAACGTGGCCTAGAGACCCTATCCCATACCAGCATAATAGAGACCACCATCCATCATACTCTAGAGTGGTCATCGCTATGTTAACCCCAGTATCATAGAAGTCATTTGGAGCATCACCTAGTGCTAGAGACTAGATCCATGGTAGATCCCTCTCTAAATCTAGGCGCATGTAGGTGAACGAGATCTTTAGGATGTCCTGCACCATGTCGAACTTATGCATGACATGAGATAAGAACTGAAACTCCTAGATCTTGGCATTTCGATCGAGTAGCCATCTATCTCGATGAGCCTATCAAAGCATCTCACCAACCTTAGGCCAGTCAATACAATCCATGTAGGGCTATCACTGGATATCATTCGACCCAAGTGCTACAAATCGAGTGATGTAATGCTGGGTCTCACTAGCATGGGTTCTACTCTGAAATCCATCCTCCTCCTAAGGCCAGCAGGTAGCATAACACTAATGTGCATAATAAATGTCTATAATGGGTAAGTGTAGATCCCTAGGATGCTCTACTCTGATATGCTACCAACCCCAAATTTGCAAAAGTAGACTACAGTTGATGCCCTTACAACTATGCTCAATAATTTGATATAGCTCTCAATAGAGCTGAGCTAATAGTGTGCTCCCCCAGGCTAGGAGTAGTGGCTACTGGATAGAACTCTGGACTACTCTACATATAGTAGCTAGAAGGTTCCAAGGAATCTGTTGGTTCGTCTTTCATACACACCCCCATGAAGGATGAGCATAAAATACCGATAACACTTATACGGGATAAATCCCACTCACTTTAGGATCTTGCTGGTTATCCAAGGTGTGAGTTATAGAGTTGGGTCGAATGGCTATTCACTCTTTTCCACTTCTAGAATAGTTTCAAGTGGACTATTTGTTACCTTACAATGGGCTCGACCTTCGTTCAATAATGTTTAGTAGTTGTTATCTTTGTTGACTATCAGATTTACAATGAGTTCTTTGATATAGCTCTTTATGGTTTAGCAGATTAAATAAAAGATAAATTTAAAAGAAAATAAAAATGAATCATTTAACGATGGAAAAGAGAGAGTAGGGTAGGGAAAAAAAGAGAAGCTTATCTAACTTAGCTGCAAAATCAAAACTACCAATTTTAGTTACACTATTTAGCTTCACGATAAAACCAATCAAAGAAGAAGGTGTCCAGCTTTCTAAGATCACATTCTACTAAGAGCATAAGACGGAGATGACAAATATCTAAAAGAAAATCATAAATGGAAGGGAAGTCGGTGTCAATTGGTATCTCTCACCAGCAGCCTAGCTCACGCAGTGAGGATAGAGCAATTAGAATAGACCTGAACTTTAAATCTCTAATTTTCCCTAGCATACAACAAATGGAATGAAGCCTAGTAGCATATTCAATCTTGATAACATAGATTTACAACTAAAATAAATAAACCTTAGCGAGACAAAAACAAAAGAAGATGCACTTATCACAATCTAAAAGAGATTAGGCTCCTAGCCATGCTATCACAGAGAAACGATGTCACCCCAACCCCATGTACAAAAAAAAGCATTCAAACAATATTTGCAGGAAATTGCTAAAATGTCTTTTATTCCAAGTTTTCACATCCGGACTTTACATTCAAAAGAAGTATATATAGACTCAGGATAGACCCTGATCTTTTCAAAATATCTAGATCTTATCATAAAAATCCCACCGCCGAAGCTTTACAATATAAGGTATTTTTATATAGAGTTTTGATAAACCCTAATCACTCTAAAAATATTCGTGTGGATCTTGCCATAAATGGAGAAGATAAGACTTGGTTTTATCCTCGTCAAATGGGCACTACGTGTAAATGTATCTTTATCTTTTGGTAAGTTGTCAGAGCATCTCATTAATTCTTCTATAAAATTTGGATGAGTCACTAACTTTTGAGGCCTTCCATCCTCGCACAGCCGGCTTTGTTTGGTTCGAGTTGAGATTCTCGACCCGTCATTACTTTTGCCATAAATTTTTTGGGCAAATGGATCCACCGACAAATTCCTTAAAGCTTGTATTTGTGGTCAAATCTGCAAAATCTGGATGAGTCACTGACTTCCCAACATCTCTTATCTTTATCTTTTGGCAAACAGTCAGAGCATCTCATTAATTCCTCACTTGATTTGTGCCAAAATTTAGGTTTTTCTATCTTTCTCGCCATTACTTCTGCCATGAATGTAACTGTCGAATCACTTTCTACAAAAGAAAAGCAAATATTAGAACTTTTTAATTAATTAACTTTTTCATTTAAATATTTTTAGGGTTTGGACTGTGTCGAAAAAGTTTCCACTCCCTTTGGATGGGTGATGAAAAATTTAAAGAATGGACAAATTCTATAGAATGAATATAAATCCAAACATGTTGCGATATCATGACATTTTCCTCAAGTTACTTCTTCTTTGCTTGTGCCTTCACGAAAATGGAACATGTTGCGATATCACGACATTTCCCTCAAGTTACTTCTTCTTTGCTTGTGCCTTCATGAAAATGGAACATGTCATGATATCACGACATTTCCTTCACTTCATCTCTTTCAAGCTTTTGCTCTCGCGAAAATGGAACATGTCGTGAAATCGTGACATTTCCTTCACTTTGTCTCTTCCAAGCTTTCACCCTCGTGAAAATGGAACATGTCGTGAAATCGTGACATTTCCCTCACTTCATGCTTCTAAGCTTTCTTCCTCGCAAAAATGGAACATGTCACAAAATCGTGACATTTCCTTCACTTCGTTTTTCCAAGATTTTTCCCTCGTGAAAATGGAACATGTCACAGAATTGTGACATTTCCCTCACTTCATCTTTCTCATGCTTTTGCTCTCGTGAAAATGGAACATGTCGTGAAATCACGACATTTCCTTCACTTTTTCTCTTCCAAGCTTTTGCCCTCGTGAAAATGGAACATGTCTCAAAATCGTGACATTTCCCTCACTTCATGCTTCTAAGCTTTCTTCCTCGCAAAAATGGAACATGTCACGAAATTGCGACATTTCCTTCACTTCGTCTTTCCAATCTTTCACCCTTGCGAAAATGGAACATGTCGTGAAATCGTGACATTTCCCTCACTTCATGCTTCTAAGCTTTCTTCCTCGCAAAAATGGAACATGTCGCGAAATCACGACATTTCCTTCACTTCATCTTTCTCAAGATTTTGCTCTCCGAAAATGGAACATGTCGCGATATCACGACATTTCCTTTACTTCATGTCTTTTCAAGCTTCCACCCTTGCAAAAATGGAACATGTCGTGAAATCGCGACATTTCCTTTACTTCATCTCTTTTAAGCTCTTGCCCTCGCGAAAATGGAACATGTCGCAAAATCGCGACATTTCCTTCACTTCATATTTCTAAGCTTTTGCTCTCCGAAAATGGAACATGTCACGATATCGCAACATCAAACTTTAAAATATTTTAGGGTACAATTAAATTTGAGCGAAATTTCGACAAGTCCGAAAATGGAACATGTCGCGATATCGCGACATTTCCCTCAAGTCATTACTTCCAAGATTTTGCCTTAGCGAAAATGAGACATGTCCGAAAATGGAACATGTCGCGATATCGTGACATTTCCCTCAAGTCATTACTTCCAAGCTTTTGCCTTCGCGAAAATGAGACATGTCCGAAAATGGAACATGTCGCGATATCGCGACATTTCCCTCAAGTCATTACTTCCAAGCTTTTGCCTTCGTGAAAATGAGACATGTCCAAAAATGGAACATGTCGCGATATCGTGACATCAGACTTTAAAAGATTTTAGGGTACAATTAAATTTGAGCAAAAGTCCGACAAGTTCGAAAATGAAACATGTGATATTGCGACATTTCCCTCAAGCTTTTCTTCCAAGCTTTGCAAATTCTCCAAAAATTGTAGGTTGACTCCAGTGACTTTGTCCATCTGTATTTGGCATTTTTTCATATTGGTGAAGGATATTCCTTACTCAGAAATAATTTTAACATTTGAAAAATAAATTTTAAATTGCTCGAGAATGATCAACTTCACATGGTGTAGAAAAATGATGAAAACTCAAAGTGCCCAGAATTTGATGAAACTTTACAAGTATCGAAAAAAGCCCAAAGGGTATCCAAATATGCAAATATAACTTTAAAATTCATCACGGATTAAGGGAAAATGCATTTAGAAGTTTGTTGGCCAAAAATAGAAACTGCTATTTCTAAATTGAAATCAATGCCATATGCAAGTCTACTTGGACACTTTGATGTAGGCGAAGTTTGAAAAAGGGGGCAAGCAAAATTTGGAATTAAACCCCAAAAAACTCAAGAGGGTCCCTGCGAAAAAATGAAAATTAAATATTTTCAAAGGATGGAATTTCATTTTTTTAGTGGGGGTGTGTTGCTTCTCAACAGTCCGCTATCAAAAGAGTCATTATCTATAGAATCACCATCGTAATCAGTGTCAGGTACTAGCTGGTTTGCAATTACATAATTTTAGAGTCAACTAAAGACTGTACTAAGACCATACACACACTTTTTCATCAAATTCTTTAGGAGTCTCATTGACTAGAAGAGAATGAAGAGCAAGGTAACATTCTTGTGACCTTATCATAATATATCAATGGCTCAAATGTAACCTTATATCTCCAATATTTTAAACCAATTGAGAAATCATATTGATTCACCTTTATGACGTCCTCACACACTCCTCCAGACTTCATGCATGCCATGATACAAATAGCAGTAGGTTTTTATTGTCCAACAACAACCTTTGACTCCGTTTATCCAAATGCAAATAATAGTTATATTTTGTCTTTCTTTAACTCACTCTTCCTTGATCTCCAAGCTATCCAATGGTACTATCAAACTATTTGAAACTCTTCTCACAGGATGTTTGTCACACAGTCAAACTATGATCATTTTCATGTCACAGTAAACTTAGCAGATTCTTGTCTGATTCTCAATGAGAATCAAAATCCACATCACTCTTCATGTTTTATCAAAAAACAAAATTGATAAACTAAAATCATATTGAAAAGAAGGTCTCTCAACATGGTCTCCTCTTCTTGTGTGATTTCTTTTTAACTGATATCTCACAGCAGAGTCTAACAGCGGAGTCTAACAGTATATCTCACGATGCAACTCCATCATCTACTACATTACTCTACAAGAGTGTTGTCTACTTTAGTATTTCAATTTCCATGTCCTCCAAATAATCATAACACACAACGCCTTTGATTGTCACATACGTCTTTTATATTGCTACCAAATTAAACTTGATATCCTGCAATTTAAACTTTCTTCATGCGAAGTTAAAAATAGCAGGATTGCACCTAGTATGCAGGTGCAATAAAATCACATATTCGTGTGACGTTCATCATGAAAATAATAAAAAATAATGTAGCTTTTAAATTTAAGAAATGTGCCTTCATGTTTTATGGAGATTAATATATTCTATTATTTTCATTTGGTGGAACGTCACACTTTCATTATATTCTGTATATCTATTAATTAGTTCTCCATATTTATCCATGGTAGTAGAATAATCATCACTTTCCAATACTTGATGATATTCCAACCCTTCTTTCAAAGATTCTTAGATTATACAGAATTTGTAATATCCTCATGCGAGAAAGCAATTGTATTATCCTGCATATCAATTGATACAAAAAAATTATTAGAATATTTGGAGTGAGAATATTCTTCCCATTTATTCCAATAATCATAGTAAGCATCTTCCAAAATCAATTTGTGATTCTCAACTACTTCTTCGTCATATTCTGATTCATCAACATGTTTCTCATCAAATTCATCTTCACCTTCCTTAGATGGTTCAATTATTTCCAAAAGTGGGTTATTTCTTGTATTCAAATTTGTAAGACTATCATAATCCACATTGGTAACCATTGATTCAATTTTATCACAATTTGGAAGATGTGGGTTTTCTTGGCCATCAGTTTCAACAATATCATTTAAAGCATCTTCCAAGAACAAGTGGTAAAAGTTTTTTATGTCTTCGAATATTCACTTTCAACCACTTTTGATGGCTTAGGGGTTTCTATAATGGGATCAATTTCTACATCATTCTTTCTATGATCATCCCAATCCTCATTTGTGAATAATGATTCTAAATCCTTTATTTACCAAATAGAATGATGATCATTTGGTTCCAACTCCTTGTTACCCATCCATAGTATTTCTTCTCCAAAATCTTCAAGCTCTTTAAGAAATTCTGAACAGGTATTTACTTCAATGTAAGTCAGATCTTGACCTTCTCTACCATCTGAAGGAGCACAACATGTAATATCATTAAGATTAGTATCATGAACTTGATTCCTAGGATTATTTGGAAGCATACTTTGATGCACATTTTTTTGTAATGGAACCATATTTCTACTTAACTTCTTAACCAACTTCTTTTGATCTTTTATTTCTGACACGAGCTCCTTGGAATGGGTGGTAGAAGTAGTAGGATTAGTTGGATTGACATAAGTAGGTAAAGCTTAGGCACTTGTTGTTATAGCTCCATGAGTGACAAAATGGTTTTCTAACTAATATGGAGTGGTTGGATGGATATATGTACTCGTATAAGTGCATGTGGGTGTATAAGTGGGTATGATAGGATGAAATTGATTGTAGGGCAAAGCGTTTGACATCAATTTTTTTTGTTCCCATGCTTGGTTTATCATCCATATTTTATTGTAAGCCCCTAGTTGTCCTACCATAAGTAATTTCTCCATATATACACCTTGCGGCCATAATTTTTGATCTATAGTCATAGCTTTGGTGTAGGCCGAAGCAAGGGTAGTGACCAAAATATTTTTCCTAGTGAACATGGCAAGTAAGGTATCCAATGCCCCAAAGTATATTTTAATGGTAGCACTTTACGCAATAGTAAAGGGAGAAATCAATATTATATAGAGCTTTCAAAATCTCATGTTGAATGTTCTCAATGGCTCATTAGGTTCCCTCCTGCAAGAAGCAAATTGATGATAAATCATGGCAGGATCTATGGGCAACCTAAAATGATTGATAAAAGAAATTTTTGATTGGATCTAGGACATAATAGAGACAGTAGGTAAATTGATGTACCAATCATGTCATATCATCTAGGCTCCAAGGAAATAATCTACAAGCCACATCCTCATGTTTGATATTTCATCTAATTAGGATATCTACATAGGACTGAATATGATTATCGGCTAATATTGTGCCATTATATTTAAACTTGGGTAAAAGTTATTCTATGTTTTTGGTTAGGTCATGAGCATCTCCACTAATGTTCAAAGGATTACCATGCACCCCATACCACTTTCCAGCATTTGTAGCCATTTGATTAAGTTGTAATGTTATTAACAATGACAACAACAAATGATTGTTAGCAACGCCTCATAATAAGAAAATTTTCCAAAATATGGTTAGCATCAACCAAAAGATATGTAATGCATCAATTAAACCATGGCATCAAAGAACATTTTCCAATTTGCAACAAGGTTAGCATTAAAGAATCATCAGTTAGATAACGTTGGAATCAATGAAAGTGATCATATGTAAACAAAAGTTCATTAGTCCAAACCAATATCTTTAAATAAATATTTCAAGTAACATGAACAATTTAGCATCTAAATAGCAATAAAATAAATCAATTCAGGCCCTCCTAGCTCTTTAAGTGTTAAGTGCTAAAGGAGGCCAAAGATGCTAGTCAAATTGACTTGAAACATTTAGCAATTCAAAACTCTCAAGGTTACACCAATATCACATTATTCATTGCATGAATAAGTCAAAGCATTTAAAACAACAATGAACAACTTAGCATAAATAAAATAACACCAATTCAAGCCCTCCTTCTAGCGCCAAAATGTTGAGTGGTAATTTTACCCAATTGCAACATTACACTCACCTTTAGGATTTTGATCCCAAAACCCTCTCTTGCAAAGAAGTTAAAACAAAACAACTTCTCCAAGGTTCCGCTATATAAGCATTGCATATGTGTATTAGTAATCTCAATGAAGATATATCAAATAAGTGCTAGGAGTACCTTAGTGATTGCAAGTAACTATTAACAAGGGGCATGTGTTGGTTTATTTTACTATGCCATACTAATGATTGTTCATGAAACTTAAAGAAATGTAAATGTGAATTGGCCCTCATATGACCACGATGTAAAGCCTTAATTCTTTTTATCTTGAATATTTTTAGGTAGATTTTATCTTCTTTTGATTAAGTAGATTTTAAACAAGTTTTTATCTTGAATCAAATCCTACTTTGAACATGAAAATGAAGATTAAAATCTATCTATGAATGTGAATCCTAAATGATGAATAAATTCATTAAATGTAGCTTCTATCATGAAGATAAATATAGCCTTTGATATAATTAATAAATTATCCCTCTTTGATAAAATTAATTTTCATAAAGAGAGGACAATTTATTGCCTTAAAATAATGGCCTTAAAATTTCATTATAAATTATCGCTCTTTAATGAAACAATTTTCATAAAGAAAAATTAATTTAATGCTTTAAAACAATAGCTTTTGATATAATGTGTAAATTACCTCTCTTTAATGAAATCAGAATTTTCATAAAGAAAGGCAAATTTATTGCTCCGAAAATGATGGCCTATGGAATGCCATATAAATCACTTCCCTTTAATGAAATTGGAATTTTCATAAAGGAAAGTCCATTTATTGCTTGCGAATAAAATGCAAAGCTGAAACAATCTGATTTGCCTTCAAAATGAAAAAAAAATTGAAATTATAAAAATTTGCATAAAACAACAATTTTAAATAATTTTTATAAATTCGAAATGGCTTTGGAATGAGTTCAAATTTGTTTTGGATGAAATATTGTAGCTCATTCTTCACACCCATGTATTTATTTTTATCATTTTAATTTTTTTCAATTTTTATTTTAATCCTCGAAGTTTAAAAAAATCTACAAAATGAAGGGTTAGAAAATAAAAATAAAATCTGAAAATCAAAACGAAAAGCTAAAAATGTTAAAATGCACTATAGCCAGTATGATGCCATTCTATTCTTGCAAAACCAAATATGTGAGAAATCCATGCATGCAACCTAGTTTACCCAAATCTATATTTGCACAACTCGCAATAACCTAGGTGCGAGCTTCTAAGGAAAACAAAAATAAATTTTATGCTTTAATATGTTCAATGATGCAACCATTAAAAATACATTCAACATCATCTACAAATCCAAAATGTGAAAGGGAAAATAAGCATTAAAACAAGCATGCATAAATAAACTCCTATTTTGCCAATAAAATGTAAATTTCTGGTGTATGTGTATTCAAAATAATATCTCTATTTTTACAAACATTTCCAGCAGCATCTGGCCTCCAAAAGGGTCCAGCAAGCCTGTAAAATTTCAACAACATGTGGCCTCCAAGGGATCTAGCCCTTGTTGCATCCCTTCAATCGGTTTTTAAATTTTTTCAAAAACTTTTCCTTTTTTCCTTCTTGCATGGCTTTTTGTTTTCTTTTTCTATTTGGCTTCAATAATTTTCTCCTTCGGATTACAATGCTTTCCATTTCGTTGGTTGTGATAATAAGCGTAATGAAATTGCTTGGATTTCAAGCTTTACCCTTTGGTAGCATTTTCCTCTTTTTCATTTAACCTATTCTATATCTCCCTATAGCCTAATGCCACTTGGCCCTTTTTTAAATCTGGCCCACACACCATGGCCTCAAAGCATTCCTTGTGCATTTAACCATGTGCTATTTACGGGAACCCTTATTTCGTTGGTTTTATAATGGTGAGAATAATCAAATACTTCTCCCCTTTCATTACATAGTAACATCCTCTTTCCATTATTTTGTCCTCTATGGAGGAAATATCTATTATTCTCCACCAATATTTTACTCCTTATTCTTTCAAATGGCACTATCAAACATAATACAAATATGTGGCAACTGCTCACATGAATTGACCCCATGAACCATGCTACTTGCAATGAATAGCTTCTAATCCATGACCATAGCCTTCGGTGGTCCACATTAGCTCTTCAGTCCAAATATATTTGCCACGCTACCTTTCCAGCATTCATTCCAATGCAAAGTTATCATCATTTCATGGCCTTACTCTGATCATCGTTGGTCATGTTTGTCACTCAATGGTTTCCTTTGACATCTACTATTTGGAAAACTTTGTTTCTAAACTATTAATTGTGAGTAAGCCTCTATCACCTTCTTGGCATATGCTGTGCTTCCTTGCACTTCTTACTCACTTCAACTGGTGCTTTCCACTGTACACCTTTCATCACCATGCTAAATGCCATATTGCCACATCATCCTTTTATGCGATTCTATACCCACATCATAGTAATGTTGAATGCTCCACATTACCGAAACTATGGTTTCTCACATAGATTCCTACTAAGTAGGTCCACCACTATTGTGTTCACTGTTTCTTTTATTATCTGATCACTGTCGTGACACTATGCTACACCAGACACTATAAATCCCCACTATTCATCCAAAAATCTATGTTCACTATATCTCATCATTTTTAGCATAACCATTGTGGTCTATGTATCCTTGATCACCATTGTTTTCATTATCAAAGTTCACATTCATGTCTAGGTCTATAACTCATCGGATTTCCTCTTCTATAAGCACGATCAACAACACCAATGCACACCCGCACTCAAATTCCAGCTTGGTGGTTCTCCTCGATCTTGGCATCATGGTTCGTATCTACACAAGGTACATTCAGCTCTAAAAGATACCACCATGTCGTTGCCTCTTTGGTGTCAAATTTCCTAATATGGCAATAAATGAAAATTTCCAGTTTCCTTTCATTCTGTCATTGTGAAGCTATGTTCGTCTCATGAGCAAATGCATAACTCCTCTACCCTTTCAAATTGCTCAACCACTACTACTATCACCCGTGTTTGTGTCTGTGAGTATATCATCCATATTTCACCCACACTTCTATCATAGATGTCACTGAAATCATGTCTACAGAAGCACGGCATACCGGTTGCGATGCAAACAAAAGTAGATGTATAATGAAACGCTAAGTCCTACAAAAATGCGAAGGACAAGTGCATGAAAAATGGAACACGATGTGATGAAATGAGATGTAAAGGAAAAATAAAGTGCAGCATCATTTATTAATGTTTCTTGTGATTTGGTTATAATATGTTCCCCCCCTTTCAGGGGCTCGGAGCATTCGATACAATTTTGTTACACCAATGGATGGTACACTTCCCTTTGGGATATTCCGCATGCCCACAATCAAAATGGGTGGGCCAAATGTCACCGCCGCTTGCATGAGTGCATCCTTCATTCCTTGCTTCCCATTTAGTGTCGAGATCCTATGTACAAAGAAACAACAAATGATTAATAACATATGTGTATGAAAGGAAACATGCAATCCCCAAGACCTTTGGCTAGTGAATACATGAAATAATAAAACAGAGATCAAAATGTTTCAGAATGAGATGAAACTTGAACAGGAGCATCCAAAAATAATTAGGGACACAATGCAAAAATAACATTTGGGAAATCATGTGCCGATTTCTAATCGCTTCGGGGTGGGATGCTGGCGACTATCACAAAATGTGCGAAAGCGACCTCCCAAATGTCCTATCTAGAGGCCTCCAAAATACCTGTAAACTTGGGGTTAGGAAAAATGGGGCATTTTGAGATGACCCAAAAGGTCGTATTTGGCATATTCTACCCAGATCATCCTGTATTCGAAGGTGTCCCTTGTAGGTTAGTGAACGCATAAAACGATAAAAACACAGTAAAAATAGGTCAAAATGCAATGAAAATTGAACAAAAGCATAAAAAAATCACATACAACATGATGCAAAAGAAACAATAAATAAATTTAATGTAGATTTCTAATCACTCCGAGGTGGGGCGATTAGGACTGCAATAGTGCGAGGGGCGGTCGGGGGCAAGACGCCTGCCGTTTGGGGCTTGGTTTTGACACCAATCCACTTGGGATGGGTCCAAAACCTCCTAGGGGGTTGTGTCAACAAATTTGGTGTGGGATTATGGCCGATTTTTTGGGTTTTGGGTCCGAATTGCGCTCCTAGTATTCACCTAATAATGTCCCTTCCAAAAGAGAGATCAATGATGTAGGAAGCACAATGAGGGGTGAGGGTATAATTTTGCAGCACTCCGTTGCTCCAAATGCTCCTACTCTATTTTTTTTGGGGGGTGAGAAGGCTCACCATTTTATAGACCTGAGGGTCTCCTTTGAATGCGCATGTAGGGGCACCACTTGGCCATCATGCCTTGTTAGGGGAGAGAAGATTCCTCCTTGATTAAGGGCTCCTTGATTTAGGCCTCCATGACTGCCTCTTTGAGCTCTGAAATGCTCACTCGCACTCCCATGCCTTGGAGGTGGAGTTGAGTGGTGGATCTAGGCTACAATTTGTCAAGGTTTGACTTTTTTCTCATCAAACCTGCTATTTGTCCCACCCTGGAGCGATTGCTGCTAATCATCCTGGGGTGGGGCAAATAGCATTCTAATTGTCCTAGGGTGGAACAAATAGGGAGCAGAGTGCTTGAAAGGTGCAAAATTGACCTTTGACCTTCCAAAAATACTTTGGGAGTGGTTAGGACCACTTTTTAACCTCTGGGGGCTGCCCTAGGGGTTATGTATGCTAATTCGATCAATGCTTGTAGCCACATAATCGGATTGGTGTTGTTTTGGTGTCTATAGATGCCCCTTTTTGGGATGCGCTATGCATGGCACAACACTGACAAAAAATAGATAACCAAATAACTTAATGATTAGGGTTTCTCAATAACCTAACCAAATTTTTTTACCCCAAGTATGGAAAGGGCACGCATTCTTGAATCCTTGCTTCTGATGAGCTAAGGAGCTTACTTCAAGTGTTAACCTTTTTTGATGAGGTGTTACTTAATATTGGACATTGTTCAGTCATGAATAGGCAAAGGGCACAACATTTTTTCTGTGGGAACCTTGAGTTCATGATTCCAAAATGCCAAGTGTTTGATCAACTTGTGATTATTTCTTGTTTGCTACTCCAAGTAGGGGCGTGATTGTATTTGTCAATGATTCTTTGAATGCATGCCATTTCCTTGATCGGGTGTGTATTTGTTGATTGGTAACTGAGTGTGACTACCCCCTCAAGCAATGAATCGATGAGGGAATGACCAAAATGAGAAAAGTGATGAGTCTCTTGACCCAAGATGACTTTTGTAAGGGTGCATTCAAGTGGTTTTCGTTGAACGCTTATGCAGTTTCCCAATAATCTGACCTATTTTTGGTGGGTTTTGACCCTTTTGTGTGATGCCGATTGGGGTTGAAATTGTCAAAAATCCATCCTCCTGTGGAGCGGTCCAGCTATGGTAGCCTTATTAGGGAGTAGGATAGTGATAATTTGTGGTCCCGACATTGATTTTGCATGCCAATAATGTCAGGTGTAAATGCACCTTTATTCGGCAGAGTTATTGCTATTTTTTGGTGGGTTTAACCTTTTTTTGTGATGCCTTGGGGCTGAAATTTTTGAAAATCCATCCTCCCGTGGAGTGGTTTGGCTATGGTAGACTTCTTAAGGAGTGCGATAGTGATAATATGTGATCTCGACATCAGTATTTCATGCCAAGAATATCAGGTTCAAGGGCACCTTTGTTTGGCAGCTTTATTGCTTTTTTTTTTGGTGCATTTTTTGGATGCAATTTTGGTTGCTTTATCTCTTGCTCTGTAATCGTCCTAGGGCAGGACGAATACCAATTTTGTAATCATACCAGGGTTGGATGAGTTCTAACTAGAGTGCTCATCCCAGGGTGGAATGATTACAAACCTAAGAGCCTTTATAAGGGCCAAAACTAGGTTTTGGGCTCATTTGCAATCTTTTTTTCTGGCGATTTGGAGATGTGAGGAGGAGTGCGAGTTTGCGTAGCGGAGCACTGCCAAAATTTTTTGGACACCATGAGTGCAAGGACCAGATATTTGAGTGGCAGAGCCGAGGCGAGACCGGTAGGTGCTCCTTCTCTTTGCTTGTTATTTTTTTGTATTTGTATGAATTTTTAAAACGCACATATAAAATGCTTCTGAGCGTTTTTTTTTTTTTTTGTCTTAGTAAGGTTGTAACCTGAATATAGAGTTTGTGTTTTATTTGATTTTTTTTGTTCACACTTAAGGTTAAAAACCCTAGTATGAGTTTTATGTTTTTATTTGATTTTTTTTTGTTCACACTTAAGGTTAAAAATCATAGTATGAGTTTTATGTTTTTAGTTGATTTTTTTTTGTTCACACTTAAGGTTAAAGACCGTAGTATGAGTTTTATGTTTTTAGTTGATTTGTTAGTTTGTTTTGTTTTTTATTGTACAGTTTATTTGAATGTTCTATACCCCATCGTCGATAGTATACAACAAGAACCTCTAGAATGTCCTATTGTAGCTCGAATTGTTGCATGACTTGACTAAAATGAAAGAACTTATCCTACTGAGTGTAACTTCCAACCAACCACCTCCCCTGATGAATGTCACCCAACTGCTCATCGTCATGCTTCCATATCACCCATCCCTCCACAGCCTCCACAAAATTGTGGATGGTACCAACTTTCCAAACTCCACTCTCCAAAATAGAGGATCACCCTCATGTGACCTCTTAACACCCTTATCCTCATCAATCCTCCATCTCAAAGCATAGGGTAAATATTTTTTTCCCTCCATAGATGCATTATAAGGTAACACTAATGGCATCTCAATGGTTATGTACTCCCATGCCCACACTTGTAGCAAAGGAGTCCAAATCAATCCCTTCCACCCAACATGCACCACATCGTGAAACTATCTATATACCTAGGCCAATAACGCCAGCACTGATGCAAACACAATGTTGTTCTCCACCATGTCACTCATCACATCCAACATATTTTAGGTAAATAGTACCCCAAAAGTGTTAGGTAATGTATATGTAGAGATCATCATCATCGCTGCACACTGGAACTTAGATATCATCTCATTGTTCCATAGCAACTCATAATCCATATTTTTGGTATCCACTTCTCCCCACTTATCTCCAAATAACTACTCCATCACAATTTTATTCGTATCATCTTGTGTTGCCCTCACTAGAACACCCTCAATAGATAATTTGTATATCCTATAAACATCTTCTAGGGTGATAGTCATTTCACCCATCAAAAAATGAAGTGTTACAATATGCATCCCATCGCTCACACAAAGCAGATATATGCCATATTGGCACGAATGATATTGCATTCCCATATCTTCCTAAACCATATTGTATCCAACCATGCCTTATCCGTGGCATTCCTCATCAACTCATCAAGCTTATCCTTCATCGTACGAACATGATGATGTAGGTTGATATTCTTCACATATTCATACACAAACAACAACAATAGAATTCACATTAGTTCAATACACAATCCTCCAATCTAATTAAATTCAATTTTATTTAAACATATTTAACACACAAATTATTTTCTTTAATTTTTCATGCAAATCAAGACATTAAAACACACACAATCCACATATCACAATAGATCAAAAATACAATCGCATATTTGGATGCCCATTTTACCATTTCATAGCAAAAGTTCAAACAAATGCAAAAAATAGTACACATTTGACTTCCAACAATCAAATTTACAATTATCCACATACCCACTATGGCACAAAATTCAAAATCATGTCAATATTCCAGACATACAAAAACAAAATACATTTTTGAACACCCATTTGCCCACTTCACAATGAAAGTGTCAACAAGTTTCAAAAATAGTATACAAATATGCACAAAGTTTGATATTAAAGATACCACAACCCTACCAAAATAGTGCACATACCAAATCACACAACATCAAAAACACAGTCACATTTTTGAACACCCATTTGGCCACTTCATGGTGAAAGTTCAAACAAAAATAAAAATAGTACATATCGGGCTCCCAACAACCACTTTTAAATTCAACCCTATCTACATCATGGCACGTAAATCAAACATACACCAAATGCAATCACACACCAAAACAACATACATTTTTGGATACCCATTTCACCCTTCTATAATGAAAGTTTCAATGGTTTCCAAAAATAGTATACCCATAGTGGAAAACTTAACAGTCAAAGTTTTGTTAGTTACATCCTAATGGCTCACATTTAGATAACACACAAAACAAGGATAACACAAAAATATAGTCACATAATCAAATACCCATTTCCTACTTTTACATATGAAAGCCAACCACATTTCAAAAATAATGTACCATCGCTCCAAAAATGGAAAGTCAAACTGCAAGACTACCTTACACGTCACCCAATAAAACTACAGTAAAAACTGGTCAAACCTAAAAAGTTATCACACTTTTGGGTACCCATTAAGCATTTTTAACACTTACTGTTCCAATTTTAATTAAAATTTGCCTAAATTTTAAAATAACATGAAAACCTCCCCCCTATTTCATGCTTTTTGAGAAACAAAATTGTAAAATAAATAGAATAAAGAGCACTTACTGGTGGGTCTCCATGTCAAGTTCCAGTGCCAGTGCATCCTCTTGTCATCCTGCTACTCAAACTGATCAACTACAAGTTCTTCGCATCACCAACCATCACTCGCTCCTCACTCTCCAAGTTTGTCGATGTTAAAATGACCCCCCACACTTCCAAAAAGGTTTAAATACCTCTAAAATACTAATTAGGTCTAATTCACACCCCAACCTATAAATTAGACCCAATTCACCCCTTGACTTGCGAATCCAGATCCAATTCACCCCTCGGCCTACAAATTGATCCTAGAAGCCCCAAAATCACCCAAATTTGATTTCAAACCCAAGGAAATCTGCCCCCTTTCCTACCCATATGATTTTTCATCACTACTATCATGCGTTTTTATTCTATCAACTAATTCATCACCACATCATCACATTCCATTCACCTCATTATTGATTCCTCATTTGAGGGGGTATTCATATCTAAAAGTTAGCTTTTCATGTAACCAAACAATGAAACATCCAAAACATGGATATCGCATTTGTCTACAAATTTTTTTATTGAAGATTATATTATAATAATAATCTCAATCCCAACTAGATGTTTGTTAGATAACAATAGTTGTGTGTAACAATGGAGAGGTCACTTTGGCATTCATGATACATAATGAATGACATGTTTGACTAATCCAATGCAAAATTTGGATATGTCACTCTGGAATTCATGATACATAATGAATGACATGTTTGAATAATCCATATGTTAACTAGCTCAAATGGTTTAACACTTGTCACTATACACTCATAAATCAATCAACAACAAAAATTTGAATAGGAATTTGTTATATTCGTATTTTGGACCATCCTGCATTGGTCACAAAAGCAAAGCAGTAAAAATTTGCCACCCCAAAAATAGAAATTATAAAGGACATTTTTCGTAGGACTGCCCAAATTGCCAAACTCGTTTCGGTCATATCTCACTCATCCAGAATTAGATTGAGCTAAAATTTTGAGGGTAGATGCCTGAAAAACCCTAGAACATCTCCACAAATTTTCATATCATTTGGAGCAACACAGATCCTAGTGCATCCCTATGTGTGAATGATATATTTGGCAAGCGACTATGCGAGGGTTTCATCTGGGTTGAGTGCAAGCAGCTCCAGAGGTTGGTTTTTAGGGCCTTCGGGCCCTAGCGACCAATATTTTTGTGGTTTATGCTCAATATTTTAGTAGGAAATGTTGCAGGGGATACAAGATGGGTTAGAAATTTGTCTTTCAACAGATCATACTGTGAACTTGAGTGACAACGGCTTCCAATTTTCTGCACAAAAGAAAAGTGAAAACCATACCTTTCCACGACGTCTAGGGCAAGGATTAAAGAGATCACAAAACAAGTTTCAAGCAGTTGATCAAAAAATGGCTCATATCTCAAGTGAATCTGGTGCTAAGGTGCACCCACAAAATAATTCTCTCGTGAAAACCCCTGTCAAGGGTAAGAATTTTGAAGACTCGGTCCCAAAAATGAATTTTAGGGATGCCCTTCATGGTGGACAGCCTCAACCCAATGCTAATATCAATATTAGGGCTTCCCATAAACCTCTAAGAATGCCTAAGATTGATCCCAGGAAAATGGAGTCAGGATGTCTTAAAGAAGCTGATGGAACTCCTATTGTTAAGCTTGATATGGGTAACATTCAGATTGGCATTGAAGATTTGGAAAAAAGAGGACTAATTTTTCGGTTCGTGGGTTTTCGTACGAGTCTATCTGCTTTCAAACTCTGGGCTGCAAAAATATGGAAAACTAAAGGTGAGTTACAAATCTCTATTTATCCAAATGGTTATTTTCTTGTTTTATTTGCTAATAATGAAGATAGAGAGAAAAATTTTCAAGGGGGTCCTTGGTTTTTTGGAAGGGCGGGGCTTTTCATGAAGCCCTGGCATACTAAATTTAAAGCCGAAGAAGAGATGCCTTCTATAGCTCCCGTGTGGGTTAGACTCTTTGGCCTCCCTATTGAATTTTGGAATCCTACTATTTTTTCTTCAATTGGAAACTCTTTAGGAACTTTTATGATGACTCGTTGATTGTACTCAAAATTTTGAACATATTATTTATGCTCGGATTTGTGTTTTAATGGATTTTGACAAACCCCTACCTAAAAAGATCACATTACAATTGGGGGAAGACACTTGGGAGCAAGTAGTGGACTATGAGAACATTCCTTTTCATTGTAGAATTTGCCATGAATATGGTCATTTGGCCAGTGCTTGCCCAAATAAAATTCCTGATCAAAAGAAAGAAGATATAAACTCAACAAGTTTCCAAATACCTAAGAAGAAGAACACTCAGAAAAAACCAGTTATGAAGGATCAATCAAAGTCATTTGCTAATATGTTTGAAATCCTTTCCACAAATGATGTCCCAAGTGAGGAAGAGGAAATAATGGAAACTAAAATCTTAGAAACACAATTTAAATATGAAGGGAAGAACTCAGAGACAAACCAACAAATCAAAGGTTTTCAATAGAAAAAAGAAGAAGAAAATTTACACAAGAAAAACAATATTTCAAATGTCAAAACTTCAAATAATGCAGGTCCCAATATAGACTCCGTTGAACCATCTAGTAAAATTTTGGTTGTGTACGAGCATTCTTCAAGGTTAGAAGCCATCTCAGATTCAATTGGAATAAGTCAAGAAACAGGGGAAAAAAATTGAAGATGGATTCTAATAAAAAAGTAGGTCGCAAGACCAATCAATATCATATGGTAAAAGAAGGTGAAAAGCTTGTAGAGGAAGGTAATATTAATGCCCTTCCCAACTTTTTTAGCCCTGGTATTAATGAAGATCATCACTTGGAATATTAGAGGACTCAAAGGGAGTCTTTCAAAACAAAATGAAATTAGAAGAATGATTCAGATAAATCATCCACATCTTGTTTTCCTTCAAGAAACAAAGATGTCAATGGAGGATATGGACTTAATTGCCAGGTAAAATTTGGCCAGCTAGAAAAGTGGTTTCCCTCGGTTCCCAAGGGACTTCGGGTGGCATTGCTTGTCTTTGGGACCCAAAAGAGGTAGTTATTCACCATATGGTTGGCGGTTGGGGTTTTTTGGCTATAGCTATTCAAAGTAGACATTCCAACCAGATTATGCTCTGCATTATTGTTTATGCTCCAACTTCTTTGGAGGAAAAAAAAAGACAGTGGAAGGATATTACTCATATTATCTCTCATTTTCCTAAAGCTTGGATCTTGATCGGAGGAGATTTCAATACCATCCTCTCTCTGGATGAGAAAAGGGGGGGAAATAGAAATTTGGACAAAAGCATTGACCTCATGAGCGAATATATTGCAAACCTCCATCTTGTGGATATCCAACCAGATAATGGCCTTATGACTTGGTCTAACAGAAGGCAAGGCTTAGCTTGTATAATGGAGAGATTGGATAGGTTTTTGCTCTCTGAAAATTTCTTAATCCATGGTCACATTCCTAAAGTGAAGACTCTTAATAATGCTGGTTCGGATCATTGGCCAATCATGGTGGAAATGTGGAAAACCAATGTGAGTTTCTCTCCTTTTTGTTTTCAATTAATGTGGCTTAGAGACATTTCCTTCAGACCTCGTGTGCAACAATGGTGGAAGGAAGGTAAACCTAGGCATGGGACTAAGATGTTCTATTTTGCCAAAATACTGCAATACATTAAATCCAAAATCAAGACTTGGAACTGGAAAGAGTTTGGGGATGTTCATAAAAAAAAACATGAAGTTATTGCTCATCTTGAAAATTTGAATAAGAAAATCCGTTTAGATGGCCTCACAGAGAAGAAGTGCAGATGAAATTAAACTCACAACTCAGTTAGAGGAATGGGAAAAAAAGAGAAGAAATCTTATGGAAGCAAAAATCTAGAATTCAATGGCTCAAAGAAGGAGATCGAAACACAAATTTCTTCCACAAATCTCTTCTAGCTCGAAGATCTCACAACTTTATTTCTTCCTTAAAATCAGATTCTGGAGATGTTGTTTATACTTGGGATGGCATGAACTCTATTGTTGTTGATTACTTTTCCAATATTTTTCTTGCTACTCCTCTTGACTCAGCTTCTCAACATAATGTTCTTCAAGCAATCCCTTCTCTTATCACTTATGAGGAGAACTCTATTTTGATTGCTCCTCTTACTATCAATGAGCTTCAACAAGTAGTTTTTAAAATGCAAAAAGGGAAAACCCTAGGTCCCGATGGTTTTCCTATTGAGTTCTACCAAGAGTTCTGGGATATCCTTCATGTTGATTTATTAGAGGTGGTGGAAGAAGCCAGGAAATCCAAAGAAATTTTGAAGGTTATCAATAAAACTT
The DNA here is from genome assembly GCA_028583015.1 of Wollemia nobilis. NCBI lineage: Eukaryota > Viridiplantae > Streptophyta > Pinopsida > Araucariales > Araucariaceae > Wollemia > Wollemia nobilis. The sequence goes on from JAQPPZ010003276.1 coordinate 3,324,376, forward strand.
ATATTACTCTTGTTCCAAAAGCTCAAGAGGTTGATCATATCTCAGCTTTTAGACCTATTGCTTTATGTAATGTTCTTCTCAAAATCATTACTAAAATCATGGAAGAAAGGTTGAAGCCTCTTTTGCATAAGATTATTTCCCCAGAGCAAGGGGGTTATGTGGAAGGACGTCAAATAGTAGATGAGATAGTTCTTGCTCAGGAAGCCATCCATTCCATGGATATGCAAAATTCTCCTTCCATGTTCATTCGGTTAGACTTATCCAAAGCTTATGACAGAGTGGATTGGCACTTCCTTATCAAAGTTTTGAGGCAATTTGGTTTCTCTAAGGATTGGATGGATTGGATTATGGGATGTATCTCTTTAGTTTCCTACTTAGTTCTTATCAATGGCAGGCCTTCTCAGTATTTCCTAGCTTCCAGAGGTATTAGGCAAGGTGACCCGCTATCCCCTTATTTATTCATCATTCTTGCTGAATGCTTGGGTAGGACTATAACCAAAAAGAGGGAAAACAAAACCCTTGAGGGAGTTACCATTGCTCATGGAGCTAGACCTATCTCTCATCTTCAATTTGTGGATGACTCTACTCTTTTAGGTAAAGCTACGGTTAAGGAAGCTTCTAATATTAAGCAAATCATTAGCTATTTTTCTAAGGCTACTAGGCGGTTGATCAATGAAGACAAATCTAAAGTTATTTTCTTTCATCGCTCTGCTAGACGGGAATCCATGGTCTTGGATAAATTAAGATATAAGAAGACCTCTCTTCCAATCACTTATTTAGGTATTCCCATAAATATTCAAAGGCAAAAAAATAAAGATTGGAATTGGTTGTTGGACAAAGTCAAGAAGAAAATTGGAAAGTGGACCAACAAGTGGCTTTCTTCTGGGGGTAGAATCACCTTGGTAAAATCAGTCCTTCAAGCTATTCCTATTTATGTTTCTTCCATTTTGAATATCCCAAAAGTCGTTCTTCGAGAATTGGATCAAATCAGTCATCATTTCCTTTGGAGTGGTACTAAGGAGAAAAGAAAATGGGCCTTGTGAGAGAGTGAAATGGGGTACTTTTGTATTCCCAAGAGTGAAGGGGGGTTGGATTTGGGTTTTTATAAAAAAAAAAAAAAATTAGCTACTAAATTATATTGGAGGATGTTGCATAACCCCAATGCTCTTTGGGCCAATAATCTCCGTGCTAAATATGTTGAGAACAAAAGTCCTGAAGACCTTGTTCGCTATCAACTTCCTACCAAAGGTTCTCCCATTTTAGCAGTTCTTAAGACTGGTGAGGATTTGATAAAGAAAAAATTATTTTGGATCATTCATAATGGTCAACATGTAAATTTTTGGACAGATTCTTGGGATGGTCACAAGCCTTTGATAACTCAGTTTCTCGATTGGAGGCCTTGGATGGAGGAGCTTCATCGAGCTAATTGGATAAAGGTGGATAATTACTGTCGGTACCATACTGGTAATTCAAATGTTGGTAGATATTGGATCCCTATTGAGGACTGGCCTATTCAAATCCTAGAAAGGCAAAGACAAGATATCCAAGGCATCCTTCATATGAGATCCCTCTCTTGGTCCCATGAAAAAGATTGTTTTGGATGGAACAACACTACTAAGGGTGAGTATTCAGTTGCTCAAGGTTATTTGACCTTATGCCATAATAATCCCAACCATTCTTCGACATATTTTCTCGATTGTGGGCTCAAAAGCTCTGGCCTAAGGTGAGGTTCTTTAATTGGCTTTTATTGCATCGTAGGGTGCTTACTTGGTGAGCAACTTATGAAGCATGGTTTTCATGGCCCTTTTAGATGTGAAATGTGTGAAGAGAATGTAGAAAATATCAACCATATTTTTATTGAGTGTACTTTAGCCTCCGAGCTATGGAGGAGAATGGCCACTTTACTTGGCTTACAGTGGTCCAATTTTTTTACTTTTGAACAGACTTTGGAGGGATTGGCCTAATCAAGAGGGTGTTGATCATTTTATTAGGCAGTTAGTTTGGATGGGTTCTACCATTCTTCTTTGGAATATTTGGAATGAAAGGAATAGCCAAATTTTTAATCAAGATGGGAAGGATATTCACTATATTTGGCAAAATACCATAGCCAACTTAGTTGAATCGGTCCATCAACTCCTTAATCACCCCCAAAACTCCCACCAAAGATGGGATCAAGTGATGCAAATATTGAAGATTAAACCTTCTAAGGGCAACCAACTTAAAGGGAATGTGAGTATTAGTAAGATGGATAGGACTAGAAATTGGCAACCTCCTCCTAAGGATTTTGGAAAAGTCAATACTGATGGAGCCTCTAGAGGGAACCCTGGAAAAGCCAGTGTGGGAGGAATTGGTAGACTTTCAGATGGCTCCCTGGTTTTTACTTTTGCTGAGAATTTGGGTATTCTTTCCAATAACCTTGCTGAGGGGTATGGTATCCTCAGAGGTCTTCAGGAGGCTACTAAGGTTGGATGGGAAAAGGTGTTAGTTGAGTCGACTCTCAACTTATGATTAATCTCTTGAAGACTCCTTCTAAGAATCATAAGGTGGATTGGAGAATAAAAATAATTATTGAGAAGATTCAGTTAATCCAGATGGGATTTTTGAAAGTTTATGTAGCACCCTAAAATTGACGCAGTTAAACCTTAATAATTACAATTACTCTAGTAAATATTCAAATTCAAATTTCAACCTCCAAAACCACTCCCAAACCATCGTTTAACCCGTTTCCTCCTTTCCCATGCCATTTTTAGAGTTTGTTTTGTCCGTTTGACGATATCGTCTCCGATAAGACGATATCGCCTCAGATCGGACGATTTCGTCTAGCGTAGGACGTCCAGACGATCTCGTCCCAAACTGATTTGTGCATAGTTGGACTCTGTTCCAATGACGTCTCTAATCTGGGCAGAAGCATGTCTGCACCGTTAGAGACCTCCCCCATTGGAGATCTCCCAAATTGGGATGATCTCCAACCTCCCAACCTCTATCCTAAGCCTATTTAATCCTAGGCCCTCCCCTTAGCATCCCCCTGGCTGAAATTCCCTGTAACTCGAATTCTACACGCACTAGACCATCTTAAATCACTATTTGCATTCACATTTTTTCAAGTTTGTTTGCAGGAACTTCATTGTTTTTCAGTCGGAGCAAGCTCAGTTCGTCTCAGACGATCTCGTACAATTTCGGACGATCTCGACCCAATTCGAGACGATTTCGACTACAGTTCACATTGGGGGCAATCAGTGCCCAGAGTTTGCATTTCTTCATCCTTTTTCCATTGCATTATTCTGCATTTAGTTAATTCTATGGTTATTCTTTATTATTCTGCATCTTGGAGTTCACCCATGTAGCTTTAATGCATAATAAAAGCATAAATTGTCATTAGATCATTATAATGCATTCATGTTTTTTCTTATTATCATCATTTTAATGTTCTTACTGTCATTTTACATCATTGCCCTCTGTTGTCATAGTTGCATTCTCTGTATTTTGCATCTATTTTTCTATTTGCAGGTCTCTGATGAATTCGTCTGACGAATTCATCAGATCTCAGATGATCTTGTCAGATCGTAGACGATTCTGTTAAATCAGAGGTGATCCTGACTGCTTCAAAAATTAGAACCTTCATCAGACATCCGGATCAGGTATGGGTCTTTAATCCATCTTGTTCTTTCTATTTTTTTGTCCAAATCTGTTTCTGTCTTCATTTAAATCTGCATTTCATATAGAATAGCTTAGACGCATTTTGGCCAAACCTAGGACTTGGATGATTAAAGCTAAAACTGAACACATCAAACACATTCCCAACCTAGGCGTGGAAACTGCCATTCAAACGTTTCCTGGTGAACCCACCATCCGTCAAAAAATCACCATAATACACCTCCCCGAGAGGCGGGACCTTCGTAAGGCCTCTCAGTCCGAGGTACCAGCGCCATCCTTTTCACATCCCCCTTTCGGGCATGGATCCTATAGCCTGAAGGTAAGGGTGTGAAAAATTTGGAGCGATACATTTTGGTGAACCCGACGTGAATGCATTTAAAACCTTTTGAAAACAAAAAAAACAAAAAAATAAAACAACCAAAACATAGATGCATTTCAAATCATTAGAAAACTAATAAGTTGCATATCATGTTTAGATGGTAGCTCCTAAGAAAATATTAGCAGTTACTATAAATGTTGAAAACCAATTGGCAGCCATAGAAATCAATTATGTGCTTAGTGTGCCTGAAACAGATAGAAATCAACTTTTGTGGGACGAACTTGATAGAAGACTAAGTGTCATTTCATCTAGGTCAACAAAACTTAAACAAATCAAGAGGCTTGTCCTAGATAGAATCCTGGATCCTCATCAACTCGTCTTTTATCATGAACTTCAGAGAGCCTGCCATAGATGGTTAGCTTATAGGAGAGCTCTTGTGTCTTCAGAATTGTTCACCTTCGAGGAATACCTCGAGAACACAGCCATTATACACCAGTTCCTAGGTCGTGTAGAAGACCAAGAGGTTGTTCTTATGGATAGGGAAATATGGAATAGAGTTCCTCGAGCTGTGTTATATCGAGAGTATTGCCACGAGCTTTACTTCTATCAACCAGAATCTGAGACAGATAAGATCACTATAGCTCTTTTCATTAAATTTTTGAAAGAAAATTTTCAATTTGAAGAAGAACACTTCATGACTCCTGAAGAACTCGAGCCCATTAATGATATTTATAAATTGTTTATAGAAAACTAGATCATTACTTTCAGTATTAGTTCTTGCATTTATTGTGTTGTTTGTTATCTTTACAATATTATTACAAAAACAAGAAAAACTAAAAAACATAACAAAAACCAAAACATTTCATTTTAAATATTGTAGTAGGTATATAATTAATATATACCTCTTAAGCTTATAGCATATATATATATATATATATATATATATATATATATATTTTCTGAAATCTAAATTAAAGCACAATGCCTAAACTTAGGAATGGTAAACAAACTGAAGGAGAAGAAGAAGATTGGTTAGAAGATAAAACTAGAAACCCAAATGTCCTTCCTGAAGATCCAATTTCGAAAGGAGAAACTCTAGATCAACCAGAAGATGACCTAGGTGAAGACAATGAACAAGAAGAAAATGTTAAAGAGGATGGATCCTCATCCCCTAGAGTAGCTCCAGATGGAACTATTGCTTTTGACAACTTAGATCATTTTTGGAAATTTTTCAATAATAACATTGGCGCTCTTAATATGGCAGTTCGTATTGATAAAGGGAAAATTAGTGACACTCAAGCAGCCATGGAACATATGTTTGATGTGCACACTAATCCCTTGTCTTTCATTGATCAAGAAAGTGATAAGGCTGGACCATCCAATAGAGATATGGTCACTATGATTCAGAACATGCCAAAACAACGGGTTACCCAACCTCCTAAGGAACCTGTTATTGAGCCTAAAATCATTCCCACACAAAAGAAAACTTCCTTCACTGCTTTACTTCGCCAAACTATTGATCAATATGCTTCAAGTAAACAAAAACCTAAAATGAAGCCAAACACCAATTTTCAACAATCGGAATACAACATAATACAACTTCAAAATTCCTTCATAACACCTTTCCTACCAACAATTTACACAATAGCAACATAGCATCTAATCTTCATGTCCCTCCATCATATGCTCACAAATCCCATATCAATGCCCTACCGAACCAATATGGTGGGCAAACTAGTAATCTGGAAGCCATGGTGAAACAGTTAGCTTCGCGTATGGACCGAGATAGATCCTTACCGTCCCTCGTACAATTATCGAGAGATATGTAGTCAACCTTTGGATCCCATAGTTGTAGCACAACCGTACCCTAAGCATTTTCCCATGCCCATCCTGCCTATATATAAAGGAACCGAAGATCCCATAGAGCATCTTCGCATGTTTAGGATAGCATGTCATGATATATCACATGATGACTTGCTATTACTAAAAATGTTCCCAAAAATTTTAGGTGGAATGGCATTAGAGTGGTACTATCAATTGCCCACTCATTCTTTGAGAAACTTTGAAGAAACAGACGAATCTTTTGTCCATCAATTTAGTGCCTACATCGAGAGGCATGTAACCATTAAAGATTTATACAACTTAAAACAAGACAAGGATGAATGTTTTGCCGATTTCTTAGCTAGATGGAGGCAGTTGATAGGAAAACTGCACTTTGTGCTACCTTATAGGGAAATGTTGGACATTTTTATTAATAATTTACAAGAACAAATATCTTATGAGCTATCAACTGCTACTTTAACTACCTTCGATCAGGCTATAGATTTAGCTCGAAGAGTAGAAGATGCCCTCATTAGGAGAGGCCAACTTAGGAAGAAAGATGATGAGAAAACCTCCAAAAATCAATATAAAAACAAACAAGTCGTAGGTGACGGAGTCACTGACAGCAGAAATGTTGCTAATATCAATACAACGAAAACAACAAAAAAATTTATATTGAAACCGCCTGATAAGCCTCCTCGAGAATTTACTAGATTGAATCAACCATTATCAACTATTTTACCTCAATTACTCGAAAGAGGTTTGATCCAATTACCGACTATCCGGGAACCTGATCCAACTATACCCGGATACAGAGTTGACTTACACTGTGATTTCCATAGAGGGCCCGGACACTCTACCAACGCTTGTAAAAGGTTGAAACATAAAATACAGGATCTGATTGATAATAATGAAATGGAGGTGCAAGCCTTCCAACCTAAACAAAATGCTCCTAATAATCCTCAAAAGAACATTCCCCAAAATCAAAATCAAAATGCTAATCAATCATTAGACATATTTCAACACCCTTTACCAAGACATGGTAAAGAGGTGGCCAATCAAATCGAACATCATAATGTTCCTCCTCCTACCCGATATGTAGGAACTATTAGCGGACATTTACCTAATCATGATTTACAAAAATTTGACACAACTTTATCCATGGTCACAACCAGGCCCCTACATAATATTCAAACTCCAGATCCTAGTGATATAGAATCAGATCATCGAAAGTGAAATAGACATCACTTCAAACCAATCGAATAGTTCTAAAAATGAATCGGATCCTATTCAACCCATCACGGATGCTATGGTTCCAGAAGAACCATTTCCTAGAAGAGTTACTACTCGACCCTCTTCTAATCAATTCCTCCCAAATGAACAAGCCATAAACGCTCAACCGAGACCGGTTCAGCATCTTCAATATAACATTGTAGGTACCATTGGAGTCGTTACCCGACAACAGGCTCAAAATTCTCAACAAGAACCAAACCAGAATGATGGATCAGCTCCATTTGTTTTGAAAAATCCCAATAAAGGGAATCATGCTTCCAATGTTCAACTTAAACCCCCTTACAATATTAATGAGCAATTATCTAATACTACAACCAGAATTTCCCTTTTGGATTTATTAAGATCTTCTCCTACCCATAGGGATGAGTTGATGCTTACATTAAGCCAAATGATGGTACCTCAAAATATTCAACCTGAAGCCATGTCCAATACTATCATCACTCGAGAGATCGATTGTATTGATTTCTGGGGTAAAGACATCCCACAACATAGTTTACATAAGGATAACCCCCTATACATTACGGCCCTAATTGGAGATGTAGCTGTTAAACGAGTCCTGATTGATAACGGTTCATCTCTAAACATTTGCACTTTTGACTTTTACCAACGATTTGGCTTTAGAAGTGATGAAATGAAGAAAACTGACATGATTATCAAAGCTTTCAATGACGAAACACAAGAAACATGTGGAGTTATTACCATCCCATTGCAAGTTGGTCCTCGAACTCTAGATACCACCATGTTTATTGTACATTGCCCCGCATCGTACAATATACTCTTGGGTCGTCCTTGGATCAATGCAATGCGGGCTGTCCCATCAACTTTACACCAATGTGTTAAATTCGAATTTAAAAATCAGTTGGTCACTATCCACGGTGATCCTAGACCCTTTGATATGTGTGCTTTGGCGGAACTTGTTGGAGTGCAATTTTGCCCTGCTCTGTCATCCACACATCCTAATTCTTATTTTTCATCTAAAACTGTGAAACACACACCCATAGCTTCACCTATTTCCCCTCCATTAATTTCATCCTCATATATAGATCAACAATCTTCTAAACAAACCACTCTAGAACCTCAAAAAGATCTTCAATCCATGACCTATCCTTCATGTTCCATCCCTATAATTTCAAAACCTATAGACCCATCTATTAACACTTCCACATTATCAACATCTATCATACCTTCCACATCTAAAGATATAGGGAATGATCCTTCTACATCTTATGCTCTTTCTTATCCACAATCTTAATATCAAAAAAAACAAATGCTTTCATGCAAGATTCAATTCTTTTAAATAACTTGCCGCCATCTCCTCGTACTTTGGGCCTCCCACAACCTATGGGAAGTACTTACCAAGTCGGGAGTTGTGCCTTCATTTATAAAGGATATGACTAGGGAAGAATCCCTCGGAATATCAAAACTCATCATGAGGGATATGCTCGATGTTATTTTACTAATGAGTATATTAAAGCCAAACCCATAATGCTTAAAATGGGATATAAAGGGAAAGGCTTGGGACCTTTCCAAAATGGCATGAAAGAACCTTTCGAGGTAGAACCGTGGCCACGCCTACTTGTGGTGTGGGCCTATTTCCTAGTAAGGGTCAACCCTTTCCTTTTGAAGATGATGATCAACTCATATGTTATCAAGATTATTTGGATAGGCATGATGATTTGCCTCTAAAAAATCAGCCATTTACATGTAACATGCTATCCATAGCTTACCCTGAAATGATTGCTGACTCCGATGAGGAGTTGGAAGGAGATATCTTCCACGATGTCTCCGTTGAAGAGATGTTACACAATGGATTTTATTTTGATGGTTCTATACCAACTATAGCCCAACTTGAGACCACTAATCCTCAAGATGAATTATCCAACTTAACCTTACAAGAATTACAAGAATTGGGCGTTTCACCCGCCCCACCTAATTTTGAAAGAGATCTACACATGGAAGTAGAAAACGTCATTAAAATTAACATTGGAACTGAGGATAATCCTCACATAATCAATATTGGATCAGAATTAAGTCAAGAAAAACAAGAGCAATACATTGCATTCCTTAAAGAGTATGAAGATGTCTTCGCTTGGACATACGAAGATATGCCGAGTCTGGACCCTTATGTAGTCTTGCATCATCTAGTAGTCCATATGGATGCTAAACACTGTTAAACAAAAACTTAGAAAAATGCATCCCAAAGTGGCCTTGCTAGTCAAAGGAGAGTTAGAAAAACTCTTGAATGTTGTTTTTATACAAGCTATTGATTATGCTTGAATGGATCTCAAATGTAGTTCCAAGTCACCAAGAAAGAAGCCACCAAAGTTAGGGTTTGCACAGATTTTAGAGATATTAACGTTGCATGCCCTAAAGATGATTTTCCTCTTCCAAACATGGATCAAATCATTGACTTTACTATCGGGAGTGGGATGATATCCTTAATGGATGGATTCTTCGGTTATAATCAGATCAGGATAGCTCCTGAAGATCAGGCTAAAACAACCTTTATTACCCCCTGGGGTACCTTTTGTTGGAAAGTGATGCCATTCGGCTTAAAGAACGTAGGTGCAACCTATCAAAGAGCTATGACTTATATTTTTCATGATATGATGCATGATATCCTACATGATTATGTAGATGATATTATAGCTCGCTCTATTAATGAAGATAATCATTTAGATGATTTGAGAAAAGTTTTTAATCGGTTAAGAGAATATCTTATTCGATTAAATCCAGCCAAATGCATATTCGGAGTTAAGTCCGGTAAACTATTAGGGGTTTTAGTTTCTTTACGTGGTATCGAAATCGACCCTCTCAAGATTGCGGCTATCACTGATATGCCCGCACCTACTAATATATCTGAGTTACGAAGTTTACAAGGTAAGCTTCAAGCCATCCGTCGCTTCATCGATAAGCTGGCGGACAAAACCGGTCCCTTTCTTAAACTTCTTAAGAAGGATGTCCCTTTTAATTGGGATGACGAATGTAAAGAAGCTTTTGAGCTTCTCAAACAATACCTCCTTAACCCACCTGTGCTTTCATCGCCTAGACCTGATCGCCCATTTCTCCTGTATATTTTAGCTTCAGATTTTGCCTTAGGAGCTATGTTAGCTCAGCTCGATGATGAGAAGAGAGAACGTGCTAATTATTATATTAGCCGAACCTTCATCAGTTATGAAACCCGCTACACAACATTAGAAAAACTATGTCTAGCAGTCATTTTTGCTACGCAAAAATTATGCCATTATATGCTTAATCAAAAAACTTATGTCATTGCTAAATATGATCCCTTGAGGTATCTCATGAGTCGACCTTATTTATCGGGTCGCACAACCAAGTGGGTTCTTGCTCTAAGCGAGTTTGACCTCACGTTCATAGGACAAAAGTCTGTTAAGGGTCAAATCATAGCAGATCAATTAGCTGCTACACCCTTAGAGTCTACCCATCCCCTCATCATTGAGTTTCCTGATGAATGCCTTCAATTAGAGGCGAACCATATTGAACAATGGTCCTTATACTTTGATGGAGCCCGATGCATGAGTGGGGCTGAGTGCGGGTATTATTTTAATATCCCCACAAAAACATCTTATTCCTCTGTCCTTCAAATTAACATTTGCTTGCACCAACAATACTTGCTGAATATGAAGCTCTAATCCTTGGATTACGAGCTGCCTTAGCGCTAAAAATTAAACATCTATTAGTTTTTGGTGATTCTCAACTTGTTATAAACCAAATTAATGAAGTTTATCAGACCAAAGATGATAAACTGCGCCCATATAAAGCCTATGTTTTACAATTAATGTCTCTATTTGATCAAGTTACCTTGGAAGCTATTCCTCGAACTTGCAACCGTGCAGCTGATGCTATGGCCGTAGTTGCATCTCTCCTACCCTTGGAGTTAGATGACGAATATGCCACTATCATTATTCGTCGACTCCAAGAACCCGCTTCAAATAAGTCATGCTTAGAACCTTTGGATGTGTTTCTAATCAATGAAACTACTCCCGAACCTTGGTATATGGATATATTTGATTTTCTCCAAAATGGGACTTTCCCTGCCAATTCTAATAGAAGCCAACGTCGGTTATTACGTAGACGAGCAAGTCGATTTGTAATAATTGGCAATACTTTATATAGGAGATCTTTTGAAGGTATCCTATTAAGATGTTTGAATTTAGAAGAATCCCAATCAGCCTTGAGTGAAGCCCACGATGGATCTTGTGGAGGACACTTCAGTGGTAGTGTCATTGCTAAAAAGCTCCTTAGGATAGGATACTTTTGGCCTACCATGGAGAATGACGCACATGATTATGTGTGCCATTGCGACAAGTGCCAAAAACATGCTGACCTTGTCCATGCGCCTGCATAAGAACTACAGGCTATTTCATCTCCTTGGCCCTTTTCAAAATGGGGTTTAGATATTATTGGCAAAATCAATCCTGTGTCATCTGATGGACACAAATTCATCATAACCGCCACTGAGTATTTCACGAAGTGGGTTGAAGCTATGCCTTTAGCTTCCTGCACTGGCACACAAGTCTCTAAATTTATTTTTAATCAAATCATTTGTAGGTTTAGAATTCCTGCAAATCTCATCTCTGATAATGGAACTTGTTTCAAAAATAAAGATGTTAAAAAATTATGCCAAAAATATAAGATTCAACATCGCTGGTCCACTCCCTATTATCCTCAGGGTAATGGTCAAGCAGAAGCATCTAACAAAACCTTAATCAAAATTCTCAAAATATTGGTAAATAAATCTGGCCGCGATTGGCACATTCAGTTATATCCAGCCTTGTGGGCCTATCGAACTAGTGTTCGAACCCCCACTTGGAACTTCACCTTTTGTTTTGGTTTATGGTGTCTGAAGCCATTTTTCCCTTTGAATTAGAAGTTCCTTCTTTGGCTCTACTACTTCAAGATACCAAAGTAGGAGATGAATATCGAGCTGGCAGACTCAGTCAGTTGGAACTCCTAGATGAAAAATGCATTAATGCTTTGGAGCATCTCCGTGCCTACCAAAACAAGCTTAAAAGATCATATGCTAAAAAAGTTCGTCATCGATCCTTTGAGATCGGCGACCTTGTTTTAAAAGAAAATAAAAAAAATACTAATGCAACTAAGGACCTTAAAGGTAAATTTGAGCCCAACTGGCTTGGACCATACATTATCACTGCTAAATTTGAATCGGGAGCATACAAATTATCTACCTTAGATGGTAAAGAACTTAAAGAACCCATGAACATTTTGCATCTTAAACGTTACTATGTATAAATTTGGTCATTTCATCCTTGTATATATTTGTTTAAAATATTTCACAATCACTATTTTGTATTTCTTTCAAATTCAAAAACACCAAAAACATTCATAATCATCAAAATATTCAAAACTATTTGTTGTATTTATTTATGGCACTTGTTAATTCTTTCAAAAACAAAAAAATAATAATAAAAATAAAAACAGCAATATTCTTGATTCTTTCGAAACCAAAACAACATAAAGAAGAAAGAGAGAATCAACATTCTCAAAACTTCTCAAAAAGTATTTCTATATATTTCTTCTTACAAATGTTGCAGTTATATATTTCAAATTATTTTGGATAAATTAGCATTTATTTGGAATCCCTCACTTTTACAAACACAAAATAAATATCTTGATTTTTATCTGACATGATTACTAATCTATCTTATATCAAAATCCACCAAATTCAATTAAATAAAGTTTGAGCACAGAGAATTGATCTTGTTATTTACTTAAACCAAGCACATCCTTTCACAATAAAATGATTATATTTGTAATGTCCATGCTATGCTACATAGTAGAAGTGGTTTCTTGAGCGAAAAGTTTCCCCTGCTATCCTATCATGCACATGGTCTAGAATCTTTGAGAATTGGCAAAAGGACAAGCTCACCCCTACCCAGAATAAAAATCCCTTGCTCTACAGCTAATCCGAGCAAGTATCCCTAGCATAAAAAAAAAAAAGCAAAGTTCCAGAAAAAGAGAAAAAGAAAAATATTATTTTATATCATTACAACATTATCAAGCAAAAATACAAGAAGAAAGCAAAAGAAAGCAAAAGCAAAAGCAATAAAATCCCTTTCCCTACCCTTTGAAAAGAAAAGAAGGGTTGATGAGCTTGAATCCCTGGAATTCTCAATTATTCGAAAAGCGTGAGGTAAGTCCCATAACAGGTGGTTTGTGCCCAACCCGCTTGGCCTTGGGTAACTCCTAGCATGGCGATATGTCTATCACATTAGCGACCTTCTTTTGTATAGACCTATGTCTGCTTATGGATTAGCTAGCTCTTGATAATCCGACTTACATAGTAGTCTAGTATGGTTATATGCATCTACATCATGGTTAATGAACACTTATTTGGTTCATTCAAATCACTTGTATCATATTATCTTGCTCCAAACTGGTAAATGAACATAGCAATTGCACACACATTTTGTATTTGAGAGATTTTGTGTATCATTATGATAAATCAAGATTGGAAATGAACTCACATATGCACATGGGATTCCTTATAAATCTAACTTTTGTCTTTAAGATACTTTGAAATATTTTTTTGCAAATTGGCTGGAATAATTCATTTTCTTCTTTAAAGTACAGTTGTTTAGTATAAAGACAACTACATACATAATAGAAAAAATCAAAATTTCTTTCAAAACCATACAATCAAAACATACATATATATATATATATAAAAAAAATATATATATATATATATATATATATATATATTGTCGACTTTCGCGACGATGGTATAGTTCTAAAACCAAAATTGGAATTTTATGCCTAGCGCAAGTCCTCATCTTCATATTTTCTGTTTATTAAAAATCAACCATGCAATAAAACTATCTCTTTTTTTTTGGATTTCGCGATGATGGTATAAGTCTATACCTACATATTCTATGCCTAGCGCAAACCATTGTACCAATTTTTATTCCCCATTTATTTGAAAATCATGAAAACCATATGACTTAAATCATTCTGTTATACAATTATGTTTTTTTAACAAAAAGCATGCACATTATCACTATTTCATGTCATTATGTCAACCTTCAATTTTGCAATGATGGTATAATTCCTAGGGAATTATCCAAAAAATTTATCACACTTAGGAATTTATGCCTAGCAAAAGTCATTTTAAAATATTTTCATGGAAATCTGAAAAACAAATCATCATCATCATCATTTGCATCATCACACCAAAGTCTTAAGACAGTCTCTTAAGCACTCTTTTACTTTTTAACAATATTTCTATACTAGGATTAGCTTGACGACCGAGTGAGCGGCGACTCCATGAAATGGTCTATAATAGCGACAATGTCCTTTGAAATTATTGTTAAAAGTCCCTTTTATTTTTTTATCAAATCATCACATCACAAACAACCAATTTGTTCTATCAGATTATTTCATTTAAATTTTTCAAGCATGACATTTCAACCATAATATTTCCAATGACGTAATTACATGAATCATCAAATCAATCAATCAAAACATTAAAAGCATCATAAAAATACATAAGACACAAGTCATATGATCAAAAATATCTCATCTATATCTGTATCAACCATAATATACATCATATCAAACCCGAATCGGTATGCCACAATCTGTACCTCGGCATACTCAATCCTCTATCAAAAATAATAAATACTATATATCAATCCATGCAGTGTAATCTATAGTAGCTAGCCTCGAGAACCCCTCGAGCTCTCAGCCTCATCTCCTCCCCTGCCCTGAGGTGGACGAGGTGGCCCCATCGCAGTATGTGTGGTACTACGAGTCCTAGTCGTGGATCGAGATGAAGTCCTTGATGACCCAATCCTGATCGGATCCATGATGGTAGGCGACAGTGGTAATCTCTCCTCCTCTGGCACCATCTGGTGGTATAGTGTCTGATAAAATGTGATCTGGGCAATAGCCCATGCTAGCTCCCGAGTGCTCGCCCCTTCGCTCCATGCTCTGAGGCATGCAATCTCATCTCTGAGCTGTGTAACCTCAGCTCGATGGCGTGCAGCCTCATCCTGCAATGTCTGCACCTATGCCTAGAGATGGATTGTCTTCGCTCGGAGAGTCACTGTCTCACTGCTCTCCCTAGTGTCAACACCCTTGCCCTTATCGGGCGATGGTGGCCTCTCTCTCTATGGAGAAGGGGGTCTCTCCTCCCTCCTCTCCCACTGCCATGGCCTCTGCTGTGCCTGTGGTCTCCTCTGCTCTCTCCCGTCGTGACCCTGGGCTGCCTCAATGGCCGCCTGGCACCGCCTCCCCATTCGACGCACAACTACATGAATCGGACCCTGAGCCCTCATCATCCGAGGAGGGCGGATGCCTATGTACCAGGCATCATAGCCGTCAGCTACTCCAACGTCATCCCCATCCACTGGCTGAATGGGGGCATCATCTGCGTCCTGACTCCAGAATCGCTGCATATCTGGAGCCCCGCTAACTGTAGTGTTATCCCGGATAGTTCGGGAAAACTCGTAGTCTCTCAGAGATGGAATCCCCTGCTGTAGACCGAACTGCCTCAAAACTCGGTCATACCGGTGGAGCTCCACCTCTCCCCTCTCCATCCTCAACCAACAGACTCGCCTGATGCGAGCTAGCTCCTGTCCATCCTCGGCCCACCCTGGATGATCTCTCCAAGGCCTCCAGGTGATCTGGTCGGAGACAAGGTCATCAAGTAGTCTCCGGGACATCGACAGATCTATCCGCCATTGTGACCCTCTCTAGAGCCACCAGTAGAAAGCTCGGGGCCTCTCCCCATCAATCCCTGTCAGTGGGAGCCCTATCGGCCTCCGCACCGTAATGTGCTCCCAGCACCAAACCTGTAGTAGCGATGTCATAACCAGACATCGGCCGCCCTTGTACACGACCCCATGCAGGATCCTGTACAATCGGCATAGAACAAAGCTCCCCCAAGCAAACCTGTAGCCGTGGTCTCTCATGTCACAGACCACATCTACCAATACCCATGGTACCCTGCATCCGCTCTGGTGGCACAGCAGAAGTCCACCTACCACTCCAGCCAAAACCCATGTGAGTCTCGATGCCCTAGGCATCTGACGCAGTGACTCGATGTTCACTCCGCCCTTCTCCAGGGCGAAGCTCGGATCGCCACACAGTCGCATCATCGCGTGGCCCTGATTGGCCGTGGGAGTGATCAGTCGTCCTTGTATGGGGATCCTCAAAATCCTCCATACATCCTCTAGTGTGGGAGTCATCTCCCCTATCGGTAACCAAAAATAGGAAGAACCCGGATACCACCTCTCTGCTAGGGCTGTCAATAGCCCCATATCTGTAGAAACTTGTGGCATCTCTGCCACATGCTGCAAGCCGACTTGTGCCAGCTGATCTCGCTTTGCCTGAGACAGGGTGGCCAAGTCATCCCTCAACCCGCCATATTTCCATTCTCTGCTCTTTAGTAATCCTCTCTGCAACATAAACAAAATCAACAATAAAAATCATTACTAAATCATTAATTAAAAATGCAAGTTAAAATAAGTTCAATTTTATAACTGATGATATCGTCCCCAATAGGGGGAAATCGTCCTCAATTTGAGCAAATTTGTCTCTGATTTTGCCAACCGAAATCGTCCCCATTTCATCGATTTTGCCTTTAGACGAAATCGGCGTTATCGAGATGATTTCGGTGAAATCGAGACGATTTCATCTCGACGACGTCGACGGCCCAGAAACGGCCGCGATGCTCAAAAATCAAGCAAATCTAATCTAAAAAGCATTAAATTCTACAGTAAAGAATTCTAAATTAAGTTTAGATTCTTACCCGTAGCCCGTGTCGGACCTCTGTCGATCTGTGCGTTGTCTCGACCATTTTGCTTGCAGAGCTCTAAAAACCAGAAAAATGAACAGTAACAATGAATTAGGGTTTTACCCTATTTTTCTTAATTTTATTCAAAACACAATTAAAAACATTTTAAAATTTTTGCTTTTTCGTGTTTTTACCTCAAACGTTCGATTTGGGTAAAAACATGGAGGGGGCACCATAGTAAGTTGTCGTACGATTCGACCAAGAATCGTCGCCTAAAAATGGGAATAATTTTTGCTTTCTCGTAGATCGAGAAGAACTCATCTTTAACGCATTTTCTTTGAAAAATTCGCTAAAGAGGGGGCAAAATGTAGCACCCTAAAATTGGCGCAGTTAAACCTTAATAATTACAATTACTCTAGTAAATATTCAAATTCAAATTTCAACCTCCAAAACCGCTCCCAAACCACCGTTTAACCCGTTTCCTCCTTTCCCATGCCATTTTTAGAGTTTGTTTTGTCCGTTTGACGATATCATCTCCGATAAGACGATATCGCCTCAGATCGGACGATTTCGTCTGGCGTAGGACGTCCAGACGATCTCGTCCCAAACTGATTTGTGCATAGTTGGACTCTGTTCCAACGGCGTCTCTAATCCAGGCAGAAGCGTGTCTGCGCCGTTAGAGACCTCCCCCGTTGGAGATCTCCCAAATTGGGATGATCTCCAACCTCCCAACCTCTATCCTAAGCCTATTTAATCCTAGGCCCTCCCCTTAGCATCCCCCTGGCTGAAATTCCCTGTAACTCGAATTCTACACGCACTAGACCATCTTAAATCACTGTTTGCATTCGCATTTTTTTCAAGTTTGTTTGCAGGAACTTCATTGTTTTTCAGCCGAAGCAAGCTCAGTTCGTCTCAGACGATCTCGTACAATTTCGGACGATCTCGACCCAATTCGAGATGATTTCGACTGTAGTTCACATTGGGGGCAATCAGTGCCCAGAGTTTGCATTTCTTCATCCTTTTTCCACTGCATTATTCTGCATTTAGTTAATTCTATGGTTATTCTTTATTATTCTGCATCTTGGAGTTCACCCATGTAGCTTTAATGCATAATAAAAGCATAAATTGTCATTAGATCATTATAATGCATTCGTGTTTTTGCTTATTATCATCATTTTAATGTTCTTACTGTCATTTTACATCATTGCCCTCTGTTGTCATAGTTGCATTCTCTGTATTTTGCATCTATTTTTCTGTTTGCAGGTCTCTAACGAATTCGTCTGACGAATTCGTCAGATCTCAGACGATCTTGTCAGATCGCAGATGATTCTGTTAAATCAGAGGCGATCCTGACTGCTTCAAAAATTAGAACCTTCATCAGACATCCGGATCAGGTATGGGTCTTTAATCCATCTTGTTCTTTCTATTTTTCTGTCCAAATCTGTTTCTGTCTTCATTTAAATCTGCATTTCATATAGAATAGCTTAGACGCATTTTGGCCAAACCTAGGACTTGGATGATTAAAGCTAAAACTGAACACATCAAACACATTCCCAACCTAGGCGTGGAAACTGCCATTCAAACATTTCCTGGTGAACCCACCATCCATCAAAAAATCACCATAATACACCTCCCTCGAGAGGTGGGACCTTCGCAAGGCCTCTCAGTCCGAGGTACCATGCCATCCTTTTCACATCCCCCTTCCGGGCATGGATCCTATAGCCTGAAGGTAAGGGTGTGAAAAATTTGGAGCGATACAGTTTATTACAATCATGTGGTTAGAGATCAAAACAAGAGTGCCGATGCTTTAGCTAATTGGGCTTTGTACAAAGGTGATCTTACTTGTTATGGCCACCCTCCTATATGGTGGGCTTCTCAAATTAGGGAAGCTCTTCTTTCTATTATTTCTTTGGATGGATCCAGTTCAAGGTACCTAGTTTCTTATTGTTTTTTTTTTGCTTCTCTTTGGTTCATTCAGTTTTTTTAGTTCCCTAGCTCATTCTATTCTTTATTTTGTTTTCTCTATTGATTCTTGCCTTAATAGTCTTCTAGTCTAGATAGGTCATTGTTTTCTTCATTTTTTTTCTTTTTTGTTTTTTTTTTGTTTAGTTTTTTAAGGTGGGTGGGTTCTTTTGTTTTGTTTTGTTTTGTGTTTGTGTTCTTTGTGTTGTTGTTTTTTGTTCTTGCGTTTTTTAATGTTTTTTGTTATTGTTCTTGTGTTTTTTTTCATTCTTGTTCTTGGGTTTCTCTTTGTTTGTGTTATTTCATGTTTTTATGTGTGAGTGTTTTCTATGTATTTTGTTTTTTTTTATTGTCTGTTGTTGGTTGTTTTTTATTTTTATTTAATTTTTTTAATTTTTTAGGTTTTGGTTGTGTTTATTTTTCATGTTTTTTTGGGTTATGTCTTTGTAGTGTTCTGTTGCTTTTGTCTTGTTTGTGTTTTGTTATGTGGTTCTTGTGTTTTTATATATGGTTTGTGTTGTGGTTTCTTTTATATTATTGTGTGTGTTTGGTTGTGCTTTTGTTTTTGACACACTCAAGGAGCATGTTTTTTATTTTATTTTATTATTTTGGTTGTTATTTACTTATTTTTAAATTGGTTTTGTGTGTTTGTTTGCTCCTTGAGTATGTCAAAGGTGGTAGGCCAGGTCCGAGTCCTGGGCATTTTTTGTGGAATGGATACCCCTGCCTCCTTGGGTCTTACCCTAAAGTGGCATCCCTTTTAGGATGTTTTCCACAAAAAAAAAAAAAAAAAGTTGCCACCCCAAGAAACTAGTATGACATCGAGAAATGTCATACAAACTCAACAAAACCATCATGTTGCATGTACAATCATCCATTTCCATTCACTGACATTGTTTTTCATTTTATTTTCTTTCTTTCTCTCTTCTTTACCATGGATACCTGATCAATTTTTTATGGTCACACTTCAAGTAGATACATACCTTTGGTTGGATTCCATTCCCTTCTCCTCTTGGCTATCGATCAATGTTGTATGGTCATGCTTCGAGCGACTACATACCTTTGATTGGATCCCATTATTTTCCCTCCTTCATCCCCTACACATCCCTTCACATTTTTGTATTAAATTGTGCTTCATACAATATAGTACAAAAATGAGAAAAATGTAGACACCTAAAAGTTGCACATAGCTATCTCTACATACTTTTAGATCCTTTTGGACACTTGTAGGTTTACATAGTCCATCCTAGACACCTATAGGATATTGTAGACTGACATAGACTATTGTAGATCCCTCTAGACCTACATAGACTATTGTAGACATACGTAGACTACTGTAGACATGTGTAGACTAGCGTAGATCACTCTATATTAGCGTAGCATATCGTAGACTTACATAGATCATTTCACTAGTTTATAGGTACAAAACCCTATTAAACTACTTAATCCATGTCATAACCACCATACATCCATAAAAGGACCACTCATCAATCACCTAAGGCCACTTAAGCACTTCCTAGACTTAATTAGGACCCCACAAGACTATTAGTTCCCAAAAAGTTGTAATTAAAGTTAATTCAAATTCTATTTTTAAAGTGACTTCACTTAAAGTGCACTTTTTGGATTAAAAATGTTAATTAGGTTCCTAAACCGTAATTAGTCCTAATTATTCTCTCCCACGTGTGTGCACAAAGTTGGTTAGGATATTTCTTAGGAAATCCTAACCTAACCTTAGAGTTGACTAGTCCTAGTTAACCCTAATCTCTCCTCACACATGTGTGAGGATAAGATATTTCCTTAGGGAATGTGGGGATGACACCTCACAAAACCTAACCTAACCACCATAGAACCTGAACTTACGATTTAGTTCCCTTAACCACACCCCCTACACCTTAGGTTTATCTATAAATAGTGGACCTAATCGCTCATTCTATCTCTCTCTCTCCTTTTAGCAAAAATACAAAAACTCTATCAAAATGCAACAAGAAGTGCAAGAAAGGACATTTGATCTGTATCGGTAACATTATAGCACCTAAGGAGCCCATCTGTGTAGAGATCTCCAATAAAAACCACTTACATATAAATTCGCCCCTTAGCTTGTGAATCCAGTACAAATTCACCCATCAGACTGCAAGTTGGGTCTACAGGACGTAAATCACCCTAAATTTGTTAAGTAAGACTTATTTTATGATTTTATGATATTTCCCATAGTTTTTTATGCATTTTAGTGCAATTTTATTTCCTATTTTTATCATATTTTATCAATATGAGGCCTGACCAAGACAAGCCCCCAAACACTCTAACCCTATTTTTCAAGTTATAAAATAGATGATAAAGCATCCACATCAACACCAATGGTGGCCCACATATACAAGAAGCCCACCTACATCAAGGAATCTAAGAGTGTCTATCAGTCTATTTTATGTTCATTATGAACAAGATTCCTTATAATCCTTATTGTAACCTATAAATTTTATTTTCAAATTAATAAAGAACATTTTTTTGAACATTTGTCTTCATTATGTACTTATGTTTGATCAAATAGTAGCTTTTTTATATTTCAACTACAACCATTTGCCTCGTCATAGCTTATTCAAGTTTGAATAGTTGGCCAATCTCTTTCTTGAGCATTTTTTATCAATATCAAAACCAAGACTACATTATCAGGCGTCTATGCTTTATACTAGTTTGGTGATGATCCCATTACTAATTTTTTCTCTCTAGAGAGTGGTCATTCATGATTTTGCTTTTACGCTTCCACATTCAGAGCTTGTCAAACTATTTTCCAAGAGTTGTCACAAGCAAATCTCTCAAACTCTACAAATCCATCATATTCGCACATTTGATGAAGATATTGCCCAAACTAAGGTTATTAAGGATATAAAGGTCCACACAAGTAAAATCAAGCTCCATACAAAGCAACCCTATCCATTCAATTACTGCTACAATCATAATCCATATGTACCATCCAATTCCAAACCACCTCATACCAATCAAATTCTCCTCACTTATCCATCCCTACCACCTCAACCCATATCATCTCAACCCTCATAATCAACACCACCTTGACCTCCATAAAATGCATACCAATTCAACCCTCCACCATATTCTAATCCATACTAGGGGTGTAATCCTCACCCCCTTCATCCACCACATAATTGAATGTCTTTTTCTAAGCCCATGCTCACTTTATTCCACCGATTATATTATGGAGGTCTCATAACTTTGCCTAACATCCAGCCGAACGATCCCAATTGTCCACTCCCTCATGACCATAATATGTAGGTATTTTATGATTTTCATCACCAACATGGCCATTCTCTTGATGCATACTATATATTTCACCATACTGTGTAAGATCTTATCAACCGTAGCACCATTTAGGTTTCTAATCCCCTCACACTACAAAATTAAAACTTGGATATCTATCAAAATCCATTGCTCGAACTTGGGGGTAATCCACATCAATTCAATCCAATCCAAGTCAATCATGTCAATCATGGTCCTTCTCAATAGTTTTTTATGGGTATGATTAATATTGCTAATCATAATCAATGCTACCCACCTCCTACTGAAGCACAATGCCCTTCCACATCTCTTCCACCACCTTCTTTAAATCCACCAATCCCTCCACTACTTATTCCTACTATACCGTGGAATGTCATCACTATTTGTGGTAGTCTTTATCATCAAATCTGCACTACCCCTACAAGGTTATCCATATATGAACTTCTATAGCAATCCTAACCTCATATCAAGGCCCTAAATTCCATCCTCCATTATCTCAATCTTGAGACCAATGATACCGATGCTTTGGTAAATTTTTTTGGTAATGTTAAAGATACCTACAACCTTCTATTAGCTTCCATTACCATGAGATTATTGAATTTTTAGGTGAGGGAGCGGATCCACCATTGTACATTCAAGATTCCATAAATTCTATCACTTATAAGCATATACTCATAGACACTGCTCATCCATAAATTCTACTACCACCCTTGGCCATCTTCACCTTCCACCTTCCCACCTTGCTACTCCTTCTATGGACCTTCAAGTATTTTATGGATCTATGCTCCCTACCATCGACATCATCATTCTTCCCATTCAAGCTGGTGCCAAAACCATTTCCACCCTCTTTCATGTCATTGAAGGTGAGATGTAGTATAATATCCTTTTGGGATGCCCATGAATTTAGGATATGCAATGTGTCCCTTAAACACTGCATCATTGTATCAAATATGTTCATAATGGATTGGTCCACTGCATCCCCATTGACAGTGATCCATTCAAATTATGCAACATTGTTGCCCTTCCACCAGGTCTACCCTTATCATCTATGTAGTTCACTCCCACTCCACATAATTATTTGGATACCACCTATCCATAATCCTCACCTTCACATCCCACACCCAATTTGAGCAACATTGCATCATCTTCATCACATCCACATCAGGATCCTAGTGGTCCCAATATTCTCATATCCTCACATCTTCCTTCATCTTCCTCTACACCATTTCCCCATTCACCTTTTTAGCTACACCTCCTCTAGCTTCCACCTCCAACACCCCTCCAATTATTCTTATCCCATATCCATCTTCCCATCATTATATGCCTCATTTTTCATGGGCATGGGTGGTCTCCAACCCACCAGTCACATCTTCGATTCCAACCTCTCAGTTTATCCATGCAAACCATCCCATCACTGAAACACCTACCAAGTGCTATGAGTGGACATAGTGTACCACTCACCTTGATGACCAATTGGCTTAATTGGATCCTCCTAATTCATCCTCTTCATTTGAGGCTCATGTTCTAATTCTAATAGCACTTCGTTGCTTGAATATTTGAAAACTTGGTATCTTTTAATTGAGGGGTAAGTGCTATTATATAGTTTTCTCAAAAGAAATCTAATAATAGCACAACCCTACGTATGAAAAAGTGAAGAGGCAGTTTGTATTAAGAAAAATTTATGTTTATCTTAAAAATATCTATGCAACTAATTTTATCGTGTGGTTGTTCTAATCTAGGCTCATGCACATACTAAATTGTGGTGCATGTTCATGCACAAGGTTAACTAGTAGTCTCAACTACAAGTTATATCCCGCTATTTTTATATTGCTTTAAGTGTGACTATCTCGAGGTGAGATGACCCTAACTAGGGGCCATCCCTTGATGAGACAGCCTCTAGAAGCCATCCCTTGGATGGACGATCATGGATATAAAGAGGAATATCCCCTATTTGAGTGGTGAAAACCACTATTTTAGCCAATAAGGCTACCCAAGGTGGGTCACATGGTCTATAGGTAATCCATATAGGGAGTCTTCTCAATATGATGTGTTTTAGGTGTCTATAGATGCCCTTTTGTAGTATGTGTTGTGTGAAAGCACAACGTGGAGCCAAAATGGATGACCTATATTCAAATTAAGGGTTGATGATGTTCATTTATCTAATCAATGTTAGATGCCCCAATAATGGAAAGAGCATGCATTTTCAAATCATTTTTCTGACAAGTTGAAGAACTTGGTTTCAATAAACCTTTCAGCCATGATTAGAAAATATCTAGTCTAGATGACTCTAGGCATACCAAATAGGTAGTTTTAGTTGTCTTGTTATGTGTTTAAATTTATTTTTGCTTGTTGGTTTCCCCAAGAAAAAAGGGTGTGTGATAGTCTTTGGAAATGATTCTTGAATGAATGTAATTTGTATGATTAAGTTTTTTATTGTTGACTTGATTATGAATTTTGTAATTATATGACTACCCCCTCAAGTGATGAGTCAATGAGAAAATGGAAAAATGATGAAAGCGACGAGTCGCTTGACCAAGATGATTTGATTTGGATTTTATAGGACTATTGTGTAAGTAAAAGGGTGCAAGATCCCATTACAACCTTGATTTTGACCCATTTATTACTTTTTTTGGTGAGTGGCCTTATGGTAATTTACTCATCCTACCAAATTGCATGGATAACCAATCACTGCAACCACCAAGTGACTAGAGTAAATCACTAGATACAAGGTTCACTCAATTGTTTTGGATGAATTTGACCAAAGTTATTAGGTTCCTTTGGAGAATTTTGGATTGATTTTGGCCAAAGGAATTTGGGTACCTTACGAGCTTTTTTTTCTTTCTTTTTTTGTAATTCTGGCAACTATCTTGTGGTAGGATGGTTGTAGTAAATGCGACCATATGACTTTAGGAAGGTCATGTAGATTTGAAAATATAAAATTAAGTTTAGCACTTTTCTAATGTCATTTGCACAACTGGAAATTGAAGGAAAAGGGAGGCTATGAGAAGAACAATATTTGATGTGGAGCACTATCAAACCATTGATTAAATTCTACCAAGGACCAACCTGAGACCTCAATGGCCAGAGGAGTCAAAAGGAGAAAGGTAAACACCGCATTCTCTTCTTTGTTACCTTGCAAAATAAAATAAACCTCACTAATGAAAGCTGGAAATGAACCTCACCAAAAACAATTAAGGCAAGGAACACACCTTAGACTAAAATGTAGTGTAGTTTGTTTGTGTGCTTTGAATTTTTTTGCTTGTGTGCTTGATTGTATTTAGGGTATGTTGGATTTGATTTGAAATTACCCTAATTTGGGGTTGTCTCAGGGTGATATGACCCTTCTTGTGATATTGGGGCCATATCGGGGTAATATGATCATGGTTCAAAACCCAACGGTCAAAAACATGACCATTGTGGAGGTCATATAGACTTGAGATGACCTTTCTTGGAGACCGTCTTGGCCTGATATGACCTCATTGTTTACTAATTTTTGTTGGTTTTTATATTTTGTTTTTGGTTGACCTAATTTTTAGGTTTGCAATTTGTGCATTCAGTGTGTGCAATCTTGCGATAGGTAGCCCACGATCTATAATATAGTGCATGATGCACTTACTAGTACCAATTGGGAGTGGATTGAGGTCATTGGCCTTAATAAAGTGGCGAGGCTAGAGGTAATGACTACATATTAGGCCTACCTAATGGTCTTGATTAATAATTGGAACAACCGAACCAATATATTTCACCTTTTGATTAGTGATATGATAGTCACCTTGGAGGACGTCTACAATATTCTCTATGTTTCGATTGAGGGACACCCCATCATATCTACACCCACTAGCCAACAAAGTAGAGTACTCTAGAGGGTATTTATAAAGGATTGGAAGGTTTCTCAACATATATTAGATATTATTAGGGTGCTAATAAAGTTATGGTATGAGGCTAGCATCCTATTGATGAGATATATGGTGTTGATATCACTCATTTCTAACATACTACTATCAAACTCTTTAAGAGTGAGGTTTCCATGGAATCTACTTGAGGTATTTTAGGACTTGGTTGAGTGTACCACTTTGGATCATCTGATCATGGCCTGGGGGATGATGCTACTGGCTCATTTATATGATAACCTATATGAGATTCACTAGTGATATAGACTTGGATTGAACTACAACTTCCTTGATTTAGATCTTGGGATGGGAGCACATCTAGGTGGGTAGACTAGAGGGGCTTCCTTGGTCAAGACGAGCTTAGATGGTAGCTAATGATATTGGTTATGGTATGCAATAGAGGTAGGATCAAGAGGTGGTTTAGAGTCGATCCCACTCAATTAGGATTTCTCATTACATAGAATATTTTGAGAGACTACAACTAGAGCAGGTGACATGGTAGCTATACAAGGATTTCCCACCTTGGATAGAGGTGACTAAGCAATTGAGGTGTATAAGATGCAAGTTATGGATGGTCGATCACCAATGTATAGAGTGGAAGTACATCTAGTACTCTCACATTTATCAATAGTTTAGATCTCATCAGGGTGTACCTGGTGAGCCCATAAATTACTAGTGTCGGGATGATGAGGTAGACTTAACATGACCTTGAGTAGAGGTAGTGGGTGAGGATAGTTAGTATTAGATCTAACTATGGATGATGTAGGTAATATGGTAGAGTATTATGCATGGTGGGTTAGTTAGCTATGGTAGGGTGGTAGACCTATGGGTGGATAGGCTAGACCAGTAGGGAATGAGGGCATCAATGAGAACATGGATAAGTGATGAGTGAATCAAAAGATAGAGGGAAAGTGGAATGAGATACTAGAGGGAGGTGACAAGCTGTAGGATGAGGGTAGTGATGAGGAGGAGCCACAAGATCAATATTTTGCACTCAAACCATAGTTCCAAATCTTGCAAAGGTAGTTTCTAGAGCAAGACACCATAGTCTTAGTGCTTTAGAGTTAGTTGGACCAGATAAGACAATAGTGGAGGGGCTTATTTGAGGAGAAGGATGCTTTAGCATATCTACAAATTTCTCAAGAATAATAGATAAGATGATAGTAGAGCGAGGTGCTCTACAAACCTAGGTGACAAGATTGATAGGAGAGTGAGATGCTCTACAAGTATAGGTGGTAGGGTTGACTACAGGATAGGGGAAATGTGGATAGGCCATGGGTGATGCAATAGGACTACAAGCTAAGGTAGATATATTACAGATACTATTGAGTGACTATTAGGATTGATGTCAGGCATGTACATCCAAGAATTAGAGGATCATTGGTCGACATTTATTCAAAAGTTACACTATGAAGCGTAGGATAGATGTTACCTTCCCTTGTAAGCTACAAAGTTGCTTAAGGGTGTAATGGGAGAGCATTTCAATTATTACCTTGACTTTGGTAGGATCAAATTTTATTCCTCACTTTGAGACTATGAAACCCAAGATTTTTGTAGATGTAAGTTTGAAGATACACTTCTTGGGGTTAAGTCTAATGTTATGCTTGATGAGGTAATCGAAGACTTTTCTTAGAACATCTACGTGCTCGTGATGCAATAGATATTTAGCTAGTAAATCATCTATGTAATCCTCCAAGATTTTGTGTATGTAGTCATGAAATATGTATATCATGGCCCACTAATATGTTGCACTAGTATTTTTAAGGTCAAATAGCATGAATTTGTAACAGAAAGTCCCCCAAGGCATGGTAAAGGCTATCTTGGTCTGATATTTAGGATTGACCCATATTTGATTGTAGCCTGAGAAACCATCCATGAGGGATAGCATTTCATGACCTATAGTTGTGTCGACTAGAGGATTGATGTTCAAGAGGGGAAATTCTTAATTAAGAGTCACTTTGTTAAGATCTCAAAAATCTATGCGTATGCGAATCATCCCATCAAGTTTTCCTATAGGTACCATGTTGGAGATCCAATCAAGATAATTAATGGGTTGAATAAACCCTACATCAAACAATTTTTGTAATTCATATTTAACCATTAATGCTATTTTTGGATGCATATTTCTAAGCTTTTGCTTGATTGATTTGATTTTTGGATAAAACATTAGGTTGTGCACAACCAAAATTGGGTCAAGACCCAACATATCTTTATAAGACCAAGCAAATTCCTCTCTTTTATCTTTTAGGATATTTGTGATAGCAACTTATTCCTATGGGGATAGACTATGTCTCAACTTAACATTTTTAGAAACTATGGTATCAGTGTTGATATCCATGTCAATTGTGTCCTTAATTGACATGTGGTATCCCTCATAGAGTTGATGAGGCATAGGGATCAAATGGATTTAATTAGCTAGATTCAAATAATCGATACTTTTATCAAGTTTGATCTCAGTTTGAAAAACATATTCAGATGGCCCTTGGGAGAAATGAAATAGCTGTAACATTTCTTCACAAGGGAAGAACTCTATGGGTGATGGTGGAATCACAATGTAATCAAAATAAATAGCCTCATGATTGAGGTGCAAAGGTTTTGAAGGGTCACTATTATTATGGAATTTTGTGGTTAAATCAATGGAAACCATATTTATGGATGGCAGATGGTTTCTATTTGTAGGTGGGAAGATCCTATCAAATATGGGTGGTGTCAAGTGCACCAAAGGTGGCTGAGATAGAAGTGGAATGATTGGATGAGGCCTAGGTGGAATAGAAAAAATTGGATCTTTAGGTGGAAGAGGCTATTATAAAATGGGTATCCTCCCAAGAAATATATGAAGGTAGAATTTATCAAGATCATTGAGGGGATCAATAGCAGTTGATTCATACTCAGATTTATCTAAAGTAATAGATATTGCATCAGACTCGTGGTAAGATGAATCAATGGATATGTCATAATGATCCTAATCAGATTCATCATCCTCTTTTATCCAATTCTCAAGGTCATTGGCTAGGCCAGACTCTTCTTGCTCATTGGTCTCTTCTTCTCCATAAAAAATCCAATCACTTATGTGTTCTTGATTAGATGATGAAAGAGGGTTTATGCAAACCTGATCGCTAAGCCATTATGGAACTAGAAGGTATGATGACTGCTATTATGATGGGAAAATAATCACCTAATGAATGACTATAACCAGGTTTAGCATATCCATCCCTCTTAAGTTCATCTCCAAAGCTTATGGCATGGTGTTGGAGGGCATCTACTAGGGCATCATCTGGTATGTACTTGATATATCCTAGATTGGACCTATCATAGGGGAGTTGATACTATGAATGATAAGGGGTATGAATACCTTGTTCATACCAACCAATATGGTCCTCGTGCCAATGGTAGTGGTAAAAGTATTGTAGGGTGAAATATGGACTTGATAGATAACTGACATTCCCTAAAAATGAATCATCATCATTATCCTCCATAGGGGATGAACTTGTAGAATCATAAAAACCCCTATAAACAATTTTTTTTTGGTTTAGGGGCACCCCCAAGGGCACAATGGTACTAATGGATAGTGATGGCAAGTGAGGTCTACCCATATCCTGCATTGACTCGATGAGTGGATTGAATATGAAATTCCATGTAAGATACTTAGCGAGTATAGGATTAGCCAAATGAACCATGACTTGCAATAGGGTATACAAGGATAATGGGGGTATGGCTTGATATGACTCATCCATAGTAATATATGACTCTTCCTTGTCCATAGGAGTTGTAATATATTCTACAAAAATTATGGAAATAGATGGTGGGATCTTCTCGATTGGATCCTTCAATATTTTCTTGCTTAGAGGATCCAAGGATGAAGGGATATCAAGAGAAATTTATGGTGATGGTGAATATGGAGGAGGTTAAATGGTTGATTATGGTTATGGAATTGAAATTTTTATGGGTTCTTTTGGTCATATATCCAAATGGGTATATGGCAAGATAGACTCTTGTGAGTGGTTCACAACATTGCAATACTTGAAGGGCTCAAGTTCTGTATGAACCACATGAACTTGCCCTTCATGGATATACTTAATACATTGGTGCAAAAGGGATGGAACACACTTCATATCTCACATCCAAGGTCTTCCAAGCAATATGGTATACTACATTGATCCCTCCAAGACATGGCATAATGTAGGAATAGTTTTTAGCCCAACCTGAATAGGAAGGACTATTGTAATGATGGTAGAGCATAAATCAACATTAAATTCTCAAAGGGTGAATGTAGATGCTACAATGTGTGAGGTTGTAACACTAAGATATTGTAGTGCAACAGTTGTAAGGATATTAACGGAGGAGCCTGTACTGATCAAGACTCGCTTGTAATGAATCTACCTCACACTAGGAATGATATGTAGTGGAGGATCGAGCCCTTCAGTAGGATTTGGCTTGATTTCATGATCATGAAATGTGATAACATGCTCTTTGCAATGTTGAACATGTTCCACAAAATTTGCAAAAGTGTTGGGATCTTGGGACTGCAATTCAAATGATTTTAAAATCTCCATTAGAGGTTCTCTATGTGGTGGTAACTATTGTATCAACTCATAAATGAAGATTCTTGTAGATGCCATTCATAGAATTTGGTTAAGTCTACTTCTAATCATCACCACTAGGCAAGGTGAAAGACCTTGGATAGGATTTGTTTGTGATGAAGGTTGTGACATGGAAGGAACATTTATCAGAGCTATAGGTGGTGCAACTTTATTAAGATACCTCTGGTTCCTTGTCACAATATTAATCATCTCAAAAAATCCTTGACTGGATAGGGCTATGTGGATTTCATTGACCTATCTTGTTTGATCTACCTGAACCTCATGTGTAGGTAGTGGATCCTTGAATATGCCCATTTTTTTATTATTGGAAGTGAGAGGATTATCAATTTGAAGTTCATTCTTGTCAAGCATATCCTATACTTTATTTTTAAATGAGTAACATGACTGAATGTCATGACCATTTTGTCTATGATAAGGATAGCACAGGTTCTCTCGATATCATTTAGGCTTTGGATTATTAGGATCCAAAGGGTAAATATTTGGTAAATTGATGGTTTTTACCTCGCATAGCTGATTAAAAAGTTTTACGAAGGATTAAAACAATGGTGTATAATTGCAAGGTGGGCAACGTTGTTGCTTTTGCCTCTAATTTTTTTTTAGTTTGATTATGATACTGTACAAGAGGGGGTTGGGTCTGGTAATTTGTTTGTTGAGGTGGATTTTGCTTTATAGTCCCTGGAACACTCAAGACAACTTGATTAATTGAAGATGGTTTCTATTATGTATGGTTACCTTTAGGTTTCTTGTTCCTCTCCCTTCAAATTTTGATCTCCCATTCCTAAATTTTAATCTCTTCTATGACCTTTGCCTAGGCTAGGACTTCCTTAAATTTATGATATTTTTGGAGTTGTAATAGTAATGAAATATAATTTGAACAACTCCTTGTAAATAGATGAGTTAACTCTATTACAGGTAATGTAAATGATAACTTTGAGATAACCGCTCACAACCTATTTCCATAATCCAAGACTGGTTTATCATCAAACTAGCAAAGATTGTATAAATCAATTAAGGTCACTTTCTTTTTCATGCTAAATGAGAAGCACTTCAAGGATGCATTCGCAAGTTATTCAAAGCTATGAATTTTGTGCCTTGGAAAATGGTTATACCACTCTAGGGTTGGTCTAGAGAGTGTTAATAAGAAGGTTTTAAGCAGCAAGACATCATCATACTGGAGTTGAAAGTAAAGGTTCATAAAATTGGTGACATGATCCTACACATCATCATCTCCTTTTAACTTATCTAGCTTAGGTAGTTTGAAATGCTCAAGATATGGAGGATATGGGACAAAAGGATGGAATGGTTTATTGCAAAGTTGGATCAATGTGGGTTTTTGATAACCCATTGAAGTTTTATTTTTCCAATGATTTAATGCACTTAGTAAGAACCTTGTAAGATTCAGATGATATAATCTCATCTCCCCATATTTTACCTCAAGGAGGGAGGTGAGCAAGATTTTTACTGGGATGTGGTGGTTGGATGTGATCATCAACCACATCCTCATAAGGTATCCCAGGATACCCTTGCTCCTGGTACTTTGCTTACACATCCTCATAGGTCTCATACACTTGTTGGTTGTAGGGTGGATGTGTGTGGACCTGTAGGTATGGGTAGGTGCATGAGGTAGATGGTTCTATTGGAAATTTTGAGTTAGTTGATTTTCATTGATACCAAGAGTAAGTGTCAGTGATTAGTGCAGGACTTGGTAAAAAAAGGTTTTAAATATTTATATTTTAATCCCAAGATATTTGGTTTAAAGGCTTCACTTGATTGGTCAAAAGGATGGTTGAAAACCATGAAGGAAAGGCCTAAAGGAAATAATATTATAATATTAAAGGTTAATATTAAAAGCCTAAGGTAATTTATAAATTATTTATAATATTTATATTATAAATAAATTTATAAAATAATATTATTAAAACCCAAAGTTGGGTTGGGTGAAAAATTTATTTTAATTTCTTATTCCCCCACTGACGTTCAAAGGAAAGGAGCATATGGTATAAATACCATAAAGTTTACCTCACAAAAGTAAGTCTCCGAAAATATTATGCACATGCGATTTGTGAAAGTGAATGTGAAATATTCGTGAGAAAATAAAGACAAGAGTTTATTATTTTTTAATTGCACCCAAAAAATGTGAAGGACAAAGTGACCAAGGTGTAAAGCCTTGACACCAACCAATCGATTGGGCTAGCGGTAAGTTTGAGGTGTGTAAGGCACATGGTATGTAGAGGTTATGCATTCGAGTCTCGGTGGCTATGAAAGGAAAAATCCTTTTATTGGATTTAGCGCTGGAGGAAGAGACAAAACACTCAAAGCACTTTTACCTCCCATGTGAGCACTTAGCTCATGTTGTAGGGTAGCCATGGCTAAGGTACATGTAGTAGGTTGACTTGGGATCGAATCCCATCGAGGTGTTTGCAAATGTACTTTAATTTTTTATAATGTGCATGTGGTCTAAGGTTGTATTATGAGTGCATGTGATCTAAGGTTATATTGTGAGCTCCAAGGCAGATATAAGGTGATTAAAGAAAATTTTAATTTTATTTTAATTAAAGGTTATGAAGGATTTAAGTGTGGTTTAAAAGTGAATTGAGTTATTTTTGGAAAGGTGTGATTTGATAATGCATTTTTATTAGGGAGATATAAGGGAGTTATTTTGATTATTTTTATGCATTAAAAATTCTGAAGTGGATTATTGTGAAAGTGTGAACCTTTGCTAGTTGTATTTTGAAAAGTTTGGAGATTATAAGGTGTACTTAAGACTTGTTATTTTTGTATGGTGAAATAAAATTTTGAGTGGAGATTTTGAGATAGATTGTTGCTACCTAACCTTGAGATTGGAAAAGAATATTTTATTGTGATTGAGATAGGTTTTGAAGACATATCTCCATAAAAACAAAAGGTATGGGCACATATTCCTTTTGAGTGAAATATTGTTGGGTTGAATGTTGTGAATGCTAAGTTGGAGTGAAAAGGTTTATTTGATAAATATTGTTGAGTAAGCTTGCATGTGCATGATTTGTGAATGTTTGTGAGAACATTTGAGTGTGAAGTTGAGAACTATATTGAACTAGGGTTTTTGAAATATCATGAGTATCATTGTTATGTGAGATTGTTTCATAAGCATTTTTGGAAATATTTGAGTCAAATTTCATGTGCCTAATTAGGGTTTGTAAAAATGAGTATCATTGTTATGTGAATGTGGAATCATATTAATCCAAGGGTTGAGATTCATATTGTGAGTTATTGGAAGTATAGTGAAACACTTAGAGTTTGCAAGCAAGTTGTGTTTCATTTAGTGGATGGTTGAGTAATATTGGATGATCATTATTGATTGAATGCATTGGAGTGATAGTTCAAGTTCTATGAAACAAATTGTTCTTAAATCTAAATTGATTTGAAAATGAGTTTGAAAGTGATAGAGTGATTTGTGAGTCTGAAACATATTGAGTCTCTTATCATTTTCTATATGTTTCTGTGGTTAAACAAAATTATGAGTGAAATTTGTTTATGTAATTGAAGAAGTTTTTTGAAAGAGATTAAGTTGAGTTTTGTGAGTGTGAAACATATTGAGTCTCTACCCATTCTCTAAATATTTATGAGGTTAAACAATATTCTGAGTGAAATTTTTATGAGTGATTGAAGAAGTTTTATGAAAGATATTGAGTTGAGTTTTATATGCAAGTTTTGAAATTGATTTGAACAAGCTTTTGTGAAATCTTGTGAGCTAATTTGAGTAAGTCCTAGAGTGGACTTAAGGATAGAGTTGAGAAATATTTTGTGAAAGCTTAAGGATAGATTTGTGTAAGCTTTTGTGGAATCTTACAATCAGATTTAAGGTAAGTCTTGGTGAAGACTTGTTGAGCAGATTGGACAAGTTCTAGTGAGGACTTGTTGAGAATATTTGAGGTAAGTCTTGTTGAATTTGTTGATAATATTGAGCAAGTTCTTGAGAGGATTGGTGGATATATTTGAGGCAAGTATTTGAGAAGACTTGAGAGCAGAGTTGCTTTATTGATTTGTTCAAACCTTGAGTTAAGGTTTGGGGTAAATCTAGTAGAGTTGATTTGTGATTGAATCAAGCTTTGTGTTAAGTCTTGAGGACATATTTGAGGACAAAGGTTGGTACAAATTTGAGTGCAAATTTATGTCATATCAAAGATAGATATTAAGCAGATTTGTGCTAGACCGAAGGACTATGTTTAGTGCATATTTGAGATAGATATTGAGCTAATTTATGCTATACTTAAGGAATGTGTTTAGTGCATATTTGAGATAGATATTGAGAAAATTTGTGCTAGATCGAAGGATTGTGTTTAGTATAGATTTGAGACAGATATTGAGTAGAGCTGAG
Source organism: Wollemia nobilis (assembly GCA_028583015.1). Classification (NCBI taxonomy): domain Eukaryota; kingdom Viridiplantae; phylum Streptophyta; class Pinopsida; order Araucariales; family Araucariaceae; genus Wollemia; species Wollemia nobilis. The sequence goes on from JAQPPZ010003276.1 coordinate 3,359,342, forward strand.
AGTAAGCTTTAGAGGTGATAGAGTAGAGGATAATAGTCTCTAGTGTATATAGATCCATTATCCAGGGTAGTGAGGACAAATGTATTCTATGGAGAGAGATCCAAAAGCTAGTGTAGTGGAGGCAGTAGTCTTCTAGAGGATCACCAGCCAGAGCAAAGAAGAAGGAGTTCTCATGTGGATAAAGATCCACATATCAGCTAAGGTGATTGGTGTCTCCTATGGATAGGGATTGATTAAATTGATTAGGGTATTGGTGTATCCTTTAGAAAGTGGTCCATAAACATTGTAATAGGTAAGGATTCCCAAGATATTTTTTGAGAAAATTTTAGTGAAATATTTTCTCCATGGAGTAGCCCACATTGGGTGAACCACATTAAATTGGTGTCTCTATTATATGTGGTGATTTATGCATTGATTTGATTACTATTTTTTATTTTTCCATTGATATATTGCATACTATTATTTTGGAAAGAAAAGTAAAAAGTTGTCTTATATTGTTCACCTCCCCTCTCAGTATAAGCTTGTGTTCTTCAATTGGTATCAGAGCGGGTTCCTTTGAAATATTTTAACAACTTGAAGGAAAATATTACAAGAACACAGATGGATTCTCAAAATTGATCTTTAGAGAATTAGAAACCATTGTTTGAAGGTAACAATTATGCACTTTTGAGTGTGAGAATGAAGATTCACCTAATGGAACTAGGGAATGAAATATGGCAAGAAGTTGAGGATGGATACATACTTCCAACCACTTCACCTACAAATAAAGATGGTAAGCTCCTACAAATGAATAATGTAAAGGTAATTAATGGAATTTTAGAAGGATTGCACAAAACAAAGTTTATAAAAGTTATGCATTGCACATCAACAAAAAATATTTGGGATAAGTTGAAAGGTATATATGAGGGAGACAAAAAGGTCAAGATGGAAAAATTGCTAAATCATAAGAAAAATTTGAGGACCTAAATATGAAGGATGAGGAAAACATTGTTGCATACCTACTTTGTGTGGATGAGGTTGTTAACTCCATGCAAGGACTTTGGTTTAAATTTAAAGAAATAGATATTTGTCACAAGATTTCAAGGTCACTTCCCTAAGAGGTATAGTGAAAATATTTCAGCCATAGAAGAGTCAAAAGATATTGAATTTTTGACAAGGGATGAGTTGCATGGAATTATCATAGCCTTTGATATGAGAATAAAAGAGGAACCTATTCCCCAGAAATAAACAACCTTTAAACTAACAAATAAGTCAAAGGGTAAGAAGCCATAATCAAGTGATCCAGTGATGAAGAAGCAAACTATGGTAGAAGGAACAAGGACTCAAGAAAGTATAAAGGTACAAAATTAGTTAGATGTTTTAATTGTGGTAAATATTGTCACTATTTAACTGGTTGTCCAAAATCTAGAAATAGTAGTGAGTATGAGAAACAAAATCACAAGAATAGGGAAATAGGAAAAAATAGGTATCAAAAGAAAACTAGGGATGGACAAGGCAAGAAAGGAAATCAGTTTTATACCACTTGTCTCTAGAATATTTTATCTATACCACTTAGACAAATGCCCAATATTATTGCACTTATAACACTTAATATTGTGATTCCTTGAAGGTGTAAATGTCTTGTAGTTCCTCTCGGTAAAGCCATATCCATTCCTATCATGAACCCTACAATTAACTACCTTATGACCAAACTAATTACAAGAGTAGCAATACCCTTGAAAGAGATACTTGTTTCTAAAATTTCCATATTCTTGTATTTCATGTGTCCTGCACTGTGTAGCCTTGTGCCCAAACCTATGACATGAGAAGCATCATCCATTGAATAAACCTTGCCTTGATCCCACTAGTCTCTTAGTCTCTTCTACCCTGTACTGTTTCCTGTTCCATCTGTTCCTCATTAGTGTATTGTTCCTTTGCTTGTTGAAATTTCTATTGTCCAACTTATCCTTAGAAGTATAACTCTCTCTTACACTCTCTTATTCTGAAGCTTCTTCTTTAGATCTTGATATTGACTATAGTCCTTGTTCACTGTGTACCTGTTCAAAGCCAAGTCCTTTTTTATTTGATGAAGATCTTTGTACCTTGATAATCTTATCCAAGGTCTTTGAGCTTCTCCCAAACTTGTGTAGCTTATTTTTAGACTCTTTTACTTCCTTATTTAGTGAAGTTACCTCATGCTCTAATATTTCACATTCTAAAACCTTTTTCTCTAGCCTCTCTTTGAATCTCCTTGTCTTAGCTATTGATTTGGTTAGATCCTCTATAAGCTTTCCTTTCTCTTCATAAAATTCTTGAAATTGAAGCTTGAGTTTTGAGTTCTACTTTCTTACCTTCCTTAATTCCTTAAGAGCTGAAATAAGCTAACCCTCAAGATCAACTTCTCCTTCCTCTAATTTTTCTAATTCTTCCTCTACTCTTTTGTCTTTAAGATAATCTTCATTCTTTTATGACTCTTTTCCACAGAAGTACTTCCTTCTTCTTCTATTTCCATAAGAAGTCTTTCTTCCTATAGACCTTCAAGTGCATATTCATATTAATATTCACTAAAATTGAATCCATTATTTTTACACCTAAAACACTTGATAATTATTGATGCCCTTTTTGCCTTTTTCTTAACCTCTTCTTTTTCTTCTGCTAGAAATAGAATTTCTTCTTCATAATATCTGAGTACCCTTCCACTATCACTTGAATTCTTACCTACCTTATCTGCATAAAAAATATTTTTATGCGTTTGGAAAAACTTATTTCCTTTCTTGCTTTGTCCATCCCTAGTTTTAATGTGGTTCACCCAAGCAAGCATCTTGTGACTATAGTCGGTGGAGGAAGAGTGGAGGAAAAGGCACAAGTAGGCATGTTCTGAAGTGTCGAATATTTGTAGTCTTCAAAAATTTGGTATCTAAAGTGTCAAATATTTGTAGTATTCGATAGTTTGTTGTAGTCCAAAGTGTTGAATATCTGTAGTATTTGGCTCATGGAAGGCATGAAGTGAAGTGAATGCCTTCAAAATTTCCCAAGTGGGATATAAAAGGATGAAGTTTTGGGTACCATCGAGATGCACTTCATTAAAAATCCAAGAATCCCAAAGGGGAGGAGTAATGTGACTCCTCAAAGATCCACAATTGCAAGTGGATAATAACTATAAAAAGCTAACAAGTGGTGTGTAGCCTAATAAAATCCATAATAGAACATGATGCACCAAATGATGAATGTAAGAGGAGTAAAATGGATCTCCTCATATGCTTCAAATAATTCTTGAACTAGTAGCTGATGTGAAAGCTGGATGTAGTGTTTCCTGAAGAAGCATTGCAAGTTTTGTTGATGAAGACATGAGCCTAGCTGAAAATATCAAATCCACAAAGAGAAACAAGCCACAAAATGCTAATACAACTCCAATGGGTGGAGTACCCATGTGACATCCATGATCACATAAAGAGGGCCATGGTCAAAAGAAGCGACATGATAACTCCATATTGGATTACCCAAATATTCCTATGCTTGAAGGAATAAAAATAGAAGGACCATGGTTGTAAGAAAGTCTACTTCAAGAGTCTCAAAGGATAAAAGTGGATTGAAGGAGTGTCGGGTTCAATCGAAAATGCACTCCATTTTACAACACTTTGATTTTGTAGAAGGTTTTAATAACTCAATTTTTGGAGTAACATATGTCAAAATAGACCTTACAAAATATCAAAATAATAGTCTAGTTGGAATCAACTCATAAAGAGCTTTCGAATGACTATATGCAAGCCTATACTTGTAAAAGGAGAAGGCCTCAAAAATTGCAAAAAATAGTAGATCTCTATCAGAGAAATCAAATGTACAAGGCCCATTACAATTTTGAAACTTGTCATGAGTTGGGTTCACACAATAAGAACTCATGCATGTAATTCCTCCCAATGGACCATTTGTGGTCAATAGAAATTGTTATGGCCATGGAAAAACTTATAGCTTACCAAAAAAATTTGGTGGCAACTGTTGAAAAATGTTGGTAGCAAGTTCAACCGTCTAACCGATGCACGCACTTCAGTTAGTGTGCACTGGCTATAACCATCATGAATACTCATCAATAATAAAGGGTTTAAAAACCTTACCCATGAGAAATGTGGGATAAATAAGTTTGGTCACCCGTGAAGAAAACAAATGCCATATGTGTGCCAATCGACCATGTGGTAGGACCACACAGGAGAAGTGTTGCATGATGTTATTGGCCAAAACTATAACCTTAGGAGGGCATTTTAATTATAATTTTAATTTTTCACAATGCTGCATCCACTTTTGTTACTGCGTGTAGAAGATGGCCAATCGCAGTAATGTATCCATCGCATCAATGAATGGGAGGAGGATGAGCTGCTTGTGATATCACATACATAGGCAGAAGGATTCTTTGTCGATGTGGTACTCATCATTCAGATCTGCTACATACAAACCATCATGAGCCTAGCATTGGGTACCCTCACTTCTTCATTTTTTTGCCTAGCAACACGACTCTACCTCTATATCGTTAAATAGTTGAAGACTCTACTCCCTCATAGATCTATGTGCGATTAGAGCCCTTGCTATTGTCTAAAATCAATGGTAGCAACATCAACAGTCTCTCCATAGCAATCAAGGAAATGTACCTCCAATCGTATAATGTTTAGCAATGAAGAGGAATAAAACTCCTCGAAGCCCTTCCTTGTAGAGGAAAAATTTATCAATGTCACAAGACCATGAAGACAACAATCAAATTGTTCATGAAGAACACCATGTCATCGTTGCCCATGATGAACAAGTGAAAATTCAGAATCCCCAGCTGGATGGTTATAAATTGTCCATGCCAAAATAGATGAGCAATCAAAATTGGTAGTCATGATAGGAAATTTGCAGGATCGTGCTATAAACAAGTGCAATATCGGGAAGGGAAAATTATGCGTATGGCTTGGATTGTTTTCGACCAATACCAGATCACTTCTAATCAACATAGAGTGCAGATAGGAGAGGGTCATCAATGGTAGTGGGGAATGTCCTTGAGGCTCTAAGTGTCACTAAGATGACAATGCAAGAGGTAACATCAGGTTGTTTCAAAGGCCGCCTAGCCATATCATCGTCTGGTGCGGCTATCGCACATGAAAATCGATAGAGCTGAGTCATATCAATTCGTAGAGATGGCATCCAAAAATAAATATTTAAGTCCTCCCATAAATTGCCAACACACTCAAACCAATTGGAGTACACACTTCATCCCTTCATTACAAACACCAACACACCTCTCTTGATGGCCTCAAAGGCTACGTATGTCAGATCCCATAATCTCGTTTGACCATGATACCTTGTTCAGTGTGATTTTCCATGCCAGAGCAATTTTGTGAATGGTTTTTGGGACATACCTAGAGAAATCCACGTGATCAACATAGTTACTTTCTAAAGTCAAGGAAGTAAAACTTCTATGCCCTTCAAAATCATAGTCATAGTCGAATCTTCTCTATGACAGAGGGTAAGGTCGATGTGGCAATGTAGGTGGATAGATCCTACATAAAAACAAAAACTACTGCAAAAAGGTGGCTATTCTGCCTGTAGGGTCCATGGCGCTTGCACAGACCGATGCCAAAGGCTTTGGTCAAACTGGTGACCTCCTATCATTGGTTGATTTATAGCCTAAGCAACACCGGCAAAATGTAGGCTCCTTCTGCATGGACGTCAAAAATGTAGTGACGCTTGTAGTATTGGTGCTACTGTAGCTGGTGGAACAGGCCTAAAAGGTTGGGCCCACGCTATTTTTTATTTTTTTAAAATAAATCTTTGTAAATATATATATTATATAAAAACATTACAAAGCTATACTGTAATTTTTATCAGCAATAAAACTAAAGGACAACAATTTGACAACAAAGGTCAATTAAGTAGAATAAATTGACAATAATGTGCATATAATCAAGCAAACAAATGGGGAAAACTTTCACCCTTCAACTTTATATTTGATTTAACAATAAAAGACAAAAAATTCTTCAATGAATCCACACACATCTAGCATGGACAGAAAAACTACCAAAATGATCTCAAAATCTAGCAAGTTCTAAAACTCTTGTTGGCCAAAATTATGTAAAAACCAAACAAGCAGTCAAAGGCTAGAAATGACCCAAAACAGATTTGCAGAATTAAGTTGCAAAAGATAAAGAGGGGGAATTCCCATAAGAGAAATTCCTCCCTCATAGGTCAAAAGCCATGAGGCTCTAATACCAATGATAAGGAACTAATTATCAAGATATGAAATTAATTCCAAGATGTATTTACATTACAAAATAGGTGCTTAAATAAGCATAAATTACAATGAATTATCCTTCCAAATAGCAACCAAATGCCAAATATGGAAGATACGATGTTATCCCTAAAACAAGGAGGATAAGATAAGCTCTAACCCTATCTATGTGAGCAACAAAGTCTCACAATAATTATTAAAAATAAGACTTATGACTAAGTCCTAACCTAAGGTTTTATTGAACCTTAAAATATAACCTATGCCTATTATATCTATATCAGAGGAGGTGGGGGAGGGGCTAAGCTAAGAGTCTCATTCTTAGCCCCAAGCCCCAAAGGTGGCCCTTTGCCATTGATGACAAAGGGGGAGAGATTTGAGTTAAGGGGAGAGCATTTAGTCAAGGGGAATAGTTTCTCAAGGGGAGGAGTTTTAGAAAAAGGAAAAAGGTTTGGTTACAGAAAAATGGTTGCCATCAATGACAAAGGGGGAGACTGTTGGAAATTTTGAGTTAGTTGATTGTCATTGATGTCAAGAGTAAGTGTCAGTGATCAGTGCAAGACTTGGAAAATGAAGGGTTAAAATATTTATATTTTAAGCCCAAGAGGTTTTTTTTAAGGGCTTCACTTGATTAGTCAAAAGGATGGTTAAAAACCCTGAAGGAAAGGCCTAAAGGAAATAATTTATAATATTTATTAAAATAATATTAAAGGAAGTCAAAAAAAGTCTAAGGGTGAAAGATAAAAATACCTAGGCCCAAAGGAAATAATATTATAATGTTTTTATTATAATATTAAAGGTTAATATTAAAAGCCTCTGGTAATTTATAAATTATTTATAGTATTTATATTATAAATTAATTTATAAAATTATATTATTAAAACCCAAAGTTGGGTTGGGCAAAAATTTTTTTTTTAAATTTTATTCCCTCGCCGACATTCGAAGGAAAGGAGCATATGGTATAAATACCACAAATTTTACCTCACAAAAGTAAGTCTCCAAAATATTATACACATGCGATTTGTGAAAGTGAATGCAAAAGATTCATGAGCAAATAAAGAAAAGAGTTTATTTTTTTTAATTGCACCCAAAATACGTGAAGGACAAAATGACCAAGGCGTAAAGCCTTGACACCAACCGATCAATTGGGCTACCAGCAAGTTTGAAGTGTGTAAGGCATAGGGTACGTAGAGGTTTTGTGTTTGAGTCTCAGTGGCTATGAAAGGACAAAGCCTTTTATTGGCTTTGGCACTGGAGGAAGAGACAGAGTGCTCAAAGCACTTTTACCTTCTACATGATCACTTAGCTCACATGGTAGGGTAGCCATGGCTAAGGCACATGTGATAATTTGACCTGGGATTGAATCCCACCGAGGTGTTTGCAAAGGTACTTTAATTTTTGATAATGTACATGTGGTCTAAGGTTGTATTGTGAGATCCTAGGGAGATATAAGGTGATTAAAGAAAATTTTAATTTTATTTTAATTAAAGGTTGTGAAGGATTCAAGTGTGGTTTAAAATTGAATTGAGTTATTTATGGAAAGGTGTGATTTGATAATGCATTTTTGAGTAGGGAGTTATTTTGATTATTTTTATGCATTAAAATTTTTGAAGTGGATTATTGTGAAAGTGTGAACCTTTGCTAGTTATATTTTGAAAATTTTAGAGATTTTAAGGTGTACTTAAGACTTGTTATTTTTTTTTGGTGAAATAAAATTTTGAATGGAGATTTTCAGATAGATTGTTGCTACCTAACCTTGATATTGGCAAAGAAGATTTGAGTGTGATTGAGACAGGTTGTGAAGACATATCTCCATCAAATCAAAAGGTATGGGCATATATTCCTTGTGAGTGAAATATTGTTGGGTTGAATGTTGTGAATACTAAGTTGAAGTGAAAAGGTTTGTTTTATAAGCATTGTTGAGTAATATTTCATGTGCATGATTGGCGAATGTTTGTGAGAACATTTGAGTGTGAAGTTGAGAACTATCTTGATCTAGGGTTTGTAAAAGATCATGAGTATCATTGTTATGTGAGATTGTTTGATAAGCATTATTGGAAACATTTGAGTCAACTTTTATGTGCCTAATTAGAATTTGTGAAAATGAGTATCATTGTTATGTGAATGTGGAATCATCTTAATTCAAGGGTTGAGATTCATAGTGTGAGTTATTGGAAGTATAGTGAAATACTTAGTTAGGATTTGCAAGCAAGTTATGTTTCATTGAGTGGATGGTTGAGTAATATTGGATGAGCATTATTGATTGAATGCATTGGAGTGATAGTTCAAGTTCTGTGAAACAAATTGTTATTAATTTTAAATTGATTTGAAAAGGAGTTTGAAAGTGATAGAGTGATTTATGAGTCTGAAAAATACTGAGTCTCTTACGATTCTCTATATGTTCCTATGGTTAAACAAAATTTTGAGTGAAATTTGTTTGTGTGATTGAAGAGGTTTTCTGAAAGAGATTAATTTGAGTTTTATGAGTCTGAAACATATTGAGTCTCTAACCATTCTCTATATGTTTCTGAGGTTAAACAATATTATGAGTGAAACTTGTTTGAGTGATTGAAGAAATTTTATGAAAGAGATTGAGTTGAGTTTTGTATGCAAGTTTTGAAATTGATTTGAACAAGATTTTGTGAAAGCTTGTGAATTGATTTGAGTAAGTCCTAGAGTGGACTTAAGGACAGAGTTGAGAAAGTTTTTATGAAAGCTTAAGGATAGATTTGTGTAAGATTTTGTGCAATCTTACAATTAGATTTAAGGTAAGTCTTGGTGAAGACTTGTTGAGTAGATTGGACAAGTTCTAGTGAGGACTTGAGCAAATTTGAGGTAAGTCTTGTTGAATATTTTTTGAGAATATTGAGCAAGTTCTTGAGAGGACTGGTGGATATATTTGAGGTAAATCTTTGAGAAGACTTGAGAGTAGAGTTACTTTATTGATTTGTTCAAAATTTGAGTTAAGGTTTGGGGCAGATAAAGCAGAGTTTATTTGTGATTGAATCAAACTTTGTGTTAATGCTTGAGGACATATTTGAGGATAGAGTTTGGTGCAATTTTTTTCTAGATCAAAGATAGACATTGAGCAGATTTATGCTAGACCAAAGGACTATGTTTAGTGTAGATTTGAGATAGATATTGAGTAGATTTGTGCTAGACCAAAGGAATGTGTTTAGTGCAGATTTGAGATAGAGATTGAGTAGATTTATGCTAGACTGAAGGACTATGTTTAGTATAGATTTGTGAAAGATATTGACCACATCTAAGAGTAAGATTTGGAGGTGATAGAGTAGAGGATAGTAGTCTCCAGTGGATAGAGATCCATTAGCCAGGATAGTGAGGATAGAGGTCTTCTATGGAGAGAGATCCACAAGCCAATATAGTGGAGGCAGTAGTCTTCTAGAGGATCACTAGCTAGAGTAGAGGAGAAGGAGTTCTTCTATGGATAGAGATCCACATATCAGTTTAGGGATTGGTGTCTCCCGTGTATAGGGATACATGAACTTGATTAGGGTATTAGTGTCTCCTTTGGATAGTGGTCCATAAAAATTGTAATAGGGAAGGATTCCCAAGAGATTTGTTGAGAAACTTTTAGTGAAATATTTTCTCTATGGAGTAGCCCACATTGGGCGAACCACATTAAATTGGTGTCTCTATTTTGTGTGGTTATTTTTGCATTAATTTGATTACTATTTTTTATATTACCATTTATATATTGCATAATATTGTTTGGGAAAGAAAAGTAAAAAGTGGTCTTATATAGTTCACCCCCCCTCTCAGTATAAGCTTGTGTTATTCAGTTTCTAATTTGGTCTTGGTAGTAGGTTCTGGTTGTGTGTAAGGTACCTTTAATGGGTCTACTACATATGGGTACTAGGTGTGGGAACCATATCATGCAAAGATTTCTATAGCCTTTATTGATATAGTCATTCTTGCTACAAATTATGTTCTTGTAGTCTTTGTTGATTCATTTGGTATTGCTTATCTAATCATTGTTTATCCAGTTGTAGCTATTTCAATAGTGTTTATTTGTTAGCATTATATCTAAGTGCCTAATTTAGTTGATCAACATTATAGGCTCAATTGAAATTTGTATTAATACGAAGGGATTTGATTTGCTCTTCAACCCCAAAAGGATTGGATGCCTATTTCCCATGATCAAGGGAAGCTGCAATGACCTAGTACTTGGGCTTAAATGTAAGCTCAACATACTTAGGTAGTAAATAGACACAATTTTATTACATGAATACTCTTCCTAAGGAGTAATGGGATTATCAAAGTCTCCCTCCTAATTTATAAGGATTGTATGAGCCAACATGGTTATATGAGTAGGACAAGTATTGTACCTATCTAAATGGGCATATTGTTGACTCATCTATGGATGATCAAGTGGAGTGGCTTGATCATCTAGCCTAGTCCATGGGGTGTACTCTTGGTCATGCTCTGATTGGTGGATAGAGTAAGTCAAAATATGAACTCTCAACATAGACATACTAAGACCCTCCCTGTGCTAAATATTTTGTCTAGGGGAAACATGAAAAGTATCTTGACCATGGAGGTCATCACTGTGACCAAGAGAATGAGTTTGATTAAATAAAATTATAATTTGCATTAACCAAAATTAGGAGCAAAGCCTAGTATTTAAATAGGTTACAAAATAGTAATCCAAACTATAATCTCACTATCCACACTAACCAACGTGACATAGGAGGTAGAGAGTTTGGTTTAGGTTTGTTAACCTAGGATATTTAGAATTAACCATAGTTTACCATTAGATATTTGAAAAAATAAATATCTACATGGTAGAAAGTAGAAAAGTAAAAGTAATAATCAACCTATGTAGTATAATGCAATATACTACCTATTTTACCCTAACATCCCCCATTTATTACATTACTTTGATATACAAAGTTTACTTTGGAACAACTCAAATTTGGCATAGCCAAGTACCTTGGTGAAGATGTCAGTAACCTGTTCATCGGTGGGAATGTATTGGAGATTGATTATATGTTTAGGAACTTCATCACAAATGAAATTACAATCTGTGTCAATATGCTTTGTGCATTCATGATGGACTGGATTCTTGACCAAGTTCAAAACACCCGAGTTTTCACAAAACATGTGAATAGGAAGTTTCTTTGGTAGGCCCATGGTAGCCAATATGCGACTTAACCATATTGATTCACACACAACTCCTCGTGCAGTGTGATACTCTACCTCTATTGAAGATAAAGCAACTACCTATTGCTTTTTACTATGCCATGAGATAGGACCAGATCCAAGATGAAATACATATCCTGATGTTGATTTTATATCATCTAGGGATCCAATGTAGTCAGATTCAGTATAACTCTATAATAAGAATGAGTTATTCTTCTTGTACTCTAGACCATATTATACACTACCTTGAATTTAGTGAAGAACACGCTTAGCTACTTTCCAATGAGAGGCTTTTAGTTCCTACATGAACCAAGAAAGATAGTTTACAACATAAGTAATATCTGGTCTAGTATTGGTCAGATAGATAAGGCTTCCAATCATCTATCTATATAGTGTGCCATCTACCTATGGTGAATCATCATACCATGATAACTGAAGCCTTGATTCCATCAGTGTTGCGTTGGGATTGTATTCAGTCATACGATATTTTTCTACTAAAGTCTTGGCATAATTTTGTTGAGTCACCATAAGATGATTCTTTTTCTGTTCTATCTCAAGGCCAAGATAGTAGTGGAGAAATCCCAGATCTGTCATATCAAATGACTCTTTCAAGTCATATTTCATGGTGCTAATAATTTTATTTGAATTGTCGATGATGATCAAATCATCTACATATAATACAAGAATCACTATTTTAGAACCTGTGTTCTTGATATCGATATTTGCATTAGATGGACTTCTTTTGAATCTGTGTTGTAGTAGGTGACTATCCATTTTAATGTACCATGCTCTTGGGGCTTGTTTGAGCCCATATAATGATTTTACCAACTTGCAAACTTGTTGCTCATGGCCTTCCTCAGCAAATCTTGGGGGTTGAGTCATATATACCTCTTATTTTAAGTCGCCATTCAGAAGGGCACTTTTTACATCCATTTGATGTAATTTCCATCCAAATTGTGCTGCCATAGCACAAAGAACTCGAATGGTGGTCATCATTGCAGTGGGTGCAAATGTTTCGTCATAATCAAGGCCTTCCTTTTGAGCATAGCACTTTGCCACAAGAAGGGTTTTATGCTTGTCTATGGTACCATATACCTTATATTTGACTTTGTAAACCCATTTGCAGCCTATGGGTTTCTTTCCTTTAGGTAAATCTACCAGCTTCCATGTTTTATTCTTGATGAGGGAGTTATATTCTGCATCCATAGATGCCTTCCACGGAGGTAGTCTAAGTGCTTCATCAATTGTAGAAGGTTCATTTTCATCAAATGATGACAAGTAAACCCTCTCCTCATATATTTCCATATCATATTCCCTAACTCTCTATCAACAGAAAGGTCTTGAAAATTTGCACAAATATCATCAACTAAAGTGGATGCTTCAATATTTTCTTGTTGAGTCATGCTTCGTGTCTTTAGATGATTGAGAGTAAGATCAGGTGGGGAAGTGAGTTTAGAATATTTCATTGTGCTCGTATACCATTTGGGAGGCTTTTTCTATTATAAATAAGGAAGTGGTTGTTGCTCCTCATCATCTAGGTATACTGATGTAGTATTGGGTGTGAAAGCTTCATCAAACACTACATCTCTACTGACATGTATTTTCTTAGTAAATGGGTCTATCAATCGATAACCTTTTGAGAATTTATCATATCCAAGAAAAACACATGGTAGGGACTTATCTAATTTCTTTCTTTTCTCCTTGGGTATATGCATAAAAGCCTTACATCCAAATACCTGTAGATGAGATATGGAGGGTTTCCTTCCACTTCATGCTTCTTGAGGAGTCATGCCTTCAAGAGCCCTTGTGGGTTCTCTATTTAGAAGATATACTATAGTTTGAACAACTTCAGCCCAATAAATTTGCTCAATATTGGCTCCCTTAAGCATACATCAAACCATTTCCATAATGGACCGATTTCTTCTCTCAGAAATTCCATTTGACTTAGGAGAATAGGCTATGGTCAACTATCTTTTTATCCCATGTATCTATAAAAATGAGGAAAATTCCTTTGATGTGTATTCCCCCCCTCAATCTGAATAGAGGGTCTTTATGAAGCATCCTAATTCTTTCTCAACAAGATTTTTGAACTGTTGAAAATAGGTAAATGCTTCAGACTTCAACTGTAAGAAGAAGACCCACATCTTGCATGAGTGATCGCCTACAAACAATTGAAAATGCCTTTTTCCTCCACAACTAGTAGACATAGGACCACACAAATTTGTGTGAACCAAATCCAAAGGTACCTTAGCTCGAAATGAGCTAGGTTCAAATGGTAATCTATGTTGCTTTCCAAATAAGCAATCTGAGCACACTGGCAAAGTAGATGAAAGAGTAGGAAGTCCTTTCACCATTTGATATTTACTGAGTTCTAGTAAATATCTTGAACTTAAATGCCCAAATCTCTTATGCCATAGATATGTGGCCTCTTTTGTGGTTGTTTCCATTGCAATATGTGTTGAGGTAAGGGAATCTAAGACAAAAAAACCATGTTTGTATGAACCTATTGCTATATTTTTTCCTTTCTTAGTGATAAAGCAACATTTATTTCCTTTGTCCACCTTGAAATTGACATTCATGTGATTGTCCAAGATTTTTGGAACTGATAAGAGATTATTTTTCAATCCTGGTACACAAAGAACTTTTTTAATTTTACATTCTCCATCTGGAAGGGAGACAGAAACACTTCCTTCTCCCTGAACTCGATAGATTTGATCATTAGCAATGGTGACCGGTCTACCTTCTCAAGCCTCAAATGTCTCAAACCAAGACTTATTGCCAGTCATATGCTTACTAGAACCTGAATCTATGTACCACATAGTGTCCTTGTGAGGGGAATATGTATGTGTTATAAGCACCTTGTGTGATCATTTAGAGTCTAAACTAGAATCTTCAGCTACAATGTGTGCCTATTGTTGTTTATTCTTGTTATTTGGTTTGTCTTTGCCCTTCTTATTTCCTTATTCATTGGGCAGTTTGTTCTTAAACCAATATATATTGGTTCCATGAGTGTCCTTGTCACAAATCTTACAATACTGCTTCTTCTTCTGAGTCTCTTTGCATTTACCCTTGTCTTTATTAGAAGAAGAACATTTCTGTTGATTCCACTTTTTCTTACCACCTTGTCTGTTTGAGAAAAGTGCATTGTTGGATGCCTCATCTATTTGGAGTTGATTAGCTTCTTCTATTTGAAGCATATTTACCAACTCAAAAAAAGTCACTATCCTTCCAGAGACTTGTAGTGAAGTGATCAACATTCTGTAGGAGTCGGGAAGATCCCTCAAAATGATATAGGTCAAGACTTGGTCTTCCACTTTTTCTCCTAAGGATTGCAGTTTTGTTTTCAATTCTGCCACTCTCTGAGAGGAATAGCTCTATTGTTTCTCCTAATTTCATATGAGTATGAAGCTATGTTTGGAGGTGAATAATTATTGATTAATTCTTCCCTACAAAGATGGTTGTTAAGGCATCCCATGCCTCCTTACCATTCTTAGCTTCACTGATATGAGGTTGGATATCATCAGTAATAGCTAGCAAGATCATTAAGGATATTTTTCTATCCTTTTTATCAAAATCTATTTGATCTACTCCTGCTAATTGAGGTCTAGTTTCACTTCCATCCACTATAGACCATATATACTCTACAGTTAAGATATATTTCATCTTAGTATCCCATGCAGAATAATTTGAACCTTTGAGCAATTGGATCTCAGTGAGATACTTGTGCATCATGGCCATGGTGGAGGTTTTAAATTCATAGGACTAAGATGGTTGTATCTTGCACTATACCCTCAAAAGAGTATATGGAAGATGTTTAATTTGCTTCTATAAGATATTTAATGGCACCTACCTTAACACCCTTAACAAGCAATGAAAATTTTGAGGATTTTAAGATAAACAAATAGAACAAATTAAAGGGGTAGGTTTTGAAAGACTTATGATTGTGCTCTCTAGGATATTTAATGGCACCTGCATTAACACTCTTCAAGAAGGATGGAAAGTTTGAGGAAATTAAGCCAAATAAAGAGAGTTAATAAAGATGTTTTGAAATTTGACCTTTGATGGGGAATAAAATTGACTTTGTTTTAACCTGTGCAAGGTGTAGCACGATTTGGAGTGAAGTTTGGGTTTTGTGAAATGCTTCTTCAATGTTCTATATGATTGTTTAATTGCACACAAAAAACATGATTGTTAGTGCAATAATAAAAAACAAGAGAGCAACCCAAATTATTATCACTCTAGGTGTCGAATGCAACCAAAAATGCACCTAGTATAGTTAATTTTTAAGAGAAGGCATCGAGTACAATCGAGAATGCACCTTTCTTTATTTGAAATATCCCCACTTTCTCTTTACAATTTTGCAAAAAAAATAGAATCACAAGATATGACTTCTATCCCCCCTTAATTTTTACAAAATTGAAAAATTAGAGCACTCCTTTCAAGACAAGTCGACATAGACCCACGTTTGAAAGGCTTCTAGACCAGTCGACACATGGCTTGGTTTTTGTTTTCAACACTCAAAAATAGGTGGTGCATTAGGATCAAAAGTATCACGAATCCTCATGGGACCATAGCTTCTGTCCAACCCCTTCGATGGATCAGCATAGATAAGTGAGTGAGGAATGGATCTACGATATTCACGAAGCATACGACGAAAATGTGATCATGTTGTTTGCCTTCATAATTTGTTTCTCTTTCTTATGATTCTTTTTCTACAAAGAGCTTTCCTAATCCAAGATTTGATCTTCATGAAAACTTTGAAAAGTGATGAAAAATATAGGAAATGTTGATGAAAATTAAGCAAAAAAATGTCTCTTATACCTTGTATCTTTATCCCCACATTTGGAGAAAACTAAAGAAAGACAATTGCTTAGTTGCATAAAAAATTTGGCACTTCTATTTTCAATTAAATGCTAAAAAAAAATTGAAGTTTTTTTTTTAAATAGAATATAACATAATTTTTGGAATAAAAAACATCAATTTAAGAGTAAAAAAAACTAATGCAATTTATTTAGCAAAAGGCTATGAAAAGTTCTAATTTTTTTTTAAGAATTAACTTAATTTAAGCATAAAAAAATTAACCGTTGTTATGCCAAAAGTAATAAAATTTTCATCAAAATTTAATCCCTTTGCAATATGGCGGGCGCGGGAGTCGAACCTGTGACTCTCATTGGCCTAAGACGTCCACCTTGGCCAACTAACCAAGCGACTAGATTGGTTCTCAGGCTGGACCTCCTGATTCTTAAAGAAGCCTGTGGGCTTATTTGGGATGTTGTGGGAATTATCCCATATGCATCTTGTTTTGGATGCAAAGGCCTTTAAAGTCCTGAACGAGTGACTAAGCTCATGATTGCCCTTGGGAAATCGAGTCTGAGCCCTCATTTTGCTGACGTCCATGTGGCGTGGATTATCCAGTCAGGTCTTGTTAGGTCCACGTCAGGTCCACATCCGGTTAGGTCTAGTCAGGTGCTAGGTGGCACATGGCAAGAGTGCCACGTGTTGCCTAGGCAGTAGGTCGAGCCAAGTCTAGGTCAACACCACCTTAGGATGCATGTAGGTCTACATTAGGTCCATGTTAGCACCACCTCGAGGTGCATGTAGGTCTACAAGAAACATGAGGGTGCTCCTACCCTTGATGCGTTCTTGCCTCGGGATCTATGCTATAAGAAATATGAGGGCACTCCTACCCTCGATGCATTCCCACCTTGGTCTCGAGATGCGAGCCCAAGGGGAAGCTAAGAAAGCTCTCCTCTTGCCATGGGGAGTGTGAGGATTGCCTACCCTTGGACTCTCCCATGGGCTGACTGCGGGATCATAGGTTGGATCACTAGTGGGGAGATCCCAATGGTCATGATCCATGATGGGAAAAAATTCCCTGTTGGTGGTGATCACGATCGAGGTCAAATGGTTGCTGCGTCAAGATTTGTACCCTATGCTATGGGCCTTCCTGCGAGGGATCTCAACTCACTATCCATGAAATTAGGATGCATGCAAATAAATAATCAACCTTAGGAGAATTGAAAAGCATAAGTAGTAATTATTAAAAATAATTAAGGGTCACCAATGGTGTCGTATTTCCAATGCTCCAACTCAACTCCCGTGCTCCAGCTCTAGGACCAATGTGACCAGGAGAATGAGTTTGATTAAATAAAATGTTAATTTGCATTAACCAAACTTAGGAGCAAAGCCTAGTATTTAAATAGGTTACAAAATAGTAATCCAAACTATAATCCCACTATCCATGCTAACCAACATGACATAGGAGGTAGAGAGTTTGGTTTAGGCTTGTTAACCTAGGATATTTAGGAATTAACCATAGTTTACCATTAGATATTTGAAACAATAAATATATACATGGTAGAAAGTAGAAAAGTAAATGTAATAATCAACCTATGTAGTATAGTGTAATATACTACCTATTTTACCCTAACAATCACTTCGATCATACCAAGGATTGGTAGATGCATCCTGAATGGGAATTTCCTCTAGGTTAGATTCCTTGTAAAAACTAGGATGCCATTTAGGAATGAATATATCCTTTGAATTGATCTGAAGGTGTTCCATACCTCCTTGAAATTTTTTTGTGGTGCTAGCCCTTGATCGAGCTTGACCACATGTTGTTACCATGAAGTGGATTAAACAAACAATATATAAACACACAAGCAAACAATGTGATTATCTCATTGAAGAACACAAGCTTATACTGAGAGGGGGGGTGAACAGTATAAGACCGCTTTTTACCTTTTTTTTTTCAAATCAATATTATGCAGAGTATAGAAAGCAATATCAACAACAGTAATTAAAACAATGCACAAAACACCATCCACAAAAGAGACACAACAATTTACGTGGTTCACCCAATGCGGGCTACTCCACGGATAAAATCTTTCACTAATTTTATCAACTCAAATTCTGGGAAAACCTTTCCCGATTACAATGTTTATGGGCACCAACCCAAAGGAGATACCTTCCCCTAGCTCTGCTCTGACTGGTGATCCTCTAGAAGACCTCTGCCTCCGCTGCCCTTAGCAAATGGAACTCTATCCATAGAAGACACCTGTCTTCCCTGCTCTGGCTGGAGACCTCTGTCCTCAACTCTATCACCACAAAGCTGGTCCTCGAATTTGCACCAAACATAGTCCTTTGGTCTGGCACAAATGTCCTCTTTCACTTTCTTTGATCTGCACCAAACACAGTCCTTCGGTCTGGCACAAATGTCCTCTTCCTCTGTTCTGCACAAAACACAGTCCTTCGCTCTTTTTGCACAATCACAGCTGCACTTGATCGAGCATCGACCTTTACACCTCTGCGCAATCACAGCAGCAGCGTCTTCGCGCACTCTGCTTCCTTGCAATTCCTCTCACTTAGAAGATTCGATGAAATGCACTCAGTACACTATAGTCAAATTTCGCACTTAGCTTCTCGACGATCGAACTTCACCCCCGCACTCTATCTACGAATGTCGCTCTTCGAACGCACACTTCGATCGATATTCTTTTCTCTCCAAGCAGCCCTGCTTTTATACTAAAACTTTCAAGATCAAAACCTTGATCTTAGTCGGCTGCTACACCCTCTAACTTCATCGGCTGCAAAACCCTAAACTGCGTCGGCCCAAATTTAACTTTGTCGGCTTCAACCGCCTCTCGTGGTTCTGTAGCTTTTCTCGTGAAACTACAACATGTCACGATATCATGACACCTTTGCAACCGAACACTATCTTATGGCTTTTGTCATGATATCATGACACTTTCTGCTTCTGTTGACGTCATCTTCTCTTCTGTCACAAAATCGTGACCCTTCTGACTTCATGGCCTTCTTCTCTACTTTTGTCATGAAATCGTGACACTACTACCTTTGTTGACGTCATCTTCACTCCTGTCACGAAATCGTGACCCTTCTCGCTTTCTCAACCTTTTCTCGGCTTGCACTAGCGAAAATGGAACATGTCACGAAATCGTGACACTTTCGCTGCCTTATGCTTTTCTCTGCCTTACGCCCATGAAACTGGAACATGTCGTGAAATCATGACGCTTTCGCCTTTGAGCTCTTTCTTCTTGAATTCATCATGAAATCGTGACGCCTCTTCTGTTGAAGACTTGCTTCCTATTTCTATCATGAAATCGTGACACTTTCTCCATCCGTACGCTTTTCTTTCATCCTGTCACAAAATCGCGACGCTTTCAGCTTCCGTACGCTTTCTTTGTAGCCTATCACGAAATCGCGACGCTTCTCATTTCAGACTCTTCCCTTTGCTGCATGTCATGAAATCATGACAGTTCTCACTTCGAGCTTTTCATCATGTCACAAAATCATGACAGTCCTCACTTCATCTTTTGCAGCATGTCGAGAAATCATGACTGTTCTCACTTTGAACTCTTCAGCATGTCGCGAAATCGTGACACCTTTCGAGTAACTTTCTCTCTCTTCGAACTTGTCGCGAAATCATGACAGTTCACACTGTGGACTCTCTTTTAGCATTATGTCATGAAATCATGACATTTTTCCTTTCGGACTCCCTCTCCTACAACATGTCATGAAATCGTGACATTTTTTGGTCCGTACAATCTTCTTTGCAATATGTCACGAAATCGTGACACTTTTCCTTTTCTGCCTTCCTGCACTTTTCGAGTCGCAAAAATGCGACATGTCGCAAAATCGTGACACTTTCCACCTTGCTCTCCTTCTCTGCCAACATGTCGCGAAATCGTGATAGTTTTTCCAGCTTCTTCTCTCTCTTCCGACATGTCGCGAAATCGTGACAGTTTTGCCGACACTTTCTCTCTCCTCTAAAATGTCACGAAATCGTGACAATTTTTCCAGCACTTTCTCTCTCCTCTAACATGTCACGAAATCGCGACAATTTTTCTAGACTGCTGCAAACTTTTTCTAACTTGTCTTTTTTTTTTGATCTTTTGCAAAAGGGGTACTATGATCTTTTTGGAAACCCACTGATCCTGCTCTGAATAACCTTCAACAAAACAAATTCCTTGACATCAAATCAAATTTGCTTCAAGAACTTTTTGACATCAATGACAACATCTACACTTGAGCAAAGGCAATGTACCCAAGGTACCCAAAATTGCCAACAATCTCCCCCTTTGTCATTGATGGCAAACCTTTACTGAAAACACTTCTCTAGAGCCAAAACTGAAACCAGCTGTGCTAACAACTGAGAATTTGCCTTTGAAGTTTTGCTCCCCCTGACTTGAAGCTCTTCTCTTCACTTGATGCTCTCCCCCTTACTCATATCTCTCCCCCTTTGTCATCAATGGCAAAGGGTCACCTTTGGGGCTTGGGACTAAGAATGAGCCTCTTAGCTTAGTCCCTCCCCCACCTCCTGATGAGGTGATTAAAATAGGGGTGGGAGTAAAACTCCCATTAGGCACTGATCATCATCAGCATCTACAATTTCCTTGTCGGGCCTTCTTTTGAATTTTTTGTCAATATTCTTGTTCTTGTTCCTGTCACTGTTCTGATCCTTGGACCTGTTCATACCACTGTTCCTATTCCTGTACCTTGGAAGATCAGCTCTACACTGTCTAGTTGTGTGACCGTCATTGTTGCACTTATAACAAGTAATAATGTTATTTCTTTTAGGCATACCTATTCTTCGAATCCGCCTATTCTGACTAACCGAGTTCCTGTTATTAGCCTTGCAAAAAAATGCCTTATGCCCAAACTGATTACAAGAGTAGCAATACCCTTGAAAGAAATTGCTACCTCTGAAACTGTCATTTACCTTCCTTACTTGAGTCATGCAATGCACAACCATGTGACCAAACCTGTGACACGCAAAACATCTATCGTGAAATTTTCTTTTATTCGACCTCTTGGGTCCCGAAAACTTCTTCTTCGCAATCTGAATTTCATTTTCTATTTCTGCGCATCTATCACTCACGGACTCATGATCTGAAGTACTTTCTTCATCATAACTCTCTTCCTTTTGAAATCTCTTGCTAGATTCCCCAACCTGTTTCTTGTGTGGCTCAACAAAACCGAGACCTATTTTATCTGTTGGTTTTCTTTGACCTTTGATGAGAGACTTAACCCTTTTGGAGCTATCTTGAAACTTGTATAGCTTATCCTTGTACTCTTTAGTTTCCACTTCCAAAGAAGCCATTTTCTATTCCAACTCATTATACTGAAGAATCTTAGACTCTAACTCGTCCTTGAGTTCTTGTGTCTTAGCCATAGAGAAGTCAAGACTTTCTGTAAGATCATCTCTCTCCATACAATATTCATCTAACTTATCCTTGAGTCTAGAATTCTTCTTTCTTTCCTTTTTCAAAGCACTAAGAGCATTAGTAAGTTCACTTTCAAGATCCTTTATTTGTTTGCTTTCTGAAACATCAGAGTCTTTTACAGATTTCTTATCACTAGAGGTGCTACCCTTTTCAAAAACCATACATGCATCTTCCTTATAGTTTTCTGAAGCATCCTCATACATACTAGTAACCAATTCATTATTTGTGCAATCATCCTCAAGGTGACCAAAATTTCCACATCTAAAACATTTCATGATAATGAATCTATGTTTCGGTTCTTCCTCCTTTTTTGAAATGAACAACATCTCATTTTCAACATCACTTGAAGAACTTTCACTATCACTACTAGACCACTTACTTGCTTTGTCTAGGTAGAAACTCTTCTTGTGCTTGTTAGAGTACCTCTTTCCATGATTGTTGTGCTCATCTTTGTTCTTTCTGTGATGCTTGTACTTTTTAGAATCCTTGCTCTTAGAATCCTGTTTCTCTTCATCACTTTCATTCTTGGAAACAGTACAGTCAGTAGCATAATGACCAAACTTTCCACAATTGAAACATCTTATATTTTTCATGCTTTTGTGCTTTCTAGAGAACTTGCCTTTTTTGTTGTAATATGCCTCTTCATCACTAGAAGACTCATCACTCTCTTGAAGCTGTTTGCCCTTGGATTTCTTGGTAGCCTTGAAAGCCGCCTCTTTCTTGACATCAACCTTCACTTGAGTTCTCAACTCAAATGCTGCAAGTATACTATGGAGCTCATCCTTTTTCAACTTATCCAAATCTTTAGCTTCCTCAATAGCAAAAATATTTTCACTAAATCTATTAGGAAGAGATCTTAAAATCTTATCACAAACATCATTTTCAGCAAGCTCAAGACCTAAGTCTTTCATGGAGTTAACAACCTCATCCATACGAAGCATGTAGTCACTAATATTTTCATCATCATTCATCTTGAGTTGTTCAAACATACCTTTGAAGTGTCTCAACTTGGCCTTTCGGACATTTACATCACCTGTGTGAACCACCTGCAGCTGTTTCCACATTTCACTAGTTGTCTTGCAGTGAATCACCTTGGTAAGATCTGCCTTCTGTAAACCCTTCAAGATTGCATTCATTGCTTTTGAATTGCTGTGATGTAGGAGCCTATCTTCTTTAGTATAAGGACCATTTTTAGGAATAGTGTACCCGTCTTCAATCACTTCCCAAACCTCATTCCCAAGTGCCATTAGATGAACCTTCATCCTTGCACTCCAAAGACCAAAATCTGATCCATCAAGAATAGGTGTTGCATTGCCACTTGAATAATCCATTGTGTTCTTTACTAGCTTTTCCTTCAAGCTGTTAAACTTTTCGAAGGTACCGGCTCTGATACCAATTGAAGAACACAAGCTTATACTGAGAGGGGGGGTGAACAGTATAAGACCACTTTTTACCTTTTTTCTCCAAATCAACTTTCAAATCAATATTATGCAGAGTATAGAAAGCAATATCAACAGCAGTAATTAAAACAATGCACAAAACACCATCCACAAAAGAGACACAACAATTTACGTGGTTCACCCAATGCGGGCTACTCCACGGATAAAATCTTTCACTAATTTTATCAACTCAAATTCTGGGAAAACCTTTCCCGATTACAATGTTTATGGGCACCAACCCAAAGGAGATACCTTCCCCTAGCTCTGCTCTGACTGGTGATCCTCTAGAAGACCTCTGCCTCTGCTGCCCTTAGCAAATGGAACTCTATCCACAGAAGACACCTGTCTTCCCTGCTCTGGCTAGAGACCTCTGTCCTCAACTCTATCATCGCAAAGCTGGTCCTCGAATTTGCACCAAACATAGTCCTTTGGTCTGGCACAAATGTCCTCTTTCACTTTCTTTGATCTGCACCAAACACAGTCCTTCGATCTGGCACAAATGTCCTCTTCCTCTGTTCTGCACAAAACATAGTCCTTCGCTCTTTTTGCACAATCATAGCTGCACTTGATCGAGCATCGACCTTTACACCTCTGTGCAATCATAGCAGCGGCGTCTTCATGCACTCTACTTCCTTGCAATTCCTCTCACTTAGAAGATTCGATGAAATGCACTCAGTACACTACAGTCAAATTTTGCACTTAGCTTCTCGACGATCGAACTTCACCCCCGCACTCTATCTACGAACGTCGCTCTTCGAACGCACACTTCGATCGATATACTTTTCTCTCCAAGCAGCCCTCCTTTTATACTAAAACTTTCAAGATTAAAACCTTGATCTTAGTCGACTGCTACCCTTAACTTCGTCGGCTGCAAAACCCTAATCTTCGTCGGCTCAAATTTAACTTTGTCGGCTTCAACCACCTCTGTGGTTCTGTAGCTTTTCTCACGAAACTACAACATGTCATGATATCGTGACACCTTTGCAACCGAACACTATCTTATGGCTTTTGTCATGATATCGTGACACTTTCTACTTTTGCTGACGTCATCTTCTCTTCTATCACGAAATCGTGACCCTTCTGACTTCATGGCCTTCTTCTCTGCTTTTGTCATGAAATCATGACACTATTGCCTTTGCTGACGTCATCTTCACTCCTGTCACGAAATCGTGACCCTTCTCGCTTTCTCAACCTTTTCTCGGCTTGCACTAGCGAAAATGGAACATGTCACGAAATCGTGACACTTTCGCTGCCTTATGCTTCTCTCTGCCTTACTCCCACGAAACTGGAACATGTCACGAAATCGTGATGCTTTTGCCTTTGAGCTCTTTCTTCTTGAATTCGTCACAAAATCATGACGCCTCTTCTGTTGAAGACTTGCTTCCTATTTCTATCATGAAATCGTGACACTTTCTCCATCCGTACGCTTTTCTTTCATCCTATCGCGAAATCATGACGCTTTCAGCTTCCGTATGCTTTCTTTGTAGCCCGTCGCGAAATCGTGACGCTTCTCATTTCAGACTCTTCCCTTTGCTGCATGTCACGAAATCATGACAGTTCTCACTTTGAGCTTTTCATCATGTCACAAAATCGTGACAATCCTCACTTCGTCTTTTGCAGCATGTCAAGAAATCGTGACTGTTCTCACTTCGAACTCTTCAGCATGTCACGAAATCGTGACACCTTTCGAGTAACTTTCTCTCTCTTCGAACTTGTCACGAAATCGTGACAGTTCACACTATGGACTCTCTTTTCAGCATTATGTCATGAAATCGTGACATTTTTCCTTTCGGACTCCCTCTCCTGCAACATGTCATGAAATCATGACATTTTTTCGTCCGTACAATCTTCTTTGCAATATGTCACGAAATCGTGACACTTTTCCTTTTCTGCCTTCCTGCACTTTTCGAGTCGCGAAAATGCGACATGTCATGAAATCGTGACACTTTCCACCTTGCTCTCCTTCTCTGCCAACATGTCGTGAAATCGTGACAGTTTTGCCAGCTTCTTCTCTCTCTTTCGACATGTCGCGAAATCGTGATAGTTTTGCCGGCACTTTCTCTCTCCTCTAAAATGTCGCGAAATCACGACAGTTTTTCTAGCACTTTCTCTCTCCTCTAACATGTCACGAAATCGCGACAGTTTTTCCAGACTGCTGCAAACTTTTTCTAACTTGTCTTTTTTTTCTTTGATCTTTTGCAAAAGGGGTACTATGATCTTTTTGGAAACCCACTGATCCTGCTCTGAATAACCTTCAACAAAACAAATTCCTTGACATCAAATCAAATTTGCTTCAAGAACTTTTTGACATCAATGACAACATCTACACTTGAGCAAAGGCAATGTACCCAAGGTACCCAAAATTGCCAACACTCTTTTAAATTTTTATTGTGAGTCCCTATAACTATTTTAGTGTGTTTTGATGTAATACCTTATGCTTTATAAAAAATAATGGTAATAAATAGAAAACTACTAAAGGTAGTTCGAGCACACCCCCCTATCAAGGAATATAACTCAAATGAAAAAATTTGGTTTCCAATGGATGTGACTCAAGGTAATCTTATGGGAACAAAATGACCCCTGAAGGGGCTACATTGTCTAATATCCTGCTACCAGCCAAGCCTAGATTTTGCTTAACCCACATGTTTAAGGCATGGACAATAATGATAGCTACATACACTAATTATTTTCAAGAGCCTTGTGGTAAAGGGCCTCACTAATCCTTCCTACTCTGGGTGCACCCGAGAGTAGGGGACTTTTCAATGATGAAGTTAAAAAAACCACTTTTTTTGGCCACTAAGATTTCTATGGTGTGGGCCAATAGGTGGATATGAAGCCCACCATCACTGGTCTTGATCAATGGTTAGTGATGAAGTCCAAATCATTGATGTTTAAATGAATCATGGTGTGTGGGGTTCTTTTATTATGCAAATGAATATAAAATCAAGAAGCACTCAATGATATTTTACTAATGCATAAAATGACATTTTACTTTTAGAAATCCTATAAAATAATAGAACTTCTAAATGCATAACCCTACATGAGATCAGCCTATGAGCAAGAAACAATTGGCAAGGCAAATAATGATAGGTACAGAGCCATCCTGAACATAGATGGATGCTAACAAAGGCCATCTATCATAGAGACGATTGTAGAAAGGGGCTTTCTGAACTAGGGATGATATTAGATAGGGGTCGTCTAGACCAGAGATGATCACAGACAGAGCTCGATACTATAAATTATTTGTAACCTAAAAATATTTTTGCAATTTTCTTAATTGAAAAATAGATAAAAAGAACAAAGGTACTCACTTTTATGGACTATGTTTGATGAAGATTCTACTATTTGCTATCTCTACTTATATTTTTCTCTTGATCAAGGACTATCTCCTTTTTTATGCATTATTCATATACGACGAACATCTAGGAAGGGGGTCCAATATGGAAATTTGTTTTTTGCCATTCGTACAATCATCTCAGATCAAGATGACTTCAAATAGGGGTCATCTCAGGTCCAAATTATTGTAGAATAGGATCATCTCAGGGTTATATGGTTGTCAAACAAGGGTCGTCTATGATTCATGTGGTTAAGCCTACAATCTGTGATCAAAAAAATAAACAAAAATTAGTAGTATAAATGGAAAATAAGGATTAGGTCCCACCATGATCACCACTGAAGTGCAAAAAAAGACCATACATCCAAACAAACAAAATACTGAAAGATAACAATAACAATGAAACCACAAAGATTACGAACAAGATAAATATAAATGAATGATGGCACCCTTTTATTAATAATAATATCTATTATTTCAAGGAGGTTACAATAATATCTCTCTAAGGGATATGCTACTGATATGATACAATTAATTACTAATAAAACTCTTTTGGATGTACTGCATAGGATCTTTCTCACACCCACGAACTGATTGGGGGTAAGTTTTTCATAACTACCATGATGATTGATGTGCAAAGATCTAGCACTCCTCTTCCCTCATAGATATCTATCACCTTCACACAAGGAAAGCAAAGAAATTATTAGCATATGCGGAGCCCTTCAATATAGGGCTCGATGTAATTATAATGAAAGTGTAACACATGAAAGTCACCAATTCCAAAACTAATGAAATAGTATGTTAAATGTTTTTTTAATTGATTTCAAAAGGAGATTACAAAATGAATTTTATCTTAAGAAAGGTTTTCCTTTTTTTTTTTAATATGAATGTAAATGCATTTGCTGATATCTTTCGGTACCCTCAATATAGGTGGGATTCTTTGCATGTGTGCCATTGCTTGGATGCTTGAAATATCTTTTGTACTTGTTTGGGCTTGCAAAAATGGATTAGTACATTTTGGGACCTATCATTGATTAGATACCATGTTCATGAAGACAAAAATGACCTTACAATGAAATAAAACATGATGAAAACTAGAAATGAAGTTGTAGAAATTGTAAATAGAAGATACCTATCTGATATATGGCTGTAGAATTACTATAGACCGAGTTTACATGGTAGTGTGTGAACCTCTACTCTAATTTGCATGGTGGTGTGCGAAACTTGCTATAGTTGACTATTTTTGTAAATTTATATTCGAACGATCTTCTAGCATTGTTTCTTGATGTATGATAGATGTTGAAATGACAAAGGATATTCTAGAATAATTTTCGTAGAGTTTTTGTAATTAAGTCAAGGTTAGGGGGGTGAGGTATCCTTTGTGATATGGCATCAACATTGGGTTATATTATACCAATGGTGATATCAAGATGATGAAGTGGAAAGTGAGTCATTCCTTCATATGCCCTAAAGAGGAATCTAAAAATATCCTAGGTGCACACATGTGTGAGGAAAGGTTGAGGTTAACCCTTATTAGGTAGATCCTAGGTTAGTTTATGGTTAGGTTAGGCATCTTTTGAAAATATTCTAAGTGGTGGGTGCACACGTGTGAGGATAAAATTAGGGTTAATCTTGATTTATCCCTAATTAAGCATGTTTAGGCCATAAAAGTGTACTTTAATGATAAAGTGACTTTCAAAATAGAATTAGAATTACCATGATTAGGGTTTTGAAGGAGATGGTCACATGGGGACCATTATTAGGTGTATAAAATGGATTAGATGGCCTAAAGGAGCTTATATATAGCCTTTTTGTGAATAGGAGGTTTCTTGGTCGTGATTAGTGCAATTTTGTAGGTTTAGCAACTATGGGTGACTATGCATGACTATGAATGATTTGATTTATGTTGAGTAAAAAAATTCTTAAATAGATAATCATATTTTTGTATGAATACCCCCTCAAGAAATGAATCAATAATGGAGCACACAAAAAGTGGTGATGACTCGATTGAAAGAAGATGATGGTGATAAAAACTAGAAAAATGAGGAAAACATAGATGCAAATGGAAGAAGAATCTAAAAAAGTTAGAAAAAATAAAGATGATGTGGTGAGGTCTATTTTACATAGTAGCATGCAAAAAAGGTTTGCACAACAGTATGCAAACTAGGTTTGCAAGTGTGGGTATGAACCTGATTCACACGTGTGGGTGCAAACCTATAAATTTTAAAAAATAAAACCCTTTTTTGTGCATGTGAGAATCATTTAAGCTATGAAAATTTGGGAGGAGAGGAGTGAGAGAGAATTTATGAAGTGAGGCACTACCAAGAAATCAAGTCATTTTTGAGAAGGTAGGTAGAGGTGCGAGCACGAGTGGCGGGAGAGTTATACCATCGGTAAGTACATGAAACCCAAGTTGTTTGATTTTGTGTAATTTTGGAAAAGTATGAAAATGATGTTTGAGTGTGAATCAATATTTGCATGTTTTGTTTGATTGAAATGTGTGTTCAAAGTGTGGAGATGACCAAATGGGTATCCAAAAATATTGTTGGTTTTCTGTTTGGACCGTTGGATTGTGATGTTTGACTTGTGTTGCATGTTGTGTGTTTACGAGAGTTGACTTTAATTTTATGTGTGATTGATGTGTTGTTTGTGAAATCTGAATGAATTTTATCCTGAAAGGGAAAAATGGGTATACATAAATACTATTTATTTATCGTTATTATGGTTTTATTGCAATACGAATGTATCTTGAAGTGTATGCTTGTGAGGATTGAAGGTGTGTTTTGTGCATGTTAAATTTTCTATTTTTGAATTTTGAGCAAGGTTCCACCATGAAAGGGCATAATGGGTATCCAAAAATTCCCTCCATGGAAGGTTCACGGAGTAGTGTGTGAACCAGGTTTGCACAGCAGTGTGCAAACCAAGTTTGTACATGTGGGTGAAAACCAATTTTTTTTTGGTATGGTATGTGATGAATGATGTGTGTAGGTGATGAATTTTTCTATGTAAAAATGATGAATTTGTATATATGTGAAACTGATGAGAGATGTGTGTGATGTGTTAGAATGAATATAGGTGAGGAATATTGAGTTGTGGTATCACATGCAGACTTTGAGAGGTACCCTAGGGGATGAGTGGAAAGAGGAGGATGGGAAGTGGATGAGCATTGTGGGTATTAAGGTCCTATGAGAGTTGCAGAGTGTGCATGCAAATAGGGCCTATATATCTACTTTGTGTGAGATGTGGGACCTAGATAGGAACACCTTCCATTTCCCTATAGGGCATATGATGATCACCCTAGAGGATATATACAAGATATATTGATTATCGATATATGGTGTTACGGTGAGAGCAATAGGATATGGTGCACAAGATGAGATATTACATCATACATTTGGTTATAGGTGGAGAGAGGTACACCATGATAAGGGGGTGGATTATGAGCATTATTGAAAGGATAATATGTTGTCCAATCACCACTACCTAGCAATGCTCATGATAATGAGCTATGCTATGATAGATAGTTCAGGGGTGAAATTCCCCTAGAATATGATGGGCATAATGTATGATATGGTGGAGCATGAGGTGGTTTCATGGGCACCCATGCTACTAGCACAATTATACAGAGAGATATATGAGCTAGTGAGGGTGGGGTGATCTGGCTTGAGCATGAATCCATTATTGTAGGTGTGGGTATGGGAGATTTTGCCTTATGAGGTGCATGCAGTGATAGGAGATTTTGTACTCTATTCCTTAAGGTGGCATATAGATATGGAGAGGTAGGTGAAGTGGGGGCATGAGGGAGATGGTCTATTTTTGAGATTTATGTTATATGGTTACATCCCAAGCATATCTGATGGAGACTCTATAAGGGCAATGTTGTATGGAATGAATACAAGGAGTAGTTAGGGAAGATCCATTGAGGGATATGGTTAGTGGGGCAGTATCAGTGGTAGATTGAGTACTTCTCTTTCATTAGAGTGATGTGAGAGTTTAACTTATAGTAGGGACAACCAGATTTACCTGTCGTGATATAGAGGAGGGATGGAGAGTAGGTAGGATGACTTGTAGTGCCTCCCTTGGATATGTTAAGAGATACACTGATGGTTATCCATAACATGGATGATGTGGGGATGACTCTAGAGTATGATATATGGTGGGTGATGTAGAGGTGGTAGCCAGGAGTCAAGGTAGTAGATGGGTGGGTGGATCTAGAGGATGGATTATCTACAGTTGGTGTTCATGCACCAAGAGGACCTGTACCTATATCAAACATGAAGTTAGAGGAGGAAGTGTAGGATCCTCTCTAACAATAGAGGCAACGTTAGGATTATGTGGTAAGATCACGTAATGTTATGTCACTAGAGCAACAAGAGGGTGGTGGAGGCTAACCATTGGATAAGGTTGTGCCAATGGATATGGGAGGATTGGTGCCAGATGATGTAGTTGGATCTCTTGGAGTTAGGTCACCCGAGTAATAGGAGGGTGATGAGGGCCATACATGCCAGATGTGATATTTGATTTTCAGGATGTGTTGGATGCACATGATAGGATCCCAAATAATTTATTATAAATTTAATGGATAAATTGATATGAACACCAGAATCATAGGCCTCTTAAATGGGGATCCCTTGTAATCACATACCACTTATAAGGGGCTCCCTCCTTATACTTTAATAATTTTTTTCTTCTCCTCCTTTGTGTGAATGTCCAAACCTAACATTTATACCTACCCTAAAGCTACATGGGTGAAGAGACGTGATGGTTCACATTATTAATTAATAATAGAATAATTAATTGATTAATAATATTAAATATTAATGTTAGGATTGAGGATCTTGACATGCCACCCTTCCTAGAAAAAACTTTATCCTCAAAGCTGATACTGAGGAAATTATTGTTGTAATTTATTAAGGGCTTTCCAAGTAGCGTTTTCTCAAGTTCCTGCACAAGTTTAATGTCACTTTTTTGTAGGAAGGGATATCTTGAAGGTCAAATATTTAGTGGGGGATTGCCATGAATAATAGTAGGATCATGATGATGGTGGGGGACAACCATTGTGGTGCCTCAAATAAGATAAAGTGATGTGTCAAAGGTTGTTGTAACCCTTCCTCTTTAGCCTCTTCTTCCCATGTAGAATGAAGGAAAAATAATTGTGAATCACCCTTTTGTCTCCTTTCTAAATAAGGTTACCCATACATTGATAAATCACTATTGGTGAGGAACTTGTGTGTAATCCTTTTAGAGTGTATGTATGGCCTTCATCACTCACTTCTTGCATGGCTACCTTATATTTTTCTAGTGCATTTATCACTTGTTGCACATTGACCTAATATTCTTCCTCTGTTGAGCAATAAAGATCAAATTTATTCAAAAAATACAACGTTTGTGTAGCACAATTATGATTGGTATCATATCATTCATCACGATTATAACATAGGTCTTTCGTCTATTGCCCTTCAATTTCCTCCAAGCTAAGGTACTTAATCAGTGAGAGTTGATTATGTTCTAGGGTAGCATGCATGATAGGTGATTGTTCAATAGGTTGCTTATCATGTTGATGTTGAGCATTGAATTTATCCATGGCTAACAAAGCTAATCCAATGGCCACTAGTAGGGTCCAGGGAGTGTACATATCCACCTCCACCCTAATTTTTTCTTGTAATCCATAGATAATTTTTTTTATGAAAAATAATTTATCTAACCTTGTGGTGTGTTTTGCAAGTTCAGAATTGAGTCTTATATGCATGCACTGATGCTAGTTGACATAGGTTGGTGAGATTAACCTATAAAAATAGGTCCTTGACTGGGTGAATTTTGTGATCCAATTTGGTGAAATAGGGGTCTTGATATCTTTCATTTGCCATTTGTGTAGTCATTGGTGAAAAGTTATCACCAAAAATTGGTAAAAAATCATCATAAAAACTTTTGTTGAATTCCTCGACAAAAGTTGCTAAAATTTTTCGTCAAAATTTGAAAAAAGTTGTCGCAATTTGTCATCGCAAAATTTTGAAAAAAAGTCATCGACAAAAATGGTAGCAAGACTGATTAGCAACTTTTTTTTTTAATTTTGCTATAAAAAATTATCATCATCATCAATTTTTATTTTTGCAATAAGTTTTGCAATTTTGGAGCAATTTTGTGTTTTTTCTCAAAAATTTGTTTTCCACTTTTTTATTTGCAATTTCAGATTTTCAAATTTGAAGTAACCCAACGAGCGAAAAATAGGGGTACAAGACATGAGATGCAATAAGTAGGTGGAAGCACATGGAGGGCATGTAGATCCGGTACAAATACCTAATACTAGGAGGGGACACACAAGGTGACGCGGACTAGGCATGGATTGATATAGACATGGATTGAACGATTGAGTATTGATAACAAGGGATTGAAAATAGTTTAGGACACAATGGAAAGACTAGGACTGACATACATGATACAAAGGATTAAAAAAATCAAGGATACAGTGGATAGACTAGGACTGATAGATATGAAAGATATGGTGGGGTACTACCACAGTGGATAGGACACAACGGGTAGTATAGCACTTGATATGTGAGTGTAGTGGATGATCAAACTGGATAACATTTAGGAGTGAAAAATGCAAGTAGGATTGGATGTGGGACTAATACACAAGCAGAACTAGATAGGGACAAGATGAACATATGGGTGATGGGACATGGTTGGACAGTTGGAAAAGGTACTGATCAATGGATAACAGGGTGGTCAATAGAGGATTTGAAGAATACAAGCTTATATTGAGAGGGGGATGAACAGTATAAGATAAAACTTTTTACTTTTCTTTCCAAATTAGTATTATCCAATATCATCAATTGCAATAATGAAACAATACACAAATCATCACACACATAAGAGATACAGATTTAACATGGTTCACCCAATGTGGGCTACATCCACGGAGAAAATATTTCTTATAAATTTTATTAACAAATATCTTGGGAAACAATTCCCTATTACAATGTTTATGGGCACAAACCTAAAGGAGATACCAATCCCCTCTCAAGTTCGTGGACACCACTCCATATGAGACAGCAATCTCCTTAGCTCTATAAGTATGGACACCACTCCATAAGAGATACAAATCCCCTCTACTTCAGGTTTTGTGGATACAACTCCATAGGAGACACCAATCCCCTCTGCTTCAGGTTTTTTGGATACCACTCCACAGGAGATACCAATCCCATCTACTTCAATTTTTATGGAAACCACTCTATAGGAGACACCAATATCCTCTCCTTTAGTTTTTTTGGACACCACTCCATAGGAGACACCAATATCCTCTGCTTCAAGTTTTGTGGACACCACTCCATAGGAGACACCAATCCCCTTTGCTTCAAGTTTTTTGGACACCACTCCATAGGAGACACCAACCCCCTATAATTCAGGTTTTTTGGACACCACTCCATAGGAGACACCAATCCCCTCTACTTCAAGTTTTGTGGACCTTATCCACAACTCTGCTCAAATATCCTTATATAAACCTACTCAAAACTTTTCTCAAATCTACTTCAAGCCTACATATAAGGCTTGATCAAATCTACTCCAAAACCTGCTCTTAACTATGCTCAATTTTACTTCAAGCCTACATACAAGGCTTTATAAAATATGCTCACCAAAATCTACTCAACCTACTCAAAGCCTGCTCACAAGGCTTGCTCAAATCTGCTCCAAGCCTACTCATAAGGCTTGCTCAAATCTACTCCAAGCCTACTCACAAGGCTTGCTCACATATGCTCGAAGCCTAATCACAAGGATTGCTCAAATCAAACTTGCTAACACAACCTGCTCAAATCTACCTCAAACCTACACACATAACCTGCTCAAATATCCCTCAAACCTACTCACACATCCTACTCAAAATTGCTTCAAAACATGCTCAACATTTCCATTTCTTGCATAGAAACAATTGCATATATCTTTCCCAAAATGCTTTCTTTGACTAAAGTAATTCAAACATATTCTACCCATAATTCTTTTTCTTCATGAACATATAAAGAAAATGATATGCACTAAAAAAATTCCCAATATGTTCTTCACATTCACATGTCTCACATTTATTGCATTCCAAAAGATAGCTTTAGTCTAGCACTTGATAATTGACCTTCTTATGTACTTCCAAAACCAATCAAACCAATGCACAAGTTTGCTTCACAAAAAATGGTCTTTAATCCTTGCAAATTTACTCTCAATATCAATCACAATAATGCACAAATTTGCTTCACAAACATTGGTCTATAGCCCTTGCACTTTCACTTCAATTTCACTCAAAGCAATGTACACTTATGTTCTCAAACACTTTGCACTTTTATTCCCAATTTCATTCAACACTAATGCACAACTTGTTCACAAACCCTAGCACATATGTTTCCAATTTTATTCAACAATGATGCACAACTTTGTTCTCAAACTCTAGCACATGTGTTTCCAATTTCATTCATCAATGATGCACAACTTTTTTCTCAAGCCCTAGTACATGTGTCTCCAATTTCATTCAATAATAAAGTACAACTTAGCTTTCACACTCTAGCACAAATATTTCCAACAATGCACATAAATTAATCCTTATATCTTCATATTATGACTTAAAACTATTTTCTTCAAACAAAACCACTTTGAGTAGGAGTTAAAACACCATACCTCAAAAATGCCTTGATGATGATGTGCCTTCAAAAACCTATCTCAAAAATAATTTTCTTTCTTTTGCCACTTGAAAACTTGGTTAGCAAATATCTTATTCATACATTAAAATCCTTCTCAAAATATGTGCACAATAATGCCTGAAAAATAATGCTCTATATTTCTTTTTTTGTCTCACAAGATAAAGCTTTTAAACCATTACAATTTTCCCCTTTATCATACAAAAATACATTTAAACAATAAGACATAATACACCTTATATCTTCTTTCTAAAATGCAACAATTACAATTTCAAAATAATCCACAATACACCTTATATCCCCTTTACTAACATGCAAGAGTTATACTTTTCAAGCAATAGAAAAACCACCTTGTATCTAGTGTTCACATAAAAAAAAATACACTTTCAACTAGTCCCTTATACACCTTATAACTCCTTTTCTTAAATAAAATATAAACAAAAATTTGCCCCCTTTTTTAATCAATAACCAACCATCAAATCTATCTCCTTTTCACAAAAATATTTATCTTTATTTTAGTCAACACAAGGTAGCAAACTATATCCTCATTTTAATCAATACAAGGGTAGTGCACTTTATCCTTTCAAAAATTTAAATAATTTTTTTTGGGTCTCATACCTCAATCAACACACCTCATGAGTGCAATAGAATCAAAACCATGACCTCTACCCACGTAGCGCCCAAGCCAAGGTTTGGTTACCATCTGGACTACCCCAGTGGGTAGTAATCTTAGTGCAACATAAAATATTTTAAGTGCTTTCTTTGACCAATCAAAATATTTTAAACTCTGCCAAGCAAAAATAGGAGCTACCTAATTTTAAACTTGTGATCTTCCTGCCCCAAGTGCCCTAGCACTAGCTTAGTGACCAACTAGGCTAGCCTCCCAACCGAAACTCAATACACAACATGAAATACTTGTCTTTCATTCACTGGTACCACAAATTGCACTATGTTCCCTTTTATCATTCGCCAATTCAAGCATGAAGGGATATCAAAAATGCTATCTCCAAGAACATTAGTATTTGCAATAAAATCGTTGGTGTATTTATATCCTTTGCTTTTCTTCACGACGTCGATACTAATATGACATTTAACTTTGATTTTATGCACTTAATAATTTTGGTGCCTTGTCCCTTTTAAAAATTTATATTATAATATTTGAAAAATATTATAATATTTATCTTTAAGCCTTTTCCTTTACATTTTAAACCATTTTCCTTATGTTTTAATATTTAAGATTTAATCCTTGATACTTCTCTTTTAAACCTTTGTCCTCAAGCCTCTTGAACCTTTATAAACTCTCTTTATAATATTTAAATATAATATTTAAATATTATAATCCTTAAACATGTTTGCCTTGCTTTCCATTGTCCAACCTTGTAAACTCATCATTCTTGAAGAATATTTCTGCCTTGAATACCATGCTCTCTTTGACATCAACATATTTCTGCCTCATGTACCCTTTGACATCAAAATACTTCTACTTTATGTACTATTTGACATCAATGACAACAATATGCTCAATATTTACAACAAGATTGACTGACGGGAGCATAGTGGGGATGTGGACAGATAAGTGGGATGACACAGTAGGGACATGGATAGGTAAGAGGATCAGATGATATAACTATAAAATAGGGATGCATAGAAGTGTGGAAGTAGTGATAGGGGTTTGTTAGGTGGTTGGGCAGTGCAAGAGCAAATAATAGGTAGATGAGAACAATATGCTCAATATTTACAACAGGATTGACTGATGGGAGCATAGTGGGGATGTGGATAGATAAGTGGGATGACACAGTAGGGACATGGATAGGTAAGAGGATCAGATGAGATAACTATAAAATAGGGATGCATAGAAGTGTGGAAGTAGTGACAAGGGTTTGTTAGGTGGTTGGGTAGTGGGAGAGCAAATAATAGGTAGATGAGAAATAATGGGTAAATATAACGAGGAGTGAGTGAGAATCAGTCATGGCACATATGCATGAGGAGGAGACTTGAAGGGTAATATGGTCATGAATGGTAGCCACAATAGTCTTAATGAGACTCTTTAGTTTTAAACCCAAAGAAAACTCTTCGCACCAGCTATGTGGGATTAATTACCAAGGGAAAATTAAAATGTATTACAAGATTTTTCTATTGTCAAATAGCATAAATTTATTTTTTACTTTTAAAACCAAAATTTTTTCACTTCCGATGTGGTACCATAGGATTGATGACCCAAACTTAGGATATGATATTTTTAGGGTTTCAAAAATAATGGTCTTCATTGCGTGTCTGCACGTAATCTATAATAGCTTGAACTTGATGTTGTGTTGTGAATTACAAAACTGTGAATATCTATGCATGCAAAAATTTAATTTAAATTTTTATCTTCCCCAACGCTCAGGCCCAAAAAAATTTAACAAATATTTATTTTATGTTTCATTTAGATTTAATTTCATCGGTGACTATAATTGTGTATGTCTCCTATCTAGTAGTTTTAAATAGGATTTATTTAGTGTGTAACTCATTTTTGAAGATACAAATCAATTAAGATGCAATCATATTGTATTCTTGTGAACACATAGACAATATCCCATGGTGAAATCAGACTATGAAGAGGTAATTTCCAAGATCAGACTGCTAAATTGAATGAAAGGTCTGTGATTAGATGCTCATAAAACTACGAATTGACCAACGGATGCAAGGTTAAGCAATCACTCATTGATTAGTGAGAAGATATTGGGGAACTTCAAATAGGCTCCAGTGTTTGTTACTAGTGTAAACCATCACTGTGAGGAGGACAACCATAATTTTGAATGTTGGTGACCGAATGCAAATCTAGAAAAATTACTGCTCGGATTCTCTAACATAAATAGCAAAAATTATTTAAAGTTTTTATGTCTCTTAGGTATAAAATGTAGCACAGTATAAAATGTAGCACAAGGGTGCAATAATACCAATGGTGAGGTGGCTCTCAAAGGCTTAGAATGATCAATTTGCTATTCTTAATCAAGGAACCAAATTGTACAATTGTACAGTCTTCACAATAATTAATATGCAATCGAAAAACAACTTGTACGAAATCAAATCATACAAATTTATGGTCCCAAATCATACAGTGTCAATTATTATACAATTTGAAACTTATTCAATCCTTTAGATTCAGTTTTGCAAGCTATCGTACACAGTTTTGTAACTAATTTGTTCAATTTGCCAATATTTCCAAATCGGGTAAGTTTTCCTTAATCGCCTAAACTACCAAATCGGGTAAAGTTCTTTTGTACGATTTGTAGCACATCTAGTGTATGATTTGTAAAAAAATAAAAATTTCAAAAAGGTGCCAATTTGGATATTCTTCCTTATCAATCTCTCTCAAACAAGTTTTGGAAAAATCTAGGATGGCAATTACTCCATTCTTACCAACATGCAAGTTCTATCCTTAGGGTTTGAGAGAGTTCTTCACAATGGCAATATCCAAAAATCATACAATAGCCTTTAATACATACTTATTGATACAATATATCTCATAGATCATTCCTAGGGCTCACACCAGTGGTGATTCACTTCCATTCTGCATATTAGTGCATTAAAATTACCCATAGACACAAAGAAGTAACATGCAATAGTCAGATATTGTAAAACATTATTCCATAATTCCATAATCATACAATACATAAGAAAATACTATGCAATGTAATTCTTCCTCATTACTCTTCAATGGTGCAGTACAATCACTAACATATTCCACAAAGATACACAATAACCAAAAATTCCACATAATAGTCATATAGATGCATTCAATACTCAAACTAATCAGACCATACTATAACCGGACTTACAAAATTGAAAAAGGGGTATTATATAACATTGCCCAAGCCATTCCAATTGTTTCTTGAGGTAATTCATTATTCACAAATTCCCATGTATAATGAAATACATAATTACACCCTTTTACTAAGTCTAAATACATGATTTATCAAATTCATTCGTAATTACAACTCAAATTGCATTTCATTGCACTTTGTATGTTTTACCATCTAGTTTGTATGTTTTTCCTCCTCCTTGTATGTTTTACTCTTGCTTGTACATTTTTCCAAAACTATCAAAATTATCAAAACTAGGCAAATCCTCTATCACTTATTTTTCTAGGAGGTGGATTTGTTGCCAATTAAGATGCGATCGTGTTGTAGTCTTGCAAACACGTCGATAATATCTCATGGTGAAATCAAACTATGAAGAGGTAATTTACAAGATTAGAATACTGAATTGAATGAAATATATGTGATCATATGCTCATCATGCTACAA
Organism: Wollemia nobilis; assembly: GCA_028583015.1. Lineage (NCBI taxonomy): Eukaryota > Viridiplantae > Streptophyta > Pinopsida > Araucariales > Araucariaceae > Wollemia > Wollemia nobilis. Next base: position 3,398,721 of record JAQPPZ010003276.1, read on the forward strand.
ATCATCTAGCGGATGTAAGGTTAAGTAGTCACTCATAGATTAGTGAGAAGATCTTGGGGAACTTTGAATAAGATCCAACGGTTGTTACTAGTGCAGACCATCATTGTGAGGAGGACAATCATAATTTTGAATGGTAGTGACCAAATGCAAATATAGCAAAATTACCACTTGAATTCTCTAACATAAATAGAAAAAATTATTTGAAGCTTTTATGTCTCTTAGGCATCAAATCTCTTGGAGATTGCGTAATCCAGTATCATTAGCTATGATACCAAAAGATAGGTTTCCAAATAATTTATTATAAATTTAATGGATAAATTGATATGAACACTAGAATCACAGGCCTCTTAAAGGGGCACCCTTGGAATCATATGCCACTTATAGGGGGCTCCCTCCTTGTACTGCTCCAAATTTTTCACACCCTTACCTTTAGGCTATAGGATCCATGCCCCGGAATGGGGATGCGAGAAGGATGGGACAATACCTCGGACTGAGAGGCCCTTTGAAGGTCACGCCTCTTGGGGGAGGGGTATAAGGGTGAATTTTCGATGGATGGTGGGTTCACCAGGAAACTTTGAGTGGTAGTTTCCACGCCTAGGTTGAGAATGGTTTTGGTGTGTTCATTTTATACTCGATCATTCATAATCCTAGGTTTTCCAGAATGAATCTAAGCTATCTTATATGAAAATTTTGATTTACATGAATACAGAAAGCGGGAATGAATCCTAAATGTAAAGAATATGTGAAATGAGAAAGAATACACCTAATTTCGGATGTCTGATAAATATTCTGAAGCTTGTAGGAGTCCAGATTGTCCCAAATATGATAGGATAGTCTACAATTGTACAGAATCATCTCAGATCACAAGCGATCGTCTGATATCAGACAAGATCATCATCAATCTGATGAATTCGTCAGAAGAATTTGTTAGAAACCTGCAATCACAGAAACAGACACCAAAAACCAAAAATGCTACTACGAGAATAATGCAAAATGATAGAAATGACAGTATGAATGCCTAACTGATAAATATAGATAGTAAATTAAAGGAAATGCATTGTTTTAATAACTTATTTTAACTTTATCATGCATTTACACTGAATGAGGTGAACTCTAGGATGCAGAATGAAAATAAATCAAACTAATGCATAGTAAAATAAAGAAGACAAATGAGAAATGCAAACTCAGGGCTCTGGTTGCCCCCAATATAAAATGTAGTTGAGATCACCTCCAATCATATGAGATCATCGTCGATCTATGATAGGATCATTTGAAATCATCTAGAATCGCCTGCGACGATCCGAGCTTTCTTCAACTTAAGCACAATGAAAACCTGTAATGAAAACTTAAAACTACGAGTGCAAACAATGGTGGATAGGATGTCTTAACACAAAAAAACTAAAATGGTAGGGAAAATCAACCAGGGAATCATGGGATCAGCCAACCAGGGGGATAAACTGAGAAAATCCTAGTTTATATAGGATTAGGGGGAGGTTAGGATGTTGGGGATCATCCTAATCTGGGAGATCCTCAGCGGAGGAATCTCCAACTGTGTAGACACGCTTCTACCAAAGTTGGAGAGACTGTTGAAATGAAATCTAATTATGAAAATTTGGTTTTGGGATGAAATCATCTGGATGTTCTGTTCTAGATGAATTCGTCCGATCTGGAACGATTTCGTCTGATCGACGATGATATCATCCAACGGTCAAAACAACTCCTAAAAATGGCATGAAAAATGGGGGGAGCAGTTAATGGGCGGTTTCAGGGTTAAAATTCAAATTTTTGCCTTTTTACTAAGGGTTTAACTGTGCCAATTTTAGGGTGCTACATTTTTCCCACTCTTTAGCAGTTTTTTCGAAGAAAATGCGTTAAAGACGAGTTCTTCCCGCTTTACGAGAAAGCAAAAAAATACTCAATTTTTAGACGACGATTCTAGGTCAAATCGTACAACTACTTACTATGGTACCCCCTCCGATTTTTTACCTAAATCGAATGTTTGAGGTAAAAGCAAGAAAAAGCAAAATTTCTTAAAAAAAAAAAAAAAATTGTTTTTAAATAAAATTAAAAAAAAAAGGGTAAAGCCCTAATTCATTGTTACTGTTCACTTTTACTATTTTAGAGCTCTATGGGTGAAATCGTGGAAACTACACACAGATCGACAAAGGTCTGATGCGGATTACGAGTAAGAATCTAAACTTGGTGAATTATGTTTTTAATTTGATTTGTGTGATTTTTAATTTAAATTTTGACTATTTTTGGGGCATCGCGGCCATTTTTAGGTTGTCGATGATGTCGGGACGAAATCATTCCAATTTCATCGAAATCATCCCTAGATCGCTGATTTTGTCTAGGGGCGAAATCGACAAAATAGGGGCGATCCCGTCCAACAAGGGGCAATCCCCAAGTTGTGAAATCAAAGACGATTTCGTCCTACCAAGGACGATTTGACCCAATTTAGGACGATATCATCCAATAATGGAGGATATCATTTATTTATAAGATGAAATTAATTTACCTAATTTTAATGATTATCTATTAATGATTTTTGGTGTTTTATTATTTATCTTGCAGAGGGGATTACTAAAAATTCAAGAGTGGAAATACGGGGGTCTAAGAGACGATGTAGCCACACTCGACCAGGCAGAGCGAGACCGGATAGCAGAGGTTGGGCTACAACATGTGGCAGAGATGCCATAAATACCTACAAACATGGGGCTACTAACAACCCTAGCAAAGAGGTGGTATCCGGGGTCGTCCTACTTCTGAATATTGATAGGGGAGATGGCTCCCACTCTAGAGGGCGTATGGAGGATTTTGAGGATCCCCATACAAGGGTGTTTTATGACTCCTACGGCCAATCAGGGCCATGCCATGATGCTATTGTGTGGAGACCCTAGCTTCACCCTGGAGAAGGGCGGAGTGAACATTGAGATATTATGGTAGATGCCTGGGGCGTCTTGATTGACTCAAATTTTGGTAGGGGTAGTGGGTGGTCTACTGCTATGCCACCAGAGCGAATGCAGGTTACCGTGGCTACTCTCAAATATGGTCTGTGATATGAGAGACCATGTACAAATTCACTTGGGGCAGCTTTATACTATGTCGCTTATATAGGATCCTAAATGGGGTCATATACAAGGGAGGTCAATGTCTGGTTTTGACATCACTACTACAGGTTTGGTGCTAGGAGCACATTGTGGTGTGGATGCCGATAGGGCTTCCACTGATAGGGGTTGACCAGGAGAGACCCCAAGTTTTCTATAGGTGGCACTAGAGAGGGTCACAGTGGTGGATAGATTTTTCAATGTCCCAGAGGTTTCTAGATGACCTCATCCCTGACCAGATCACCTAGAGGCCATGGAGAGAGCACCCAGGGTGGGGAGAGGATGGACAGGAGTTGGCTCGCATCAGGTGAGTCTTCTGGCTGAGGATGGAGTGGGGAGAGGTAGAGCTCCACCGCTATGACTGAGTTTTGAGATAGTTCACTCTAGAGTAGGGGATCCCTTCTCTTAGAGACTACGAGTGTTCCCAGATTGTCCAGGATAGCACTACAATGAGTGAGGCTTTGGATATGCAACGATTCTAGAGTCAGGATGCTGACGATGCCCCCATTCAGTCGATGGATGGGTATGACATCGGGGTCATAGATGGGTATGATGCCTATACGTAGGAATATGCCCTCCTCAGATGATGAGGGCATAGGGTCTGATACACGCTATTGTGCGATGGATGGGGAGGCAGTGCCAGGCTACCATCGATATAGCGAGGAGTCATGACAGGAGGGAGTAGCGATGGTCTCCTCAAGAGAGACACCAGAGAGTGCCATAGGCTTTGGAGAGACCGTAGTAGCCTGAGAGGAGGGAGGATGTACTCCCTTATCAGCAGAGGGATAGGCTAGCATTGCCTGATAAGGGCAAGGGTGTCGAGGTGGGGGAGAGCAGCGAGATGGTGGCTCTCCGTGCTGAGGTTGCCCACCTTCGGGCTCAGGTGCAGACACTACAAGATGAGGCTACATGACTCAAGGCTCAAAATAGAGGGGCGAGCACTCAAGATCTGGTGTGGTCTATTGCTCAGATCGTGTTCTACCAAGGATTGTACTATCACATGGTACCAAAGAACCATAGGATACCATTGCCAGCTCCCATTGCAGAGCCTGTCATGATGGGGTCGTCGAGGTCATCCTTACGATCAATGTCGAGGACCCATGATACAACACAGACTTCTATGGGACCACCTCCTCCATGCCATGGTAGGATAGGAGATGAGGCTGAGAGCTTGAGGGCTTCTCGAGACTAGTTGCTATAGACTATAGACTGTATATTTTTTAGAGGAATGAGTATGCCAGGGTATAGATTATGGCATACCAATCCAGTTTTGATATGATGTACATATATTTTTGAATATATATATATATATATATATATATATATATATATATATATATATATGATCTTTTGTGATATGACTTGTCCATATGTTTTATGATGCTTTAAATTTTGAATTGTTTATTGATTATTCATGTAATTATGTCGTTGGAAATAGTATAATCTTATGTCATGCTATAAAATTTAAATGAAATAATCTGATGTAAACAAATTAGTTGGTGTGGTGTGATTGGATGAAAAAATAAAGGGACTTATAACAATAATTTCAAAGGACATTATCGTTGTTATAGACCATTTCATGGAGTCGTCGCTCGCTAGGTTGTCAAGCTAATCCTAGTATAGAAATATTTCTAAAAGTAAAAGAGTGCTTAAGAGACTATCTTAAGACTTTGTGTTGTGATGATGAAAAATGATGATGGTGATGATTTGCTTTCAGATTTTCATGAAAATATTATGCATGAAATATTAAAAATATGATTTTGCTAGGCATAAAATTCCTAAGTGTGATAATATTTTGAACAATTACCTAGGAATTATACCATCACTGCAAAATTGAATGTTGACATAATGAAATGAAATAGAAAAAGGTGTTCATTATTTTTAAAGCACAATTGTGTAACATAATGATTTAAGCCATATGTTTTTATGAATTAAAATGAATGGGAAATAAAATTAGAACAATGGTTTGCGCTAGGCATAGAATATTAGGTATAAACTTATACCATCATCGTGAAATCCAAAAATAATTTGCATAATTGATTTTTTATTTTGAGATAAATAGAAAATATATAAGATGAAGACTTGCGCTAGGCATAAAATCCTAGTTTAGGTTTTAGGAACTATACCATCGTTGCAAAAGTCGAAAGTATATATAAACATGACTTTATTGCTAGATTTTTTAACATGTTTTGAAAGAAAATTTTGGATTTTGAAAAAAAAGTATTTAATTATTTTTATACTAAACAGATGTCCTCAAATAAGAAGATGAAATTATTCCAAAATATTTGCATAAATATTTTGAATTATCTCAAAGACAAAATGTAGATTTATAAGGAACCCTCATGTGCATATGTGAGTTCATTGTCGATCTTGATTTATCATAATGATACAAAATTTCTCAAATACAAATGTGTGTGCAATTGTATTGTTCATTTATCAATTTTGAGCAAGATAATTTGATACAAGTAATTTGAATTAACCAAATAAGCTTTCGTTGACCATGATTTATATGCATGTAACCGTACTAGACTACTATGTAAGTCAGGTCATCAAGAGTTAGCTGATCCATAAGCAGACATAGGTCTGTACAAAATAAGGTCACTAATGTGACAGACATATCACAATGCTAGGAGTTACCCAAGGCCAAGTGGGTTGGGCACAAACCACCTATTATGGGGCTTACCTCACGATTTTCGAATAATTGAGAATTCCAGGGATTCAAGCTCATTCACCCTTCTTTTCTTTTCAAGGGGTAGGGAAAGGGATTTTATTGCTTTTGTTTTTTATTTTTCTTTTCTTCTTCTTTTATTTTCTCTTTTTTTTTTTGTATTTTTGATTGGAACTGAGATAATGCTGAAATATTGTTGCAATGGTACAAAATGATATTTTTTTTCTTTTTCCCATTTTCTTTGAATTTTCTTTTTTTTTCTTCCTATACTAGGGGTACTTGCTCGGATTGGTTGTAGAGCAAGGGAATTTTATTATGGGCAGGGATGAGCTTGTCATTTTGTCAATTCTCAAAGATTCTAGACCATGTGCATGATAGGATAAAGTGAAGAACACAAGCTTATACTGAGAGGGGGGTGAACAATATAAGACCACTTTTTACTTTTGCTTCAAAACAACTTTCAAATCAGTATTATGCAGTGTATAGATAGCAGTAATCAAAGCAATGCACAAAACACCATCCACAAAAGAGACACAACAATTTACGTGGTTCACCCAATGCGGGCTACTCCACGGATAAAATTTCTCTCTAAATTTTATCAACCAAATCTGGGAAAAACCTTTCCCGATTACAAAGTTTATGGGTACCAACCCAAAGGAGACACCAATCCCCTAACTCTACTCTATCTGGTGATCTTCTAGAAGACCTCTACCTCTGCTACCCTTAGCAAGTGGAACTCTATCCACAGAAGACACCTGTCTTCCCTGCTCTGCTTGGAGACCTCTGTCCTCAACTCTTTCACCTCAAAGCTGGTCCTCGAATATGCACCAAACACAGTCCTTCGGTCTGGCACAAGTCTGTCCTCTTCCTCTTTCTCTGGTCTACACCAAACATAGTCCTTCGGTCTGGCACAAGTCTATCCTCTTATCTCTTTCTATTCTGTTACAGCCGCACTTGGTCGAAACCAACTTTTGCACTGATCATGCAAACACAGTAGCACTCGATCGAATATCAACTTATGCACCTCTACGCAAACACAACAGCACTCTTCGCACACTCTGCTTCTTGACGATCGAACTTCTCCCCACACTCTAACTATGAATATCGCACTTCGAACGCACACTTCGATCGATTCGACACGACTGCTCTTTGTGCACCGTGGACTTAACATGCACAATTTTGATACACACATTCGATGCCTTCAATCTCGAAACAGCCCTCCTTTTATAGAATAAATTTCAAGATCAAAACTCTCAATCTTAGTCGGTTGCTCACCCTCAAACTCCGTCGGTTGCAAAACCCTATGCTACGTCGGCCCAGATTTAACTATGTCGGCTCAAGGTTAACTTTGTCCTTCAACCGCCTCTGTTCGTGTAGCTTTTCCTACGAAACTACAACATGTCGCGATATCGCGACATCTTTTGCAACCATACACTACCTTATGGCTTTTGTCGTGATATCGTGACACTTTTTGCCTTTGTCTGCCTTGACTATGTCCTTGTCGTGAAATCGTGACACTTCTATCTTTTGCTGATGTCATCTTCACTCTGTCGTGAAATCGTGACACTTTAGTCTTCATTGCCTTCTCTGCTTTTGTCGTGAAATCATGACACATCTGCTTCTGCTGACGTCATCTCCAACTCTGTCATGAAATCATGACCCTTATGACTTCATGGCCTTCTTCTCTGCTTGCACTAGCGAAAACGGAACATGTCGCGAAATCGTGACGCTTTCGCCTTCGAGCTCTTCCTTCTTGAATTCATCGCGAAATCATGACGCTTCTTCTGTTGAAGACTTGCTAACTATTTTTGTCATGAAATCATGACACTTTCTCCAACTGAAAGCTGCCATCTCAACCTGTCACGAAATCATGACACTTTCTGCATTCGCAAGCTTTCTCTTCAACCTGTCGTGAAATCGTGACACTTTCTGCATCCGTACAACTTCTTTGTAGCCTGTCACGAAATCGTGACGCTTCTCATTTCAGACTCTTCCCTTTGCTGCGTGTCACGAAATCGTGACAGTTCTCTCTTCGAGCTTTTTAGCATGTCACGAAATCGTGACAGTCCTCACTTCGACCTTTGCAAGCATGTCACGAAATCGGACAGAAATGTGACATTTTTCATGTAACTTTCTCTCTCTTCTAACTTGTCGCGAAATCGTGACAATTCACACTGTGGACTCTCTTTTTTGCATTATGTCATGAAATCGTGACACCTTTTCATCCGTACAACTTTCCTGGCAATGTGTCACGAAATCGTGACACTTTTCCTTCTCTGCCTTCCTGCACTTTTCGAGTCGCGAAAATGCGACATGTCGCGAAATCGTGACACTTTCCATCTTGCTCTCCTTCTCTTCCAACATGTCACGAAATCGTGACAGTTTTGCCAGAACTTTCTCTCTCCTCAAACATGTCGCGAAATCGTGACAGTTTTGCCAGCACTTTCTCTCTCCTCAAACATGTCACGAAATCGTGACAGTTTTTCCAGCCGCCTGCATACTTTTTCTTACTTGTCTTTTTCTTGATCTTTTGCAAATGGGCTACTAAGAACTTCTTGGAAACTCACCTATCCATGCTCTGAATAACCTTCAACAAAACAAATTCTTTGACATCAAATCAAATTGCTTCAAGAACTTCTTGACATCAATGACAACATCTACACTTGAGCAAAGGCAATGTACCCAAGGTACCCAAAATTGCCAACAATCTCCCCCTTTGTCATTGATGGCAAACCTTTATTGAAACACATCTTAAGAGCCAAAAACTGAAACCAACTGATCCAACAACTGAGAATCTGCCTTTGAAGTTTTTCTCCCCTTGACTTGAAGCTTTCCTCTTCACATTGAAGCTCTCCCCCTTACTCATATCTCTCCCCCTTTGTCATCAATGGCAAAGGGTCACCTTTGGGGCTCGGGACTAAGAATGAGCCTCTTAGCTTAGTCCCTCCCCCACCTCCCGATGAGGTGATTAATTCTGGGGTGGGAGTACAACTCCCAATTTCTCCCTTAGATACTCAAACGTATCTCTTGGAAGAGGTTTTGTGAAGATATCTGCAATCTGCTCTTTAGTAGACACATATTCTACCTTGACCTCGCTTGTCTTGCACTTTCTCCCTTAGAAAGTGATACTTGATGGAAATATGCTTTGTCCTTGAGTGCATTACCGGATTTTTGGAAATACTTATGGCACTAGTATTATCACAAAATATGGAGATGGGTTGTTCATGCTTGACTTTGAAATCCTCCAAGGTGGTTTTCATCCATAAAACTTGTGTACACCCAGCCACTGTTGCTATGTATTCAGCCTCTGTCGTAGATAAGGAAACTAAAGGTTGTTTCTTACTTAGCCAAGAAACCAAACTCTTTCCCAGAAAGAATGCTCCACCACTGGTGCTTTTCTTGTCATCATTACTGCTTGCCCAATCTGCATCTGTATAGGCTATGAGAGTGAAATCATCACCTTTGGGATACCAAAGCCCAAAGTCCATAGTGCCCTTCAGATATCTGAATATTCTTTTAACTGCTATAACATGAGAATCTTTAGGAGCTACCTGAAATCTGGCTACTAACCCAATAGCCTGCATGATATCTAGTTTGGTGGCTGTAACATATAATAAACTGCCAATCATTGATCTGTACAACCTCTGATCTGCCATTGGAGATTCATCATCTTTACTCATCTTGCACCCTGTAGTCATTGGAGTACATACAGGTTTGTTGTCCATCATCCCAAATTTTTTCAACATTTCTTTGATATACTTTCCTTGAGAGAGAAATATACCATCTTTTGATTGAGCAATCTGAAGACCTAAAAAGAATGACAGCTCTCCAATCATGGACATCTCAAATTCCTTCTGCATGGTGTTAGCAAAATCTTTGCACATCTGAGTATTATTTCCCCCAAAAATGATATCATCAACGTAGACAACTACAATCAGCATATCATCACCTTCATCCTTAATATACAAATTGCTATCTGCCACACCTTTCCTGAAGCCTTGCTCATGAAGGTACCTGTCAAGTCTTGAGTACCAAGCCCTAGGTGCTTGCTTTAACCCATACAAGGCCTTTTTCAGTTTACACACATAGTCTGATTGATCCGAGAGAGACACGCCTTCTGGCTGTTCTATGTAGACTTCTTCATCCAACACTCCATTTAAAAAGGCTGACTTTACATCCATTTGATACACCTTGAATGCTTTGAAGCTTGAAAGGGCCAAAAACATTCTGATAGCTTCGAGACGAGCAACAGGAGCGAACGTCTCTTCGAAATCCACACCTTCTACTTGAGCATAACCTTTGCAAACCAACCTAGCTTTGTTTCTGACAATCTTTCCATCCTCATTGAGTTTATTTCTGAATATCCATTTTGTGCCAATGACGTTCTTGTCCTTAGGTCTTGGAACCAAATCCCAAGTTTCACTTTTCTCTATTTGATTTAGCTCTTCATCCATTGCTCTTACCCAAAATTTATCTACACATGCTTCGTAGAAATATTTTGGCTCAATCTGAGATAATAATGAAACATTTGTAGAATCGTGTGAAGGAATGACTCTTCTTCTAGTTTGCCTCGTTGTTTGGATCACCAATGATCAAATCTTTGGGATGATGTTTCTGAACATATCGTGAAGGAGTTTTGGGAAGCAATTGTTGTCTTTCCTCTTCTTCATCTGAAACCTCTCTGAATTCTTCTTGACAAATTTCATCACTGATTTCCTTGACAGGTTCTCTTATTCCTATTTTTTCATCAACTGTTACATTTATGCTCTCTACGACTGTATGCGTTCTTTTGTTGAAGCATCTGTAAGCCTTGCTTCTGCTGGAATAACCAAGAAAAATTCCCTCATCACACCTAGGATCAAACTTACCCAAATTCTCGATCTTCCCTTCCGATGAAGCACTTACTCCCGAACACTTTGAAATGTTTTACCGTAGTCGGTCTTCCTTTCCACAACTCATAAGGAGTTTTATGATGATTGACTCTAAGTTGGGCCCTGGTGATAATGTAGACTGTTGTACTGACTGCCTCTTTCCAGAAACCATCTGAAAGTTTTGACTCATTTAACATAGCTCTAGCCATATTTTCAATAGTTCTATTTTTTCTTTCAACTACTCCATTTTGTTGAGGAGTCCTTGCTGCTGAATATTCTCTTTTAATTCCTTGTTGCTCATAGTATTCCACAAATTCATTAGAAGTGAATTCTCCTCCTCTGTCCGATCTTAAGCATTTGATTCTCTTGTCAGTCTCATTTTCAATCATTTCTTTGAAAGCTTTAAATTTTTCAAAAGCTTCAGATTTTTCTCTGAGAAAAGTAACCCAAGTCATTCTAGAATAATCATCTATAAACAACATGAAGTAGCTTTCTCCCTGAATGCTCTGAGTTCTGGTGGGGCCACATAAATCAGTATGAATAAGATCTAATGGTTTTGAAGAAGTATACCCTTTTGATTTAAAACTGGTTCTGGTCTGTTTTCCATGTTGACAAGGACCGCAAATGGTGTTATGGGGCCTTTTTATCTTGGGCAAGTCTCTAACTCGCTTCCTTGTTACTAATATTGACAAGATTATCAAAGCTCAAATGCCCCAATATTTTATGCCATAACCAACTCTCATCTTCTTGAGTTAGAAAACACTTTTCCCTTTTTATCTCACTTAGCATGTAAAGATTGTTTGGAGTCCTTGTAGCACTAGCAATGAGTTTTCCATTTTTTTCTTTACGTATCTCACATCTATCTCAAAAGAAAGATACTATGTGTCCTTGATCACAAAGTTGACTCACACTTAGAAGATTATGTCTTAGGCCTTCTACATAAAGCACATTTTCTGTTTTGGATTTCCCATCCAAACTAAGAGTCCCTTTACCACAGATTTTAGCTGACCTGTTATCTCCAAAACTAACTGTTCCTTTGTTTGTGTTTTTTAAGACCAAAAACTTTTCCTTTTCACCACTCATATGTTTTGAGCAACCACTATCAAGATACCATTTCTCTACTTTGTCTTGAGCATGAAAAGCAGTTTGAACTATCATTGACTTAGATTTGATCTCATTTCTCTTTTTAGTGAACTCAAGGCTAGATCTATCCAAACTGCACATCCTTGCTATATGCCCAAAATTCTTGCACTTGTAACACATGACATTTTTATCCATAAGAGGTGCAAAAGAGTTAACATTTTCCTTACTATGGCTATTCATGGATTTATTGCAATGCATAGCTTTGTGACCAAATTTCTTGCAAGAAAAATAGTAGCCATGGAAAGTATTATGTAACCTATTTTGATGCCTTGGATGATTGTTCTTCTTGTGACCAACTGGAATCCATCGTTCTTCAGGATGAAGATTGATCTTGTTGTCTCTTCTTCCTGTCATGATGCTTGAGAACAGAACTCTCTTCCCTGAAATTTTCTTAAAGCCCAGAAGAATTCACTTTTGAGATCGAACTTAACCTCTTCATCCTTTTCTGAATCTGTATGTTCTTCTGATAGATCCTTCTCCAAGATGTTAGGCTTTTTCTGGAGAGACCGGCTCTGATACCAATTGAAGAACACAAGCTTATACTGAGAGGGGGGTGAACAGTATAAGACCACTTTTTACTTTTGCTTCAAAACAACTTTCAAATCAATATTATGCAGTGTATAGATAGCAGTATCAAAAGCAGTAATCAAAGCAATGCACAAAACACCATCCACAAAAGAGACACAACAATTTACGTGGTTCACCCAATGCGGGCTACTCCACGGATAAAATTTCTCTCTAAATTTTATCAACTCAAATCTGGGAAAACCTTTCCCGATTACAAAGTTTATGGGTACCAACCCAAAGGAGACACCAATCCCCTAACTCTGCTCTGTCTGGTGATCCTCTAGAAGACCTCTACCTCTGCTGCCCTTAGCAAGTGGAACTCTATCCACAGAAGACACCTGTCTTCCCTGCTCTGGCTGGAGACCTCTGTCCTCAACTCTTTCACCTCAAAGCTGGTCCTCGAATATGCACCAAACATAGTCCTTCGGTCTGGCACAAGTCTATCCTCTTCCTCTTTCTCTACATGTCTCCTCTATCTCTTTCTTATATTACAACCGCACTTGTGTCAAAACCAACTTTTGCACTGATCGTGCAAACACAAGCACTCGATCGAATATCAACTTATGCACCTCTGCACAAACATAGTAGCACTCTTCACACACTCTGCTTCTTAACGATCGAACTTCTTCTCTGCACTCTAACTATGAATATCTCACTTTGAATGCACACTTTGATCGAATCGACACGACTGCTCTTTGTGCACCATGGACTTAACATGCGCAATTTTGATACACACATTCGATGCCTTCAATATCGAAACATCCCTCCTTTTATAGTATAAATTTCAAGATCAAAATATTCAATCTTGGTCGGTTGTCACCCTATACTCTGTCGACTACAAAACCTTATGCTATGTCTGTCCAGATTTAACTTTGTCAGCTCAAGGTTAACTTTGTCCTTCAACCGCCTCTGGTTCTATAGCTTTTCTTGCAAAACTACATGTCGTGATATCGTGACATCTTTTACAACCATATGATACCTTATGGATTTTGTCGTGAAATCGTGACACTTTTTGCCTTTGTCTACCTTGACAACGTCCTTGTCATAAAATCGTGACACTTCTGTCTTTTGCTGATGTCATCTTCACTCCTATCACAAAATCGTGACACTTTAGTCTTCATTGCCTTCTTCTCTACTTTTGTCGTGAAATCGTGACACATCTGCTTCTGCTGACGTCATCTCCAACTTTGTCACAAAATCGTGACCCTTATGACTTCATGGCCTTCTTCTCTGCTTGCACTAGCGAAAATGGAACATGTCACAAAATCATGACGCTTTCGCCTTCGAGCTCTTCCTTCTTGAATTCGTCGCGAAATCATGACGCTTCTTCTGTTGAAGACTTGCTAACTATTTTTGTCATGAAATCATGACACTTTCTCCAACTGAATGCTGCCATCTCAACCTGTCACGAAATCGTGACACTTTCTGCATTCGCAAGCTTTCTCTTCAACCTGTCGCGAAATCGTGACACTTTCTGCATCCGTACAACTTCTTTGTAGCCTGTCGCAAAATCGTGACGCTTCTCATTTCAGACTCTTCCCCTTTGTTGCATGTCACGAAATCGTGACAGTTCTCTCTTCGAGCTTTTCAGCATGTCACGAAATCATGACAGTCCTCACTTAGACTTTTGGTATCTCCTCCTTTCTGTAGCATGTCGCAAAATCATGACATTTTTCATGTAACTTTCTCTCTCTTCTAACTTGTGAAATCATGACAGTTCACACTATGGACTCTCTTTTCTGCATTATGTCATGAAATCGTGACACCTTTTCGTCCGTACAACTTTCCTGGCAATGTGTCATGAAATCGTGACACTTTTCCTTCTCTGCCTTCCTGCACTTTTCGAGTCGCAAAAATGCGACATGTCATGAAATCGTGACACTTTCCATCTTGCTCTCCTTCTTTTCAACATGTCACGAAATCGTGACGCTTTGCTTAACTTTCTCTCTCCTCAAACATGTCACGAAATCATGACAGTTTTGCCAACACTTTCTCTCTCCTCAAACATGTCGCGAAATCATGACAGTTTTTCCAACCTGCTGCATACTTTTTCTTACTTGTCTTTTTCTTGATCTTTTGCAAATGGGCTACTAAGAACTTCCTGGAAACTCACTGTCCATGCTGTAACCTTCAACAAAACAAATTCCTTGACATCAAATCAAATTGCTTCAAGAACTTCTTGACATCAATGACAACATCTACACTTGAGCAAAGGCAATGTACCCAAGGTACCCAAAATTGCCAACAATTTTCAAACCACGGCAAGAACAAACATTTTAATGTGAAGATATATGTTAAGTAAAAAAAGTCAATTTATGTAAATCAAAGATTGTGTATCTAGGATTCAGCCAAACAGATGAATTCATCTCCTACTTGAGTATCATGAAGTAGTAGAGCCAAAGAAAGAACTTCTAATTCAAAGTGAAAAACTGCTTTAGCGCCATAAACCAAAACAAAAGGTGAAGTTCCTATGGGATTACAAACGCTAGTACGATAAGCCCACAAAGCAAGATATAATTGAATGTGCCAATGTCGGCCAGATTTATTGACCAGCATTTTGAGGATTTTAATTAATGTTTTATTAGATGCTTCTGCTTGGCCATTACCCTGAGGATAATAGGGAGTGGACCAATGATGTTGAATTTTATATTTTTGACATAATTTCTTGACATCTTTATTTTTTAAACAAGTTCCATTATCCGAGATGAGGTTTGCAAGAATTCCAAACCTACAAATAATTTGATTAAAAATAAATTTGGAAACTTGGGTTCCAGTGCAAGAAGATAAGGGCATAGCTTCAACCCACTTCGTGAAATACTCGGTGGCGGTGATGATGAATTTGTGCCCATACGATGACACAGGATTGATTTTTCCGATGATGTCTAAGCCCCATTTTGAAAAGGGCCAAGGAGATGAAATAGCCTGCAGTTCTTGTGCAGGCGCATGGACAAGGTCAGCATGTTTCTGGCACTTTTCACAATGGCACACGTAATCATGTGCATCATTCTCCATGGTAGGCCAAAAATATCCTATCCTAAGGAGTTTCTTAGCAATGGCACTACCACTAAAGTGTCCCCCACAAGATCCATCATGGGCTTCACTCAAAGCTGATCTAGATTCTTCTAGATTCAAAAATCTCAATAGGATACCTTCAAAAGATCTCCTATATAACATATTGCCAATTATTATGAAGTGACTTTCTCGTCTACGTAATAATCGATGTTGGTTTCTATTAAAACCTTCAGGGAAGGTCCCATTTTGAAGAAAATTGAATATATCGATGTACCAAAGTTTGGGAGTAGTTTCGTTGATTATAAACACATCCAAAGGTTCTAAGCATGATTTATTTGAATCGGGTTCTTGGAGTCAACAAATAATGACGGTAGCATATTCGTCATCTAACTCCAAGGATAAAAGATATGCATCTGCAGCCATAGTGTCAGTCACATGATTGCTAGTTCGAGGAATAGCTTCCAAGGTAACTTGATCAAATAAAGATATTAATTGTAATACATATGCTTTATATGGACACAATTTATCATCTATGGTTTGATAAACATCATTAATTTGATTTATAACAAGTTGAGAATCACCAAAAACTAATAGATTTTTAATTTTCAGTGCCAAGGCAGCTCATAAGCCAAGGATTAGAGCCTCATACTTAGCAGTATTATTAGTACAAGCAAACGTTAATTTAAAGGACAAAGGGATAAGATGTTTCTATGGAGATATTAAAATAATACCTGCACTAGCCCCACTCATGCATCGGGCTCCGTCAAAGTATAAGGACCATTGCTCTGGATGCTCTGCCTCTAGTTTAAGGCATTCATCAGGAAACTCAATGATGAGGGGATGGGTAGACTCTAAGGGTGCAGCAGCTAATTGATCTCGCTATGATTTGACCCTTAATAGACTTTTTTCCTATAAACGTGAGTTCAAACTCGCTTAGCGCAAGAACCCACTTTGTTGTGCGACCAGATAAATAAGGTCGACTCATGAGATACCGCAAAGGATCATATTTAGCAATAACATAGGTTTTTTGACTGAGAATATAATGGCATAATTTTTGTGTAGAAAATATGACTGCTAGACATAACTTCTCTAATGTTGTGTAGCGGGTTTCATAACTAATTAAGGTTCTGCTAATATAATAATTAGCACGCTCTCTTTTCTCATCATCAAGTTGAGCTAACATAGCTCCTAAAGCAAAATTTGAAGCAAAAATATACAAGATAAATGGGTGATCAGGTCTAGGTGGTGAAAGCACAGGTGGGTTAAGAAGATATTGTTTGAGGAGTTCAAATGCTTCCTAAAATTCGTTGTCCCAATGGAAAGAGACATCCTTCTTAAGAAGCTTAAGAAAGGGTCTGGTTTTATCCACCAGCTTATCTATGAAGTGACGGATAGCTTGAATCTTACCTTGTAAACTCCATAATTCGGATATATTTGTGGGTGCGGGCATATCAGTGATAGCCGTAATCTTGAGAGGGTCAATTTTGATGCCACGTAAAGAAACTATAACCCCCAATAATTTACCTAACTTAACTTCGAATATACATTTGGCTGGATTCAATTGGATAAGATATTCCCTTAACCGATTAAATACTTTTCTCAAGTCATCTAAATGGTCATCTTCTTTAATAGAATGAGCTATAATGTCATCTACATAATCATGTAGTATATCATGCATCATATCATGAAAGATATAAGTCATGGCTTGTTGATAGGTTGCACCTGCATTCTTTAAACCAAATGGCATCACTTTCCAACAAAAGGTCCCCCAAGGGGTAATAAAGGTTATTTTAGCCTGATCTTCAGGAGCTATCTTGATCTGATTATAACCAGAAAATCCATCCATTAAGGATATCATTCCACTCCTAGCAGTAAAATCAATGATCTGATCCATATTGGGAAGGGGAAAATCATCTTTAGGGCATGCAACATTAATATCTCTAAAGTCTGTGCAAACCCTAACCTTGGTAGCTTCTTTCTTAGTTACTGGAACTACATTCGAGATCCATTCAGAATAATCAATGGCTTGTATAAAAATAATATTTAGGAATTTTTCTAGCTCCCCTTTGACTAGTAAGGCCACTTTAGGATGCATTTTTCTAAGTTTTTTTTTAATAGATTTAGAATCCGGATGGACTACTAGGTGATGCATAACTACAGAAGGGTCTAATTTTGGCATATCTTCATATGCCCAAGCAAAGACATCTTTGTATTCTTTAAGAAATGCAATGTATTTATCCTAATTTTCTTGACTCAATTCTGATCCAATATTGATTATGTGAGGATTATCCTCGGTTCCAATGTTAATTTTTATGACATTTTCTACTTCCATGTGTAGATCTCTCTCAAAATTAGGTGGGGCGGGTGAAACACACAATTCT
This sequence comes from Wollemia nobilis, assembly GCA_028583015.1. Lineage (NCBI taxonomy): Eukaryota > Viridiplantae > Streptophyta > Pinopsida > Araucariales > Araucariaceae > Wollemia > Wollemia nobilis. Next base: position 3,416,470 of record JAQPPZ010003276.1, read on the forward strand.
TGTAATTCTTCCAAGGTTAACTTGGATAATTCATCTTGAGGAGTCGTGGCCTCAAGCTGGGCTATACTAGGTATAGAGCCATCAAAATAAAATTCATTATGTAATAATTCCTCCACGGAGACATCATGGAAGATATCTCCCTCAAACTCATCGTCAGATTCAGCGATCATCTCAGGGTAGGCTATAGATAGCATATTACATGTGAATGGCTTATCCGTTAAATGCAAAACATCACGTTCATACAAATAATCTTGGTAACATATGAGATGGTCATCATCCTCAAATGGGAAGGGCTGACCCTTACTAGGAAATAGGCCCACACCACATCGAGCGGGCCATGGTTCTACCTCAAAGGGTTCTTTCATACCATTTTGGAAAGGCCCTAAACCTTTCCCTTTATATCCCAATTTAAGCATTATATATTTAGCTTTAATATACTCATTAGTAAAATAACATCGAGCATATCCATCATAATGAGTCTTGATGTTTTTGGGTATTCTACCCCAATCATATCCCTTATAAATAAAAGCATAGCTCCCGACTTGGTAAGTACTTCCCATAGGCTATGGGAGGCCCAAGGTACGAGGAGATGGTGGTAAATTATTTAAAATAAGGGAATATTGCATAGAAGCATTTGTTTTCTCTGATATAAGAATTTTAGATAAATCAAGTAAGAGCTCATCAGTAAGAGCATAAGAGGTAGAAGGAACATTTCCTACATCTTCGATGCGGAAAATATGCCTTTGGTGGATGTAGATGTTGTAGAGGTTTCAATAGATGGGTCTATTATAGGTATAAAAGTGATAGGAGTAGAACAAGAAGCATTGGTTGTGGGATTAGGATTTTTTTGAGGTCCTAATTGGTTTGTTTGGAGGATGTTTGAGCTATATGTAGAGGTGGAACTGATGGAGAAGGAGTAGATGATATTGTGGGTATGTGTTTTGCACGTTTAGATGGATAATGATAATTAGGATGTGTGGATGATAGAGCAAGGCAAAATTGAACTCCAACGGGTTCTGCCAAAGCACACATATCAAAGGGTCTAGGATCACCATGAATGGTAACCAACTGATTCTTAAATTTGAATTTAACACATTGATGTAAATTTGAGGGAATGACTTGCATTGCATTGATCCAAGGGTGACCCAAGAGTATATTGTACAATGCAGGGAAATGTACAATAAACACGGTCGTATCCAAGGTTCTCGGACCAACCTACAATGGGATGGTAATAACTCCACACATTTCTTGTGTTTCGTCATTGAAGGCTTTTATGATCATATCAGTTCTTTTCATTTCATCACTTCTAAACCCAAATATTTGGTAGAATTCAAAAGTGTAGATGTTTAAATATGAACCATTATCAATCAAGACTCGTTTAACTGCTACATCTCCAATTAAGGCAATAATATATAAGGGGTTATCCTTATGTAAACTATGTTGAGGTATGTATCTATCCCGAAAGTCAATACAATCAAATTCATGAGTTATTATAGTATTAGCCATGGCTTCAGGTTGAATGTATTGTGGTACCATCATCTGGCTTAATGTGAGCATTAATTCATCTCTATGGGTAGGATAAGATCTTAAAAGGTCCAAAAGAGAAATTCTAGCTGTAATATTTGATAGTTGCTCATTAATATTATAAGGAGGTTTAGGTTGAACATTAGGTTCCTGATTCCCTTTATTAGGAACTTTCAAAACAAATGGAGTTGATCCATCATTCTGCATTTGATCTTGTTGAGAGTTTTGAGCATGTTTTCTAGTAACAGCTCCAATGGTACCCACAATATTATTTTTCGGATGATGAATGGGTATTGGTCTAAAATTTATGGCTTGTTCATTAGAAAGTAATTGGTGAGACGATGGTCTAGTACTGAATCTTCTTGGAAATGGTTCTTCTGGAACCATCAAACTTGTGATGGGGAGAATAGGTTCTGATTCATCTTTAGAGCTATTCGATTTATTTGATGTGATTTCCATATCACTCTTAGTCTTGTATTCTGTATCACTGAGATTAGGTAGCTGGATATTGTATAGAGGCCTAGTTGTAACCACGGATAAGGTTGTGTCAAATATTTCTGGCTCATGAGTAGGTAAATGCCCACTAATAGTTCCTACATATCGGGTAGGAGGGGGAATATTATGATGTTCTATTTGATTAGCCACCTCCTTGCCATGTTTTGGTAAAGGATGTTGAAATATGTCCAATGACTGATTGGCATTCTGATTCTGGTTTTGGGGGATGTTATTTTGAGCATTATTAGGAGGATTTTTCTTAGGTTGAAAGGCTTGCACCTCCATCTCATTGTTATCAATCAAGTCCTATATTTTATGTTTTAATATTTTACAAGAGTTGGTAGTGTGTCCAGGTCCTCTATGGAAGTCACAGTGTAAATCAGCTCTATATCCGGGTATAGTTGGATCAGGTTCCTAGATAGTTGGTAATTGAATCAAACCTCGTTCTAATAATTGTGGTAGAATGGTTGATAAAGGTTGATTTAACCTAGTAAATTCTTGAGGAGGTTTATCAGGGGGTTTCAGTATAAACTTCTCTGTTGTCTTCGCAGCATTAATAGTAGTAATATTTCTGCTATCAATGACTCCATCACCCACAACTTGTTTATTTTTATATTAATTTCTGGATGTTTTCTCATCGTCTTTCTTTTTAAGCTAACCTCTTCTAATGAGAGCATCTTCCACTCGTCTTTCTAAGTCTATAGCCTGATTGAAGGTGGTCAAGGTAGCAGTTGATAACTCGTAGGATAGTTGATCCTATAAATTATTAATAAAGATGTCCAACATTTCCCTATAAGGTAATACAAAGTGTAATTTTCCTATCAACTATCTCCACCTATCTAGGAAATCGGAAAAACATTCATCTTTGTCTTGTTTTAAGTTGTACAAATCTTTAATGGTCACATGCCTTTCGATGTAGGCACTAAATTGATGAACAAAAGACTCGGTTGTTTCTTCAAAATTCCTCAAAGAATTAGTGGGTAATTGATAATACCACTCTAATGCCATTCCTCCTAAAATTTTTGGGAACATTTTTAGTAATAATAAGTCATCATGTGATATATCATGACATGCTATTCTAAACATACGAAGATGCTCTATGGGATCTTCGGTTCCTTTATATATGGGCAAGACATGCATAGGAAAATGTTTAGGATATGGTTGTGCTACAACTATAGGATCTAAATGCTGACTACACATCTCTCGATAATTGTACGAGGGATGGTAGGGATCTATCTGATCCATGTGGAACACTAACTGCTTCACCATAGTTTCAAGATTACTAGTTTGTCCACCATGTTGGTTCGGTGGGACATAAGTATGGGATTTATGAGTGTATGACGGTGTGACATAAGGATTAGATGCTAAATTGCTATTATGTAAAGTGTTGGTAGGAAGAGTATTATCAAGAGGATTTGTAGTAGTATTATGTTGTATCCCAGATTGTTGGTAATTGGTGTTTGGTTTTGTTTTGGGTTTTTGTTGATTTGAGGTATATTGCTCAATATCTTGGCAAAATAGAGCAATAAATGATGGTTTCTTTTGTGCGGGAATGACCCTAGGCTTGCTAACAGGCACTTTATATGGTTGGGTAACATGTTTTTGTTGCATGTTCTAGATTATAGCGGCCATATCCAAATTGGATGGTCTAGCTTGATCACTCTCTTGATCAATAAAGGACAAGGGATTAGTGCGTGTGTGAAATACTTCTTCTAGAGTTGCTTGAGTGTCACTAATTTGATCCTTGTCCATATGGACTGCTCTATTAAGAACACCAATATTAGTATTAATGAACTTCTAGAATTGTTCCATGTTTTCAAAAGTAACAGCTCCTCCCGGAGACATTTTAGCTCTCTAACATTTTCTTCTTGTTAATTTCTTACAACAAGATCTTCTTCTTGCTGGTCTAAGGTTCCTTCTTCCAGAACTTGATCTTCAAGAAGGACATTTGGGTTTTTTAATGGTTTTCCTAGCCAATATTCTTCTTCTTCAGTTTTTTTTCCATTCCTAAGTCTAGGCATTGTGCTTAAACTTAGATTTCAGCAAATATATATATATATATATACATATATATATATATATATATATATATATATATATATATATATATATATATATATGTGATAGGTTTGAGAGGTATATATTTTAATTATATACCTACTATAATACTTAAAAGGAAATGTTTTAATTTTTTTTTTTTGTTTTTTATTGTTTTTGTTTTTGATTTTTTTATTTTATAATATTATAAAGATAACAAACAGCATACTAGTTGCATACTAGTTTTCTATAAATAGTTTATGGATATCATTGATAGGGTCAAGTTCATCAGGAGTCATGAAATGCTCCTCTTCAAATTGGAAGTGGTTTTTCAAAAATTTGACAAAGTGTGCTATAGTGATATGATCCTGCTCTCGATTCTGACCTGTAGAAATAAAGTTCATGGCAATCCTCTCGATATAACACATCTCTAGGAACTCTATTCCATCTTTTCCTATCTATAAGAATGACTTCTTGATCCTCTATACGAGATAGAAACTTATGAACTACAACTGCATTCTCAAGGTATTCCTCAAAGGTGTACAATTCTGAAGACACAAGTGCTATTTTATCGGCTAACCACCTATGGCAAGCTCTCTAAATCTCATGGTACAAAGTCACCTTATTAGGATCCAGGATTCTATCTAGGACAAACCTCTTAATTTGCCTAAGTTCAGTTGATCTAGATGAAATAATATCCAATCTCCTATCAAGTTCGTCCCATAAAGGTTGGACCCTATTTAGTTGAGTTACTCTAAGCACATAAGTAATCTCTATGGTTGTTAATTGATTTTCAACATTAATGGTGACATCTTGTCTTTTATTATAATCTACCATCTAAATATGATATGCAACTTTTAATTGTTTGTCTAATGATTCTAGATGTTTTTAATAATGCATAAAAAAAAAAAAAATATATATTTAATTTTTTTTATATTTTTTGGATTATTTTCAAAAGGTTTTTAGTTTTCACGTCGGGTTCACCAAAATGTATCGCTCCAAATTTTTCACACCCTTACCTTCATGCTATAGTATCCGTGCCCGAAAGGGGGATGCGAGAAGGATGGGATAATACCTTGGATTGAGAGGCCCTTTGAAGGTCGCACCTCTCGGGGGAGGGGTATAAGGGTGAATTTTTGATGGATGGTGGGGTTCACCAAGAAACTTTGAGTGGCAGTTTCCATGCCTAGGTTGAGAATGGTTTTGGTGTGTTCATTTTATACTCGATCATTCATAATCCTAGGTTGGCCAAAATTAATCTAAGCTATCTTATATGAAAATTTCAATTTACATGAATACAGAAAGTAGGAATGAATCCTAAATGTAAAGAATATGCGAAATGAGAAAGAATGCACTTGATTTCGGATGTCTGATGAAGATTTTGAAGCTTGTAGGAGTCTAGATCGTACCAAATATGATAGGATCATCTGCAATTGTACATAATCATCTCAGATCATAGGTGATCATCTGAGATTAGACAATATCATCGTCGATCTGACGAATTCATCAGAAACATGTAATCACAAAAACAGACACCAAAAACCGAAAATGCTACTACAAGAATAATGCAAAATGATAGAAATGGCAGTATGAATACCTAACTGATAAATCTAGATAGCAAATTAAAGGAAATGCATTTTTTTAATAACTTATTTTAAACTTTATCATGCATTTACGCTGAATGAGGTGAACTCCAGGATGCAAAATGAAAATAAATCAAACTAATGCATAGTAAAATAAATAAGACAAATGAGAAATGCAAACTTAAGTCTCTAGTTGCCCCCAATATGAATTGCAGTCGAGATCACCTCCAATCATACAAGATCATCGCTGATCTATGACATGATCGTCTGGAATCGCCTGTGACGATCCAAGATTTCTCCAACTGAAGCACAATGAAAACTTAAAACTACGAGTGCAAACAATGGTGGATAGGACGTCTTAACACAACAAAACTAAAATGGTAGGGAAAATCAACCACAGAATCATGGGATCAACCAACCAGGGGGATAAACTAAGAAAATCCCAGTTTATATAGGATTAGGGGGAAGTTAGGAGGTTGGGGATCATCCCAATCTAGGAGATCCTCAGCGGAGGAATCTCCAACTGCACAGACATGCTTCTACCAAAGTTTGAGAGGCTGTTGAAATGGAAGCTAATTATGAAAATTTGGTTTTGGGACAAAATTGTCTGGACGTTCTGTTCCAGAAGAATTCATTCGATCTGGGATGATTTCATCTAATCGGCGACGATATCGTCCAACGGTCAAAACAACTCCTAAAAATGGCATGAAAAATGGGAGGAGCAGTTAACGGGTAGTTTCGGGGTTAACATTCAATTTTTTGTCTTTTTACTAAGGGTTTAACTACGCCAATTTTAGGGTGCTACACTCCTTATACTTAAATAATAACTTTTTTCTTCTCCTCCTCCTTTGTGTCAATGTCCAAACCTAACATTTATACCTATCCTAAAACTACATGGGTGAAGATACTTGATGGTTCATGTTATTAATTAATAAGAGAATAATTAATTTATGAATAATATTAAATATTAATATTAGGATGGATGATCCTAACAATGCAGGATGAGGTGGAATTGCTGCAAGCGATAGTGTGAGATTTGGAGTGGAGGTTTACTGAGTATGATATGGATTGGGCTATTAATAGGGTAATATTGGTGGAGGAAAGGTAGAGGATAGAGGAGAGGCTAGTGATAGCTATGAGAGTGGTTAGGGAGTTATATGTAGAGAGAGATGGGGTGAGGAAACAACTTGCAGCTAAGTAGGCTAGCTGTACAAAGAGGGATGCATTACGTAGAGAGTATGAGGAGCTGAGAGCATAGCTCGCATCAGAGTAGGTGACTCGCATAGAGTGTGTGGGATAGCTATTATGTTAGGTATAGGAGACCATATCCTTAGAGGAGAGGGTGAGATCATAGATTATAGTGCTATAGGAGAGTGCATAGTGAGAAAAGGTAGATATTGATGTAGTGTGAGTGACTCATGAGGTAGAGGTAGGACACCTACATGATAATATAGAGATATACTAGTAGGTGCAGGAGAAGGTAGAGAGAGTTAGGATGGTTGATGGCTAGGACATGGTCAAGGCAATAGGCTTATGAGCTGAGGTGGATTATTTGTGATGAGCAAATATATATTTGTCTAGGAGGTATGCAGGGGAGGCATCAAGGAGGGTATAGTGTGAGTTTAAATTGGTATGATATGGTCATGAAATCCCAAAGTACACAAGATCATAGTTAAGATCAAGGTCATAGTATCAAACACACTCACTATAGAGTCAGTGAAGTACCCCTTTTTTGTTGTTGGTAGAGCAGAGGGTGGTAGTGCTAGCAGCATCATAGGTGGTGGGAGGTGCCCCAAAGTTGATTAGGGTGGTCGAGGAGCAGAGGGTAGAAGTGGTGATGACAACATAGGAGGAGATCGAAGAGACTCCTAGTGGGCAGTAGGGATGATATGACCTATTAGTGTTGTAAAGTGAGGTGGTGGATAGGAGTCCAACCATATATGTATGTTATGTACACTTGATTTTGTACCCTGAGGGCATTGATGACATGATATATATATATATATACATATATATTTTTATTTGTGGCTTTATTTACATGTGTTATGATTTGTGTGGATGAATGAATGCATAGCTTAGGATTATGTGTATGTATAATGTAAGATATGGTAGATGTAGGTGAATGTAATATGGAAGAATATGTAGGCATGTAGTAGTAGGTATGAAAATGATATCATTGTAGATTAGGAGTAATAAAAAATGATGTGATGTAGATGAATGAATCTGATCGGATGTAGAGTAGAGAATGCATGGGATCAAGTGAAATAACTAATATGCAAAAGGAGTGCATAATATGGATGCAATGCATGTATGTGTATGATGAAATGCATAAAGGAAGCACTTGTATCATTGAAAAATTAGTGGCAATGTGATCCGTTCTATTATCACAAATATGTAGGTGGTAACTGAGAATTTTAAAATAAAGTTGACTATCAAAGTTGTAGTAATTAAACCTCATGAGAAATTGAACAAGGTTCAACAAAAACTCATAATTGTCCTGACTGAATAGAAGTCTATCAAGGACCAGTGTGTGCGATGAGTGAAATTCATTTATCCAAGTTGAAGGAGGTAGGACTAACCTGTTGCAAACATAGAAAAAATAGCTATCTCATCCATAAGTGCGTAGTGATCTTAACAAGATAAGGTCACTAATGTGATATATGTGTCACCACTTGTAAGACTATTCCACTGCCATGTAGGCTCTTAGATCCTATTGCTGGCGATGAAAATCACCTCATGATATTATGTTAAACTAAAGAACCAAAGGGATTCAAGCATATGTGTAGCAATCTTGGAGGCTTTCCTTTTGTTTTCTTCCCCTCTTCCTTTTGATTCTATTTTTGTGGTGCTCTTTTCTTTATTTTCTCTTTTTTTGTGGATACTGGCTTTTATTTTCTACCCAATTTTTATTTTTGTTTATGCTTGTCCCTTTTTTTAACCCCAAGTTGTATTTTGATCATGCAAATGATAGGATGAGTAGGGGAAACCATTCACTAAATGACAATGTCTAATCAAGGTGTTATTCTCCCTAGTCTCAAAAATAAATCAAAACAACCAAGGGAACGTGTGAGAAGTGTAAGAACTTGTCAACTAGAGGTGACATTTTATTGGCTTAAATTGTGAATGGTAATATCACACAAAATACTAGATAATCTGTAATCTAGAAAAGGGGAGTGGACATCTGAGTGGTGATGCTAACAAGTGCATGTTTCAATCTATCATGAGTGCATTTCTACAATGAGAATGTACAAGTATGAATATGGATGCAAATAAAATAGATGTGTATATGCAATGACAATAATATGAAGGAAATTTATATGTAGGAAAAGATGTGCAAGATGAAGTCATGGAACTAAAATGGAATGAGGTTGGAAAATGTCATGAAAGAGGTGAATATGCAAAAATAATATGATAGAGAAGGATGAACATTAGATGTGGTTTCCCTAGCTTGTGGGGATGTGTAGAAAGTGGAAAAGATGAATGTAAAAGTAGAATGTGTGTGATCGACCATATAAAGAAGAATTATAGGCACAAGAGATGATGGAACAAAGAAAAATTGGATGAAATAGATTGAAAGGGATGAAGGAAACAGATAAGGGAGGAAGAAGAAAAAGAGAAATATGGGAAATTCAGCATAGGTATGTAGCCACTCAAAGCATGAACATACAAAAGTTTAAAATAACAAGAAGGGAAATCCAACACAGGTTTGTAGCTGCTCAAAGCATAACCATACAACAATGCAAAAGAAAAAGAAGAAGAAAAATATAGCACAGGTATGTAGCCACTCAAAGTATGAACATACAATAATATGAAAGAACAAGAAGGGAAAGGAAGAAGGGAAAAGTAGTATAGGTATGTAGCCACTTGAAGTGTGACCATACAATAGTGCGACATAACTAAAATAAGAGAAATGAATGGGGGAGGGGATAGAAGGAGATAGGGGACTAAACTAAGAATGTGAGGAGTGGTGAAGCTTAGGTCATGAATGACTAGAAGTAATGGCAATACAACTAGCATCCTAATAGGTTGTGTGGTTGTGTAGATGCTAGAAGTAGTGGTGTGTTGAAGTGAATGATGTACGTGATGGCATGGAGAGAGGCATAGGATGAGGTGGGATTCTCTAAACTCTAGTAGGAGAGGTGGCATGCTTGAAGTGTGGAGGAGCTTTTCCATACACCATGTCATGGATGAGGTGTTCAAAAATATGATACTTGTTGATATCATGCCTCGACTAATGATGGTAGACATAGAATTGATGTTCATTGTATTCCCTTGGTTTTGGATGATGTGGATCATTTGGTTGGATCTCAGGTAACATGATGATTCCTACATGAAGTAGTTGGTCAAAGGTGTGAGATAGAGGCTCTAAGAGGATAGGCATGGGGTAGATATAAGGTACAAAAGGCAATGATCATAGGGAAGGGGGGTTAGGTGGGGTGGGATGGACTATTGATCTTAACTCTGGTGGAAGTTGCATGCAAGAATAAGGGACATGTATGGAAGATGATAAGGGGGTATTATTCATGCCAGAATGGTGAGTGGGTGAACAACATTGATAATGACATAAATTTAACTTGATATTGTCAAGGTGGGAGAGGATGTGTTGGAGATAGATGGGTGGAGGAGATGGTATCAAAGTAGGAAGAGAAGGGGAACCTAGTGGGATGGGTGAGTTGGGATATGGATATAGATACAGGGATGAATGAGTTGAGGAAGGTGGATGTGGATAATGGTGATGTGGTGGTGGCAGGTGCTAAAGGTGAGTATAAAAGAATGGTATTGGAGGTATATTAAGAATAGGTGGGGCTAGTGATGGCTACTAGGAGCAACAAGGATGATATGGGTATGTACATAAAGGGGAAAATTTTGAAATATGTAGGTGAAGGATACGGTCATAGGGTGACATCCTATTTGTTAGAGGAGAAGGTAACCCCAAGGAGTGGGAGGAAGTGAGTGGTCTCCTTTTATTGGGGAGAAGGATACAAAGGAAGGACATCGAGTTGAAGAAGTAGGTAGGTATATATTGGGCTCATTGAAGAAGTTAGAAGGAGATGGGTCCCCCATGTTTGGGTATGATGAGGGGGAATGTTCCCCTATGTTGAAAAATGAGGAAATGGTATCATGACTATCATCATAGTGGGGAGAGAAAGATGACTATCTATGATCGAGAGGATGTTGAATTGGAGTGTCATGGTTTGTATGGGAAGAGAAAAAATAATGGTGAACATGGATAGATTTATGTGGATCCATATGTTTGGGTAGGGTGTGTGGGGAAGGGAGGAACATTAGGAAGACCTAGATGATGGGTTGAAGGTATGTTGTAATGTAGATATGATGTGTTGTATCTCAGTGAAGGTGGCACAATCGATGATAGTGAACTTGCAAGAAAAAAAGGCATAAACAACATAAAAATGACATAAGAAATATTTTATGTTATATAATAGAAAGTGAAAGGTGTGTGTTTGGTGTAATGTGCATCATGATTGTACTTGCGATATGATGTATAGAACATGACTATGATGGTATGTATAATGACTAGTGAATCATACCTAACATAGTTAGGCATTAAATGCATGAAGATGAATGATGTTTATTGGTTAAGTTCTACAAGTACTTCAATATTAGCCAATCGATATGCCCCAAAACTAAATTTATGTGTGACAATGTAAGGACCTAGCCAATTGGGTATAAATTTATTGCATAGTTGGAGGGGTTGGCTAGTGATCTATTGGTTCTATTTAAGAACCAAGTCACATTTTTGGAACTCTCATTAATGCTATAGAATAGAGGTATAGTATTCCCAGTGGAGAGGTGATTTCTAAGACTTATGATGATCAATTTTCTATTCCTAGATCGCACCACCGTACAGTCTCTACAACTAGCAATATGTGACAAGTAAACAACTTGTACGGACACCAAATCATACCAATATATGATCCCAAATTGTACAGTGATAGAGCTTGTACAATTTCACACTTATTCAATCTTTCAAAATTGGTTTTTCAAGCTTTCGTACATAGTTTTGTAACTAAACAAGTTGATCTCCCAAAACTGCCAAATCGGGTAATTGTCTCTTGTATGATTTGTACGAACTCTGGTGTATGATTTATACAAAAAAAAGGTACATCCAAGTGCTAAATTGTATATTCTACTGGACCAATCTCTCTTATATAGGTTTTGTAAGGATTTAGTATGGCAATTAATACTTTTCTAGTAACATGTAAAATAGATCAATGAGGCTTGAGAGAGTTGTATATTCAATGGAGACATCCAAAAATCATACATAAGGGTTCAACACATCTTCCTTGATATTACCATAATCACAGATCATTTAAAAAAGCCACACCAGTGCTGGTTCAATCCAATTCCTCCATAACAATGCATAAAATAGCCATAACAACAACAAGGAAGTACATGTAATAGAAGTAAACTATAAAATGCTATTCTACCAATATAGGATTGTAAACTATATAAGATAAACCATGAAATATGCCAATATTTATTTTTTTTCAACAATTTCACTCAACAATAGAGATATGCAATAACAATTCATAGCCAAGACTCATAGCATTTCCCAATAACCAGAATAACACTAGATTATGACCAAAAGCTAACCAGACTATAAAAATTGAAAATGGGGCCTTATATAACATTTCCCAGGCCATTACAAAGTGGTTCTTGAGGTAATTAGTTATTTGCAACTGCCCATGCATAATGGAATGCATTAATTAAGACTTTTACTAAGTCTAATACCTTAATAATCAAATACATGTGCAATTCCAACCTAAAATTACATTTCCCATGCATTTCATTTCATTTCATTGTGCCTTGTACAATTTTCCTTCACCTTGTACGGTTTGCCCTCCTGAATGTATGGTTTACTCCTACCTGTATGATTTACAAAACTTGTCAAAACTATCAAAATTGGGCAAATCCATTTATCACTTCTTCTTTTGGGAGGTGGATTTGCTGCCTACATCTACCCTCCCCTTTACTTTGGTCGATGTCCTCACCGAATCATCCTTTTGTTTTAGTTGCACCTCATAATATGCAACCACAAATTTCAATTCATCCACTTGGAATTGAATAATTGCATGTTCATTCTTCAACCTGGTTGCGTAGTTTCCCATTTCCACTGCTTTCACCCCATGGAAATGAGCTTTCTCTTAGAAAGTATTCAGGAGTTCCCTCATTTGATTTTCATGATCAGTGGCACTCTTCTTTAGCTTCTCCTACAAGTGTGCTTATGTTCAAACTACTACTTATAATTCTTCATTCTTATCTATGATGGTATATAGATGATGATTAATATCTACCTCTAAAGCACGAACAATATCTTCTATGGTCTTCAATTGCACTTGCTTATCTAGGACCATATCATTATATATATTTTTTTCCTTTGTAAGCTCTTCTATCTTCTTGACCTATGCCACCATTTGGTCATCATTTTCAGCCAACTGTGTGTTCATATATTCATCCTTTACTTTAAGTTGAGCCTCCAACTCCTTAATCCTGTCTTCGACCATCTACAAGACGTGTCGCTTCTCTTCTTCAAGTGAACTAATTCTAGCCTCAAAATCAGACCTGGTTCTTCACAGTTCTTCTTCCAATTTATTTATTTTATCCTCTGTCATAGCCTTACACTTTTGCAATTCTTCCTCGATTTAAATCATCTCTTTTCAAGTGGATTTCATATCCTCCTTCTGAGATTCCTTGAGCTGATAAATTCACTCCAATCCTATGCTCAACCACTCTATCAAATGTGTTAGGAAGTTCAACTTCCTCAGAGTGATAGCCAATCCTGTAGTAACCCTCTTGTGCTCCAACTCCATTGTATTCATGGGGCAAGTTGGGTAGTTGGCTCTATCTAGGTACAACCTCAAGTGCTGCATGTAGTTAGTTATCACTCCCTCTAGCAAGTTTTCTCTTCCCAACATTGTGGTTACCTCTTTCCTAGGTAACTTCCATGGGTGTTGTACATGAATTTTTACAATTTTCCTTGTATGCTCCTTGTTTATCACCCATTCCATTATCTTCTCCAACTTGAGAGACACTTGTTCCTCCCATAGCTTTAATTCTTTCATGCATCCAATCCAAAATTGTAATTTGGTGCTAGCTATGGCATTACCTATCTAAGAGAATAAATATTCCACATCATCTTCTACTCCTTGCGTTGCATCGTCAGTTTTAATCTTGTCGAACTACAGTACCTTCAAAATATAGCTTGTTTGCATTCTTCGTAGTTCCTCTTCCATAGGAGTTCATTCTTCCTCCTCTTCCATGTGGTGGCTAGAGCTTCCCCCAAGATCTAGTAGTGCTCTCTATATTTATCTTTTCCCTTGGTGGAGTCTATTCCATAGTCTTCTCCACGTATAACTTCTCATCTATATTCACAATATCCTACTAAAATTATTGTTGCTCTATCGATTCTTGGGCTTCTTTTTGTTCAGTGGAGCCCACTTGTTTCTCTTCAGTCAACTGCTCTTCTTCCTGATTTTGTTGTATCTCCATTGTTGTGACTTTTTCATTAATAGGTTTCTCTTGTTCCTATGGTTCCTTCATCCCTTCCTATGCATCACTCTAATTCAAACTTCCCCCATTGCAAATTTGAAACTAGGCTTCTTATTTTCTCTAAGATCTTCCACTAAGGCTTCCACTCTCACTTTGGTTTCCTTATTTTCCTCCTAAGTAGTGGTTATTACTTCCTGTGCTATCTGCCTCACCTCTGTATCCTCTAATATTTTTTAAGAGTCTAAAATTTTAAATTTGTTATGCTAGAAAATATATGGGGATTCCAACATATTCTCTACTTCTTCCCAATTCCACTCATGCAGATCCAACTTATTTGAGTCTGACTATCCCTTTTCCTCTTGTTGATATTTCTATATAGTCTCAGATTATTTTTTTGGAGTAAGATTATTCATAATTATTTCCTGTTGTCTCCTTGTTCTTATTTGTATTGGGTTGGAGTAACTCCCCACAATTTCCTCCCTTTATTGAGCTGACGATTGCTCTTGTTGTCATTGTTGAAATGCTTGTTGCTCTAGTTCAAGTTTTGACTTCCTATACCTTTTTATCTAAGGTTGTACATCCTCATAATTCGAGGAAGTATCCTCTTGTATTTCAGTAGTCTGCCACTCCTTATTTGTCTGAGACTTCTCTGAAGTCTCCTTTTCTTGTTGACAATATTTTATTGTCAACAACTTTTTCTTGTCGACAATATTTTATTGTCGACAACTTTTTCTTGTCGATGATTTTTTATCGTCAAGTTGTTGTTGACGATTTTTAATGTCATTTTGTTGTCGACGATTTTTATCGTCAATGTTGTGTTAGCAATATTATTGCTAATGTTTTGCTGTTAGCTTTTTTTTGTGATGGTTGCATTTTATGTTTTCTTCATTTGAGTGTTTCAAGTAAGCTTTTATACATATGAATGTTTAAAATAAAAATGAAGTTCAAGCCCACGATGGATATGTATATGTGTAAGAAGTATTTACTCAATAAAATTAAAAAAAATAAAAAATAATAATAATAAAAGGGGTTAAAGCATAATGTTTTTAATGTATGTTTTTTTTTAGTGTTTTGCAGGTTGTTCGACCAAGCATGGTCGTGGTTCCCATTGGACATACGGTGACAGCGTAGGCTTAGGCAGGATGATGGATAAGTTCAGACAACGAGGATGATATTATGTGGACGACTTGGTACTTTCGATGGACACCATGAATCTCAGCAATGTGATGTTGATCGATGGTGAAGACATCTCTCGAAGGAATTTCCAACGGTGAATGGTCAGAAGGTTACCTTCGAAAGGCCACCCAACACACCCACAACAAAATTAGACATGTGGGCCCACAAGAACAGTGTATGTATGAGGCAACAGTGGGGTACCGAGATTATGCGAAGGTGCTACTTAACAATGACATAGACAAGTCATCGTGGCAGTGTTTATTAGATATGGTAGTATGAATGGATTTGCCGAATCATGGGGCTCAGGAAATCACTCCGACGATGAAGCGCAGGGGTCACAAGAAGTAGGTTTCAGATTTGAAACAGCATCAGTGGGGATCCGGTACAGTGGAGACGACCCGGATGCGGCATCAACACAGCAGACTTGGTCAACAACGCTAGACATGTTGCACAGGGATATTAATGTTTGAGTCTGGGGAGAGTTCGAATTTACCCATAACAAAGACACAGACCTGCAACATAGGGGTACCTCCAGCAAACAACCCATAAAAAAGGACGTAAGACGTGGAGTCAAATGCAGCATATCAGTTGAACAGCGAACAGTATGGGCTACGTGGATGCGTAACATGATGGGTGAGGATTCTGGCTATCAACACAACAAATGTGAATGATGAACAACAACAATGGCAGAGCCCGCAGAGACTTACAAAGGTCGTTTAAGGCATGTGAGAGGTATATAACATTGAATCTTTTCCAACTTCAAAACAATCACAAGATGATTATCGTGAATTGCAGTTTTAATAGTGATATCTATGTGAGCTAGCCGAAAATAGTTACAAGGTTGGAAAATGTAGTATAACATGAATGATGATAAAAAAATGTGCTGACTATGGTAACGAAATTAGAGGTGCCGAAATTTGGTATCAGGAAGAAAATTCGGAATCACTCGAATATGTTATGCAATCTAGTCAAAAGAGTTTAAATAAGAATGTTTATTTTATAAAAATAGGGCCTCATGTTTGGAATTGACAAGAGCATAAGTGGGATTCAAATTTGTTATCAACGAAGGCTTGTGGTTGATTTGGTCATGCTTCTACCAGCGGCAGCGATCGATGCCAACTTGTGTATGCAATAGAATAGGCTGTCACGTACGTTTCACCAAAAATAAGAGTATGATATCCCATTTCGTTACCAAAGTACGCGGCCACCATGTCACTAGTTGAATAATAGTTTTGGGCCACGGATAAAATTTTAAACATAAGTTTTATGTCTTAAAGAAAATCATACCCATTAATAAAGGGTGTAAAGATACACAAGGTGTCTCAGGCCTCAATATGGGCATTATGATCAATAGAGATATGTTGAATATGGGATTCCACATAGAAGAAAGTAATCAGGTCATAAGTACATTGTAACGCCCATAGCATTAGTGGAGGAAAGGATGAAATGTATATGCGACAGTGCAATAGTTACAGTTTAATAAGAACAAAAAGACAAATTGTGATACTCAACAGGGAAAAGGTGTTTTCAAAGCCAAACCAAGAAAAGTGGAAACAAAGAGGCAAATAGAAATGAAATCAGAAGGGGAAATGAAGAGACGAAAATAGAAACTTTGCTGCAACTTTAAAAACAGATCAAAGGGCAGAATACAGGGGGTTGGAAACTTTTCAGAGAAGATTGCAGGAATGAAGGCAAGGCCTTGGCACTGGGTTTTTCTGGATATTTTTCCTTCCACAATGGACTGGTTTGGGAAAACCAAAATTTCTGCTATTGTAAAATGACACATTTTTAATGCAGGAGTTTTCAGAAATTTGCATCTTGTGGGCAAGAAAGAAGGAGATTCTCTTTGCATGCTATGGATTTAATGTCTATTTCTTTTCTCTTTTTCAGATTTCGAGTTTGTAGATGGAGTTAATGCAAGTTTGCTTGGTTGCTTCATGTGAATGCTTGAACCTGAAATTTATTTTAAACCCTAGGAACCAACACTTAGTCTATGGGGATTGTGCTTGTTTTGCAAGTCCAATAGGTTAGGTTGCATGCATGGAAACCTCACATCTTCGGTTTTGTCGAAATAGGATAGCATCATACTGAATGCATTTTATTTTCAGTTTTCTGCATTTCATTTTCATTTTCTGCATTTTATTTTTCCAGAAATTTTAACTTTTTTTTAAATTTTCAGGCATTAAAATAAACATTTAAAAATTTTCAAAATCCAAAAATAATTTCACCATTGCGTAGGTTATACTTCAGACTTCCAATACGCACTTTGAAATTTCATTTTCGGAGTTGTTTAGTATTTTTAAAAATTCATCGAAGTTGTTGTTTTATTACAGATTTTAAAAAATCCGAAAATAGAAAATTTCCATTTTAAGGTCAAATTTCATTTTTTCAGTTTTTTTTTGCACTCATGAGCCTATGATGACATTCCCTTCATGAAAATTCCAATTTCATTGAAGGAGTTATGTTTTATGGCATTTTCACAAATTTCCATTTTGAGCCTAAAATTACCCTCTCTTCATAAAAATTCTAATTTTACGAAAGAGGGGTAATTTGAGTATTACATTGAAGGTCTTTTCTTCAAAGCACTTAATTGTTCATCTTGATGAAAATTTGATTTCATTTAAGAGGGATAAGTTAAAGTGACATTTAAAGCCCTTTATTCAAGGCCATAAATTATTGCCTCTTTGTGAAGATCTATTTCACCAAAGAGGGATGGTTTATCGATCACATTGAAAGCTATCTTCATCTTCATGATAAGAAGCCATATTTGGACTTAATAAAGAAGATAAAATCTACCTTAAAACTCTCAAGATAAAAGGAATTAAGGCACTACATCGTGGTCATATGAGGGCCAACTCACATTTGCTTTATTTTGGTTCAATGAACAATCACTAAAGTTTCATGGTAAAATAAACCAACATTGCCCCTTGTTTACGAGTTACTTGCAATCACTAAGGTGTTCCAAGCATTTAAATTGAATATCTTTATTTGAGATTACTAATACACATATGCAAATGCTAATATAGCGGAGACCTTGGAGAAGTTGTTTGTTTAACTTCTTTGCAAGAGGGGATTTGGAACCCAAATCCTAAGGGAGAGTGTACTTTCACAATTGGGTGAAAATACCACTCAACAGATTGGCGCTAGAAGGAGGGCCTGAATTGGTTTATTTCAGTGTGATTTAAATGCTATAGGGATTTAAATTTTGAATATTTCATGCCCTATTGATTATTATCTTTAGCCCTCTTTTAACAATACAACCTTGTAGTGTTAAAAGGAGGACATGAATTGCTATGCATTGTTCTAACGCTTTTGATTGTTCATACAGGAATAATGTGTTTTGATTTGATTTTGAAAATTTTTGGTCTTGACTAACGAGGTTGTCTCCATGCAATTACTTTCATTTGATTTTAATGGATACATCTCTTGGTTGATGCTAACATGATTATTCATACGTTACATGTTTGATATTTGCTAGTCATTTCATGCTTATTTGTAAGGAATTATTTTGTCTAAAATGTATTTGTTGTCGGTATTATGCTCTTCACTTGCATGTAATGCGATCTTGTGAATCAGAAAGCCTACAACACTAGGAGTATGCTCTTCACTTGCGCATATGCGATCTGGTGAATCAGAAACTAATTTACATTTTTAGAATATTGCTTTGTCATGGTTCCTTCTTTTATTCATGACTAACAAATTGGTTTTGAAGTTATATTTTGAGTTTTACTAATGACGACATACGATATAAGAGCTGAAGTAGCATCTCTAAGAGAAAGAATGGTATCTACGATGGAGGATCATTATAAGGGTTTGTCTATACATGGGATACCCTATCAAATTCCTAAAATGTTATTGGAGTTTCTACGATGTTTTAATCAAGAGGTGCCACTAGGATACTTGCAAAAATTGTATGTCTACAAGAATACATTATGTCAATTCCAAATTTTCTATGAGGAGGTGGCTTGTAAGTTATTTGCATACATTTTGGATGATAGACCATTCTTTTGGTATGGCCAACTACCCATGGAGGTTAGGACTTCTTGGATACAACTAGAAGCAACCTATATTTATCATTTTGGTAATCAGATTGACTTAGAGATGTTGAAAAATCAGTTTACCTCCATACGTAATGAGCCTAATGAATCCTTGAGTCAATTCAATGGAAGATTTCATGAGTTGCACTCCCAAATGTGGGAAAATTTTAACACATCAGAAGAGGAAGCTATTCAAGTATACATGGGAGCCATACACCCCAAACTTGCTACATCTTTAAAGAAAAACTTGGATGACCTGTCTCTAGAGACAATCTATGAGATCTTGGAAAAGGTAGAACAAGTTTTTGAAGAAGAAAAGGCACAACATGTTCACATGAGAGATTGTTCTTTTGGAGTTAGTGATGCCAACCTACACCAACCATCAAATATAGCACCCTCCACTCCAATGATACCTAAGGTAAATGATCAAGGGGATGAATTTGAAGGTCCAAATGTTACAACCACCTTAGATGTAGTCCAAGAGGAGGTGCAAATTGCTAAGCCGACATCCACCAGTGAGGATTATGCAGAGATGATCTCATTCATAGAGATACATGATTATTTAGATGAAGGGGTTCTAAATTCAACAATGTTTGAAATATGTGATAGGACGGAACCTACCATAGAATTGGATGAAGTGGTTGAAAGTGAAATTGGAAGAAAACCAATAAATGAATTTGAAGATATGATAGAGTTTCACCACTTGTTCTTGGAAGATACTATTGATGAGATGTTTGAAATTAACGACCAAGAAATTCTTCACCCTCCAAATTGTGATGAAACGAAATCATGGGTTACCAAGTTGGACTATGATAGCCTTACAAATTTGAATTCAAAAAATGACCCACTTTTGGAAATAATTGAACCATCTAAGGAAGGTGAAGGTGAATTTGATGAGAAACACATTGATGAATTGGAAGATGTTGAAGAAGTAGTTGAACGTCACCACTTGACTTTGGAAGATGATTATTATGATGCTTGGAAGAAGTGGGAAGACTACACTCACTCCAAAACTGCTAATGAAACTTGTGTGCCAATTGATATACAGGACAACATAATCGCCTACTCAAAGGAAGATATTACAACTCCTGTACAATTTGAGGATGTTTTGGAAGAGGGTTTCAAATCTCATCAAATTTTGGAAGATTATAATGATCCTACTACCAAGGACAAAGAAGAAAATGAATTGACAAATGAATCAAAAGATCATGTCACAAATACCATGGAGTTTCATCCCACAAATTTGGAAGATAATTTTTACAATGGTTGGGGAAGATATGAAGATGTGTTATTTCCTCACACCCCTATTGATGAAGCCTCTATTCCAATTTATATGCAGGATGTTGAAACTTCTACTTCATACGAAGATCTCACATTCACAAGATTTGAGAAGGTTACAAAATTCGATCATGTTGAATATAAATTCATTGAAGATTCGGATACAAGTTTGCATGATTATTTTGAGGATTCAAATGAAGAGATACCATGGATAGTGAACAAAGAATTGGAATTAAATGACAAAGTGGTTGATCTATTAGAAGCAACGCAAGTGATTGATCATGAAGATGAGTTACTTGACATACACTTTGACCAAGAATATTTGAGGGTTGAAAAGGATGGGCATGTTTTCAATTGGGTGCCCAATTTTGGTATGTTTGATGAACAAGTAATCAATGAAGAATATGAAGACCATGAGGTAAAAGAGGGAATTGCAAATCCTCACCAAGTTTTGGTAAATGAAAATGTGAAAAAGGTAAAATCTAAACCCTTTGTGTCCAAACATCCAAGATTTAGGTGAAGATTTGTATAATTCAAATGATATTTATGATGAAATGCCATTGAAGGTGAATGAAGAACAAGAATTAATTTCTAACCACACCTTTGATAACATTACTTTAATGAATGAAAAGGAGCTTGATGCACTTAAATTGCTAAATCAAATTCATCAACAATTAATTCTTGAACCTAGGATAAAAACTCCTAATGATCCCCATTTAGTAAATATCCTAGATGCTTGTAAATTGTTGCACAATTTTGATTGGCCTAAGAACATGGAAAATGAATTAGCTTTGAAATTTTTAGAAATAGGCTCTTGCTTACAAAATTTCATTTTGAATAAAGAAAGCCTAGTTCTAAATCATGAATGGAATTATGAAATTTACACCTTAAAGAATAGACAAGAAAGAATTGAAAATCAACCATTGTCTAATCAATTTGGTAATTTGAATCTCACCTATGAGAATACTAATGGAACTAAATCTAATTGGTGGGGTGAGAGAGGAAAGTTGAAGTTGGTTGCATTGTTTGGTCTAGTCTTGTTTTTGTTTGATTCCTTCCACATTTGGCATGTGTATCACATTATATGTCTTTTGGAATGCTCAAATCAGGTTTGGGATCCGGGAAAATGATAATCCAAACTTTGCACCATCTTGTATTATATTGTACATTTGTATATACTTTTGGTTTTTGTGTTTTCGTTTTTGGGATTGCATTTTGGGTTTGGTTTTAAGTTTTGTGTGTTGGTCCTTTGGACACTTTTGGTTTGTCTTGAAAAAAAAAAAAAAAAAGCGAGATGTCAACTTATGTCCTTATGAATGTTGACTAAGACTAAGAGAATATGAAACATCGGAATTGTATTGCAGAAAGCTCCACGAGTATCGCAAACACATTAAAGAATATCGTTTGGAACTTGTGATGCATGAAGTTGTCGGTTTTACAAATTATGGTAAAGTAGGTGGTATACTCCATCCGCATTTCAAAAAGAGCAATGCATTCATCCATATCTCATGTTACATTCCACATTGCATATACATTTCATCTCAGTTGCATCTACATTTCAAATACAATCATTGAAAAGGTGTCGAATCCTCTTAGGGTTATTACATAACATATATTAAAAGGATCCTAAGGTTGGGAACTCATGCCCGAACTATCTTGAACCAAGCACGTTCTACACATATTAAAGAGGATCTTGAGAAAAATGGTCAAAACCATACTTGGAAGAAAAGGTGAGGCGAAAGGAGTATTTCGTGTCTGTCCTATCATGCAACATAATCCTTAAAATAGTGGTTTTTACCACTCCCATAGTGCTTAAAGCCTAAAATCGGAGTAGTAAGGATAGGGTTAAATCCCCATCGAACTTAGGTTGAGGATCCAACTCCCCAAAGCTCTGATTTGACCTTCATGGAGTAGTAAGGATAGGGTCTAATTCTCATCTCGCTTAGGTTGAGAATCCGATTCCCCAAAGCTTCTATTTTGCCCACTCAAGAACTTGAAATTCCAAAGCAAATATTTTTCATTCTACTTTCATTTCATCATTAATATTGGATTGGAAGGATCGTACTACATGTCCCTTGCAAGGATGGGTAGTCATCCCCAAGGTTCAAGAAATCAAAAGTAAAGCCAAATCCTGGATTATGGGGTTAATCTCCATCGGGGCTATAGACGCCCGACTGGCAAGTGGAGTATGCTCATGCGTGGCAACATGTCTTGTCTAAAAGCAAGAAAACTGACTGCTCAAACGGATAGGCTAGCATCATAGTTTCATCCATAACAAGTTAAATCATTTTGTTCAAGATGAGGTAATGAACTCCAGATCAGAGTAGTAAGGATAGGGTTAAATTCCCATCTCGCTTAGGTTGGGAATCCTATTCCCCAAAGCTCTGATTTCACTTACACTTGCACATGGGTTCAAGATGGTAGTGACACATAACCAACTTTGGGATCTAGTAAATTAATTCAATATACACATATTTGGTCCTAAGAGGGTTTGACAGTTTTAATATGTTTGTTCATGGTACTAGAAAGTTTGAGCCTTTGCAAAGCATGGTTGTTATATCTCTAGCATATTTGTCATACATTAAATCCTGCACAAATCATTCATAACCTCGCATATGCATTCAGGTAAAACTGATAATGGAAAGTTGAATGAGTTTCAAACGATAGGGAATGAAGCACACTGCACACACCGAGCTGATGCTTAACGATTCTGATGCTTCATGTATTTCTGATCTATTTGCATTCTTTGGATATTTGCTGACGCTTGTATTTGAGTTTGTGTATTTCAGGTTGGGTTCTCACCGAAATGCTCAGGAGCATTTCCCGCAGAGTCGCCATTTGTTGTGGCTGCTCCACAACGTACCCCAAAATTGGGGACCCACCTTTTTATTTTTGGTATTTGGGTGTTTGCATGTTGGTTTCGAGTGTCTAATGCTCGGTTTGTTTTGAATTTGCATTTATCATTAGTTTTTGTCAATAATATTTTCTTGTCGATGATATTTTATTGTCGACGACTTTTTCTTGTCGATGATATTTTATTGTCGACGACTTTTTCTTGTCGATGATATTTTATTGTCGATGACTTTTTCTTGTCGACAATTTTTTATCGTCAAATTGTTGTTGACGATTTTTAATGTCATTTTGTTGTCGACGATTTTTATCGTCAATGTTGTGTTAGCAATGTTATTGCTAATGTTTTGTTGTTAGCTTTTTTGTGATGGTTGCATTTTATGTTTTCTTCATTTGAGTGTTTCAAGTAAGCTTTTATACATATGAATGTTTAAAATAAAAATGAAGTTCAAGCCCATGACGGACATGTATATGTATAAGAAGTATTTACTCAATAAAAAAAATAATAATAAAAAATAAAAATAAATAATAATAAAAGGGGTTAAAGCATAATGTTTTTAATGTATGTTTTTTTTTTAGTGTTTTGCAGGTTGTTCGACCAAGCATGGTCATGGTTCCCATTGGACATACGGTGATAGCGCAGGCTTAGGCAAGACGATGGATAAGTCCGAACAACGAGGATGATATTATGTGGATGACTTGGTACTTCTGATGGACATGGACACCACGAATCTCTGTAATGTGATGTTGATCGATGGTGAAGACATCTCTCGAAGGAATTTCCAACGGTGAATGGTCAGAAGGTTACCTTCGAAAGGCCACCCAACATGCCCATGACAGAATTAGACATGTGGGCCCATGAGAACAGTGTATGTATGAGGCAACAGTGGGGTCTCGAGATTATGCGAAGGTGCTACTTAACGATGACTTAGACATGTCATCGCGGTAGTGTTGATTAGATATGGTAGTATGAATGGATTTTTCAAATCGTGGGGCTTAGGAAATCACTTCAATGATGAAGCGTAGGGGTCACAAGAAGCAGGTTTCAGATTTGAAACAACATCAGTGGGGATCTGGTACAGTGGAGACAACCCGGATGTGGCATCAACATGGTAGACTTGGTCAATAATGCTAGCTATGTTGCACAGGGATATTAATGTTTAAGTCTAAGGAGAGTTTGAATTTACCCATAACAAAGACACAAACCTGCAACATAGGGGTACCTTTGGCAAACAACCCATAAAAAAGGACATAAGACATGGAGTCAAAGGCAACATATCGATTGAACAGTGAACAATATGGGCTACGTGGATGCGTAACATGACGAGTGTGGATTTTGGCTATCAACACAACAAATGTGAATGATGAACAACAACAATGGCAGAGCCCGCAAAGACTTACAAAGGTCGTTTAAAGCATGTGAGAGGTATATAACATTGAATCTTTTCCAACTTCAAAACAATGACAAGATGATTACCATGAATTGCAGTTTTAATAGTGATATCTATGTGAGCTTGCCGAAAACAGTTACAAGGTTGGAAAATGCAGTATAACATGAATGATGATAAAAAAAATGTGCTGACTATGGTAACGAAATTAGAGGTGCCAAAATTTGGTATCAGGAAGAAAATTCGGCATCACTCGAATATGTTATGCAATCTAGTCAGAAGAGTTTAAATAAGAATGTTTATTTGATAAAAATAGGGCCTCCTGTTTGGAATTGACAAGAGCATAAGTGGGATTCAAATTTATTATCAACGAAGGCTTGTGGTTGATTTGGTCATGCTTCTGCCAGCAGCAGCGGTCAATGCCAACTGGTGCATGCAATGGAACGGGCTGTCGCGTACGTTTCACCAAAAATAAGAGTATGATATCCCATTCCATTACCAAAGTACGCGGCTGCCATGTCACTAGTTGAATAATAGTATTAGGCCATGGATAAAATTTTAAACATAAGCTTTATGTCTTAAAGAAAATCATAGCCATTAATAAAGGGTGTAAAGATACACAAGGTATCTCAGGTCTCAATATGGGCATTATGATCAATAGAGATATGTTGAATATGGGATTCCACGTAGAAGAAAGTAATCAGGTCATAAGTACATTGTAACGCCCATAGCGTTAGTGGAGGAAAGGATGATCTGTATATGCAACAGTGCAATAGTTACAGTTTAATATGAACACAAATACAAATTGTGATACTCAACAGTTACAGTTTAATATGAACACAAATACAAATTGTGATACTCAACAGGGAAAAGATGTTTTCAAAGCCAAACCAAGGAAAGTGGAAACAAAGAGGCAAATAGAAATGAAATCAGAAGGGGAAATGAAGAGACGAAAATAGAAACTTTGCTGCAACTTTAAAAACAGATCAAAGGGCAGAATACAGGGGGTTGGAAACTTTTCAGAGAAGATTGCAGGAATGAATGGAAGGCCTTGGCACTAGGTTTTTTTGGATATTTTTCCTTCCACAATGGACTTGTTTGGGAAAACTAGAAATTCTGCTATTGTAAAATGACACATTTTTAATGCAGGAGTTTTCAGAAATTTGCATTTTGTGGGCAAGAAAGAAGGAGATTATCTTTGCATGTTATGGATTTAATGTCTATTTCTTTTCTCTTTTTCAGATTTCAATTTTGTAGATGAAATTAATGCAAGTTTGTTTGGTCGCTTCATGTGAATGCTTGAACCTGAAATTTATTTTAAACTCTAGGAACCAGCACTTAGTCTATGGGGATTGTGCTTGTTTTGCAAGTCCAATAGGTTAGGTTGCATGCATGGAAACCTCACATATTTGGTTTTGTTAAAATAGGATAGCATCATACTGAATGCATTTTATTTTCAGTTTTTTGCATTTCATTTTCATTTTTTTGCATTTTATTTTTTCAAAAATTTTAACTTTTTTTTTTTAATTTTCAAGCATTAAAATAAACATTTAAAAATTTTGAAAATCCAAAAATAATTTCACCATTGCATAGGTTATACTTCAGACTTCCAATACGCACGTTGAAATTTCACTTTCGGAGTTGTTTAGTATTTTTAAAAATTCATCGAAGTTGCTATTTTGTTACAGATTTTAAAAAATCCGAAAATAGAAAATTTCCATTTTAAGGTCAAATTTCATTTTTTTCAGTTTTTTTTTGCACTCATGAGCCTATGATGACATTCCCTTCATAAAAATTCCAATTTCATTGAAGGAGTTATGTTTTATGGCATTTTCACAAATTTCCATTTTGAGCCTAAAATTACCCTCTCTTCATAAAAATTCTAATTTTACGAAAGAGGGGTAATTTGAGTATTACATTGAAGGTATTTTCCTCAAAGCACTTAATTGTTCATCTTGATGAAATTTTGATTTCATTTAAGAGGGATAAGTTAAAGTGACATTTAAAGCCCTTTATTCAAGGCCATAAATTATTGCCTCTTTGTGAAGATCTAGTTCACCAAAGAAGGATGGTTTATCGATCACATTGAAAGCTATCTTCATCTTCATGATAAGAAGCCATATTTGGACTTAATAAAGAAGATAAAATCTACCTTAAAATCCTCAAGATAAAAGGAATTAAGGCACTACATCATGGTCATATGAGGGCCAACTCACATTTGCTCTATTTTGGTTCAATGAACAATCACTAAAGTTTCATGGTAAAATAAACCAACATTGCCCCTTGTTTACAGTTACTTGCAATCACTAAGGTGTTCCAAGAATTTAAATTGAATATCTTTATTTGAGATTACTAATACACATATGCAAATGCTAATATAGCGGAGACCTTGGAGAAGTTGTTTGTTTAACTTCTTTGCAAGAGGGGATTTGGAACCCAAATCCTAAAGGAGAGTGTACTTTCACAACCGGGTGAAAATACCACTCAAAGGTACTAACTTTACCCACCTCAAAATGGTTGGCTATCCTACTCTAACATTCCTAGGTTCTATCAAACATAGAAAGTGGATTCTCTTCTCTATAACAACATTCAACAACAATCCAATGTCATGGAATGTCATCCCAAAACTGTTTGATCTCTTCATCAGTACTTCATCTATCTTCTTCTCTATATAGGTACCACAATCATACTTGATTTCTTTTGTGATACCTTCTATATACTGAGCCATCCAAATTGGCGTATTTGTAGCTCGTGTATCTCCTGAAAGTCAAGCCATTACAGTATTCATAGTGCATGGTCAATCATTCCATTTCAACTAGATCTACTTAATTCCTCGAGTCTCTGCACATGAGATCTTCACATCAGTTTGGTAAGTGAAGTGATGATTTGATATGTATCAATCATATCAACCAACTTCTTAACTATCTCTATGTCGTATGCTGGAAATCTGAATATCTTCATGAATGCTTCCACCATAATTTCTATTTTCATTGACTTATTACCCATATTGACATAGGTAATTTTGGTTGTAGGATTATATGCCTAAACCATCTACAATAAATAGCTATAAAAGAAGGTATTCTAGTGTGGTGGCACTTACACAATTACAGCTACACCAACCTCCTCAAACTATTTTCTCCAAGGGTGGTTCTTGTTCTTTTCATTACTCCACCACCTCCTACCTGTCTCTCCTCCATGCTATATGAATGATATATTTGTTATATCCACCTGACCTTCCTTAGGTCCTCTACTCATATCCTCATCAAAATTTGGAACATTTACCTAACTCCTCAATTCCCTCCTCAATATCCTTTCTTGTGCCATTTCCTCCTCTCGATGTCTTGTTAGTGTTCTCCTTCGATCAACCCTCCAATACCTCTACCATCTCCATGGTCTATATCCTCCTCTTATCCAAGTATGAGTACCACACCAACCATAGGACTAAAACTATTTCCCTTGGTACTACCACAACCATGAATCTCTCTCGTACAGGGGTCCTGGTGACTGTTCCACCCTATTGACTGAAATTCTTCTTAACCAATATCCAAACTCTTTGTCTAAAATCATTTTCTTGCCATAGCTTTGATTATCTTGCTACTTGAAAATTACCAATTTTGTAATTAGAAGTATCTCAAAAATAATACAATCTATTTTAAATCATACAATCTATTGTAAATCATACAATATACTTTATAACTTGCTCCTATACGATTTCCTTATCAGTAGCCCCTCCAATTGTACATGGTTCAATGCTCGATTGTTTGAACTTAAAACTATTTGATATTCTACAAATCGTACAACTGTAGCCTAAAATCATACAAGGATGTACTAATCCATACAATATCCCTCTCTAGCTTCTTCCCCTCACCGAATATGTACAATTTTGTATGATTTCATACAATTTGCTCAAAATAGCTTAAAATAGCCCAAAAAATGCTTGAAATTGTACAATATGTTTCCTGAGATTGTACACTCCACCACCAAATCATATAGTACATCTTTTCAAACCCTTATCCACCTAAAAATCATATTTTTTACTTTTCTTCTATGATTTCTCTTCGACCCAATTGCCAAAATGTCCCGATCTATCTTTTCAATGCTTTTCGAGAGCAATTTCTCAATTCTTCCACACTTGGCACAATTTATACCCATAAACAAAATTTTGTCTTCTCCCTTCCATTTTTGGCTACTTTTATCAAATTAGGGTTTGTAGCTTCCTTTTCCCTACAATTCTCTGCTTCGACTCCAATTCACCACTTCTTCAAACCCTAATGTACATTTTTCAACAACTTGGTTCATACTTGGATGTCTTCTACTGCAAACCCTCCTTTATTTCTGGCTGAACTCAAACTATTCCTTCAATGGAGTGAAACCCTTACATTTTCTCCTTTTTTCTTCTTCGATTTGATTTCTTCGAATGCAAAAAGTATTCCTGGTGCGAGTTTAAAAATGGATCATAAATTATTTTAGATTACTAATGAGTTTTAATGCCCATGTAGTCACATCCATTCATTTGCATGCTTTTCACCTTGTCCTCCTGAAAACATTTGAATTCCTCTTTGTACGTTTTTAAAAATTGCTAAGGTGAGCCTTGTATTTAAACAATATTCAAATTTGAAATTGCACCATTTTTCATGTTTTTTCATCTTCCTTGCCCTGATGATTGACAACTCATCACTTTTCATGCGATTTTTAACTTTTTCCCATGCTTTTTTGATAACTCATCGTTCCACACATGCAAACATTAAATGCGATGATTGAAAATCATACAACTATACCCAAAATCATACACTGTATGATCCAAATTGTACAACATGCCTTCTTGTACGATTCTACATGTACTTTTCTCAAATTTTCTTGTACAATCTCTTACTTGTGCTTTTTTTAGCTTAAATTTGACTTTGTACGATCTATCACTTAGAGAATTTTTTCTATTTTTCTCTCTCTTTGAAGAGGTCGTCATTTTTTATTTTCAACCTACTTCCTTCTTAATTGCATCTCAAGGGATTTTCACAATTAAGGCATTTTATTTATTTTCTTTTTTTTTCTTTTTTTTTCTTTTTTTTTTTCATTCGTAACCTATTTACACTTATCATCATGGAAATCACACAGTGACATTCAATTGTACGATCTCATTGGATTATTATCTTGGAGGTTCGACTATGACATTCTGAGTAGTTGTGTCACCTGGCGCCACTTACTCTCTAGGTTGATTCATCTCCACTTGTGATGTTACTGAGTTGCCTGGCCTTCCCGTACCATGCATACAATTTGGAATTATACAATTACAAGATAGAGTATCTTCACCTAGTGTCCCTTCCTCTTGTCATGTAGGTGATTGATCTCTTGGTAGTGGTGTCCTTACTATTCTACTATCATTCGAGTGAATCCATATATCTTCTTGGATAAATTCTTACTCCAAAATTGGTGATCAGATCCTTTTATATCCCTAGTTTCTTTCATCTAAAAAATGTACTCTTCCTCTCCTGGCAATGCCTCTACCACGTGAGTGTCTTCCCTACCCTGTTCCTCTTAACATCAATCTTCTTTGTACCAGTGGTGATTCATCCCTTTCTTGGGGTATTCCTTGGCCACATACCACTCTTCAGGGTCCTTGTTGGATTAGGGATGATCACCCCAATGAGTACTACCTTAGAGGATTGGGTAAGATCCCTCACATCCTTGGTATACCTCGTATATTCCTTGTCCATTTCCAACACACTAAGGGTGTATCTCCCAGCCATCTAGGAGTAGGAGATCGGAATATTCCTTGTCCTCTGCCTCATCTAATTATAACATCACCCTATACTTTCTCACTTCATAATAAAATACCTCATCCCATTCTTGGTTGAAGCCTTAGGGGTATTTCTCTATTCCTTCCTCTCATTACTCTATTATCAGGAGTTATCTCTACCAGCTCAATGTTGGCTAGTGGACTTCTAGTTCTTATTGTACTTGGTGATAGTTGTCACAGTGCTCTGATTCTATGATCTACATGTGCCAAGTGACATCTCCATCTTATTTCCTCAAAGAATATTTGTGGAGATGAAGTTGCCAAGACCTCTCTATATGCGTAAAAAAAATCCATCTCAGAACTTGAGTCATTCCTATTCTCCTCTCTGTTATGCCCAAATTGTTGGCAAATTCATTAGTATCTCCAATATTCCTACTTCCTTCCTTTGTATTCTCAGTTGTTGATGGGCTATTATATATTCTTGTAGATCAAGGTTGGTCTGATGCTCCTGAGATCCCCCTAGTTGTCGTTGTGTTGTTGTACATACTGGGGGATCACAATTATCTTAAGGATTTTGGGGGTTCCCTGGGAAATCATACTCATCACTACTTTATGTACTAGGTTCCATTACTTTCCAAGGCATACCTTCATCACTAGAGTCACTCAATTCTAGTCGTGCATTACCTTGTGATTCAGGTGATGTGGTTGCTTCCTCAATGTCTCACCATAATATTTCTACATCTTCATTCATCATTGGTGGATCACTTGGTGGTACTTGTGAACTTGTGCTTGCTCTATAATTTCTTACACTTCTTGGAGTTATCCTCTCATAATCCTTAGGTTCTCCTTCTATCTCCTATAGCCTAGCGATTCTTTGTTCATCCAGTCTTCGTATTGTACTATCCAATTTTTAGATGGTTTATTCTCTAAGCCTTGCATTATGACCTTGCAACGTCTGATATTCTTCTTGTATTTTTTGAGTCGCTATCACATTATTTGTTGTAATAGACCTATCTGATATAATGGAGTAAGTCCAACCAATTATTCATTGATGATCTTTTTCCTATCTACTTCTGTAACTTCCATTTCAAATGTGTCCACTCTATCCTCATATCGTACTATTAATTGTATCCTTCTTCATCCTTCTTCTTGTTGGGGTAGTTCTCTATACTCCACCTAAGGACATAGCCTATTCCTATTTACTTGGGGTGCTTCTTCTTGTCTTCCCTATTTATTGTTAATAGTACTATCTCCTGATGTCCTCTTTCATTTGGAAGAATCCATTCTTCATCTTCCTCTTCTACTCGTTTGGTCCCATATGCAAATCTGACATGCACTCACAATATTATTATTTCTCTAGGTCAAGGTGCCAAATATCATTGTTCTATAGTTAGTCTTGTCTCCTCCCCTTCTATAAATAAATGTGTGAGTCTTGTGTCAGGCTCTTCCTATGATGGACCTTGCTCACCTTGAGTCCTTTGTTGAGATTTTGCTTGTATTCTTCGTTCAATCTCTTCTAAAGAAATTAATAAGCACTATAATTTATAAGGCTTCAACTTTGAGCTATTTATAGTGTTGGGTACCTCCATCCCATTCAATTTTTGCAAATTTACTGCTCCATTATTCATTACTTCTACCACTTTATAGGGACCAGGCCATAAAGTCTTCAGCTTATCGGGCTTGATTTCCCATTTTTCATTAAACTTTAAAACTAAGTCACCTGGACTAAGTTCCAAATTTCTCAAATGTTTGTCATGCCATACCTTCCTTATTTTTTGAACTACCACAATCATCCATTGTGCCATGAATCATATTTCATCTAACTTGATCAGTGTTTTCAGTCGCTCTTCCAAACTTTCTTGATCACCCAAGCGATACTCTACTGTGACTCTCAAAGTTGGTATCAAAAATTCAACTGGCACCACTGCCTCATATCCATACATCAACTAGAAAGGTGTATGCTCTATTATTAGTTTAAAATTTTTTCTATATACCCATAAAATAGATGGTATACTTTCCTCCCAATCAGATCTTTCTATTCCACAACTTTTATACAAAGTAGATGTCAAGACTTTGTTTGTTGCTTATGACTGCCCCTTTGCTCTCAGATAGTATGGACTAGATAATGAGTGCAAAATCCTAGACTTTGTTATCAGTTTTTCGATGATTTCATTGATAAAGTATCCTCCTCAATCACTCATTATCTGTAGTAGAATACCAAATCTTGTGATTACCTACTCGTACAAGAATCTCGCTATACTTTTTGCTGAGTTATCAGGTAATGCTCTTGATTCAACCCATTTTGTCAAGTATTCCATTGCTACTATGATGTATCTACACTTCCTTATCTGATATATATTCAATGGTCCAATGAAGTCTAATCCCCACCTTTAAAATAGTTCTTGAGGTTGTGATGGATGCAATGGCATAAAGTCCCTCTTTACTGGCTTTCCTACCATTTGACAAGTATTGCATGCATTCACATACTCTTTTACATCATGATACAGTGTGGGCCACCATAGTTTAGCTAGTAATATTTTTCTAGTTGTCACATCTGGTCCCATGTGCCCTCCTACTAAGCCTTCCTGAGCTTCTTTCAATACCGCTTTGATTTCTTCTTCCATCACACATATTTGTAGGATACCATTACTTCCCATATTATACAACAATATTCCTATCAACTAGAAGGGTTATGACTTCATGATCACTTTATTTTTATTGGTTTTCATAATTTCCTATGGAAAATCTCCTGTAGAAAGATACTTACAAATCAAATTGTATCATGATGGGACAACATTGATAGTAAATAATTGTGCATCATGGAATTAATCAAGAAATTTTATTCCTACAGGCTCTCCTGATCGTATCTGAGACATCTAGTCTGTGATGACATGCTTCTTACCAGGTCTCACTACTACTTGAAATAAAAACTCTTATAGGGTGATGAGCCACCTACTAACCCATCCTTGTATCACTAGTTTATTTATCAAGTACAAAAGAGCTTGGTTATATATGTATAAATCAAAGGGATTCACAAATAGGTAATGCCTAAAATTCTAGATTGCATATACCATTCCCAAAGCTTCTCTTTTTGTTGTACTGTAATTTCTCTCTGGCCTTGACAATAGATGACTAGAAAATAAAATAGGTTGATCCAGCCTGAACTATCCTTCTTGTACCAAAGCATATCCAATTGTAAAATTTGAAGCATAAATATGGACATGGAATTCCTTATCCTAGTTTGGGAACACCAAATTTGGGCTACTCACAAGCTTAGCCTTCAGTTCTTCAAAGGCTCCTTGGTTCTTCTCTGTCTATTTGAAAGGAATATTCTCCTTCATCAATGAATCTAATATATAGGATACATGTGCATAGTTCCTGATAAACCTTCGATAATATCCCATTGATACCAAGAAGGTTTTAAGTGAACTCACATCGTATGGTTCTTCCATGTTCAATATCACATGGATCTTATCAGGATCTATTTTTAATCCTTCACTGCACACTATGTGTCCTAAAAAATTCCCATATGGTACCATTAGGTAGCATTTTCTAGGATTTAATGATATCTGTGCATTTTTGCACCTGCTCATACATTCATTGAGGCTAGGAAGATGCACCTTGATATTCCCATAAATATACCAATTATCCAAAAATTCTTTGATGTTTGCTATTGCCAATTGATAAAATATATACAATATGATGCATTGAAATATAGTTAGGGCATTACAGATCCCGAATAGCATTTGATTTTATGTGTATATGCCATTATCCATAATAAATGTGGTCTTTAGTTTATCCTCCTTGGCTATAATTATCTTATTGTAACGCAAAAACCCATTCAAAATGAATAGATCTCATGTCCTATGACTTCTTCCAGGATAGAATTTGTGAGGAATAGGAAAGGGGTCCTTAATAGTTACTGCATTTAGACTCCTAAATTCCACACATATTCTAATATTGTCCACTTTCTTCTTCAAAGTGATCACTATAGGTGATATCCATTCACTGGTTATCACCTTGAAGATGATTTCTACCTCCAACATCTTTTCTATCTCTACATTCACTAATGCAATGTACTTTGGGTTTATTCTATATGTTCTCCTCCTTATGGGTTGTGCTCCATGCATTAGTGTAATCTTATGGACAAATAAATCGGGTGGTGCTCCCTTAAGGTCCTTATATGTCCATGCAAATACATCCTTATTGTAGACACCTAAATCACATAAATCGGATAAGACTATCAGTGCATTACTGTAGCACCCTAAAATTGGCGCAGTCAAATTGGAATAATTACATTCACCTTAGTAAATAATTTTAAATTCAAATTTAACCTCCCAAACCGCCCGTTAACCGTCGAGAAACCCGTTTCCCCTTTTTTCGTGCCATTTTTAGAGGTTGTTTTGACCGTTTGACGATATCGTCGCCGATCAGACGATATCGCCCCAGATTTGACGATTTCGTCTGGACTAGGACGTCCAGACGATCTTGTCGCAAAACTGAATTTGCATAGATAGACTCTGTTCCAACGGGTCTCCAATTCGGGCAGAAGCGTGTCTGCGCCATTGGGACCCTTCCCCCGTTGGAGATCTCCCAAATTGGGATGATCTCCAACCTCCCAACAACTCCCCTATGCCTATTTAAACTCTAGGACATTCCCTCCCCAACCCCTGGCTGAATTTTATCTGCAAGTTGAATCCCTCTGCACTAAAACACCTTAATCTTATTTTTGCACTAGTCCTATAGCAGTTTTTATGCAGGTACACCACTGATTTTCAACCGGAGCCAGCACCCATCGCCGTCGACGAACCTGTCAAGATCGGAGGCGATCCTGTCAAATTCGAGACGATTTCGTACTGATGCGAGACGATCTCGACTGCAGTCCACATCGAGGCAATCAGTGCCTGGAGTTTGCTTTTCTTAACTTTGCCTCAGTTATTTTGTTTTACAAATTAGATAATCTATTTAGTTTTTATCCTATTTTGCATCTGGAGTTCACCCATCTAGTCTAGATTGCATGTTAAGCTCATAATCTGCCATTAAAGTACAGCAATTTACTTTAATTTCTATTTTTAAACTTTGTTCAGTATTCAGTTTATTATTTGGCATATTTTGCCTCTGTTTGCACAGTAGGAATTCTTGTATTTTGCATCTGTTCTCTGTTTTGTAGGTCTCTGACGAATTCGTCTGACGAATTCGTCAGATTTCAGACGATTCTGTCAGTCTCAGACGAATCTGTCAGATTCGGACGATTCTGTCAGATTACAGGCGATTACGTCGAATTCCAGACGATCCAGACTGCTTCAAGCATCAGAAACTTCTTCAGACTTCCGGATCAGGTAATCTCCATTGGCCTCCTGCAAATTCTCTATTTTTTGCTTTCTACTCTGTTTGTTGTATTCATTTAAATTGCATTTTCATATAGATTAAGTTAGATTCATTCGGCCAAACCTAGGATGAATGCTTAAGGATAAAACAAACTCATCAAAATATACCCCATCCAAAACCTAGGCGTGGAAACTGCCGCCAAATGTTTCCTGGTGAACCCACCATCCGTCGAAAAATCACCAAAACACACCTCCCTTGAGAGGCGGGACCTTCGTAAAGTCCTCTCGTCCGAGGTACCGCACCATCCTTTTCCCATCCTCCTTCCGGGCGTGGATCCAATAGCCTGAAGGTAGGGATGCGAAAAATTTGGAGCGATACATTTTGGTGAACCCGACGTGAATGCATCATAACCTTTTGAAAACAAAAATAAAAAAATAAAACAAAAAAAAAATTAGAACATCTAAAACTTAGATGCATTTTAAAGCTCTTAAAGTTTGAAATCATGTTTAGATGGTAGCTCCTAAAAAGAGGTTAGCAGTTACTATAAACGTAGAAAACCAATTGGCAGCTATAGAAGTTAATTCTGTCCTTAGTATCCCTGAAACAAGTAGAAATCAATCCTTGTGGGACGAACTTGTCAGGAGACTTAGTCTCATCTCATCTAGGTCCACACAACTTAAACAGATCAAGAGGCTAGTCTTGGATAGAATCCTGGATCCTCATCAATTAGTGTTCTATCATGAACTTCAGAGAGCCTGCCATAGATGGTTAGCCTATAGGAGAGCTTTAGTATCTTCAGAGTTGTTCAGCTTCGAGGAATACCTCGAGAATGCAGACATTGTACACCGATTCTTAGGCCTTGTAGAAGACCAAGAAGTTGTTCTTACAGATAGGGAAATATGGAATAGAGTTCCTCGTGCTGTGTTATATCGAGAGTATTGCCACGAGCTTTACTTCTATCAACCAGCATCTGAGACAGACAATATCACCATAGCCCTTTTCATCAAATTCTTAAAAGAAAACTTTCAATTTGAAGAAGAACATTTCATGACCCCTGAACAACTCGAACCTATTAATGATATTCATAAATTGTTCATAGAATATTAGTTCATTTACTTTCAGCTTTATTATTATTGCGTGCATTTATTGTTTTATTTGCTGTCTTTATTGTATTATTTCAAAAATTAAAGAAAAACTAAAAAAATCAAAAAAAAAAAACATAGCAAAAACTTAAACATTTCATTTCAAATATTGCATTAGGTATATATAAATATATACCTTTTAATTTGTTGCATATATATATATATATATATATATATATATATATAAATATATATATATTTGCTGAAATCAAAACTTAGCACCATGCCTAAACTTAGGAATGGTAAAGAAACTCTAGGAGAAGGAGAAGATTGGTTACAAGATACAACTGAAAACCCAAATGTCCTTCTTGGAGATACAAATCCGGAAGGAGAAACTCTAGGTCAGTCAGACGAAGACTTAGGTGAAGATAAGGAACAAGAAGGAAGTGTTAAAGAGAATGAATCCTCATCCCCTAGAATAGCTCCAAATGGGGGCATCACTTTTGACAACGCAGAACATTTTCAAAAATTTCTCAATCAAAATATCGACATCCTTAATGTAGCAGTCCGTATTGATAGAGGGGAAGTTAGTGACGCTCAAGCAGCTATAGAACGGGCGCTTGATATACACACTAATCCTTTATCTTTTGTTGATCAAGAGAGTGATAAGGGTGGACCATCCAATACGGATATGGTCACTATAGCCCAAGCCATGTCAAAACAACAGGTTACCCAACCTCCTAAGGAACTCGTTACTCAACCTAAAACCACTCCTGCACAAAAGAAAATTCCCTTCACTACTTTGTTCCGCCAAACTATTGAGCAAAATGCTTTAAATAAACAGAAATCTAAAACAAAGCTAAATACAAATTTTCAACAATATGGAACACAACATAATCCAACTTCAAAATTCCTCCATAACATTTTTCCTACTAAAGTTTTACACAATAGTAACATGGCATCTAATCTACATGTTCCTCCATCCTATGCTCATAAAACTCATGTCAATGCCCTACCGAATCAATATGGGGGGCAAACTAGTAATCTGGAAGCTATGGTGAAACAATTGGCTTCACGTATGGACCGAGATAGATCCCTACCGTCCCTCGTACAATTATCGAGAGATTTGTAGCCAACCATTGGATCCCATAGTGGTAGCTCAACCATACCCTAAACATTTTCCCATGCCCGTCCCGCCTATCTATAAAGGAACCGAAGATCCCATAGAACATCTTCGCATGTTTAGGATAGCATGTCACGACATATCGCATGACGACTTGCTATTACTAAAAATGTTCCCCAAAAGTTTAGGTGGAATGGCATTAGAGTGGTACTATCAATTGCCCACTCACTCCTTAAGAAACTTTGAAGAAACAAGTTGAATCATTTGTTCATCAATTTAGTGCCTACATCGAGAGACATGTAACTATTAAAGACCTATACAATTTAAAACAAGATAAAGATGAATGTTTTGCTGATTTCTTGGCTAGATGGAGACAATTGATAGGAAAACTACACTTTGTGCTACCCTATAGGGAAATGCTAGACATTTTCATCAATAATTTACAAGAACAACTCTCTTATGAGCTATCAACAACTACTTTGACTACCTTCGATCAAGCTATAGACTTAGCTCGAAGAGTAGAAGATGCCCTCATTAGGAGAGGCCAACTTAGGAAGAAGGATGATGAGAAAACATCTAGAAATCAATATAAAAACAAACAGGTTGTCGGTGACGGAGTCACTGACAGCAGAAATGTTGCTAATGTCAATGCAACAAAGACAACAGAAAAATTCATATTGAAACCCCCTGACAAGCCTCCTCGAGAATTCACTAGATTAAACCAACCCTTGTCAACCATTTTACCTCAATTGCTTGAAAGAGGTTTAATCCAATTACCAGCTATCCGAGAACCTGACCCAAGTATACCCGGATATAGAGCTGATTTGCACTGTGACTTTCATAGAGGACCTGGACATTCTACCAACGCTTGTAAGAGATTGAAACATAAAATACAAGATTTGATTGACAATAATGAAATGGAAGTGCAAGCCTTCCAACCCAAACAAAACCCTCCTAATAATACTCAAAATACTGTTCCCCAAAATCAAAATCAAAATGCCAATCAAACTTTAGACATATTTCAACACCCTTTACCACGACATGGTAAAGAGGTAGCTAATCAAATTGAACATCATAATGTTCCCCCTCCTACCCGATATGTAGGAACCATTAGCGGACAATTACCTATTCAGGATTCTCAAATATTTGACACAACCTTATCCCTGGTTACAACCAGGCCCTTACATAATTTTCAAACTTCTGATTCTAGTGATATAGAGTCAGATAGTGAAAGTGAAGTAGACACTATTCAATCGAATAGTTCTGAAAATGAATCAGATCCTATTCAACTTGTCACAGATGCTAATGTTCCAAAAGAACCATTTCCCAGAAGAGTCACTACTCGACCTTCTTCTAATGAAGTCCTTCCTTATGAACAAGCCATAAATTCTCAACCAAGACCGTTTCAACGTCGTCACTATAACATTGTAGGTACCATCGGAGTCGTTACTCGACAACAAGCTCAAAATTCTCAACAAGAACCAAACCAGAACGATGGATCAGCTCCATTCGTTCTGAAAAATCCCAATAAAGGAAATCATGCTCCTATTGTTCAACCCAAACCTCCTTATAGCATTAATGAGCAATTGTCTAATACCACGGCTAGAATCTCCCTTCTAGATTTATTAAGATCCTCTCCCACACATAGGGATGAGTTGATGCTTACATTGAGCCAAATGATGGTACCTCAAAACATTCAACCTGAAGCTATGGCCAATACTATCATCACTCGAGAGATTGATTGTATTGACTTTCGGGATAAAGATATCCCACAACACAGTTTACACAAGGATAATCCCTTGTACATTACTGCTCTAATTGGAGATGTAGTTGTCAAACGAGTCCTGATTGATAATGGCTCATCTCTAAACATTTGCACCTTTGACTTCTACCAACGATTTGGTTTTAGAAGTGATGAAATGAAGAAAACTGATATGATTATCAAAGCTTTTAATGACGAAACACAAGAAACGTGTGGAGTCATTACCCTCCCATTGCAAGTTGGCCCTAGAACCCTAGAAACAACCGTGTTTATTGTACATTGCCCAACATCGTACAATATACTTTTGGGTCGCCCTTGGATTAACGCCATGCGAGCAGTCCCGTCAACTTTACACCAATGTGTGAAATTTGAGTTTAAAAATCAGTTGGTCACTATTCATGGTGACCCTAGACCTTTTGATATGTGTGCTTTGGCAGAACCCGTTGGAGTGCAATTTTGCCCTGCTCTGTCATCCACACATTCTAGTTCTTCTTTTTCATCTAAAACTGTGAAACATAAACCCATAACTTCATCTATTCCTCCTCCATTAACTTCATCTTCCTATAAAGACCAACAACCTTCTAAACAAATTTTAGAATCTCAAAAGGATCTCAAATCTACAACTAATCCTTCAACTATTATTCCTATAAATTCAAAACCTTTAGACACATCCATCATACCTTCCACACCTCAAGACATAAGTAATAAACCTTCTACATCTTATGCCCTTTTTGATGAACTTTTACCAGATTTATCTACAACCTTAATATCAGAAAAAATGAATGCTTTCATGCAAGATTCAAACCTTTTAAATAAATTACCGCCCTCTCCTCGTACTTTGGGCCTCCCACAACCTATGGGAAGTACTTACCAAGTCGGGAGTTGTGCCTTCATTTATAAAGGATATGAGCTGGGAAGAATCCCTCGGAATATCAAAACTCATCATGAGGGATACGCTCGCTGTTATTTTACCAATGATTATGTTAAAGCTAAACCCATGATGCTTAAAATGGGATATAAAGGGAAAGGCTTAGGACCTTTCCAAAATGGCATGAAAGAACCTTTCGAGGTAGAACCGTGGCCTGCCTGCTGTGGTGTGGGCTTATTTCCTAGTAAGGGACAACCCTTTCCTTTTGAGGATGATGATCACCTCATATGCTATCAAGATTATTTGGATAGGCATGTTGATTTGCCTCTTAAAAATCAGTCATTTTCATGCAACATGCTATCCATAGCCTACCCTGAAATGATTGTTGACCCCGATGAAGAGTTGGAAGGAGATATCTTCCATGATGTCTCTGTTGAAGAGATGTTGCACAATGGATTCTATTTTGATGGTTCTATACCAACTATAGCCCAGCTTGAGACCACTAATCCTCAGAATGAATTATCTAAATTAACTTTACAAGAATTACAAGAACTGGGTGTTTCACCCGCCCCACCTAACTTTGAAAGAGATCTACACATGGAGGTAGAAAATGTCATTAAAATTAATATTGGAACTGAGGACAATCCTCACATGATCAATATTGGATCAGAACTAAGTCAACAAAAATAGGAACAATACATTGCATTCCTTAAAGAGTATGAAGATGTCTTCGCTTGGACATATGAAGATATGCCATGTCTAGACCCTTACGTCGTCATGCACCATCTAGTGGTCCATCCGGATGCTAAACCGGTTAAACAAAAACTTAGAAAAATGCATCCCAAAGTGGCTCTGCTAGTCAAAGGGGAGTTAGAAAAACTCCTGAATGTTATCTTTATACAAGCTATTGATTATGCTGAATGGATCTCAAATGTAGTTCCAGTCACCAAAAAGGAAGCTACCAAAGTTAGGGTTTGCACAGATTTTAGAGATATTAACGTTGCATGCCCTAAAGATGACTTTCCCCTTCCAAACATGGATCAAATTATCGACTTCACTGTCGGAAGTGGGATGATGTCCTTAATGGACGGATTCTCCGGTTATAATCAGATCAGGATAGCTCCTGAAGACCAGGCTAAAACAGCCTTTATTACCCCCTGGGGTACCTTTTGCTGGAAAGTGATGCCCTTTGGCTTAAAGAACGCCGGTGCAACTTACCAACGGGCTATGACCTACATTTTTCATGATATGATGCATGATATCTTACATGATTATGTAGATGATATTATAGCTCGCTCTCTTATTGAAAATAATCATTTAGATGATTTAAGAAAAGTTTTTAATCGATTACGAGAATATCTCATTCGATTAAATCCAGCAAAATGCATATTCGGAGTTAAATCCGGCAAACTATTAGGGGTTTTAGTTTCTTTACGTGGTATCGAAATTGACCCTCTCAAAATTGCGGCCATCACTGATATGCCCGCACCCACTAATATATCTGAATTACGAAGTTTACAAGGTAAACTTCAAGCTATCCGTCGCTTCATTGATAAGCTGGCGGACAAAACTGGTCCCTTTCTCAAACTTCTTAAGAAGGATGTCCCTTTCAATTGGGACACAGAATGTAGAGAAGCTTTTGAACTTCTCAAACAATACCTCCTTAATCCGTCGGTGCTTTCACCGCCTAAATCTGATCGCCCATTTCTTCTATATATTTCTGCTTCAGATTCTGCCTTAGGAGCTATGTTAGCTCAACTTGATGATGAAAAGCGAGAACGTGCTAATTATTACATTAGCCAAACTTTCGTCAATTATGAAACCCGCTATACAGCGTTAGAGAAGTTATGTCTAGCAGTCGTGTTTGCTACGCAAAAATTATGACATTATATGCTTAGCCAAAAAACGTATGTCATTGCCAAATATGATCCTTTAAGATATCTTATGAGTCGCCCTTATTTATCGGGTCGCACAGCCAAGTGGGTTCTTGCTCTAAGCGAGTTTGATCTCACATTCATAGGACAAAAGTCTGTTAAGGGTCAAATCATAGCAGATCAATTAGCTGCTGCACCCTTAGAGTCTACTCATCCTCTCATCATCGAGTTTCCTGATGAATGCCTTCAATTAGAGGCAGACCATCCTGAACAATGGTCCTTATACTTTGATGGAGCCCGATGTATGAGTGGGGCTGGTGCGGGTATTATTTTAATATCTCCGCAAAAACATCTTATTCCTCTGTCCTTCAAACTGACCTTTGCTTGCACCAACAATACTGCTGAGTATGAAGCTCTAATCCTTGGATTACGAGCTGCTTTAGCACTAAAAATCAAAAACCTCTTAGTTTTTGGGGATTCCCAATTGGTTATAAACCAAATTAATGAAGTTTATCAAACCCGAGATGATAAACTTCGTCCATATAAGGCCTATGTTTTACAATTGATGTCTTTATTTGATCAAATTACTTTGGAAGCCATTCCTCGAACTAGCAACCGTGCAGCTGATGCTATGGCCGCAACTGCATCCCTCTTGCCCTTGGAGTTAGACGACGAATATGCCACTATCATCATTCGTCGACTCCAGGAACCCGCTTCAAATAAGTCATGCTTAGAGCCTTTGGATGTGTTTCTAATCAATGAAACTACTCCTGAACCTTGGTATACAGACATATTTGATTTCCTCCAAAATGGGACGTTCCCTGCTAATTCTAATAGAAACCAGCGTCGGTTATTACGTCGACGAGCAAGTCGATTTGTAATAATTGGCAATACTTTATATAGAAGATCTTTTGAAGGTATCCTATTAAGATGTCTAAATTTTGAAGAATCTAAATCAGCCTTGAGTGAAGCCCACGATGGATCTTGTGGAGGACACTTTAGTGGTAGTATCATTGCTAAAAAGCTCCTTCGGATAGGATACTTTTGGCCTACCATGGAAACGGATGCACACGAGTATGTGCGTCATTGCGACAAGTGTCAAAAACATGCTGACCTTGTCCATGCGCCTGCACAAGAGCTGCAGGCTATTTCGTCTCCTTGGCCCTTTTCTAAATGGGGCTTGGATATTATTGGTAAAATCAATCCTGTGTCTTCTGATGGACACAAGTTCATCATAACCGCCACTGAGTATTTCACGA
The DNA here is from genome assembly GCA_028583015.1 of Wollemia nobilis. Classification (NCBI taxonomy): domain Eukaryota; kingdom Viridiplantae; phylum Streptophyta; class Pinopsida; order Araucariales; family Araucariaceae; genus Wollemia; species Wollemia nobilis. The sequence continues at coordinate 3,460,379 of JAQPPZ010003276.1, forward strand.
AGTGGGTTGAAGCTATGCCTTTAGCTTCTTGCACTGGTTCACAGGTCTCTAAATTCATTTTTAATCAAATCATTTGCAGGTTCGGAATTCCTGCGAATCTCATCTCTGACAATGGAACTCCTTTTAAAAATAAAGATGTTAAAAAATTATGCCAAAAATACAAGATTCAACATCGCTGGTCCACTCCCTATTATCCTCAGGGTAATGGTCAAGCAGAAGCATCTAACAAAACTTTAATCAAAATCCTCAAACGATTGGTCAATAAAACTGGTCGTGACTGGCATATTCAATTATATCCAGCCTTGTGGGCTTATCGAACTAGTGTTCGAACCCCCACGGGCACTTCACCATTTGTTTTGGTATATGGTGCCGAAGCAGTTTTTCCATTTGAATTGGAAGTTCCTTCTTTGGCTCTGCTACTTCAAGATACCGAAGTAGGAGATGAATATCGTGCTGGCAGACTCAGCCATCTGGAACTCTTAGATGAAAAATGCATCAATGCTTTGGAGCATCTCCGTGCATACCAAAACAAGCTTAAAAGAGCATATGCTAAGAAAGTTCGTCACCGATCCTTTGAGATTGGCGACCTTGTTTTAAAAGAGAATAAAAAAAATACAAACGCAACTAAAGAACTTAAAGGTAAGTTTGAGCCCAACTGGCTCGGACCATACATCATTACTGCAAAATTTGAATCAGGAGCATATAAATTATCTACCTTAGATGGTAAAGAACTTAAAGAACCCATGAATATTTTACATCTCAAACGTTATTATGCATAAATTTGGTCATTTCATCCATGTATATATTTGTTCAAAATTACTCTCTTATATTTCTTTCAAATTTATATACAATCCAAAAAACATCAAAACCATTTATAAATCTCCAAAAATCTTCAAAACTATCTATTGCATTTATTTAAAGCACTTGTTAAGTTCTTTTTGCTCAAAAACAAAAATCTAAATAAAAATCTAACAACAGCTATATGCTTGACTCTTTCGAAACCAAAACAATATACAGAAGAAAGAGAGAGTCAACATTCTCCCAACTTCTCAAAAATCATTTATATATATTTTCTTACAATTATTGCAGTTATATGTTTCAACTTATTTTGGATACAATTAGCATTTATTTGGCATCCCTCACTTGCACACTCACAACAATAAATATCTTGATTTTATCTGGCATGATTACTAATCTCTCTTATATCAAAGTCCACAAAATTCAATTAACTAAAGTTTGAGCATAGAGAATTGATCTTGTTATTTACTTAAACCAAGCACATCTTTTCACAATAAAATGATTATATTTGTAATTTCCATGTTTTGCTACATAGTAGAAGTGATTTCTTGAGTGAAAAGTTTCCCCTGCTATCCTATCATGCACATGGTCTAGAATCTTTGAGAATTGGCAAAAGGACAAGCTCACCCCTACCCAGAATAAAAATCCCTTGCTCTACAGCTAATCTGAGCAAGTATCCCTAGCAAAAAAAAAAAAAAATTCGAGAAAAAGAGAAAAGAAAAATGTTCTTTTATCGTTACAGCAATGTTCCAAGCATTATCAAGCAAAAGAAATACAAAAAGCAAAAGATAAAGCAAAAGCAAAAGCAATAAAATCCCTTTCCCTACCCTTTGAAAAGAAAAGAAGGGTTGATGAGCTTGAATCCCTGGAATTCTCAATTATTCGAAAACTGTGAGGTAAGCCCCATAACAGGTGGTTTGTGCCCAACCTGCTTGGCCTTGGGTAACTCCTAGCGTGGCGATATGTCTGTCACATTAGCGACCTTCTTTTGTACAGACCTATGTCTGCTTATGGATTAGCTAGCTCTTGATAATCCAACCTACATAGCAGTCTAATATGGTTATATGCATCTACATCATGGTTAATGAACACTTATTTGGTTTCTTCAAATCACTTGTATCATAGTATCTTGCTCAAACCTGGTAAATGAACAATACAATTGCACACACATTTGTATTTGAGAGATTTTGTCTATCATTCTGATAAATCAAGATTGGAAATGAATTCACATATGCACATGGGATTCCTTATAAATCTAATTTTTGTTTTCAAAATACTTTGAAATATTATTTTTGCAACTTGTTTGGAATAATCAAGTACAATTATTTACCATAAAGACAACTATATAGTAGAAAAATCACAAATTTCTTTCAGAACATATCATATATATCATATCGACTTTCGCGACGATGGTATAGTTCTAAAACCAAAATTGGAATTTTATGCCTAGCGCAAGTCCTCATTTTCATATTTTTTGTTCATCAAAAATCAATCATGCAATAAAACTATCTATTTTCTTTGATTTTCGCGATGATGGTATAAGTCTATACCTACATATTCTATGCCTAGCGCAAACCATTGTAACAATTTTTATTCCCCCATTTATCAAAACTCATAAAAACCATATGACTTCATTTTATTACACAAATTTTGCTTTTCAAAAGAATGCACATTTTCATTATTTCATGTCATTATGTCAACCTCCAATTTTGCAATGACGGTATAATTCCTAAGGAATTATTCAACAATTTTATCACACTTAGGAATTTATGCCTAGCAAAAATCATTTTTTACAAATATTTCATGCATAATATTTTTATGGAAATCTGAAAACAAACCATCATCATCATCATCATTTGCATCATCACAACAAAGTCTTAAGACAGTCTCTTAAGCACTCTTTCACTTTTCACAATATTTCTATAAATGGGATTAGCTTGACGACCGAGTGAGCAGTGACTCCATGAAATGGTCTATAATAGCGACAATGTCCTTTGAAATTATTGTTAAAAGTCCCCTTTTCTTTTATCAAATCATTGCATCACAAACAATCAATTTGTTACCTCAGATTATTTCATCAATATTACAGACATGACATCAAAAGGTATAAATTCTTTTCCAACGACATAATTACAAGCATTATCAAAATCAATCAATCAAAGCATCATCAATATACTCATAACATAAGTCATATGATCAAAAATATATCATCTTATATATATATCTCAAAAATATATATGTACATCATATCAGATAGATTGGTATGCCACAATCGATATCTTGGCATACTCAATCAAGTGTCCTCCGAGCAGTGTCTCGAGAGCCCCTAGAGCTCTCAGCCTCATCTCCTCCCCCGCCCTGCGGAGGACGAGGTGGTCCCATCGCAGTATGTGTGGTACTACGAGTCCTCGTCGTCGATCGGGATGAGCTCCTCGATGACCCTGTCCTGATCGGATCTGCTATGGCAGCCGGCAGCTGTACCCTCTGGCCCTCCGGCACCGCCTGGTAGTATAGAGCCTGATAGAATGCGGTCTGAGAAACCGACCGCAGCAGCTCCTGAGTGCTCACCCCTCCACCCCGTGCCCTGAGACGTGCATTCTCGTCTCGCAGCTGCGACACCTCGGCCTCGGTGTTGTGCGGCCGCATCCTCGTAGTGTCTGCACCTGAGTCTCGCAGATGATCTCTCTCTGCTCCGAGAGTAGCCATCTCGCTACTCTCTCCTATATCCATGCCCTTGCCCTTATCGGGCGATGGTGGCCTCTATGGAGATGGGGGTCTCGCCTCCCTCCTCTCCCTCTCTCTCTACCGTGGCCGCTCCTGTGCTTGTGGCCTCCTCTCGATCTCTCCCGCCGTGACCCTGGGCTGCCTCTATCGCCGCCTGGCACCGCCTCCCTATCCGACGCATGACCGCGTGGATCGGGCCCTGTGCCCTCGTCATCCGAGGAGGGCGGATGCTTGCATACCAGGCATCGTAGCCATCGGCTACTCCTGCGTCGTCCCCATCCACTGGCTGAATGGGGGCATCATCTGAGTCCTGGCTCCAGAATCGCTGCATGTCTGGAGCCCCGCTAACAGTGGTGTTATCCCGGACGGTCCGGGAAAACTCATAATCCCTGAGAGATGGGATCCCCTGTTGTAGACCGAACTATCGCAAAACTCGGTCGTAGCGGTGGAGCTCCACCTCTCCCCTCTCCATCCTCGACCAGCAGACTCGCCTGATGCGAGCCAGCTCCTGTCCATCCTCTGCCCACCCTGGATGCTGCCTCCACGGCCTCCAGGTGATCTGGTCCGGGACAAGGTCATCCAGTAGTCTCCGGGACATCGGCAGGTCGATCCGTCGCTGTGCCCCTCTCCGGAGCCACCAGTAGAAGACTCGGGGCCTCTCCCCGTCTACCCCTATCAGTGGAAGCCCTACCGGCCTCCGCACCGCAATGTGCTCCCAGCACCAAACCTGTAGAAGCGATGTCATAACCAGACATCGCCCGCCCTTGTACACGACCCCGTAAAGGATCCTGTACAGTCGGCATAGTACAAAGCTGCCCCATGAGAACCTGTACCCGTGGTCCCGCATATCACAGATCACATCTACGAGCATCCACGGTACCCTGCACCCGCTCTGGTGGCACAACAGAAGTCCACCAACTACTCCAGCTAGAACCCGTGTCGGTCTAGATGCCCCAGGCATCTGGCGTAGTGCCTCGATGTTCACTCCGCCCTTCTCCAGGGTGAAGCTCGGGTCACCGCACAGCCGTCCCATCGCGTGGCCCTGATTGGCCGTAGGTGTGATCATCCGTCCTTGTATGGGGATTCTCAAAATCCTCCATACGTCCTCTAGTGTGGGAGCCATCTCCCCTGTCGGTAACCGGAAACATGAAGACCCCGGATACCATCTCTCTGCTAGGGCTGTCAGTAGCCCCATGTCTGTAGACACCTGCGGCATCTCTGCCACATGCTGCAAGCCGACCTGTGCCAGCAGATCCCGCTCTGCCTGTGTGAGCGCAGCCAAGTCGTCTCTCAGTCCGTCGTACTTCCACTCTCTACTTTTTAGTAATCCTCTCTGCAAACATAAACAACAAAACAACAAACAATAATTAATCAATAAATTCCAGTAATTAATAATGCAACTTAAAGATCAATTTTTTGCAATTGATGATATCGCCCACTATTGGACGATATCGTCCCAAATTTGAGCATAATCGTCTCCTATTTCGCAGTTCGAAATCGTCTCTAATTTGATGAAATCGTCCCCCTTTCGACGATTTCGCCCTTGGGCGAAATTGAGACGATTTCGTCGAAATCGGGACGATTTCGTCCCGACGACGTCGACGGCCAAAAACGGCCGCGATGCTCCAAATTCACTTAAAAATTCATCTAGAAAGCATGTAAAAGCAACTTAAATCAATCTAAATTGAGTTTAGACCCTTACCCGTAGACCGCGTCGGACCTCTGCAGATCTGTGCACTGTCTCAACCATTTTTTGCTCCAGAGCTCTAAAACAGTAAAATGAACAGTAACAATGAATTAGGGTTTTACCCTATTTTTCTTAATTTTATTCAACAATATTTTTTTTGCTTTTTCGCGTTTTTACCTCAAACGTTCGATTTGGGTAAAAACACGGAGGGGGCACCATAGTAAGCTGTCGTACGATTCGACCAAGAATCGTCGCCTAAAAATGGGAATAATTTTTGCTTTCTCGTAGATCGAGAAGAACTCTTCTTTAACGCATTTTCTTCGGAAAATTCGCTAAAGAGGGGGCAAAATGTAGCACCCTAAAATTGGCGCAGTCAAATTGGAATAATTACATTCACCTTAGTAAATAATTTTAAATTCAAATTTAACCTCCCAAACCGCCCGTTAACCGTCGAGAAACCCGTTTCCCCTTTTTTTGCACCATTTTTAGAGGTTGTTTTGACCGTTTGACGATATCGTCGCCGATCAGACGATATCGCCCCAGATTTGACGATTTCGTCTGGACTAGGACGTCCAGACGATCTTGTCGCAAAACTGAATTTGCATAGATAGACTCTGTTCCAACGGGTCTCCAATTCGGGCAGAAGCGTGTCTACGCCGTTGGGACCCTTCCCCCGTTGGAGATCTCCCAAATTGGGATGATCTCCAACCTCCCAACAACTCCCCTATGCCTATTTAAACTCTAGGACATTCCCTCCCCAACCCCTGGCTGAATTTTATCTGCAAGTTGAATCCCTCTGCACTAAAACACCTTAATCTTATTTTTGCACTAGTCCTATAGCAGTTTTTATGCAGGTACACCACTGATTTTCAACCGGAGCCAGCACCCATCGCCGTCGATGAACCTGTCAAGATCGGAGGCGATCCTGTCAAATTCGAGACGATTTCGTACTGATGCGAGACGATCTCGACTGCAGTCCACATCGAGGCAATCAGTGCCTGGAGTTTGCTTTTCTTAACTTTGCCTCAGTTATTTTGTTTTACAAATTAGATAATCTATTTAGTTTTTATCCTATTTTGCATCCGGAGTTCACCCATCTAGTCTAGATTGCATGTTAAGCTCATAATCTGCCATTAAAGTACAACAATTTACTTTAATTTCTGTTTTTAAACTTTGTTCAGTATTCAGTTTATTATTTGGCATATTTTGCCTCTGTTTGCATAGTAGGAATTCTTGTATTTTGCATCTGTTCTCTGTTTTGCAGGTCTCTGACGAATTCGTCAGATTTCAGACGATTCTGTCAGTCTCAGACGAATCTGTCAGATTCGGACGATTCTGTCAGATTACAGGCGATTACGTCGAATTCCAGACGATCCAGACTGCTTCAAGCATCAGAAACTTCTTCAGACTTCCGGATCAGGTAATCTCCATTGGCCTCCTGCAAATTCTCTATTTTCTGCTTTCTACTATGTTTGTTGTATTCATTTAAATTGCATTTTCATATAGATTAAGTTAGATTCATTCGGCCAAACCTAGGATGAATGCTTAAGGATAAAACGAACTCATCAAAACACATTCCAAAAACCTAGGCGTGGAAACTGCCGCCAAATGTTTCTCGGTGAACCCACCATCCGTCGAAAAATCACCAAAACACACCTCCCTTGAGAGGCGGGACCTTCGTAAAGTCCTCTCGTCCGAGGTACCGCACCATCCTTTTCCCATCCTCCTTTCGGGCGCGGATCCAATAGCCTGAAGGTAGGGATGCAAAAAATTTGGAGCGATACAATTACATATGTCGTCTTATCGACAACATATGGCCTTATCAGGCACCTCTCTAGGCTAGCAAAAGGCTTCCAAAAGCCTCCAAAACCTAGTATGGAGGGTTCCTAGTAGTCTGGGGTAGTTTTGGGGCTCCTACTAGTGACTTTCCCACCTAGGGATGGTCATAGTTGGTGACCATCCCACCCAGGGACGACCATTAGCAATTGCCCCTAGGTGGGATGGCCCCTAATTGGAACTTTGAAAAAGTCAAAGGATGCACTAAATGGCAATAAATACTACCATTAGTGCATCCAATCACCCCAAATTTATTGGGGACCTGCTAATGGATAGTGGGATAGTTGATTTGGAGCACCCAAAGGGGCAACCTTCTCTCAATCACCCCATGATGCGATTAGGACACATGGCAACACTTGCCTTGCATGGCAAGACATGCCCTTTTTTCCTAGATTCCATTTTGGGCTATAAAAGAAGCTTGAAACTCCCAAAAAGAGAGGATAATTAGAGAATTTTAGCAATGAAGTACTGCCCAATTCTATCCTCACCCTTTTACAAACCAAACCCAAACCAAAACACTCCTTTGCCTTGGCCTTGAAACCCTCTTCCTTTAGAAGGCAATTTTAGGGGCAATATGCTCGAATAATTGAAACCAAACCAAAAAAATTGAAGAATTCTTTGGCCCCATATGTCTACAACACCCTTACCAAGTTCTAGACCAATTCCCATAGCCATAGGTGACAAAACTAAGTCAATTTTGTAACCATCCCACCTAGGGATGGTCAACAGTTTTTCCATGGCACACCTAGGGATGGTTGCCAAATAGTTTATAATTTCAAATAAATTCCTCCATAGTCCCCTTAGGAATGTCTATAGGAACCTTTGGTCCAAATTTGAAGCAATTTGGAGGAGTTTTGATGCAGGATTGGTGATCCCCAATGTTACAGGTTTATTTGGCTCACCCAGGAACGGTCATAATTTATGCATAGTTTAGCCTTAGATATTGCTTCTAAATATGCTTATTTGTATTTATATTAATCAATAACATGTTTATTCTTGATTTAGATCAGTTTTCATGCATGTAGATCACCTTTTATTATTGTATAATATGCTCTCCTTTCATGGTTTTATGGGTTTCTTCTATAACGTAGGTGCTACTAACCCCATTTCAATCCCTTGTCTTCAGGAACAAGAATTATAGGCAAGAGGAGGAGCTAAGGAGGCATAATATTGTCAGCCCAACAATATCTCTCGAGTGTGGGAAGCAGGAGTTTCACACCATAGTACTTTACCTTAAAGGCCCCTTTCAAGGGACTAGGTCCCTTGAACATTGTAATGGAGAAATTGTATCAAATTTGTAAAGCCCTCAAGGGGATGCCTTGTAATCCTATTTTGAAGCAATAGATGAATAAATAAAAGGATAAATCCACCCTATTTATCACACATTTGTTTCATTTCATTTATATTACATATTTATGCTATTTCCCTTTGAATGCTTTTATACTTGTTTTCCATTGCAATAGAGGGCCCTTAAGGTGATGTTGTGAAATTTGCTTCTTCAATGGTGATCATGGTATCTAAGATTTTTAAGTCTCCTCCTTGGATGATGTTAATTAAATTTTGGTTTTGTAGGTTGCAGGTAGTGACCGTTCTGATCAGAAATGACCTCTTTGCTGCTCCATGGCACTGGGTGAGATGGCCAGCTACATGGCACTGGGTGGGACGACCCCCAATATGTGATCGTCCCTGATAGGGATGGCCACAAAAATAGAGGGTTTCTAAAAAAATTTGGAGAAACAGTAACTTCTAGGTTTATTTTTACACCCTTATACACTGTTAATTTGCAAATTTACTATTTAAAATGATTAAATTTCATGTTTTCTTGCTTTTTGGATGCATAGAAAAGGTTAGACTATCTCTTCCTAAAATATTGCATTAATTAATTAAGAAAAATAGAAGAAAAATATAGTAGACTTTCTACTTTTTGTCTGGTTTGACTGCTTGCCACTTGCCCAAAAAGGGTTAAGTTCATATAGGTGTTTGATTTCAGTGCTTTCCTTTTATGCTACTGACAAGTCTGAAAGAAAAATGCACCTTCATGCATTTAGTAAATAATCATTGAGTGCTCTTTTGTTTTCTTTCAAATATTTAAAAGGAACACACACACACCATGATCCACTTAAATGTTGGTGAGTTGGACTTCATTCCCAACCACTGATAGAGTTCAATGACGATGGGTTTCATCTCCATCCATTGACTCAAATCCTACGAACCTTGTTCTATTGGCCAATACCGACTCCAAGATCTGTCCTAACCGTGCAAAATAGCATGAATTCCTCTTTGTAGGGGTGTATCACTATGCATGGGGTGCTAGGTGAGGATCGTCAGGACATATGCTCCTTGATCGGGTATGGATTTCATCTCCATAATTTGGTTGGTTCACATGACCAAAATTTCACTCTCGGTTGTTGAGCTGTGAGTATATAGGTGAAAACCACTTAAACTTTGAGAATATAATTCAATGAAATATCAAACACAAGAAAAGTATTTTCTTTACAAAGCAACACATCTTGAAACACATCAAATAGTTTAGGATTCACACTTAAAAAATTTAAAACGAGATAATCACTTCTATGCTTGTGTGTCTCTATTGTTTATTTGTTTCAAATTCATAGAAATTATAAATAAGATAAACACATAGTAGTTAGAGTATATAGCCATGGTATGTACCCATATCCAAGCCCATTTAGGGGTAGAATCTATGGATAATAGAAAAGAGGATATAGAACATCCTCGTGTTGAGCCTAGGGATATGATCATTCCTCCCTGGCAATTAGCTACTCTTCCTAGTTGTAGACCAACTGATGAGTGGATGGCTACTCCTAGAGAGTCAACTATAAGGTCTAGCTTATAGGGGACTCCTTCGTAGGGTACTCCTACAGGTCATAGTACTAGTTTGGTAAAATATCTCCCTAATTCATATGCTACAAACACCTTCTTTCGATAAGAGTCACCGCGCAATGAGGTACCTCCACATAGAGCAATACCACGTGTTCACGTGCCTGCTCGATCCTCTACTCCTGATCATATACAAGAGCAAGATCTCACACCTCGAGTAGGGTTTGAACGATCATCTCAAGATTTCAAGTCACCCTACTCCAAGGTATCAAAATCACAATGAGTATGATACTCATCAAATTAGGCGACCTTATTTCACCTTACCTTACCTTTTTTACGAGGGAAGACCTAAGGAACATCTAGATTATCCTCATGAAAATGTGTCAATGAAAGCACATTGTGCCTTTGTGCTAGTAGTTTTTTAGAAATATTTATTTAGGATAGAAGCTCAAGTCAATGTGATTGCCCTCGATTGAGGGAGCACATAATTAATCTCATAGATCCTCCTGAACAAGATAGACAACAAGGTAATAATGCTAAGGTACTTAGACCTAATACAATGGATCAAATTAATAATTTTGTACAAATATATGCTAACCTCCAGGTCGAGTTTAATTGACTTAGGTTGGATAAACATCACTTAGATCTCTTAGAGCAGTGACAAAAAATAGAGAAATAAAAGCTTGAATGACAAATTCAAGAAACTTTGCATCATGGAGCTGTAACTCCAAGAACGCGTAGACAAGAGGCTCACCCGATGCAACCAAATTTCCAAAAAGATAGATCTCCTAGACATAATCTTGTGTTGCCTCCTAGACCTCGTAGGCCTGAACATAATGCATATGATAGGCTAAACATAGATCACCTTCAACAGGCATTTTTTCCTCCTTGTAGGCCCATACCTAAAACACCTTATGGGGATTACGATGATTTGGAATAGAATGAGGATTATGTAGAAGCACCTTATGGAGGCATGGTTGATGTCAATAAACCACCCCAACCTAGGCTTAATATTCCTTGTCCACCTCTACGAGTTCAAAGCAAGGAAGAGGAGATCAAATACTTAGATGCGTATCAAGCTTTGCTTGCATGCTTAGAAACTATAGAAGGTAAGACAACTAAAAATGGGATTCAAAATCCTACCTTGCATCAACTAAATAACTAACTGTTACATCCATCAATTCCTTCCCTGGTCTATCCTAAGCATTTCAAAATACCTAAATTTAATAGATTCAAGGACAAAGAATATGCTCAAGATCACATCACAAGATTTTAAATTTGTGCTTTGACATACAGGAAAATAACGCATTGCTCCTAAGAAATTTCTTGAGTACCCTCGCTGGTCCAGCCATTGAGTGGTTCAACCAACTTTCAAAGCATAGCATCTACACATTTGAACAATTCATCAATGCATTTTTGGAATGTTTCACCTTCAACACCAAAATGAATATGATATTAATAGACCTCACAGGGATGAAACAAACTAAGGACGAGTCGATTACTGGTTATGGAAATAGGTGGCAAACACTTTTGGCTAAGCTACCCTATTTATTGCCAGTGATTGAATTAACTCGTTTGTTTTCAAAGATTTGTTTGATACCCATATCTTTGACATTAAAATTACAAAAATACCCTACCTTGGAAGAAGCTCTATCATAGGCTAGAAACATAGAGGAAATCAAAATCCAAGAGGGAGAAATAACAAAACCTCGTAAGGAGTGGACAAAGAATCCTAAGAATAGCTCGACACCTACAAAGCTAGCTACGGTAAATCTAGTGACCATAAATTTTCCTGTGCCTACTCAAGTTTTGCCTCCCCAAAAGGTGAACTATTAGGTTCAACCTCCTCCTACGAGTTATAACAATAATGGTACAATGAACTAGGGACAAAAACAACGTTGCCCACAGCAAAAATTTACTCCCATAACTAAATCTATGGATTCTATTTTTGATTGATTATGGGCTGCAAATATGGTTAATTTACCAGATCTTAAACCCAACAATCTGGAAATAGGAAAACCCAAGCCTATGGGATATCGAGAGGATCAATATTGTAAGTTTCATCAACAAGGTGGCCATGATTTACAATCATGCTATGGTTTTAAACACATAGTACAAGACATGATTAAGAGGAATGAGCTTCAAGTGGATGCTCCATTAGCTCCTACCAATCAGCATATGGGTATATACAAATACCCTTTACCAACTCATGAGGTACAAGCAACACCTGCTAAACCAAAGAATGAGGTGAAGCAACAACACCCTATGCAAGGGTATGTTGGGATAGTGATCATTGTGACCAGGAACAAGAAATATCCAAGTCAAGATGCATAGCCTGCAACTTCGAATGATGTTCCAACTATGTCACAAACTACACCACCTATAATACAAGGCCTTCCTTCTAGGCCAGTAGTGATAATTAAGAGCAAGCTTGCACAAATATTGAGGACCACATCAGCACAATTTTCCATCTATAAGTTGATCCAAAAATTACCTCCACATTAGGATGCCTTGATAGACATTCTAAAATCAATAGAGTTACAACCATAGGAGTCCAACTCCTTTATATATTTTGTGGGTCATGTGCAACAGTGCAAGGAACCAGTAATACAATTTTGTGCGCATGAGCTTAAGGAAATAGCTAACGACATGGTAGATCCTCCTTTACACATCATTGCATGTATAAATGAGATACCATACAAGAGAGTGCTCATAGACACTGTTTCCTCAAGTAATATCATAACAACTAAAGCACTAAAGCACCTTAAGTTGCCAGCATCTCATGTTGTGGCATCAACTTACACTCTTTGTACTTTTAATGACATAATATGCTCTAATGTCGATACCATAGTTCTACCCATTTAGGTGGGGCAAAATATTATATCAACATTGTGCCATGTGCTAGAAGGTGAGATAGCCTATAACATTTTTCTAGGTAGACCTTGGATACAAGATATGAAGTGTGCCCCCTCCATAGTGCATCAATGTCTTAAATACACTCATGAAGGGCAAGTTCACGTAGCTTCTATCGATCTAGAGCCCTTTAAATACTACAACATGTTGTAACAAATGCTAGAGTCGATATTACCTTTGACTCACATAGAATTCCAATAAAATACACCTATTTAGAGTCTACCCATTCCACCACCTTCATCTTCATCCATTCCATCATCATCATTTTCACCTTCAAAGAAGGCTTCAATGTCGTCAAACCCTCCATCGAGGAACACGTTGAAGAGGCCTATTGATGAGAGCCCGCCATTAGTTTCCACCATATCCACGAAGGAGGTCCCTTCTATTATTAATGAGGAATTACATCCAGAGGTGACTATTGAATCACCTCAAACCTCCATTCCATCTCATCCATCTTCACCATCCCAGGTCACAGTCCAAATATCTAGTACAAGGATAGGGGAATATCTGGTGAGAAATGTCATGACAGTTCCATCGCTGGAGACAGTGCAAGATATGGGGAGACCTCATCTTCCATAGGTAGAATTGTACCTCTTGGTCTACCTCCTAATCAAACTAATTTCATATATAGAGGTTTATAGTATGTATCTCTACCCATTCCTCAGAAGGAAGATGATGATGAATCCTTTTCTAAGGATGTGAATTATTTGTCAAATCCAGACTATGCACTGTGATACTTAGATCACTACAAATGGCATTGGTTTGGTCTCATTTTATATGAGCAGGGTAACCGTATTCCATGTCAACCCCAATATAAACTTATGTATGATATATTTGGGTTGGGACACAATAAACCGGTACCGTTGGATGTCCTCACTGAAATTCTTGAACACCTATTCCTAAGTCAACAAGCTAAGCTCACCCGTGACCCATATGCTAATATGAATCACGTTCATTCCTTGGGAGATCATTTCCCCATAGAAATTATAGATCAAGGTCTTTCCAGTTATGTCACCCAACCCTATGAAGTCAGGGAGAGCTCACACACCTTGCAATATGACAATGAGGAACAATACCAAGGTCCTCCTCATGAATGGACGAGAGATGACGAAGATGGTTATGGCATCACACCCATTAACTGCCATATCTTAGATGATGAATACGAATATGTGTTACCATTGGATGATGAGGATGAGTATTATCTTCATATGTTATTCCCTGTCCAAGGACCCATCTAACGCAAGTTATTGCCTCATAAAGAGCAGGCTTGTCCTCTTTCGCATAGGCCATCGCCAGTCATTCCACTTCCACCCGAGCCACACCCATGAGTTATGAGACAACATCAGGTCTCTAGACCCACTCGCCCTAGAGCAAGAGATCATGTATCCATCAACATGATTTCCATATATTTAATGACACCATTGGTGAATCCGAATAACCCATCCAAGCTATTGCATCTTGATTTAGAGGCAATTGACTTTGATCGGGGAGATTCTTCTCCATCACCCTTAGAGTATTGGCCTTGTGAGGAAATGTTACAACCATTTAAATTTTCTTCAAGAACTACTCAAGATGTTTTTCAAGCTGAGGTTGACCTTGAATTTCCTATGGAAGAAGCAAATCTACCTGATGACATTCACTTAATTCCCACCCCACATCAGTTGCAGGATGGGTCTCACATGTCAATTAAGCCAAAAATTGATAGGGATATCGGTATAGATCCTGATAATCCCTATACCATTAAATTAGGGGAAGGTCTCTCCCTAAGTGAACAAGATGATTTCACAGCTGCATTGAAAGCAAGGATTAAAGTGTTTGCTTGGTCGTATAAAGGTATGCCAGGTTTTAGCGTATATTATTCATATACGTTATTCCATTATTTAGTTAGTATATTGTTAGGTTGTTAGACCTAACTTAACCTATGTTATTTTGGGTCCTAAGTTGTTTCTTAGACCCGATAACTATGGGTTAATTTAGGGTTGCATTGTATTATTTATTTAGGTTATGTTCAATGCAATATGATTGATTCGCTCCAACATGGTATCAAAGCTATGCTTTGTCGAGCTCTCATAGCTCGACACCCAACTAATATAGCGAGCTAGGTGGGTCCAGATATGACAGACTCTAGGACCTGCTCGGGCATGTTTTTCAAGATCTAAGAGGAGGCTGAGGGATGTGGACACGTTTCTTAAGGTAGGGCTAGACCTGCTCAAGCATGCATCTCGAGGCATCAAAACTAGACCTGACTGGGCAACCAAGGGACTCAATCGCATCTCCCGAAGCCGAAGGACACTCAACAGATGCTGGATCTGGCTGACTTGGACATGGAGCCTGAGGTGGCTAACTTGGGCAAGGAGTTTGAAGTAAACTGCTAACTGGACTAACACGTGGCTCCACCTGGACTGGACTGACGTGGACCTGACTGGACTGACGTGGACACATGGCGAACAGGCCATGTGCCACCTGGATAGATGACATGGTGACACATGGCAGACTGGCCATGCGCCACTCAAACGCGACACATGGCGGATTGGCCATGCATAACTTGATGCAGCAAAAAGCTATGGGACACCCGATTGCCCATAGGAAATCGAAAGAAATAGGGTGAGTCTGCCCTTTTATCCTCGTGAAGCATCGCCTGTAGAGGTGATGTGGGATTAATTCCACGGGATTTTTTTTCTTGTTTCACATCGGGGACAGGAAGAAATGGAAGGAGCTTCCCTTTCCTTCCCGTCAAGCGGCATAGCCCGACTGGTAGGAGCACCAGTCATTGGGCTAACAGCCGCAAGATTGGGGGTTCAAACCCCACTAGAACAAAATGGTATATTGTTTTGCAATTTTTTATTTTATTTTTAAGTCTTTCAATTTTTTTAAATAATTTAATTCTTTTTGTTTTTAAATCAATTTTATTTCTAATTTAATTGGTTTTTAACAAAAAGTTTTTTATTATTTATTAAATTTGTTACTTAAAATATATAAAAAAAATTTTGCACATTCAATCAAAGGCAAAAATGCAAATCAAATTATAGATCAAAGTCTCTGTTCAACAACATTCAGCAAGGTAGAAATTCACCATACATCTTTCTTTTTTAGGCTTCATAAATAGCAACATTTTTTTGTTGTTTGAAGTACTTTTCATAACGGGGGAGATTATTTCTTTGGTGACAAATTTTTGCCTAAGAGGCAAGTTTTGTAAAAGCTATAGAGTTTTTTTTTCTGCTCTTAAGGGGGGACAACTTCAGCAATTGCCTACGAGGCCAAATTTGTAATTTTTTTTACAAACCAGTAAAAAAAATCCTTCTGGAGATATAATTTTTGACATATTTTTGTACAAGGGAGATATAATTTTTGCAAAATCAAGGGGGAAGACTTATAAGGGTGCATTTTCGGTAGTGACCGACACCTTAGTCAAATTATTTTGCAAAATTTTATTGTAAAAGGTGCATTTTCGACAGAGACCGACACCTTAAGAATGGGTAGATCAAAGAAGAAAACTATCCCAAAACAAATTGATGATGTTGCAAAATTAGTTAAAGGCCCATATTTTTCCCCACACCTAGAAGGGATAGATTATTATGAAGATGGCACATTTCGTACACTAAGGAGTGGTGTAAATGCCATAATCAATGATTCTGCGTCTTGTGGAGACATGCAGAAAAATGGTGTTCTAATCCCTATTGGTGCTATAATGGGCATATTCATGTCATTTTATGCTCTTGACAAAGCACAACAGAAAAGGGACATTAGTGAGGAAAGCGAGGTCCTAAAGGTGAATGCTTGTTGTGACACAAGTGACCTTCAGCCCATTGTGGCAAATGCTTGTTGTGACACGAGTGACCTTCAGCCCATTGTGGCACATGCTTGTTGTGATACAGGTGACCTCATACCTTCTATGGTAGATATCAGTTGTAGCACAGGTGATCTCATTTCAGTAGCAGATTTTGCTTGTGACACTAGTGACTTAACAACTGAACCTCCTCAAAAAGAGCTCCATAATCTCATCAATAGCGACAAATGCAATATTGTTAAAAGCATTGATGAAGATGTTAAAATTGGGTGTTTTGAAAAACACACCAAAGGATTTGGTTCCAAAATTATGAAGAAAATGGGATTCAATGGTGAGAGATTAGGTAAACAGGAACAAGGCATTAAATCTCCAATAGTGCTAAATGTCAGGGCAAAGCATGAAGGCCTTGGCTATATTGGACATGCAAGTACCAGTAATTCTATGTTTGTAAAACCTAAATCTCCTACAACTCCTAAAAAGCATTGTTGCAGTCACTGTGGAAATACAGGACATGTTGCAGCTAAGTGTTGGAAATTACATCCTTGTGATTCTTGTGGATGTACGAATCACTCTTCTTCAAGTTGTTGGTACAAATTGAAAATGGCCAACAAGGTTCATATTGATTGTGGATGGACAGATCTCACACAATGGACCATGATGAAAGAAATGTTGTATGGCTTCTATCGAAAAGGTAAAACCTATGGTAGACCCCAAGGCAAATCCAATGACAGACCGAGTGGCAGTCCCAGAGATAATGACCCAAAGATAGACCTAAAGACAGACCCAAAGATAAAGTTCCAGAGGCAGATCTACAGGCAGATCCAAAGGCAATGATCTAGAGGCAGTTTCACAGGCAGATCCCGAGATAGACCCAGAGGTACAATTCTAGAGGTATGCTTAGAGCCAGAGCTAGAGCCATGAGCCAAAGCCAGAGCCAAAGATAAATCATGAGCCACCATTCTTTCATTTCTCTTCTTCTTCTTCACTATATTGGGGCAATTATATACTTTACCCAAATATGTTGTATGGGGGGATAATAGCATAGCTAGTAGTTATTCAATTACACAAATAATGTAATAAGGGGGGATGTTAGCGTATATTATTAATATACGTTATTCCATTATTTAGTTAGTATATTGTTAGTTTGTTAGACCTAACTTAACCTACGTTATTTTGGGTCCTAAGTTGTTTCTTAGACCCGATAACTATGGGTTAATTTAGGGTTGCATTGTATTATTTATTCAGGTTAATTTAGGGTCGCTCCAACACCAAGACTAGACCTAAATATAGTCATGAATAATCTTACATTAGATTCCAAGATCAAACCTGTTAAGAAAAAGTTACAAAAAATGCACCCAATAGTAGCCTTAATGGTGAAAGATGAATTACAAAAGTTGTTGGATGTTGATATCATCATCTCAGTAGATTATCCTCCATGGGTTTCAAACATGGTTCCCATAAAAAATCCTGATGGGAGGATTCACATTTGCATCGACTTTCGAGATCTTAACAAAGAGATTCCTAAGTATGAATTTCCCTTACCTAACATCGACGCATTGGTAGACGTAATAGTAGAACATGAAATCCTATCTCTAATGGATGGATTTTTGTATATAATCATATTTGTATTAATCTAGAAGACCAAATCAAAACGGTGTTCACAACGCCTTGGGGGACATTTTGTTACAAGGTCATGCCTTTTGGCCTTAAGAATGCTGGTGCTACCTATCAACGACCCATGACATATATCTTCCATGACTACATGCACAAGATTTTGGAAGATTACATGGATGATTTATTGGCAAATTATTTATTATACCATAAACATCTCTATGTATTGTGTAATATCCTAGATCACCTCATAGAGCACAATGTTAGACTTAATCCCAAAAAGTGTGTCTTCGATGTCACATCTAGTAAAATTTTGGGATTCATAGTCTCCAAGCGAGGCATAGAGGTAGATCCAAACAAGGTCAAGGTAATATTAGAAATGCCTTCCCCCATAATCATTAAGCAACTACGCAGTTTGCAAGGAAAGGTCGCATCCATAAAATGCTTTATAACACAATTATCGGATAAGTGTCGACCCATAAATAAGTTGCTACACAAGGGGGTCTCATTTCATTGGGACAAAGAATGTCAAAATGTATTTGATGAAATTAAATAATACCTAGCTTTGCCACCTGTATTGGCTCCACCACGACTAGGAGTGTCGTTCTATTTATACATATCAGCTACTACGTTGGCTTTGGGCACCATGTTGTCCCAAAAGAATGAATTCCACAAAGAGCAGGCTACTTATTACATTAGCCACACACTGGTAAGCTATGAAACTAGATATGCATAAATTGAGAAGCTATGTTTAGTAGTGGTCTTTGCCACAAAAAAGCTATGCCATTATATGCTTAATCATACCATGTATGTTGTATCTAAAGAAAATCCATTGCGCTACATGATGAGTTGAACATATCATAATAGTCACACGATGAAATGGATAATGTTGTTGACAAAATTTTACCTAGAGTTCATTGAACAAAAATATATCAAAGGATAGGTCATAGCCGATCAACTAGCAGAGGCTCATCTCCAAGATGATCATCCTCTAAATATAGAACTTCCTAATGATGGAGTATTTCATATCTTAGAATCACCTGATTCTGCTGAGCCTGGTTCTAAATGTGAGCAAGGTGGTGGTGCAGGCATTGTGTTTTTCACACCGCAAGGGGCTCCCATATCTCTTTCATTTAAACTTGATTTTCCTTGTACTAAAAAAAATTCTGAGTATGAATATCTCATCGTAGGACTTCAAATGGTAATCGCCATGAAAATAACAAAGTTGAACATTTTTGACAATTCCTTGCTCATAGTAGATCATGTTAAAGGGATATTCTAGTGTAGGTGCACTGTCTTGCAAGCCTACAAATCCCTAGTGGATAAAATCCTGGTCAAATTTGAATGATATGATATAGAGGCACTCCCTCACTCATCTAATAATTTTGCAGATACAATGGCTTCCTTAGGATTGCTAATATCGCATGACCCTTCAGATGATATCACAACTATCCAAGTAAAAATGCTAGTGCAATATGTGACTGAGCGTGAAGAGACTAATTCTATACCAGTTGTTCACATGATTCATATTGAGCCTTCCCATGAAAGGTTCTCTTAACTACACCAATATTTGAATAATGCTAACTCGAGGGCTTTGTTCCCTCATACTCCTTTTGATACTAGCACAACGCTATATCTCCAAGTTCACTCTTAATCAAAATTTACATGAGACAAACATCAAAAGGATAGCATAATTCATAATATTGAGGCTTCTTCAAAGCAATATTGGGCCATCCATATTAAATATTATCTTAAACTGGGTAATATTCCACCTGGATTGTCGCATGCCACAAAGCGAGCATTAAAAAAAAAGGTGGCAAAATATGTCTTATTATGAGACATAATGTATTGTCAGAGTTATGAAGGTATCCTCATTTATTGCTTAGACTCACAAGAGTCAGCTTGGACCATCACCCAAGCATACAATGGTACATGTGGTGGCCACTTAAGCGGTATGGCCATCACTAAGTGCATTATTCACATGGGCTATTATTGGCCAACTTTAGAGCAAGATTGATGCACTTATGTTAAAAAGTGTGTGAAGTTTTAAAATCATGTAAATTTAACACACGTACCTTCACAAGTCTTACAATTGATTCAATCGGTCTGGCCATTTGCACAATGGGGGTTTGATTTAATTGGAAAAATCTCACTTGTCTCATCGAGACGTCACACTTTTACCATAATGGCAACTGAGTACTTCACAAAATGGGTGGAAGCAATTCCCCTTACCACAACAATTGGACCTCACATTGTAGAGTTCATGCTACATAATATCATATGTCATTTTGGTAGTCCATCCAAAATAATACCGGATAATGGAACACCTTTAAAAATAAGGATGTGCGTGCGTTAACAACAAATTATAACATAAAGCATAGCTTTTCCATGCCCTATTATCTGTAAACCAACAGGCAAGCAGAGGCATCAAATAAGACAGTAGTAGCCATATTGAAGAAAATTGTAAAATAAAATCATAAAGATTGGCATAATCAATTACCTCTTGCCCTTTGGGCTTATCGCACTAGCATTCGGACACCCACTGGGGCAACTCTGTTTTCACTAGTGTATGGTGTTGAATCCATCATGCCTCTAGAGTTAGATATTTTGTCGTTATGCATTTCCATGTAGGAATTCATCGACGATGATATAGATAGACAAGCTCATTTAGATCAGTTAACGTTGCTTGATGAACGACGTGTAAATTCCCTCGAGCATCTGCATGTTTATAAGGAATGTCTTAAGAGAGATAAAAAATTGAAAGTAAATCAAAGAGACTTTCAAGTAGGTAATTTAGTTCTAAAATAGATCCAACAAAACTCAAATTTACCCTCCAATTTGTGAGATAAATTTATAGCAAACTGGTTAGGTCCATTCATCATCACAAGCCAGATTGGACCTAGAAATTGTCGCTTAGCATCCATCGAAGGAAGTGAAGAGCTTGAACCCATGAATATAAGTCATTTGCAACCATTTCATGCTTAGAGCACCAACAAAACACCCCTAGGTAGTCGTAGACACTTTCTAAGTGTCACTGACCGTCTAGGTCACCCAAAATGCTCCTAGCGGTCTTTGACCATCTAGGTCAAATAAAAATGCTCCTAGACTATCTACGATCATCTAGGTCAACCTTAAAAGCTCCAAAGGCATCTATAAGCCCTTTGGTCACAATGAAATGCTCCTAGGTAGTCGTAGACACTTTCTAAGTGTCGTTGACCGTTTAGGTCACCCTAAAGGCTCCTAGCAATCTTTGACCGTCTAGGTCAAATAAAAATGCTCCTAGACTATCTACAATCATCTAGGTAAATCCTAAATGCTCCAAAGGCATATATAAGCCCTTTGGTCATAATCAAATGCCCCTAGGTAGTCGTAGACACTTTCTAAGTGTCACTGACTGTCTAGATCACCCAAAAATCTCCTAACAATGTTTGACCATCTAGGTCAAATAAAAAATCCCCTATACTATCTACGATCATTTAGGTCAACCCTTAAAAGCTCCAAAGGCATCTATAAGCCCTTTGGTCAAAATAAAATGCTCCTAGGTAGTATATGGCATTTCCTAAATATCGTTGACCATCTAGGTCACCTAAAATGCCCCTAGGTGGTCTATGACCATTTAGGTCAAAATAAAATGTTCCTAGACTATCTATGATCATATAGGTCAATCCAAAAAGCCCCAAAGGCATCTATAATCCCTTTGGTCCCCATAAAATTCCCCTAGGTGATCTATGATCATCTAGGTCAAAAGAAAATGTTCCTAGACTATCTACGATCATCTAGGTCAATCCAAAAGCCCCAAAGGTATCTATAAGCCCTTTGGTCATCCCAAAAGCCCCAATGGCATTCCTTAAGCCCATTGGTCAACTTGTATATACATATATATCAAAAATACAAAAATATTATCAAAATCATCAAAATACAAAAATATTTGCTTCATTGCACTTCATATAACTTGCATTAGGTATTCTCATCATTGCATTATGCATTGATCCAAATTGATCATACATGTCTAGAACTAGGTCTGTACACTAGGTATTTGTTAAAATCATGGTTATTACAAGTCAATATTACCACTTGTTAATATTACATATACCATTTACATTTACATTCCATATTATATGTCTTTTTTTCATCAGTTAGTCATTGTTATTAACACATAGTTAAGTTTTCAGTCACTCAGCCATATCTAGTTATCTTTTCAGATTTTGTAGAAAGCTAGCATGATTTTTAGAAGGTAGAATCCTACTTAGATAATGCTTGGTATACATCAAAATCCCAACACATTTTTCACATTAAAAATCCAAGTCTAGCGCAAGGAAAGATGAAAACTGTAAAGTAGTCTAGGTTACTTTCAAGCGAAAAGGTTATCTTACTCATCCCCCTATGCGAATGGTTCAAAGATGTTAATAATTAACTATAAGAAAAATAAGACAACACCTTACAAGTAAAATAATGAAAACAAGCAATTGCAAAATTAAAGTATTTTGTATTGAATTTTATTGGAGCCTTAGTCTCTTTTTTACAAGTGATTTGCCCCAAGTGCATAGGGGTATGATTACAATAAGTGAATGCTTGCTTTCACATGATAGAATGAGCACAAAGAGGAGAAAAACCCCTTTGGCTAATCAAATTATTGGTGGTGTCTTTGGTATTCTTTCGGTCCAATCCAATTGGTGAGTGGGCTTGAGTATCTAATGATGGGCCACTCCTAGCTTCAATAGCTCTTCAAATTGTAAGCCCAATATTATAGTGGACTTAGATTTAAAGTGAGTCAAGATAAATTTGTTGAGCAAGGTGCAACAACAGTATTGTCATTGTTGTCAACATAGTCAGATAGATCTGTTGATGCAGTGGACAGGAAGTTCAAAAGCTAGTCAGATGCAGAAGACAGGAGTTCAAAGGTTACACAGAGTATGTACAGTGATTTTCCAAGAAGACCGAAGTGGACAAGTATGCACTTGCAAAAGATCAAAGAAAAAGACAAGTAAGAAAAGTGTCGCGATATCGCGACATATTCAGTAGGCAAGAAAAACTGTCGTGATTTCGCGACATGTTGGAAGAGAGAGAAAAAGAAAGAAAAACTGTCATAATTTCGCGACATGTTGGAGGAGAGAGAAGAAGAAAGAAAAACAATCGCGATATCGCGACATGTTGAGAAGAAAGAAAAACTATCACGATTTCATGACATGTTGGAAGAGAGAGAAGAAGAAAGAAAAATTGTCGCGATATCGCGACATGTTGAGAAGAAAGAAAAACTGTCACGATTTCGCGACATGTTCGAAGAGAAAGTGCAAGCAAGAAAAACTGTCACGATTTCA
Organism: Wollemia nobilis; assembly: GCA_028583015.1. Taxonomy (NCBI): domain Eukaryota; kingdom Viridiplantae; phylum Streptophyta; class Pinopsida; order Araucariales; family Araucariaceae; genus Wollemia; species Wollemia nobilis. The sequence goes on from JAQPPZ010003276.1 coordinate 3,483,891, forward strand.
TGACATGTTGGAAGAGAAAAAGGCAAGACGAAAAAGTGTCATGATTTCGCGACATATTGCAAGGAAGGTTGTACGGACGAAAAAGTGTCACGATTTCATGACATATTGCAAGAGAGATTGTACGGACGAAAAAGTGTCACGATTTCGTGACATATTGCAGGAGAGAGAGTCCGAAAGAAAAAGTGTCACGATATCGCGACATGTCAGGTTTTCGCGACCCAAAGGCAAGAAAAAGTGCTAAGGAGAAAAAGTGTCACGATATCGTGACATGTCGGGTTTTCACGACCCGAAGGCAAGAAAAAGTGCTAAGGAGAAAAAGTGTCACGATATCGCGACATGTCGGGTTTTCATGACCCGAAGGCAAGAGAAAGCGCTAAGGAGAAAAAGTGTCACGATATCGTGACATGTCGCATTTTCGTGACTCGAAAGCGCAGGAAGGAAGAGAAAGAAAAAGTGTCGCGATTTCGTGACATGTTGTATTTTCATGGGCCAAAGCAAAGAGAAAGAGGAGAGAGAAAATAGTGTCGCGATATCGCGACATGTTGTATTTTTGTGGGCCAAAGCAAAGAGAAAGAGGAGAGAGAAAATAGTGTCACGATATCGCGACATGTATTTTCGTGGGCCAAAGCAAAGAGAAAGAGGAGAGAGAAAATAGTGTCGCGATATCGTGACATGTATTTTCGTTGGTCAAAGCTAAGAGAAAGCGTACAGAGGAAAAAGTGTCGCGATATCGTGACATGTTGTATTCTCATGGGCCAAAGCTAAGAGTAAGCGTACGGAGGCGAAAGTGTCACGATATCGTGACATGTTGTGTTTTCATGGCAACAACAACAGAAGAGTTACAGGGGCAGTTGAAGCCAACGAAGACCGATGTAAGCCGACGAAGATTAGGGTTTGTAGCCGATGAAGTCTAGGGTTTGTAGCCGACTAAGAGTAGGGTTTATAGCTGACTAAGATTAAGGTTTTTCTTCATGAAAATATTGTTATAAAAGGAGGGCTGTTTGGAGAATTGAGGGTGTTGAACACATCGTCGAATGCGTGTTGAAGTGTGAGTGTCAAAGGGCATGAAGTTCGGTCATAGAGCGTAGAGTGCAAGTCGTATCGAATCATGCTAAGTGCAAAATTTGTAAAGGAAGCAGAGTGCACAAAAGGGAGAAGATGATCGTTCGATTGTGATGCAGCAGATTGTGTGAAGTAATTTTGCAGAGAGAGCAGAGTGCGTAGAGATCGCTAAGGTGAAGTAGACTTGTCGGGATCTTGTAAAAGTGGAGGTATCTTTCTGTTAATCTTCTAGATTCATAATTCAAGTCCAGGTTGGAGCTTGGCATCAGGGGTTGGTGCTCCTTCCGAGAGGTGCCTGGTAAATCGGGGGTTGGTGCTCCTTTCTGTTGGTACAGATAAATAAGGGGTTGGTGCTCCTTCCAGTGGGTGCTGGTAAAGTGATTGTAAAGTTGTTGCTTTGCAAAGGCTAGATTTGGATGGTAGTCCAAGCAGTCATTCTTGAGGAGTAGCCACATTGGTGAACCTCATTAAATCTTGTGTTGTGTGATGCTCTTTTGTTATTCTTGTTGTATCTTGTTATAAGTTTTAATTGCTTATGTTTTAAGAGCTGTGAATTCAAGATTAAAAGAGCTACACTGATTCACCCCCCCTCTCAGTGTCATTGTAAGACTAACAATTGGTATCAGAGCCAAGTTCCTATACAAGCTTAACCGGCTAGGGTGATCTTGGAAGTAACACAATGGTAGGTGGTGAAGGTTTCTCATCAAACAAAGCACCATTGTTTGATGGATCTAATTACGCATTCTAGAGAATCAGGATGCAAACATATCTCTTGTGCTTTGGGTTACGACATCTGGGATTCAGTAGTTAGTGGATACACAATTCCCATCACTCCTCCAAAAGAGGCTGATGAAAAGAAACTATTTGAAAACAACTCAAAAGCAAAAAATGCTCTCATGTGCGGATTAGCAGACAGTGAACTAGTGAAGATCATGAACTATAAAATGGCAAAAGAGATATGGGACAAACTAAGGAGCATTCATGAAGGAGATGATAAGATCAAGGAGGCCAAGTTACAGACACATCGAGCTCAGTTCGAAGCTTTGAAAATGAACGATGATGAAAACATTAAGGCATATATGCTGAGAGTCAATGGAATCATTAATGCGATCAGAGGACTCGGCGAGGATATTGGAGACTCTGTCATCATGAAAAAGGTACTCAGATCTCTTCCTCAAAGGTTTGATTCCAAAGTCTCAGCAATAGAAGAAGCTAAAGATCTAAATTATTTCAGTATAGATGAGATGTATGGTTCTTTAACTGCATATGAAATGAGGATAGGAAGAACTAAACCCACAGATAGAGAAGCAACTTTTAAAGCTCTTAAAAATAAAAACACTAAACAAGAGTTCGAGGAAGAAGGGACTTCAGATGAAATGGAAGCAAACTTTGTTAGAAAGCAAAAAAGGGGAAAAAGAAAATACAGAGGAAAGCTACCATTTAAATGTTTCAACTGTGGAGGCATCGGGCATTTTGTGACTAAATGTCCACTTAAAGAGCAGAACAAAAATGATGAAGGATCGCACCATGAAAGAAGTGACTGGAAGAAAATGAACTTCAGAAAAGGCAACTTCAAGAAGAGAAGTTTCATCTCCAAGAATGTTAGTTCATCAGAAGACAACTCCGAAGAAGAGTCTGAAGAGGAAAAAGGTGAAGCTCTTTTCATGGCATTTGAAGAAGCAAAATCAGAAAAGGAAGAAGGAGTGATCTCTGAAGTATGTGGTGAAAACCCTGAGGCTGAAGTAGATCTAGAAGGTGAGTTGATCTCTGCACTTGAAGAGTGGGAGATAGAAAAGAAAAAGAATAAAAAACTTTCAAAAAATCTTGCGGATGCAAATGAAATCATAACCAGTTTGAAAGTATAGATAGAAGAATCCAAGAAAATCTTCGAAGATCTCGAAGTACAAATAACCATGAGAATAGACTATTGCAGCAAGCTAGAAGAAGAGACTGTTGGTTTGAGAATGCAGCTAGAAGAGATGAACAAGAAAATTAGTTGTTATCACAAACGTGAAGAAAGTTCTATGAAGCTGGATAAGATCATAAATGACCAAAGACCTGCAGGCATCAAGTTTGGTCTGGGTTTCATCGAAGGAGAATCATCAAGTGGATCAAAGGGCAGAAATGTAGAATCCACAAAGAATGAAGATAAGAAATAGGTTGATCAAGGCAAAATGCCTCATGCAAAAGAAAGCAATAATGCCAGGCTCGAAAGGAGAACTGACAATGATGGATTCACCAATGTCACACATCAAAGAAGAAGAAGACCTATGGCTCCTATGGCAACATGGCAAAGACCATCTCCCAGGTTCAATTATCCCTTCTCTGGTTTCTATTTTAAATGCAATGGCTATGGACATAAAATCTCGATCTGCAAATACAATGTTAGACCAAGGAATTTCACCGAGTAGAAATGCTTTTTCTCCTCTGATGAATTATACAGTAGAATGTTATAACTGTCACAATTTTGGGCACATTGCAAGAAACTGTAGAAGCACATTCTCTTCAAATCAGTTTTAGGGAAGAAAAATTCAACCAAACTGGATGAGACAAAATAGAAAACTTCCTGTAAAACATGCACAAGCTGCTGATAAGGGAAAGGCAAAACAAGAACCCAAAACCACTATCAAGACGGAGTGGAAAGAAAAGGAACAACTTAAGGAAGAAAAGGAATCCTTAATTGTACAAACAACATTTAAAGCACAGAATAAATATGTGCCATGGATACTTGATAGTGGATGCTCCAGTCATATGACAGGTAACAAACAAAAATTTGAGAAGTTGCAGAAATATGAAGGTGGGTCAGTAAAGTTTGGAAACAATGATGGAGCTAAGATAGTTGGCAAAGGATCAGTCAAAATTATTAATGGAAAAATTAAGTCAGAAGAAGTCTTGTTTGTGGATGGTTTGAAACATAACCTGTTGAGCGTAAGCCAGATTTGTGATAAAGGTCATGAGGTAGTTTTTAAGAAGCAAGGTTGTGAAGTCAAAAAGACAAACAATGGAAAATTGATAGCAACTGGATCAAGAACATCTGGAAACCTGTACATGCTCTTAGAGACTTCAGAAGGAGCTTGTTTTATTGGACAGGAAGAAGAAAATTGGTTGTGGCACAAGAGACTCGGTCATATCAGTTTTGATAACCTAGTAAAAATCACCTCAAAAGGAGCAGTGAGAGATATTCCCACCATCAGCAAACCTGCAAACAACATTTGTGCTTCATGCCAAAAGGGGAAACAAACTAGAGTCTCTTTCAAAACAAAAGAATACTACACAAGCAAACCTTTGGAACTAATACACACTGATTTATGTGGACCCATGAGAACACAAAGCATAAATGGTGACAAATATTTTATGTTGTGCATTGATGACTATTCCGAATGACATGGATATTTTTCTTGAAGCATAAATCAGAAGCTTTTGATATGTTCAAGATTTTCAAAAACCAGGTTGAGAATGAAACAGGAAAGAGGATCAAATGTTTAAGATCGGACGAGAGGAGGAGAATTCATCTCAGAGGAGTTTGCAGAATACTGTGAAAAATACGATATTAGGAGACAGTTCTCAGCAGCCAGGACACCTCAGCAAAATGGAGTGGTGGAAAGAAAGAACAGGACAGTGCAGGAAATGGCACGGACTATGTTGGCTGAAAGCAGAGTAGCAGACAGATTTTGGAAAGAAGCAATCCATACTGCGGTGTATATCCAAAATAGGTACATGCTGAGAACACATGAAAGCAAAACTCCTTATGAATTATGGTTTGGCAAAAGGGCAACAACAAAATACCTCAAAGTTTTTGGCAGCAAGTGCTATATCAAAAGAACTGAAGATAATCTTGGTAAGTTTGAAGATAGAGCAGATGAAGGTATTTTTGTTGGTTATTCGTCTAGAAGCAAAGCTTACAAATGCTACAACAAAAGGCTAAAGAAAATTGTGGACAGTGCTGATGTTAAGTTTGATGAAGGTAAAGAATGAGTAATTAGCTATGAAACGAACTACCCAATCTATGAAGAGGTCATTGAAGGAGATGAGGAAAACGAAATTGAAAAAATACAAAAAATTGACTCAGATGATGTAAGTTGTGATTCAGAAGCAGAAGAGAATAAGAAATTCATAACAGGCAGCTGGCAAAAAAATCATCCTAGAGATCAAATAATTGGAGACCCCAAAGCTGGTGTTCAAACAAGAAGAAGAGTAGCAAGTAACTACTCTCTATTATCCAGCATTGAGCCCAAGAATGTTGCTGAAGCAAGCAAAGATGAAGGTTGGATGAAAGCAATAAATGAAGAATTAGACCAGATTGAGAAAAACAAAACTTGGGAGTTAGTACCTAGACCTACGAACAAAAATATAATCGGGACTAAATGGATCTTTCGTAACAAATTGAATGAAGACGGACAGGTAGTGAGAAATAAAGCAAGATTGGTATGCAAGGGGTATGCACAAGTAGAAGGCATTGACTTTGAGGAAACGTTTGCACCGAGTAGCTAGACTAGAGGCAATCAGAATGTTTCTGGCTTTAGCAATCTACAAGAATTTCAAAGTTTATCAAATGGATGTGAAATCAGCATTTTTGAATGGGAAACTTGAAGAAGAGGTTTATATTGAGCAACCTGATGGGTTCCAACTTGGTGATAATCCCAATTTTGTTTGTAAGTTGAAGAAAGCTTTATATGGATTAAAACAGGCACCCCGAGCATGGTATGCAAGACTAGACAACTATCTCACTCAACAAAGGTTTAAGAAAGGTATGGTGGATAGCAACCTGTATATCAAAATAGAAAATGGGCATCTTATTGTTCTTGTTGTGTATGTAGATGATATCATATTTGGTAGCAGCAAAGATGAGTCATGTAAAGACTTAGCAAATAAGATGCAAAAAGAATTTGAAATGTCAATGATTGGTGAACTATCATATTTCCTCGGCTTGCAAGTTAATCAAAGTAAGAAGGGCATATTTATTTCTCAAGTTAAATATGTAAAAGAGATGTTAAAGAAATTCACAATGGAGGATTGTAAGCCAGTTAGCACTCCCATGACGACAGGTGCAAGTTGAGCAAAGATGACAAATCTCCATCTGTTGATCAAACCATGTACAGATCTATGATTGGAAGCCTACTATACCTGACAGCTACCAGACCAGATATTTTGCAGGCAGTATGCATGGTAGCACGTTTTCAGGCAAATCCCAAGGAGACTCATGTGACAACAGTAAAAAGGATTCTTCGGTATCTCAAGGGTACTATGGAGTATGGGTTGTGGTATCCAAAAGGTAAAGACTTCACCCTTATATCATACTCAGATGCAGATTGGGCAGGATGTGTAGATGACAGAAAGAGTACCAGTGGAGGTGCATTCTATCTTGGAGACAGATTGGTTGCATGGCACAGTAAGAAGCAAGAGTCAGTTTCTTTATCAATAGTAGAGGCAAAATATATTGCAACGACGACATGTTGTACGCAGGTACTATGGATGAAACAAACCCTGAAAGATCTTGGTATCTGCTTCAGTGAACCAATATCAGTTAAGTGTGATAACACTAGTGCCATTAACATCTCCAAGAATCCAGTTATGCATTCTCACACAAAACACATCGCTATCAGGTATCACTTCTTGAAGGAGAAAGTTGCAGAAGGTGAGGTTAAATTGGATTTTGTTCCAACTATAGAACAAGTAGCAGATATCTTCACAAAACCATTGCCCAAGGAAGTGTTTGAGTACCTTCGCAATAAATTGGGAGTGGTCACACTTCCCAAAGATTGACTAGCTACAGGGATCACATTCTCAGGGGGAGCACCTAAGCATTTGATTATCTTGTTGCTCTTTGCTAAGTATAATCAATTTTTCTTGAGAATGTTGTGCATGGACTCAGGGGGAGTCTGTAGTAGCCCTTTGGTATTATTGTCAAAGGGGGAGAAGAGTTACAGGAAATTGCACATGTGTTGCCAACAATTCCAAAGGGGGAGATTGTTGAGCAAGGTGCAACAACAATATTGTCATTGTTGTCAACACAGTCAGATAGATCTATTGATGCAGTGGACGGGAAGTTCAAAAGCTAGTCAGATGTAGAAGACAGGAGTTCAAAGGTTACACAAAGTATGTACAGTGATTTTCCAAGAAGAACGAAGTGGACAAGTATGCACTTGCAAAAGATCAAAGAAAAAGACAAGTAAGAAAAGTGTCGCGATATCGCGACATATTCAACAGGCAAGAAAAACTGTCACGATTTTGTGACATGTTGGAAGAGAGAGAAAAAGAAAGAAAAATTGTCACGATTTCGTGACATGTTGGAGGAGAGAGAAGAAGAAAGAAAAAGTGTAGCGATATCGCGACATGTTGAGAAGAAAGAAAAACTATCACGATTTCGTGACATGTTGGAAGAGAGAGAAGAAGAAAGAAAAACTGTCGCGATATCGCGACATGTTGAGAAGAAAGAAAAACTATCACGATTTCGCGACATGTTCGAAGAGAAAGCGCAAGCAAGAAAAACTGTCGTGATTTCGTGACATGTTGGAAGAGAAAAAGGCAAGACAAAAAAGTGTCACGATTTCGCGACATATTGCAAGGAAGGTTGTACGGACGAAAAAGTGTCACGATTTCGCGACATATTGCAAGAGAGATTGTACGGATGAAAAAGTGTCGCGATTTCATGACATATTGCAGGAGAGAGAGTCCGAAAGAAAAAGTGTCGCGATATCGTGACATGTCGGGTTTTCGCGACCCGAAGGCAAGAAAAAGCGCTAAGGAGAAAAAGTGTCGCGATATCGTGACATGTCGGGTTTTTGCGACCCGAAGGCAAGAAAAAGCACTAAGGAGAAAAAGTGTCACGATATCGTGACATGTCAGGTTTTCGCGACCCGAAGGCAAGAGAAAGTGCTAAGGAGAAAAAGTGTCACGATATCGCGACATGTCGCATTTTCGTGACTCGAAAGCACAGGAAGGAAGAGAAAGAAAAAGTGTCACGATTTCGCGACATGTATTTTCGCGGGCCAAAGCAAAGAGAAAGAGGAGAGAGAAAATAGTGTCACGATATCGTGACATGTATTTTCATGGGCCAAAGCAAAGAGAAAGAGGAGAGAGAAAATAGTGTCGCGATATCGCGACATGTTGTATTTTCGCGGGCCAAAGCAAAGAGAAAGAGGAGAGAGAAAATAGTGTCGCGATATCGCGACATGTATTTTCGCTGGTCAAAGCTAAGAGAAAGCGTACGGAGGAAAAAGTGTCACGATATCGCGACATGTTGTATTCTCACGGGCCAAAGCTAAGAGTAAGCGTACGGAGGCGAAAGTGTCGCGATATCGCGACATGTGTTTTCGTGGCAACAGCAACAGAAGAGTTACAGGGGCAGTTGAAGCCGACGAAGACCGATGTAAGCCGACGAAGATTAGGGTTTGCAGCCAACGAAGTCTAGGGTTTGCAACCGACTAAGAGTAGGGTTTACAACCGACTAAGATTAAGGTTTTTCTTCATGAAAATATTGTTATAAAAGGAGGGTTGTTTGGAGAATTGAGGGTGTTGAACACATCGTCGAATGTGTGTTGAAGTGTGAGTGTCGAAGGGCGTGAAGTTCGGTCATAGAGCGCAGAGTGCAAGTCGTATCGAATCGTGCTAAGTGTGAAATTCGCAAAGGAAGCAGAGTGCACAAAAGGGAGAAGACGATCGTTCGACTGTGATGCAACAGATTGTGCAAAGTAATTTCGTAGAGAGAGCAGAGTGTGCAGAGATCGCTAAGGTGAAGCAGACTTGTCGGGATCTTGTAAAAGTGGAGGTATCTTTCTATTAATCTTCTAGATTCATAATTCAAGTCCAGGTTGGAGCTTGGCATCAGGGGTTGGTGCTCCTTCTAGTAGGTGCTAGTAAATCAGGGGTTGGTGCTCCTTTCTATTGGTACAGATAAATAAGGGGTTGGTGCTCCTTCCAGTGGGTCTTTGGTAAAGTGATTGTAAAGTTGTTGCTTTGCAAAGGCTGGATTTGGATGGTAGTCCAAGCAGTCATTCTTGAGGAGTAGCCACATTGGTGAACCTCATTAAATCTTGTGTTGTGTGATGCTCTTCTATTATTCTTGTTGTATCTTGTTATAAGTTTTAATTGCTTATGTTTTAAGAGCTATGAATTCAAGATTAAAAGAGCTACACTGATTCACCCCCCCTCTCAGTGTCATTGTAAGACTAACAAAATTAACACAGTAAAATAACCAAAGCAGAATATATTAATCAAATTAACAATATAAAAAAAATTACAATTAATTAAACCTTATATAGGGTTAATACCAACGGAAGAGTAGGGAAGTGAGGTTGGAGGGAGATCGGGAATATTAGAGAAAATGTAGGAGTAGGAAGTGGAGAGGGAGGTGGCAGCGGATATGGGGAAAGGAAGGAAGTGAAGTGATAAGAGAAAATGGGCGACAGGTAATGAGAAAGGACATTGGAGGGATAAGGGGAAGGTTAAATAAACTAATTAAAAATCATGCCGACCATCAAACAGGTTTAGCTGACAAAAGGTAAGAGAGTTCACACTTGCTTAGAAAAATAGGATTTTTCTAAGCCGTTTACAAATAAACCTTGTTCACACTTGCTACATTCTCCCCCTTAAAGTTGAGAAGACTAACTATACAGTCTCTCATATTTACAAATTGAGCTTTGGCCAACGCCTTGGTGAAGATGTCCGCGACGTTCTCCAAAGTGTGGCAATAGTGAAGCTCAACAATATTAGTTTCCACCATATCTCTGATGAAGTGGTACTTCATATCAAAATGCTTTGATCTACTATGGTGGACAGGATTGTATGCCAACTGAATGGCACTTATGTTGTCATAGAATATTCTAGTTGGACCACTTTGCTACTCTCTAATCTCATCTAATACCTTTCGTAGCCATAGAGCTTGAGTACTAGCATGAGTGACCGCTATATACTCAGCTTCTATTGAAGATAGAGCTACTATTGTCTGCTTCTTGGAACTCCAAGTTATTAGTCCCGAACCAAGACTAAAATAGTTACCCGATGTGGATTTTCTATCATCAACATTGCTGCCCCAATCACTATCACTAAAGCCTTCAAGCTTGATAGTATCACTTCTGTAGTACTGGATTCCAAAATCCAATGTACCCTTCACATATTGCAAAATTCTTGTAGCTTCCTACAAATGCAGCTCAGATGGATTAGACATAAATCTAGAAATAAGAGATACAGCATACTGAATTTTTGCTCTGGTGTTGGAAAGAAACATCAAACTCCCAACAATGCTTCTGAAAGTGGTCACATCAACTTTCGGTGCTCCATCATCCTTGCTTAATTGGATCCCATGTCCAATTGGAGTTGCAACTGATTTGCATTGCTTCATAGCAAACTTCTTAATCATATCTCGAGCATACTTAAGTTGAAAGATGAAGATTCCTGAATTTGTTTGATGAACTTCCATTCCAAGAAAGTATTTCATTAACCCAAGATCCTTCATCTCAAATTCCTACATCATGGAGTGCTTGAACTCCATATTGAATTTTTCATTACTACCCATAAAAATGAGATCATCCACATATAAAAAAACTATGAGGATGTCATTTCCTTAATTCAGGTAGTAGAGCATGGGTTCATTTTTACTTCTGATGAACCCATAATCTTTAAAGTACCCATAAATGCATGAGTACCAAGCTCTCGATGCCTGCTTGAGGCCATAAAGAGCCTTCTTCGGTTTGTAAACAAGATGTTCCTTGTATTTCTCTTCAAATCCCTATGGTTGCTCAACATACACTTCTATCAAGTAACCATTTAGAAATGCACTCTTTACATCCATGTGTTGGGTTGTCCATCCCTTGTGTGCAACTAAGGCAAGAACTGTTCTGATAGTCTCCTGTCTGGCTACAAGAGAAAAAGTATCTTCATAATCAATTCCATATTTCTAAGTAAATCCCTTTGCAACTAATCTCACCTTGTGCCTCTCGATGCTACCATCAGCATTAAACTTGGTCTTGTAGACCCACTTACATCCAACATGTTTCTTTCCTTTAGGAAGCTTCACCAGCTCCCAAGTGTCATTGTTTTTTATAGAGGTGATCTCCTCTTTCATGGCATCTTGCCAAATCTTTTGAGTACAAGCCTTATCATAACTAGAAGGTTCAAGCTATGAATTAGTTAACAAAGCATAGTTAACTAGATCTCCCCTAGGTTCCTTCTGGGAGACATCATCACCATACAAGTGCATATTTTTTAATCTTTGTACAACAGAATTCATTTCACTAGCTTGACTCCTAGTGTATCTTTTTGAAAAAAATTTATCCAACATTTGATATGATGGATGATTCTATAGAGTTATCTTACCTCTAGATGGATAATCGATGTTCATTGGTGAGGAACTTACTGATCTTTGTGGAGAAGGACTTGGTGAAGAAGTTGAATCAGAAGATGAACTTGGGTTTGTGGGAGGAGACTGCTTACCTTTCTGTGGTGTCTACTATTGCACCTGCTTAGAAACTACATCATTGGATTCATCATCACTAAAAATATGAGGCTTACCCCATTCTCCCCCTTCATCAAAAATCACATCCCTAGAAAGCACAAACTTTCTAGTCCTGGGATTGTAGAGTCTGTAAGCTTTTGTATTCTCACAGTATCCTACAAATATGCAGGCCTAACTCTTTGGATCGAGCTTATTTCTTAGCTCATCAGGAATGTGAGAATATGCCAATGAGCCAAACACTTTGAAATACTTAACATTTGGCTTTTTACCATACCAAGCTTGGTAAGGTGTCTACCCTTCCAAACTTGCAGTAGGACTTCTGTTCAAGATATGTATGCTGGTCCTGGCTACATCTGCCCAATATGAATTATTCAAATGCTTCGTCTAAATCATAGACCTTACCATGTCCACAATGGTGTGATTCTTCCTCTCTGTGACATCATTCTGTTGTGGAGTGTAGGCATTTGTGAACTGCCTCTTAATGCCATGTTGCTTACAGAAATTCAAGAACTCATTAGAGGAGTATTCTCCTCCCCTATCTGATCTAAGACATTTTACAAAATATCTACTCTCACTTTCAACTCTTGTTTTGAAATCAACAAAGCATTCAAATGCTTCATCCTTATGTTTCAAAAAATATATCTAGCACATTCTAGTAAAATCATCAATGAAGAGTAGGAAGTAAGAGTTGTTACCAAGACTCTTGGTCTGCATCGAACCACAGATGTCTGTATGCACTAGCTGGAGTGGATAGTTGGCCCTCCATGCTTGTCCATGAGGAAATTTTGATCGGGCATGCTTCCCTAGAGCACACCCTTCACAGACTTCCTTACTATCCTGAAATTTAGGAAGTCCAATTACCATCGTTTGTGAAGTTAGCATTTTCAAACTAGCTAAATTCAAATGACCATATCTCAAGTGCCATAGGACACTTGGATTGGAAATAACAACATTTGCTAACTTATCTCCCCCTGGCTGGCCAAACTTTAAAGGAAACAATATATTCTTTGACATTGGCACTTGTGTAATGATTCTATTATTGTTATTTTTATCAAAAATAGTGCATTTACCCTCATCAAAAAGCAACTTGTAGTTATTTTCTAACATTTGACCAACACTTAAAATATTGTGTTGGAGATGGGGTGTGTAATAGATATCACTTACTTGTTTGACGCCTTCTTTAGTTGGAACTGCCATGGCTCCAATGCCTTCAACCGCCAATGATTTATCATCTCCCAATTTGATACTGGATTTGTATGAGTTTAGAGTAGCAAAGAGCTCTTCTTTGCCACTCATATGTTTTGAACACCCAGTGTCCAAGATCCATGTATCATTCATGTTCTGATCTGCCTGACCATAAGAGAAAGAGATTTGTGGCCTCTTCCTCTTCTCTAAAATTTCCAAACTGACTGCTCTGGCTACTACTAGTTCCTTGTGAAGTCTTTGTCCAAAATTCACGAGCATAATGGCCAAGTTTGCCACAATTGTAGCAAGATTGTTTTGACTTATCTCCTCCTTTGCCTCTGCTTGATTGTTTTCCTCTATTTTGTTGTCCTCCTCTATTCTGTTGTTCACCTCTATCTGAGAATCCTTCTTTGTTATGATTTCCTCCTTTGTTAGGAGTTCCACCTCTCTGATTATTTTTGCCTCTACCTCTATACTGTCCTCTACCACGGCCTCTACCTCTACCTTCTTGAGAAGCAAAGGCTTTATCATCTCCTTCGTAACTTGTGGAAGGAGTTTGTTGTAACCTCTCTTCATGTGAGAGAAGTGAGCCAATGAGGGCTTCAAAAGACAAAGAAGTTAGGTCTTTGGATTCTTCTATAATTATTGCAACTGAATTCCACTTAGGAAGAAGTGTCCTCAACAATTTATTCACTATAACTTCAGGCTTTACATCTTATCCTAAAGTGACCATATAATATACTACGAATTTCACATGCATGCAGTAATAACCAACCTTTCCACTCTTGCATTTTAAGAGTTTCAAACTCTCGTTTTAAGGTTTGTAGTTTAACTTTTTTGACTTTGTCACTACCCCTATAACTTTCTTTTAAAGCATTCCAAGTAGATTCAGTAGTTATAAAAGAAGCTATTCTAGGGAAAATACTTCTATCAAGGGTGGATTAGATGTGATAAAGAGCAGAAGAATTATTCTTCTGAGATTCCTTTTTAGCCCTTTTATCAACAACATTTAAAGCTGCCCAATCAGCAGCAGTAGGTTAAGTATATCCCTCTTCAATCACATCCCAAAGACCTTTGCCTATAAAAAGAGTTTTCATTTTAATTGATTAATACTCGTAATCACCACCATTGAACTCAGGGATTGATAGACTAGTATTGGATGCCATTTCAGAAAGCAAACTTTATTTCAACTTCAAACAAGTAGTACATATAAGTACAAAATAGATCACTGATTTAAATCAAATATAGATTTCTTAAAATGCTCACTGATTTGGCGTTCTTCTTCTTGAGGATCACCCAAAATTGGAAAGGTGAAATTGTCTGCTTCATCGTCACTAATTATAATGACTTCTTGTGCTACTGTTGGCTCAAAATGTCTTTTGAGAACATCTCGTTCTTTAGTTGCAGGTTTCACCTCCACTGGTTCTTCTTCCTCTTCTTCTGCTTCTTCTTCTTCTTCTTCTTATGGTTCTGAATCAGGAGAGCATGGTGTATAGCTCTCACTTGTTTCTACTTCATGCACTGTAGGTGTATAACTATAACTTGATTGTCCTTCAGGTACTATTTCAACCATCTCAGATTCAACTATCCTTTGCTCGAAGATATTATCTTCAGAATTTGCCTCGTATCTAGAGTCTGGTTTCCTCATATGTGCAATCACTTGGTTTTTTAATTGGCAAAACACTGTATGAAGTCCATACCGCTAGACTTTACCGTCAAAGGAATCAGGTGTCTCTCTTCTCAACAGAGAGAGTATTGTATTATAGCATTCAACTGACCTAATCATCTACCCAGAATCATACCGCATGAACTGGGTTACAACTTAATTTTTATGATGCCAAAAAAAAAAATTCAAAATTTGTTTTAATAAAGGCCTTTTAAAAAAATAATTTTAACAATTTCCTATATATATTTTTTAATTATTCTTTTTTAAATAAATTTTTATTTAAAAAACATAATAAAAAATATATATACATAGAAATTACTAAATTAATTTTTAAAACCTTTTTAAAAAAAATAAATAATAAAAAATAAACCTTTTTTTTTGTTGTGAAATCCCCAATGGGATTCGAACTGCTGACCTACGTCGTCTACCCGAAAGGCTTATCCGTTGCACCACGCAGCTGATATGGTAGAACAGTGACAAAATGAGTTCATAAACCCTTGCGTTGTCAGCGATTACAAAAAAAATAAAACCTTTGTATTTTGACCCTGACAGGATTCAACCCCGAGTCTCTGCTCTGCAAGCGGGTGACCTGACCACTAGACCAAAATATCCAGACGGGAGAAAGACGGGAACAGGGTATGTTTATATTTAGTGGCTAAAACAATTAAAAAAAAAATGTTTAGTCCCACATGCAGTGGGAGGAGGAAGTGTTCAGGATTTATCAAATCCTGCAAACACTTAGTAAGTCGATTGCCTTCGGGCAATCGACGAGCCAAACCTTTTGTTCCTCTCGACCAATTAACCTCTACCACATGGCACACTCGGTGTGCCTCTACCACATTAGCTCCCATATCATCCATGTTAGCACTCTGCTCGCTATGCCACGTCAGCTCCTGGCTCACCCAGTTAGTACTCTGCCAGCTCCATTCCATGTCAACGCCCACCACATTAGCTGCCGCCTTGCCGACTCAACCTGCCATGTTAGCACTTGCCACATCAACGCTATTTGCATCTAGTAAAATCCTTAAGATCTATGCACTCCTCAGGATCCATGCCATGCACTCCTCAGGATCCATGTGCTCCTTGGGATCCATGCACTCAGTTTTTGTGCCTCACCTTGGCCTCCATGCCCTCCCTAGAGCTCTGATACCAGTGTAAGCCCAAGACTGTAGTGGAATTAAATTTAAAGTGAGCCAAGATAAATTAACACAGTAAAATAACTAGAGCAGAATATATTAATCAAATTAACAAGATAAAAAATATTACAATTAATTAAACCTTATATAGGCTTAATACCAGTGGAAGAGTAGGGAAGGGAGGTTGGAGGGAGATCAAGAAGATTAGAGAAAACATAGGAGTAGGAAGTGGAGAGGGAGGTGGCAGTGGACATGGGGAAATGAAGGAAGTGGAGTGATAAGGGAAAATGGACGGCATGGAAGGAGAAATGACATTGGAGGGATAAGGGGAAGGTTAAATAAACTAATTAAAAATCATGCCGACCATCAAACAGGTTTAGCCAACAAAAGGTAAGAGAGTTCACACTTGCTACATAAATACCTATATCCTAAACACATGAAAGTCAAACAAGGTTCAGTATCACCTGTATACATGATTAGAAACAAGTACACATAAAAAACCTTGAAGGAATGCTTGCAAAAAACATAGAAATAGTAATTAAAAATACTTTTCTAACAAATGAATAACTTACTAATATCTGCTACTCCAAATGTCCTAAAATTTTTTGGATATGTTCTAGGGTATTTCAAGAACCTACCCTCAAAATTTTAGCTTTATTCAATTCTGGATGAGGGATATATGGCCAAAACAAGTTTGGCAGTTTTTGTAGAACCACGGGCCCACAGTTGTGACTGTGTAACTGCAAGTTTGTAGTTTGGAAACCACAGGATTGTAGTTGTGAGTGTGTAACATGGGTATGCAGTTTAGAAAACACAGGCCTATGATTGGGACTATGTAATAGTGGATGCACGATTGTGCATAGAAGGCAGAAAACCTTGAAACTCAGACTAGGGACCTCGATGTCTCGAACTCAGTGATTGTTTGCAATTCCCTGCAATGATTTCGATAGTGTAACGATGTATTTTCCAGACCCCCTTTGCTTGATGGAATGGTGTTGATTTTATAGGTAATTTTAGGTTTTAGAGGGAAATTATAAGTGGCAAGCCAAGGCTTCCAAGTGGTAATCCTGGGCTGCCAAATGGAGGGGGCAGTTAGAGTGAGTCACCCAAAGTGTCTCACTTAACTAAGGTGACGTGGGTGCAAGTGGATTGAGGTGTAAGGGTTGTTCCATGTGAAGGGACAAAGGGGACAAGGGTGTGTGAGATGTGGCAAGGTGGGGTGGTGAGGTGGCTAGGACACATGTCTAGTGGGTAGGCAAGGTATCCTAGGGGGATTTTCTAGATTTATTAAAATCTAGAAAATAGGATAATGTGCAGGATTTTTATGCCTAAGTTTAGACTTAGGCATATATTATTATGCAGAATTATGGTGTGCAATGTGGGTGAAGTGTACATGAATTAATATACCTAAGTTTATACCTAGGCATATATTTTATTATGCAAAATTATGTGGTGAGTTGTAAATGCCTAGATTTTTGTGTCTACATTGACAAAAGGACAAATTCCTCCTTAATTAAAAATCCCTTACCCTATACTAGGGTAAGTATCCCAAAGAAATAAAATTAGTAATGATTATTATTCCCCCCAGTATTTAAAACATGCATTTCCCTACACTGGGGCAAGTATCTCAAAGAAATATTCCAAATAAAATAGTGATTATTATCACTCCCAAATATGCATAAGGAAACAATGATTATTATCACTAGTAAAAGCAAAAATAAATAGTGGTTCTAACCACTATTAAAATCCCTTGCTCAACAAATCAAAATGATAAATTCCCTTGAGAAATTCAAAGAAAGGTAGGGACTTCAGAACTTGAATCCCTAGAATTCTCAGCATTAGATAACCATATGGTGATCCTCATTACAGGTTTGGTGGATAGCCTACTTTTCAATGGTGGTAGCCTCCCGCATGACAATATGTCTATCACTTAAGCAACTTGTTTAGGTATAGACCAATGTTTGAATGTGGATGAGCTAGCTTGTTGTAACCTAGGTTATATAGTGGTCTAATCCAACTAAGTACGAAACTCAAGATAATGAGACTCGTAGAATGATCTCTAGTGCCGATGGGCTGAATAAATCCCATTTGCACTAGGGTAATATTATGTGTTATCATGGTAATGAACTCACATGCACACATAGGGATATTGATTATCTTGGTTATCTTATTAGGTGCATACTTTGTCAAAATATATTGTATAGTTAGTATATGACTTCTGATTAGGTAACTAGAGTGTTTGAGTCTCTTTAAAACTATCAAATAATATCATATCACATTACATTATCCATTCTATTTTACATCATGTTGTCACATGTTTGTCAAAATTACAATGTCCATCAAATAAAGTGTTATAATAACATGAAAATAATCAAGATATATTTTGTTAGAATATATTTCAATCTTTCTTCTTTCTAATTAATTCGATCCTAACAATCTTATATTGTTGGATTTGATTAATTTTAGGCTAGTTGATATTTGTTGCAACTACACCTAGTTTGGTCTCGGGTGGTTCCACAACCTCCAGACTAATCTTGGCTCAAATGTATTATTATACTTTATCAAATTAATGACAATATGTTCCACTTATCACATGGTATCAGAGCAATCGACACTCTCTCCGCCACTCTCATTTTTTAAATGATATCGTAGTAGCTTTGAGAATCGCCGCTCTAGAGGTACAGCTGAGGAAGAGTTTTTTTGTTGAAATTTGAGTTTGATCATATTTTTTGATAAACAAATTTCTGAGTGAGATTGAAAGGTTTGATTGATTTTTTAATCAACAAGCGATAAGGCAATAGAATGGTGGTTCGACCAACCAGTTGAAAGGAAAAGATTGGTCGACCAACTGGTCGAAAGGCAAAGGTCGACCAACCGATTGAAAGGCCAAGCATGGGCAAGGCACCAACATAGCGTGGGATCCAAAACCAAGGGTTCCCATGATCCTCTCGGGAGAGCCTCTCCCCGAGAGGATATACTCCTTAATGGAGTAACAAGGTTTTTTTAAACCCTTAGACATCTCGAAATCCCATTAATGTGGGATATACATGAAATTTCAAACCCAATCATGCACTCTGCCACATGAAGGATGTCTGTAAATGGTGTCACCAAAAACTACCACCATCGATTTTTCCTTATCTGTGGGGATGATCATTTTTTATTCTAAATTTTTTTGTGCCATTATAGGTTCAATCCAAGCACTTCTGTCAGATTTGAATTTGTTTTTGGTCATCAGATTGCATCTCACGCAGATTTCTTCCTCCTTGAAGGCATCAATAGTAGAAATGGTTGAGCACTTCCTAAGAATTTTTGGGTGTGCACGATGTTTTTAATCATTCCATAAACCTCATGTGATCCTCTATGATCATTTTGTGGATAGTTTAATTAAAAAATATATATTATTTTTCAATCGCTATATGGCCGCCACCTACGTGCCACTTGAGTGCACCTCCACTACTGTTCCATCCTGCCACCTACGCTCTGCCCGAGCGGTGGTGGAGGGAGCACCACCGTAGAAGGCTTTATTCCTTCAAACGTTGTTTAAGGTGGAGGGCACTGAGGAGTACTCCCAGATCAGCCCACTGGCTCACCGGTTGTGAGCCGAGTGGTAAGGGCTCCGAGAGCCCTCAGGTCACGGGTTCAAGTCCTGTCGACTTCCTCCCCCCCAAAAGGTATAAAAATTTTCATTTTTTTATTAAGTTTTTTTTTAATATTATTTAATTAAAGTTAAAATTAAATATCATTTTAATTTATTTTATAATAGTTTAAGGTTATTTTAAAAAAAAAAACAAAAAATATTTTTTTCCTATGTAAGATAAAGTTTTTTTTTTTTAACTTTAGTTATAAAAGACTGTTTTAAAATGCTTTATAAAGAGAAATTTTAAATGGGGGAGTCATTTTTTTCAAAAAATCAATGGGGGATAGAGAGTAATTTTTTTAAGAAAATCAAATTTTGGCATTATTGTAAAGGTGCATTTTTGGCTACGCCTGACACCTAGTGTTTTTTTTTTTCTGTGGGCACTTTTATGTTGTAAGTTACATTTTTTTTCTTTCTATGCACTACATCATTAAAAGTTAAAATAAAATTCACTCCCTAAGTCCCCAAAATAATTAAAACCCATTCGTGCCATTTATTGCACTACAACATTCGATATTTGTGATACCTCTGGCCAGCACTTACAAGTAAAGCTGTCATGATTGCCTTACTATATCTGCTGCCTAATATAGCTACCAAAACAACATCTGAGCTTGTTCTCTATTAATCATCGAGGAGATATAAGTTTGCTATTTTGCTATTTTTTTACTCCATCCACTACCCCAATCACTCTCGTGTTTAGGCTTAAATCCAGATGACCATTCAGATATCCAAAGTGTTTAGCGAAAGTTACGCCCCATGCATGAGGATTGAAGAATTTCTAAGGTTGATGCCATCAACGAGATGATTCCATTTCAGTACCGCTTATATACCACGTATCATATAATCATTAAAATTACCTACATTCTCCCTCATGTGAGGGCAAGTAATTTTTTTGGATTTTCAAAATACCTATAGTCTCCATCACGTAAGGGTGGGTATTTTATATGGTATAATGGCATGGCATTAAGGTATATCGAAGGGGGGACCATTTGGTGTTATAAGGAACCTTCACAATGTCTGCAAAACTAATGACTGATGTTCATCAATTGTTGAAAGGTCCAAACTATACACCATGGAAAAACAAAATGAAGGTAATCCTAGAGATGGATGATCTTTGGGATGTTGTGTCTGGAACAACAGTAAGACCTTCATCTATAGTTGGAGTCACAACTCTCACTGCTGATCAAAAAAACTTTGATAAGATAGATAGCAAGGCAAAAGTGCTCATTTTGCTTGTTGTCTCTGATGAAGTTCAACCCCATATTGCTAATTGTCAAAATAGTAAAGAGGCATGGAATGCCTTTAAAACTATATATGAAGGAAAGAATGATTCCACCATTCTATTTCTTCAATCTTAATTACACAATCTAAGCATGAAACCAGGTGAGATAGTTGAACTATTTCTTCGTAGAGTGTCTAAGTTAAAAGGAAAATTGAATTCTTTGGCAACACCAATTGATGATAAGCTCCTTACCTCAGTGGTATTGAAAGCATTACCTGATTCTTTTTTAGTATTGATCACCTCCCTTCATGTATCACAGATACAAGTTACCTTTGTTGAGTTGGTAAATTTACTTCAAGAGGAGGAGGCACGCCAACTACAACGAGATGATTCTTCTAACACTGCCCTCTATACAAACAGGAAGGGCCAAAACAAGAAGGGTAATTTTCATAAGGGAGGGAGTTCTCAAAAGGATTCAAAAGAGAAACAAAATCAACAAACTCAATAGTCTAAGAGATATTGCAAGATTTGTGACAAGGAAGGTCATGATAAAAATAGATGTTGACATAAGAATAAACAACCAAAACAAAAATGCCAAAACAAACCATAAAAGAACAAGCAACATAAAGTGAATGTTGTTGTTGAGGAATCTGACATGGATTCTGAGTGAGCACACAAAGTTCTCATGACTACCACAATATCCAAGTAGATGGATCTTATATGGTATGTCGATTTTGGTGCCAGTAAGCACATGATTGGTGACAAATCATGGTTTGAGTCTTTTGAGGCCAAAGAGGGTAAACCTGTCACTATTGTTGATGATAAAACCTACAAGATTCAGGGAGAAGGTACATTTTCTATTACTATTTCTAATGGCAAGTGCCATATTGAAAAGGTTCTCTATGTTCCAGGATTGGCGAACAACTTTTTGTTAGTCACAAAAATTTTGGACAAGGATATGGTTATAAACTTTAGTGTTGAGAGGGGCAAGAAGTGTTGTTCTATTACCATGAGGGGTAAGAACATTGCAACCACTTCATATAAGCATGGATTATTTGCCCTAGATGCTATATCTACTCCAGATGTAGCCATGAATGTCTCTACAAAGGATGCAACTTCCCTATGGCATAAGAGATATGGACATATGAGTTCTAGTTACTTACTTGAGTTAAGTAAGTATGAGATGGTAAAGGGACTTCCTTCTCTTTCTACCACATTACCAATTTGCTCTGACTGCTTGGTAGGAAAGCAACATAGAGTACCTTTAGAGAGAAGCTCTACAAGAGAAAAGAAACCTCTGGAGTTGGTTCACACCGATCTGTGCGATACTTTAATACCCAACAGTTGTGGGGGTAAGAGGTATTTTTAGTTATTCATGGATGATTACTCACGAAAGATGTGGGTATTCTTTCTTCAACTTAAATTTGAAGCATTTAGCTTCTTTTAGCAATTCAAGAAATCTGTTGAAAAGGAGTCAGGGACTTCTATAAAGACCCTTCGCTCAGATCGATGCGGGGAGTTCACCTCTAAATAATTTTCTACATTCTTGTTTGCAAATGGGATCACACTACAATTGACTACTGCTTATACTCCTCAACAAAATTGAGTTGCTAAAAAGAGGAACCGTTCCATCATGGAAATGGTTTGTTGCATGCTCACATGAGCTAGAATTGGGAAAAAATATTGGGCAAAATCTTTCACCACAACAGTATATCTGTTGAATAGGGTACCTGTTGACAATTTTGTCACATTTCTCAAGGGGTAGAAAAGAAACAAGTTTTGTATAGTGTTGTGTAAAGTTTTTGCTTTGTTATTTTTATTTTTGAAAAGTTGCAGCAATTTTGGCTTTCAAAGCCACCCCTTTGTATAAAAAGTAGAAAGAAAAAGGGCTTCGCTACCAAACAAGCTAGAGAAAAGAGCTTCACCAAAGAAAATGAAATTTCTTCGCACCCAAAGTATTTCCAGCGCTACTTCGGGTGAAAATTTTGTGAAGTAGTTTTGTCGAAGAAAGAGCTTCGCACCCGAAGCGCTTTCAGCATTGCTTCAGGTAGGATTTGTTGTGAAGTAGTTTTGACAAAGGACCGATGAAAAGGGGCTTCAGGCCCAAAACATTTCAAAACACTACTTCGAGCGAAAATCATCCGAAGCGGTATTCAGGAGAGCAACTTTTCCGAAGGAGATAAGTCTAGGCCATGATTCAAGTTTGACCAAGGTAAAAGGACTTCGGGCCAGAAGAATTTCCAACAACTACTTCGGCTAGAGGACCAGCGAAGCAGAACCTAAAGAAGCATTGAATAATCCTTTGCCAGAAAATTGCCGAAGCATCTACTTTAGGCCTCCTCACTCCCGAACCATTTCTACTTCGGAAAAAAACCTAGATAAGCATTCACTTCGGCTAGTTTTCGCTTGAAACATTTTCAACTGAAGTTCTGGTAGCCAAGAGAAGTGAAGCATTTTGAAGGCAGGAATGTGTGTCGACCGAAATCTCTTCGAACCACAGTTTTGAAAAGGGATCACAACGAAGCATTTCTTGAAGACATCAGCGAAGTAGATATGCTTCGGTGCTTCTCGCCCCCGAAGCAATTTTGTGAATCTTAGTTTTGTGAAGTATAACCCAAGGAGGAGTTTTGCTTCGGCCCAGAACCATTGCGAAGCGAAGTGGTGAATGAAAACCTAGTGAAGCGCTTCACGGGCACACGTTCCAAGTCGAGTATTTTCTTGAGGTGATCAAGTGCCTCATAAATGTAATTTTTCGTGCCCAACAAGCCCGCTGCTCATTTTTGGCAATCAGAAGTGAAGTATCAAGCCATGATGGAGAACTCGGTGAGCATGGTGGCCACTCGAGCACTGCACCCAGAGACCAAGGACGTCCAGATGACTCATCAATGCACCTTTCCATGGTTGACCCAGTAACAATTTCCAGTTTTGGTAATAGATTTGAAAGCTCAGTCATGAGAGCTGAGGAAAGTCAATTCTCAGGGCTCGAGGGCGTACTCTTCTTTGCTATGTAATAATGATTCAGAGGCCCGAGTCCTCTATAAAAAACCAGACATTGAAATGGAAAAGGGGGGGAACTATCTGCTAGAAATCTTCTATAACTTGATGTCCTACGATTAATACTAAGAGACTTTGAGCTCAATTCTTCTCTTTTATGCTGCCTTCTATGCTTGATTCTTCTATCTCTCTTCGTTTGTATGTTGGATGCTGAACTCTGCATTTGGTGTGTGATCGGGGATAGTGTCCTAAAACTCATTCGAAAGGATACATAGGAGTAGAAAAGTGTTGTATTGGCTTTCTTTTATGCTGCCTGCCTTGCTTGATTCTTCTATCTCTCCTTATTTATAGACTGAGATGTTGAACTCTGTGTCCGATGTGCAATCAGGGACAGTGTCCTAAAACTCGTTCGAGAGGATACATAGGGAGGTTGATACTACATTTCTTTCGTTTTACTCTTGGTGTTCTTTGCTTTTATTTAGGTTTCAGTTAGCGATCATGCTTCCTGTTCTCTCCCACCTTAAATCAATGATCTCTCTTCCCTTAACCCTTTTATATTTATTTCTCTAACCCGTACTCCTTTTATCTCTTTCCTGCACTCTTATCTTCAAAACACCCAAGTAGTTTAGCATAGGAGAAGGCCTTTCTCCGAAGATTTGCATGAGGGGCATCTCTTCCCTTCAACCTTTCAATGTTGGTCCAGGTCTAGGGTGCATACACCTACACAAAATCCTTACCTAGGCGGATCTGATGACCAATAGTTTTTGGCACACTCGATGGGACCGGACTGTATCTATCTCAGAAAGATCCATAACCAGTCAAGGTCCCATATTTTAACGCACAATCCCATTTCACCGGGGCCACTAGTTCTAACTAGTTCTCGGTGTGACCCGGTCAGTCTCACCTGACTAGTGGTAGTGAGGACCGATGCCCTCATTACTGAAAGACTCTTAGCATCTAGCAACTCTATTTACCCAAGAATCTCTAAGTCATAAAGACCAGTACCAAAAGTCTATGCCTTCATGCAAACAAGATGGAGAGTTAAGAATAAAGGAGAGGAAACCGAGTTCTTTGAGCTAGATATTGATGCTTTTGGGGAACAATCAAGGTTGATCACCCCCGAATCCTTGCTACAAGGAACATCCTCTGTTGGAAGAAAAAGATCAACTTTTGATAGTACAACATCTAGCTTTCCTCCCAATCCTCCCAACTCTTCAAAGCATCCTAGCCCCTCTATTCCTATTAGTTGTCCTATTAGCAGTCAAGGGGGAGCTTTGGGAATTTTGATTTCTCAAAATCTAGGAGCAAGTATGGCACAATAGCAACAACAACAACAATAGCAAATGTAGCAGCCACCGTCACCCAAATTGTCTCCAGCATGGGATTCTTTGTCACCTCTAAATCTAGTGGGACAAGGACAAGTGTCGCCTACTATCGTAAAGAAAATCCCAATGTTCGATGGAACTGGGAAGACCGCTCTGGAGCACATCCAGGATATAATATCTCTGGTGGTGATCCACGACATTACAAAAGAGCCAATTATGGTAAAGCTTCTGGTCCTTTCCCTTAGAGGGAAACTCCTCTATTGGTATAGATCTCTACCACCCGGTAGTATTACGAGATGGGACCAGTTAGCTGATCAACTGATGGGAAAATTCAATGAATCCTGTGATCCTACCTCTCTGCTGCACCAGTTCACTTCAATCAAGAGACATCCACAAGAGGAGATCATGGATTTTAAAGTGAGGTTTGCTCAAACCTGGTAGATAGTTCCAGTTGGACTTCGACCAATCGACGAAGTTGTAGTGCTCTATTTCCTTCGGGCTTTCAACCCCGATATCGATCTTATGGTAAGATATTCTAATGTTAATACTTTTCCCGAGTTGTATGAGTTAGCTAAGAGAGCAGATATGGACTTAATAGATGTGGGTAAGCTCCCCAAAAGGATGCCAATGCCTATACTTCCTGAATTCTTACAACTCCAGTATGCAAGCACAGTCGCTTCACAAATCTCCACCACCCTTGCACTCCCGATTTCATCTTGGAATCTAAATCCTGTAGTGTCTCAAATCACTACTCCATAGATCCATTTCCCTACATTTTCAACTCCATAGCCCACGATCACTTTGGATTTTCCTGTGCTGCCAGCACCACCTCAACTCCCCGCCCTTCCTCCAATACCGATGATGGATTCCTTGCCAATCGTTTCTAAAGCCAATGATATATAGACCAAAATTCTGTAGGAGATGCAGTCCTTGAACTCTATGATCCAGATGTTGTCTAATGACATGACCATTGTAAAGAAGAAGCAAGCGCAGCAGGAATTCCTGTTGAGAAGACCTTATCCTACACCTGCACTTACCAAGGACCAAGCCGTTCAGCAAGGGAAGGCTTCGACAAGAAATGCTGCCATTGATGAAGCTCCAAGCACCTCCGATTATGTATATTGGTGCTCTACGTGCAATGATCCGCATGAAGAAAATACCTGCACCCTACACCAACATTATGTACAAACACTGGAAAATAGTAGTCACAATGGTCAAGTGAACGTCATTAGGTAGATGAGTCAAAACTTGGTAATTGGCGAGGAGGAGCCCATTGTAGTACTTATCAGAGGAGGAAGGAAGGCAATAGGAGCGGATGCCACTCAGACAGCTCCTACAAAAGAACAAGTTTGGCCCTAGAAATGACAATCATCTACTTTGGCTTTGAGCGAAGCTTCTTCACCTGCACCAGTCAAAGAAAAGACTCAAAAGGGCTCTGTCAAACCACCTCAGGCATAAACCAAGGAACAGGCTAAAGAAAAGCTCAAGTTTCCTTCCCTCACCAAGTGGCAAAGATTTGAAGCTACAGAGCAATATCATACTTGGTATGAACCCAAAAAGGAACCTGAAGTGCTCAAATCTTTGGCATACAACATCGTAGAGGAATTGAAGAAGATCCCAGCCAAGATCAGCTTGTACGATGCATTGCAACTACCTGGACAGGTGGACTTGCTGCAAGAATCATTGAAGAAAATTAAATCAAAAAAGGCAGCACCACTTGCTCTTGTGTAGACCCTATCCACATCTATCACGGGGAAGAACAAACCACCCTCGTTCTACCTAACCCTACAAATGGAAGGGTATATTGTACATAATTGCATGATCGACTCTAGGGCCACTACAATAGTCATGCCAAGGGTAGTCTATGAAGAAATAGGAATGGAGTATATGCGAAGCAGCCAAGGTGTACTCCAATTGGATGGTACTCCAATGAAAATCATGGGAGTGATCAAGGACATTCCTATCTGACTACATAAGATGCCTTATGCCTTATATTACAGTCATACAAGAGGTAGTTGTAGTCGACTTGGAGCCATATTTTAGTATGTGCTTGTCCAGGGAATTCATGGGTAAACTGGGTGGGCATATATCTATGGATTACTCTCACCTAGAGGTTCCATTCAAAGGAAAGAAAGTGAAGATTTACAATGAAAAGCCTTCTTCCTCTCTTGTGCAGAAGATGTCCGAAGAAGAAAGTAGCGAACCAGTAAATTCACTAGTGGAGGAGATAGGGCAGGTGGACCTGATCGAGGAGTCTCTTATGTAATTGAGCTATGAAGATGAGTTCTCATTGGCAGACTTCAATGCCATGGTGGAAACTGAAATAAGGTGTTATGTGATCGCCAAGCCTAATAACCACTCCCACCCTGGGAATAGAACAAGTGCCCAGGAAGAACTATGGAAGTTGTTCTTTGATGGTGCCCGATGTAAAAATGGTGCTGGGGCAGGGATTCTTCAATTTCACCTTTCGAAGAAAAAATAATATTGCTATCGGTTGACATTGAGCTGCACTAACAATGCAACAGAATATGAAGCGTTATGCCTAGGACTTAAGAAAGCTAATAAGTTAGGCATAAAGCACCTCCAAATTTTTGGAGATTTTGAGCTGGTTTGCAACTAGGTCACAAATAAGTGTACTTCAAAGAAGCATTATCTAAAATCATACCGCAACAGGGTATGGGACCTGTTCTATCGATTTGAATCTCTCAATCTGCAGTCAGTCCCACGAGAGAAGAACCGACATGCCAATGTTCTGGCATCCATCACAGCCAAGTACTCTCCAACAGAAGACATGGTGCACAAGCCCAAAACTATGAGGATGATCTATAGACCCTCTGTCCTGGACAAGGATCTGCATTGGCAAGTGTTTGACAACAATGAGTAGATTGTAAATTTCTTAATCCAAGAAGCCGCCACAGTCGAAGACCAAAGCTCTGATGAAGAAGAGTATGAAGGGTTGATCCAATTGAAGAATAATCATGTTACCAAGGGACTAATCACCCTTGAAAGCCTCTTTGATTGGAATGACTGAGCTCTCTCTCACATGATCAAGGTCCATGAGAGACAGTATCAGAATTTGGAGCTTGAACCTAGGAAAGCAATAAATGTGGAACCAACTGCACTGTGAAGGAGATAGAACAGATAAAGAATTTTTGTAGAAGGTTTTTTGATATAATCGCTTGGTATTATCAAGATCTTTGGGGATACAATCGGCAGCTGGTTCAACACACAATCGAGTTGTAGGAGGGGGTCAAACCCTTTCGACAAAAGCAAAGGCCAGTGAATCCCAATATTGATGTCTTAATGAAGGTCAAACTCTTGAAAATTCTTGAGGTAAATATCATATATCCCATCAAGCACTCTTCTTGGGTAGCGAACCTAGTCCCAGTCAGAAAGAAGAATGAAAATATTAGGTTATGCGTGGACTTCTGCAATCTAAATCAGGTGTCCCTCAAGGACCACTATCCTCTCCCACAAATTGATCAAATTTTGCACTCAGTAGCTGGAGCTCAACGATTCTCTCTGCTTGATGGTTTTTTTGGATACAATCAGATCTGGGTCAGGGACAAAGACCAACACAAAATAACATTCACCACCAAGTGGGGAACATTTGCCTACCAACGAATGCCATTTGGCCTTTCTAATGTTGGGGCCACCTTCTAGAGAGCAATGGATTTTTCTTTTGGTGAGCTTCTAAATAAGGTCATCGTCATCTATCTGGATGACATGACCATTTTCTCTTGAAGAAGGGAAGATCATCCACTACATATACAAAAAGTTTTTGAAAAGTGTCGAGAGTTCGACATCTCAATTAATCCAAAGAAATCCATATTTGTTGTCAATGAAGGAAGGTTGCTGGGACATGCGATATCAGAAAAATGGCTCACTGTAGATCTTGATAGATCGAAAGCTTTAATGAAGCTCCCACTCCTAGTAGACAAGAAGGGACTTCAATCCTTCTTTGGTCAAATTAACTTCGTAAGGAAGTTCATTCCCGACTTCGCCCAAGTCATCAAGCCAATGTCCCAACTCCTAAAGAAGGGCGTCGAATTCAACTGGACCGAAGAAAGAAAAAAGGCTTTTGAAGATATTAAGGCTCGAATCGCTCAAGCGCCGGTCTTGATCAATCCAGATTATAGTCAGGATTTCATCCTATATTCTATAGGAGAACCCGAAAGTTATGCTACTGTCCTGACACAAAATGGGGAAGATGGCGAGGAGCACCCCATCATGTTTTTGAGCCAGATAATCAACCCTCATGAAGAAAAGTATAATTTCATAGAATGCCAGGTACATGCAGTAATGAAATCCCTTAGAAAATTCAAATAGTTCATATCTCAAAGTCGAGTCACAGTCTTTGTCATTCACCCTGACGTGCGCAATTTTATCATCCAAGGAGAATTGGGGAGTAAAAGAGCTGGTTGGGTGAACAAGATACAGGAGTTTGACATCGAGATCAAGCCCACAAAATTGGTTTGCGGTCATGCACTATGTCAAGAATTAGCAAAGAACACAGCGGCCGAAGTGATAGAATCTCGAAGGAATGACTTACCAGCCGAAGAATGCTTCGCTAACTACGAAGAGGACAAGAAGGATTGGGTCAGTGATATAATCTTCTATTTCAACATCAGGGAGTGTCCTTCACATTTAAATGCATCACAACAAATACATTTCAGGATGCGGTCCTCCAGATACACTCTACGCCTCGAAGGCCTATTTTTCAAGAACATTGATGGTGTCCTTCTTAAGTGTATCAAAGACGACGATAAAAGGATATTATTGGGAGAATTCCATTCAAGACTATCGAGAGGTCACTTTGCAGGAAGAACCATGACGTTAAAGATCATTAGGGCAGGTTATTATTGGCCCACACTCTTTGTCGATGCCTTCGTAGTTTGCCATAAATGCGAGTAGTGTCAGAGGTTTACCGGCCAAAACAAAAATGCTACAATGCCCCTTCATCCGATACAAGTAGAGGCACCCTTTCAACAATGGGGGTTGGATTTTATAGGAGTCGTATCATCTAATTCCTTTGTGGGACATAGGTTCATCCTGACAGCAACAGACTACTTCACCAGGTGGGCTGAAGTGATTCCTACCAAACATGTAGATCAAGAGACTGTAGTCACCTTCTTAGAAGGATTGATCACCAAGTTTGGCATCCTTGAAGCAATCATCATAGACAATGGTCCTGGCTTCACAAGTGCTAAAATCAATGATTTCCTCTACAAGTATGGGATATATCATAAAGTATCCTCTAATTATTATCCACAAGGCAACGACTTGGCAGAATCCACCAACAAGACTCTGTTAAGAATGCTAAGGAAGCTCATAGAGATGAACAAAAGGACTTGGAATCTCCTTCTAGATTGGGCCTTGTGGGTTGATCAGATTTCTATCAAAAGGTCAATTAAAACTTCACCTTATGCTCTGGTCTATGGCAAGGATGCCATCTTACCCATCCATGTTGAGATCCTTGCACTGCGGATATTGGAAGCCGAAGATGGAGTTAGTCCAATGAAGAATAGGTTAGCTCAGCTGTTGTGACTGGAGGAGGATCACGAAGAAGCATACTAGGACTTCACTAAGCATACTCAGGTCATCCAAGATTGGTTCAAGAAAAAATCATTTGATCGCACATTCAATGTGGGAGACCTAGTATTGAAGTGGGATTCTTGGAAGGCCAAGCCTGGAAATTATGACAAGATGGACGCCTTTTGGGATGGCCTGTTTGAAATTATGAATGTAAACTCGGCCAATTCATTCATCCTTAAGGATGCAGATAGACAAGTTCTGTCGATCTCTATCAATGGTCTTCACCTGAAGACTTTTCATCGCTAAAGATAGTTCATTTCAGAAAAAAAAAATTGTATATAACTTGCATTTGTATGTACATTCTCTTCCAAGAACTAGCTGCAGAAGCACTCCTAGAGGAAGAAAGAGGAGAAGGATCAAGAAAGGACTCCGACCCATGGATCAAGACTAAGGGTCCTCCCACTGAGATGAGCTTGTTGCCTCGTGAGCCGCCAAGAATGTTGACAATTTTGTCACATTTCTCAAAGGGTAGAAAAGAAACAAGTTTTGTATAGTGTTGTGTAAAGTTTTTGCTTTGTTATTTTTATTTTGAAAAGTTGCAGCAATTTTGGCTTTCAAAGCCACCCATTTTTATAAAAAGTAGAAATAAAAAAGGGCTTCACTATCGAACAAGCTAGAGAAAAGAGCTTTGCCAAAGAAAATGAAATTGCTTCGCACCCGAAGTATTTCTAGCACTACTTCGGGTGAAATTTTTGCGAAGTAATTTTGCCGGAGAAAGAGCTTCGCACCCGAAGTGCTTTCAGCATTGCTTCGGGTAGGATTTGTTGCAATGTAGTTTTTACAAAGGACCGATGAAAAGGGGCTTCGGGCCAGAAACATTTCAAAACACTGCTTTGGGCGAAAATCATCCGAAGCGGTATTCAAGAGGGAAACTTCGCTGAAGGAGAAAAGTCTAGGCCACGATTCAAGTTTGACCAAGGTAAAAGGACTTCGGGCCCATAGCATTTCCAATAATTACTTTGGCTAGAGGACCAACGAAGCAAAACCCAAAGAAGCATTGAAGAATCCTTCACCAAAAAATTTTCGAAGCATCTACTTCGGGCCTCCTCACTCTCGAACCATTTCTACTTCGACAAAAAACCTAGTGAAGCATTCACTTCAGCTAGTTTTTGCCCGAAACATTTTCAACCAAAGTTCTAGCAGCCAAGAGAAGTGAAGCATTTTGAAGGCAAGAATGTGTGTCGACCGAAATCTCTTCAAACCACAGTTTTGAAAAGGTATCGTAGCGAAGCATTTCTCGAAGACATCAGCGAAGTAGATATGCTTCGGCGCTCCCCGCCCCCAAAGTAGTTTTGTGAAGCTCAGTTTTGTGAAGTATAACCCAAGGAGGAGTTTTGCTTTGGCCCAGAACCATTGCGAAGCGAAGTGGTGAATGAAAACCTAGCGAAGTGCTTCACGGGCACACGTTCCAAGCTAGGTATCTTCTCGAGGTGATCAAGTGCCTCATAAATGCAAATTTTTGTGCCCAGCAAGCCCGCTGCTCATTTTTGGAAATCATAAGTGAAGTATAAAGCCATGATGGAGAACTTGGCGAGCATGGCGGCAACTCGAGCACTACACCCGGAGACAAAGAACGTCCAGACGGCTCATCAATGCACCTTTCCGTGGTTGACCCAATCACAGTTGCTAGTTTTGGTAATAGATTTGAAAGCTCAGTCACGAGAGCCAAGGAAAGTCGATTCTCAGGGCTCGAGGGTGTACTCTTCTTCATTGTGTAATTATGATTCAGAGGCCCGGGTCCTCTATAAAAACCTAAGCATTGTAATGGAAAAGGGGGGAACTATCTTCTAGAAAGCTATTTTAACTTGATGTCCTACGATTAATACTAAGAGACTTTGAGCTCAATTCTTCTCTTTTATGCTACCTTATGTGCTTGATTCTTCTATCTCTCTTTGTTTGTATGCTGGATGTTGAACTCTGTGTCCGATGTGTGATCATGGACAGTGTCTTGAAACTCATTCGAAAGGATACATAGGAGTATAAAAGTGTTGTATTGGCTTTCTTTTATGCTACCTGCCTTGCTTGATTCTTCTATCTCTCCTCGTTTGTAGACTGAGATGCTGAACTTTGTGTCCAATGTGCGATCGGGGACAGTGTCCTGAAACGCATTCGGGAGGATACATAGGGAGGTTGATACTACATTTCTTTCATTTTAATCTTGGTATTATTTGCTTTTATTTAGGTTTCAGTTAGCAATCATGCTTCTTGTTCTCTCCCACCTTAAATCAACGATCTCTCTTCCCTTAACCCTTTTTATTCATTTCTCTAACCCTTACTCCCTTTATCTCTTTCCTACACCCTTATCTCAAAACACCCAAGTAGTTTAGCATAGGAGCCGACCTTTCTCCGGATATTGGCATGAGGGGCATCTCTTCCCTTCGGCCTTTCAATGTTGGTCCAGGTCTAGGGTGCATACACTTACACAAAATCCTTACCTAGGCGGATCTGATGACCAACAGTACCCACTAAATCCCTACAAGGAATGACTCCACAGGAAGCATGGAGTGGTAGGAAACCCTTCATCTCTCATCTACACATTTTAGGTTGTAAAGCATTCATGCATATATCAAAAGAAAAGAGGAATCTAGATGAGAAAATATTAAAGTGCATTCTTCTTGGGTATGATGAGCACTCTAAGGGTTATTGATTTATTGATCCCTTAACAAAGAAGATTCACATCAGTAGAGATGTATTTTTTGAGAGGCTTTCACATCAGAAAACACATTAGATGTATACCTAGACCTTGTGGAAACTAAGGTTGAGAAGTCTCCTTCATCAAATGTTGGAGGTCCTTCTTCATATTCTTCAACACCACAGAAGAAGAATCCAAAGTGGTATACAAATACAATCAGAGACTATAAGCTATCCACTCCACCAGATTTGACTCTAGACAGACCTCGCACTCACAACATGGCTTGATAGGAGAAAGTTATAGTAGAGATTACAAAGGTTGATGATATTTTTCAATATTTTGAGGAACTTTCTATAGATCCAGAGAGAAATACAGAAGATATGGATATTGATGATGATAGGGTGTTTATGTCTTCAATAGACGAATGTGAACCTGCTTCAGTGCAAGATTTTCTTAGTGAGCCTCAGTGGAAGGCTGCTATGGATGCAGAATATAAGTCTCTAATGAAAAACAAAACTTGGAATCTTGTCGATCTGCCATACGAAAAGAATCCCATAGGCTACAAATGGGTGTACAAAGTCAAGTACAAGGTAGATGGGACAATAGATAAGCATAAGGTCTGACTTGTTGCAAAGGGCTATGCTCAAAGAGAAGGCATTGACTATGAGGAAACTTTTGCACCTACTACTCGGATGACAACCATTCGAGTTCTTTGTGCTATGGCAGCATAGTATGGGTGGAAAGTGAACCAAATGGATGTCAAGAGTGCCTTTATAAATTGTGATTTCCAAGAGGAAGTCTACATGACTCAATCAGAAGGATTTGAAGTGGAAGGCCAATAACAAAAAGTTTGCAAATTGGTCAAATCCTTATATGGTTTGAAACAAGCCCCTTAGGCTTGGTACATAAAAATGGATAATCACCTACTGCAGCATGGATTTAAGAGATGTTCGTCGGATGTAAACCACTATTTAAAGCAAGGCTCTAAAATAATGTTGCTTGTACTCTATGTTTATGATTTACTCATTATAGGGTGTTCAAAAATAATAATCTCTACTGTCAAACAATATTTTGAGCAAATATTTTGAAATGATAGATCTCAGACTTCTCCATTACTTTCTTGGTCTATAAGTGAACCAGAAGGAGCACTACATCAAAGTGTCCCAGAAAAAATATGCCAAGACACTACTAGAAAAATATTGCATGACTGATTGCAAGCCAATGGCAACACCAATGGAATCAAGACTTTAGTTATCACAATATGACAAATCACCTTAGGTAGATGCTACTCTCTATCATCAACTGATTGGGAGTCTCATATATCTAACCAACACTAGGCCAGATATCGTATTTGTTGTCAACTATCTTTCGAGGTTCATGCAGGAACCTAAGACTACACACTGGAAAGTAGCAAAGAAATTTCTTCACTATGTTCATGGCATAATGGAATATGTCCTAGAATACAAGAACAACAAATTATTCTTACAAGGATACATGGACTCCAACTATGTCAGGTCATATGATGATCGTAAATCAACTTTAGGATATTTGTTTCATCTTGGATCTGGTCCTGTCTCTTGTTACAACAAGAAGCAACATGTGGTTGCTATCTCATCAACAAAGGTAGAATATCATGCCGCATGTGAAACTGTGTGTGAAGTGATATGGTTGCGTCGCATCTTGACAAGTATGGGTCTTCCATAAAAATCTCCAATACACTTGTTCTGCGACAACATGGGTGTTTTGAACCTTGTTAAGAATCTAGTGCATCATGAAAATCCAAGCACATTGATACACAATGCCACTTTATTCGATACAAAGTACCAAGGCACTTAATTTAGCTTCAGTACATCTTCACCAATGCCCAAGTTGCAGACATATTCACTAAGGCACTTGCACGTGTCAAATTTGAATTGTTTCGTAGCTCTCTATGTATTTCAAAATAATGGGGGGATGCTAGTATAGCTAGTAGTTATATGTTTCCTCAAATATTGTAATAAGGGGGATGTTAGAATATATTTCAATATTTCTTCTTTCTAATTAATTCGATCCTAACAATATTATATTGTTGGATTTGATTAATTTTAGGCTAGTTGTTATTTGTTGCAACTGCACCTATTTTGGTCTCGGGTGGTTCCACAACCTCCAAACTAATCTTGGCTCAAATGTATAATTTATACTTTATAAAATTAATGAGAATTTGTTCTGCTTCTCACACATTTTGTATAGTCTATGGTACTAGCATAGTATGCGTAAAAAAATCATCACAAATCCATAATAAAAAACTAAATCTAATCAATCATTACTTCTAATCATACACATTTACACTTTTGTTCATTAAGTGATGTTCATAAGCTAGGATAGATACTGGTTAAATATTAGCAATAATATTTAGATGGCCACTGACTATTTTATGCACATATTTTAATTTATAAAAGCATATAAATAAATCATCCACATCTACATATAATCGAATCACATCATCGGATAACTACATACATCCATGTTAAATATCCATTATAACATCATAAAGTAAATATAAGCATTGCATTCATATCATAAAGTAGTAAATATGACATAATGATAAAATAAAAGTCATACATATATATATCTAAATGTAGAAATCCAAAAAGCTACATCATAGTCCATAAATTTCCCATAGACTACAATAAAAGTGAGTCATCCGAGTCT
Organism: Wollemia nobilis; assembly: GCA_028583015.1. Taxonomy (NCBI): domain Eukaryota; kingdom Viridiplantae; phylum Streptophyta; class Pinopsida; order Araucariales; family Araucariaceae; genus Wollemia; species Wollemia nobilis. Next base: position 3,519,489 of record JAQPPZ010003276.1, read on the forward strand.
GATTTTGAGTCTAACTTCGCAATTCAAAAAGTCCAAAAAGAACCATCAGAGTCTGCTGACCATGGTCATGCAGGACCGATACCTCAAATTTCTCCTCTACTCTTAGTATGAGTCTGTCGTGAGCTCCCATACCTACTATCCCCTGATCTGTTGCCTCCATATACCTCCATCCTTCGAGAAGTGCTCAAAGCCCTCTTCCAAGCAGACGAGTGTCCTTTCTCGCTCCCCTAGCTATGCTATGATCCAATGGCTAATTCCCAATTTTTTATGCACCCCTTACAGTGCACTATCTCATCCTCCATCATATCCATGTAGGTGTGTTCCTCTCGAAACATAGTTTTATAGATCACCACCAAACCCTAGAGATGTGCTATATCCTCCTGCATCCTGGGTAGATCACCACTACTAGACTTCCCATAGCGAGGGTCTTGTCCATTGACCTGTATCTGAAGTGTAGCTATCACTACTTCCTACCTCTCCATATCAACCTGTGCACTCTACACTTGTACCTGTAGTAATGCCCAATCACACTATAGCTTCATAATCATAGCATCTCATGCTACTAGTTGTGCCTACATACCCTGATCCCCCAAGTCTCCCTTATCAAAGCCCACTGGATATTGTACATCTATCAGGTCCACCCTATCCATTGACATACATTGATACACAACTTGCTCACCTGTGTCTACCTACTTATCATATGGAGACTCATCCTAACCCTCCTCATCTGGAGCACTCCTAGCTGCATATGTTGCCCTGGAATTTGCATCCCCTCCTAGTGGTCCCTCCTGCACCACTATCGTATGAACCACCATGCGTCATACTCCTCTGTAGTACCTGTGTCATCTGAATTAGAAACTGCCACCTTAGGATCTGAATCATCTCCCAAGTCCTCTACCATAGGCTATGCTAGAGTCCTCTCATCCTTGTGATGACGATAGAACATTGGCTCCCTAGGTAGCCTCTGGCATAGCTTGAACTATCGTAGCACATGATCATAATATAAGTACTCTCGCTCTATCCCATGCCACCCTATCAACCATCTGCCTTCTCAAACTCGGCATAGATGTGTCTTAGCCTCCCTCTAGTTAGGGCAACCCTTGTAGGGTCTCCAATTGATATCTACTGCCCTGAGTTATGCAAAAGCCTCTACATAGTACCCTACCTCCCTAGCATATCGTAGGCTACGTCCTAACTCCTGTGACCTCTTCCATAGCTCCCCATAGCCAATATCCCTGTATGGTAGCTTTGCTCGAGTGGTCCATGGTAGTCCCTGTGGTCTCTCTACTGTATTGTGCTACCAAGCCCAATACTACACTAAGAAGCTACAACCCAAACCCTTCCACCCACGTGAATGGATCTCATAAAACTCATCATATATCTATGCTAATAAAGTAGGAACCCAAGCCATAATTATGGGTTCATCCTCTGTGCAATCCACTAGAGTAAAGACCAACTCTATTAGGTTCCATGGGAACCTAGCTCCAAAAGAGTCGGGTAGCAACATGTTGTTGATAAATATCATCAAAAATGTGTGCCTAATACCAATCACACCCTCTTGATATCATCTAGTCACTAGAATCCCTCTGCTGGGAAGATCAATCAATACATACTCCCAGTGGGCTCTGAAGTACCTCCGTACTATGGTCTCTCATCGCTCTATCAAAGAAGATACTATCTATCACCTCTCTATAAGAATACATAGTATCCAATATATGTCATCTAGTGTCACTGTCATCTCCACCATAGCTAAATAGAAAGTGTTAGTCCGAGGGTCCCATAGGTCTATCAAAGCAATCAGATAGACGCGGTCTCCCACCATAGGATCTAATCGTGTAACTTGCTTTAGATTGATGGCATCAAGACAACACCAGTATACAGTAGTAAAATAGTCTCTAGTGACCCTAAAGAGACTTAGTACCCTGTACTAACTCCTAACTATCTACTCATGCAAATCAGGGTATCAAAAAGGCCCTAAAACTACAAAATTTTGCTATAAAAACACAAAAAAAGCACATAAAAAAGGGCTTTTTTGGCCCAATTTTTGGCCATCCCACCCAGGGACAGCCCCAAATTTTGTAGTCATCCCACCTAGGTATGGCCACTAGTGACCTTCCCTCACAGGGATGGTCCCCAAATCAGGGTAAAATAGGGTCAATTTGACCCTTAAAAATGCCCTAAAAACCTAAAAAACACAAAAAAAATGGTTTTTAACCCTAATTTTTGGCAAATAAAACATGCCTAAAAGTTAAATTTTATTTTTTTCAGTCTTCCTAGGGTTTCTTAACTTTGGGTAGGGCTGTATTCATGAAATTATAGCAAAAATTGAAAAAACACAATAAAATAGGGCAGAGGAAGCATGTAATCCATACCCGTTTCGCATCGGCTCCACTACCCAACGCATCCAATGGTTGGATCATGATATGGGTTGATATTTTAGTAGAAATATTATTCAGAAAACTCTCTCCTACCTCCTCTCATTTCCAACTTCTCCAAGTAAGTTGCACAAATGAGCTAAAATGGCCCTTTTTGGCCTTTTATAGCTCCATAAGAAGCTGACCGCTCCTGGGTGGGATGAGTGCACTTTTGGATTTATTTCCAACCTTTTTATGCTCAAAAATACTACCCTCATCCCCACTAGGATTTTCAAAAGAAAATTGTACTTAAAAATATCAAAAAATGGGCCAAAAACCCACCAAAAACAAGGTAAAATGGGCTAGAAAATGAAAGGGATCTCGACTGAACTTATAATAATTTTGAATGCATCAAAAGACTCTATTTTACTCCCCAATAAATACTCCATGTTTGTACCACTCCACGTGAATGAGATACTGGACATTTTGCCTCCAAAACTATTCATCAAAACAGTTGAAAATCACCTCCAAACAGGTATTTAGTACCATGGACAAAATAGAGAGTTACCCCAATTTAGTCATATGTGTCAACCAACTCATCACTTTAGAATTTTTCATTCCCTCATCGACTCATCGCTTGAGGGGGTAGTCATCATAATGAATTCATAAATTGAAACAACATTTAAACACTCAGAAGTGTAAATTCCATGCATTCAAAAGAATCCTGGATAGAGATAAATTTGCAAGCCCATGCTGGGGCAAAGAAATGGTGTAAGAAGAAAATTAAATAGGCTTTACCTCCTTGAAACATTGATAATTAACCCATGTAAAGGTTTACAAGAATACAAGGCACCAAGACCTAATATGCCCTAAGCCCCATAAGACTGATATTACAACACGACTGAAAGGTATACCTGCAATCGATCCTTTGACTATGTCAATAGAAAGGATTCTAAGAATATATGCTTTTCCACAATGGAGGCATCCAAAGTTGATTATGTTAATAAAAAAACTTGATCATGCGATGATTTAGTGATTTATTTTTGCTCAACGCTTTGTTTCACATTGCGCATCCCAAAAATAGGGCATCTATAGACACCTAAATCATGTAAATAGGATAATACTATTAGTGCATTACATATGCCCTCTTATAGACAACATATGGCCTTATTAGGCACCCCTCTAGGCTAGAAAAAGGCTTCCAAAAGCCTCCAAAATCTAGTTTGGAGGTTTCCTAGTAGTCTGGGACAATTTTGGGGCTCCTACTGGTGATCATCTCACCAAGGGATGGTCACAGTTGGTGACCGTCCCACCTAGGGATGGCCATCAGCAACCGCCCCTGGGTGGGACAGCCCCTAACTAGACCTTTGAAAAATTCAAAGGACATGCTAAATGGCAATCAAATACTATCATTAGTGCATCTAATCATCCCAAATTGATTGGGGTCCTGCTAATGGACAATGGGATAGTAGATTGGAAGCACCCAAAGGGGCAACCTTCTCCCAATCACCCCATGATGCGATTATGACACATGGCAGCACTTGCCTCGCATGGAAATACATGCCCTCTTGCCCTAGATGCCATTTTGGGCTATAAAAGGAGCTTCAAACTCCCAAAAAGGAGAGGAGAATTAGAGAATTTTAGAAAAAAAGTGCTACCCAATTCTATCCTCACCGTTTTGTAAACCAAACCCAAACCAAAATATGCCTTTGCCTTGGCCTTGAAACCCTCTTACTTTCGAAGGCAATTTTAGGGTCAATACGCTTTAATCGTTGAAAAAAACTAGTCAAATTGAAGAATTATTTGGCCCCATATGCAGACAACACCCATACCAAGTTTTGGACCAATTTCCATAGCCATAGGTGACAAAACTAAGTCAGTTTTGTAATCATCCCACCTAGGGACGGTCAACAGTATGTCCATCACATACCTAGGTACGGTTGCCAAATAGTTTAAAATTTCAAATAAATTCCTCCATATTCCCCTTAGGAATGTCTAGAGGAACCTCTGATCCAAATTTGAAGCAGTTTGGATGAGTCTTGATGTAGGATTGGTGATCCCCAATGTTACAAGTTTATCTGGCTCACCCAGGAATGGTCACAATTTCTTCATAGTTTAGCCTTAGATATTGCTTCTAAATATATTTATTTATATTTAGATTAATCAATAACATGTTTATGGTTAATGTAGATTAGTTTTCATGCATGTATATCACCTTTTAATGTTGTATAATATGCTCTCCTTTCATGGTTTTATGGGTTTTTTCTATAACATAGGTGCTAGTAACCCCCTTTCAATCCCTTGTCTTCAAGAACAATAATGCTAGACAATAGGAGGAGCTAAGGAGGCATAAGCTTGTCAGCTGAAAAATAGATCTCAAGTGTGGGAAGCAGGAGTTTTACACCATAGTACTTTGCCTTAAAATTCCCTTTCAAGAGACTAGGTCCCTTGAACATTGTAATGGAGAAATTGTATCAAATTTGTAAAGCCCTCAAGGGGATGCCTTGTAATCCTATTTTGAAGCAATAGATGAATAAATAAAAGGATAAATCCACCCTATTTATCACACATTTGTTTCATTTCATTTAGATTACATATTTATGATATTTCCCTTTGAATGCTTTTATATTTGTTTTCCATTGCAATAGAGGGCCCTTAAGGTGATGTGAAATTTGTTTCTTCACTTATATTCCAAGAATATCTTAAAAGCCACTGCTTTTAATATAGGGTTCCAATAATTTCCACACTGAATCATCCTAGGTTCCTCCTCCTTTCCTAGATCGATGTCCACTATCCAAGGTCATTCAAATTTGATATTCTCTGACTCACTCATTTTTTTATCTTTGTTTGTTGAATGTGTCGGTCTTGTATCAATTTCCACATCTTCTATTGTATACTCTGAAAAACTCCTTGAAAATTTCAATTTCTCTTTCACCTCCTTATTAGGTTCCTGGCTGACTTTTGGTTTGTCTTGCTTTTCCTTGATCTCCTATGAATCAATACAAAGGTATTTGGGCTAAAACATTTTGTACTCCTCCATTTTTCAATGAATAATCCAACTATAATATCTAGTTTCATATTTGCTACATTCATCCAGGTACAACATTCCTTCTCCATCTGGTTCATACCCTTCATAACCTAAGGAATTTTCTGATTTTTTAGTTGTAACTACATCCTTATTGACCTTTTTATTAGCTAGACTAATCATATATGTGTGTTGTCCCTTCCTAAAAGTGATCTGATTCTTTCCCCAGTTGTGATTAACTTTGGCTACTCGTAGTCATCCTCTTCCCAAGAGAGCATTGTATGCAGGCTTCTGCATACTAATCACAACAAAATCTAAGACAAACTATTAGTCACCTATCACTACTTTTTGTGCTATCAAGACTCCCTTTTTCTTGATACCATACGAGTTAGCACCATATAATTATAAGCTCGATGCCCATAGAGATGGAGCACCTAGTTCTAGCCAGATTATTTCAGGTAGCACATTAACACTGGATCCTCCATCCATAATAACTTGTGTCAATGTATGCCCTAGGATATCCATATGAAATAATGTAGGTTTCTTTCCCACATCAATTATCAATATAGTTGGATCCATAAATTGGTCTTTTCATTCTTTTTATTGAATCGGTTGACTATGCACTTCCATAACCTTATACGATTGTATCTCTTCCACCATAACTTTTTATAATGATGGAATAACTTCCAATAGGTTTACAACTTTGATCTATACTATGGTATCCAAAACCTGTTTTGCTAGTCTTTGCACAATTGCCTTCCCTTCTAATGGATTTTCCAGTTACTTTCCTTCAGCTAACTTCACTTGTTTAGCTTTTTGTGCTTCATCCTATAGTATTTTCTTTGCTACTTGCTAGCGCTGCTTTTCCTTTACTGGCTCTGGATACTTATACTTTTTAGCCTGATTTCTTGTCATGAATAAAACTTCTTGGGTTTACTCCTTAACTTGAGGAACCTTAAAGTCTAAATAATTTACATTCTATGGGTTACTTGAACTCGCTTGCTTGGGGCAATTTGATTCCTTGTGGTTCCTCGGACCACACCACCTACACATATGTGTAGTTCTTGCTTACGGTGCTTCCTACATCTAATGTGAAGGATAATTTTTCAAAAAAATCCCCCATTCTTGGTAATTGTGACATTGTATGATCGGCCTCTCTTTTGAGTCATATTGCAAATGTCTTTATCCTCCTTACCGATTGCCCTAGTTCGGCCTTCCACCTCATCGCCTATTTCTATAACTACCATTTTTTTCTTATTTCCTACCTCCTAGGGTCTTCTATTTCTCTTCCTACTCTTGGATTGTCAGGACCTATGGACGTACTCTTGCATTATACGGATATAGCATTACCTCATATCCCATCACATTATAGATGTGACAATATTTATTTTATGGACACTTTATATTTGTAGGCCCTTTAGTCTTACATTCTGTGCACCAAATGTCATTCCTTTCAGGTTTGTTTGTTTGTTCTTTCATGATCTCGTTGAACTTTTGATGATATGATACCATTGTCCTTTGTATAGTGTTCTTCTCCACTATCTGAATCATTAGACTTGGGGTGAGATAAAATTCTTGTATACATCTATTTTGATTCACTTTCATATGTTTCTGATGGTATTGCCTTCATATTTTTCTTATATTTCAGTAGTAATCCATCTAAAAACCTTCACTTTACCAATACATCTACCAAAGGCATCTGCATTTTATCTACTAACTTCTTTAGTCCGTGGTTTTATGATTTTACATCTTCATCCTACTTTTACTTCATCATGCAAAGCTCAGTAACAATGTCTCCATCATCCTTCAAAGGGTGAAATTCTTCGATGAATTTCTCCTTCACTTGAGTCCAAGTCTAAAAATGTGTAGTATTTTCCCTTTTTAGATACCAATCGATCACCAATTCTCTAAAGGTAGTAGGAAATAAGGTTACCCATTCATCTCAAAATATTTGCACAAGTTTCTTTTGATAGTAGAGATCATAATTTCTGAACTCCCTGTAATGAGCAGATCATCCACATAGAGTACAAGCAACACTATCTCAGAACCCCGTTTCTTGAAATAGAGGTTTGCATCTGACGGACATCTCTTAAATCCATGCTACATAAGGTGATTGTCCATTTTTATATACCAAGCTCGAGGAGCTTGTTTCAGACCATATAAGGATTTGACCAATTTGCAAACCTTCTGCTCTTGGCCTTCCACTTCAAATCCTTCTGGCTGAGTCATGTAGACTTCTTATTGGAGATCACCATTTAGAAAGGCACTTTTGACATCCATATGGTGAACTTTCCACCCATATTATGCTGCCATAGCACACATAACCCGAATTGTTGTCATCCGAGCAGTAGGTGCAAAATTTTCCTCGTAGTCAATGCCTTCCTTTTGAGCATATCCCTTTGCAACAAGACGGGCCTTATGCTTATCAATTGTTCCATTTGCCTTGTACTTGAATTTATATACCCATTTGCAGCCAATGGGTTTCTTTCCATGCAGCAAATCAACAAGCTTCCAAGTTTTATTTTTCATCAAAGACTCATACTTTGTATCCATAGCGGCCTTCCACTGAGGCTCACTGAGAGCATCTTGCACTGATGCAGGTTCAAGATCATCTATGGTAAACATGAATGCCCTGTCATCATCAATATCCATATCCTCTACTTCTATACTTGGAGTTATAGAAAGTTCCTCAAAATATTGACAAAGATCATCAACCTCACCAGTTTCTTTGGCTTCTTTTTCCTTTTGAGCCATACTGCGTGTACGAGGTCTATCCAAGTTCAAATTGGGAGGAGTGGATAAATTTGCGTCTCCGATTGTATTTGTACACCATTTTGGATTCTTCTTTGGTGGTGTTGAAGAAGATGTAGAAGGACCTCTTGTCTGTGTTGACGAAGGAATCTTCTCTTCCTTAGATTCCACAAGATCTAGGTGTACTTTATATGTGCTCTGTGATGTGAAAGCTTCATCAAAGACAACATCTCTATTGACATGAATTTTCTTGGTCAAAGGATCTATCAAACGATATCCTTTAGAGTGCTCATCATAACCAAGAAAAATACATCTCAATGTTTTCTCATCTAGCTTCTTCCTTTTCTCTTTCGGTATGTGCATGAAAGCATGACATCCGAAAATATGTAGATGAGATATGGAGGGTTTTCGACCACTCCATGCTTCCTGTGGAGTCATTCCTTTTAGGGCCTTTGTGGGTGCCCTATTCAATAGATATACTACAGTGGTGATAGCTTCTGCCCAATATTGTTGCCCAAGAGTAGCTCCTGTGAGCATACAACGAACCATTTCCATGATAGAACGGTTCCTTCTCTCAGCAACTCCATTTTGCTGAGGAGTATAGGCAGTTGTTAACTATCTCTTGATTCCATGCTTATCTAAGAATGCAAAAAATTCATTAGAGGTAAACTCTCCCCCTCGATCTAAGCGGAGGGTTTTAATAGAAGCTCCTGACTCCTTCTCAATGGATTTCTTGAACTGTTGGAAGAATGCGAAAGCTTCTGATTTTAGTTGGAGAAAGAAGACCCACATATTTCATGAGTAGTCATCTACGAATAACTGAAAGTACCTCTTCCCTCCATAACTGTTCGGTGTGAAAGGACCGCACAGATCGGTGTGAATTAACTCCAGAGGTTTTTGTGCTCTTGTTGAGCTCTTCTCAAATGGTACTCTATGCTGCTTTCCTTCCAAGCAGTCAGAGCACATTGGCAATGTGGTAGAAAGGGAAGGAAGACCCTTTACCATCTCATACTTACTGAGCTCAAGTAAGTAGCCAGAACTAAGATGCCCATATCTCTTGTGCCATAGGGAAGTTGCCTCCTTGGTAGAGATAGTCATGGCAACATGTGGAGTAGAGATAGCATCTAGTGCAAATAAGTCGTGCTTATATGAAGCTGTTGCAATCTACTTACCCTTCCTAGTAATAGTACAACACTTCTTGCCATTCTCAACACGAAATTTGACAACCATATTTCTATCCAGGATTTGTGTGACTGACAAAAAATTGTTAGCCAATCCCGAAACATAGAGGACTTTGTCAATCTGACACTTGACATCAGGAAGAGTGACTGAAACTGTTCCCTCTCCCCGAACCCCGTAGGTTTTATCATCGACAATGGTGACAGGTTTGCCCTCTTTGGCCACGAATTATTCAAACCACGATCTCGTCGCCGCTCATATGTTTGCTAGCTCCGGAATCGACATACCAAATAGGATCCCTCCGTGTGGAATCTGTGGTAGTCATGAGCACCTTGTGTGCCCATTCGGAATCCGAGTCGATTCTTCAACAACAACATTCACCTGGGGTTGCTTGTTCTTATTTTGTGGTTTGTTTTGGCCTTTCGCTTGTTCTTATGCCAACACCTGTTGGTGTCATGGTTGTCTTTCTCACAGATCTTGCACCACCTCTTCTTCTGTTGAGGTTGTTTGCATTTTCCTTTCATATCTTGTTGAGAATTTCCTCCTTTCTGAAATTTGCCTCCTTTTTGCCCATTACCTTTCTTCCTAGAACCCTGCCTGTTGGTGTATAGGGTTGTATTGGAAGAATCATCCTTGTGAAGTTGGCGTGCCTCCTGTTGTTGAAGCAGATTGACCAACTCGATGTAGGTAATTTTTCATTGAGACACCTGGATGGAGGTTATCAACATATAAAATGAAGAAGGTAAAGCTCTCATCACAAGTGAAATGAGAAGCTTTTCATCCACAGTATCTCCCAAAGAATTCAATTTCTCTTTCAATTCAGACACTCGCACAGAAAGAGTTCAACTATGTCACCCTGTCTCAAACTCAGGTTATGAAGTTGTTGTTGAAGATGAAGAATGGTGGAATCATTCTTTCCCTCATAGATGGTTCTAAGGGCATCCCATGCCTCTTTACCACTTTCTTTGTCAGCTATATGAGGTTGCACTTCATTTGAAACAACAAACAAAATGAGCACCTTTGCTCGACTGTCTTTCTTGTCAAAAGCTATCTGATCTACGGAAGGACCTATGGATCCTGTTGTTGGTGAAGGCCTAGTTGCTACTCCAGTAAAAATATCCCACAAATCTTCCATTTGGAGAATTTCCTTCATCTTATGTTTCCATGGTGTATAATTTGGACCTTTCAATAACTGATGCGGATCAGTCATCAACTTTGCAACAACGGCCATAGTGAAGGTTCCTTATATCACCAATTGGTCCCCCTTTAGATATACCTTTTGCTAGGCCGTTATACCGTACAAAATACCTACCCTTACATGAGGGAAAATATAGGTATTTAGAAAGATCAACAAAAAAATCACCCGCCCTTATGTGAGGGAGACTATAGGTGAGTTTTAGAGATCATACGATACGTGGAACATAAGCGGTACTAAAATGGAATCGTCTTGTTGATGGCACCTACCATAGAAGATTCTTATCATGTGTGGGGCGTAACTTCCCCTAAACACTTTGAAGAATACTTCGTCAGGATTTATGCCTAAACACAAGTGCGATAAAGGGTAGTGGATGGAGTAAAAAAATGCAAAAATGGCTAACTTATCTCTCCCCAATGATTTATAGAGAACAAGCTCAGACGTTGTTGTAGCAGCTATATTAGGCGGCGGATACAGTAGCCAAATCATGACAGCTTTACCTGTAAGTGCTGGCCAGAGGTATCACAAATACCGAATGCTGCAGTGCAATAAATTGCACGGATGGGTTTTAATTATTCCGAGGACTTAGGGAGTGTTTTGATTTTAATTTTTAATTTTATAGTGCAAAAATGAAATATGCAACATACAACAAAAAAAATGCCCACAGGAATAACCCACAAGGTGTCGGTCACAGCCGAAAATGCACCTTTTACAATTTGCCAAATTGCTTTTTCAGAAAATTACTCACATTCCCCCTTTGATTTTTTGAAAAAATATCCCCCCTTAAAACAAATCTCTTTAACAAAGCATTTTAATAATTATTATATATTTAAAATTAAAATAAATAATTTTAATTTATATAGTTTTAAAACTTATGAAAAAATAAATTAAAATTAAATTTTAATTTATAAAGTTTAAAAACTATTAAAAATAAATTAAAATTAAATTAAAATTAAAAATTTTAATTAAAAAAATAATAATCAAAAAAACTTTGAAAAAAAAAATTATACCTTAGGGGGGAGTTGGCAAGATTTGAACCTCCGACCTGCAGGCTCCCTGAGCCTTACCGCACAGCTCACTGCCAAGTGAGCTAGCGGGATGATCCGGAAGGATCAGTGGAGCTCCTCTCCTTTATCCTTCCTTAGTCTGCTCGTCCTCCTCTCTGCTTCCCGGGCCTGCGGTGGCTGCCTCCAGCGCGTCGTGGCTGCAGATTTACTTCGTCGCAAGCCGGGTATTCTTTTTTTTTTTTTTTTTCGAATAATTCTCGTGCGCTCGGCAGGGGGGGAGCGCGCGAAAAAAATGTTGCGTCGACCCGAGGGGGGTGGACGCGCGCGAAGAGCGCTACCAATAGGGGGGGGGGCAATTCAATGGACGTGTCCACAGACAGTGTGGACGGACGTCCGCTCAATGGGGGGGGGGCTGCATCCCTCCTCCCTTCTGTCCGTCACGATGCGCGTGCGGACGTCCTGTGCATCGCAATGCGCACGCGGACAGACGTCCCTGTGCGTCACGACGCGTCTGCACTGCGCGCGGACGGACGTCCTCATGTGCGTCGCGACTTCTGCGTGCGGACGGATGTCCTCCTGCGTCCTGTGCAGACCTGCATTTTTTTTTTTTTTTAAGAAATTAAAAAAAAATGCCTACACAATCCGTGAAATAAAACGTAGGATTTGTCTCCCCAGCACAGCAAAACAAAAAAAAAACGCGTTCTCTCCCCTAAGCTTCTCTGCTGCAATCTGGCTCTGATGCCATGATAAAATACGAACTAGTTTTATTAATCAGCAGCAAAGTTTAAATACTGTTTACAATGCCGGGAATAGTCACCGGTTGAACGAAACTGTTACAAAAGTTGTAACAGTATGCCAAATGATGCAATACAAACAAAAACATATTAAGTACGCTAACAATACAAGTTTTGATATATCTTGTGGGGTCTTCCTTAACCTTACCTATAAAAGGTGGACATCTCTTCTTGGTTTCCTTATTAGCCATCTTCGAAGAATCATCCTCGTCACTTGAGATATCCCATGGAATATCTACATGATTCCTCCTTGGGGGTGTCTTACTACAGTCATAATCAAAATTTTCTATCTGATGTATCTTGTTCTGTCCCACCAATCATTGACCAAACTCACGTGCATATTCACTCTGCAACCTCCTTCACTGATGTGAGGGAGATGGTCTTGGTCCTTCCTCTTGAGACCTCACACCCTCATACTCTGGTACTTAAATCCCATCCTCTACACTCCCTTGAAATCCTTCCATAAGTTTCTCAAGTGTCACCATCCACTCTCCTTCCTCTTGTACTACTTCTATGTCAACTCCTGCCTCTATGCTAGGTGGTTCTATTTTCTTGTCTTCTATCTCTATTAGTAGCGTTTCAAAATATCCTTCTTCAGATGCTCAAAATCGATCTATTTTTGGTTCATGTGTACTATGGTCTAAGTTACTTATATTCTATCTTCAATAAATCCTTGTGCTCTTTCTTATTGGAATGTTCTCTCGTAATTCCTGTCTCCTACACTTTCGTACACTAGTGTCTGTCATTCACCTCCAATTTTATAGTATTCTTACTTTGTCAATTTGACCCATTTTAAAAAATACTAGATTTTATGGCACAACGGTGCCAAATTTAGCATAGGGGTATATTATTCCTAGTTTTTTGGTGATTACTAAGGCTTAGTATGATCAATTTGCTATTCCTAGTCGATGGACCAAATCGCACCATCGTACAATCTCTACAACTAGTAATATGATATAAGTAAATAGCTTTTACGGACACAAAATCATACAATGATAGATATTGTACAATTTCACACTTAGTAAATCTTTCATAATTGGTTTTTCAAGCTTCCATACATAGTTTTGTAACTAAACAAGTCGATCTCCCAAAACTGCCAAATCGGGTAAATTTCCTTCAATCACATAAACTACCAAATCAGGTAATTATTTCTTGTATGATTTGTATGAACTCTAGTGTATTATTTTTATGAAACTAAGGTACATACAAGTGCTAAATTGGATATTATATTGTAAAAATATCTCTTAGATATATTTTGTAAGGTTTTAGTATGGCAATTAATCCTTTTCCAATAACATGCAAAAATGATCAACGGGTCTTGAGAGAGTTGTATATCCAATGGTGATGCCTAAAGTCATACAACATGGTTCAACACATCTTCCTTGATATTACCATCATCATAGATCATTCCAAAAATCCACACCAATGCTAGTTAAATCCAATTCCTCCATAGCAATGCATAAAATAGCCATAACAACAAGTACATGCAATATAAGTAAATTGTAAAATGCTATTCTACCATTCTAGGATTGTACACTGCGTAAGAGAAACCATGACCTATTCCAAGATTTATTATTTTTCAACAATTTCACTCAAAAATAGAGATATGCAATAACAATTCATAGTCAGGACTCGTAGCATTTCTCAATAACCAGAATAACACTATATTATGACCAGAAGCTAACAAGACTATCAAAATTAAAAATGGTGCCTTATATAACATTGCCTAGGCCATTCCAAAATGGTTCCTAATTCAATTAGTTATTTATAATTTCCCATGCATAAAATAATGCATTAATTAAGACTTTTACTAAATCTAATACCTTAATAATCAAATACATGTGCAATTACAACCTAAAATTATATTTCCTATGTATTTCATTTCATTTCATTGTGCCTTGTACAATTTAACTTCACCTTGTATGGTTTGCCCTCCTAGATGTACGATTTACTCCTACCTGTATGGTTTACAAAACTTGTCAAAACTATAAAAATTGGGCAAATCCATTTATCACTTCTTCTTTTGGGAGGTGGATTTGTTGCCTATAGGTGCACCTTACTATTGTAGGTATGATGGAGATGGTCTTGGTAGACACAAGTGTGTTCTATGGTGTGAATGTGAAACTCATCTAGGAGGGTCATTCGGTCAAGTCTGGATTGACGAGCAGTATAGTCATCGATGAAGTCTTGCATGGATATGTGTAAGGATGGTATATCGAGCTCTAGGGACATAATTGTCTCAACAACATAGACCAGATAAAACGATATTTTCAAAGTTAGGGTATGGATGCTCATTCAATAGACCCATAAGTCCAAAATATTTAATTATGCCAATAACAATCTCTATGATAGTTTTGTGAAGGATAGCGTAGATGGTTTTGTTGGTAGTTTATGCTTGACCATTATCCTGAAGGTAGTATGGGGTAGAGAAGTTGTGATGGATGTTGAATTTGGCACAAAATGTGTGGACATTCTTATTTTTTAATGGTGTACTATTGTTAGAAATAATCTACGAGGGGATTCCAAAGTGACATATGATGTGTTTAGTGATTAACACAGTGATTTTGGCTCCTGTAGTTTGAACAAGTGGAATAACTCCAACCCACTTTGTGAAGTATTCAATAGTAGTGATGATGAATTTATGGTTATTGGATGAATTAGGTGTGGTTTTTCCAATAATATCTAAGCCCCATTTTAATAAGTGCCACATGGATTGGATGGATTGCAGTGCTTGTGAGGGCAAGTGTGTGAAATTAGCATATTGTTGGCACTTGATGCATCATTTAATATACTCATAACAATCATACTTAATTTTGGGCCAATAGTATCCCATGCATAAGATGTGCTTTGTAATTACCATACCATTGAAGTGGTCACCACAAGTTCCATCATGGGTTTCTTGAACCATGCACTGAGCTTCCTATAGTTTGAGGTAACGCAGAAGGATGCCATCATGACTATGGTAGTAGAGGATGTCCCCCAACAGTATGTAGTGAATCACCCTTTGTTTGAATGTTTTGTGATGAGAATGTGGTAAATTGCAAGAGAGAAAACCTAATTTGATGTAATCCTTGATTTGAGAAAACCAAGGATCATGTGGTTCAACATGAATGACATGGATGTTGTCATCATTGGTAGGAGGTGAGGGTGAAATGAAATATTGAGATAATGTATAAATAGATACATGTGTCATGTCAAAGAGTGTATTTTGTAGGATGAGGGAGCCTAGGGAAGCCATGGTATCCGTAAAATGATTAAAAGAACATGGGATGGATTATTTATCGTACCACTCAAGTTGGATGAGTAGCTGCTGAGTGATTTGCTTGTATTATTGGAGTATAGGGTAACAAAATTTCCATAGTTCCTTGACTTGATTGATGACAAGGAGGGAATCACCAAAGATCAAAATATATCTAATGTGCATATAAATTACCTACTTCAGGTTGAGAATGAGGGCTTCATATTTTGTGTTGTTATTTGTGCAGGGAAAACCTAATATAAAGGAGAAGGGAAGTGGTTATCCATTAGGAGTGAAAAAGATGATCCTAGCACCCCCAATGTGCACACAAAGGGATCCATTAAAGAAGAGTGTTATATAAATTGGAGCTTCTATTTTGACATATTCTTCAACTTCAATTATGTGGAAAATATAATCATTAGGAATTTGAATGAGGAGTGGTTGGTCGTTAGGTAATGGAGCCTCAATGAGTTGGTTGGTGATGACTTATCCCTTTATGAACTTTTGAGAAATTAATTCAAGGTAAAATTTAGTAAGGAGCATGATCCATTTGGTAGTATGATATTTGTGATAACTCTTATTTGTTATGTACCATAAGGGGTTATCGTGAGTGATCACAAATATTGTGTGGTTGAGCATGTAATGGCATAACTTTTGTGTAGCAAAGACTATAACTAAGTAAATATTTTTCGTGTAAGCATATCGTATTTTTTAACTAACCAAAGTGTGACTGATATAGTATATGGTTTGCTTGTAGTTGAGCATGTTATTCTAAGCCAATCACATTCCTATTATAAAATCTATGGTAGAAATGTAGAGGAAGAATGGTAATTGTTGATGTGGTGGAGATAGAACTAGTGGAGAAGTGAGATAAGTTTTAATTGCTTCAAAAGCTTTTTGGTAGTGATAATACCATTTGAAGGCAACCCCTTTTTGCAAGAGGTGGTTAAATGATTTTCATTTTTTAGAAAATTGAATGATGAAGCAATGAATTGCTTGGATTTTGCCTTGTAAACTACGTAGTTTCCTGAGATTTTTTTGGGGAGGCATATCAACAATAGCTTTTACTTTGTTGGGTTTGAATTCGATGCCTCATTAAGATATTATGAATCCCAAAATATTACCTGAAGTAACACCAAAGACTTACTTCTTTGGTTTTAACAATGTGTTGTGTTCAAGGAGGTGATCAAATATTTTATGGAGGTATGCAAGATGTGAGCATTCTTTAGATTTGGTGATAAGATCGTCAACATAATATTCCACAATATTATGCATGTAGTCATGGAATATGTAAGTCATAGTGCACTGGTAAGTTGCCCCAACATTATTAAGACCAAAATGCATGACCTTATAAAAAATTCCTCCAGGGAGTTGTAAAGAATATTTTGTGTTGATCAGCATGGTTGATCTTGATTTAGTTATAACCGAAGAAGCCATCCATGAGAGATATCATTTCATGGCCTGCTATAGAATTTACCAACATATAATTATTGGGGAGTGGGAAATTATCCTTAGGATAAGCTTTGTTTAGGTCCAAAAAATTAAAATTAGTGCATACACAAACATATCTTATGGGCTTTGGTACTAGGACCATGTAGGATACCCATTCTATATAATCGATCGGTTTTATGAACCCTACATTCAAAAGCTTTTGGATTTCAAATTTTATCATTAACACAATCATGGGATGCATGCATCACAATTTTTGTTTGATAGGCATGGTGTCCTCATCAAGTGTAAGGTCATGGATAACTAACGACATATTGATACTGGGTATGTCCATGTAGGACCATGCAAATACTTTGATGTATTCATTAAGAAAGGAAGTGAACAGGGCACACTCTTCTAAGAAGAGTTTGACAATAAATTTAATGATATGGTGGTTGTTAGGATCATCACCAATGTCAACATCGATAGTGTCTTCCATAAGAATGTGGGAACCGTCTTGGAGTTGAGTAGGAATGGGGATGAAATGGAGGTCATCGATAGCATTGGGTAGGTCAAACACATTATCTAGATACACATCTATGTGGTTAATCCAAGGTATATGGTGTAGAGAAAATTATGAAGAATCATTTATGATGTGCAACATGGATGGTGATAGCAAGAAATCTTGTGATAAGGACATAGGTGATATGTGAGTGAAGTCGATGAAGTTCAGGTTGGGTGCATTGGTGTGATTTAGATGATATGCGTAGTGAAGTGGGGTGAACAAGTCAATGAAAACCATATTAATGGAGGTGGTCAAGATTTTAGGAGATAGAGATCATGGGCATGAAGACTCAAAAAGATGTGAATGGTCTATTAGATTCAAAGGAGGATGTAAAACCACTGGTGGGGAGTGGGTTTGATCCATAGGATGGTAGGGCTACTGGAAATTATGCAAAGGTATGTATGAATAAATAGGAAATAGAGGGAAGGTGGAGTATGATCTAAGTGAGAAGAAGTGAGGGAAAGGACAGCAAATATATAGATCATATCATCGATGAAGTAGGTGGATGTGGCATCAAAAAGGGGTGATTCTTGAAAGAATGTACATGGTATGTTGATAGTGTAATGAGGGAAGGGACAATCATCGAGGATATTAGTTTTAAATTTCTCTTCTAATGAGTGCATAGGAACTACTAAAATATGAAGAGTGAGGTCTTCAAGTTCATCTTCGAGTAAGTGAATGGCTATAGGGTGATAATGCAAACAATATTTGTTCGTACGTAGCTAAACATAGGGGTCAATAGACATTCGTAAGCCCTGTTCATAACATCCTAAATCAAAACCATACCAATGAATATATCATAGATAGAATAAGGTAAAGTGTGGATTGGACATATGGTCTAAGGTGCCATTAAAGCTAGATTGTGGTGACGTGGGTACAACTACTAGGAGCAATGAGTCAAGACCTACATAAATGAAATTTGTATGATTATCAGGTGGACCAAGTGGCACGATGATACCTATGGTGAGTACTTAGGTAGAGGGACAACCAAAGTCATGGATAGATTGGATTGTGGGAGGATGCACATAAGCATCATGAATATTGTATATACCAAAACCATAATTGGTCATGAATATGGATATCTGTGGTGAAGTATTGGGTGGTGAACGAGGAGGTGAGTCTAAATCAAAGGAAGAAGATGAAATTTTGGATTTGCATATGGTAGCATGAGTATATTGGAATATTTGGGCATACAAATGGGAAGCTCGTTATTCCCAATCATGAAATTCAACTACAATGGAAGGAATGGGATGAACAACATGTGGAAACTATGATGCAGGATGAGAAAGAGTTGTGCCATGAGATGAATTAAAATATAGAGATCAAGATCAAAATGGAAGTGGAGGTGTATGAGGAGTAGGAATGATAGAAGTATTTTTAGAAGAATATGGATGAGAAGGAGCAGGAGGCCATCAAGAAGGTGGTTATAAAGGTATGGAAGTAGTAGGCAGATCCATAGAATAATATGGATGAGATGGAGCAAGAGGCCATGAAGAAGGTGGTCAGAAAGGTATGAAAGTAGTAGGGGGATCCATAGAAGAATATGATGGTATGTGGGAAGTAGATGCAGAGAAATTTGTGTGTGTCCTAGGTGAGCGATGTGAGGATGAGGTAGGTGTTGGAGAGGAAGTAGATACCTCTACCTAAAGATGTGAAGGAATAAGAATGACCTAGGTAGAGGACGATGAAGGTCATGGTGGAAGTTCTATGATGTTGCAAAATTTGAAATGGTAACCATCAGTGGGAATGCAATGGAATAGTCCATCATGCACATATTTGAGGCAATGATGCAAAGTAGATGGAACACATTGTATATCATTAATTCATGAACGTCCAAACAAGAAGTTGCATTGCATTTCACTTTGAATGACATGGAATAGGTTATAAATGATCCTTACAACTACATAGATGGGTAGGATGATGAAACCTACTGTGGGATGCATAGAACCATTAAAATATTGAAGGTCGACTGATGGTGTAGCAAAATGAAGGGTAGTAGTAGATATAATGCTAATGGAAGAACTAGTATCAATGATGACATGCTTGTAAGTGATGTCAATGATGGTTTCTTGGATATGTAGTGGAGGATCAGCTCCCTTACCTATAAGTTTGATGATTTTGTTATCATGGAAGCTAATTGAAGGTTGCATGCATCAAGGTATATTCCCAATGATATTAAAAAATGCATTGGTATCATTGGTTTTGAGTTCAATGGAGAAAATAATATTGTTTAAAGCTTCATGATGAGGGTGAGATTATTGTAAAAGATCAAAAATGGACAATCTAGTCAGGGCATTATGCAACTGATGGGTGGGATTACCACAAATAGTGATGATATTACATGGTAGATATGGTGGAACATTTGATGTTGTAGGTGATTGAGGAGAAGTAAATGGTGGTGAAGGTGAAGCAATGGGCATAACCTAACATGGTAGATAATGTTGAGTACAAGTAGTGAGGTTAATCATACCAACCACTCTACATGAGGGAGGATCATAGTGGATATTATTGATATACATTGATTGGGTTTGTTTATTGGATTGGACTACTTAAGGATTGGTCACCCCATATTTTGGTAATGTATTTTGATAAATACCTAAATTTTGTTTTTGCGATGTGAGGGGGTTCAAAACTTGTATAGTACCATAATCAATAAGATCTTGTACCAAACTACAAAATGAGTGACAAGACCTTACATCATGGCTATGTTATCGATCGTAAGCACAAAAGGTCCGTTCATTGAACCCATAAGGTTTGGGTTGATTTAGGTCAATGGGTCTAAAATTGGTTAACGTGACATGACCAACGTCAAACAACCTCTAGAATATAGTTGATAGAGGCTCAAAAATTAGATTTCAATTGCATCATGGGGGCTAAGGACAAAGATTGTGAGCTTGTTGTGTATTAGATGGAGGAGGTGTACTAGTATGAAATAACTATTTTTATGGAGGAGGAGGTCATGATATTGAAAAAGAGGTCAAAGAATCCATTACCATTTGATTGGTTTGTGGTGGTTTGGCAAAGAATGGATTAGGAGCATTGCAATTAAAGAAGAAATTTGATGGATAGGATTTTTCCTAATGAAGTTTGATTTTTTTAGATTGGACTTTGATGTCCTTGATGACTTTTTCTTGAGCAATGGCTTCATCAAATGTGTGGATTTTATGGAGTTGCAAAGGTGTAGAAATGTATTTGTGGTAACTTTTAGTGAATAATGTGATGAGTTCAATAGGTGGGAGGCTATAGGCTAGGTCATGAATGATCGATCTTCACCAAGAAATAAAGTCAGTGATAGGCTTATCATCAGCCTATTGCAAGGTATATACATAAAGTTCATATTTTTCTTAATGTTGATGGAAAAGTGTTCTATAAATGAGTTAGAAAATTGTTCAAACATGAACAAGCTATGGCATGGGAGCATGTTGCACCAATCAAGGGCTTGTTCCCCAAGTGAAAGAGTGAAATTATGCAACATGATAGGATCTCTACCATGAAGCTGGTAGCATGCAAAGCGATAATTACTAATATGTTCATGAGGATCCTCTTTACCTTTTTATTTCATGAATTTTAGAATCTTGAAAATGTATTGATAAGGAGGAATGAGAACTAAAGGATGGATGGGTTCATTGCACAACTTATTATATGTGGTTTTTTGAGGCTCATAACTAGTCATGCATAGATTCAACATCTTAATTTGTTCTTGTAAGAGTTGGAGTTCAATTGATGGAGGTACAATGAGTTGTGATTAAATAGTGGAAGACTAAGAATGAGGAGGGTATTAGAGCTGCTACTCCTCCCATTGTGAAAATGGAGTATACTAAAACTATTCTTGTATATGCAATTGTTGAACAACATGAAACATGGAAGCATATGGAAGAATCTATTGTGGGATAGACATCTACTGTGAATGGAAATATTACGGCTATAAAGTTTGTACCTGGTGCACCAAAACCTGCTATGATGGTTGCACGGTTGGTGTGGAAGACTAGGAAGGAGGTGATGTGAAAAAATAGGCATACCAAAGTATGGTGAGGAAAATGGTGTTTGAATAGAGGATGAAGGTGGATGGTGTGATGGTAGCTGCATCATATCAGATAAGTGATGAATAGAAAACTCAAGTTGGGTAGAGTAGCATTGGGGATTAGTGAGATAATATGGATAGGGTGGATTATAATAAGAAAAATGAATGAAAGGGGATCCTGGAATAAATGAGATGGAGGAAGGCAAAATGTGGAAGTAGATGCAGGTAGAAGTGCAATGGAAGATGTCCTATCATACATATTGAAAGAGAGGAATGTAGGTAGCAGAAGTGATGAAGAAGGATTATAGGTATCAAAAGTGGAAGCCTAAGAAGGAGTGGTGAAGGTATCCACAAATATTTGTGAAGACATGATTTATTGATGTTGTTGGGAAATGAATTGTTGTGATTGAGATGGTGGTTGCATTTTTTAAACTTGAACCGAAATATGGAAAATATAATTTTTGGGAAGGTGGTTATTGGGGTTCTTGTGAAGTGTATTTATGGGATGATGTGAGCGGAGAATACTATTTTTGAAATGATTATGGTTGTAGGGTTGATTATGATAAAAGACCCTGAGTTCCAGGAGTGGAGGATTGAGGATATTAAATCATCTCTACTATGGGGGTAGAGGATGTAGTCTTAGGGTGAGGATGATTAAGCAAATATGGATCATCCCTAAGAAGAGAATGAGATGGATACTTAAGAAAAGTATGAGTGGACGTGGGTGAGGTAGGTGGAGTCTCCTAATAAATAGTGAAGAATGGAGAAGTATCTCTAAGAGTTGTATATATAACATGATTGCAAAATGTGGATGATGGATTAGGTGGAGGTGAATGAGGAAGAAGAGGATGATCCTTAATAGAATATATGTCAAGCATATTATTGTAAATGGACATCTCACTTTGAGTCATGGTGTGCATGTGATATGGCTTGAAACTAGTGAGGAGATCAGGTGTGAGAGCATAAGATTCTCTTATGAACTGAGGGGGAGTACTAGACGGGTTGGAGGATACATGGGCAACCTCCTCAACAAGGTGTGCTTGTTCATGTGCTTCTCTATGAGTGAAAACATGCATGGTAGTGTGTACCATGATTAGGTGCTCAAAATTGCTCAAAAATAAAAATTTGAACCTGTGTGTGTGTGTGTTCTATGCAAAATTCTATGTAATTTTGTGTGTTTTTGTGTATTTTTGTGCACTAGAACAAAGTTCATACACTATTGTATGAACTTGTACTATGAAAACCTGTTTCACACACTATTGTAGAAACCTGCAGTAGAAGGCAGATCTGAAAAAAAAGTGACAATGATAGACTATGAATAGCCAGAAAGTGGGTTGCTAGCAGGTGAATGTGCTGGAACCAATTTTTGTGAAAGTGTAATACAAGAATGCAATTGGAATCAATACTAAACAAATAAAAGCAATTTTTTTGTTATTTTGTATGTTTTTATGACAATACCTACTCTAGGACATGACACAATAAGTGAATTGAAACACTAAAAAAAGGAATGGCATTGGCACAGAACCTCTTGCAACACCCAAGGGTGCACAAAATAGAACTGTCTCAATAGGTGAGTGGCGACTGAATGGAAGGTACAGTAAAAAGATGTCCAAAAATAGAGGGAGCTTAAAATGCTCTAATAAATCCAAATTCTCTCACCAGAAGAGGTTGCACTATCTAAGACCTTCTACTGGCCTAGTCAGGTAGTCGCTTTACCCTCGGGTAGGCTTAGTCAATAATGACAGTTACCTATTCATAAATTATGTAAGCCTTGTTAACAAAGGCATATAATCCTATCCTACTCCGAAGGTCCCTTTCGATGATGAATTTTGGAAGACCAATCTCAAGAGTAGGGGATATTTCAATGATGAAGTCTAAAAAACCACTCCTAGGGGCTACTATGGTGTTTATGGGGTGAGTTGGTGGAAGGAGATGAATTCTAACGTCACCAATCTTGAGTGGGGATTGGTGATGAAGTCCAATATTACCACTGTGTATGAAATTTGAGTGTGTGGTGGTGAGTTGACTACCATTGATATGAAAGAAAATCTAGCTAAATGTCTTTTCAAAAAATAAACTAAACCTAGATGCTTTTTGAAATTGAAATCTATTCTAAAAATATTGAAAAAAAAATCAAGATATGATGTGAAGGAAAGATATTGGAAATCTATCTAAGAAATTTTGAAAGAAATTTGAAATCTAGTTTAAGTGCTTTTTGAAATAGATTGAAAATCCATTTTAGTGCTTTTTGAAAAGGGATTTGAAACTAACCTAATGTGTGTGAAAGAAATTAGAAATTTAATCTAGATGCTTTAAAAGAGATTTGAAATCTACTCTAGTAATTTGAAAAGATATTGAAATTTTAACCTAGTGATTGTTGAAAGAAATTGGAAATATAATCTAAGTGTGATTTGAAATAGATTTGAAAGTGATTTGTGCTTTTAAAAGAGATTGAAAATCTATTCTAGTGATTTTTGAAAGAGATTGAAAATCTAATCTAGTGCTTTTGAAAGAGATTAAAAACCTAATCTAGTGCTTTTTGAAAAGATATTGAAAGCGATTTGTGTTTTTTAAAGAGATTGAAAATCTATTCTACTTGTTTTTGAGAAGAGATTGAAATTTTATTCTAGTGCTTTTTGAAAAGAAATTTATAGTGAGTTGTGCTTTTGAAAGGAATTGAAACCTATTCTAGTGCTTCTAAAAGAGAACCAAATATGAGAACATTATTTGCAAAGGAACAAGGAAAAATAGTTGTTCTAAGAAAAATACTTGACTCTGAGTATATTGGATGATCCTCCTTGTGTCTATATTGTAGAGGTTTGCAGTTTTGGACTATTCTTGATTAGTTTTACAAGGTTTGCATGGTAGTGTACGAACCTATATGGGGGTTCACACAACGATGTGCAAACTAGATTTAGAAGGTTGTAACTTTTTAATAGAAGGCTTTAGGTGTGTTACAGGGCTATTATAGAATTTATTCTAGATTTATAGTACCTATAACATAGAAAAGAAGGCCATATAATGAATTATATAGAAATAAAATATAGTCTTAAAAAGTTTATGGGGATACCACCATGCATGCCAGAATGTAAAACACGAAAGTCACCAATTCCAAAAGTAACGGAATTATTGATTTCAAAAGGAGATTACAAAATAAACTTTCTTTCAAGAAAGGTTATCCTCTATTTTTCAATATGAATGAAGATGCATTTGTTGATATCTTTCGATACCCTCAATGTCGGTGGGCTTCTTTGCATGTGTGCCACCGCTTGCATGCTTGAAATTTCTTATGTACCTTTTTGGGCCTACAAAAATGGATTAATACATTTGGGGACCTATCATTTATCAAATCCCATGTTTAGGAAGACAAAAATGACCTTGAAATAAAATAAAACATGATGAAAACTAGAAATGAAGTTGTATAAACTGTAAACAGAAGATACCTACTTGATTTGTGGTTGTAGGTTATTATAGATCCGATTCGCATGGTGGTGTGTGAACCTCTACTCAGGTTCACATGATGGTGTGCAAACCTTGTTGTAGTTAATTTTTTATATAAATTTCTATCTAGATAATATTCTAGAACTATTGTCTGATGTATAACAAATGCTAAAATGATGAAATATGTTCTGGAATAATTTTTGTAGAGTTTTGGTAAGTAAGCCAAAAGGGTGAGAGAGAGTTTCATGGTGAAAATGGCCATCTATTTATAGAGTGAGCCAATGCTAGGTGGAAGGTGTTCTTTGTGAGGTGGCATGAACACTGGGTTAGATTCTACCCATGGTGAGGTCAATTAATGAAGTGGAAGGTGAGTCATTCATTCATATGCCCTGAAGAGAAATCTAGAAATATCCTAGGTGCACACATGTGTGAGAAAGGGTTGAGGTTAATCTTGATTAGGTAGATCCTAGGTTAGGTTGTGGTTAGGTTAGGCATCTTTTGGAAATATCCTGTGGTGGGTGCACACATGTGTGAGGATAAAATTAGGGTTAATCTTGATTTATCCCTAATTAAGCATATTTAGGCCATAAAAGTGCACTTTAATGATAAAGTGACTTTCAAAATAGAATTAGAATTACCATGATTAGGATTTTTGGAGGAGATGGTCACATGGGGACCATGATTAGGTATAGGTGTAGACACCTAAAATGCATCATGTCAAGGAAACTACTCATATGAGACATGCTAATAGACCATATGAATGATATTGGATAGCTCCAATGTGAAGCAATGGTTTTAACCAATCAATTTGGGTAGGGTTGGCTAACTCAGCCTTAACTACGGTTGACACCTATAGCTAATAGATCTAGTCGTACCTTAGAGCTGTAGCTAGCATCAAAACTATTTTGGATCTTGAACCAAGTCAATTTTTTTTTACAACGGCCTAGGAAATGGAGATTCAAATAGTTTTGGGAAGGGAAGCTTTGAGAGTTTTCCTCCTAACTGATCCAACCTCTTGGATCTTGATCTTGGCTTCCCAAGCAAGCCAAGATTAGAGATTAGGAGTCCTATAAGTCCCCCCCCCCAAATTGGGGAGAAGTCTAGAAGAAAATTTAAATTTGAACATAGTGAATCTCTATAAAAATTGATAGAAATTTGATAACCCCTTGAGGAGAGTCTAAATGCTTCCCAATTGTGGATTGACAAGCATGAATTCATCAATGAAGATTCCATAGGACTAGGAAGCATAATCACACAATCAATCCAATCAAATGTGAATCTCATCAAATTCAATTTCCAATCTATTAGAGGACATAGATGCAATCCTTGATCATCAATTCCATGAAGGGAATCAGATATCTAAGCCCTGATTATAAGAGCAAAAGCATTATCAGCTCAACCGTAGCTGTCAACTGTAACTAGCAGTGCCCATAGTGCCTCAGACAAATAGCTAGGATTTTATCCCTGATTTCTTTTATTTCAGCATTAGATGTACATTTTTGGTTCTGCAATTAGCTTAGTATAGCATAGATTAACATTTTAGAAGACATTTGACCAGTTAATTCTAGGGTTTAGTGGTAGATTTACTTCCATTTTCTTCCATTGGTCAATTTAGCATAGTTTCTTGTTATTTCATGTAATTCAAGTTTCTAATGGCTAATTAGATTTCTTATTACCTAGATTACATGCTTTCTTTCTATGCTTCATAGTAATTTGATGATTTTATGCTAATCTTCATATATTTACATGTTTTTTTGTTTATTTTATCATCATTTATGCAATTTTCCATTAAAAGCCTCATCAAGAGAGGCCATATTTGCTTTTAATCCTTTATTGTTGTTTCTTGAATGCAGGGTTTATAGGATCCATTTATTTCAATGCATTCAAGGCAACAAATACCTCTTTTCATGAGAGAAGAAGGTGACCATTGATCTTGAGCAGTTTGTGTCCTTGTGGAGAGTTTGTGAATTACACCACCCCCTCATTTAGAGGGTCTTCAATACTGTATCAGTTGTATCAATATTGAGTATCCCGAAGAAGGATGTACTTATAATTGAATTTGACAAAATATTTAATAAAATAAGCACTCTCTTTCTTGTTAAAGTTATTATTGTTAATATTTTATGCTTTAATGTTTGATATCAATTGATGCATTAGTTAGGTGTATGCTTTCTATGAGGTTAAATATGGTGATCATGACAGAAACACCACAAATTCCATAGTAACTAATGTATTTATTTTATTTTAATATGGCAGGTTTTAGCTGCAATTAGCATCAGAGCAAAAAATAGGTAGGAAGCAGACTGCCTCTCTATCGAAAGAGGAATCCAGGTAATTTTGGCCCTTTATGTTTTTGGTTTTTGTTGTATTTCTGAATTTTATCTAATTAAAATCACATAGAAAATAGTAAAAGGAAAAGAATCATGAAAATATCATGTTTTCTGTTAGCCAGGACTGACAACCGTGGCTAGTACTATTAGCTACGCCTATCAACCATGGCTAAGATCTTGGCCTACAGCTCTATCCCATGACAAACATTGTTACATGAAGCTTTGTCCCATGGCTAATAGTTAGAGTTTATTTGTAAATTTTACCAATTGTGGCCCAAATCATAGGCATGTTAGAAAATTTTACTATGCATTATTTGAAATAGCATGTAGATTATTTAGATGCATCTTTATGAATATTAAACACTTTTATCATTAGGCATTTAGGCTAGGGTTTTATCATTGATTTCTTTTGTTTTACCATTAGATTTACATTTTTAGTTTTGCAATTAGCTTAGTCTAGAATAGATTAACATTTTAGAAGACATTTGACTGGTTAATTCTAGGGTTTAGTGGTATATTTACTTCCATTTCCTGATGCAAGGTAAGTAAGATCAAATAATAATCAAATTAATCTAACTTAGCATTAGGTTTAAGACTAATGTTTATATAATACAATGAATAGTAACCCTAACTAATTCCCCACTAACCAAGCTAACAAACGCGTTAGGCTAGGTAGAGAGTTAGGTTTAGGATTGACTACCCTAGGATATTTAGGCTAGTTACCATTAGATATTTAGGACAATAAATATCTATATGGTAGAAAATAAAACAGTAAATGTAGTAATAAATCCTAAGTAGTGTAATGCAATACACTAGCTTATTTTACCTAGTGGAGTAATTGGTAAGTATCCCAAGTAATGGAATATTACTCTAACATCCCACTTTATTACATTATTTGGGTAATACATACATATCCCTCTATACAACAATATTTGGGTGAAGTATATAACTACCCCAATACAATGAAGAAGATGTTGATCTACTGGTTCTTTGCTCTGTCACGATGTCTCGGCTACTCCTAAGCAAAAAGTGGGTCATTCCTCACTATGTCTTCATGCCAACGAATGTCCTTATGGTAATCACATCATCCAACCAATTTGCATGGGTAACCAACCA
Organism: Wollemia nobilis; assembly: GCA_028583015.1. Classification (NCBI taxonomy): domain Eukaryota; kingdom Viridiplantae; phylum Streptophyta; class Pinopsida; order Araucariales; family Araucariaceae; genus Wollemia; species Wollemia nobilis. The sequence goes on from JAQPPZ010003276.1 coordinate 3,547,933, forward strand.
CTACAATCATTAGGTGTAGTAGAATAGATCACTTCATACAAGGTTCATTCATTTACAATATGAATTTGCAAAAGATAAGGTAGCTAAGGTCTCGATCGCTACCGAAAATGCACCCTTATAAGTTTGCCCCTTCTTGTTGCAAAACATAGTGTAATTAATTTCTGAATAAAGTGTGACTAAGGTGTCGATCAAAACTGAAAATGCACCCTTATAAGTCATATTCCCTATTTACAAAAAATAGTGAAGAAAAGAAATGGATATCCCCCCTCAATTGCAAAAAGTGTGCAACACAAGAATGTTGTGAAGGATTTTACAAATATTGCCTCCTAGACAATTGTACACCACAAAAAATTTCTCCTCTTGTTACAAGTACTTCAAACACCTAGAATTTGCTATTTATGAAGCCTAAAAGAGGTACAAGCACCCCTTATTGCAAGGTCTTCAAACAAAAAACTTATGCTATTTATGAAGCCTAAAAGAAGAGTGAGAGAAAATGGTGATTTTGCCCAAGGGACACGTGTTTTCCCTCTACAAAACTGTTTTAGCAATTTAGCACTCCTTGTGCTATCTTTGAACCAAAAACAGAATCAGAATGAGACACTTCACAAGAAATATGGCTTCTGTGTTGTGCCTTTGCCATTTTAGTTTTGCTTGTTTTGAAACCAACACTGAATGGTGTCTTGGTTGTCATTTTTACAATTTGTGCAAAACTATGCTTTCTAGGCAATTTGATCAAAAAAGTTCACCAATTTGTCCTTTCTTATTGTAAGTACTTCAAGCATGATTGCTATTATGAAGTCTAAAAGAAAAGGTTGATGACTTGGACTTTTCTGATTGCCTTTACAAGTTTTATTTCCCTCTTATCAAAATCTATGTTTGAAGGAAGAAAGGAATTATCCCTCCTTAGTGCAAAGGATTGCTACTTTTAAGGTTCCTTATTTTCAAAAACTTGTTCTTTCTTTTGATTACCCTAAGAGAGTATCAAAATATAATTCACTCAAACAAATATTTAATGGCACCTGCCTTAACTCCCTTCAAGAAGGATGAAAAGTTTCAGGAAATTAAACCAAACAAATAAGAGTGAATTAGGGGTTTTGTTGATTTAGGAGAGAATATCAAGTAATTGTGGCTTTAAATCTGTGCAAGGATTTACACAAATTTGTGAAATTTTGGGGTTTAGTGTGTTCTTGATTCTATGACTTATAATTGTAAAATAAATAATGCAATAATCAAACAAGAATGCCCACAAAATTCTTATCACCTAGGTGTCAGATTCAACCGAAAATCTACCTAATTTGCCAATAAAGGTGTCGAGTAAAATAAAAAATGCACCTTTTAATTTTTGCAACAAAATGTGTGTTTTGTGTTGTGCAAAAAATGATATTTTTATGTCTCCTACTTTGTTTTCCAATTTTGCAAAAGAAGTACAATGTTGTCTTCTCCCTTGAATTTTGCAAAATTAACAATTTTGAGCACTCCTTCCAAGACAAGTCGACACACGACCCGCATTTGGAAGTCTTCCAGAACTAGTCGACACACGACCTAGTTTGTATGGACCTAAGTCTTTAAAGTCTTCTCAATTTTGTAAAAAGAAAGTGCAATTTTATGGCTTATATCCCCCTCTTGGAGAAAAACAAATGCACTCTTTGTCTATGAATTTAAAAAAAAAAATTCAGTCTCCTTGTCTAATTTGCAAAAAAAATTCAAGTTTGATCCTTTCTTGTATGCAAAATTAACAAGGTGGAGAAGAGGTTTTATGGCTTTCTAATTTGCAAGAAAAATAAGTTCTCTTCTATGTCTTATATCCCCTCTTGGAGAAAACAAAAACTCTTTTTGATTTGTTTGTGAAAAAAATCCTTAATTCTCTATTTTAATGCAAAATTTTAATAAATGTAATCATTATTTAATTAATAATAAAATTTAATTTTGTAAAAAATCAATGTAATCTAAAAAATTTTGATTTTAGACAAAAGATATTAAATTATTAAATAAAATGATTAAAAATAAAAAAATTTACAAAAAAAATAAAAAAAAATTATTTTTATACCTTGGACTTGGTCCATTCCACACCTGCTAAAAAAAAACTTTCGGCCCCGATAGGAATCGAACTCCCAATCTCCCTATTGGGCCATGCCTTGGTGTGGGCTAAATCTCCTGTCGGGCTATCTAGCCCGACGGAGATATTGGGGAGGAGACTTCATCTTGAAGCCTCCCCTCCCTAGGGCTTGGAGCGCGCGACTTCATGCGCTCTAAAGCTTTTATTTAAAAAAATCTTTTGGGACTTTAGTCCCACATGCACCATGAAGGTGGATGTAAGTAATTTAAAAATGACTTATCCCATATAAGGACTCGATTTGCTATGGGAAATCAGAGTCCTTCATCATCTTTTTGTTCGTCGCCACATCGTGACTAGTTGGGTCAAGTGGCACATGGCCAGTCCACCACGTGTCAGGTCCGATGACATGTGGCTAGTCCACCACATGTTAGGTCCAGTGACACATGGCTAGTCTACCATGTGTCACCTCCATCATCGTCCAGTGGTTGTGTCTGCCATGTGTTCAGTATTGTCCAGGTGTCCTGTCCAGGTGGTGCTTGCCACGTGTCCTATCCAGTGGTTGTGCCACATGTTCGGTCTCATCCAGGTGTCTTGTCTAGTGGTTGTGCCATGTGTTTGATCCAGTGGCTAAGTTAGTTCCTTAGGATCTATTCTCGAGCACACGTGGGTCCCAGATGTAATTGTCCTCAATATTTATGCCTGAGAGTTGATCCGTAGTTGTAGGGACTCTGATTCAATCGTCAGATATCGAAGGTTGCTCCTGCCCTCTCAGATCTCGATCGTTGGATCTATGCCACCGGTCACTAGGGATCGAAGGGCATGCCTGCCCTTGCATATCCCAGTCATTGAATTTATGTCATCGATTGCGGTCATCGAGGATCAGAGGTGTGAGATCCCCTAATAGGGATGTCCCCTGTCAGTGTTGGTTAGACCTGAAGGCGCTCTTGCCCTCGGGTTTGGGTCCAATTTCTGCCTAGGATGGGGCATCTACCCTCTTGGCTATGTGCTGGACCCACAGGAGCAGCACTAGTGGCTGCCAATAATCATAGGGCCTCCTACCCTCGGGATCTGGGCCCTATGTTGCAGGCTCTGGCCTCCAGTCAGGCCCGACAGGTCAGACAGCAGAATGCTGTCAGATCTTTCGAGGTCTATGGGCCTGCTCCCATGGCTACCCAGTTACGTGGGCCTACGGGCCCTCTCCCATGGTCGCCCGATGATATGGGCCTACGGGCCCTACTACCTGGGAGCTACCTCGGTATCCATGTAAGTCCTAAGGGCCAGCAGGGCCCTCGAAGACTGTGCCAGGTCCAGGTCGGGTGGAACATGAATAACATAAGCTTATACTGAGAGGGGGGGTGAATAGTATAAGACCTCTTTTTACTTTTTCCTTTATACTTCAATTCAAAAATTATGTAGTGTATAGATAGCAGTATCAATAGCTGTAAATAAAAAAATGCACAAAATACCATCCATAATAGAGACAACAATTTACGTGGTTCACCCAATGTGGGCTATTCCACGGATAAAATCTTTCACTAAATTTTATCAAATCAAATTCTAGGAATACCTTTCTCGATTACAATGTTTATGAGCACCAACCCAAAGGAGACACAAATCCCCTAGCTCTACTTTGACTGGTGATCCTCTAGAAGACCTTTGCCTCCGCTGCCCTTAGCAAATGGAACTCTATCCACAAAAGACACCTGTCCTCCCTACTCTGGCTGGAGACCTCTGCCCTCAACTCTATCACCTCCAAATCTAGTCCTCAAATTTGCACTAAACATAGTCCTTCAGTTTAGCACAAATGTCCTTGTTCTCTTTCTCTGATCTACACCAAACACAGTCCTTCGGTCTGGCACAAATGTCCTCGAATTTGCACTAATCTCTGTCCTCAACTGGTCCTCAAATCTGGTTCACAAGCTTTCACTAAAGCTTGCTTGATTTTCACCCAAGTCTTCACCAGACTTGTCTCAAATCTACTTTGCAAGTTCTTACTAGAACCTGCCCAAACTGCTTCACAAGCTCAAGAAAAACTTGCTCAAATCTGTGTAACAATCCCTCTCAATGACTTGTCCAAAACCATCAAAGCCTACGCACTATCACCGAACATCACAAAAATGATGCACCCCATAGCTTTGCGCTTTTCTACTCTCTGTGCACAAACACAGCAGCACCGTCTTCACGTACTCTGATTCCTTGCTATCTCTCTCACTTAAACAATTTGACAAAATGCACTTTGTACACTGCTATCAAATTTTGCACTCTGCTCTCAGCGATCGAACTTCTCCCCTGCACTCTATCTGTGAATGTCGCACTTCAAACGCACACACAAAATTGATACTTTAAATCTTTGAACAGCCCTCCTTTTATACTAATACTTTCAAGATCAAAACCTTGATCTTAGTCGGCTGCACAACCCTAAACTACGTCGACTGCAAACCCTAATCTTTGTCGGCCCAAAATTAACTTTGTCGGCCTCACTGCCTCTACAACTCTTATGTAGCTTCTGTCGTGAAACTACAACATGTCGCGATATCGTGACACCTTTGCAACCGTACACTTTTTTTTGCCTTTTGTCATGAAAACATGACACTTTAGCCTTTAACGACTTCATCTAAGCTCTTGTCGTGATATCACGACACTCTTGTCTTTGTCAGTATCAACTTTGCTTTTGTTGTGAAATCATGACACTTCTGCCTCTGCAGACTCTGACTTCACTTCTGTCGTGAAATCATGACACTTTTGTCTTCATAGTTCACAACTTGGCTTCTATCATGAAATCATGACACTTCTCCTATTGAAGACCTGCTTTGTGTTTCTGTCATGAAATCATGACACTTTCTCCAACCGAACACTGCCATCTCAATCTGTCATGAAATTGCGACACTTTCTCTTCCTTACACTCTTGTCTGCTTGCACTAGCGAAAATGAAACATGTCACAAAATCATGATACTTTTGCTGCCTTGTGTTTTTCTTTTCCTTATGCCCACAAAACTGGAACATGTCACGAAATCATGATGCTTTTGCCTTCAAGCTCTTCCTTCTTGAATTTGTCACAAAATTGTGACACTTCTTTTGTTGAAGACTTGTTTACTGTCTCTATTGTGAAATCATGACACTTTCTGCATCCATAAGCTTTCTCTTCAACCTGTTGTGAAAACGTGACACTTTCTGCATCTGTACTTCTTTTCAGCCTGTCATGAAATCGCGATGCTTTCAACTTTTGTACGTCTTCTTTACAACCTATCGTGAAATCGTGACAGTTCTCATTTCAACTTCTGTAGCATGTCGTGAAATCATGACACTTTTTCTCCTTAGCACATTTCTTTTCTTCGAGTCATGAAAACCCGACATGTCGTGATATCATGACACTTTTTCTCCTGGACTCTCTCTCCTGCATTATGTCGCAAAATCGTGACACTTTTTCTTTCGGACTCTCTCTCCTGCAACATGTCACAAAATCACGACACTTTTTCGTTTGACCAACCTTCCTTTCAATATGTCACGAAATCGTGACATTTTTGACTCGAACATTCTCTCTCCTCTTTGAGTCACGAAATTGTGACATGTCACGATATCGTGACACTTTTCTAAAAATCTTTCTCTCGCCTACTCAAGTCACGAAAATGCGACATGTCGCGATATCGTGACATTTTTCAAACTTACTTTCTTTCGAACCTGTCATGCCGAACCTTCATCAAAACAAATTATTTTACATCAAATCAAATTCCTTTAACAACTTCTTGACATCAATGACAACTTATTCACTTGAGCAAAAGCAATGTACCCAAGGTACCCAAAATTGCCAACAATCTCCCCCTTTGTCATTGATGGCAAACCTTTACTGAAAACATGTCTTAGGAGCCAAAACTAAAACCAACTATGCTAACAACTGAGAAACTACCTTTGAGGTTTTGCTCCCCCTAACTTGAAGCTTTCCTCTTCACTTGAAGCTCTCCCCCTTACTCATATTTCTCCCCCTTTGTCATCAATGGCAAAGGGTCACCTTTGGGGCTCGGGACTAAGAATGAGCCTCTTAGCTTAGTCCCTCCCCCACCTCCTGATGAGGTGATTAATTCTGGGGTGGGAGTAAAACTCCCATTAGGCACTGATCATCATCAGTGTCTATAATTTCCTTGTCGGGCCTTCTCTTGAACTCTTTGCCCGTATTCCTGTTCTTGTCACTGTTCTTTTTCTTGTTATCATTCATGTTCTTGTCACTGTTCTTGTTCTTGTTCTCATCCCTGTTTTTGTTCATGCCTTGATCCTTGGACCTGTTTATACCACTGTTCCTATTTTTATACCTTGAAATTTTAGCTCTACACTGTCTAGCTGTGTGACCTTCATTGTTGCACTTATAACAAGTAACAATGTTATTTCTTTTAGGCATACCTGTTCTTTGAATTCACCAGTTCTGCCTAAACTTGTTCTGATCAAACATGTTCCTGTTATTTACCTCGCAATAGACTTCCTTGTGCCTGAATTGTTGACAAGAGTAGCAATACCCTCGAAAGAAACTAGTGCTTCTGAAATTGTCGTTCACCTTCTTCACTTGAGCCATGCAATGTGCAGCCATGTGACCAAACCTATAACACACAAAACATCTATCATGAAATTTACCTTTATTCAACCTCTTGGGTCCTAAAAACTTCTTCTTTTCATTCTTAATTTTTTTTTCTATTTCTACGCATCTATCATCCAAGGACTCATAATTTGAAATACTTTCCTCATCAAAACTCTCTTCCTTTTGGAGTCTCTTACTAGACTCTCTAGCTTGTTCCTTGACAAAACCAAGGCCTGTTTTATCCGTTGTCTTTATTTGACCTTTGATGAGTGACTTAACCTTTTTGGAGTTATCTTGAAACCTATAAAGCTTATCCTTGTACTCTTTAGTTTCCTCTTTCAAAGAAGCCATTTTCTGTTCTAACTCACTATACTCAAGAACCTTAGACTCTAACTCATCCTTGAGTTCTTGTGTCTTAGCCATAGAGATGTCGAGACTTTCTATAAGATCATCTCTCTCCATACAAAATTCATCTAACTTATCCTTGAGTCTAGCATTCTTCTTTCTTTCCTTTTTCAAAACACTAAGAGCGTTAGTAAGTTCACTTTCTAGATCCTTTATTTGTTTGCTTTCTGAATCATCAAACCCTTTTTTAGATTTCCTATCACTAGAGGTGCTACCTTTTTCAAAAACCATACATGCATCTTCCTTATAGTTTTTTGAAGCATCCTCATACATACTAGAAACCAAATCATTATTTATGCAATCATCCTCAAGGTGACCAAAATTTCCACATCTAAGACATTTCATGATAATGAATCTATGTTTCGATTCTTCCTCTTTTTCTAATATGAACAACATCTCATTTTCAATATCACTTGAAGAACTTTCACTATCGCTACTAGAACACTTACTTGCTTTTTCTAGGTATAAACTCTTTTTGTGCTTGTGAGAATACCTCTTTCCTTGATTGTTGCGCTCATCTTTGTTTTTCCTATGATGCTTGTGCTTTTCAGAATCCTTGCTTTTAGAATCCTGTATATCTTCATCACTTTCATTCTTGGGAATAGTACAATCAGTAGCATAATGACCAAACTTTCCACAATTGAAACATCTTATATTTTTCACACTTTTATGCTTTCTAGAGAACTTGCCTTTCTTGCTGTAATATGCCTCTTCATCAATGGAAGACTCATCACTCTCTTGAAGTTGTTTACCCTTGGATTTCTTGGTAGCCTTGAAAGCTGTCTCTTTCTTGACATCAACCTTCACTTGAGTTCTCAACTCAAATGCTACAAGTATACTATGGAGCTCATCCTTTTTCAACTTATCCAAATATTTAGCTTCCTCAATAGCAAAAATCTTTTCACTAAATCTATTAGGAAGAGATCTTAAAATCTTATCACAAACATCATTTTCAGCAAGCTCAATACCTAAGTCTTTCATGGAGTTAACAACCTCATCCATACGAAGCATGTAGTCACTAATATTTTCATCATCATTCATCTTGAGTTGTTCAAAAATACCTTTGAAGTGTCTCAAATTGGCCTTTCAGGCATTTACATCACCTGTGTGAACCACCTGCAACTGTTTCCACATTTCACTAGTTGTCTTGCAGTGAATCACCTTGGTAAGATTTGCCTTCTGTAAACCTTTCAGGATTGCATTCATTTCTTTTGAATTGCTATGATGTAGGAGATTGTCTTCTTTAGCATAAGGACCATGTTCAAGAATAGTGTACCTGTCTTCAATCACTTCCCAAACCTCATTCCCAAGTGCCATTAGATGAACCTTCATCCTTGCACTCCAAAGACCAAAATATGATCCATCAAGAATAGGTGTTGCATTGCCACTTGAATAATCCATTGTGTTCTTTACTAGATTTTCCTTCAAGCTATTAAAATTTTCGAAGGCACCCACTCTAATACCAATTGAAGAACATAAGCTTATAATAAGAGGGCGGGTGAATAGTATAAGACCTCTTTTTACTTTTTCCTTTATACTTCAATTCAAAAATTATGCAGTGTATAGATAGCAGTATCAATAGCCGTAATCAAAACAATGCACAAAATACCATCCACAATAGAGACACAACAATTTACATGGTTCACCCAATGTGGGCTATTCCATAGATATATTATTTCACTAAATTTTATCAAATAAAATTCTAGGAATACCTCTCTTGATTACAATGTTTATGGGCACCAACCTAAAGGAGACACAAATGCCCTAGCTCTGCTCTGACTGGTGATCCTCTAGAAGACCTCTGCCTTCGCTACCCTTAGCAAATGGAAATCTACCCACAAAATACACCTATCCTCCCTGCTCTAGCTGGAGACCTCTGCCCTCAACTCTATCACCTCCAAATTTGGTCCTCAAATTTGCACTAAACATAGTCCTTCAGTTTAGCACAAATGTCCTCGTTCTCTTTCTTTGATCTGCACCAAACACAGTCCTTCGGTCTGGCACAAATTTCCTCGAATCTGCACCAATATTTGTCCTCAATTGGTCCTCAAATCTGGTTCACAAAAGTGGTTCACAAGATTTCACTAAATCTTGCTTGATTTTCACCCAAGTCTTCACCAAGACTTGTCTCAGATATGCTTTGCAAGTTCTTACTAGGACCTACCCAAACTGCTTCACAAGCTCAAGAAAAACTTGCTCAAATCTGTGCAACAATCCCTCTCAATGACTTATCCAAAACCATCAAAGCCTGCACACTATCACCGAACATCGCAAAAATGATGCACCCCATAGCTTTGTGCTTTTTTGCTCTTTGTGCACAAACACAATAGCACCATCTTCATGTACTCTGATTCCTTGTGATCTCTCTCACTTAGATGATTCGACAAAATGCACTATGTACACTACTATCAAATTTTGCACTCTGCTCTTAGCGATCGGACTTCTCCCCCGCACTCTATCTGTGAATGTCACACTTCAAATGCACACACAAAATTGATACTTTAACTCTTCGAATAGCCCTCCTTTTATACTAATACTTTCAATATCAAAACCTTGATCTTAGTCGGCTGCACAACCCTAAACTACGTCGGCTACAAACCCTAATCTTTGTTGGCCCAAAATTAACTTTGTCGGCCTCACTGCCTCTACAACTCTTTTGTAGCTTTTGTCATGAAACTAAAACATGTCGTGATATTGCGACACCTTTGCAACCGTACACTTTCTTTTGCCTTTTGTCATGAAAACGTGACACTTTAGCCTTTAACGACTTCATCTAAGCTCTTGTCGCGATATCATGACACTTTTGTCTTTGTCAGCATCAACTTTGCTTTTGTCACAAAATCATGACACTTCTGCCTCTGCAGACTCTGACTTCACTTCTGTCATGAAATCGTGACACTTCTATCTTCATAGTTCACAACTTGGCTTCTATCACGAAATTGTGACACTTCTCCTATTGAATACTTGCTTTGTGTTTCTATCGTGAAATCATGACACTTTCTCCAACCGAACACTGCCATCTCAATCTATCATGAAATCATGACACTTTCTCTTCCTTGCACTAGCGAAAACAGAACATGTCATGAAATCGTGACACTTTTGTTGCCTTGTGTTTTTCTCTGCCTTACACCCGTGAAACTAGAACATGTCACAAAATCTCGACACTTTCACCTACAAGCTCTTCCTTCTTGAATTTGTCATGAAATCATGACACTTCTTCGTTGAAGACTTGCTTACTGTCTTTGTCATGAAATCGTGACACTTTCTGCATCTATAAGCTTTCTCTTCAACCTGTCATGAAAACGTAAAACTTTCTGCATCCGTACGATTTATTTTCAGCCTATCGCAAAATCGCGACGCTTTCAGATTCCGTACATCTTCTTTGCAACCTATCACGAAATCGTGACAGTTCTCATTTCGACTCCTGTAGCATGTCGCGAAATCATGACACTTTTTATCCTTAGCGCTTTTCCTTTCTTCGGGTCGTGAAAACCTAACATGTCATGATATCACAACACTTTTTCTCCTGGACTCTCTCTCCTGCATTATGTCACGAAATCGTGACACTTTTTCTTTCGAACTCTCTCTCCTGTAACATGTCGCGAAATCACGACACTTTTTCGTCTGACCAACCTTCCTTGCAATATGTCGCAAAATTGTGACATTTCTGACTCGAACATTCTCTCTCCTCTTTGAGTCGCGAAACTGCGACATGTCACGATATCGTGACACTTTTCTAAAAAGCTTTCTCACCTGCTCAAGTCGCGAAAATGCAACATGTCGCGATATCGTGACATTTTTCAAACATACTTTCTTTCGAACCTGTCATGCTGAACCTTCATTAAAACAAATTATTTTACATCAAATCAAATTCCTTTAACAACTTCTTGACATCAATGACAACTTATTCACTTGAGCAAAAGCAATTTACCCAAGATACCCAAAATTGCCAATAGAACAAGCAAAGCTCGTATTAGGCCACCCGAATGCGATGATACCAATGATGCAAGGCAAGTCAGATCCAATAATAATCAAATTAATCTAACTTAACATTAGGTTTAAGACTAATGTTTATATAATACAATGAATAGTAAACCTAACTAATTCCCCACTAACCAATCTAACAAACGTGTTAGGCTAGGTAGAGAGTTAGGTTTAGGATTGACTACCCTAGGATATTTATGCTAGTTACCATTAGATATTTAGGACAATAAATATCTATATGGTAGAAACTAAAATAGTAAATGTAGTAATAAATCCTAAGTAGTATAATGCAATACACTAGCTTATTTTACCTAGTGGAGTAATTGGTAAGTATCCCAAGTAATGGAATATTACTCTAACATTTCCTTGCATTGGTCAATTTAGCATAGTTTCCTGTTATTTCATGCAATTCAAGTTTCTAATGGCTAATTAGGTTGCTTATTACCTAGATTACATGCTTTCTTTCTATGCCTCATAGTAATTTGATGATTTTATGCTAACCTTCATAGATTTAGATGTTTCTTGTTTTTTTTATCATTATTTATGCAAATTTCCACTAAAAGCATCATCAAGAGAGGCGATCTTTGCTTTTAATAATTTTTTGTTGTTCCTTGAATGCAAGGTTTACATGATCCATTCATTTCAAGGCATTCAAGGTATAAAATACCTCTTTTCATAAGAGAAGAAGGTCAACATTTATCTTGAGCAGTTTGTGTCTTTGTGGAGAGTCTACGAATTACACCACCCCCTCATTTAGAAGGTCTTCAATACTGTATCAATTGTATCAATATTGAGTATCCCTAAGAGGGACGTACTTGTAATTGGATTTGACAAAATATTTAATAAAATAAGCACTCTCTTTCTTGTTAAATTTATTATTGTCAATCTTGTATGCTTTAATGTTTGATATCAATTGATGCATTAGTTAGGTGTATACTTTATACGAGGTTACAGATGGTGAACATGATGGAAACCCCACAAATTTTGTAGTAACTGATGGATTTATTCTATTTTATTGTGGCAGGTGTTAGCCACGGTTAGCATTAGAGCAAAAAATAGGCAGAAAGTAGAATACCTCTCCATCAAATGATGACTCTAGGTAATTTTGACCCTCTATGTTTCTGGTTTTTTTTGTATTTATGATTTTTAGCTAATTAAAATCACATAGAAAATAGTAAAAGGAAAAGAATCATGAAAATATCATGTTGTCTGTTAGCTGCAGCTGACAACCATGGCTAGCATTGTTAGCTATGCTTGTCAATCGTAGCTAAGATCTTGGCCTACGGTTCTATCTCACGGTCAACATCATTACTTGTGGATCTATTCTACGGCTAACAATCAGAGTCTATTTGTAAATTTTACCTATTTTGGCCCAAATCAAAGGCCTGTTAGAACAATTTACTGTGCATTATTTGAAATAGCATGTACATTATTTAGATGTATCTTTCTTAATGTTAAAATGACCTTGAAATAAAATAAAACATGATGAAAACTAGAAATGAAGTTGTAGAAATTGTAAACAGAAGATACCTACTTGATTTGTGGTTGTAGGTTATTATAGATCCGATTCGCATGGTGGTGTGTGAACCTCTGCTCAGGTTCACATGACGGTGTGCAAACCTTGTTGTAGTTAATTTTTTATATAGATTTCTATCTAGATAATATTCTAGAACTGTTGTCTGATGTATAAAAGATGCTAAAATGATGAAATATGTTCTAGAATAATTTTTGTAGAGTTTTTGTAAGTAAGACAAAAGGGTGAGAGAGAGTTTCATGGTGAAAATGGACATCTATTTATAGAGTGAGCCAATGCTAGGTGGGAGGTGTTCTTTGTGAGGTGGCATGAACACTGGGTTAGATTCTACCCATGGTGAGGTCAATTAATGAAGTGGAAGGTGAGTCATTCATTCATATGCCCTGAAGAGAAATCTAGAAATATCCTAGGTGCACACATGTGTGAGAAAGGGTTGAGGTTAATCTTGATTAGGTAGATCCTAGGTTAGGTTGTGGTTAGGTTAGGCATCTTTTGCAAATATCCTATGTGGTGGGATCACACATGTGTGAGGATAAAATTAGGGTTAATCTTGATTTATCCCTAATTAAGCATATTTAAGCCATAAAAGTGCACTTTAATGATAAAGTGACTTTCAAAATAGAATTAGAATTACCATGATTAGGCTTTTTTGAGGAGATGGTCACATGGGGACCATGATTAGGTATAGGTGTAGACACCTAAAATGCATCATGTCAAGGCAACTACTCATATGAGACATGCTAATAGACCATATGAATGATCTTGGATAGCTCCAATGTGAAGCAATGGTTTTAACCACTCAATTTGGGTAGAGTTGGCTAACTCAGCCTTAACTGCGATTGACACCTGTAGCTAATAGATCTAGTCATACCTTAGAGCTGTAGCTAGCATCAAAACTATTTTGGATCTTGAACCAAGTCAAATTTTTGTTACAACAGCCTAGGCAATGGAGATTCAAACAGTTTTGGGAAGGGAAGCTTTGAGAGTTTTCCTCCTAACTGATCCAACCTCCTGGATCTTGATCTTGGCTTCCCAAGAAAGCCAAGATTAGAGATTAGGAGTCCTATAAGTCCCCCCTCAAAATTGGGGAGAAGTCTAGAAGAAAATTTAAATTTGAACATAGTGAAGCTCTATAAAAATTGATAGCAAATTGATAACCCCTTGAGGAGAGTCTAAATGCTTCCCAATTGTGGATTGACAAGCATGAATTCATCAATGAAGCTTCCATAGGACTAGGAAGCATAATCACACAATCAAGCCAATCAAATGTGAATCTCATAAAATTCAATATCCAATCTATTAGAGGACGTAGAGGCAATCCTTGATCATCAATTCCTTGAAGGGAATCAGATATCTAAGCCCTGATTATAAGAGCAAAAGCATTCTCAGCTCAACCGTAGCTGTCAATTGTAACTAGCAGTGCCCATAGTGCCTCAGACCCATAGCTAGGATTTGATCCCTGATTTCTTTTATTTCAGCATTAGATGTACATTTTTGGTTCTGCAATTAGCTTAGTATAGCATAGATTAACATTTTAGAAGACATTTGACCAGTTAATTCTAGGGTTTAGCGGTAGATTTACTTCCATTTTCTTGCATTGGTCAATTTAGCATAGTTTCTTGTTATTTCATGTAATTCAAGTTTCTAATGGCTAATTAGATTTCTTATTACCTAGATTACATGCTTTATTTCCATGCTTCATAGTAATTTGATGATTTTATGCTAATCTTCATAGATTTACATGTTTTTTTGTTTATTTTATCATAATTTATGCAATTTTCCATTAAAAGCCTCATCAAGAGAGGCCATATTTGCTTTTAATCCTTTATTGTTGTTTCTTGAATGCAAGGTTTATAGGATCCATTTATTTCAAGGCATTCAAGGCAAAAAATACCTCTTTTCATGAGAGAAGAAGGTCACCATTGATCTTGATCAGTTTGTGTCCTTGTGGAGAGTTTGTGAATTACACCACCCCCTCATTTAGAGGGTCTTCAATACTGTATCAATTGTATCAATATTGAGTATCCCGAAGAAGGATGTACTTATAATTGAATTTGACAAAATATTTAATAAAATAAGCACTCTCTTTCTTGTTAAAGTTATTATTGTCAATATTTTATGCTTTAATGTTTGATATCAATTGATGCATTAGTTAGGTGTATGCTTTCTATGAGGTTACATATGGTTATCATGACAGAAACACCACAAATTCCATAGTAACTAATGTATTTATTTTATTTTATTATGGTAGGTGTTAGCTGCAGTTAGCATTAGAGCAAAAAATAGGTAGGAAGCAGACTGCCTCTCTATTGAACAAGGAATCCAGGTAATTTTGGCCCTTTATTTTTTTGGTTTTTGTTGTATTTCTGAATTTTATCTAATTAAAATCACATATAAAATAGTAAAAGGAAAAGAATCATGAAAATATCATGTTTTCTGTTAGCCAGGACTGACAACCGTGGCTAGTACTGTTAGCTACGCCTATCAACCATGGCTAAGATCTTGGCCTACAGCTCTATCCCATGACCAACATTGTTACATGAAGCTTTGTCCCATGGCTAATAGTTAGATTTTATTTGTAAAGTTTACCAATTGTGGCCCAAATCATAGGCATGTTAGAACATTTTACTATGCATTCTTTGAAATAGCATGTAGATTATTTAGATGCATCTTTATGAATATTAAACACTTTTATCATTAGGCATTTAGGCTAGGGTTTTATCATTGATTTATTTTGTTTTACCATTAGATTTACATTTTTAGTTTTGCAATTAGCTTAGTCTAGCATAGATTAACATTTTAGAAGACATTTGATCGGTTAATTCTAGGGTTTAGTGGTATATTTACTTCCATTTCCTGATGCAAGGTAAGTAAGATCAAATAATAATCAAATTAATCTAACTTAACATTAGGTTTAAGACTAATGTTTATATAATGCAATGAATAGTAACCCTAACTAATTCCCCACTAACCAAGCTAACAAACGCATTAGGCTAGGTAGAGAGTTAGGTTTAGGATTGACTACCCTAGGATATTTAGGCTAGTTACCAATAGATATTTAGGACAATAAATATCTATATGGTAGAAACTAAAACAGTAAATGTAGTAATAAATCCTAAGTAGTGTAATGCAATACACTAGCTTATTTTACCTAGTGGAGTAATTGGTAAGTATCCCAAGTAATGGAATATTACTCTAGCATCCCACTTTATTACATTATTTGGGTAATACATACATATCCCTCTATACAACAATATTTGGGTGAAGTATATAACTGCCCCAATACAGTGAAGAAGATGTTGATATGCTGGTTCTTTACTCTGTCACAGTGCTCTGGCTGCTCCTAAGCAAAAAGTGGGTCATTCCTCACTATGTCTTCATGCCAACGAATGTCCTTATGGTAATCACATCATCCAACAGATTTGCATGGGTAACCAACCACTACAATCGCTAGGTGTAGTAGAATAGATCACTTCATACAAGGTTCATTCATTTACAATATGAATTTGCAAAATATAAGGTAGCTAAGGTGTCGGTCGCTACCGAAAATGCACCCTTATAAGTTCCCCCCTTCTTGTTGCAAAACATAGTGTAATTAATTTCTGAATAAAATGTGACTAAGGTGTCGATCAAAGCCGAAAATGCACCCTTATCAGTCATCTTCCCTATTTACAAAAAATAGTGAAGAAAAGAAATGGATATCCCCCCTCAATTGCAAAAAGTGTGCAACGCAAGAATGTTGTGAAGGATTTTACAAATATTGCCTCCTAGACAATTGTACACCACAAAAAATTGCTCCTCTTGTTACAAGTACTTCAAACACCTATAATTTGCTATTTATGAAGCCTAAAAGAGGTACAAGCACCCCTTCTTGCAAGGTCTTCAAACAAAAAACTTATGCTATTTATGAAGACTAAAAGAAGAGTGAGATAAAATGGTGATTTTGCCCAAGGGACACGTGTTTTCCCTCTACAAAACTGTTTTAGCAATTTAGCACTCCTTGTTCTATCTTTGAACCAAAAACAGAATCAGAATGAGACACTTCACAAGAAAGATGGCTTCTATGTTGTGACTTTGCCATTTTAGTTTTGCTTGTTTTGAAACCAACACCGAATGGTGTCTTGGTTGTCATTTTTACAATTTGTGCAAAACTATGCTTTCTAGGCAATTTGATCAAAAAAGTTCACCAATTTGTCCTTTCTTATTGTAAGTACTTCAAGCATGATTGCTATTATGAAGTCTAAAAGAAAAGGTTGATGACTTGGACTTTTTTGATTGCCTTTACAAGTTTTATTTCCCTCTTATCAAAATCTATGTTTGAAGGAAGAAAGGAATTATCCCTCCTTAGTGCAAAGGATTGCTACTTTTAAGGTTCCTTATTTTCAAAAACTTGTTCTTTCTTTTGATTACCCTAAGAGAGTATCAAAATATAATTCACTCAAAGAGATATTTAATGGCACCTGCCTTAACTCCCTTCAAGAAGGATGAAAAGTTTCAGGAAATTAAACCAAACAAATAAGAGTGAATTAGGGGTTTTGTTGATTTAGGAGAGAATATCAAGTAATTGTGGCTTTAAATCTGTGCAAGGATTTACACAAATTTGTGAAATTTTGGGGTTTAGTGTGTTCTTGATTCTATGACTTATAATTGCAAAATAAATAATGCAATAATCAAACAAGAATGCCCACAAAATTCTTATCACCTAGGTGTCGGATGCAACCGAAAATGCACCTAATTTGCCAATAAAGGTGTCGAGTAAAATAAAAAATGCACCTTTTAATTTTTGCAACAAAATGTGTGTTTTGTGTTGTGCAAAAAATGATATTTTTATGTCTCCTACTTTGTTTTCCAATTTTGCAAAAGAAGTACAGTGTTGTCTTCTCCCTTGAATTTTGCAAAATTAACAATTTTGAGCTCTCCTTCCAAGACAAGTCGACACATGACCCGCATTTGGAAGTCTTCCAGAACTAGTCGACACACGACCTAGTTTGTATGGACCTAAGGCTTTAAAGTATTCTCAATTTTGTAAACGGAAAGTGCAATTTTATGGCTTATATCCCCCTCTTGGAGAAAAACAAATGCACTCTTTGTCTATGAATTTTACAAAAAAAAATTCAGTCTCCTTGTCTAATTTGCAAAAAAAATTCAAGTTTGATCCTTTCTTGTATGCGAAATTAACAAGGTGGAGAAGAGGTTTTATGGCTTTCTAATTTGCAAGAAAAATAAGTGCTCTTCTATGTCTTATATCCCCTCTTGGAGAAAAAAAAAACTCTTTTTGATTTGTTTGTGAAAAAAATCCTTAATTCTCTATTTTAATTCAAAATTTTAATAAATCTAATCATTATTTAATTAATAATAAAATTTAATTTTGTAAAAAATCAATGTAATTTAAAAAAAAATGATTTTAGACAAAAGATATTAAATTATTAAATAAAATGATTAAAAATAAAAAAAAATTACAAAAAAAATAAAAAATATTATTTTTATACCTTGGACTTGGTCCATTCCACACCTACTAAAAAAAAATTTTCGTCCCCGACAGGAGTCGAACTCCCGACCTCCCTGTTGGGCCATGCCTTGGTGAGGGCTAAATCTCCAGTCGGGCTAGCTAGCCCGACGGAGATATGGGGGAGGAGACTTCATCTTGAAGCCTCCCCTCCCTAGGGCTTGGAGCGCGCGACTTCGCACGCTCTAAAGCTTTTATTTAAAAAAATATTTTAGGACTTTAGTCCCACATGCACCATGAAGGTGCATGTAAGTCATTTAAAAATGACTTATCCCATATAAGGAATCGATTGCCTATGGGCAATCAGAATCCTTCATCGTCTTTTTGTTCATTGCCACGTCACGGCTAGTTGGGTCAAGTGGCACGTGGCCAGTCCACCATGTGTCAGGTCCGATGACAGGTGGCTAGTCCACCACATGTTAGGTCCGGTGACACATGGCTAGTCTGCCATGTGTCACCTCCATCATTGTCTAATGGCTATGTCCGCCATGTGTTCGGTCTCATCCAGGTGTCCTGTCCAGGTGGCGCTTGCCACATGTCCTACCCAATGGTTGTGCCCCATGTTCGGTCTCGTCCAGGTGTCTTGTCTAGTGGTTGTGCCATGTGTCTGATCCAGTGGCTAAGTCAGTTCCTCAGGATCTATTCCTGAGCACACGTGGGTCCCAGCTACAATTGTCCTCAAGATTTATGCCCAAGATTTGATCCATAGTTGTAGGGTCTTTGATCCAATCATCAGATATTGGAGGTCGCTCCTGCCCTCTCATATCCACCGGTCACCAGAGATCGGATGGCACGCTTGCCCTCGCATATTCTGATCATTGAATCTGTGTCATCGATCATGATCATCGAGGATCGAAGGTGTGAGATCCCCTAACAGGGATGTCCCTTGTCAGTGTTGGTCAGACTCGAGGGCGCTCCTGCCCTCGGGTTTGTGTCCAATTTTTGCCTAGGATGGCACACCTACCCTCTTTGTTGTGTGCTGGACCCACAGGAGTAGCACTAGTGGCTGCCAATAATTAGAGGGCCTCCTACCCTTGGGATCTAGGTCCTATGTTGCGGGCACTGGCCTCTTGTCAGGCCTGACAGGTCAGATAGTAGAATGCTATCAGATCTTTCGGGGTCTGTGGGCCTGCTCCCATGGCTGCCCAGTGACATGGGCCTACGGGCCCTCTCCCATGGTCGCTCAATGATATGGGCCTATGGGCCCTACTGCCTGGGAGCTACCTTGGTATCCATGTAAGTCCTAAGGGCTAGCATGGCCCTCGAAGACCGTGCCAGGTCTAGGTCGGGTGGAACATGAAGAACACAAGCTTATACTGAGAGGGGGGTGAACAGTATAAGACCTCTTTTTACTTTTTCCTTTATACTTCAATTCAAAATTATGCAGTGTATAGATAGCAGTATCAATAGCCGTAATCAAAACAATGCACAAAATACCATCCACAATAGAGACACAACAATTTACGTGGTTCACCCAATGTGGGCTACTCCACGGATAAAATATTTCACTAAATTTTATCAAATCAAATTCTGGGAATACCTTTCCCGATTACAATGTTTATGGGCACCAACCCAAAGGAGACACAAATCCCCTAGCTCTGCTCTGACTGGTGATCCTCTAGAAGACCTCTGCCTCTGCTGCCCTTAGCAAATGGAACTCTATCCATAGAAGACACCTGTCCTCCCTGCTCTGGCTGGAGACCTCTGCCCTCAACTCTATCACCTCCAAAGCTGGTCCTCGAATTTGCACTAAACACAGTCCTTCGATTTAGCACAAATGTCCTCGTTCTCTTTCTCTGATCTGCACCAAACACAGTCCTTCGGTCTGGCACAAATGTCCTCGAATCTGCACCAATCTCTGTCCTCAACTGGTCCTCAAATCTGGTTCACAAAAGTGGTTCACAAGCTTTCACTAAAGCTTGCTTGATCTTCACCCAAGTCTTCACCAAGACTTGTCTCAGATCTGCTTTGCAAGTTCTTACTAGAACCTGCCCAAACTGCTTCACAAGCTCAAGAAAAACTTGCTCAAATCTGTGCAACAATCCCTCTCAATGACTTGTCCAAAACCATCAAAGCCTGTGCACTATCACCGAACGTCGCAAAAATGATGCACCCCATAGCTTTGCGCTTTTTTGCTCTCTGTGCGCAAACACAGCAGCACCGTCTTCGCGTACTCTGATTCCTTGCGATCTCTCTCACTTAGACGATTCAAAAAAATGCACTCTATACACTACTATCAAATTTTGCACTCTGCTCTCAACGATCGGACTTCTCCCCCACACTCTATCTATGAATGTCGCACTTCAAACGCACACACAAAATCGATACTTTAACTCTTCGAACAACCCTCCTTTTATACTAATACTTTCAAGATCAAAACCTTGATCTTAGTCGGCTGCACAACCCTAAACTACATCGACTACAAACCCTAATCTTCGTCGGCCCAAATTTAACTTTGTCGGCCTCACTGCCTCTACAACTCTTCTGTAGCTTCTGCCGTGAAACTACAACATGTCGCGATATCGTGACACCTTTGCAACCGTACACTTTCTTTTGCCTTTTGTCATGAAAACGTGACACTTTAGCCTTTAACGACTTCATCTAAGCTCTTGTCACGATATCGTGACACTTTTGTCTTTGTCAGCATCAACTTTGCTTTTGTCACGAAATCATGACACTTCTGCCTCTGCAGACTCTGAATTCACTTTTGTCTTCATAGTTCACAACTTGGCTTCTATCATGAAATCATGACACTTCTCCTATTGAAGACCTGCTTTGTGTTTCTATCATGAAATCGTGACACTTTCTCCAACCGAACGCTGCCATCTCAATCTGTCACAAAATCATGACACTTTCTCTTCCTTGCACTCTTGTCTGCTTGCACTAGCAAAAATGAAACATGTCACGAAATCATGACACTTTCGCTACCTTGTGTTTTTCTCTGCCTTACACCCACAAAACTGGAACATGTCACGAAATCATGATGCTTTCGCCTTCGAGCTCTTCCTTCTTGAATTCATCATGAAATCATGACGCTTCTTCTGTTGAAGACTTGCTTACTGTCTCTATCATGAAATCGTGACACTTTCTGCATCCATAAGCTTTCTCTTCAACCTATCATGAAATCATGACACTTTCTGCATCCGTACGACTTCTTTTTAGCTTGTCACGAAATCATGATGCTTTCAGCTTCCATACGTCTTCTTTGCAACCTGTCGCGAAATCGTGACAGTTCTCATTTTAACTTTTATAGCATGTCGTGAAATCGTGACACTTTTTCTCCTTAGCGCTTTTCTTTTCTTTGGGTCATGAAAACCCGACATGTCGTGATATCGTGACACTTTTTCTCCTAGACTCTCTCTCCTGCATTATGTCATGAAATCGTGACACTTTTTCTTTCGGACTCTCTCTCCTGCAACATGTCACGAAATCGTGACACTTTTTCGTCCGACCAACCTTCCTTGCAATATGTCACGAAATCGTGACATTTCTGACTCGAACATTCTCTCTCCTCTTTGAGTCACGAAACTGTGACATGTCGCGATATCGTGACACTTTTCTAAAAAGCTTTCTCTCTCCTGCTTAAGTCGCGAAAATGCGACATGTCGCGATATCGTGACATTTTTCAAACTTACTTTCTTTCGAACCTGTCATGCCGAACCTTCATCAAAACAAATTATTTTACATCAAATCAAATTCCTTTAAAAGCTTCTTGACATCAATGACAACTTATTCACTTGAGCAAAAGCAATGTACCCAAGGTACCCAAAATTGCCAACAATCTCCCCCTTTGTCATTGATGGCAAACCTTTACTGAAAACACGTCTTAGGAGCCAAAACTGAAACCAACTGTGCTAACAACTGAGAAACTGCCTTTGAGGTTTTGCTCCCCCTGACTTGAAGCTTTCCTCTTCACTTGAAGCTCTCCCCCTTACTCATATTTCTCCCCCTTTGTCATCAATGGCAAAGGGTCACCTTTGGGGCTCGGGACTAAGAATGAGCCTCTTAGCTTAGTCCCTCCCCCACCTCCTGATGAGGTGATTAATTCTAGGGTGGGAGTAAAACTCCCATTAGGCACTGATCATCATCAGCATCTATAATTTCCTTGTCGGGCCTTCTCTTGAACTCTTTGCCCGTATTCCTATTCTTGTCACTGTTCTTTTTCCTGTTATCATTCCTGTTCTTGTCACTGTTCTTGTTCTTGTTCTCATCCCTATTTTTGTTCATGCCTTGATCCTTGGACCTGTTTATACCACTGTTCCTATTCCTGTACCTTGAAAGTTTAGCTCTACACTGTCTAGCTGTGTGACCTTCATTGTTGCACTTATAACAAGTAACAATGTTATTTCTTTTAGGCATACCTGTTCTTTGAATCTGCCAGTTCTGCCTAAACCTGTTCTGATCAAACCTATTCCTATTATTTACCTCGCAATAGACTGCCTTGTGCCCGAACTATTGACAAGAGTAGCAATACCCTCGAAAGAAACTAGCGCTTCTGAAATTGTCGTTCACCTTCTTCACTTGAGCCATGCAATGTGCAGCCATGTGACCAAACTTGTAACACGCAAAACATCTGCCGTGAAATTTACCTTTATTCGACCTCTTGGGTCCTGAAAACTTCTTCTTTTCATTCTGAATTTCGTTTTCTATTTCTACGCATCTATCATCCAAGGACTCATAATCTGAAATACTTTCCTCATCAGAACTCTCTTCCTTTTGGAGTCTCTTACTAGACTCTCCAGCTTGTTCCTTGACAAAACCAAGGCCTGTTTTATCCGTTGTCTTTCTTTGACCTTTGATGAGTGACTTAACCTTTTTGGAGCTATCTTGAAACACTGTAAAGCTTATCCTTGTACTCTTTAGTTTCCTCTTTCAAAGAAGCCATTTTCTGTTCTAACTCACTATACTCAAGAACCTTAGACTCTAACTCATCCTTGAGTTCTTGTGTCTTAGCCATAGAGACGTCGAGACTTTCTATAAGATCATCTCTCTCCATACAACATTCATCTAACTTATCCTTGAGTCTAGCATTCTTCTTTCTTTCCTTTTTCAAAACACTAAGAGCGTTAGTAAGTTCACTTTCTAGATCCTTTATTTGTTTGCTTTCTGAATCATCAAACCCTTTTTCAGATTTCCTATCACTAGAGGTGCTACCTTTTTCAAAAACCATACATGCATCTTCCTTATAGTTTTCTGAAGCATCCTCATACATACTAGAAACCAAATCATTATTTGTGCAATCATCCTCAAGGTGACCAAAATTTCCACATCTAAGACATTTCATGATAATGAATCTATGTTTCGGTTCTTCCTCTTTTTCCGATATGAACAACATCTCATTTTCAGTATCACTTGAAGAACTTTCACTATCACTACTAGAACACTTACTTGCTTTGTCTAGGTATAAACTCTTCTTGTGCTTGTGAGAATACCTCTTTCCTTGATTGTTGCGCTCATCTTTGTTTTTCCTGTGATGCTTGTGCTTTTAAGAATCCTTGCTTTTAGAATCCTGTATATCTTCATCACTTTCGTTCTTGGGAACAGTACAGTCAGTAGCATAATGACCAAACTTTCCACAATTGAAACATCTTATATTTTTCACGCTTTTGTGCTTTCTAGAGAACTTGCCTTTCTTGTTGTAATATGCCTCTTCATCACTGGAAGACTCATCACTCTCTTGAAGTTGTTTACCCTTGGATTTCTTGGTAGCCTTGAAAGCTGCCTCTTTCTTGACATCAACCTTCACTTGAGTTCTCAACTCAAATGCTGCAAGTATACTATGGAGCTCATCCTTTTTCAACTTATCCAAATCTTTAGCTTCCTCAATAGCAGAAATATTTTCACTAAATCTATTAGGAAGAGATCTTAAAATCTTATCACAAACATCATTTTCAGCAAGCTCAAGACCTAAGTCTTTCATGGAGTTAACAACCTCATCCATACGAAGCATGTAGTCACTAATATTTTCATCATCATTCATCTTGAGTTGTTCAAACATACCTTTGAAGTGTCTCAACTTAGCCTTTCGGACATTTACATCACCTGTGTGAACCACCTGCAACTGTTTCCACATTTCACTAGCTGTCTTGCAGTGAATCACCTTGGTAAGATCTGCCTTCTGTAAACCTTTCAGGATTGCATTCATTGCTTTTGAATTGCTGTGATGTAGGAGCCTGTCTTCTTTAGTATAAGGACCATGTTCAGGAATAGTGTACCCATCTTCAATCACTTCCCAAACCTCATTCCCAAGTGCCATTAGATGAACCTTCATCCTTGCACTCCAAAGACCAAAATCTGATCCATCAAGAATAGGTGCTGCATTGCCACTTGAATAATCCATTGTGTTCTTTACTGGCTTTTCCTTCAAGCTGTTAAACTTTTCGAAGGCACCCGCTCTGATACCAATTGAAGAACACAAGCTTATACTGAGAGGGGGGGTGAACAGTATAAGACCTCTTTTTACTTTTTCCTTTATACTTCAATTCAAAATTATGCAGTGTATAGATAGCAGTATCAATAGCCGTAATCAAAACAATGCACAAAATACCATCCACAATAGAGACACAACAATTTACGTGGTTCACCCAATGTGGGCTACTCCACGGATAAAATATTTCACTAAATTTTATCAAATCAAATTCTGGGAATACCTTTCCCGATTACAATGTTTATGGGCACCAACCCAAAGGAGACACAAATCCCCTAGCTCTGCTCTGACTGGTGATCCTCTAGAAGACCTCTGCCTCTGTTGCCCTTAGCAAATGGAACTCTATCCACAGAAGACACCTGTCCTCCCTGCTCTGGCTGGAGACCTCTGCCCTCAACTCTATCACCTCCAAAGCTGGTCCTCGAATTTGCACTAAACATAGTCCTTCGGTTTAGCACAAATGTCCTCGTTCTCTTTCTATGATCTACACCAAACACAGTCCTTCGATCTAGCACAAATGTCCTCGAATCTGCACCAATCTCTGTCCTCAACTGGTCCTCAAATCTGGTTCACAAAAGTGGTTCACAAGCTTTCACTAAAGCTTGCTTGATCTTCACCCAAGTCTTCACCAAGACTTGTCTCAGATCTGCTTTGCAAGTTCTTACTAGAACCTACCCAAACTGCTTCACAAGCTCAAGAAAAACTTGCTCAAATATGTGCAACAATCCCTCTCAATGACTTGTCCAAAACCATCAAAGCCTGCGCACTATCACCGAACGTCGCAAAAATGATGCACCCCATAGCTTTGTGCTTTTTTGCTCTCTGTGCGCAAACACAGTAGCACCATCTTCGCGTACTCTGATTCCTTGTGATCTCTCTCACTTAGACGATTCGACAAAATGCACTCTGTACACTACTATCAAATTTTGCACTCTGCTCTCAGCGATCGGACTTCTCCCCTGCACTCTATCTATGAATGTCGCACTTCGAACGCACACACAAAATTGATACTTTAACTCTTCGAACAGCCCTCCTTTTATACTAATACTTTCAAGATCAAAACCTTGATCTTAGTCGACTGCACAACCCTAAACTACGTCGGCTACAAACCCTAATCTTCGTCGGCCCAAATTTAACTTTGTCGGCCTCACTGCCTCTGCAACTCTTCTGTAGCTTCTATCGTGAAACTACAACATGTCGCGATATCATGACACCTTTGCAACCGTACACTTTCTTTTGCCTTTTGTCATGAAAACGTGACACTTTAGCCTTTAACGACTTCATCTAAGCTCTTGTCATGATATCGCGACACTTTTGTCTTTGTCAGCATCAACTTTGCTTTTGTCACGAAATCGTGACACTTCTGCCTCTGCAGACTCTGACTTCACTTCTATCATGAAATCGTGACACTTCTATCTTCATAGTTCACAACTTGGCTTCTATCATGAAATCGTGACACTTCTCCTGTTGAAGACCTGCTTTGTGTTTCTATCATGAAATCGTGACACTTTCTCCAACCGAACACTGCCATCTCAATCTATCATGAAATCGTGACACTTTCTCTTCCTTGCACTCTTGTCTGCTTGCACTAGCAAAAATGGAACATGTCACGAAATCGTGACACTTTCACTGCCTTGTGTTTTTCTCTGCCTTACGCCCATGAAACTGGAACATGTCATGAAATCATGATGCTTTCACCTTCGAGCTCTTCCTTCTTGAATTCGTCATGAAATCATGACGCTTCTTCTGTTGAAGACTTGCTTACTGTCTCTGTCATGAAATCGTGACACTTTCTGCATCCATAAGCTTTCTCTTCAACCTATCATGAAATCGTGACACTTTCTGCATCCGTACGACTTCTTTTCAGCCTGTCGCAAAATCATGATGCTTTCAGCTTTCATACGTCTTCTTTGCAACCTGTCGCGAAATCGTGACAGTTCTCATTTCGACTTCTATAGCATGTCGCGAAATCGTGACACTTTTTCTCCTTAGCGCTTTTCTTTTCTTCGGGTCATGAAAACCCGACATGTCATGATATCGTGACACTTTTTCTCCGGACTCTCTCTCCTGCATTATGTCGTGAAATCGTGACACTTTTTCTTTTGGACTCTCTCTCCTGCAACATGTCGCGAAATCGTGACACTTTTTCATTCGACCAACCTTCCTTGCAATATGTCACGAAATCGTGACATTTTTGACTCAAACATTCTCTCTCCTCTTTGAGTCACGAAACTGCGACATGTCGCGATATCGCGACACTTTTCTAAAAAGCTTTCTCTCTCCTGCTTAAGTCGCGAAAATGCGACATGTCGCGATATCGCGACATTTTTCAAACTTACTTTCTTTCGAACCTGTCATGCCGAACCTTCATCAAAACAAATTATTTTACATCAAATCAAATTCCTTTAAAAGCTTCTTGACATCAATGACAACTTATTCACTTGAGCAAAGGCAATGTACCCAAGGTACCCAAAATTGCCAATAGAACAAGCAAAGCTCGTATTAGGCCACCCGACTGCGATGATACCAATGATGCAAGGTAAGTCAGATCCAATAATAATCAAATTAATCTAACTTAACATTAGTTTTAAAACTAATGTTTATATAATACAATGAATAGTAAACCTAACTAATTCCCCACTAACCAAGCTAACAAACACGTTAGGCTAGGTAGAGAGTTAGGTTTAGGATTGACTACCCTAGGATATTTAGGACAATAAATATCTATATGGTAGAAACTAAAACAGTAAATGTAGTAATAAATCCTAAGTAGTATAATGCAATACACTAGATTATTTTACCTAGTGGAGTAATTGGTAAGTATCCCAAGTAATGGAATATTACTCTAACATTTCCTTGCATTGGTCAATTTAGCATAGTTTCTTGTTATTTCATGCAATTCAAGTTTCTAATGGCTAATTAGGTTTCTTATTACCTAGATTACATGCTTTCTTTCTATGCTTCATAGTAATTTGATTATTTTATGCCAATATTCATAGATTTACATGTTTCTTGTTTCCTTCATCATCATTTATGCAAGTTTCCATTAAAAGACTCATCAAGAGAGGCCATCTTTGCTTTTGATCCTTTCTTGTTGTTTCTTGAATGCAAGGTTTATAGGATCCATTCATTTCAAGGCATTCAAGGCAAAAAATACCTCTTTTTATGAGAGAAGAAGGTCACCATTGATATTGAGCAGTTCATATCTTTGTGGGGAGTCTACGAATTACACCACCCCCTCATTTAGAGGGTCTTCAATACTGTATTAATTGTATCAATATTGAGTATCCCTAAGAGGGATGTACTTGTAATTGGATTTGACAAAAGATTTAATAAAAGAAGCACTCTCTTTCTTGTTAAATTTATTATTGTCAATCTTTTATGCTTTAATGTTTGATATCAATTGATGCATTAGTTAGGTGTATGATTTATACAAGGTTACAGATGGTGATCATGATGGAAACCCCATAAATTCCATAGTAATTGATGGATTTCTTCTATTCTATTGTTGCAGGTGTTAGTCACGGTTAGCATCAGAGCAAAAAATAGGTAGGAAGTAGATTGCCTCTCCATAAAATGAGGACTCCAGGTAATTTTGATCCTCTGTGTTTATGGTTTTTGCTATATTTTTGGTTTTTAGCTAATTAAAATCACATAGAAAATAGTAAAAGGAAAAGAATCATGAAAATATCATATTGTATGTTAGCCGTGGGTAAAATCCATGGCTAGCATTGTTAGCTATGCCTATCAACCATAGCTAAGATCTTAGCCTATGGCTCTGTCCTGTAGCTAGCACTGTTACCTGTGGCTCTATCCCATGGCTAATAGTCAGATTATGTTTGTAAATCTTACCTATTATGGCCCAATTAGAGGCTTGTTAGAACATTTTACTGTGCATTCTCTGAAACTTCATTTAATCAATTAGATGCATCTTTCTAAATATTAAATGCTTTTATCATTAGGCATTTAGGAAAGAGAATTGAGTGCTTGGTGTTGCATTTTCACTTTCATGCAAAATCTAAAATGAAAAAACACACACCACACACTACTTAAACTCTAGTGAGTTGGAAGTCATATCCAACCACTAGTAGGGTTCAATGACAGTGGTAGTGATTTCCATCTGTTGGCCCAACTCCCTCAAACCCTATTACTTGGCCAATGTCAAGTCCAAGATTTGTCCTAACTATGTAAAATAGTATGCATTCCTCTTTGGAGGGGTGTATCACTATGCATGAGGTGCTGGGTGAGGATCGATAGGACCTGTACTCCCTTCCTGAGTGTGGATTTCATCTCCAATATTTTGGGGGGTTTACTTGATCATGACTTTCATTGCCGATTGTTGAGCTATGAGCATACAAGTGAAAACCCTTAAACTATTGAGTATATCATCAACAATTTCAAACACGATGAGAGTAGTTTAAGTTTTCAACAAATTTCAAAACACATCAAACCAATTAGGGCTCACAAACAAAAATTAAAAAGAGATAATCATCATTTTTTGATTTTTTTGCCTTAAAATATACATACGAGATAATACCATATCATGGTTGTCACACAGAGCGGTCGATATCGACACAGAACCAAGGTCAGAGCCAAGGCTCCACCTAATTCACAACATAATGTGAAGAACCCTCAATCACAAGATCCTCTCGAATGACGTTCGGCGAGCATTAGAGGGGATAACTCTACGTGCGGGGGTTCTCATCAGAATACCCCACTTAGAGGAGGTAATGCACATGCCTCATGAGATATATCCGAGTATGGAAGATCCCAACATGGGCCCTTCGAGCATGGGAGTATATATCATGATTGTACACCTCATGGATCCACTGGATCCACTGAAGAGTACATCATTGAGGAAGGAACTATAACTAAGTTAGTGCCCATCCATACTCGAGATAAGGGAGGCTCAAGGCCCCTACCAATCCAAAATAGACAAGTAGAAAATCCATCCACTCAGGGGTAGGAAGAGAGGGTTGCTTCAAAGCATAGGCCCTCATAGACTCCAAACAACAATCAACCTAGAAAGTTCACATTTGATATGTCTAAGGTTGGAGTCAATGGTATGCCACCACATGAGCCATGGTGCACTAGGTAATTGGATGGTCTAGATAGAGTCTTAGGGTAGCTAGGGTATAAAACCTCAATTGTGCATTCTCATTCTATGAGTTCTCATAGTGAGAGCACACGTCGAACCATTAGAGAGCTAGGAGAATTCTCTAAATGTGCTCATAGTATAATTTTCCCATCAACCCATGTGGGCATAGAGTGCAAAAAAAACTAGAACACAAATGCCCATCTAAACAGACAAGGGCAAGAGCATGGTAAACCAATATATCAGAGGTTATATCAATAAAGCTGCTCGAACTAAACGAGTACACCAAAGACCGCACACGACCGATATTATAGATAGATCATAGAAAATAGTATTAGAACAATGATAATAGATTCTCCAAGATCAATTGGAGGATGTCCATGTAGAGCATGAGCACCTCAAAAATGAGGATACATAGAGATAGAGGTTGCTAAGGTAGCATATTTTTGAGTAATGCATGCATGAATAATGCATCCTTGATCAAAAGGAGTGTGTTGAGCGAGAGGATCGATTGGCTTGAGCCAATTTACCCCCTCATAGTGAGTACAGGGAGCGCACTCATAGATGAGCTGCTTCATAGCCTTGATTTGCACCCTAAGAATATTGAGAACCATACTCATCACACAACCCAAAACATGATGCAACATCAAGCACTGGAACATCATGGGCATACATAGTACGAAGAAGAAGCGGGAGATGATCAAGAATAGGAATATCCTGAGATATCCCTAGTAGATGTGGAGGATGATCCCATTCCCCCACCTCATATAAAGAAGAATTTGCCTCCCAAGGCTCCACAAAGACCTCTTAGAGAAGAGGAAATTCTATCTTTGAAGGCCTATCAAGCCTTGGAAGACAAGGTTCAAGCTATAGAGAAGCAAGGGATGGCTTATCAAAAGCTGAATTTGAACAAGATTCATAAAAAACCTATATGCCCATCCATTCCCATTCCAATGTATCTCGAGCACTTCGAGATGCCAAAGTTGGAGAAGTTTCAAGGTGAGGAATATGCTCAGGAACATATTAAGAGCTTTATGGACATGTGCTTTCATATTGAAAGCAATGATGCTCTATTGTTGAGAACATTCATCACAACCCTTTCAAGCCCTACCCGAGAGTGGTTTAATCAACTTAAGAGGCACAAAATAACCAAATTTGAACAAGCTGGCTAATTCATTTCTTGAATACTTCTCCTTCGATATCAAGAAGAAGGTGAACCTATCTAATCTAGCTACTTTAATGCAACATGATAATGAGCCGATCATGGATTATGGTAAAATATGGAGAAAGATAATGGTGAAGTTGCCATTTTCCATTCTGACTACTAAACTAACTCGGATGTTTACCAAGAGTTGTGCGAAGCACATCTCATTACTATTGTAGTTGCAATAGTATCAAACATTTGAAGAGGCCTTGGTGCAAGCTAAGGTAATAGAGGACATCAAGTTATAGGAGGGTAACTTGAAGCTCTAGAACAAGAAGGAATGGAACAAAAAGAACACCCACAATCAGAAGGAATAGGCTAATCTAACCCATGTAAACTAAGTGGTTTTAAAACTCTAGAGAGGGGATAAGGGGTAAAAATAGAATTATCAAGCCCAACCTCCTCCTGCATGATATGATCAACGTAATAATAACAAAAAGGGTAAGAATAAAGAACAATGCCCACCTCACTAGTTCACACCTTTGTCAAAATTGATGACATTGATATTCCATCAACTGTGCGAGGCCAAGGTCCTAAAATTATCGAAGATCAAGTTAATAGACCCTAATCAGCCCAAGCCAAAGGGGTATAGGGATGATCTATACTACACTTTCCATAGGGTGAAAGGACACGACATCGAAGGATGTTGGAGTTTCAAACACATAGTATAGAACATGATCAAAAGAGGAGAGCTAACTATGGACAACCCTCAGGCTCTAGACAACCAAAATATGGGGATATTTAAGAACCCCTTACCAAATCATGAGCCATCGAGGAACAATACCGGTCATGTGAATCAAGTGCGGGTTGAACCACCAACTCAAGGATTCATTGGTATGGTTAATGTTATCACGAGACAAGGGAGGTATGAAAATACCAAATCCACCTCCATCTCCAATTAGAGTGCATGCTACACCTCAAAAAATGCTAGCTCAAAATATTCTAGGCCCACCTATAAGACCGGTGGTGACCATTAGGAGTAGGCTAGTTCAAAGCCTACAGACAACTCCAACGAATTTGTCGATCTATGAACTGATTTAGAAGTATCCTAAGAACATGGAGAGATGCTCATGGATATTCTAAGATCAATCAAAGTTTAGTCCTAGGATCTTGAAGCATTTATAAACTTCATGGGACATGTGTAGTAGTCTAGTGAACCGATCATTCAATTTAGTGATCATGATATTAAGATGGTCTCCACTACCATAGCGGACCCGTCGCTACATATAATTGCATGTGTTAATCACACACCATTCAAATGGGTTTTGATTGATATAGGTTCATAAATCAACATTATTACAACCAAGGAATTAACATATCTAAAGTTTCCAAAGTCACATATTGTACCTTCTACTTTCACCTTGAGAGCATTCAATGATGTGCTATGCTCAATAGTAGGTACTATAGTTCTTTTAATTCAGGTTGGACTTAAGACCATCCTTGTGATGTGTCATGTGATCGAAGGTGCCATGCAGTATAATATCCTCTTGGGGAGACCTTGGATTAGAGAAATGCATTGCATTCCCTTGATATTACATCAATGCATAAAATATGTACATGAGGGACAAGTTCACATGGTTCCTTATGATGAAGAGCCATTCAAATATGTGAACCTAGCTGATTTATCAGGGGATTTCATTCTCCCCTCAATGCATCTGGATATACAACCGACATCACCTATTAAACATCTAGAAGGTAAACTCAAAGGAGTGTGCATGGGACCTTCCACGGTAGCACCATAGATATCAGAGCATACTATAGTATCTTCGACTAAACCTACGACATCCACAGTGTTGAGGAATGATAAGAATCTTAAGATGAAATTAGGTGAAAAAGAGATGAAGCATGCACCCAAAGTAGCAACTATCGAGGGTCCTAGTCCCATAGATTAAGGGGATGCTCAAAATCAAGTTGAGGAGGCACCTCAACCTGCCTCACATGCATATTCAATAGGGTCATCTGCACCGTAGGTGACCATACATTTGGTCAACCCCAGATTAGTGGAGTATATCATGCAGAACATGATGTTCATACCATTTATCAAAACTACATAGGATATGGGCCGACCTCAAGCCCATCGCTTTCCCGTGGGTATGGTGGTACCATTGGGGGTGCCACCCAACCAAAAAAACTTTATTTATGGAGGGCTAGATCAAATGAAAAATCATACGCCCATAGATGAGGATGATGAACCATTCATGGTGAATTTTCATTATCTGTCTAACCCTAAATTCACCTTGCGCTACTTTGAACGTTACCATTGGCATGGTTATAGCTTGGGATTATTTGAGTAGGGGTGTCGAGTTCCCATCAAACCATAGTATCAGCTACCAATTGATAAGTTTGGGTTAGGCTATCATATTCGAGGATAGGATGAGATCCTAGCAACATATTTAGATCATCTGAACCTCACTTTGGGGGATGATGTGGACTAGAATCCTTATCACCCTAACCCTTCTTATCTATGAAGGGGTAATAGGCTAGTAACCTACATCTCAGAAGCACCACCAAAGATCTATCATGAGAACATCATGGTAGAGGTAAATCAAGGAGACAATCCAATAGTTGACTTGGAAAATGAAAGCTATGAAGCTACCGATAACACAGGTATGCATATCCATAATTTGGATATAGGAGAGTCCATTGTCAAAAGTTATAGACCATATTGCAATTCTATTGGAAATTTTGAGTCCCTAAGCTAATATTTATCATTGATATTAAAATGATCTATGTAAGTAAGCACTATATTTGTGTTTCACAAAGATCTTCATGAGAAGCAAATGTTTTTGATCAAAGGTTCAAGAAGGGATGCATGGCATGTGGTTCCAAAAGGAGCTTCAAGGAAATATTTGCAAAAGGTTTTTATTTAAAACTATGGATGGCAGATTTGAAATGGGTTTTTCTTAAAACCCAAGTTGGCTTTTTGTTTCATCGAAAAAGGTGCCCCGGTGATGGAGATATTTAATTTTAAAGATTTAGTTTAAATTTTAATTTATTTAAAATTTTAATTTTAATTTTAAAATTTTAATTTTAAAATTTTAATTTTAATTTTAAAATTAAAATTAAAATTTTATCCGCCAACGTCATGAAGGAAGTTTGAAAAAGACCAATGTTTCCGAAGAAAAGGGAAGGCATATAAATATGCCATTGAATTTTTTAAATCATTCATCCTCACTCATTGATATTTGCGCTTGGTATTTGCAAAGAAAAAGAGCTCGTGTTTTTCATTAAAGTGACGTAGCGAACATTAAAGGTAGACAATGACCACTTCCCAAAATGCATTGGGCAGCATGGCCTAGTGGCAGCTTGGATTGTGCAAAGGTGTTGGTGACAAGGAGCTTGTGCATTCAATTCCCGTAAGCATCATTTTTGGCTTTGTTCTGTTGAGGTGCCCATGGCGCATACTTTTCGCTTGGCGAAAGAGGGTGAAGGATAAGAAGTAGGTGGCACTTCTTTGTCACCAACGAGCTCGTAGCTTGTGTAGCAACTTGGCCATGGCTAGGGCGTTCATGTTGGGGCAAGATGAGGGTTCGAAACCCCTCGAGGTAGGTATTAAGGTTTTAATTAATATTTTGTTTGGATTGCCTAAGGTGGAGTGATAAGGGTTAAAGGTGCTTCGTTAGTGTATTTGTTGAGTAACCTTAGGGAACAAGGTCATGGTGGCTGTTTGAGTTATGAATTATTTTTAATTGTGATTTTTTGAAATTTTTAGGAGTAATAAGGTTTTTGATAAAGTTCTTTTTAGTGAATGTTATTTTGAGTAAGGGTTTTCTTTTAAAAGAACTTTGGTGGATGTTAAAATAAAGTAGGAGTAATAAGGTGTTATTTGGATATTATTGTTGTGTTATTACTCAAGATCTCTAACCCTTGTTAAGAGTTGAAAAAAAAAGTGTGTTGAGTGTGACATATTTAGTGGAAAACTCATAAGGCATCAAAAAGATATGAGTAATACTCTCCATTGATTTTATTTGGATGGTTGATTTTTGAAATATCATTGGAGTGAAAAGGATTGATTGTGGTTTTCTTTTCAAAAGTGGTTGAGTTAATGCTTCAAGGTTTTCTGGATTATGAGTTGTGATTAAACATTGTTTGATAAGCATTGTTGTTTAGACCATTGGTTGAGTGAAGTACTTTGAGTTTATGCTTCAAGGTTTTCTGAATTGAGAGTTGTGATTAAAACCTTGTCTTATTAGCATTGTTGTTGAAACCAATGGGTGATGCAAAGAACTTGAACTTGAGTTAGAAAAGAACATGAGTATCATTGTTATGTAAGATTTGTTGTTGAGCATTGTTGGAAATATTTTGAGTTAGTTGATTCATGCTTGGACTAGGGTTTGTGAGAAAGAGTTATTTCTTGAAATGATTGGTTGAGTAGAGATGATTGAGCCTAGTCAAGTGGTTGCATGAAGTGGTTGTTCAGTATCCATGAAATAAACTATTCTATATTCTAATTAAGTTGATATTGAGCCTTGAGAATAGAACATATTGAGTCTCTAACAATTCTCTTTATGCTTCTATGATATTGAGTTAATATTGAGCTGAGTTGAGATTGGGATTTGATTATAGAACATATTGAGTCTCTAACAGATCTCTTTATGCTTATATAAGATTGAGCTGAGTTGATATTACTTTGAATTGATATTGGGATTTGAGTATAGAACATATTTAGTCTAACAATTCTCTTTATGCTTCTATGAGATTGAGTTGAGATTTTGTTGAGCTGATTTAGCAGATTCCAATGATGACACTATGCATAAAGCTTACCTAGATCAACTGATGCTTCTTTATGAACATCACGTAAATGCCCTTGAGCATCTCCATGTCTACCAAGAGTACTTAAAATGAGCTTACAATAATAAGGTCCATCTAAGGGACTTTAAGGTTGGTTATCTTATGCTGAAAGAGAACCAACAGAACTCAAACCTACCACCGCACTTGCGAGATAAATTTTTGGCTAACTACTTAGGTCCTTACATCATCTCATAGTAGATTGTACCTGGAACATATCGCCTAACATCACTTGAAGGGGTTGAAGAGCCTAAACCTCTCAACATCCTTCATCTTAAGGCGTTCCATACATAATAATTTAAAAACTTAAAAATATGGAAATTTTCAAAATCTATAAAAATAAAAAAGCAATAAAATCTAAAAATATTGTAAAATATTTAAAACTTCAAAAACATTTGCATTATGCATTTTATTTTGCACATGCATTCATTTAATTGTATTGCATTTAGGTATTTCCATCCATTGCACTTGCATTAGGATAGGTTGTGTTTGCAATATTACAAATGACACCACGTTTGTATTTCAATCATGCATCATCATCATCCATCACCCTTGTGAGTAATTATGTTTCTCAA
The DNA here is from genome assembly GCA_028583015.1 of Wollemia nobilis. Lineage (NCBI taxonomy): Eukaryota > Viridiplantae > Streptophyta > Pinopsida > Araucariales > Araucariaceae > Wollemia > Wollemia nobilis. Next base: position 3,584,072 of record JAQPPZ010003276.1, read on the forward strand.
CACAACCCCTCTCGTTGCTATGAAGAATATACTAGGGTTTTTTGGTCATTCAACCATACCTAGTGGTCTTATTAGATTTAGTATAAAGCTTGCTTTGCTTTTGTAGATGAGGTTTAGTTTTGATAGCACTTAGCATATTAGAATCCCATCACTAATCAAACACATTAACAATCCTAATTAGGGTAAGGAAGGACAAACATTACAAAAGTGGTTTGGGTCATCTTAGGTAAAAGGTTTTATTACTTTCTCATTTTGTGAGGTGCAATGGTCTAGAGTAGAGGTCATTGGAAAAAGGAAAACTTTACCCCCTACCCGAAGAAATTACTTACTTAAAAAAAGGAGCAAAATACCAAAATCAAATCAAATTCCTTGATCAAAACAAAAGAAAACAAAATATAAAATAAACAATGATTTTCATCACTATATATGCGCAACTATCCCAATAAATTGAATAAAATAAGGGGGTGAACTTGAATCCCTGGAATTATCAATGTGTGAAAGTCATAGGGTGATCCCCAATATAGAAATGGGCTGAATGAATCCATCCTGGCATTGGGGTAGGTCTAAATAATTTACAAATGAGCTAGCTTTAGGTGGTCTGTATTGCCTAGTGGTCTAGTTTAACTAAATCCAAACCTAGGATCGGGTGGACATTTGAGGATCCCCAATATAGCAATGGGTTGAATGAATCCTTCCTGGCATTGGGGTATGCTTATGTCTCATATAATATATTCATTTGCACACACAAGGGTAATGAATAGCTTGGTATTTCATAGTGAAAACTTTATTTTGTAGAAGACCAGTATAGTCATTATACAACTTTTGATAAGTCAACTAGGGTGTTTGAGTCTCATGGAAAACCTCAAAAATTCCCAAATAGCAACAATTCATTTCAAATCAGTCAATTATAAAATTTCTTTTATGAGATTTTGCTTGTTACGAAGTGTTCATAACATAGGTTAGATACTGGATGGATATCAACAATGATATTTAGACGACCACTGACTATGTTGTGCATATTTCTTAACTTACAAAAGCTTATGAATAGAAACAATACATCATTTCATAGCATATATGGGTGTTTAATTGATTAATTCTTATGATAATATGTATCAATTACATTTCATGATTATTATACATTCTATGGTGTCATCCATTAGATTGTTAAACTCATACTGCATTCATTCCTTATGTTTTAAGTGATTAAAGCATACATGTTCATTTACATTAGATCATCATCATGTAAATAATGCATTACATACATTGCATTCATCATATCATAACATCATAAATTAAATGCATAAAATTAAATAAAGCTAAACATGCATTTAACATCAAACAATGCATCTACATATGCATACATCATAGTAGTCCATCTACACATCTAGATCACAATATCTAATCATATATCCATCATCTAGCTAGTGCATGTCATCCATACATCACATCATATAGCATAAAATCAACATACAATATAAGCATTGCATCCATATGCATACCATAAACATACAACAAATAAATGTACACATATAATGAGTCTCATAAAAGTCATATCATATATATGTGTGTGTGTGTGTGTCAAAAAATAGAGTACATAAGGCATATGTCCAAAATTCCCGTAGGATACAACTGTGTAGGTCCTCTATATTACACTAAAAAATGGTATAGATATCTATCAATATATGTGCTAGGTAGTGCCTGCACCCCTAGTCTGTGAGGCTCCTCCACCAATGGCACCCTCCTTGTAAATCTGCCTAGAGCTAGCACTAGAGGACCTCTCTATCCGATGAGTCTTATGGCTATACCGAGTTGATGACTACCCTATCTCCCATGTCCTATTTTACTGAGACTTTGTAGCTATGGGTCACTCTAGCACCTCACAACCTAGCAATCTAATATATCCTGCTAGGAGAGATATGTAAGCCATATATGCTGACTATTGTGTATGACCCTCCCGAATGAGAGCATGCAATATGTGGATCTCTGCACTCAGATCCAAACCTACTAATATTGGTATAGTGAGAGTGGTATGAGTAACCTAAGAAATCGAGGGACCTCCCCACATGGCTCAGAGAAATTCTCACTCTGTGGTGATAGCACTAAGTTAAGCCTCAAGAAGATCATTTTGTCTAGTGACCTTCTCTATCTCTGTAGTGGTAGTAGCAATATGTGCTTGGAAATATGCCCTCTTCTCCTCCAATCCCCACCACTACTCCTATACCTATGTCAACTTAGACTGCATTGCCTACACTCATTCCTACAAATTCACCATGAAGGTGTCCCTCTATAGAATCTACATTTATAGGGTCCCTACCTACGTCTATAAGCTTACAACCTAGGTCCTGAGCTAGGACACCTCATCATCAGGCTCCTCATCACCCTCCTCTACCTAGGGCTCCTCCTCAGCTATAGCCTTGCCCCATCTACCCTTTATCCTTTGGTGCACTCTATGCCCATGAGGGTCTACTCCCTCTAGGTGTGCCTCCTCTACCCTTGCTATTGCAACACCATATGTAGGTCTACCTAGTGGGCCATCACCCCACCACAACCTAGTAGTCCACCCAAGCATCATAATCTATTGTAGTCCCTACATCCTCCAGTCTAGACTCCTAGAAATCATCATCCTCATCCCCTAGTGGAGTAACCTGAGGCCATGCCAAATCCCTCTCCACCTTACTGTGGCGGTAGATAGTGGGAGTGGGAGGGATATCTTGGCAAATCTTGAACTATCTAGTCACACAAGAAAATTAGAAGAACTCTTGTATCTTGAGCTTGCACCCGAGAAGCCATATGTTGTGATGTGTCCTCCTCAGGTATCTATCTTCCTCCATCCATGCTGGGCAATCCATTTAGGTCCTCCATAGCACCTACCTAGGTTGCATTCATATAAGTTGATCAATGTAATACTACACATCCCCTACTCGAGACCTACTCTAAAATCCCTCAGACTCTCAAGGCCAGCATGAAGCATAGCACTAGCTCTCCTCAGTGATGTTAGTAATTTGGAGGGGTAGTGGTGTAAGGCACTCAACTGTGATGTGCTGCCACACATATATCTATAGTAGGATACTACAACCAACTCCCACATGGGTCCTCCATGTGATCTGATATAGCTCATCATAGAGCTATACAAGTAGAGATCTCCCCCAAGATAGGATCAGTGGCTCTTTGGTGCTACTCACTAGCACATCTTGTATCGTAGCCAAAATTTTCTAAGGGAACCTCACTCTTGATGTGTCTGGTAGCATTATCTAGACTATCAAATGCATGAGTATAGCTACCCATCATGAGAAGACATTCTCATGGTACCAATCCTCGATGTGGACCCCACCATGGTCTAAATTTACCTTCACTGCAACACTTTGAGTGCCAAAGATCTATTAGAAAATATCATCCTTCATCTCTATAGGCAAACATGTGATCACCTCACCATCGATCGAGATCCAGAAGATGTGGTAGACATCCTCCAAAGTGACAGTAATCTCACCTATGGGCAGGTGAAAGGTGTTGGTCCTCGCATCCCAGTGATGGGCCAAAGTGGTCATGTAAGCCTGATCGACTCTAATAGATGGAAGTCGTAGCACGTAGCCAAATCCAATGGCTCCAAACTAGGCCCACTTAGTGTCATTAAGGCCATTGCAAAGGGTACAAAGGATATCTGATTCCCTCACCCTCGCGGTCAAATTTTGAAGAGAGACATAAATAATATACATAAAATCAATCAAAAACATCAAAAAATGACCTTAAAAAGTCAAACAAATTCAAAAAATATTCAAAAAGATAAAAAAATTCACAAATGCATGCAACACATTAAAAAAAATCAATATTGCACTTCAAACATTCAAAAAGACTCAATTAAATCAGTCAAAAACTCAAAAAAATTAAAAAATTTAAAAAAATTTTCTAAAGTCGGTTAACCATGGTTGGGACCCGCGGTTGGTGGTAATGATAAAATTTTTGACCATTGGGATTTGAATCCCGCCATGGTTGACAACTATAGCCCCCAATTTACCAATTGGGAACTGTGGCTACCACTCATGGCTAAGAGTAGCGACCCTTTTAGGATCACATCCCATCCCAAAAAATACCCAAAAATTAAAATCTCACCCTCTAAGCTAGCCTACGCTAAATTTTAACTAAGGTGATGTTCTTTACTGGTAGTTTAGTGAGGTTCAATTAGCCCATTACTTAATGAGGTTCATTTTATTTGGGTAAATCAAATAAGAGAGTTGTAGTGCTACCTTTCTAGCACCGGCTCCACCACTAGTGGATGCATCCATTGGGTCCATCATTTGGGTGTTTCGTAAGGTTTGTGGCAACGTTCTGTTTCAAAAGTTTAAAATCACTTTTTAGAGCTCTTAGTTTTACAATTTGGCAGTTAAAAATAATGATGTTGAAAATGATAGATTTTCTTTTATATTTTCAATTTTACCCTCAATCGTGATTGACACCCGTAGCCTAGAATTAGGGTTTTTCGACCACGGGTTAGAGCCGCGACTAAGAAAATTGTAAAAATTGGCTATGGCTGACAAGCGCGGCTAGCATCCAATAATAAATGCCCTTAAAATTTCACCATGAGGGGCTTCAAAATGCAAAATCAAAAATATCTAATGGTGCGAAACCCTCAAAATTTTCAAAATAACAAAAAAAATTCAAAAAATTCAAATTTCAAATGTGCCTCGTATCCAATTATTTACCCTATACACTTGGTGGTTGTAGCGACTTGCGATCCATGAAATCCTACAAGATGATTAAATTACCATAAGACCATTTGGGGTAAACTAGTCATCGTTGAATTGATATGCTTCACTTAAATCCCTAAGAAGGCCTAGATGGCCGGATTGCTCCACGGGAACGAGGTATTCATCTCAATGCTTCTATGATATTTTTAGCAGATCATCGAACATTATGATTCAACATAAGCTTAATTGGAATTTCTATCATCTTGATTCCCTAAGAATGCCATAGCGGCTAGACTACTCCATGAGATAGAGATGTACAATTACTATTAATAGTTGCAATCATGGCTGAATTAGGCCTTGCCAAGTAATCAAAGTGCTAAAATATTAAACTGTTCAAATCACTCATTGTGGTCAAGCGACTCATCACTTCATTTAATTGTCCTACCCTCATCGACTCATCGCTTGAGGGGGTAGTCATTATATCAATTATCATAATCAAATTCAACAAGAGATCACTCAATCTTGTCAAATTATGTTCATCTTACGAATCATTGCCAACGACTATCATAAGCTTACCCTTTGCTGGGGAAAAAAGCAACTATGATAGTTAAGTTAGTAGCTCTCCACCTATCGGTACTATTGTAGCATTGAAGCTACCCGATCATCGTTGGAGCTTGCAAAAGCTTTGCAAATTTAAGCCTTCCCTCAGTTGGAAGCAATTATTCTAAGATGTGTGTCCTTTGGTAGGATTGGGCATCTAATGTTGATCAGATCAATGATCATCATTCAACCTACGACATCATTTTAGGAGGTCTATTTTTGCTCAATGTTGTTTGTTCTCATAATGCATCCCAAAAGGGGCATTTGTAGACACCTAAAATGTGTCATGTCGAGGCTACTACTCATATGGGACATGCTAATAGACCATATGAATGATCTTGGATAACTCCAAGGTGAAGTAGTGGTTTTAACCACTCAATTTGGGTAGAGTTGGCTAACTCAACCTTAGCCACAATTGACACCCATGGCTAATAGATCTAGTCATGCCTTAGCCATGGTTAGCATCAAAACTATTTTGAATCCTAGGCCAAGCCAAATTTTGGTTACAACGGCTTGGGCAACAAAGATTCAAACGATTTTGGGTGGGGAAGCTTCGAGAGTTTTCCTCCCAACTGATCCAACCTCCTGGATCTTGATCTTGGCTTCCCAAGCAAGCCAAGATTAGGGATTAGGAGTCCTATAAGACCCCCTCCAAATTGGGGAGAATTCTAGAAGAAAATTTACATTTGAACATAGTGAAGCTCTACCAAAATGGATAGCAAATTGATAACCCCTTGAGGAGAGTCAAAATGCTACCCAATTGTGGAGTGACAAGCATGAATTCATCAATGAAGCTTCCAAAGGACTAGGAAGCATAATCACACAATCAAGCCAATCAAACATGAATCTCATAAAATTTGACCACCAATCCATTTGAGGACACAGAGGTGACCCTTGATCATAAATTCCATAGAGGGAATCACATATCTAAGCCTTGATTATGAGAGTAAAAGTATTCTTGACCCATCAGCAACTGTCAACCATGACTAATAGTGCCCACTGTGCCTCAGACCCACAACTAGGGTTTGATCCCTGATTTATTTTGTTTTAGCATTAGATTTATATTTTTAGTTCTACAATTAGCTTAGTCTAGCATAGATTAACATTTTAGAAGACATTTGACCGATTAATTCTAGGATTTAGTGGTAGATTTACTTCTATTTCCTTGCATTTGTCAATTTAGCATAGTTTCTTGTTATTTCATGCAATTCAAGTTTTTAATGGCTAATTAGGTTGCTTATTACCTAGATTACATGGTTCATTTCTATGCTTCATAGTAATTTGATGATTTTATGCTAATCTTCATAGATTTACATGTTTCTTGTTTCTTTTATCATAATTTATGCAATTTTCCATTAAAATCCTCATCAAGAGAGGTCATATTTGCTTTTAATCCTTTCTTGTTGTTTCTTGAATGCAGGGTTTACAAGATCCATTCATTTCAAGGCATTCAAGGTATAAAATACCTCTTTTCATAAAATAAGGTCACCATTGATCTTGAGCAGTTCGTGTATTTGTGGAGAGTCTGTGAATTACACCACCCCCTCGTTTAGAGGGTCTTCAATACTATATCAATATTGAGTATTGTTGAAATATGTAATGCAACATTGTGTAAATTATTCTTAGACTAAAATATAAAGTCTAAAGAATAATATTTAGAAAATAATTCTATGTAAAAATATTCTCACCCAATTAATAAATAAAATAAGGGTGCTAGGAATATTTAATTTCTTGGAAAAAAGTTATTCCCCCTTTTCTAGCAAATATTAGAAAGTAACTAATAACTTTCTAATATCTGATAGATGCCACTTATCACATATCTCAAAGATTAGATTGTGATAAAATTAGAAAGTAACTAAAGCACTTTCTAATATTTGATAGATTGTGATAAGATTGGATTGTGATAAGATTTAGGGTTGTAGTAGAAAAGCTTCTCTTTAAATAGGGGTGTTTTCTACTACATATTATCATATCTTATCATATTGACTTGTGTTGTAGGTTATGTTGATGCATATTGTTGCATAACATTGAAGCATTCTTGTACTATTGAATCATTGAGTAATATAGTGAGCTTCATAGTGGATGTTTCTCTTATTCATTTGAAGTAGGGTTTTACCACTTAATATTGGTGTTGTGGTTTTTTCTTTTTTTTTGTGTGATTGATCTTGTGGAGCATTCTTCGATCTTGGGGAGACTTTGCTTGTCTCACATTTGGTATCAGAGTGGTTGGGATCTCCATCAAGTGTCTTCAATCCTTTGAGGTGAAAAACACATTAAGATATATATTTTTTTGCATGCATTTGATATTTGGGTATTTTATGTAAACTTATTTTGCAAATCTACCATTAGGGTTTATAGATTTATTATGTTTTTAGATCTAGTTGTTAGATCTTTTGCAAACAGTATTTTCATTTTAAATCTATAAATTTTTTTTGGCATTAAGCTTTTTCTTGGAAAGGTTTTTGGAGCCAAACGGACCCCATGGTTGCGTCCGGAAGACCCAAAAACCCCTATTTCCATATATAGTCATTTTTTAAATTTATTTATTAAAAAAAAACAGTCGGCTATATATATATATATAAAAAAACAATTTTGCTTTATAAAAAAAAAAAACAGTTTTGCTTTATTAAAAAAAAAAAAAATAGTTTTGTTTTAAAAAAAAAAAAAAAAAAAAAAATTTTGCTTTATAAAAAAAAAATTAGTTTTTTTTTTTTTTTTTTAAAAAAACAGTTTTGCTTTTTTGAAAAAGTTTTGCTTTATAAAAATCTTTAAACTTTTTCATACCATTTTTTTTTATTAATAAAATAAATTTTATTAATTTAATTGCATTTTTTTAAGCAATTTTTTGTATTAAAAATTATTATTATTCTCCTTAAAATGCAATATTTTTTTGTCTCACATTAACAATGGTTGTTTGTGAGTTTGCTTGTTTTGCAAGGTTATCCAAGTATGTTTTGAAGTATACAAGGCAATTTCGGATCAATTTTTTCACTCTCTTCCCCTATTTTTATTAATTTTTTCTAATATCTCTCTAGTATTTGCTTGAAGCATATTGTAAATTAATGTAACTTGTATCTCTCATTATGAAAGTAAAAGAGAATGAAAGTGAGAGTGAGAGAGAGAGAGAAAGAGAGAGTGTGTGTGTGTATTTGTGTCTCCACTATCTCTTGTTCATATTTCTTACATTTTGCATCTCACACTACACAACTGGTACTAAACAATCTACTAACCAACTAACTTGCAATTTACTAATTTTCATAATAATCAAGAAGGTTAAAAATGAATCAACTTCCTAACCACAACTTTAGTATTTGATTAAAATTTACTTAATCTTGCAACACATTTTATATTTGCTAAACACCTATTGAATCCAAAAGAATCTGCTCTATTGGTAGCAAGTCCTTTTTGGGTCCTCGTACCCATACCCTTTTGGGTAGCTTGGTTGACCTTGGGTGAGATGAATTGGCAATTCATTAGGCTATAGCAAAACCTAAAATGAACACTAACTTACTAACTTATTGACTATCTAACATTTAACAAATGTTTTATGGTTCAATTCAAGTTAGTTTATTTTGTTGCAAGATGATTGTTATGGTTAGTTACCTTCTTATTGCAAGTTAATCTATTGCAAGTTGATCTTGGTTTATTCAATTGCAATATGGTTATAGTTGTTTATTGCAATATGGTTATAGTAGTTCATGATTATCTTTCATGATGATCAATCAACTATTGCCTTGGCTAAAAATCTTGTAATGCATCAAAGGACAAAGCATGTTGAAATCCAAGCCCATTTTATCATAGAGAAGGTATTGGATGGGACTATTCATTTGGAGTATTGCCCATCATCTTCTAATTCTACTGATTTGTTCACCAAACCTCTTCCCAAGGAGCAGTTTTGTAAGTTGAGGGACTCACTTGGTTTGGTGAAGTTGTCCTCAAGGGGGAATGAAGTGTAGTTACACTTGTGTGATGATAACTTCATCCTTATGAGGTGTTTTGTGCTATATATATGAGTTGATATTTGGTGGTATAATTGCTTTTTGCATCTCTTTTGAACATGGTACTTTCTTGTTTGCCTTGTGCAACTTTTGTACATGTTACTTTCTAGATGGCATTGTGCAATTATGGTATATGATGCAATTGCTTTATGCGACTCTTTTACATGGTACTTTCTTGTTGCCTTGTGCAACTTTGTACATGTTTTTTTATGTAGTTGGCATTATGCAATTGGTTTATCATGGTACTTTCTTGTTAGCATTTATGCTACTTTTGTACATGATATTTTATGGTTGGCTTTATGCAACCGGTGTACACACTTTATTATTTTCATATACCTTATGCAACTCTTGTACATGGTACTTTTTTGTTAGCCTTGTGCTACTTTTGTACATGGTACTTTAGAGTTTGCATTATCATGGTACTCCTTGTTTGCTTTATGCAACTTTGTACATGATATTTTTTGATCAACTATATAGCACGTGACTATAAGTATGGCTTGGCATATTTTTGTGATGACTTATAGTTCACTATTTGTTAGATCAATTTTGTTATCATCTTTGGATATTCATATATGCTGTGGTGAATATATTTATGATGATGTATCTAACAGATCTTATGTTGAGCTGCTTGTAGCTTGTAGGTACTTTCGTTTGGGGTTTTGCAGGCTTACTGAAGACACCCTTGTGATGTTTTCTTCTTGTCATTTGCAACCACTTGTGGTTGATGGATGGCTTTGTAAGCTGCTTGTATTTGAAGCTACTCTGTTGGGGGCTTGTAGTCTCATTTTGGCCCATTTTGTATTGGTGCCTTATTATAGACCATTCTTGGTCATAGAAGCTCATTGTAACTATATTACTCATTTGATTCTCATCCTCGTTTGTATCTTTAGGGGGAGAATGTTTCTTTGTCTCATAATTCCTTTCCCCAATATTGCATTAAGGGGGAGTGTTGGAATATGTAATGCAACATTGTGTAAATTATTCTTAGACTAAAATATAAAGTCTAAAGAATAATATTTAGAAAATAATTCTATGTAAAAATATTCCCACCCAATTAATAAATAAAATAAGGGTGCTAGGAATATTTAATTTATGAAAAAAAGTTATTCCCCCTTTTCTAGAAAATATTAGAAAGTAACTAATAACTTTCTAATATTTGATAGATGCCACTTATCACATATCTCAAAGATTAGATTGTGATAAAATTAGAAAGTAACTAAAGCACTTTCTAATATTTGATTAGATTGTGATAATATTTAGGGTTGTAGTAGAAAAGCTTCTCTTTAAATAGGGGTGTTTTCTACATTATAATATCTTATCATATCTTATCATATCTTGTCATATTGACTTGTGTTGTAGGTTATGTTGATGCATATTGTTGCATAACATTGAAGCATTCTTGTACTATTGAATCATTGAGTAATATAGTGAGCTTCATAGTGGATGTTTCCCTTCTTCATTTGAAGTAGGGTTTTACCACTTAATATTGGTGTTGTGGTTTTTTCATTTTTTGTGTGTGATTGATCTTGTGGAGCATTCTTCGATCTTGGGGAGACTTTGCTTGTCTCACAAGTATCCCGAAGAGGGACGTACTTGTAATTAGATTTGATAAAATATTTAATAAAAGAAGCATTCTCTTTCTTGTTAAAGTTATTATTATCAATCTTTTATGCTTTAATATTTGATATCAATTAATGCATTAGTTAGGTGTATGTTTTCTACAAGGTTATAGTAGGAAAATACTTATATGTCCTAAAGGGGCTTATATATAGCATTTTCGTGAATAGGAGGTGTCTTGGTTGTTATTAGTGTAATTTGGTTGGTTTTGCAACTATGGGAAACTACACATGACTATGAATGACTACATGTGACTATGCATGACTACGGGCAACTATGTGTGACTATGTGTGACTACACATGACTACGGATGATTATGTGCAACTTTTAGGTGTCTACAGAAAGTAGTAAATAAATTGAAAGATGACAGATGTGTATGTAAATTAAAGCCTATCTATGCTAAAACAATAAATAAAAATGCTAATACAACTTATTAAGAAAATAAATAAAGACATAAATATATGCCCTAGAGGTTGTCTCTATGAGAGATGACCGTACCTACGAGCCATCTTTGATCGAGACAATCGCTAACCTATAAGTATTTTTTAGGGTTTGGTCAACAAATTGGTGCATTCGTGAGAATGGCTTACTAGGTCTGGATCAGTATTTGGAGTTAGAGTGTGTGATTGCACAATGAATATGGATGAAGTATTCAACCTTTGGAACAAACCAGTAGTAAAATTTCTATGTTGAGAAGAAGGTAAAATGCTTGGAGGCTCATGGTCAAATTTTAGCAGCACTTCATTGCTTGAAGATTTGAAAACTTGATATATTTTAATTGAGGGGTGAGCACTATTATATATATTCCTTGAAAGAAATTTAATAATAGCACAAACCTGCACATGAAAAAGTGAAGAGATATTTCACATTAAGAAAAGTGAATGCTTATCTTCAAAATATCTATGCAACTAATTTTATCATGTGGTTTTTCCAATCTGGGCTCATGCACATGCTAAATTGTGATGCAGGTTCATGCACGGGGTTAATTGGTAGTCTTGGCTACCAATTATGTCTCACTATTTTTTTATCTTGCTTTGAACACGACCATCTCAGGGTGATACGACCCTGACTGGGGGTCATTTCTTAGTGATATGACCTCTGGAGCCATCCCTTGGATGGATGACCATGACTGTAAAGGGGAATATCCTCTGTTTGAGTGGTGAAAACCACTATTTTAGCCCATAGGGCTGCCCAAGGTGGATCACATGGTCTATAGGGAGTCCATATAGGTAGTCTTCTCAATATGACATGTTTAAGGTGTCTGCACTTGGTACTTAAGTTATATATTTCGTTTCATCTTCATCGAGTGTTTTATAGGATAACTTATAATATCACCAAGATTCTTACACATTAGGTTGATTTTTCTTCTATTAAAAAAAGTATTCGATTCTAGTGCTTCTTTTTTTGGGAGGTATGATAAGGACATCTATTAGAATAATACTTAGTAAGACTTAGAAATATTATTTTCTTGTTATTTTATGTAATATATGAGAATCTAAAACTTACGTTAGCTTCTAAGATAGGTTGTTGGATTCTAGATAGGTTGGTTAGATAGTTATTAATAATAGATAATCATTTTCTAGAGTTGTTTTTTTGTTATCTTCCAAATAAAGTTCTTGGAATATTTTCATTCCTTGTAAACTTATCCTTTCATGCTTATTTAAGCACCTTATTTGCAATGCAATCTTTAGTTAGATTAGAACCACATCACTCTTAAACTATATATACCCATTTTACCTCTTCTTAGTTCTTTACCTTTGTTTCCACTATGACACATGACCTTATTAGTTTATCTCTTATCATTATAGGTACAATCAAATCCATCAACTGCTAGTTTGTTGCCTTCCATAAGGGAGGAGAGGATATTCTATTAGGATTTTCTCCAAATGTCAAAAACTTATGCTTAAGTACTAATTTCCAAGGCATCTTAGTATTGTTTGTATATAGTTGAGGTGTGATCTCTCCTTTATTAATATAGTGATATTGAAAGGAAGGTAGAATGGGAGTGATATTTTTATTTTACTTATTATAATATGTTTTGGTCCTTGATGCTCTAAGTGTCAAGCAAATTATTTTGTTGCATTAGAATTATGCCTTACTTTTGTATTTTATGGATGATCTTAGTGTAGGATATTCTTAAAAAATTTACTTCAATTCCTACTTGTATTAGGATGGTTTTAGCTTTGATTACTACTATATTGTCTTAGTTTAAGAATTTTGGTATTAATTCATATAGTTGAAGTAGATATCTAGTTTTTATACAATTTTTTTGGTGAACTCAACATTAAATATGCCTTCTAAGGATATTTTTTTTCCATTTTAAGCCCCTAGAATTCAAGGGATTTACCATTATAGGTTTTTTTTTTGTGGCTACTTTAGACTAAAGCTTAATAATCCTACCATAAATTTCCTCTTTATCTTAGGAATGCCTTGAAATAGGATTTAGTTTTGCTATAAGATTTTTTATCGTTGGTTTTCTTAGGGATAAAATATTTGGTAAAACCATAGTTTCCATATATATTTTCTACTTTTCCTTATGGCTCTCCCAAATTCTTCCAAATGCTATGGAATGAATACTACATCTAAGTATAAGTAAGTTTTAGAAATCCTAGAAGAAGAGAATCTCTCCTAACCCATTGCTCATGAAAAATATATCATTCGTTATTTTACACTTAATCATGATAATGAAATCTAAATAAAAATTTAGATAGATAGATATTATAATTATAAGGAATACAAATACCCCAATATTTACTTTAACAAACCTTATAGGTCTATTGTAGAGTCCTAAAAGGCTTTGGAAACATCTATGTTAAGAATCAATGATGAATGATACACTGAACTGATATTATCACTTAATGTGATGATCATGACAAAGTAGCTAAAAACAAAAATGTAATGCATGGAACATACTTCTATAAAGCCTCACACTAATTCCAAGAATCATGACAAAAAATAGATATGTATAAAATAATACTTAGGTAATATTTGGCCTATTAGCTAGATAAACATGATATTGAGAAGCAAGTAGATGCATCTATGATAGAAACAACTAAATAAATATAGTATATTATGACCAATACTACTCAAATTTTGAGTGCCAACAAAAATCCTATGGTTTAAGTTGTTATCCCTCCTTCAATATTGGATCATAATGCTCCTCCTTCTACACATCCTCCAACTAACCTTAGCAAGGCTTTACTAGTATCAAGAAATCCTACTTTGAGGAATTATAAAAGCCACTCTTTATCACCTGATGTGGAAGCTAAAGACTTGTTTGGGAATGTGCCAAACATCTTCTATTATGGGACAAATAAATACCAATTATTTATTACTACTTTTATGGCATATTATAAGGTTTGGATACATAGTGAAAAATATTTACTAAAACTTGTGACTAGGACTTTGGTATGAAATTCTCTTGATTGGTTTGCATCCTTATTTAAACTTTCTATTGACTTCTTAAATAATTTTGTCAAAAAGTTGAAAGATGAATTTGATGATGACATAATTGTGATGCAAGCAATGGATAATTTTTTGAACATAAAAGACCCTAACAAATCTATTACTATTTTATACAAAATGTGGGATAGAGTTAAATGTCATGCTAATATAAAACTAATTGAAAATGTCATAATGGTAATGTTTGTAAACAAGCTTAGGCTATCTTTCTAGGCTAAAATCAAAGAACACAACCCTTTTGGTTTTCCCTCCCTTAAAAAGGGTATGCATTTTGTTAAATCCTTGATCATTGGAATAATAAAAGAGTCCAAAAATCCTTGAAACCTAAAAACCCTAACAATAATATTGTAGGCAACGTGATTTTTAATGTAGCTATCCAATTTACCTCTCATGATAGATGGAGCTCCCATACATATGTTATCCAAATTTAGACGTGGCCTGAGACATAAGAATATGATGCCTAAATAGACTCATGAATGTATTCTCAAAATATTCCCACCAACTAAGCTTAAGAACTACCATTTTAGAATCACCTATATGACATGATACTAACAAATTTTACTTTTTGGTATAAAACTTGTGGCCATGGTAATTCTACTTGTGTGGAATTATATAGATTTTAACTCAAATAGAATTTTGATCCTAATTATAACATTGATCAACTCAATTATAATAAGATCAATTTACTTCATGAAATGAAATGGAATCTCTAAAAAAGCATAATCACCATCATAATCAAAGGTTAGGTATCTACAATGCCCTATTCCTCAACTATAAAAAAAAAGATGTAAATAAAAATCAATATCAAGGATTTATTTAGGGTTTCCAATAAAATTATCAAAATTATTGATACAATTATAATAAGGGCAACCAAGGAGGGGATCAAAACAATCAAAACAAAAATTGTAATTACCCTCAAAATCAAAATCCTAGATGTAGTACTTCATAAAAAACCTATCAACCAAGTCGTTGTCCAACCTAACCCAAATGGGCAATACATTTGTAGTCCACCAAATATAGTCCACTATGTCAATATTTTAGAGGTGAAAAGATAAACATTTGTCTCCTTGGAATAACAAATTGCTATTATTACTGGGAGTACATCTCAATACAAATAAAAATAACCTTCTAAAGAAAAAAGAAAAAGAGGGATAAAGGAAAAGAATATATCTAGGTAATGATTAATCTAATCATAGTTTATAATATTATAAAACCTCATTTGGTCATATAGAAGCATTCTACAAACATAGAAACATCAAAAAACACAAGCAACCAAGGAGAAGATCAAAATAATCAAAACCAAAACTGTAATTACCCTCAAAATCAAAATCCTAGATGCAGTACTTCTTAGAATACCTATCAACCAAGTCTTTGTCCAACCTAACCCAAATGGGCAATACATTTGTAGTCCACAAAATGTGGTCCACTATGTCAATATTTTAGAGGTAAAAAGAGAAACATTTGTCTCATTGGAATAACAAATTGCTATTATTACTGGTAGTACATCTCAATACAAATAAAAAATACCTTCTAAAGAAAAAAAGAAAAAAAGAAAAAGAGGGATAAAGGAAAATAATATATCTAGGTAATGATTAATATAATAATAGTTGATAATATTATAAATCCTCATTTGGTCATATATAAACCTACTACAAACATAGAAACATCAAAAAACACAAGAAACCAAGGAGGGGATCAAAAAAATCAAAACCAAAACTGTAATTACCCTCAAAATCAAAATCCTAGATGCAGTACTTCTTAGAATACCTATCAACCAAGTCTTTGTACAACCTATACCAAATGGGCAATACATTTGTATTCCACCAAATATGGTCCACTATGTCAATATTTTAGAGGTGAAAAAATAAACATTTGTATCCTTGGAATAACAAATTGCTATTATTACTGGTAGTACATCTCAATACAAATAAAAATAACCTTCTAAAGAAAAAAAGAAAAAGAGGGATAAAGGAAAATAATATATCTAGGTAATGATTAATCTAATCATAGTTGATAATATTATAAAACCTCCTTTGGTCATATAGAAACCTGCTACAAACATTGAAACATCAAAAAACACAAGCAACCAAGGAGGGGATCAAAATAATAAAAATCAAAACTGTAATTACCCTCAAAATCAAAATCCTAGATGCAGCACTTCTTAGAATACCTATCAACCAAGTCTTTTTTCAACCTAACCCAAATGGGAAATACATTTGTAGTACACCAAATGTGGTCCACTATGTCAATATTTTAGAGGTGAAAAGAGAAACATTTGTCTCCTTGGAATAACAAATTGCTATTATTACTGGTAGTAAATCTCAATACAAATAAAAATAACCTTCTAAAGAAAAAATAAAAAGAGGGATAAAGTAAAATAATATATCTAGGTATTGATTAATCTAATAATAGTTGATAATATTATAAAACCTCCTTTGGTAATATATAAATCTACTACAAACATAAAAAAACACAAAAACATTCCTAGCAGGGCCTCAATCCATTCCACAAAACCTATTGCTTTTGAAAATATTGAAATACCAAGACCTCCACTTAATATGTGATCCTATTACCTATGATATAAAAGCATCAGGATGTTACCTAGCCCAAGTAATAACTTATTAAGGTAGTTATGAGCAAAATTAAATCACGAGACATTGTTGAAGAGTTACATTTGGTCCCTTGTAAAATCCCAAACTTGGAATTACTTAAGAAATATCCTTACCAACAACAATGGTTAAGAGACTTATTGGATGAGATAGATGTTATACTTACAGTGACACTGAGAGGGGGGTGAATCAGTGTGATCTTTTAAAACTTTAAACTTGCAATGAAATAAAGCAAACTTAAACCAGAAATAGCAAGTTAGTAAGAGAGCATCACACAACACAAAAATTTTAACGAGGTTCACCAATGTGGCTACTCCTCAAAAATGACTGCTTGGACTACCATCCAAATCCAGCCTTTGCAAAGCAACAACTTTACAACTTATTTACCAAAGCACCAACTGGAAGGAGCACCAACCCCTCAATTTTTTTGCACCAACGGAAAGGAGCACCAACCCCTAATTCACCAAACACCTACTGGAAGGAGCACCAACCCCTTATGCCAAGCTGCAACTTGGACTTCAAGAAAAATACAGAAAAATACCTTCACATTGTTTGCACACTGTCTGTTATTTCTGTGTACTCTGGCTTCTACTGCAAAAGCTTCGCACCACCAGTCTGCTTCTGCACAACTGCTTCACACACTTTGCTTTGACACAACCGAGTTACGACTTTTGCTCCTGTGCGCTTATGCTTCGCACTCCAGTCTGCTTCTATGCAACTACTTCGCACACTTCGCTTCGACACAAATGAACTACCGCTTCGCACTCAGCTCGAATCGATACGACTCGCTCTCTGCTCACCGTGAACTTCACATGCACAAATTTTCTTCACAAAAATCACACACTTCAAACTCGAAACAACCCTCCTTTTATAGATGAAATTTCAAGGACAAATCTTAAACTGTAGTCGGCTTTAACCCTAAAGAATGTCGGCTACAAAACCCTAATGAATGTCGGCTCCAAAACCCTAATCTTCTTGGCCCAGATTTAACTCTGTCGGCTTCAACCGCCTCTCTGGTTCTATAGCTTTCCTCGCGAAACTACAACATGTCACGATATCGTGACACCTTTTACATCCGTACGCCTTCTTGTCCCTACTGTCACGAAATCGTGACACTTTTGGCCTTTGTTAGCTTTGACAACGTTTTTGTCACGAAATCGTGACACTTCGAACTATTGCTGACGTCATCCTTACTTCTATCATGAAATCATGACGTTCCTCGCTTTCTCAACCTTTTTTCGGCTTGCACCAGCGAAACCAGAACATGTCACGAAATCGTGACACTTTTGCCTCCGAGCTTTCTCTCTCCTCTTCGGGTCGCGAAAACCCGACGTGTCGCGATATCGTGACACTTTTCCTCCTTGGCGCTTTTCTTCCCTTCGGGTCGTGAAAACCCGACATGTCGCGATATCGCGACACTTTTCCTCCTTGGCGCTTTTTCTCCGAACATGTCACGAAATCGTGACAGTTTTCTTCCTTAGCGCTTTTTCACCAAACATGTCACGAAATCATGACAGTTTTCTTCCTTAGCGCTTTTCTCCAAACATGTCACGAAATCGTGACAGTTTTCTTCCTTAGCGCTTTTCCACAACAAACATTAACTTTTCTTCCTTAGCGCTTTTTCTCCAAACATGTCACGAAATCGTGACAGTTTTCTTCCTTAGCGCTTTTTCTCCAAACATGTCACGAAATCGCGACAATTTTCTTCCTTAGCGCTTTTTCTCCAAACATGTCGCGAAATCGCGACAGTTTTCTTCCTTAGCATTTTCACCAAACATGTCACGAAATCATGAATTTTCTTTGCCTTCTCTCTCCTCGGCCATGTCACGAAATCATGACAATTTTCTTTGTGCCTTCTCTCTCCTCGAACATGTCACGAAATCGTGACAATTTTCTTTCGCCTTCTCTCTCCTCTAACATGTCGCGATATCGCGACACTTTTCTTACTTGTCTTTTTCTTTGATCTTTTGCAAATAGGCAACTATGGTCTTCTTGGAAACTCACTGTCCATGCTCTGAATAACCTTTGAACTTCTGTCCTCTGCATCTGAATGACTTCTGAACTGCCTGTCCACTGCATCATTAGATCTAACTGCCTGTGTTGACAACAATGACAAAACTCTTGCAACACCTTGCTCAACAATCTCCCCCTTTGGAATTGTTGGCAACACCTGTGTACATTCCTGTAACTCTTCTCCCCCTTTGTCAATAATACCAAAGGGCTACTGTAGACTCCCCATGAGTCCATACACACAATTCTCAGGCACAATTTGTTGCACTTAGCACAAATTATGATCATGAGCAAAAGAATAGTCAAATACTCAAATGCTCCCCCTGAGAAAGTGATCCCTGTAGCTAGTCACTTCTTGGGAAGTGTGACTACTCCCAATTTGTTTCGAAGATACTCAAACACTTCCTTGGGCAATGGTTTTGTAAAAATATCTGCTACTTGTTCTGTGGTTGGGACAAAATCCAATTTAACTTCTCCTTCTGCAACTTTCTCCTTCAAAAAATGATACCTGATGGCAATGTGTTTTGTCCGTGAATGCATTACTGGATTCTTGGAGATGTTAATTGCACTGGTGTTATCACACTTAACTGATATTGGTTCACTGAAATTAATACCAAGATCTTTCAGAGTTTGTTTCATCCACAAAACTTGTGTACAACAAGTTGTTGCTGCAATATATTCTGCCTCAGCTGTTGATAAAGAAACTGACTCTTGTTTCTTGTTGTGCCAAGCAACCAACCTGTCACCGAGATAAAAAGCACCTCCACTTGTACTCTTCCTATCATCAACACATCCTGCCCAATCTGCATCTGAATAAGATATAAGGGTGAAGTCTTTACCTTTCGGATACCATAACCCATACTCCATAGTACCCTTGAGATATCTGAGAATCCTTTTCTTCGTTGTCACATGAGTCTCTTTGGGACTGGCCTGAAATCTTGCTACCATGCAAACTGCCTACGGAATATCCAGTCTGGTAGCTGTTAAATAAAGTAAGCTTCCAATCATTGATCTGTACATGGTTTGATCTACAGGTGGAGATTTGTCATCTTTACTCAACTTGCAACCTGTTGTCATGGGAGTACTGACCGGCTTACAATCCTCCATTGTGAACCTTTTTAGCATCTCTTTCACATATTTAATTTGAGAAATGAATATGCCTTTCTCATTTTGATTAACTTGTAACCCAAGAAAGTAAGATAGTTCACCAATCATAGACATTTCAAATTCTTTCTGCATCTTATTCGCTAAGTCTTTACAAGATTCATCTTTGCTACTGCCAAATATGATATCATCTACATAAACAACAAGAACAATTAGATGCCCACCTTCTATTTTGACATACAGATTACTGTCCACCAAACCTTTCTTGAATCCCTGTTGAGAGAGATAGTTGTCTAGCCTTGCATACCATGCCCGTGGTGCTTGTTTTAATCCATATAAAGCTTTCTTTAATTTGCAGACAAGGTTGGGATCTTCACTAATTTGAAAACCATCTCGGTTGTTCAATATAGACCTCTTCTTCAAGTTTCCCATTTAAAAAGGCAGATTTTACATCCATCCGATAAACTCTGAAGTTCTTGTGGACTGCTAAGGCCAAAAACATTCTAATTGCTTCTAGTCTAGCCACTGGTGCAAAAGTCTCTTCAAAATCAATGCCTTCGACCTGTGCATAGCCTTTACAAACCAGTCTTGCTTTGTTCCTAATGACCTGTCCGTCTTCATTTAATTTGTTTCGAAATATCCATTTGGTGCCGATTACATTCTTATTCGTAGGTCTAGGTACTAATTCCCAAGTTCTGTTCTTTTCAATCTGATCTAACTCTTCATTTATTGCCTTCATCCAACTATCATCTTTGCTTGCTTCATCTATGTTTTTGGGCTCAATGCTGGATAAAAGAGAGTAATTACTTATTACTTTCCTTCTTGTCTGAACACCAGCTGTGGGATCTCCAATTATTTGGTCTCTTGGATGATTTTTCTGCCAGTTGCCTATTTTGAATTTCTTGTTTTCTTGCACCTCTGAGTCATCGATTAAGTCATCTGAATCAAACGTAGATTTATTTTCTATTTCATTCACCTCATCTCCTTCAATGACTTCTTCATAGATTGGGTAGTTTTCTTCAAAGTTAGCTATTCGTTTCCCACCTTCATCGAATTTAACATCTGCACTGTCCACAATTTTCTTGAGTCTCTTGTTGTAGCATTTGTAAGCTTTGCTTTTTGATGAATACCCAACAAAAACACCTTCATCTGCTCTATTTTCAAACTTCCCAAGGTTGTCATCAGTTTTTCTGATGTAACACTTATAGCCAAATACTTTGAGATGTTTTGTTGTTGCTTTTCTACCAAACCACAACTCATAAGGTGTTTTGCTTTCATGAGTTCTTAACATATATCTGTTTTGGATGTATACTGCAGTGTGAACTGCTTCTTTCCAGAATCTGTCTGCTATTTTGTTTTCTGCCAGCATAGTGCGTGCCATTTCCTGTATAGTTCTGTTCTTTCTTTCTACTACACCATTCTACTGGGGAGTTCTAGCTGCTGAATATTGTCTCCTGATACCATGTTTTTCATAGTATTCTATAAATTCATTCGAAATGAATTCTCCTCCTCTATCTGATCGTAAACATTTGATCCTTTTTCCTGTTTCATTCTCAACTAGATGTTTGAAAGATCTGAACATTTCAAAAGCTTCTGTTTTATCTTTTAAGAAAAATATCCATGTCATTCTGGAATAATCATCGATACACAACATAAAGTATTTGTCACCATTTATGCTTTGTGTTCTCATGGGTCCACATAAGTCTGTATGTATAAGTTCCAAAGGCTTGCTAGTGTGGTACTCTTTTGTTTTGAATGAGACTCTAGTTTGCTTTCCCTTTTGACATGAAGCACAGATACTATTTGAAGGTTTTCTAATGGTTGGAATATCTCTCACTGCTTGTTTCGAGCTGATTTTCACCAAATTATCGAAACTTATGTGTCCAAGCCTCTTGTGCCACAGCCAGTTCTCTTCTTCTTGTCCAATGAAACACGTACCTTCTAAAGTTTTTGAGAGTGTGTACAGGTTGCCAGACGTCCTTGAACCAGTTGCTATCAATTTCCCACTATTTATTTTTTTGACTTCACAACCCTGCTTCTTGAAGACTACTTCATGTCCTTTATCACAGATTTGACTGACACTTAACAAGTTGTGTTTCAAACCATCCACAAATAAAACTTCTTCTGACTTGATTTTCCCATCACTAATTTTGATAGATCCTTTTCCTATTATTTTGGCTCCATCATTATTTCCAAACTTCACAGAGCCACCCTCATATTTCTGTAGTTTTTCAAATTTTTGTTTATCACCTGTCATATGACTTGAGCATCCACTGTCAAGAATCCATGGTACACATTTATTCTGAGCCTTGAAAGTTGTCTGTACTATTAAGGATTCCTTTTCTTCCCTAAGCTGTTCTTTCTGTTTCCACTCTATTTTGACTGCGGTATTGGGCTCTAGTTTGGACTTTCCTTTTTCAATATCTTTTGCATATCTTTCAGAAATTTTTCTATTTTGTCTTGTCCTATGTGGTTGGAACTTTCTTTTCTGAGGTTGATTTAAAACAGAGGTACTACGACAATTTCTTGCAATATGCCCATAGTTGTGATAGCTAAAACATTCTACTGCATAATTTGTTAGAGGTGCAAAAACATTTCTACTAACAAAGCTTCTTGGTCCTACATTATACTTGCAGTCTGCAATTTTGTGCCCATAACCATTACATTTGAAACAGAAACCAGAAAAGTAATGATTAAACCTGAAGGATGGTCTTTGCCAGGTTGTTGTAGGAACCATAGATCTTCTTCTTCTTTGATTTGTGACCTTGGTAAAGCCATCATTGTCAGTTCTCCTTTCGGGCCTGGCATTACTGCTTTCTTTTGCATGATTTGTTTTTCTTTCATCAACCTGTTTCTCATCTTCACTCCTTATAGTTTCAACATTTTTGGCTTTTGGTCCATTTGATGATTCTCCTTCAATGAAGCCCAGACCAAATTTGATGCCTGCAGGTCGTTGATCACTTAAGATTTTATCCAGCTTCTTCGAACTTTCTTCACGTTTGTGATGGCAGCTAATTTTTTGATCCAGCTCTTGTATCTGCATTCGTAGGCCAAGATTTTCTTCTTCTAGTTTACAGCAGTAATCTATCTTCATGGTTATCTGAACTTCAAGATCTTCGAACATTTTCTTGTATTCTTCTGCCTGTATTTTTAAACTGGTTATAATGTCGTTTGCATCCTCAAGCTTTCTTGAAAGTTTATAATTCTTTCTTTTCTCAGATTTCCATTCTTCAAGAGCAAAAACCAGTTCACCTTCTAGATCAACTTCTGCCTCAGGTTTTTCAACACATGCTTTAGAGTTCATTCCTTCTCTCTTCTCTGATTTTTCTACCTCTTCTAATTTTTCTACTTCAAAAGCCATGAATAGAGCTTCACCTGTTCCTTCTTCAGAATCCTCACTAGAGCTGTCCTCTGAAGAATTTGCATTCCTGGAGATGAAACTTTTCTTTTTGAAGTTTCCCTTTCTGAAGTTTGTTTTCTTTCTCCATTCACTTCTTTCTTGATGAGATGCTTCCTCACCTTTGTTCTTCTCATTGAGAGGACATTTGGTAGCAAAGTGTCCAATGCCCCCACAGTTGAAACATTTGAAAGGAAGCTTTCCTCTGTATTTTCCTTTTCCCTTTCTCAGTTTTTTGACAAAATTTGCTTCCATTTCATCCGAAGTTTCTTCTTCTTCAGACTCTTGTTTTGTGTCTTTACCTTTTAGGGCTTTAAATGCTGCTTCTCTGTCTATGGGATTAGATCTTCCTATTCTCATTTCATAAGCAGTCGAGGGAACCATGCATCTCATCCATACTTGAAGTGATTTAGATCTTTAGCTTCTTCTATGGCTGAGACTTTAGAATCAAATCTTTGGGGAAGCGATCTTAATACCTTTTTCACGATAGTTGCATCATCCAAATCTTCGTCGAGACCTCTGATTGAATTAGTGATTCCATTAACTCTGCATAAAGGCTTCTATGTTCTCATCGTTGGTCATTTTTAATGATTCGAATTGAGCTCGATGTGTTTGAAGCTTGGCTTCCTTGATCTTGTCATCTCCCTCATAAATATTTTCTAGTTTGTCCCATACATCTTTTGCTGATTCACAATTTATGATCTTGACCAACTCACTATCAACTAATCCACACATGATGGCATTTTTTGCTTTAGAGTCATTTTCAAATGCCTTTTTACCAGTGCTGTCGGTTGGAGCAGTGTCGGGAGCTGTGTAACCATTAACTACTGCACTCCAGATATCAAATCCCAAAGCACGAAGATATGTCTGCATTCTGATCTTCCAGAACGCATAATTAGTTTCATCAAACAATGGTGCTTTGTTTGAGGAGAACCCTTCACCACCTGCCATTGCGTCACTTCCAAGATCACCCTAGCTGATTGAGCCTATTCAGGAACTTGGCTTTGATACCAATTGTTATACTTACAGTGACACTGAGAGGGGGGTGAATCAGTGTGATCTTTTAAAACTTTAAACTTGCAATGAAATAAAGCAAACTTAAACCAGAAATAGCAAGTTAGTAAGAGAGCATCACACAACACAAAAATTTTAACGAGGTTCACCAATGTGGCTACTCCTCAAAAATGACTGCTTGGACTACCATCCAAATCCAGCCTTTGCAAAGCAACAACTTTACAACTTATTTACCAGCACCAACTGGAAGGAGCACCAACCCCTCAATTTTTCTGCACCAACAGAAAGGAGCACCAACCCCTAATTCACCAGCACCTACTGGAAGGAGCACCAACCCCTTATGCCAAGCTGCAACTTGGACTTCAAGAAAAATACAGAAAAATACCTTCACACTGTTTGCACACTGTCTGTTGTTTTTGTGTACTCTGGCTTCTGTTGCAAAAGCTTCGCACCACCAGTCTACTTCTACGTAACTGCTTCGCACACTTTGCTTCGACACAACCGAGTTACGGCTTCTGCTCCTATGCGCTTATGCTTCGCACTCCAGTCTGCTTCTGCGCAACTGCTTCGCACACTTCGCTTCGACACAAATGAACTACCGCTTTGCACTCAGCTCGAATCGATACGACTCGCTCTCTGCTCACCGCGAACTTCACATGCACAAATTTTCTTCACAAAAATCACCACTTCAAACTCGAAACAACCCTCCTTTTATAGATGAAATTTCAAGGACAAATCTTAAACTGTAGTCGGCTTTAACCCTAAAGAACGTCGGCTCCAAAACCCTAATGAATGTCGGCTCCAAAACCCTAATCTTCGTCGGCCTAGATTTAACTCTGTCAGCTTCAACCGCCTCTCTGGTTCTGTAGCTTTCCTCGTGAAACTACAACATGTCACGATATCGCGACACCTTTTACATCCGTACGCCTTCTTGTCCCTACTGTCACGAAATCGTGACACTTTTGGCCTTTGTTAGCTTTGACAACGTTTTTGTCATGAAATCGTGACACTTCGAACTATTGCTGACGTCATCCTTACTTCTATCGTGAAATCATGACGTTCCTCGCTTTCTCAACCTTTTCTCGGCTTGCACCAGCGAAACCAGAACATGTCACAAAATCATGACACTTTTGCCTCCGAGCTTTCTCTCTCCTCTTCGGGTCGCGAAAACCCGACGTGTCGCGATATCGCGACACTTTTCCTCCTTGGCGCTTTTCTTCCCTTCGGGTCACGAAAACCCGACATGTCGCGATATCGCGACACTTTTCCTCCTTGGCGCTTTTTCTCCGAACATGTCGCGAAATCGTGATAGTTTTCTTCCTTAGCGCTTTTTCACCAAACATGTCACGAAATCGTGACAGTTTTCTTCCTTAGCGCTTTTTCTCCAAACATGTCATGAAATCGTGACAATTTTCTTCCTTAGCGCTTTTTCTCCAAACATGTCACGAAATCATGACAGTTTTCTTCCTTAGCGCTTTTTCTCCAAACATGTCGCGAAATCGTGACAGTTTTCTTCCTTAGCGCTTTTTCTCCAAACATGTCACGAAATCATGACAGTTTTCTTCCTTAGCGCTTTTTCTCCAAACATGTCGTGAAATCGCGACAATTTTCTTCCTTAGCTTTCTTTTCTGCCAACATGTCGCGAAATCGTGACAGTTTTCTCACTTAGCTTCTTTGCCTCCAACATGTCGCGAAATCGTGACAATTTTGCTTGCGCCTTCTCTCTCCTCGACCATGTCGCGAAATCATGACAATTTTCTTTGCGCCTTCTCTCTCCTCAAACATGTCGCGAAATCGTGACAATTTTCTTTGCGCCTTCTCTCTCCTCTGACATGTCGCGAAATCGCGACGAAAAACATGTCGCGATATCGCGACACTTTTCTTACTTGTCTTTTTCTTTGATTTTTTGCAAATAGGCAACTATGGTCTTCTTGGAAACTCATTGTCCATGCTCTGAATAACCTTTGAACTTCTGTCCTCTGCATCTGAATGACTTCTGAACTGTCTGTCCACTGCATCATTAGATCTAACTTCTGTGTTGACAACAATGACAAAACTCTTGCAACACCTTGCTCAACAATAGAGATGCCTAGGCTAGGGGTTGCCAATATTATGCCCACCATTATCGGGTATTATTAATTATAATATGTTTAATCCCATAGAGAAAAGTTTTGCATTGATGCACATACTAGCCTTAATTTGGTTATAAATTTTCCCTTGAAAATCATGATTACTATTGATTATTTGGCAAGGGTTAAATATTAAAAATTGATGATAACAATTTTTTATAACAGTATGATAGTCTATATGACTTTAGTTGATAAAAAAAGTGGTACATGTGTTATGTTTGTTGAGCATTTGAGGTGTTGTCATTGTTGTCAACAATTCTACTTTTTCTCCTAGTTGGCATCCTATTCATCATGGTGATTATGCTACAGTTTGGGCAATGTTGCAAAATGTTGTGTGTATTTGAACACACCTTTTACGGAGACTTTGGAGGTATAATTTGTGGTTATTGCATATATTATTTCTCTTGGTTCTATGTTTATGGCACATTTATTTATGTAAAGGTGATATGAGGTTGTATTTGTATTTTCTATGTGCCTTGGTGCTATATTGTAACATTCAACATTTATTTATTTCCACTATGTCATCTCCAAGTTCCTTGGAATGTGTTCCAAGAATTAGGAATGGAGGGAAAATTGATTTTAATTATTTAATAATGCATCATAATGGTTAGGAATTATTTTCAATATTTATTGGAATTTATTTTGTGGTGCAAAAATGGAAATACGCTAATTGGGGTGTTCAACTTGGTGTGGGACTCACTTTATGACATCCGTCATAGTGGTGTAAGGAAAGAATATTTTGCTGCCCTATTTTTGTGGGATTTTGGAGATATGGGACGTGATAATTTCCAAATTAGTGTTTAGACACTTTGGAATATTATTTTGGTTGTGTAAGAGCATCTCCACTTTGATTGGCAGCTGGTGAGTGTGTGTAGTGGTGATGGCAACAATTTCTTTTTTGAAAAATTAGAAATTTCCTCAACTTGGGCATAATTTTTTGAGTGATTTTCTACTCATGGTTTTGGAAACCATTTATGGTTTCTCTCCATATCATTTATCTATAAATTTAGTGTTTGATATGGTGGAATTATGGAGTTTTTGTTGAGAGTAACAGGGTGTTGCCGGAATGCTGCCAAAATTTCTATAGAAGACATAAGTGTATAGATTTTAGCATGCAGGTTTGGGAACCTATTGTGGATGGAGAGAGAATAATTTTGATATGTTTATTGTAGGTTTTGGATCATATTTTACAGAAAAAATCATTTTGCAGTGGTTGGGTGCACAGTTGGTTTGCAGCAGTGTTGTTGGTTTTGAGCTTGTAGGCTTGTTAGAGCTTTCTTTTATTGGAAGCATTTTTATGCTTTATTTTTCATCATATTATTATTATTTTGATCTGATATAGGTGGGTTGCAGCCCTCCTTCTATTGTGGTAGAGAAAATTTAGTGTATTTCATTTTGAGGCTTGTTCTATGCAGCAGTCATAGAAAGCAATTCTCTTTGGGAGGTTTTTTACCCTTGTGGTTTTCCTCCGGCATATCATGTGTTGTGGGTTTTTTCTCTTGCATATATGTTGTTGCTATACATGAGTTTATTTCTATTTTAAATAAGATTTCAAATTGTAAATTAAATTTTTAAATTGCACAAATTCACCCCCCTCTCTGTGCCATTGTTATACTAACAATTGGTATCAGAGCCTGGTTGTCCTTTTTGCAGCTTAATCAGCTCGGATTGATTCCTGGTTCACAATGGCTAATAGGGATGTCAACACTGGCAAGGTGCCATACTTTTATGGGAGTGATTATGCATTTTTTAGTTACAAGATGATGGACTATTTGGGTTCTCTTGGTATTGGTGTGTATCTTTCAGTTAAGAATGGTTATGCTTTTCCTACTACAATTCCTACAGATCCTAATGCAATCAAAGAATATGAAAACAATATGAAGGCCAAATCTACTATCATAAATGTTCTTGCACCAAGTGAATTAGTGAAGGTTATGGGTTTTCAGATAGCAAAAGAAGTATGGGATAAGTTGCAAGCTATTCATGAAGGTAATGACAAAGTTAAGGAAGCTAAACTTCAAATTTTTAGAGCTCAATTTGAGAGTCTCCGAATGGATGAGAATGAGGATATTTCTACCTACATGCTTCATGTGAGTGAGGTGATCACTTCTCTTAGAGGTTTAGGAGATACTATCATAGATAGTATTGTTGTGAAGAAGGTTCTTCGTTCTTTGACTTCAAATTTTGATTCAAAGGTTTCTACAATTGAAGAAGCAAAGGACTTAAACAATCTCCCACTAGATGAACTACATGGCTCTCTTATTGCATATGAGATGAGAGTTGGTTGCAGCAAGTCTACTAAAAATGAAAGTGCTTTCAAAGCATTCAAAAACATGAAATTGAATCCACAATCCAATGAAGAGAGATTCTCATATGAAGAGCAAGCAAACTTTGTTTGAAAATTGAAAAGAGGAAAATGGAAATACAATGGAAAGTTGCCATTGAAATGTTTTGAGTGTGGGCGCATTGGGCATTTTGCTTCAAAATTTCCTTACAAGGAGCACTTAGATGATGATGGTGAGAGTCACAAGAACAAGGAGTACAAAAAGAAAGCTTCAAGATTTAGCAAGAGATTCTCAAGGAGAAAGGTTTTGATGACACATGAAGATAGTGATTCTTCAGATGAGAGCATAGATGATTCAGATGAAGAGGCTACTGAAGTCCTCTTTATGGCTATTGAATACAAATCCAATATAAATGCGAACAAAGAGGATGATGAATCTGAAATTTTTTTTGAGGAAGAGCTTGCAATAGCATTGGAAAAATATGAAATTGAGAGAAAGAGAAACAAAAGTATGAATGAAAAGATCAAGGAGCTAAACAAACTCAATGAAGACTTGTTGATGCAACATGAAGAGTCAAAAAGATTTGCTGACCAAAATATTTCAGATTTAGAGGAGTCCAATAATGTGGCTACAAAAATGATACAAGACTTAAAAGTTCAAGTTGAAGAGTCCAAGAAAATAATAGATGATCTTAAGAATCAGGTATGTGAAAAATCTGATTTGTGTTGCAAACTAAAAGAGGAGATTGTTACTTTGAGAAAGCAACTTGAAAAGGCTAATTTGGATTTGAGCACTAATTTTAAATTTCAGAAAAGTTCTAATCAGCTTTATGAGCTTATTGGTAGTCAAAGATACACCAAAATCAATTTTGGTTTGGGGTTTGATGAAGGTGAAAGTTCATATGTTGCCAAAGATGCAAAATCAGTTGGTGAAAGCTTGAAGAATGAGAAACCCATTGTAGAGTAACCCCAAGGAGATAAAAAGAAAGAAGAAAAGGTCTCTAATCAGACCAACAACAGAAATATGCCTTATCATACCATAAATTTTAGCAATGATGAGTTTCAAAAGGTAAAACATCAAATGGGAAGAGCACCTAGAAGGAGTTTAAAATTCATGGCATCAAGTTCAATACAAGTATACTCCTTCCTTTTCTGGTTATTGTTTTAAGTGCAATACTTATGGTCACAAGATGATGGATTGTAGGCTTAATGTTAGGCCTAAGAGCTTTGTTAGTCACAACTCATTTGCTCCTCTCATTGATTTTCATGTTGAGTGTTACAAGTGTAATAACTTTGGTCACATTGCTAGAGATTGCAGAACTATTTTTGTGACTAATCAAATGCAGGATAGAATTAGCAAAAAGCCTCCAAAGGTGCAAAACAAGAAATCCATGATGCATAAATACCATTTTCCCAAGAATTTCGTGAGGTATGAGGAAGATAAGAAATCAGAAAACAAGCCCAATATGACATGGGTTGAGAAGGGAAAGTCAAAACAGGAAGACATTACTAAGCATGATTCATTGATTGTTCAAACCGCTTTCAAGGCACAAAGAAAGGCTACATCTTGGATCATTGATAGTGGATGCTCTAGTCACATGACTGGAGATAGAAGGTAACTTACAATATTGCAAGATTATGATGGTGGTTCGGTAAAGTTTGGCAACAATAACAATGCAAAGATTGTGGGTAAAGGTATGGTCAACATCAACAATGGTAAAATCACTTCTCATGATGTTCTTTTTGTTGATAGCCTCAAGCATAATATTTTAAGTGTTAGCCAAATGTGTGATAGTGGCAAAGATGTGATTTTTAAATCATATGGTTGTGAGATTAGATGTTCTATGAGTGGTAAAATATTGGCAAAGGCTACAAGAACTTCAGGAAATTTGTACAATCTTTGTAGTGCAAATGAGAAAACATGCTTCATTGGACAAGTTGATGATAGTTGGTTATGGCACAAGAGGCTTGGCCATATTAACTTTGATATATTGGTTAAGATCAGCTCCAATAATTCAATAAGACATCTTCCAAAGTTGACTAAGCCAAAAAATAGCATATGTGCATCATGTCAACAAGGCAAGCAAACCAAATCACACTTCAAAACTAAGGAATATTCTACAAGGCCTTTGGAGCTTGTGCATACTGATGTGTGTGGTCCTATGAGGACTAAAGGAACTAATGGTGAGAGGTATTTCATTTTTTTTATTGATGATTATTCTAGACTAACATGGGTATCCTTCATGAAGGAGAAATCAGAGGCTTTTATTTGTTTCAAAGTGTTTAAGGCTATGGTTGAGAATGATACAAGAAAGAGGATCAAATGCTTGAGATCTGATAGAGGTGGTGAGTTCACTTATAGTGAGTTTGATAATTTTTGTCATGAGCATGGTATTAGAAGACAACTTTCAGCAGCAAGAACACCTCAACAAAATGGGGTGGTTGATAGAAAGAACAGAATAGTACAAGAAATGGCTAGAACAATGCTTAATGATTCACAGGTTACAACTAGATTTTGGAAGGAAGCAGTGCATACAACAGTATACATACAAAATATGTGGATGCTTAGAGTTCATAGCCATATGACACCCTATGAACTATGGATAGGAAAGAAAGCTTTAGTTAAGCATTTCAGAGTATTTGGGTCCAAGTGCTACATAAGGAGATATAAGTACAATCTTGGCAAGTTTGAAGATAGAGTAGATGAGGGGATTTTCCTTGGATACTCCACCAAAAGCAAGGCTTATAGATGCTTCAACAAGAAGCTTGGAAAAGTGGTAGAAAGTGCAAATGTGAGGGTTGATGAAGGACATGTTCCCAAAGTTGATCTTGAGGAGTCTTCATCATCAAAGTTTGAACCATATGAGGAAGAAGATGTGCAAGATGAAAACAAGCAAGTTTCAGAAGGAGAAGAACAAAGTGAAGCTACCAAGTCACCTCCAAAATACATCAAGAAGAATCATCCAATGGATCAAATCATAGGTGATCCAACACAAGGTGTGCAAACAAGGAGAAAATTGGTAAGAACAAATGAGCAAAGTCACTTTTCATTGTTATCACAAGTTGAGCCTAAATCTTTTATTGAAGCTTCTAAGGATAATAGTTGGACTCATGCTATGGAAGAGGAGATTAATCAAATTGAAAAGAACAACACTTAGGAATTGGTTCCAATACCAATGAACAAAAATGTAATTGGAGCCAAGTGGGTGTTTAGAAACAAGCTCAATGAGGATGGCAAAGTTGTTCGAAATAAGGCAAGATTAGTGTGCAAGGGGTATGCTCAAGTTGAAGGTATTGATTTTGATGAAACTTTTGCTCCTGTTGCTAGATTAGAAGCCATCCGAATTTTTCTTTCTTTTGCTATTCATAATAACTTTAAGGTTTATCAAATGGATGTGAAATCTGCTTTTCTTAATGGCAATTTGGAAGAGGAAGTTTATATGGAGCAACCTAAAGGATTTTAGCTTGGGGATGAGAACTATGTTTGTAGGTTAAAGAAGGCTTTGTATGGGCTCAAGCAAGCCCCAAGAGCATGGTATGCAAGGTTGGATAAGTATCTTTTGCAGCAAGGCTTCCAAAAGGGTAAGGTTGATAGCAACTTGTACTTCAAAGTTGTTGATTCCCATCAGCTAGTGATTGTTGTTTATGCTGATGATATTATTTTTGGTGGAATCAAAGATAGTATGTGTCATAATTTTTCTACTACTATGCAAAAGTGATTTTGATATGTCCATGATTGGAGATTTGTCTTATTTTCTTGGTCTACAAACTACTCAACTTGATAGAGGCATTTTCATTTCACAATCAAAATATGTCAAGGAAATATTGAAAAAGTTTAATATGGAGTATTCTCAACCTGTGAGTACACCTATGGTAACCGGATGTAATCTAAGTAAGTATGATGAGTCTCCTATTGTTTATCAAACACTCTATAGGTCTATGATTGGAATTTTATTATATCTAACCGCTTCTAGGCCTGATATTTTGCAAGTTGTTTGTATGGTTGCTAGATTTCAGAGTGCACCCAAAGAAACTCATGTGAAAGTTGTTAAGAGGATTTTAAGATATCTCAAGGGGACTATAGAATTTGTATTATGGTATCCAAGAGGAAAATACTTCACACTTATAGCCTACACAGACGCATATTGGGCAAGATGTGTTGATGATCGGAAAAGCACTAGTGGTGGTGCTTTCTATCTTGGTGACATGCTTGTTTCTTGGCATAGCAAGAAGCAAGACTCAGTATCACTCTCTACTACTAAATCTGAGTATATTGATGCTACCTCATTTTGTACTCAAGTGCTTTGGATGAAACAAATGCTTGTAGACTTGGGTATTCAAATTGGTGAGCCTATCTCTCTTCTTTGTGACAATACTAGTGCTATTAATATTTCCAAGAACCCAGTTTTGCATTCAAAGACTAAGCACATAGATATAAAGTATCATTTATTGAAGGAGAATGTTTCTAATGGTCTGGTTGATTTGGATTTTGTGCCTAAAAATCAACAAGTTTTTGATATATTCACTAAGCCATTGCCTATGGAGACATTTGAACATTTGAGACAACTCTTGGGAGTTGTTTCTTCTCCATATCACTAGATATTTTTGTTGGTGCACATCCTCAGGGGGAGCTTCTTATGGTCTAATTTTATGCTCCTATTTTTGATATTTCATGTTCATATTTTCTGAGGTATGCTTGAGGATGATGGTTGCAGAGTTTGGTGTTGTTCGGGTTGTTTGGTTGTTGCCTAGTTGCTTGGCAAATTCTTGCAGTTTGGTGAGATTTTGTTGGGTATCTCTTTGTTGTTGTAGATACTATACTTTAATGTTGAATATCAGTTCATATCAGATATATATATTGGTTATTTTCACAACAAAAAGGTTTAGTATTGTTTGATTCATTCTATGGTACCTGGTTGTAGTGTTGTGTGAGCTAGTGGCACTATATCTTGTGTAGAACTTCTTTGGGGTATCTTGTAATCTTTCCCATTGATGTTTTCTTCACTACACTCTATTATTTCATATTAAAATCAGTTTAAAGTGTCTTGGTTATTTTGTTCAAGGAGAGTTGTAATGTTTATCATGTTCTCAGATGCACTGGTTGCCCTTTGTCATTGATTGTCAAAGGGGGAGAGAGTTGGATAATCTGCTTCTTGTGCTCTTTAATTTCAGATCTGTATGGTTGGTGTTAGGGGGAGAAATTTGATGTTGTTTCAGGTGTGAGATATTTTTAAGAATGTTGCACTTCTTGGTTTGTGCTTTACAGGCTTTACAGGACCTTCTTGTTGCCTATTTCATGGTCTTGGTTGTTGTAGTTTATCTGTAGATTATTTGGTGTTGCCAACAATGCCAAAGCGGGATATTTTTGAGAATTTGAAGTGTTGTCATTGTTGTCAACACTTCTACTTTTTCTCCTAGTTGGCATCCTATTCATCATGGTGATTATGTCATGAGTTTGGGCAATGTTGCAAAATGTTGTGTGTATTTGAACACACCTTTTACGGAGACTTTGGAGGTATAATTTGTGGTTATTGCATATATTATTTCTCTTGGTTCTATTTTTATGGCACATTTATTTATGTAAATGTGATATAAGGTTGTATTTGTATTTTCTATGTGCCTTCATGCTATATTGTAACATTCAACATTTATTTATTTCCACTATGTCATCTCCAAGTTCCTTGGAATGTGATCCAAGACTTAGGAATGGAGGGAAATTTGATTTTAATTATTTAATAATGCATCATAAGGGTTAGGAATTATTTCCAATATTTATTGGAATTTATTTTGTGATGCAAAAATGGAAATATGCTAATTGGGGTGTTCAACTTGGTGTGGGACTCACTTTATGACATCTGTCATAGTGGTGTAAGGAAAGAATATTTTGTTGCCCTATTTTTGTGGGATTTTGGAGATATGGGACGTGATAATTTCAAAATTAGTGTTTAGACACTTTGGAATATTATTTTTGTTGTGTAAGAGCATCTCCACTTTGATTGGCAGTTGGTGAGTGTGTGTAGTGGTGATGGCAACAATTTCTTTTTTGGAAAATTAGAAATTTCCTCAACTTGGGTGTGATTTTTTGAGTGATTTTCTACTCATGGTTTTGGAAACCATTTATGGTTTCTCTCGATATCATTTATCTATAAATTCAGTGTTTGATATGGTGGAATTATGGAGTTTTTGTTGAGAGTAACAGGGTGCTGCCGGAATGTTGCCAAAATTTTTGTAGAAGACATAAGTGTATAGATTTTAGCATGCAGGTTTGGGAACCTATTGTGTATGGAGAGAGAATAATTTTTATATTTTTATTGCAGGTTTTGGATCATATTTGACGGAAAAATTATTTTGCAGTGGTTGGGTGCACAGTTCGTTTGCAGCAGTGTTGTTGGTTTTGAGCTTGCAGGCTTGTTAGAGCTTGCTTTTACTGGAAACATTTTTATGCTTTATTTTTCATCATATTATTATTATTTTGATCTGATATAGGTGGGTTGCAGCCCTCCTTCTGTTGTGGTAGATAAAATTTAGTGTATTTCATTTTTAGGCTTGTTCTATGCAGCAGTCATAGCAAGCAATTCTCTTTGGCGGGTTTTTTACCCTTGTGGTTTTCCTCCGGCATATCATGTGTTGTGGGTTGTTTCTCTTGCATATATGTTGCTGCTATACATGAGTTTATTTTTGTTTTAATAATATTTCAAATTGGAAATTAAAGTTTTAAATTGCATAGATTCACCCCCCCTCTCTGTGCCATTGTTATACTAACAATGTCATTATCCTTGATAGATAAATTAAAGATCCTTAGAGAAAATATCCTCTCTACTAGAAATCATTGCAATGCTTATAATGGTAAACCATAAGATCCTATGGATTGAATTTTATTGACAAATTTTGTTGGGACTAAATAAGTGAGAGTGAATTTTATAGTATTTTACTTTTAGACCAACTATGACATACCATTAAGTAGACCTTGAATTGGTAATATGAGAGTCATAGTTTCCTCTACTTTTCAAGTGGTTAAACATAACTATGATGATAAACTTTTTACCATAAAGAGAGATTTAGATCCTTGGATGCCTCATCCTCCAAACCATGAAAGTGGTTTTATTCCTTCTATGGATGAGATAGAAAAGATTCCAATTTATAAAAATGGGCCATAGGGGGCTTCTATAAGGAAGTTATACAAGGGGTATCCTAAAATGTTTTTTAAATACCCCAAGGGGTATCTTGTCGTTATGTTTCTTGATGTGGATCTTAGCTCACTGGTTAAGGACTTTGACATGACCAAGTTCAAGATAGACTATAAGAAATATTACACCACCCATATAATGGACATTCTTGTCTATGTGGTGCCTGAGTACACCCTTTACAACCACCTCAATTATAAGATATGTCTTTGACTTCGGTATCATCATATTGGTACTCATTATGGGACATAATTAATTCAACACTAGGAATACCTTTTGGAGCATGTTCGCATCTCTAACTAGGTGGTGGAAATGGCTCTCAAGGGGAAACACATCAATTATCCATCAAAAAACATGTGACTACAACAAGATAGGCCTTGTTCATAGTGTTATGGATACAAAATGATGGTCCTTTAGTCTTATATCCATATCTAATAGAGTTATAACTATAGGTACACAAATTATTTTGCTACCACATAATTTGTGTCAATCTCTATTGCTTATCAAATTGGGACCTAATGACCTGGATGCTATCCTCATTAATATTTCTTGATGTTTGCTTAAAGAAATGTGGATATTGAGGTTAGGGTTCTAGCTTCTTAGAGAAAGAGCAAATTTGGGTTCTATTTTGTAGCCATATATTAACTTATCTAAATATTTTAGTGTACCTATTTTATTTTCTAGAGAGGAAATATAAAATTTGTGTATTCAATTGATTCACTAGGTAAATAAGAGATGCAAACTTCTTTTAAGTTTTGAATTAGTTGTAAAATCAATTAGAATTTGAAAATTTTCAGTGTGGTCATAACAAATGAAGTGGAAGATTCCAATGTGGATTAACATATGAATAAGTGGAAGAGTTTAAAATGATTATAACTAGTGAAGAAGAGGATGATTCAAATGTGGACATAATCATAGTTAATTATGAGGAGAGGAAGAATATTTACAAATAGGAGGATAAGGATTGAAACACATAACAAAGACCCACTCTATGAGGATAGTGAGGAGGATTATATTTATTAATTAATTCAATATTGATTGTTATGAATGGTTGTGTGTTATTATTTACAAAGGGATATTAAGTGTGGTCGTAACTCCCACTAAAATTATGTTTGATGTATTAAGTGGAGTCCCATGCCACACTTATATATGATTGGTTGTGTACTTAGAGTGCATGATTAGTGGTACCTAAAACTCCTAAATATTGTGCAATAGAAGTTCACATTGAGTTGGGAAGGAAATATTAAAATTTTCAATATTCATTGTGCACCTAATAATCAATATTTTGAAGATAATATTCAGTAAGCACTACGTGACCAAAGATCGATAATATTTTTTCAATACTAAGGATGGACTATATTATTGATCATATGAATAAGTAAAGGCCCATGACACCCTCAAGGTGAATGGTTGAGTTTGTTTCCATTCATAAAATGATATAAATTAGTGAGGTCTACTCATGTTGATTGTTTGTGATTGGTTGTGTGTCCCTAGTCACAATTTTGTGAATAGTAGTGTGTGTCATTGTTTAAACTTTGATGCTGGATGAATTATGTATACCTATCTAATTGTGTTGTATGGCATTGAACAAATTAGTTTATCCCTATCCTTGGTTAAGTTTCCAATGAGATCATCCCCACTAAAGAAGCATAGTGGGTACATTCCCACTATTGCTTGTTGTGAATAGTTGATTTTCCCTATCCATACTCAAAGTGTACTTGATAAACTATTGAATGTGTACTTTTTCATCATATGATTATTTATACTATTAAGAGTACCCCTATATATATTTGTATCATGATATAATAAGGAGGGATGTTTGGAGTTATTACATCATATGATGTGATAAATCATAATAAGATAAAGATAAAGTGAGTAGTTAGAACCACTCATGTAGGAGTATTTTGTAAGTTGTAAGTTTTTGGAAGTGAAATTAAATTTTTTAGTTTGTTACAACCTATATTGGTAAAATTAAAATATATTTAAAGGTTATTTATCAATTAAAATACTATCAAAATATTTTGTGTGGATAATGATAGCATGAGGATGAAATTGATAGTGATACAAATAGGGATTTTAATCAAGCCTTTAACATTACAACTAAGAATATTCCTTTTACCACTCCTATTTATAAGGTGTATTTTGGGAATTACCAAGTAGGTTCAATATAAGTTCCTATTTTAGATGATGATAGTCAATTTGATATATTTTTTTGTAAAATTACCTATGGAGATACCCGTAATATGTTTTTTTTTATGTGATTAGAAATGTTTAATCAATACATAGATGGGATATATAGACATAAACAACTAATGTTTATATTATATATACATAAAAACCTTTAAATAGTCCAAATGAAATAATAATTATTCCCTTGCCTAGGCATTTAACAGAGGCTAAGATGCATCAATTTCAAAATTACTATGAACATAGACGAATTGGTTGTTTTGTCTCTAAAAATAAAAAATCTTGCACTCTTTTAAATTATCACAAATCAAAACCCATTTATGGCTTTCCTTCTATTGAAATTCCTTCAACAAAACTAGGATCACCTCTTAAAGTAGCCATATTCATTAGAACTAATGTTTCAACTATTTCTAGGCTTGTTCCTATTTTTTGATGGTCCTTGAAAAGTGCTTGACCTATGAGAATCCTAATATTGCTCAGATTATTTGATATTTTTGATGAAATTTATTAGCAATTGTGATCACCTTTTAATGTGGCGATCTTAGTTCCGTCTATTTTTGGAAAATAGGGAATGACTATGAATTTACTATTGCTCCTATGAGCCTATTTCTAGTTCTAAAAGCATTTGTTTCCTCAAAAAGGACATCTAACAAGTGGTTGGATAATTTGATTGATCCTACCTCTTATTAGACAAGGCACTTGATTGAAGATGATTTTTATATTGAATTTAATGCCAAGGTTTTCATTAATACTTTCATGAAAGTTTGCAAGAAATTAGAACCGTACCCTGGTATGCATATACCTATCTTAATTCTTGGTCATATGCTTCCATCCTCTCTAGGATTAGGGGAAATGGCATGGAGAAGAATTGATAGCTATCCTTGATAATGTCCTATTTCCTCATAATTGTCCAATTATGAAGCCATAGTAGAGTTATTATATGCTATAGAGAAAAGAATCCTCCATCAATACCATAAGATAAGGTATCTTCAAGAACCCAATGATAACTAGGGGAGGCATAAGTAATTTTATTATATTTTATGTTTTCCAAGTTGAGATTAATTCTCAATTAGAGAATCTTCCACCTACTCAAGATAATTTTGAATAAGGAAATCTCATGAATGTTGAGCCTATTATAGATATTAACATAGGTACCCCTAAGAAACCATGCAGAGTCAAAATTAGGGCTAGAATAACAAAAGCAAACCATATTTACTATCTTTCTTAAGGAGTATAATGATGTCTTTGCCTAGGATTATTCTGACATGCCAAGAATGGGTGAGGATTTGGTTCTCCATATCATTGTTACCTATAGGTATGTCACTCATATCTAAGATAAGCAAATAATATTTCCTCCCCTTATTCAAGACCTATGCAAAATTGAAATTCAAAGGTTGTTAGATGCCAATTTTATAAGACCTATTGACTATTTAGGTTGGGAATCTAACATTATTCCCATGAAAAAGAAATAAAATAATGGCATCTAGATTTACTATGATTTTTGAAATATTAACCTATCTTGTCAAAAATATAACATCAATTTGCCCTCTATTGCTACTATTCTAGATTCTATTGTAGGGTATAAAATGTTATTCCTTATGGATGGTTATTCAAGGTATAACCAAATCCATATTTACCTGAAGTATCAAACTAAAACAACTTTTACTACATCCTAGGGAATATTCTATTACATTGGCATACCTTTTGGATTGAAATATTCTAGTGCTACTTATCAATGAGTTATGATCACCATATTTTATGACTTTATTAGAAATATAATGAAATCTTATATGGATGACCTCCTATGTAAGCCTAAGAAGTAGATTGGCCACTCAACTAATCCTTGCATCATATTTAAATGATTACACCATAAAAAAGTTAGCCTTAATCCCAAGAAGTGTGTATTTAGTGTTACTAGTGGAAAGCTAATAGTCCTTATGGTGTCTTATAATGGTGTAGATGTCAGCCATGACAAGATTAATATTGTTAATATTATGACTCCACCTTGAACTATTAAATATATCAAATCCTTCTTGGGAAAGATACCAACATTAAGGTAATTATTCTTGATTTAGCTTTTATGTTAGAGTTAGAATATATTACATTATTTGGTTATGTAATGTATTAACTATAATAGGAGATTACTTTAGGAGGAAGTTAGCTAGTGACTTCAAGCAATGTAATAAATGTACAAGTGTCAATGTGCAAGGTGTTCCCTTGTACATCTAGGTAGAGTTTTGGCAAAGGAATCTATCTTCCTATATAAATAGCCTCACGGCTCCATTTGGATGTATCACTTCATTCTCATAATAAGATGTTGTATAACTCTTATTTCTCTCTTTTGATATGATGGAATGGTGCTAAAACCATCAGTGGTAACAGATCCACGATGAATCTAGAGAGAAATAAGGAAATCTACCATTACTATTGTTGGGTTGAGTCTTTGCAAATCGGATCTACCTTGTGCATTACCCCTTAAAAAAATTTCTAGTAGAGAGGTTAACAAAAAGGGATAAGGCCCTAGAATCCTTGTCACAAGACTCAAGGAGAGACTCCAAATAAGAGTGTGAGAAATAGGATATTGGTGATATCCTTTTCTGATTGAAGACTATCAAGGAAAATATTCTAATAGTGAAATAATTGGAATAATTATTGCCATTTGACAACAAGCCCAAAAAGGAAGACTATTGGATTCTACAACAAAATACTAGAAAGGTTCATAGCTATGAGCAACCTCCATTCCATACAAAAACTTGGTGAATCAAATCATCAAGATATTCATCATCTTCAAAGGACATAAAAGGTAAGCAACTTAAGGTGCAAAGGGTTCATTACTTGAACACTTATTCAGATTACTACTTAGATTCATTGAGCATCTTATTAAGATTCAAAAGTTGCAAAATAAAGGGTTGCATATTGAGTCTTTAAATTTTATTACCTACACATTAATAGGAGTTAGATACATTCTTCCTAACATCTACTTACAAAAACAAAAATAATTATAGTAAGTTGCAATAAATTAGTGCATATTTTGAACTACTTTAAGAGTTTATTTACAAGAGTAATAAGACATAAAACTAGCACAAAATCTATAGCATCTCATGGGCAAAGGAAGCCTCAAATCGAGACTTTGTGAGTCTCAATATTCAAGGAAAATATAAGGGTTTCATTTAAGTGTAAAAATACTTACTTTAAAATTGGAATTAGCTTGGATAAAACTCTCATTAAATTATCCAAGGAAGAAAGGAGCTACCTCATCAAAATAAAAATAAATAAAAAAATCAAAAATATCCTTCATATTGGTGCAAATATAACTATTACAAAGTACCTCTTTAGTTCCTTCAAAAGTACAAAAGTAT
The DNA here is from genome assembly GCA_028583015.1 of Wollemia nobilis. Classification (NCBI taxonomy): domain Eukaryota; kingdom Viridiplantae; phylum Streptophyta; class Pinopsida; order Araucariales; family Araucariaceae; genus Wollemia; species Wollemia nobilis. The sequence continues at coordinate 3,625,708 of JAQPPZ010003276.1, forward strand.
TTCTCTTTATAGGTAGTAACACATCCATCATATTCAACAGGTTGTAGGGCAAAGTTTGATCAAGAGGAAAGAGCCATCGAAGAGCTCATAATTTGCATAAATCAAGGTTCTTAAAAATATGATTTCTCCATGTCCAATCTAGCCCTAGAAGCAAGTGTATCACCTACAATAGTGGAGATATTACAAGAGGCTATTATCATCCAAACTTACATGGAGAAAGTATGGCATACAGAAGGAGATCATCTACATTCGATAGCACTATCGAGCTAAGCACAAGGTGCTGTTACAAAATCTACAATATAGCACCATCAATCAGCTATTACAAAGGGTACACAAACAAAATACTACAAGCATCAATGTATAAAGTAAAAAGTGGTATACCCAAGGCCATTACTTGGAGAGAATGACCACCTAAAGGAAGCACAAGAATATGCCACAAGACCACCATTAGGAGCACCATATAATCATGGAGTATTACAGCTAGAGCCATCCATTATCCTCATCAAGATAGCATATAAAAAGGAGAAGAGAAAATGCTTTTATTCTAATAAAAATAGCAAGCTTATGAACAATACAAAGATATAGGTAAATATAGGGTTATAATGCTCATCCTTGGAGTTTTAGAAGAAAGGATTACACACACAAGCCTTGAGTGCCACTTGGAACAAGAGTTCTAAGCATCCCAACGTCCATGAATAATCCAATGCTCACCTAAAAATAATTTACAAATATTCAAGAGGTTACTACCAAACTTATCATTGCATAAAGTTACATTGGAATATCAACGTCTATTCAGTAATGCTCAAGAGCAACTTGTATACAATATGCAGGAAAATAATCCTATTTAAAGACACCCATTTTGGAGAAGGAGACAGAATGAGGTCAAAGGGAAGTCAAGCATTGAATGGTGTGGAGAAAAATAATAGGGAGAAGTCTAATTCAAGCCTATGCACCATTCAAAGGTGTAAGCTTGCATTAAAGTGGATGTCATATACCAGCCATACCAGCATTCCATTTTAGAGGATATTCGATGCAATCCAAGCATTCATTAAGAAGAAAATCAACACCATTCATGGAGGATATAAGTGCTACTCAAGGGATAAACTAGTGCCATTCAAAGAAGGCATTGACTACCCATGATCACCACATACCATAAGGTTTCAATCAGCCACATAAAAACATCAAAGGAAGATAATTTAGAGAGATTATTAAGGTAAAATATGATATTACTTATTTCTTGCTATAAACTAAAGTTACATTGGAGTTATAAGGGTACATTATATTTACTATTGCAATCATCCGTTTAAGCATTAGTAATATATTAAGCAAGCATATTTCAAGAATATTTATATTTGCAAATAATAAAGTAGGAGGAATAAGGATTTCAACTTGGAAATTAAATATCTATTATTGAAAATATTATTGTTTTCTAATAGTCTAAATTAAGGAGTTATAATAAATACTACAAATAAATTATTAGAATTAGAAACATTAAATATCAAATATCAAAGGCTATAAAAGAAGGTTTATTAAGTAATATCAAGAGTTGTAAATTAATTGGTATAATTATCTCAAAACCACATTAAAAGGACAAAAATAATCAAACCATTAGAACCTCATTAAATTAGAAAGTGTTTAAGTTCAATAGGAGTAATAAGGTATAACAAAAGTTGATTTTTTCTATTTACAAAACATTACAAAATCAACTCAAAATTGAACTACTATTCTCAAAAATCACTTTATCAATCATATAACATATCTAAAACACTAGGGAGACATAAGTAATTCAACAAGGTCCTAGTTTTTAAACCCTTTATAAAGAGATTTCATGGATCATTGGTATATAGACTTAGGAAAAAGTAAGCACATGACTAGAAATATTCATTGGCTCAATTCGCTAAAAAAGGTAAATGAGAAGCCAATTTTTGTAGCATATAGCAAAACATATGAGGTGAAGGGAACTGGTAACATCTTAGTGAACCTAAAATAAGGAAAAGGAATAGTAAAAAATTTATTGTATGTTTTTGGATTAACTACTAATCTTCTTTTCATCTTGCAACTCATGGATCTAAACATAATTATTGAGTTTAAAGTTAAAACTAGAAGAAAAAAATATCACATTTCTAAAAAAGGAAATAGGATAGCATCAGGGTCTTATAAAAATTGTCTATTTATTCTAGATATTGCTACACACTCAACTTTTTTAGTCAAAACATCATATCTATGGCATAAGCAACTAGGACATACTAGTGAATCCTTAATGAAATAATTATTCAAGTATAAAATGGTTGAAGGAATACCTAATTTTTCTCCAGAAGCTATTGTATGTCTAGAATGCTTAGTAGGAAAACAACATAGAATTCCATTTGAACTCCATCAACATAGAGCTCAACAACCCTTGGAAATAATATATTTATGTGGGCCAATGAAAATTGATAGTATTAGAGGACATAAGTACTTTCAATTATTTTTTGATGATCACACTAGAAAAATGTGGGTGCATTTCATGAAGTATAAATTAGAATAATTTAGTCATTTCGAACTTCAAGTGGAAAAGGAATCAGGAAAGACTATAAAAGCACTTCGTTCAGATAGAGGTGGAGAATTTTTTTCAAAATAATTTGACTCATTCTTAGAAGAAAAATAAATTAAAATATAACTTACTACAACATATTCACCACAAAAAAAATAGAATTGTAGAGAGAAGAAATAGATCAATAATGGAAATGGTAATATGTATGTTGAAGGAGGCTCAACTTGACCATCAATATTGGGCAGAAGTAGTGCAAAAAATAGTCTACATACAATATAGATTACCAACAAGAGTACTCAAATATATTACACCAGAAGAAGCATGGTCTGGAAAAAATCCAAATATAGGAAAACTGAAGATTTTTGGGTGTAAAGCTTACATGCATATTCCAAAACAAAAGAGAATGAAATTAGATGACAAAACCATGGTAGGAATATTTTTTGGTTATGACAATGAATCTACAGGGTATAGAATACTAGATCCATATACAAAGAAAGTTTACATTAGTAGAGACCAAATCTTTGATAAAAATGTCAAGATCGATAAATAAAAAAATAATTAATGATGCAAAAAAAAAATTAATTTTCTCTAATGAAGACACAACAAGTAAGGATTCATAATCAGAATCTCAAGAACAAGATATTGATGCATCTGTAGTTCCTCCTAGGAAAGAACAAATATGACTCATAGATACGCCTAGAGAATCAAATCTAGAAAGAATCCCAGATCTTACCACTACTAGACCTCAAACTCAAATTTTGACTAGAATGAATAGAGGAATGCTATGTAATACAGTAGAACCAAAATCAATACTTCAGGCAATAAATGACTCACACTAGAAAGTAGCTATGAAATCATAATATACTTCACTTCAAAAGAATAAGATATGGGATAGTAGAACTAACTCCAAGAAAGAAAATAGTAGGTTGCAAATGGGTTATACAAAGCATATGGAACACTTGACAAATACAAAGCTCGACTAGTAGCTAAAGGATACACTCAAATAGAGAGAATAAATTATGAAAAAACATTTGCACCAATAGCCAAAATGACTACCATCAGAACAGTGTTAGAGTACTATTACCTTATTTGATAATATGTTAATTCTCCTAGGTTATTTAATTTATTTTACCTAGGTTAGATATTCACATTGTTAGCGAATATTATTTGTTAGCACTATTTAGTTAGTGGTTAGCGATATCCTAGGATCTAATATTTCCTACGTATTTCCTAAAGGCTATATTTAGCCTTAGCATTGTATTTAATCATCATCATTATCAATGCAATATTATTCCATTCCGCCACTCTAATAAATAGTTCGTGCACTAGCAACTCATCAGGGTTGGAAATTTCATTAGATGGATGTAAAAAATGCCTTCCTTAATGGTGACTTAGAAGAGGAAGTCTACATGTCACTACCAGAAGGATTTATCATAAAAGGATAGGAAAATAAGGTATGCAAATTGAAAAAATCTCTTTATGGTTTAAAATAAGATCCTAGAGCATGGAATATAAAGATCAACAATCATTTATTACAACACAACTTCAAAAGGAGCACATAAAATCCCATTTTATATACTAAAAAATTTGGAAATGACATACTCATTCTCATAGTATATATAGATGATATAGTAATTACTAAAAGTTATAAAAAATTAATAAGTGATATCAAAGGGGTCTAGAAAAAGCATTTGAAATGATAGATCTAGGTCTAATGAACTATTGCCTTGGTTTGGAGATTCATCAAGGAAAGGACAAGATAACTATCACTCAATAAAAGTATGTAGAAGCCTTGCTTGAAAAGTATAGAATGAAAGAATGTAAGTCTAAAGATACACCAATGGAACAAGGGATCCAATTATCCAAAAATGATGAAACACCATTGGTCTCAGCAACTATGTATCACCAGCTAATTGGGAGTCTTCTATACTTAAAAAATAGTTGACCATATATAGAATTTGTAGTAAATTATCTTTCACAATTCATGCAATAACCAAGAGAAAATCATTGGAAAGCTACAAAAAGGATATTGCAATATGTCAAAAATACTACTTATTATGGACTAACTTGTATAAGGAATGACAAATATTTTTGCCTACAGAGATACTTAGATTTATATTATGCAGGATCTATTGATGATAGAAAATTTACCTCAGGATATATCTTGGGTCAAGACCCATATCTTGTCATAGTAAGAAACAAAATACAATGGCACAATAATCAACTAAAGTAGAATATCGAGCAGCAAGAGATACAACCTATGAAGCCTTATGGCTACAATACATATTATCAAATATGGGGATCATACGAACTCCAACCATGATATTCTGTGATAATCAAGGAGCACTCAACCTGATCAAAAATCCAATTATACATGAAAGGACCAAACACATTGAAGCTCAATGTAATTTCATCAGAGAAAATTTTTAGAACAGTCATCTCAACCTCAAGTATTTCATAATAGAAGATCAACTAGCAAATATCTTTACAAAAGCACTTGGAAAAACCAAGTTTCAAATATTCAAAAATCATCTATGCAATTCAAGATAACTTCATACCAAATAATGTAATATAGGGGGGTGTTAGAGTTAGAATATATTACATTATTTGGTTATGTAATGTATTCACTAAAATAGGAGATTACTTTAGGGGGAAGTTAGCTAGTGACTTCAAGAAATGTAATAAATGCACAAGTGTCAATGTGCAAGTTGTAATATGCAAGGTGTCACCTTGTACAGTTAGGTAGAGTGTTGACCAAGGAATATATATTCCTATATAAAGAGTCTCACATCTCCATTCATATGTATCACTTCATTATCATCTCTTTTCATATGATGGAATGGTGCTAAAACCATAATTTTAAAGGTTATCCATTGAATCATCTACTTAAGAAGGATATTGAATTCAAATAGGATGAAAATTTTAACAAAGCCTTTCTTGAATTCAAGAAAATTATTATAAGGACCCCAAATCTTCACCCATGCAACCTAAATAAGCCATTTATTCTACATGTCTCAGCTACTCAATTTTCCTTGGGAGTGGTCCTTATTAAATAACATGCCAATAATAAGGAGTATGGTTGTATTATATTAGTCACACAACACTTCTAGTAGAAAATTGGTATACTCCCATGGAGAAAGACTATTTGGCCATCTACTTTGCATGTGAAAAAATATGACATGTTGTATTAGACAACTTATGTGGTCATTAAAATTGATCCCTTGAGACACCTAAAAAAACCTTACATCCCTAGTGACACATGATATGATAAATGGATCACTATGGTGTAAGAATGTAATATTTGTATTGTCACATAAAAAACTATGAAAGATTAGGTGTTTTCTAGTTAATTGGAAATAGCTCTTGACCAAGCACCATGTTTGAATTTACAATATTTTCTAAAAATGTTAAAAAATATACATTCAACACAATCGAATGCAGAAAAGAAGAAAAAGATATTTAAAATATAGTAATAGTAAATAAAGTAAAGAGATGAAGGGAGATGACAAGAAGAAGTATAAAGTGGGTGTCCATGGGAACCCTAATATATCACATTTTATTCACACTTATAATACAAATGGATCCTCATTGAGGGGTACTTATAGTGATACCACATCCCTAATGATAGGTTAACCTTAGGCTAGCATCAACTTAACCTTGGGCTTAACCTTACAATAAAATAATAAATTACCCTTTTAAGCAAGGTTATCCATAAAGGTGGATTAACCAATACCACTAAGGGTGAAATATGAAAGGTTCCCTTAGTATTACATGAACATGCCCATAGGCTTACATAATCACATACCCATAGGTAACATTTATAGTGCTCATAAACACTTCTTCACACTTTTGGTCTTTGGCCTGATGAAAATTAGATTACACATATTCCCATACACTATATCCCTTGAAGAATACATTACATGATTAGGACATGGGTCTGATTGGAGCAGGAGGTATCTTTCGAGATCATATAGGGAAGATATTGTTGGTCTTGGAAAAAATATCAGCATCTAAACCAACCATTTATTGAAGCTCAAGATCTCTTCCAAGATCTGTGTCTCCTATCCATAATAAATCACCCTAACCTTATTGTTGAATATGACTCTATAAACATTATTAGAAGTATTGTAGGTACCCAGTTAGCATCTTGGAACATCTCCAATTTAATCTATGAAGTAAAATTGTTTTTTAGCTCTTCCACTAATGTCACTGTCCAACATGTCTTTAGGGAAGGAAACCAAGTCGTTGAATTTCTAACCAACCTAGGATTTCTTTTACTAACCTCACCATTTGGAATAAATTTTCTCCTCCCCTTGGTCATTGGAAATCCCATGCATGTATCTCTTTTGTGAGTTTTACCAGGATTCAAGTTTCTTGGGTAGCCACATCGTCTCCATGTTATGGGAATCCTACTTATATTGGATAGCATTTTTAAGATACGTCATTGGAATTTTCATCGACCCATGGAATTTTTCTAAGTTCATAGGATTTTTTTTCAACATACACTTTCATGTGTGGCTTCACCTTGGCAAAATGAATGTTTGGGGTACATGGAGCTTGTGGTTCAACATGGAGAATGTCATTGTGAGCCATACGTGGAGACATTGTACTACACCATCTTCAATGAACACCTCCTATAGGTTTTTTATTGTATAATGGATTATAAAATAGAGTTATCTATTGTTTTATCCATACATGTGAGTAGGCTCTACGTGATCCCATTGAGGCTTCCTCTTTTATCCCTATGAGGTTTTCTCTATCTATTTTTATCTTTCTTCTTGGTTGTTTTGAAGAAGGTGCTTCCTTTTTATTTCAAATGGTTGGGAGCATTTTTCCTAGCTAGAAATTTTTTTTAAAGGTTATGGGATCCTTTGAAAACCCCTCTTACCAATAAAAAAAATAATAATCAATTCTTGTGCTTCTTATGACTTCATATTTGTTTCCTTGATTATCTCCAGTATTATTCAAGAGTCTATACCTTATGCATTTAGTTATCAAGAAAAGGATCTCTTGGAGTCTCATGAGGCTACTAAGAGGTATTGTGAAGCCAAATATAAGTCTATATTTGACACATCTTCCACATCCTAAGAGTGTAATAAAGTCCCCCATATTGAAACTCAATTCTTTCACTTTGGTGAAGCAACGAATGAGTTTGAGGTAAAAGCTAGTATTTTTCTCAAGTATCCAACTGTCCTAGTTGTTCCTATGGTTTTTTCCTAATTTTTTTTGATATCACTAATAATATTGTGGAATTTAAGGCTTTAATTTTAGGGATACTAACTACAAAAATTATGAATTTTAAATACATCAAATTTTTAAGAGACTCCTAAATTGTGATCCATAAGATATTTAGCAAATATGTTATCAAGGCTTATCATTTGATCCCTTACCATCAAGTGGATACAAATTTTATAAATGCTTTTGAGTCCTTTTATATTAATCATTCCCTAAGGGTAAAAATGATAAGAATGAATCTCTAGCCGCTTCAGCTAGTAAAATTGTACCACATTAAAACATTACTAAGTTATATTATGTGGTAAAAGCTCATGATGAACCTATGATCTCTACATTGATAGCCTGATAGAGGTGCATACAATCAAGATCAATGCTATTGATTACCTAATACCTCATGATGATCTATGGTATGGTTATATTTAATGCTTTTCAATACTGAAGCCTATCCACCTATAATGTTAGGAAACTTCTAAATAAAGTAAGCACATTCACATAAATATTGCAATCAAAGCATAAATTCATGGAAAATAGAATATTGCAACACAAAATGCAAATGCAAAAATGTAATAATCTCACAAAACACAAGACAAAATCATGGGCCTCTTCGAGGGGTCAATCTCCTTCAATACTTTCATTCAATATGCAAAAATATACATTCATTTATGGACACATGTATTTTAAATATACAATTCCTGTAACCCTAACATAATGCTCAAGAGTTGTCTTACATGCAAAGTGCCACTCGAGCTAGAATCTTCTACCAAATAATAGTTGCATTATCGATAATGGTTACATGAAATGGACCCACTTGTCTAGGTTCCTCAATTACCACATACTATTACAAAATATTATAAAATATCATTATAAGGGGGTCCCCACATTGGAAATGAGTCATTAAATAATAATATAAGAATTAAAAAATAGTGTTAGGATGGAATCCTAACATACAACTAATGCTATGTAGCAGGTTCACATCCATAAGAGAGAATTTTGATATATTGTCCTCTATGGGGTTTTATACTACAACAATCTTAATGGTGTTCTCTTACATTATCTTATAGAATCCAAGGTTCCCAAGGACTTTTTTAATGTCCATAGATATGATTGTGCAGGACACTTTAGAGGTCATCCCACATCTCATAAATTGTTTATAATGATTTACTTTTCATCAACTATAGAAGTTGATTCTAATAATTATATTAAATCATGTAATAAATGTTAGTTTTATGAAGATGAAAGTCATGTCCCTACATAGGTGCTTCATCCAATTGATAATCCTTGGACTTTTTCCACTTGGGGCCTTGACCTTTTCAAACCTATTTCTCTAGAAAACTTATATGGATACATGTTTATTATCATAGCCACAAAATATTTTACCAAATGGGTGGAATATATGCCATTGATAAATAAAACAACCCTTATAGTCTCCAAATTTATCTTTAATCAGATTATGCATTGCTTTGGTGTTCCATATACCCTCATTTTAGATAATGATACTTCTTTCAAAAATAATAATAATAATAATAATAATAATAATAATAATAAACATCTTAGTTAGGCATTTAGCACCATTTTTCCATGTTGTACTATCCACAAGGGAATGGTCAAGTTGAATCTAACAATAACCTTTTAGTAAACATTAAAAACATTTTTAAGGAATCAAAGAAAGATTATAAGTTAAAGCTATATCTCACATTGTGGGTATACTACACTAGCATTCATATGTCTATAAGGGCAACACCCTTTTATTTGGTCTATGGTACTGAAGCTATTTTGTTGCTTGAAATTAAATCACCTTCTTTATGTGTTTCTTTGAAAAATTTGTTGATTCATGATGCATATCATCAAGAGTATTAGGAAGCCTATCTTCTAAAGTTACTACTCTTGATGAGAGGCATATACATGATCTTAAGCATAATAGATCCTATAAGATTTTTATTGCTAAGAAATATACTAACAAATTCTATCAATGTGATTTTAAAGTTAGGGACCTCATCCTCAAGCTCAATAATGTATATAAGCAACATAAGGGTAAGTTTAAATAAAAATGGCTTGGTCCATATATTGAAAAAGAGATGTTTAGGTCTAGGTCAATAAATTAAAAAATATTGATGGATTTGAGTTGGATGAATCCACTAATTTCATGCATGTTAAATGCTTTTACAAATAGCCCCCTTTCAATCCATTTGTATAGTATTTGTCTTTTTCTAGTTTGTCTATTAACTTTGGTGCCTTTTTTTTTTGCTTTAACTACTTTAACTATCTATTTATGAGTGTTAGTCATGTAAATTCTTCAATTTGGAACATATTGGTGTGTTTTGTTATGTTTTATCTCCTATCCAATATCCCCACTTTGAGATATGATCCTAGGCATATTGACATTTAAATACTTTCTTTCTCATTTTAGTTATTTTTACATTTTTTCTCTTGTTGCTTATGATTTACACTTTATTTTGTTCATTACTTGGTGTTTTTTGTCCATTTTTGTTTGCTTTTATTGTTGCTATTTTTATTTGCTTTCCTTCACCTTGGTGTCTCTCTTATCAATGAGTGGAACCATGATCTCTCTAAAGTCTTCTCTATTATTTTGTGTTAGTACCCTAATTTAAGTGCCATAAAGTAATCATATTAGTTTAATACATGTCATATCCTATTTGATATATGGTTAGAACAACAAGGCAACATTTCATTTTAAATTTTTTAATAAATAAATATGTAGACTATTTCATTCATAAATCTAATCAATCATTTTTATGTTCCATTATAATGGCAAGCATGCCTTTTTGAGCAATGTTCTTGATTAGATGTTTTTTTTTTTTGAAAAAAAATGAAAAATATGTTATATTTATAGAAGTTGTATTACAAGGTAAAATGAACTGGACAGGCATCAAGGGAGACATAAAATCCTCCTCCAATCCCTCCAAGCTCAAAAATTACCCATAAAACATTACCTTACATAATGCAGATATCCATACCCTCAACACTACCATAGCTAAATTCTAGTTTATCCAATTTATCTGAATTTCATAAACTATCCATTTATCTTCATGTTGTGTTGCTCTGTGGCCTTACTGTGATAGATTCATTAGACTCACTGTCTACTCTTCTTGTTCTACTATCTGCTTGTATCACCTCCTGCATCCCTTGGATTCTTTGGCATAAGCTTATCTGATTTTCCATCTGAGAGTCCACATATTGCCCTTTCTCCAGATCTTTTCCCCATTTTGCTAAATAGTCTGCCACCCTATTTCCCTCTCTCTTTATATGTGTAATAAAAACATCTTGAAAAACTTGCCAGATCTTCTGGACTGCTTCCACCTTCCTTCTCTCTCCAATTCCTAGCACCTGAAAGGGCCTTATCGGATCTAATATTCCAGCCCATACCTGAGAGTCTATCTCTATCCACAACTTATGTAACTGTAGATTTGCAGCTATCACTAAAGTTGACAAGATCGCCTGTCCTTTCACTTCATTATTAGTTGTCTCCCCCATGCCTTCTGCTCTCCAATACACATGTTCTCCTTTCCAATTTCGCATGATAATACCAAAACCAGACTTTCCCGGGATTTTTAGTAGAAGCCCCATCTGTGTTTGCCTTCACCCACTCTTTAGGAGGTGGCCTCCACTCTATGTTATTCAAGGGGATCACACCTGTGTACCCATCCTTAAGTTGTGTCTCTGTTACAGTTATTCCAAGGCTCCGTAGAATAATCACTTCCTCCATTTTTATATTTGTTTCCTCCTATAATCTGATAAATAGTGTTTCTGTTACCTTGCTCATAATACTCTCCCATACTTGCTCCCTTGTTCTGTGCTCCGATCTAAATATGTGTGCATTTCGTTCTAGCCATAATCGCCACCATATGAAGCTAGGTCCTAGTTTCCATGCAATTTTCATTGTTTTAGTCTTAAAGCTGCACTGTTTCCATTTCTCATAAAAGCTTCCTGGCTCTCAAAAACTTCCCAATGTTGTCTCATTTGTCTCCACCAATTTATCCATATGTCTTTAGCAAAAGAACACCCAAAAAAGATGTGATTCAAGGTCTCCTCTGCCTTTCCACACAAAACACATTTAGAGGGCCCAAAGAAACCTCTTTTTATCAAATTATCAAAAGTCAAGCACTTTTTGTGGTTAATCCACCATGAGAAAATGTTAATTTTTGGCCATCCTTCCTTTTGCCAGACAAATGTCCATGGAAAGGGTGATGGGTTAATCTCGTATCCACAAACTACCTTGTATCCCTCCTTTGCCTTATAAATTCCCAACTTACTTCCTCCCCATCCAAGTATATCCCTCTTAGAACCATCCTGAATTGGGTGTCTTTGAAGATATCTCCACAGTTTTTCCATTAGTTCCTCTGTACCCCTCACTAGCCATTCTTGGGGATGTTTCCACTGTAATAAATCTGGCACATGTTGATTCCATGATTTCATATAGTAAGAGGCTTTCCACCACCCTACTTTTTGGAGCTCTGATTTCCAGCTCTCCATCTCTGGGAATGTCTGAATAATTGGTTGTGATTGATTCCATGAATCCTCCCAAAATAAAGCATCCTTTCCATCCCCTAACTGCCAATATAGGTATGGCTTTATTAACTCTTGGCCTACTAACATTGTCTTCCATATGGTAGATCCCTCTCCTTCCAATTTGTATCTTGGAATGTTTTTCTCATCCACTCCTGGGTAATATTTAGCTTGTAAGAGTCTACTCCATAAACCCCCAGTAGCTGTAATCCATCTCTAATATAGCTTCCCAGCTAGTACCTTACTGCTCTGGAATGCTGATCTTATCCCCAATCCTCCTTGTTTTTTTGGTTGGCATATCTTCTCCCAACCCACTAGTGCTATTTTTTGTTCTTCCCTTGCACCTGACCACAAAAACTTTCTTGTGTGTTTGTCAATATCTTTTAGAATTCTCTTTGGAGCCTGAAGTACGTGAAAATTTATAAACTGGAAGAGCTTGTAGCACAGCTTTAATCATTGTCGACCCTTCCTCCTAAGCTTAGCCATTTATGAGTCCAGTTGCTCACCTTAGCTTGAAGTCTATCCATCAACCCTTTCCACTCTTTACTTTTTGTTTTCTTTGCAGATAAATGTACTCCTAAATACTGTATGGGTAAAGGAGTTTCCATGAATTTCAACAATTGTATAATTTTATCTCTCACCCTCTTCGTTGTATTAAAAAAAACAATTTGAGATTTTTTTTCATTAAAAGTTTGCCTAGTAGCTTGAGTATACCCATCTAAAACTTCTTTTATGTTTCTTGCTACTATGAGATTGGCTTGACTAATAAGAGTAGTATCATCCACAAACTGGAGGTGATTTATCTCAATTTGAGAACTTATTTTCAAGCCCTTTAACCTCCCCTCTTGTCTCTCTTTTTTAACAGTCTCCCGAGACCCTCTGCATAAAGGATAAAAATGTAAGGGGAGAGAGGGTCCCCTTGCCTCAGCCCCCTTCCTACTGTGAACATGGGAGAGGGACTGCCATTTACCAGAACTGAGAATGATGTAGTTTGTGTACAGGCTCTTACCCAATCTCTCCACCCCTCTGCAAAGCCCATTTTTTCTAAAATCTTTTGCATAAAGGACCAGTCTACTCTGTCATAGGCTTTAGAAATATCTAATTTAATAAACATACCTGGGTCCTTTTGTTTTGACATTGTGTGTATCACCTCCTGGGCCACTACTATTCCATATAGAATTTGTCTGCCTTCAACAAAACCACCTTGCTCACTTGAAATCAGATTTGGTAAAAATTGTTTCAACCTTTCTGCCATAAGCTTTGTTAATATCTTGTATACTACATTACATAGTGAAATAGGCCTATAATTATCAATTATCTCACTAGATGGGCCCTTAGGAACCAAAGTGATAAAAGTATGATTCAAGGCTTTTAACATTTGCTTACTCTGTCTAATTTCCTCCAGTGCCTCCACCACTTCTTGGCCCACAATTTCCCAAAAATTTTGATAAAATTCAATGGGGAATCCGTCTGGTCCTGGAGTCTTTCCTGTTTGCATTTTTTGTATGATCTGTGAGGTTTCTTCCAAAGAAATTTCCTCCATTAATAATTTATTGTGTTCAGGTTTAACTAATTGTGGAATTGCCTCTAGTATCTTCTCCTGCCATATTGCATTCAAATTTTCATTACTGCTAAAAAGTGTATGGAAGTACTGATTTGCTATACTTTTCATTTCACTTCCACTGGTTTTTACCTGACCCATCATATCTGTAAGACCCATAATTCTATTTTGTTGTCTCCTGGATGTTGCTGTCTTATGGAAGAAAGCTATATTTTGGTCCCCCTCCTTTAACCATGTGATTCTAGCTCTTTGCCTCCAATATATTTCTTCTTGTTCCTCCAAATCTTCCTCTTTTCTAATAATTTCTGCCTCACGTTGTAATAGTTCTTCTGTGATATTTCCTTGTCTTATCTCTTGAGCAATCTTCTCTTTTTGATCCTTGATTTCATTCTTTTGGATTCTAGTTATTTCCTTCTTCTGTTTACTCCACTCCTTTAGTTGGGTCCTTACATATTTTAGTTGTTTGTGGAGTTTGAATTGGGCTGTCCCAAATCTTGGTTTCCCTGATTTCCACCATTCCTTTATACGGTCCCCTAGCTCCTCATCTTTCAGCCACCATAGCTCAAATTTAAAAGTTCCCACAACTTTATGATTATCTTCTTCTATGGTTAAACTTACTCGGAAAATGATCTGAAGAAAGCCTATCCATGACCCTTTCTTGATGCTTGGTATGCAAATATAATTCCTCCCCCATGAAGAAACGATCCAAGCAAGATTTGACCATCTCACCTTCCTTTCTTCTGTTAGTCCAAGTCATGGAGCTATCCACAGTTGGGATATCTATTAGATTCATTTGACATGTTATTGCTGAAAAAAACCTGTCCTTTTCCTCAAGCATGGCTCTACCTCCTTGTTGTTCCTATATTCTAAGATTTGCATTGAAGTCTCCTCCCACAATCCATTGGTCCTCCGGGTAGTTTTCTCTGAAATTCTGGATGGCTACCCATTGATCCCTCTGTAATCTAACTGTTTGTGCTCCATAAAAATTCACTATAGTCCAAATTTTTCTAGTTTCCCTATTTTGTAACCGGACCATCAACACCCCTCTCGTAGAGGCCCCCCCTATCTCTAGGAACAGTTGGTGATTCCACATAGTGGCCAGTCCACCTGATTTCCCTTGTGACGATTGAGTAAGGATCTCTCCTTTTTGCCATATCCTCCTATTTATTTTTTGTAAGTCTTCTCCTTGCATTTTGGTTTCCTGTAACAAAATTATATCTGGACTCATATCTATGATAATATTTTTGATCGCCTTTTGTCCGGGGAAACCGCCTAAACCCCTCACATTCCAAGTGATTAATATCATTGAGAATTAGGAGAGAAAAAATCAGCCATCGATTTTACCTTTCCGTTCTGGCTCAAATCTCTTCCCTGTTCCTCCATATTTTCCTTGTTTGACTTCCTCCCTGCAGATTGGTTTGGTTTTTGTTTCTTCTCCACTTGATGAATTCCTAGAGTAGGGCTTTCTTTGTTCTTATTTCCTTATTTCATCTCTATTTCCTGTGTCAAAAACATCCTCTGCTCTATTTCCCCTCCTATGGTCTCTCTTGTGGGTTGAATCTCCTCTTCCATGAGAGAGGTTGTGTCTGGTCTTGCTCCTTGCTTGTTCCCTAACACTAGATTGGAATATTGTTCCTGATCAACTATTTTGACTTGCTGAGTATCCTCCTCTAACCCTTCCATTTGAAAATCTCCTTCGGTTTCCAAGTTTCCCAGTTGTTTGAATATCTCATATCTATTGGTTGTTCTTACAACTCTTTCTCCTTGTCTCTGGTTACTGTGCTGATTTTTTTTGTTTGGCCTTCTCATTACTTTTTGAAAACCCTCATAATCTATTGGGCCTTTCCCTTCCTTTTGATTTCCCTTTTTCTGAAGAGATTGACCTGCCATGTTAAAATTTTCTTTTGTCCCCTCTTGTTCAGATTTATGATCCTTAATTGTTGGGCACATTCTAGCTAGATGTCCAGGAGCGTGGCACAGCCGACATCTGAATGGAATAGCCTCATAATCCAGTTGTTGGTGCTAGAAAAAATCCCCTATTTTTAGGTCTATCTCTGTTGGAAGAGGTTTGTCGAGGTCCATTTCTACACAAACCCTAGCAAACATTGCCGATCCTCCTAAAACTGTTTCTCTTGATCTACCTTGATAATGCCCTAATAAGTTGCCTATTGCCTCAAGTATCTCCTCTTTCCAAAATTCAATGGAAAGGGCAAATAATCTTACCCATATTGGTACTGCTGTCGGTTCCACCCTCGGGTCAAATCCCATCTTCCATGGCTGCAAGAATAGTCCCGCTGGTCCATGATGATATGGTCCTCCCTCAAATACTTTTTGTCGATCTGCCACCGATGTGAACTCCATAGAAAAATACCCATTTATGAGAGTTAGAATTTCGTATTCTCCTTCCAGATGCCATTTTTTCCTTATCCATGTGTGGAGGAAGTGCACAGATGGTTTGAAACCCACAAATTTACCTATCAGGTTGTGTTTTGACTTATAAACAATATCCTCAGCTACCCAGTCCTCGGCTATTTCCAACATCGGTATTTCTTTTGCTTGTGGTAGACATCCGTTCACCCTCCCAGGCAGAGAATCCTCCTTTTGTCACTTTCCCATGGTGTTTATGATTTTCTTTGCTTGTGTTTGACATTCGTTGAAACTATCTTGGGTTCCACATAGCTTATCCCGAAATGAGATTCCTTCATTTGGAGGATTTGGTACTGAAGTACCTATGTCCCCCATTCTTGGTCATGATCCTTACTATTGACAGCCCTCTACCTCAGCTTCTTAAACCCCAGTTTGATTCCTCATATCTCCTCTGAAGCACCTCCAAACTTCTGAAACCCTCCTTGATTAGATGTTATAGTGGGTGATATTCAACAATTATAGTAGGGGCATGGTAAATTTTCATTCCATAAAATATCATTACCTTGGGTGCACTACAATGTGTATCTATCCTATATTTGTTCACCTCTCATATATCTTCTTCCACTTTAATTGAAAGCATGCCTTGTTAAACAACATGCTTGGTTATTGGAATATATTACATTATTTGGTACATGCCAATGTACCACCTTGGGTACATCTTTAGATTAGGAAGTTTATCTTAGATTAGGATTTGAGTATTTACTTTATGCAATGTAATAAATGCACAAGTGTTAGAATGTGCAAAGTACTTGATGATGTAAATGTGCATGTAGTCCACATGTACATAATAGGAATATGAAGAGTCATAGGTAGGTGAAAGGCCAAGAGACATATCTCTTATATATAGGCCTTTGATAGATGTTTGAGAGTAGAGAGAAGATAGAGAGAAGCATAAGATAGACTAGAGTAGATACAATGTAGAACTTGTATGAAGCATGGAGTATTCAAGATCTCCACTTTTTGTATGAAGTTACTATTTTTGTGAGCTTTCATTAATGGCTATTTTATGAGTTATTTGTAGAAGTTTCTTATAAGTTTTTCCTACTTATTATATTGCCATTATCATAGATATAATATTGCATGCTTATTTTAGTCCTTGTGGTTGCATTCCCTTAAATATATAGCATCAAAAGCTAACAGTGGTATCAAAGCACAAGGTAGATTGATAGGAGATAGGGAGAGCCACAAGAGAGATTGAGAGGAGATAGGAAATCTCATTTTTAGAATTTCTGAAATTGCATTTTGGCTAGAGTCTTTCCACAGAGTTGCAAAAAAACTCGTGAAGACTAGGACTCAACATTGATTCCACTAGATTGATAAATCAACTAGTGAAGTTCATTTTCTTTAGATTTAAAGAAATTTCCATTATCATTTTCTAATACTTTGTTGCAGAGAAGAGTTGATTCAAAGAAATTTGAGAAGCTTCCTACAATAGCTAGGAATAATATCTTCTTTGGAATTGATCCAATACCTGAAGCAACAAATTGAAGATTGAAGATTGAATATTGGAGGTAGAAGATTGAAGACTCCATATTGAAGAAAGAAGAGACTCAAGAGAAGAAGTTCTCATTTCAGATTGAATATTCTAGATTGAAGATTGAGAAGAGAGAAAGAGGCCAAAGGAGCCTATTGAAGATTGAAGGAAGAGGAGACTCAAGAAAGAGATCTCCATAGAAGATTGAATATTGAGGAGAACCAAGAAGGAGGTCCTCATAGAAGTTTGAAGATTGAAGAACTTCCAGATTTGGAATATTAAAGAAAGAAAAGGACTAGAAAAGGTCCTATTACAGATTTGAAGAAGCAATAGAATTTGGAGATCCAAGAAAGAGATCTCATTGCATAACTTCCATAGTTGGAAGATTGGAGAGATCAAGGAAATATCTCATTGAAGTTTTTGAGGAGTTGCAGATTTTGAAGGCCCAAGAGAAGAAGGCCTCAAGAAAACTTGAAAGGAGAAAGAAGGAGAAGGCTAGGAAAGCCTCATTGAAGAGATTGAAGAAGTGATCATTGGAGGAGACTTGAAGAGAGCTCAAGAGAGAATATTGCTAGCAAGGAGAAGTTCTTGATAAAGAAGAATTTGGGACAATTATCGCCATCCGACAACAAGCCCAAAAGGAAAAAGGATTTGGCAAGAAGTTTGCCAAATTTTGGAAAGGATTCTAGAAGACCTCAAGATATTCAGATTCTTGAGAAAGAAGGCCACTAAATAGGCCAAGTTTGAAGTCAGAAATTGACAAGGATATTGAAGGAGAAAGAAGCTAGAAGAAGCCACCAGATTTGAGAGTTTTTAAGGACAGCCACAAAGGATTTGAAGGTTGATTTACGGAAGAGAAGATTGATATTTTTTTAGTGGAAGTTGAAGGATTCTAGAATAGCAAATCAAAGAAGTATTGGACAACATTTGGTCAAGGAAAGGTGCTGCAAATTTTAGAAGTTAAAGGTAGCATATTAGAAAACATTGATAGCTGTAAATTAAAGGATTTAAGGACAACAAGATAACATTTTGGATAGAAAACCAAAGGCTAAAATATAGAGAGAATTGGGTAGTATTATAGCTACAAAATTATACATTCTTGGATAGCAAGATTAGGAGAAGTATTCAAAAAATTGAAACTTCTTGGAAAGCAAGATAGAGCTGCAAGATAGACAAGTCTAGGGTAGCAAAGCATAAAGGAGTTGAAGCTATGAAGTTTACAAATCTAGGGTAGCAAATAGGTGAACCAAATCACCAAGAAATATTTCTACAAAGGAGGCCAAAATAAGGTTTGAAAATTGGTGTTATTAAAGTTTTTATTCAAGTATTATTTAAGTTTCTTGAAAACACCATATTAGAGTTATTAAAGGTAGAAAAAGGAGTTTAAGTTTAAAAGTCTTCAAGTCAAGAAAGGAGGTAGCATTATCATCTTGAAACCTACAAAATACATCAACACAAGATAGTGTTAAAAAGTTGCTTGAAAGGAGTAATAAGAAGAAGTTGATAGTACTTAATGCATGTTAGTTTTGAGAACTATCAAAGTGCAATATTATCAAGCAAGGGGAGAACAAATAGTGCACAAGAACAAGGCTGAGTTAGAGTGTCCAAAGACACCATAAAGCACAGGTAAAAGCAACAACAAGTCTCGGTGAAGAGGAACCACCAAGAGAAAGAGGAGGTGCCATCATATTAAAGCAAAATCCAGTTGATAAAGACTAGAAGGTAAGCTACAAAAAGAGACTAAATAGGTCTCAAAATTCTGGTGCAATAAAGGTATTTTATCTTAGTCTACAACAGATTCATTTCTAGTTTATAAAAGCACCATATTTGTCATTTCTAAAGTAGCAAAATAAGGACAAGAGTTGAAGTGTCTAAAGACACCAAAGAGGCACAAAAGTTGCAGCCATTAATGGTAGAATCATCAAGTTGAAAAGGAGAAGCCACAAAGTGAAAAAGAAAGAGCCGAATAAGGGCTCAAAGTTAACATATTCAAGGTGTCTAAAGACACCAAATAGGGTGTCAAAACTCCAAGAAGGTAGCACCCACGTTGGATCAAAACCTGTAGTAAGAAAAAGAAGACAAATACAAAATCAGGATAGAGCTACAACAAGGACAAAGGTGGAAGTATTAAGGTAGAAAAATAAATCAAGTAGCAAGGTTTTACCCAAGCAAAAGAGGTTGAATATTGGGTAGAACAACATTGAAATAATCACCAAGGAAAGAAGCATTGAAGCACCACCAAAGGAGGAGCCACCACCATTGAAGAGGAGCGTTCATCGAAGGAGAAGAGCCACCACCATACATTGGAAATCAAGAAGCACTCGACAGTTGCAAAAGGAAGACAAAACAACTTGCAAAGAGTTGGAAAAGAATATTAAGAAAAAGAAAGGAACGTTGAGCGCTAAGGATAGGTTACATGCAAGAGAAAGGAGCCACCACTTTTCATGATGGACAAATAAATCATATGCCACTTGGCACAAAAGAGAAGAGCACCAACAGTCTTTAATAATGCCTGCACCACCTAACAAAGAAGAGCAACGTCCAAAGATTGAAGTAACGCTTGTGACACCTAACAGAGAAGAGCAACGTCCAAAGATTGAAGTAACACTTACATGGTAATAAGTAATGCCTGTGCCACCTAACAGTGAAGAGCAACATCCAAAGGTTATGTTAAATGCCATGTGGCATGCAAGGCAAAGGATATAGCCAAGTATTAATAGCCCAAACTTGAAGAGAGCATGTATACCAAGCATCCGAGGTTAGAGAACGTCGAAGAGGATAAGGAGGACAATCAAAAGTGGAAGAGTGCACCATAAAAAGGAGGAGCAATTAATGCAGTGGAAGAATACTGCCATACCTTGAGGTCTGAGAAGAAAACAATGCCCAAATAGCATGGAAATTGTAGTCAAAGTAGAAGCCAATCAATACGTAGTGCCTCACCTCAAAAGAAAGGTATATTAACATTCAATTATCATTTACATTCCATCAAGTTTAAGGAGGCATAAGGTCTATTATTTCTAAGGTTAAGTTTAGTTATTTAATGCATGGAGATATAAGGAAAGTACAACCTTAGATAATTTATTGATGGATTAGAAAGGCTATTGAAGTAAAGAGATTATAACTTGAGAGGTTTTTGAAAATTGCATTATTTGAAATTCAAGTATTGAAATATTTGCAAATAATTTAATTAGGAGGAATAAGGTCTTCTATATTGAAATTGAAGCATTATTTTTGCAAATATCCTATTTTCTAAATTTCTAATTAGGGAGATATAAGGAGTTCAACACCAAATTAAACATCTTGAAATTTAGAAACTATATCATTGAGAATTAAAGGATATAGGAAGCAAAACATAAAGTTAGAAAACTAAATTGGAATTAGTCTCTTGCTCAAATTAATGAGACATAAGGAATCCAACTTAAAGGTCTTGGAAAATAGAGAACTCTATCAATTGAAATTGCATTAAATCCATCTTTAGCTTTCTATTCACAAATAGGGAGAAATAAGGTGAAGAATTGAAGTTGAACATTAGGGAGACAAAAGGAATTCAACTCAAAGGAAATATAAAGAAAGCTAAGCACTTTATCAAGACCATAGTACATTCAAAACATTTGGTAGATACAAAGTACTTTACAAAACTTGAGGATTTGAAAGATCTTATCATATACTCAAAACTAGGGAGTCATAAGATAGTCAACCTCAAAGGTTTAAAGTTTAAAATTCTACCAAAATTGTTCTTTTTAAATCAAAAAGTTACAAGAAATATTACTTTAAAAATAACTATGGAAAATCTTATTAAGTATACAGGATTCAAGGAATCAAAATGGTTTAGAGACATACTTGATTCTAGAAATGATAATAAGGAAAATACAATTAGAAGAGAAGAACCAATATGGCTTAGAAATATTTCTAAGAACTCACAAACTAATAGTTTGGAAAAAGTAGATTCTATAAAAATATCTTCCAATGACATGATGAAAGGAATTTATGACATCTATATTAATGAAGATATTGAGAATACAATCAAAAACCATACACAAAAGGTAGAAAAGAATATTGATCAGAAAGATGTTCTATAGATTTATGAAAGAAGTAAAGATAGAATAGCTTTAGTTGTACACAGATGGTTTTACTATTTTATCAAGAAAATGGATGAACTTGATTCTTCTAAGACAAATAACAAAGAAGTTGGGATATCTTCACGATGTACTTATTGCAACAAATCTGGTCATGAGAAAGCAAACTGTTGGAATTTACATCCATGTAAATATTTTGGAGGAAAATCTCATTCATATTTCTTTTATTACTATAAAGACAAGTACTATAAAATATTTGAAGAAAATTTGATATTCAAATTAGATTATCTCTTTCAAGTTCTTATTTCTGAAGCATCTACTAACAATGAATTCAAGTTTGAAATTTTTGAAGAACAAAGTACGAAATGAGAAGGAAAGATACAACATAGTAACTGAACCAAAAGAAGAAGAACCTAATCAAGTTGAAGAATATTCAAAAGACGAAGACCATATTGAAGACTAAAGTCTTCAATAAACAAATAATGTAATATAGGGGGTGTTGGAATATATTACATTATTTGGTACATGCCAATGTACCACCTTGGGTACATATTTAGATTAGGAGTTTGTCTTAGATTAGGATTTGAGTATTTACTTTATGCAATGTAATAAATGCACAAGTGTTAGAATGTGCAAAGTACTTGATGATGTAAATGTGCATGTAGTCCACATGTACATAATAGGAAGATGAAGAGTCATAGGTAGGTGAAAGGTCAAGAGACATATCTCTTATATATAGGCCTTTGATAGATGTTTGAGAGGATGAGAGAATATAGAGAGAAGCATAAGATAGACTAGAGTAGATATAATGTAGAACTTGTATGAAGCATGGACTATTCAAGATATCCACTTTTTGTATGAAGTTACTATTTTTGTGAGCTTTCATTAATGGCTATTTTATGAGTTATTGCAAATTTTCTTATAAGTTTTTTCTGCTTATTATATTACCATTATCATAGATATAATATTGCATGATTATTTTAGTCCTTGTGGTTGCATTCCCTTAAATATATAGCATCAAAAGCTAACATTGGCTACCATAGTGTGTGAGCCTAGACAATTATAATAGGGGTATGCTTGTTTTCCCTTCCATAGGATCTCTATACCCTAGGTTCTCTACTTATAATATTTAGCCCACTTCTAATTATTTCTTTGTTTCTTCTTCATCCTATCATGGTGGGTCTTCCTTGTTGAACAATATGCCCATTGTCAATGGTATGGAATGAGTTAGACTTAGGGATATATATTTACATCTATTTATGGTGTAGGTTTACTTATCTTGGAACACACTATAGTAGTGAATGGACATGATTAATTATGATAGTGTTTGTCTATACTTGTCTTGTAGTTTCTTTTAGTATTAAGGGATATATACTTGCATGTGTGCTTGGTGTAAGTAAAATTATCTTGGTCTACCCTTATATAGTGATGAGTGTACTTTTTGGTACTTTTAATTTATTAGATAGTACATGTATCCTACCTACTACAACAACATGTATATTTGGAGTATCACCTCATGCATGGCCAATACTAGAGGGAGGCAATGTATGATAAACATGTCACTGAATGCTATGTAAATAACCTAAGTCATAATGTATGTAATTTAATGCCACTCAAAACATATATGCAGCTAGATATTTATAAATAACATGTCATTAAATGTTGCACAAATCCTAAGTGCATACCATAAATAAATTATCATGTCATTGAATGCTACACAAGTTATTTGTTATAAATGTAGTAGACAATTCATTAAAAGATACACAAGTCAAATGCTACAAAGAAAGAATAATCTCATATATATCTAAAAAATATATTATATATATTGATACAATATGGTACAGTGCCACCATCCTAAGTTACCATGTATTTTTAAAATAGTAGTTTACATAAAAATTTATAGACTTTTATAGGGATATCATAGGGATAGTGCTTCTAGAGGTTTTGGTTTACTCTAGACTTGCCTGTGCACTCTATTTTTTCTTATTTTACACCTAACTATATTTTTTCTAGGTAAATTCATTTCACGGATCTTGGGGCATCAAGCTAAAGGTTTTAGGGACACATGCATGTAAGTATAAGGTATTTTTTCCTCTACTTTTGCATTTTTAGCTACAAGTTCTTTGCATTCTTTCTATTGTTTATTTCAAAAAAATTGCATTTTGCATAGATATTAGAATCAAAACTAAAAAAAAATTATTTAGCTTCATAGCATAGAATTTTCATTTTTGTTGCTTCGACTATCACATATTTCTCTTTTTCTTTTTTTCCTAAGGACTCACCAATGGCTATACCTTGTGGTGTCACCCATAGTCCTTAGGGAGAGGAAAAATGTTATTGTAAAAAGAGCATGAACAACTAACTTTGTAGATGGTGGAGAGTCCCATCCTCCTATATATAGGAAATTGGAGAACTATATTTGTTAATCCTTGGGTAGGATGACAACAATCCATGTTGGTCATAGGTATTGGTTATGTTTCTTCACCTAGGTTTTGAATTTCTATCACCTTTCTTGGATGTTTTTTCTTGTTAACTTTCCTAAAACCCAAAATAAATATAGATAAAAAATTAAGGGATATGTTTACACATATTCCAAAGCACGCATCCTAAACTCGATGGTGCCAAGACTACATATTTAAGTGGATATCTTGGTAATAAATTAAATTTTAGGGTTTTTTCATATACAATTATGACTCTAGCATGTTTTATTCCTAGGGTTTGAATGATGCATCATTTGTATTGAATATTATGATTTTATTTATCTTAAAATATTTAATCAATTGTTGATACAAAAAAGGAAAATTATTCTTCTCTTTCATTATAAATACCCATCTCACCTTAAATTATCATGAAAACATTATGAAATATATACAAAATATTTTTTTTCCATTTATATGATCTTGCTAACATTACTCTTAGCTCTCAACCTCTATTTCTACCATGACACATGAAATTCTATATATCTCTTCCTCTCTATTTTCCTTGTCGATACAACCAAATCCATTTATCACTAATTTTTTACCTTCCA
The DNA here is from genome assembly GCA_028583015.1 of Wollemia nobilis. Taxonomy (NCBI): domain Eukaryota; kingdom Viridiplantae; phylum Streptophyta; class Pinopsida; order Araucariales; family Araucariaceae; genus Wollemia; species Wollemia nobilis. Next base: position 3,650,566 of record JAQPPZ010003276.1, read on the forward strand.
TGGAGGAGGACAATATGCTCTACTAGTATTTATAGTCAAAGGTTTAAAATTATTACTTGAGAACTAGTTTACAAGGCATATTTACCCTTTGCATGTAGACCAAGTGTGGTCTCTTCTTTCTTACTATGGTGACATTGAATGCAAGGTATAATAGGAGTGATAATTTTAATTTGCTTAAGTAACTTATTTTGGAATATTAGGATTACTTGTAGCTTTCACATTTTGGGGATGATCTTAGTGTAGGATAATTTTTAAAGCTTTACTTCAATTCCTATACCTTGAGGAACATTCTATTAAATTACCATACCTTTTGGATTCAAATATTCTAGTGTTACTTATCAATGAGTTATGATCATTGTTATTTGTGATTTGATTAGAAATATAGTGGAGTGTTATGTGGATAACCTCTTGGGTAAGTCTAATAAGTATGTTAGCCACTCAATTAACCCTTGCATCATATTTAAGTGATTACATCATTGCACAGTTAACCTTATTCCCAAGAAATGGATATTTAGTGTTAGTAGTGGAAAGCTACTAGTCCTTATGGTATCTCATAAGGGTATAAATGTTTACCATGACAAGATTAAGGCTATTGATGATATGCCTCCTTCTTGAACTATTAAATATATCAAATCCTTCTTGGGGAATCTATGAGCCATCAAGGTATTTATCCTTAAATAAGCTTTTAAAGGTTATACATTGAATCATTTGCTTAAGAAAGATATTGAATTTAATGGGATGAAATTTATAACAAATACTTTCTTGAATTCAAGAAATTTGTTCTAAGGCCCCCAACTCTTCACCCACCCAAATTGAATAAGTCATTTATTCTATACACCTTGACTACTCAAGTTTCATTGGGAGTGGTTTTTACTCAATAAGATTACAATAAAAATGAGTATGTCATGTATTATGAGAACCTTCGTACACTCCCATGGAGAAAGACTACTTGGTTGTCTACTTTGCATGTGAAAAACTAAGATATTATATGTTGTAGCAGATAACTTTTATAGTCATTAAAATTAATCCCTTGAGATAGCTACTATATAAAATTTACATCACTAGTGATACATGATATGATGAATGGATCACTATGATGTAAGAATTTAATCTTGTATTGCTACACAAAAATCTATAAAATCTTAGGTGATTGTTGGTTAACTGGAAATAGCTCTTGACCAAGAACCATATTTGAATTTACAATATTTTTTAGAAACATTACAAAATATGCGTTCACCACAATAATTTATATAAAACAAGAAAAATATAATTAAAATATAGTAATAATAAATAAAGTAAAGATATTAAGGGAGATGACAAAAATAATTAGAAGGTGGATGACCATAGCCACCCCAATATATCACATTTTATTTATACGTATAATACAAATGGATCCTCATTGAGGGGTATTTGTATTGATATCAAATCTCTAATGAGAGGTCAACCTCAAGATAACATGAACTTAACAAGGTAATTTTATTGACTCTCTATAATTACTTTTATCAAACCTTGTTTGGATGATGGCTAAGTACCACAAAGAAAATGAAAGAGTAGAGTGGTTGACCAAGGCCCTTTAGTAGGAAAATACACAATAAAAGGACTTACAAAAGCAATTCAAATAGTTGCAAAAATATTAATGAGGCCCTAACATTGGTGTAGTTAATGGAGAAGGATGTTGAGAGCTAAGCTCTTCCAAAAAAGTCTAAAACCTATAACAAGATATTGTTATGGCTAAACAACAAATATAGGCATCCTAGATATCTATAGATTCCTATTAGAGAATCAATACATTATGTTGGAATCGATTTTTTTAAGTTGTTAAGACATGGTTTCCAACCATAGAATTTATTAATTGTCATTGGAAAACTATTTGAGAAGTACAAGCTGATTTCAAGGCCATGGAGAATAATATTAAAAAAAATGACCCAAAAGCACATGCCATGGTGGATGCAATAAATAAATCCTAGACAAAAAGTTTCTTTGAAATAATATAGGATTCAATATACCATATGGTTATAGAGGTTATTGAGTGGTTGAGAGTACATAAACAGGGGCATAAATCTCTAAATTCACTCATTTCCATTGGGAATAAGGTTTTAAGCAAAATAAATGAAGTTATTGATGATGGAATCCCATTGCTATGGGAACTATATGGCCATACTTCTATGGATGAGGTAAATATAATTTTTGATATGGTAGCTAAATATCCAACTAAGTTTTTTGATTGGTATAATAAATTTTATGAAGATAAATCATTTGATTTTTCAAATAAGCTAGTAGCACTACATACCAGGGTGGTAGAATTGGGAAATCAATACAAAAATCCTCCATATAATAAATCATTTGACTTAATTTCTATTCATGAGAAGGCTAAAATATTCTAGACCCTAACATAAACATGAGTGGAATAAATCCAAACAACTTAAAGGTCTACAACATGAAGATGTTGCATCTGACATGAAGGAAAGAGAGAACATTGTTGTAGAATAAGAGAATCCAAAGTGTTGAGGTATATTACATTATTTGGTTCATGCTAATGTACCCCCATGGTAACTTCATGGTACATTTGTAAATAATATATTAGGGTTGAGTCTATAGTTTATCGTGTGATTTATATTTCCCATTTTATGTAAGTGTGAATGTGCATAAAATGCATAAGTATCATGTAAGAGTACAAATATGTAATGAGAGGATGTGCACAATCGTCCTAGATTAGGAGTTCATGTAGGATTCCAAGATTCATGTAGATGTGTGCAAGTGTTGTAGAGTCAAGTGTCCATCAAGTATGCAAGTGGTAAGTTGATAAGCCAAGAGTCATGAGACTTGGCATATGGAGAGCAATAGTCAAGTACTTGAAGAGTCACATCACTATGTCTATATTATGGATACAATGCTCCATAGAATATATCAAATCCGGTTCATATATATCATTATCATATTGTAAGATAAAGTGGGGTAATAAAGCTTGTAAACATTTTGAGCAATAAATATTATAAGTTTTCTTCATGCATAGTTCATGAATAATTAAGGCTATTTACATTTATATTTTAGCATATAAATGAATTTTATTTTCATTATTATATAAGCCTTGATATACATATTAATTTTCTTATATTATTCTACTCATAATATTATTATCTTGATCTTTTATATTTGGGACCTATGTGATGTTGTGAGATAACATGTGAAATTTTGTGGCAATAAAGTCTTAAAAAGCCAATAGTGTTATCAAATCTACCACCTAACTTTGTCTAATATGATAGAGTTCATTTTATTAGCCAAAATTTTTTATTAATTAGCTTTTTCCATAGAGTATGTCCATTTTAAAGGTAGTGAAGACTTGGACTCTATTTTTCAAGGTCATATTGAGTAGAGTAGGCTAGGATATTTCCACTTGGTTGAAGAAAAACCATTGAAGACTAGAACTCAACTACATTGAATAAAAGGGGCCAACTTAGAAGAGAATTTAGATATATATTTAAGGTATACCAACCCAAAAGAGTGTTGATCATTAAGGGATAGAGCCACCTTGACATTGATTTAAAGAAATTGGAATTTGAATTTTGAAGTTTTTTAAGGATATGTATATTGAAGTTTGAGGTAGAATCAACTCTAAATATAATTGATCATTCTAGGATATTCAATGCCACCCAAACATTAATATTATTTTTAAAAAAAGGATAAAAATTATTGATAGATTAAGACATAACCAACTCAAGAGAAATTTGGTGATAGGGATTAGTGTATTACCAAATTGTATTACCAGAACATGTCTATAAATAGGCATTACAAAGCTTTCAATTGGATAAGGTTGTATTAAATGCTGATGACAACCAGCTTATTTGTTACAACTAACAAATGGTAATACACTAATCCCTATCAATTGGTCATCTAGGAAAGAGCCATCCTAACATTGATATAGGGTTCTTAGGTGTGACCTAAGTCATTGAAGAATTCATATTTTAGATTGATATAAAGTGCAACATAGATTAAGCTACAAAATTTTAAGAAGCTTCCTATAGAAGATAGAGAAGAATTTTAACTTTAGAGGAAAGAGGAAAGATAGAGTAACAATAGAAATAAAAAGGAACAATTAAAGTTGCAGTGGATTAAGAAGCATTCTTGCTTCCTAAGTACAAATATTTGAAGCAACAGAGAGTAGTAAGCACAAAAAAAAATAGAAAAAGAAAATATTGTAATATTTCTAAGATAAAAGAGTATTGAAGAGATAGACCAACATTTGAAGAAATTCCTAAGAGGTCCATTATAAAGTAAAGAGGCCCATATTTAAAAAATTCCTACAATTCAATATTGAATATAGAGAGGCCTAGTTGGCCATATAGTAGAGGATTGGTCATTCATCTATACAATAGATAAATAAGCCATTCTACCAATCCAAGAAAGCAATACAACAATAGCATAAGGAAAAGCAAAGTAGAAATAAAGGTTAAAATTTATAATATGTAGAAGTGTCATATAGTCAAACAACCAACACCACATAACTAGTTCCATATAAGAGCTACTAGTGCCATCAACCTACTTAAAGACCAGAACGTATAAGTAGCATGAGGAGGCTAATTAAAGGATACTACCAGGAGCTAAGGGATTATATTTGTGAACTAAATTTAAGATCAGAATGTAGAAGCAACATGAGATTTATGAACCATACAAATTAAGGCAGACTTCCAACATTTAAATAAATCAAGGCAGGCTTATAGCATCTAAGGAAAGCAAGGTAGGCTTCCAGTGTCTAAGGAAAAGGCTTCCAGTGTCTAAGAAAAAAAAATTAGTGTCTAATAAAAGGGCTTCCAAAATTTAAGGAAGGAAGCATACCTTCCAGGATTGAAGATAAAAATAATGCATTAGCAAAGCAATAGGTAAAGCATTTAGGGCTAAAGCGTATACACCCGAGTAAGGAAGAGATAAGTCTAACCATGAATACAAGTGCATCAATATCATGAAGACAAGTGCATCAACACCATGAAGACAAGTTTATTATTATTTTTTTTGGTAATGCATTGAATGTTAGATCTAAAGGAACTAAATCATTTTCTAAATGTATGTAGAGCTCCATGTGGATGTTAATCATCATTCATCACACCCAAACTAGATTTATTTAAATAGAGTTACAAATTTATGGCATTCAAAAGCACGTACGAAGCATTAATGCCAATGAGCAAGTGGAACATGATTCAGAGAATACCAGTGATCAAGCAGAACACATTTTAAAGAACAAGTCGTCTAAGGTGGAATACAAGATTAGATTATAATTTATTTTTTAATTAGATTTTTTTGGAGTTGTAAGGTTCCTACATAGTCTAAGAAGTATTTAGTTTAATTTAGAAGTTATAAGGGTTAGGTTGAAGTCTAATTTCTTTTATTTTCTTAAAAAAAATATGAAGTAATAAGGGTTTCTAATTAATTCATTTTATTATTCAAAGTTTTTTATATTTGAAGTTTTTAAGATACTAGATTTATTTCAATAAAATTAAAAAAATATTAGAAAGGTTTTTGAAATTTCACAAATTTAAATATTTTGGAGTTTAAAGGTTTTCAACATCAAAGGATTAGAAAACAAAATTTACAAATTTCATATTATTATTTGAGGTTCTTAAACTAAGGAGTTATAAGGTTTACTACTTCAAAAGAAATCAAGTTGTAAAATTTGACCATTATGGAAAGAAATATGGAGTCTTTGATCAAAAATACAAGATTAGAAATTATTAAATCTGGCATTGAAAACTTGATTGAAAAATCTAAGGGTAAGCTAGATATGGTATTGCAATTCATTTATAGAGAAGCTATATATGAAATTTTTGAGACATTTGAATACTATCTACACTTAAAACTTATTGAAGTTAATGATAATTTAAAATATGATATTATAATACCTCTCGATATAGGTAGCATAATGTATATGACATTTCTTTCTCTTGAACTTCATAAAGATGAAAATTTAAAGTAAAAATATTTGCTTGAAACTCTAAAAAGGAAATTAAAGATTGATGCAACTGAATAAAGTAAATCATATCTAGAAATAGTATTTCATTCTTCATGTAGTATTGAAATTCCAAGTTCATCTAATTCAATAAATTATTATTATGCTTTAAGTGAATGTTTAGAAGTTATGATACAATAACAAGAAAAGGAAGAATCATATGATTCTAAGGTCAAAGATAAATCTCGAGTAATTGATGATCTAAATTTAAAGATTTAAATTTTGAAGAATCAAAGAATGAATACAAAGAATAACTCAAAGCAAAAGTCAAGAAATAATATGAACCTGATGAATCTCAAGTGTCTTTTGTGAACAGTGAAAGGTGACTTGAAGATCGAAGACAAATACAAAGACCAATATTGAATACTAAAGGTTTCAATAACCAAATAATGTAATACAGGGGGTGTTGAGGTATATTACATTATTTTGTGCATGCTAATGTACCCCCATGGTACCCTTATAGTATATTTTTAAATAATATATTAGGGTTGAGTCTATAGTTTAGAGTGTGATTTATATTTCCCATTTTATGTAAGTGTGAATGTGTAGGAAATTCACAAGTGTCATGTAAGTGCAAATATGTAATGTGAGGATGTGCACAAGTATCCTAGATTAGGAGTGCATGTAGGAGTCCAAGATTCATGTAGATGTGTGCAAGTGTTGTAGAGTCAAGTGTTCATCAAGTATGCAAGTGGCAAGTTGATAAACCAAGAGTCATGAGACTTGGCATATGGAGAGAAATAGTCAAGTACTTGAAGAGTCATATCACTATGGCTATATTATGGATACAATTATCCATAAGAGATATCAAATACAATTCATATATCTCATTATCAGATTGTAAGATAAAGTGGAGTAATAAATCTTGTATACATTTTGAGCAATTGGTATTATAAGTTTTATTCATTCATAGTTCATGAATGGGATATTTACATTAATATTTCAACATATAAATGATGTTATTATCTTTATTATATAAGCCTTTATATACATATTAATTTGCTCATATTATTCTACTCATCATATTATTATCTTGATCTTTATTATTATGGCTATTTTATATTTGTAATATAACCTATGATATTTTGTGGCAATAAAGGCTTAAAAATCCAATACAAAATTTGCAAATACTCCATAACCAAAGAATAAGGTATTTTGATTTTAAAATTTTTAGGCAAAATTCCCTTGGAGGCACCAATAATGTAGCCAAATTCTTTTCCAACATTCGTACTTGCAAATCCTTTAATTTTTTAAGCTTGAAGAGATTCTCTAGACTCATGATTCTTTTCTAGATTCGTTATTCTTTCAAATTCTTCCTTAATGGGTCTAAGGATTCAATTCTAATATTTAAATTGCTTAAAAGTTGCTCATTCATTAAATCCAAAAGCTTTAGTTTGGAGTGACCTCATATTCTTCAAGGTTGGACTTAAAAAATCTTAGTAGCAAAGTTTTTGAAAATGACTTTAGTAAGGCATTCAAAATTCTCTAGCACAACAAGATACTTTTGAATAAGAAGAGTATTTGAAGCCTAAAATCTAGCAAGACAAAAACATTTGGTAGTGAAACTAACAAGGCGCTTAAAAATTCTTGATCCTATGAGTAGTTTTTGGGGAAAGAGTGTCACTCTAGCAACAAGTGAAAATTTTGAAGGAAAGCAAGCCAATTTTTTTTGTGATGATGTTATCCCAAGCTTCCAAAAGTTTTGACCTAGTGAAAATACTTAAATTAAGAAAAAAAGTAGCCCAAAATTCAAGACAAAGGTAAATAGCATCTATGACCAAAGCTTCTTGGCAAGAAAAATGACATCAACATCTGAAATTTCTAGCATTCTTGCAAATTAACATTTCCTTAAGAACAAAGCACCCAACACTCCCAAATAAAACCAATTAGGCTAAAATTATTGTTGTTAAAATAATAAAGTGATAGCCACTCTATCAAAGCATAGTTTATCTTGTAAATCATAACCACTTGATATAGGACATGCTAAACATGTTAAAGATGCCTAGTGCTGCTAGATCATTGTAGGTCATATAAGATCAATTTGCTTAGTAGTTAACTTTATCTCTAGCTAGGAAAAACTATAAATAGAGGAATGTTCCTCATTGTAAAAGGGTTAGATAATTTAGGGTTTTCTCATTGTAATATTTGTACTCATGCTATTATAATGTAATCAAGGGTTGTGTGATTTATCTCAATTGAAGTATACGAGAATATTGATTACATTAATATATGAGAAACAATGCTCATTAGATTATATTGCTTGTTGAATGTTTATAATTTATAGATCTAGATCACAACAAAACATAGCTCAACATAGGAAAAATACATAATTTACGTAACCAAATCCTAACTTAGAAGATGCTAACTTCATCCTAATATCTCTCTAACAATTCTAACATAGCCCTAAAACATAGCTATGTAGGAAAATAGAATCAATGTCCAACATTCTCCCCCTTAAATTTGAGAGGGCTGACAAGATAGTCTCTCATATTTATATACTGAGCTTTAGCAACTCCTTTGGTGAATATGTCTACTATGTTGTCCAAAGTGCTATAATTTTTTAGCTCAACCACATTTTTCTCCACCATGTCTCTTATGAAGTTATACTTCATGTCGAAGTGCTTTGACCTGCTATGGTGGATAGGATTATGTGCCAAATGTATGGCACTCATATTGTCACAATACAATATGGTAGGACCACTTTGTATCTCACCTATTTCTTCAAGAACTTTTCTCAACCATAAATCTTGGGTACTAGCATTTATTATAGCTATGTACTCAGCTTTAGTAGATGATAATGCTACAACAGTCTGCTTTTTGGATATCCATGTAATTAGTCCTGACCTAAGGCTAAAAAAATTCCCTAAAGTAGATTTCCTATAATCTATATTGCTTCCCCAATCACTATCACTAAAGCCAACTAATTTTACATCATTACTTTTGTGGTAATGGATCCCATAATCCATTGTACCCTTTACATATCTCAAAATTCTTTTAGTTGCTTGTAGATGAAGTTCATATGGATCAGCCATATACCTTGAAACTAGAGAAACAACATATTGAATATCTGGATTTGTGTTGGTGAGGAACATTAGACTCCCAACCATGCTTCTGTAAGTGGTCTCGTCAAATTTTGATTCTCCATATTCTTTTCTTAATTGTATCCCATGACCTATTGGAGTTGCAATCAACTTGCATTTCTCCATAGCTAATTTCTTTATCATGTCATGAGCATATTTATGTTGACATCTAAAGATATCATTTCCTATTTGATGTACCTCCATTCCTAGAAATAATGCATCAAACCTAGATCCTTAATTTCAAACTCTTTCATCATGGAGTGTTTAAACTCCTCATTCATTTTATCACTACCACCCATGAATATTAGATTATCCACATATAAGAACACAATGATAATGTCTTTATCTTGTTTCATGTAGTAGAGAGTAGGTTAACTTTTTCTCCTAGTAAATATGTAGCTTTGAAAGTATCCATAAATGCATGAGGACCATGCCCTTGGTGCTTGCTTTAGGCCATACAATGCTTTCTTCAATTTGTAGACAAGGTTCTCCTTACCTTGTTCTTCAAATCCTTGAGGTTGTTGCACAAAAACCTCTTCATGCAAGTACCCATTGAGAAAGGCACTCTTAGCATCCATGTGTTGAATTTTCCACCCTTTGTGGGCAGCCAAAAAAAACACTAGTCTAATGGTCTCTTGTCTAGCAATAGGAGCAAAGGTTTCCTCATAGTCAATCCCATACTTTTGAGTAAACCCTTTTGCTACTAGCCATGCCTTATTTATTTCAATTATTCCATCAGTATTGAACTTGGTCTTATATACCCATTTACATACAACACATTTCTTGCCCTTAGGAAGCTCCACTAGCTCCCATGTATCATTGTTTTTTATAGAGGTCATTTCCTCTTTCATGGCCTGTTACCATACATCATGAGTACATGTTTTTTCATAACTAGATGTCTCTAGCTCTACACTAGTCATTAAAGCATAGTTTACAACATCTCCCTTAGGCTCTTGAGAGTCTTCATCACCATACATGTGCAAATTTTTAAGTCTTTTCAATACTTCATTCATTTCACTAGCTTGGCTTCTAGTGTATCTTCTTTGAAAATTTGTGTCCATCATTTGGTAGGATGGATGGTACTGAAGTGTTCACTTACCTCTTGATGGTGAATCTACTTCCATTGGCATTTGCGAAGAACATCGTCATATTTGTGGAGAGAAACTTGGAGTAGCACTTGTTGTACTTGGAGTAGAACTCTTCTTTGGACTTGGAGGAGGATTTCCAGTGCTGATTTTATTAATGGGCTGCACTTGAGAGGAGCTTGCATCTTGAGATCCATCATCAACAAAAAGTTTTTGATGACCCCATACTCCCCATTCATCAAAAATTACATCTCTTGAGATCATAATTTTGTGTATTTTTTAATTGTAGAGCCTATATGCCTTTGAAGTCTCACAATACACAATGAAAATACATGCTTGACTTTTGGGGTCAAGTTTCTTTCTTATCTCATCAGGAATGTATGCATATGCAAGAGAAACAAAAACTTTGAAGTGTTTTGCATTTGGATTTTTACCATACCATACCTCATATGGAGTAATCCCATCTAAACTAGAAGTGGGACTCCTATTCAAAATGTAAACTCTTGTACTAACAGCATCATCCCAATACATGTTACTAAGTTTATTTGTTTGAAGCATTGATCTAGCCATTTCTACAATAGTGTGGTTCTTCCTTTCAACCACACCATTTTATTGTGGGGTGTAGGCAGTAGTTAATTACCTTTTGATCCCACAATATTTACAATATTTAAGAAATGCTTTTGAACAAAACTCCCCTCCTCTATCAATCCTTAATATTTTTAAAACATACTCACTTTGATTCTCTACATTATTTTTGAAATCCTTGAAACATTCAAAATATTCATATTTAGTTTTCAAAAAATAAATCGAACACATTCTAGAGAAATCATCAATGAAAGTCAAAAAGTAAGAATTGTTACCCAAGATTTTGGTATTCATTGGACCACAAATATCCGAATGTACCAATTTTAGGGGATGGCTTGCTCTCCATGCTTGTACTCTTGGAAAATTTGTTCTTGAGTGCTTTCCCAAAACATATCCTTCACACCCCTCCTTGTACTCTTAAACTCTTGGTAGTCCACTCACCATAGCTTGAGAAGTCAATAACTTCAAGCTTACAAACTTTATATGATCATATCTCAAGTGCCAAAGCACACTTGGATTTTCTATTGCTACACTAGCAAGTTGAGAACCTCCTTGTTCCCTAAACTTAAGAGGAAATAACCTATTCTTTGTCATAGGTACATTTGTGAAAACTCTATTACAATTTTTTTTTGTCAAAAATTACATATTTTCCATCTTCAAAAACAAATTTATAGTTCTTTTCCATGAGTTTTCCAACACTAAGCAAATTATGTTGGATTTTAGGGGTGTAATAGATGTTGTTTACCTTCTTTGTGCCTTCTTTCATGCCTTCAAAATGTAGTTCATTTTCATCTCTCAATTTGATCTTTGACTTGTATGTAGAATCCGTTGTAGCAAATAACTCCTCCTTGCCACTCATATTATTTGAGCAACCAGTATCCAAAATCTAAGTTTCATTGAGATTTTGATCTGATTTTCCATAGGTGAGGAACAAATTTGATGTTCCTTACTCTTCTCCATAGTTTCCATATTGACCTCTCCCCCCTTGAGAAGTCTTGGACGAATAATCTTTAGTAAAGTGACCAAGATTACCACAATTGTAACAAGATTTCTTTGATTTGTTACCTCCTCTTCCTCTTCCTTGGTTGCCACCTCTTGATCTACCTCTTCCTCTTGCTTTTTGTCTTCCTTATCCTCTTCCTTGTGCATTGCCATGAGCCTCACCTTCCTTGGATGAGAATGATTTTTCATCACCTCCAAATCTTGATGATGTAGCACCCTAGAGTATCTCTTCATGAGACATCAAAGAACCTATTAGTCCATCAAATGTGAGGTTAGAAAGATCTTTAGATTCCTACAAAATATTGCAATGTGATTCCACTTATGAAGAAGTGTTCTCAACACTTTCTTCACAACTACTTTATTTTTTACATCCTCTCCAAGGGTCTCCATTTTTTTTACAATGGATTTGACTCTTACACAGTAATCTCCTACTTTTTCATCTTCTTGCATTTTGAGATTCTCAAAATCTCTTTTCAAATTTTGAAGCCTATTAGGGTAAAATAATGCAGTGTATTGTATTACACTACGTAGGGTTATTACATTTACTTTTCTATGTAATTACCATGATATATTTTACCTCATGGTTAAACTAGGTAAGTACCTAAATATCCTATGTCAGATATTTAGGTTAGTGATTTGGTTAGAACTCTCTACCTAGGTTAGTGGGTAGCTACAAGTGTCTCCTACCATGATGGTTAGCGAGATAGATGGTAGTTAGTTTATTAATTAACATTATAAATACTTTGCACTATCCTATGTAATAGCTAATGTTGAAATCAATATTTATTTGATTATTTGAGCATACTTCTGGTTACATTGGCATCAGAGCTAATTCATTGGACTGGGCAAGCTTGGATCTGGACAAGGCTAGAAATTCTCTCGCTCCAGAGGACTGGACTAAGGGCACAAATCCCGAGACATGGGACCCCTAGACAAGACCCACTTTTTGAGGCATGGGCTCATTTTTCTCGACATGCAAATCGAGACATCTGGAACCTGCACAGATCTCGAGGTAGATTTGACATATTGATGTCATATGGAACCTACATAGATATTGAGATGAATCTGACATATTGACATCATATAGAACCTACATGAATCTTGAGGCAAATCTGATAGATTGACATCATCTAGAACCTACACAGATCCCGAGGTGGGTGATTGGGTACAGATCTCGAGGTGACTGACTAGACGTACTACACGTGGATCGAGGTGGTTGACTGGGCATGGATCACATGGATCCAGTCGGATGACGGATACCCGCGTGGTCATGGTTTGACCCTGAGCGGGGTCATAATTTTTTTATATTTTTTTTGAATGAAAAAAAAAAATATATCTATGCTCGGGCGGGCATTTCTCCACCAAAGCCCGTTACATAGTGTGTTGGTTAAGCTGCTCTCGTTGCATACCAGGGGTTGTGTGATCGACTCCCACGTGCCTCAAAGAGGTATTTTTTTAATAAAGATTTTTTTTTCTCCTCCAATTGCTTTTAAACAGTTTTTTTTAATGTATTATTTTGATTTTTTTTATTTCAATAATAATTTAATACATGTTTTTTTATAGAAAATCATTGTTATTTACTCTATTGCATGATTTTTTATTTTAAAAGGTATTCTATTATTATTTTTATCTTAAAATTTAATCATTTTATGCATTCAAATTACAACACAAAGCAATAGAGAGAAAATACACAAAAGGAGACCTTCAACACATTTTTTTTTGCAATAAACTCCTCATATGGTCTATAGTTTTCTTCATAAACTTTTGGAGATATAAGACATAGAACTCACAAATTTTTATTGCAAAACACATATCATGCCATGATTCAGGGAGCATAAAAGGACATCTCAATTTTTCTCAAAACAACAAATTTTGCTTTTGTTCTCTCCTTCAAGAAAGGAGACATAAAAACATAAAATAGCAAACCTTTTTTTTGTTGTAAACTTGAGATCCATCAAATCCAATTTTTTTGCTCCTCATGATAAATTGTTGAAGACAAAACCAAATTCGTGTGTCAACTGGTCTAGAAGCCTTTCAAACGCGGGTCATGTGTCGACTTGTCTTGAAAGGAGTGCTCAAAAATTTCTCAATTTTGTAAACATTAAGGGGGGATAGAAATCATTTTTTTTATTCTATTTTTTTGCAAAATTGTAAAGAAAAAGGGGGGATATTTCAAAAGCAAGAAAGGTGCATTCTCGATTGTACTCGACACCTTCTCTTAACAATTGACTATACTAGGTGCATTTTCGATTGCATCCGACACCTAGAGTGATAATAATTTGGGTTGCTCTCTTATTTTTTGATTATTGCACTAACAATCATGTTTTTTATGTGCAATTAAACAATCAGATAGAACATTGAAGAAGCATTTCACAAAACCCAAACTTCACTCCAAATCGTGCTACACCTTGCACAGGTTAAAACAAAGTCAATTTTATTCCCCATCAAAAGGTCAAAAATTCAAAACACCTTGATTAACTCTCTTTGTTTGGCTTAATTTCCTCAAAATTTCCATCCTTCTTGAAGGGTGTTAAGGCAGGTGCCATTAAATATCCTAGAGAGCACAATCAAAAGTCTTTCAAAACCTACCCCTTTAATTTGCTCTATTTGTTTGGCTTAAAATCCTCAAAATTTTCATCCCTTGTTAAGGGTGTTAAGGCAGGTGCCATTAAATATCTTCTAGAAGAAAATTAAAGCATCTTCCATATACTCTTTTGAGGGTATAGTGCAAGATACAACCATCTTAGTCCTATCAAATTTGAAACCTTCACCATGGCCATGATGCACAAGTATCTCACTGAGAGCCAACTGCTCAGAGGTTCAAATTATTCTACATGGAAGACTAAGATGAAAGCTATCTTAGATATAGAGGATATTTGGTCTATAGTGGATGGAAGTGAAACTAGACCTCAATCAGTAGGAGTAGATCAAACAACTTTTGATAAAAAGGATAGAAAACTATCCTTAATGATCTTGCTAGCTATTATTGATGATATCCAACCTCATATTAGTGAAGCTAAGAATGGTAAGGAGGCATGGGATGCCTTAACAACCATATTTGCGGGGAAGAATCAATCAACCATTCTTCACCTCCAAACACAACTTCATACTCTTCATATGAAATCAGGAGAAATAGTAGAGCTATTCCTCTACAGAGTGGCAGAATTGAAAACAAAACTGCAATCCTTAGGAGAAAAAGTGGAAGACCAAGTCTTGACCTCTATCATTTTGAGGGCACTTCCCGACTCCTACAGAATGTTGATCACTTCATTACAAGTCTCTAGAAGGACAGTGACTTTTGTCGAGTTGGTAAATATGCTTCAAACAGAAGAAGCTAATCAACTCCAAAGAGATGAGGCATCCAACAATGCTCTTTTCTCAAACAGACAAGGTGGTAAGAAAAAGTGGAATCAACAGAAAGGTTCTTCTTCTAATAAAGACAAGGGTAAAGGCAAAGAGACTCAGAAGAAGAAGCAGTATTGTAATATTTGTGACAAGGACACTCATGAAACCAAAATATGTTGGTTTAAGAACAAACCGCCCAATGAACAAGGAAACAAGAAGGGCAAAGACAAACCAAAGAACAAGAATAAACAACAATAGGGACACATTGCAGCTGAATATTCTAGTTCGGACTCTGAATGAGCACACAAGGTGCTTATGACACATACATATTCCCCTCACAAGGATATTGTGTGGTACATAGATTCAAGTGCAAGTAAGCATATGACTGGCGATAAGTCCTGGTTTGAGACATTTGAGGCTCGAGAAGGTAGACCGGTCACCATTGCTGATGATCAAACCTATCGAGTTCAGGGAGAAGGAAGTATTTTTGTCTCCCTTCCAGATGGTGAATGTCAAATTCAAAAATTTCTTTATGTACCAGAATTGAAAAATAATCTCTTGTCAGTTCCACAAATCTCGGACAATCACATGAATGTCAATTTTAAAGTGGACAAAGAAAAGAAACATTGCTTTATCACCAAGAAAGGAAAACAGATAGCAACAAGTTCATACAAACATGGTTTGTTTGTCTTAGATGCAATTACCTCAACACATACTACAATGGCAGTAACCACAAAGGAGGCCACTTATCTTTGGCATAAGAGATTTGGGCATTTAAGTTCAGGATATTTACAAGAGTTGAGTAAATATCAAATGGTGAAAGGGTTGCCTACTCTTTCATCTACTTTGCTAGTGTGCTCTGATTGCTTGTCAAGAAAGCAACATAGAGTACCCTTTGAACCTAGCTCCTTTCGAGCTAAGGTACCTTTGGAGTTGGTTCACACAGATTTGTGTGGTCCCATGTCTACAAGTTGTGGAGGAAAAAGGTATTTTCAATTGTTTGTCGATGATCACTCATGAAAGATGTGGGTCTTCTTCTTACAATTGAAGTCTAAAGCATTTTCCTATTTTCAATAGTTCAAAAAGCTTGTTGAGAAGGAATCAGAATGCTTTATTAAGACCCTCCATTCATATCGAGGGGGGAATACACATCAAAGGAATTTTCCTCATTTTTACAGACACATGGGATAAAGAGACAGTTAACAACAACCTATTCTCCTCAGTCAAATGGGGTTTCTGAGAGAAGAAATCGGTCCATTATGGAAATGGTTCGATGTATGCTTAAGGGGGCCAACCTTGAGCAAACTTATTGGGTTGAAGCTATTCAAACTATAGTATATCTTCTGAATAGGGCTCCCACAAGAGCTCTTGAAGGTATGACTCCTCAGGAAGCATGGAGTGGTAGGAAACCCTCCATATCTCATCTACGGGTATTTGGGTGTAAGGCATTTATGCATATACCCAAGGAGAAAAGAAAGAAATTAGATGAGAAGTCCCTACCTTGTGTATTTCTTGGATATGATGAATTTTCAAAAGGCTATCGGTTGATAGACCCACTTACCAAGAAGATACATGTCAACAGAGATGTAGTGTTTGATGAAGCTTTCACACCCAACACTACATCAATATACCTAGATGATGAGGAGGAACATCCACTTCCTCCTTCACAACATAAAAAGCCACCCAAATGGTATACAAGCACAATGAAAGATTCCAAACTCACTTCCCCACCTGATCTTACTCTCAATCATCCAAAGACACGAAGCATGTCTTAGAAAGAAAAGAATGAAGCATCCACTTTAGTTGATGATCTTTGTGCAGATTTTCAAGATCTTTCTATTGATAGAGAGTTACCAAGGGAAGATGATATGGAAATAGATGAGGAGAGGGTTTACTTGTCAGCATATGATGAGAATGAACCTTCTACAATTGATGAAGCATTTAGATTGCCTCAATGGAAGGCAGCTATGGGTGCAGAATATAACTCCCTCATAAAGAATAAAACATGGAAGCTAGTGGATTTGCCTAAAGGAAAGAAACCCATAGGTTGCAAATGGGTTTACAAAGTAAAATATAAGGAATATGGCACTATAGATAAGCATAAGGCCCATCTTGTGGCTAAGGGCTATGCTCAAAAGGAAGGGCTTGACTATGAGGAAACCTTTGCTCCTATAGCAAGGATGACCACCATTCGAGTGCTTTGTGCTATGGCAGCATAGTTCGGATGGAAATTACATCATATGGATGTAAAGAGCACCTTTCTTAATGGTGACTTAAAAGAAGAGGTGTACATGACTCAACCTCCTAGATTTTTTGAGGTAGGCCATGAGCAACAAGTTTGCAAATTGGTCAAATCATTATACGGGCTAAAACAAGCCCCAAGAGCATGGTACATAAAAATGGATAGTCACCTACTACAACATGGATTTAAGAGAAGTCCATCTGACGCAAATCTCTATATCAAGAACACAGGTTCTGAGATAGTGATTCTTGTGTTATATGTAGATGATTTGATCATCACTGGCAATTCAAAGAACTTGATTAACGTCATGAAAGATGACTTGAAAGAGTCATTTGATATGACAGATCTAGGACTTCTCCACTATTGTCTTGGCCTTGAGATAGAACACAAAAAGAATCATCTTAGGGTGACTCAAAAAAAGTATGCCAAGACTTTAGTAGAAAAATATCGTATGACTGATTGTAAGCCCAAAGCAACACTAATGGAATCAGGGCTACAGTTATCACAATATGAAGACTCACCATAGGTAGATGGCACACTTTATAGATAGATGATTGGGAGCCTCATCTATCTGACTAATACTAGACCAGATATTACTTATGTTGTAAACTATCTCTCATGGTTCATGCAAGAACCAAAGGTCTCTCATTGGAAAGCAACTAAGAGGGTTCTTCACTACATTCAGGGTAGTGCAGATTATGGTCTAGAGTATAAGAAGAATAACTCATTCTTCTTATAGAGTTATACTGACTCTGATTATGTTGGATCCATAGATGATAAAAAATCAACATCAGGCTATGTATTTCATCTTGGATCTGGTCATGTCTCATGGCATAGTAAAAAGCAACAGGTGGTTGCTTTATCTTCAACTGAGGTAGAATATCGCGTTGCATGTGGAGTTGTGTATGAAGCGATATGGCTAAGTCGCATCTTGGCTACCATGGGCCTACCAAAGAAACTTCCCATTCACATGTTTTACAACAACTCAGGTGTTTTGAACTTGGTCAAAAATCCAGTGCATCATGAACGAACTAAGCATATTGATATAGATTGTCATTTCATTCATGATGAAGTTCCTAAGCACATAATCAAGCTCCAACACATTCCCAACGATGAACAGGTTGCAAAAATTTTTACAAAGGCACTTGGACGTGTCAAATTTCAACTATTTCGGAGCAAAATTTGTATATCAAAGTAATGTAATAAAGGGGGATGTTAGGGTAAAATAAGGTAGTGTATTGCATTACACTATGTAGGGTTATTACATTTACTTTTCTATGAAGAACACAAGATTATACTGAGAGGTGGGGGTGAACAATATAAGACCACTTTTTACTTTTCCTTTATACTTCAAAATAGTAAAGCAACATATCCAAAGCAATATCAAAACAATGCACAAGATCATCCACAAAGTGACACATCAATTTACGTGGTTCACCCACAAAACTTTTCTCTAAAAGTTATCTCAAAGTTATTTGGGAAACATTCCCAATTACAATGTTTATGAGCCTCGGCTGAAAGGAGATACCTTCCCCCAATCCTAAATTTATGAGCCTCTTCTCAAAGGAGATACCTTCCCCTACCTCTACTCTGGTTGGTGATCCTCTAGAAGACCTCTGCCTCCGTTGCCCTTAGCAAATGGAACTCTATCCATAGAAGACACCTGTCTTCCCTGCTCTGGTTGGAGACCTCTGTCCTCAACTCTATCACCTCAAAGCTGGTCCTCGAATTTGCACTAAACATAGTCCTTCGGTCTAGCACAAATGTCCTCATCCTCTATATTTGATCTACACCAAACATAGTCCTTCGGTCTAGAACAAATCTATCCTCAAGTTCTTCTCATATAACCAATGCACCTCTGTCCTCAAGTTCTCTGATAGAACTATCAAACTCAGCTTCACAAGTCCTCTGCTAGGACCTATCCAAATATGCTCACAAGTCCCTAATGGAACCTATCCAAAACCTGCTCACAAGTCCCCAATGGAACCTATCCAAAACCTGCTCACAAGTCCCCAACGGAACCTGTCCAAAACTTTCTCACAAGTTCATCAAGAAAACTTGCTTGGCATGAACCCACAAACAGAATTGCTAGAGACTCAATGTGATTCATCAACCTCATAGAAGCATAAAGAGAATTGTTAGAGACTCAATATGTTCTATACTTAACTCCCAATCTCAATCTCAAATCTCATAGAAACATAAAGAGAATTGTTAGAGACTCAATATGTTCTATACTTAACTCCCAATCTCAATCTCAAATCTCATAGAAACATAAAGAGAATTGTTACAGACTCAATATGTTCTATACTTAACTCTCAATATCAATCTCAACTCAATCTCAAATCTCGAAAGAATAAGATAGATGTAGTATGCTTTTCTCAAGAACATGAAACACAACCCAACAATTGCCAACCATGTAATATCTCATATAACAATGATACTCATGTTCTTTCCAACAACCAATATCTTTTCTCAACCAATTAGGGCTTCAACAACAATGCTCAAATACAAGGTTTAACCAACATCATTCAACTCAACATTAACCTTGAAGCATTCAACCAATCATCACAAGAAAAGGAAACAAGTAGAAATCCTTTTCCCTCCAAAGATATTTGAACAAAACAGACCACCAACACAATATCACCAAATGCAAAGAAAACT
The DNA here is from genome assembly GCA_028583015.1 of Wollemia nobilis. Lineage (NCBI taxonomy): Eukaryota > Viridiplantae > Streptophyta > Pinopsida > Araucariales > Araucariaceae > Wollemia > Wollemia nobilis. The sequence continues at coordinate 3,670,564 of JAQPPZ010003276.1, forward strand.
TGTTCAAATCAACTCAAAGGAGTAAGCCCCAATATCATGTATCAAGTAAAGCACTAACTTGATCAAAAACAACCTCTATGGAAGCATCTCATCCATTAATATCAAAACAGCCAACTAAGGGTTTCACCATCTCAATGCAAGTAGCAAGACTTACAAACATAAACCCTAGTGCAAAATGCTTCCACCACAAACCAGAATTATGCATTCACCAAAACTCTCATCAATGATAACAATGCATAAGTAGTCTTCAAAAAACCAGAAAATAGGATTTACACCCTGTTGAGAAGCAACACACCCCCACTGAAAAATGAGATTCCATCCTTAGAAAATTTTGAACTTCCATTTTTGCAGCAGGGACCCTCTAGATGTTTTTCAGGTTTTAAATCCAAATTTGCTTGCCTCCTTTTTAAAGTTGTGCTTTTTCTTGCATTCCAGCTGTGTTATCCAAGAATTCACTTTTTACATGCTAGAATCATTCATGCACAAACAAAATCTTGCACCGGTACCGAGAAAATCCGGAAAACAGTTGCATAATTCACTGAAAAATCAAACTTTCCATTTTTGGTAGTGTCGCGATATCGCGACACTTCCATTTTCGAAAATGTCGCGATATCGCGACAGGTAAATCAAAATGCAGCTAAGTCCTTTAAGTGTAGCGAAATCATGACACTTTCCATTTTTGGAAGTGTCGCGATATCGTGACGTTTCCATTTTTGGAAACCATCGCAAAATCGTTGCCGGCCGGAGGAGAGAGAAAGAAGTCGCACGGAGGGCGCGATTTTGCGACATGTCGCAAAATCGCGACATGTCGCATTTTCGTGGTAGGAGAGATAAAGTGGGCTGCAGAATGAAAAATCGGCTAAGTCGCAAATGTGTCGCAAAATCACGGTCAACGCGATCAACGCATGCAGGTACGGAACTGTCGCGATATCGCAACGTGTTCTAGAATCGTGGCTGAAAATCAAGAAGTTGTACGGAGGCCAAGAAGGTCGCGATTTCGTGACATATCACAAAATCGCGACATGTCGCAATTTTGCGGCCGACAAGGGAAGAAGTTGCCGATGCGCTGGGGACGTCGCGAAATCGCGACATGTCGCGAAATCGCGATAGGAGAGAGAAAGTCCTCAAAGTTGACCAGAAGTGCATTCCAGCGGGAAACAGAAGGCATCCTGGGGTAGCAACACGTGTCAAAGCGTGAGGCAGACAAACAGAAGCCGACATGCAAGCTTTTTAGCTGGTTTTTAATCTGTTTTAAATGTTTTAAGCTTGGATTTAATGATTTTAAAGTACTAATATAATATTTGTCTTTCATGCAGGATTCCATCTGGAACTTGCGGGACAACCGGGAAAGACCATAAAGGCAAATTTAAAATGCAGATTTGATCAAAGACCGCCATGCTAGAGGAGAAGATGCCGGTGAAAGCATTCAATAGAAAATTTATGACAGAATTGATAGCATGGAGATAATTTCAACTCGGGATGGCTTTGCGGAGATCAAATTGATGGAGAAGTGGTGACTCATCCGGCTCACCAGCGAAATTAATGGAGGCATTTATTTGCGGCTGCGGATGAATGCAAGTGGCTTTAGATTTTATCTTCTCCATTTATGGCAGTCGACTCCCCTGATTTGTCGAAGGGTTAAGTTCTATCTGGACTTTGATTTTAGATGGATTTTTATTGTAAAACCCGGTCCTAGGGTTTAGATGTGGTAATATTTGCAGTTATGAGAAGAAGATATTTCTAAAAAGATCAGGGTCTGTCCTGAGTCTATAAATACTTCTTCTCAATGTAATTGCGGGAGGCGGAGACTTAGAAATAAAAGGCTTATAAGCAATTTCTTACAAATTTTGTGAAATCCTTTGTTTCTGGACTTGGAGTTGATGTGCTTTAGCTTTTCTGTGATAGCATGGCCAGGAGCCTAATCTTTTGCAAAGTGTGATAAGTGTATCTTCTTTTGTTTTCCATTCCATTAAAGTTTATTAGATATATGCTATAAATCTGAGTTATCAAGTTTAAATATGTTGTTAGGCTTCAGTTGTTCCTTTGTCTTCTAGGGAAAATTACAGATTTCAGGTGTAAGTTTGTTCTAATTGCTCTGTCTTCACTGTGTGAGCTAGGCTGCCGGTGAAAGATACCAGTTTTAACCAGCTGTCCTTGGGTTTATAATTTTCTGCTAGATATGTTTCACTCTGCCTTGTGCTCTTAGTTGAAAGTGATCTTAGACTGACTGGACACTTTCTTCTTTGATTTGTTCTGTTGTGAAGCTAGTAGCATAGATAAAATTTATAGTTTAGGGTTTTACAGTTGATGTTTGATAAACTTATCTTTCTGCCCTACCCTACCCTCTCTTTGATTTCGGTGAATGATCCATTTTTATTTTCTTTGTTTGTCTTTTATTTGAATCTGCTGACTCATGAGAGCTAGATCAAGAATCAAGTTAAATCTGATTGTAAACAACTTTTGCAACTACTGAACAAGTTCAGGAACCCCCTGTAAGGTAACAGAGCAGTCCATATCGAAATCTATTCCAGAAGTGGAAAAGAGTGAATTGCCATTCGACCCAACTCTGTAACTCACACCTTGGATAACCAGCTAGATCCTGAAGATGAGTGGGATTCGTCCCGTGGGTGTCTCCGAGGCTTCCTTGCCCATCCTTTCTCGGGGTGTGCATGAAAGCCGGACCAACACACCCAACCAAAGGAAACCTTGTTGTATACCTTTTCACTCCAATATTATTTTAGGAATAACATACACCAATCATACTCATAAGAAGAATGTGCCCATACCTTATTGAAGATGAAGAAGATCTCACAAACTTGTCATAACCATAACCACCTTTTTGCCAAACTCAAGAAGGTTAGTAGACAACATATTTCTTTAACATTTCCTCAAGAATATTTCTTGGTCCAAATATAATCAAGGTTCTATGTCTTCTTCTTTCAACCTCATTCAAAAAATATAACATATTTCTTATATTCACCTTATCTACTCCATTCCTCAAAATATTTAAACAAAGTTATTTTAATTTCCCTTTACCTTATAACGCCCAATAATTTTCAAAACAAAAACTACCCTTATACATATATCCTTTCAAAAGATATTCAAAATATTAACAATCAAAACAACCCTCACACCTTATAACTCCCTTGAATATACCCAAGGTAAAATGATAATTTTTAACTTACCTTGTGCACCAAAAAACTTTGCCACCCACAACACCCCATGAATCTCCAAGGGATTCGAGCTTTAGACCTTAAGGTTCTCAACCTTGCAAAAGACTCTAACACCCCTCCGACCAACCTCTTACATCCCACAAAAAGGGGATTCGACACGATTTGACCTGTCGTCTCCTCTAGACAAGGCGCTTGGCTAAACCGTGTGGGCTATCCACGCCCACGTGAGGAAAGGAGAGGGGCCTCCCTCTAATCTTCGAAAAAAAATCTTCCTTGGTGCAAAAATTGAGCCCTTCCTTTTACTGTGGTCATTTTGAATTTCATGTAACCTCGGTAATTACTACACTCCCCTTCTTGGTTTTTGAATTGCGTGTGCCCTCATCAAAACTTGCTCTCCTTTGTTTTTCATTGTTACTGAACAATTCACGCACAACACTGTCTAAATTCAACCAAGGTGTATTATTTTCGAGCACACTCTAATGCGAAGGATGATTTGTCCTTTTCTTTGAATGCGATTTCTCTGAGCTCTTCTTAAAACATCACAAACCCCCTTTTAAATCATGAACTCCTTTGACCACATAATCACTTGACTTCCTCCTTCGCTGGCACAAGGGTTTCGACGAAATCGAAAATGCACGAGGATAATATCGAATCCTTTTTCTCAACATTAATGAAATTATTTGCCTTGTTTTATATGCACTATGATGCATTACCAAACACGTCGGCCCTTTTAATTTAATTTAAATTTTAAATAAATAAAATTTAAACTAAATATTTAAAATTAAATATCTTCATCACCGGGGCACCTTTTTCAACAAAACGAAGAGCCAACTTGGGTTTTAAGAAAAACCCATTTCAAATTTGTTATCCATGGTTTTAAATAAAACCTTTTATTTTATCTACCTTGGTTTTCACAAAAACCCTTCTGCTTCTTTACATCAATGACAACATCAACACTTAAGCAAAGGCAATGTACCCAAAATTGCCAACAATATCCCCCTTTGTCATTGATGGCAAACCTTTACTGAAAAACACTTTTTAAGAGCCAAAACTGAAACCCACAACTGAGAATCTACCTTTGAAGTTTTGCTCCCCCTGACTTGAAGCTTTTCTCTTCACTTGAATATCTCCCCCTTACTCATATCTCTCCCCCTTTGTCATCAATGCCAAAGGGTCACCTTTGGGGCTCGGGACTAAGAATGAGCCTCTTAGCTTAGTCCCTCCCCCACCTCCTGATGAGGTGATTAATTTTGGGATAGGATTAAAACTTCTATTAGGCACTGGTCATCATCAGTGTCTATAACTTCCTTGTCGGGCCTTCTCTTGAACTCTTTGTCCATATTCCTGTTCCTATCACTGTTCTTGATCTTGTTCTCATCCCTGTTCTTGTCCATGCCTTGATCCTTGGACCTGATCATGCCACTGTTCCTGTTCTTGTATCCTAGAATTTTAGCTCTACACTGTCTAGCTATGTGACCTTTATTGTTGCACTTATAACAAGTAACAATGTTATTTCTCTGCGATAAACCTGATTTTTGAATCCATCAATTCTGACCAAACCTATTTTGGCCAAATTTGTTCCTATTATTTGCCTTGCAATAAACTGCCTTGTGCCCAAATTGTTGACAAGAGCAGCAATACCCTTGAAAGTAACTAGCACTTCTAAAACTGTCATTTACCTTCTTCACTTGAGCCATGCAATGTGAAGCCATGTGACCAAACCTGTGACAAGCAAAACATTTGCCTTGAAACTTTCCTTTATTTGACCTCTTGGGTCCTAAAAACTTCTTCTTCTCATTCTGAATTCTGTTTTCTGTTTCTATGCATCTATCATTCAAGGACTCATGATCTAAAATACTTTCCTCATTAGAACTCTCTTCCTTTTGGAGTCTCTTACTAGACTCTCCAACTTGTTTCTTGTGTGGCTTAAAAAAACCAAGACCTATTTTATCTATTGTCTTTCTTTGACCTTTGATAAGATATTTAACCTTTTTGGAGCTTTCTTGAAACCTGTACAGCTTATCCTTGTACTCTTTATTTTCCTCTTTCAACGAAGCCATTTTTTGTTCTAATTCACTATACTCAAGCACCTTAGATTTTAACTCATTCTTGAGTTCTTGTGCCTTAGCCATAGAGACGTCAAGACTTTCTATAAGTTCATCTCTCTCCATACAACATTCATCTAACTTATCCTTGAGTCTAGCATTCTTCTTTATTTCCTTTTTCAAAGAACTAAGAGCACTAATAAGTTCACCTTCCTCTATATGTTTGCTTTTTGAATCATCAAAGCCTTTTTCAGATTTCTTATCACTAGAGGTGCTACCCTTTTCAAAAACCATACATGCATCTTCCTTATCATTTTCTAAAGCAACCTCATACATACTAGCAGCCAGATCATTATTTGTGCAATCATCCTCAAGGTGACCAAATTTTCCACATCTAAGACATTTCATGATAATGAATCTATGTTTTAGTTCTTCCTCTTTTTCTAATATGAACATCTCATTTTCATTATTACTTGAAGAACTTTCACTATCACTACTAGAACACTTACTTGCTTTGTCTAGGTATAAGCTCTTCTTGTGCTTGTGAGAATACCTCTTTCCTTGATTACTTTGCTCATATTTGTTCTTCCTTTGATGCCTATGCCTTTCAGAATCTTTGCTCTTACAGTCCTGTTTATCTTCATCACTTTCATCCTTGGCAACAGTATAGTTAGTAGTATAATGACCAAACTTTCCACAATTGAAACATCTTACATTTTTCATACTTTTGTGCTTTCTAGAGAACTTGCCTTTCTTGTTGTAATATACCTCTTCATCACTAGAAGACTCATCACTCTCTTGAAATTGTTTACCTTTGAAAAAATCCATTGTGTTCTTTACTAGCTTTTCCTTCAAGCTGTTAAACCTTTTCGAAGGAACCCGCTCTAATACCAATTGAAGAACACAATCTTATACTGAGAGGGGGGGTGAACAGTATAATACCACTTTTTAATTTTCCTTTATACTTCAAAACAGTAAAGCAACATATCCAAAGCAATATCAAAACAATGCACAAGATCATCCACAAAGTGACACATCAATTTACGTGGTTCACCCACAAAACTTTTCTCTAAAATTTATCTCAAAGTTCTTTGGGAAACCTTCCCAATTACAATGTTTATGAGCCTTGGCTCAAAGGAGATACCTTCCCCTAATCCTGAATTTATGAGCCTCTTCTCAAAGGAGATACCTTCCCCTACCTCTTCTCTGGCTGGTGATCCTCTAGAAGACCTCTGCCTCCGTTGCCCTTAGCAAATGGAACTCTATCCATAGAAGACACATGTCTTCCCTTCTCTAGCTGGAGACCTCTGTCCTCAACTCTATCACCTCAAATATGGTCCTTGAATTTGCACTAAACACAGTCCTTCGGTCTAGCACAAATGTCCTCATCCTCTTCTTCCCCCCCCCACAAATCTATCCTCAAGTTCTTCTCATAGAACCAATGCACCTCTGACCTCAAGTTCTCTGATAGAACTATCAAACTCAGCTTCACAAGTCCTCTTCTAGGACCTATCCAAATCTGCTCACAAGTCCCCAACGGAACCTGTCCAAAACCTGCTCACAAGTTCATCAAGAAAACTTGCTTGGCATGAACCCACAAAGAGAATTGTTAGAGACTCAATGTGATTCATCAACCTCATAGAAGCATAAATAGAATTTTTAGAGACTCAATATGTTCTATACTTAACTCCCAATCTCAATCTCAAATCTCATAGAAACATAAAGAGAATTTTTAGAGACTCAATATGTTCTATACTTAACTCCCAATCTCAATCTCAAATCTCATAGAAACATAAAGAGAATTTTTATAGACTCAATATGTTCTATACTTAACTCTCAATATCAATCTCAACTCAATCTCAAATCTCAAAAGAATAAGATAGATGTAGTATGCTTTTCTCAAGAACATGAAACACAACCCAACAATTGCCAACCATGCAATATCTCATATAACAATGATACTCATGTTCTTTCCAACAACCAATATCTTTTCTCAACCAATTAGGGCTTCAACAACAATGCTCAAAGACAAGGTTTAACCAACATCATTCAACTCAACATTAACCTTGAAGCATTCAACCAATCATCACAAGAAAAGGAAACAAGTAGAAATCCTTTTCCCTCCAAATATATTTGAACAAAACAGCCACCAACACAATATCACCAAATGCAAAGAAAACTTGTTCAAATCAACTCAAAGGAGTAAGCCCCAATATCATGTATCAAGTAAAGCACTAACTTGATCAAAAACAACCTCTATGGAAGCATCTCATCCATTAATATCAAAACAGCCAACTAAGGTTTTCACCATCTCAATGCAAGTAGCAAGACTTACAAACATAAACCCTAGTGCAAAATGCTTCCACCACAAACCAGAATTATGCATTCACCAAAACTCTCATCAATGATAACAATGCATAAGTAGTCTTCAACAAACCAAAAAATAGGATTTACACCCAACCAAAGGAAACCTTGTTGTATACCTTTTCACTCCAATCTTATTTCAGGAATAACATACACCAATCATACTCATAAGAAGAATGTGCCCATACCTTATTGAAGATGAAGAAGATCTCACAAACTTGTCATAACCATAACCACCTTTTTGCCAAACTCAAGAAGGTTAGTAGACAACATATTTCTTTAACATTTCCTCAAGAATATTCCTTGGTCCAAATATAATCAAGGTTCTATGTCTTCTTCTTTCAACCTCATTCAACAAATATAACATATTTCTTATATTCACCTTATCTACTCCATTCCTCAAAATATTTAAACAAAGTTATTTTAATTTCCCTTTACCTTATAACTCCCAATAATTTTCAAAACAAAAACTACCCTTATACATATATCCTTTCAAAAGATATTCAAAATATTAATAATCAAAACAACCCTCACACCTTATAACTCCCTTGAATATACCCAACGTAAAATGATAATTTTTAACTTACCTTGTGCAGCAAAAAACATTGGCACATACAACACCCCATGAATCTCCAAGGGATTCGAGCTTTAGACCTTAAGGTTCTCAACCTTGCAAAAGACTCTAACACCCCTCAGACCAACCTCTTACATCTCACAAAAAGAGGATTCGGCAAGATTTGACCCGCCATATCCTCTAGCCAAGGTGCTTGGCTAAACCGCGTGGGCTATCCATGCCCACGTGAGGAAAGGAGAGGGGCCTCCCTCTAATCTCCGAAATAGAATCTTCCTTGGTGCAAAAATCGAGCCCTTCCTTTTATCGTGGTTGTTTTGAATTTTCCGTAACCTCAGTAATTACTGCACTCCCCTTCTTGGTTTTTGAATTGTGTGTGCCCTCATCAAAACTTTCTCTCCTTTGTTTTTCTTTGTTACTGAACAATTCACGCAAAGCGCTGTCTAAATTCGACCAAGGTGTATTATGTTCGAGCACACTCTAATGCGAATGATGATTTGTCCTTTTCTTTGAATGAAATTTCTTCTAGCTCTTCTTAAAACATCGCAACCCCCCTTTTAAATCATTAACTCCTTTGACCACATAATCACTTGACTTCCTCCTTCGCTGGCACAGGGGTTTCGACGAAATCGAAAATGCACGAGGATAATATCGAATCCTTTTTCTCAACATTAATGAAATTATTTGCCTCGTTTTATATGCACTATGATGCATTACCAAACACGTTGGCCCTTTTAATTTAATTTAAAATTTTAAATTAAATTTTAAATAAATAAAATTTAAACTAAATATTTAAAATTAAATATCTTCATCACCGGGGCACCTATTTCAACAAAACGAAGAGCCAACTTGGGTTTTAAGAAAAACCCATTTCAAATATGTTGTCCATGGTTTTAAATAAAACCTTTTATTTTATCTGCCTTGGTTTTCACAAAAACCCTTATGCTTCTTGACATCAATGACAATATCAACACTTGAGCAAAGGCAATGTACCCAATGTACCCAAAATTGCCAACAATCTCCCCCTTTGTCATTTATGGCAAACCTTTACTGAAAAACACTTCTTAAGAGCCAAAACTGAAACCCACAACTGAGAATCTACCTTTGAAGTTTTGCTCCCCCTGACTTGAAGCTTTTCTCTTCACTTGAAGATCTCCCCATTACTCATATCTCTCCCCCTTTGTCATCAATGGTAAAGGGTCATCTTTGGGGCTCGGGACTAAGAATGAGCCTCTTAGCTTAGTCCCTCCCCCACCTCCTGATGAGGTGATTAATTCTGGTATGGGAGTAAAACTCCCATTAGGCACTGGTCATCATCAGTTTCTATAACTTCCTTGTCGGGCCTTCTCTTGAACTCTTTGTCCATATTCATGTTCCTATCACTGTTCTTGATCTTTTTCTCATCCCTGTTCTTGTCCATGCCTTGATCCTTGGACCTGATCATGTCATTGTTCTTGTTCTTGTATCTTGGAATTTCATCTCTACACTGTCTAGCTATGTGACCTTTATTGTTGCACTTATAACAAGTAACAATGTTATTTCTCTATGATAAACCTGATCTTTGAATCCACCAATTCTGACCAAACCTGTTTTGGCCAAATATGTTCCTGTTATTTGCCTTGCAATAAACTGCCTTGTGCCCAACTTGTTGACAAGAGTAGCAATACCCTTGAAAGTAACTAGCACTTTTGAAACTGTCATTTACCTTCTTCACTTGAGCAATGCAATGTGAAGCCATGTGACCAAACCTGTGACAAGCAAAACATCTACCTTGAAACTTTCCTTTATTTGACCTCTTGGGTCCTAAAAACTTTTTCTTCTCATTCTAAATTTTGTTTTCTGTCTCTATGCATCTATCATTCAAGGACTTATGATCTGAAATACTTTCCTCATTAGAACTCTCTTCCTTTTGGAGTCTCTTACTAGACTCTCCAACTTGTTTCTTGTGTGGCTTAACAAAACCAAGACCTATTTTATCTATTGTCTTTCTTTGACCTTTGATAAGGATTTAACCTTTTTGGAGCTTTCTTGAAACCTGTACAGCTTATCCTTGTACTCTTTATTTTCCTCTTTCAACGAAGCCATTTTTTGTTCTAATTCACTATACTCAAGCACCTTAGATTCTAACTCATTCTTGAGTTCTTGTGCCTTAGCCATAGAGACGTCAAGACTTTCTATAAGTTCATCTCTCTCCATACAACATTCATCTAAATTATCCTTGAGTCTAGCATTCTTCTTTATTTCCTTTTTCAAAGCACTAAGAGCACTAATAAGTTCACCTTCCTCTATATGTTTGCTTTTTGAATCATCAAAGCTTTTTTCAGATTTATTATCACTAGAGGTTCTACCCTTTTCAAAAACCATACATGCATCTTCCTTATCATTTTTTGAAGAAACCTCATACATACTAGCAGCCAGATCATTATTTGTGCAATCACCCTCAAGGTGACCAAAATTTCCACATCTAAGACATTTCATGATAATGAATCTATGTTTTGGTTCTTCCTCTTTTTCTAATATGAACATCTCATTTTCATTATTACTTGAAGAACTTTCACTATCACTACTAGAACACTTACTTGCTTTGTCTAGGTAGAAGCTCTTCTTGTGCTTGTGAGAATACCTCTTTCCTTGATTGCTTTGCTCATCTTTGTTCTTCCTTTGATGCCTATGCCTTTCCAAATATTTGCTCTTACAGTCCTGTTTATCTTCATCACTTTCATCCTTTGCAATAGTACAGTTAGTAGTATAATGACCAAACTTTCCACAATTGAAACATCTTACATTTTTCATACTTTTGTGCTTTCTAGAGAAATTGCCTTTCTTGTTGTAATATACCTCTTCATCACTAGAAGACTCGTCACTCTCTTGAAACTATTTACCTTTTAAAAAATCCATTGTGTTCTTTACTAGCTTTTCCTTCAAGTTGTTAAACCTTTCCGAAGGAACCCGCTCTAATACCAATTGAAGAACACAAGCTTATACTGAGAGGGGGGGTGAACAGTATAATACCACTTTTTACTTTTCCTTTATACTTCAAAATAGTAAAGCAACATATCCAAAGCAATATCAAAACAATGCACAAGATCATCCACAAAGTGACACATCAATTTACGTGGTTCACCCACAAAACTTTTCTCTAAAATTTATCTCAAAGTTCTTTGGGAAACCTTCCCAATTACAATGTTTATGAGACTCAGCTCAAAGGAGATACCTTCCCCTAATCCTGAATTTATGAGCCTCTGCTCAAAGGAGATACCTTCCCCTAATCCTGAATTTATGAGCCTCTTCTCAAAGGAGATACCTTCCCCTACCTCTGCTCTGGCTGGTGATCCTCTAGAAGACCTCTGCCTCCGTTGCCCTTAGCAAATGGAACTCTATCCATAGAAGACACCTGTATTCCCTGCTCTGGCTGGAGACCTCTGTCCTCAACTCTATCACCTCAAAGTTGGTCCTTGAATTTGCACTAAACATAGTCCTTCGTTCTAGCACAAATGTCCTCATCCTCTATCTTTGATCCCCCCCAAACCCCACCCCCCCGCCCCGCATAAATCTATCCTCAAGTACTTCTCATAGAACCAATGCACCTCTATCCTCAAGTTATCTGATAGAACTATCAAACTCAGCTTCACAAGTCCTCTGCTAGGACCTGTCCAAATCTTCTCACAAGTCCCCAATGGAACCTGTCCAAAACCTGCTCACAAGTCCCCAATGGAACCTGTCCAAAACCTGCTCACAAGTTCCCAATGAAACCTGTCCAAAACCTGCTCACAAGTTCATCAAGAAAACTTGCTTGGCATGAACCCACAAAGAGAATTGTTAGAGACTCAATGTGATTCATCAACCTCATAGAAGCATAAAGAGAATTGTTAGAGACTCAATATGTTCTATACTTAACTCCCAATCTCAATCTCAAATCTCATAGAAACATAAAGAGAATTGTTAGAGACTCAATATGTTCTATACTTAACCCTCCAATCTCAATCTCAAATCTCATAGAAACATAAAGAGAATTGTTGAGACTCAATATGTTCTATACTTAACTCTCAATATCAATCTCAACTCAATCTCAAATCTCAAAAGAATAAGATAGATGTAGTATGCTTTTCTCAAGAACATGAAACACAACCCAACAATTGCCAACCATGCAATATCTCATATAACAATGATACTCATGTTCTTTCCAACAACCAATATCTTTTCTCAACCAATTAGGGCTTCAACAACAATGCTTAAAGACAAGGTTTAACCAACATCATTCAAATCAACATTAACCTTGAAGCATTCAACCAATCATCACAAGAAAAGGAAACAAGTAGAAATCATTTTCCCTCCAAAGATATTTGAACAAAACAGCCACCAACACAATATCACCAAATGCAAAGAAAACTTGTTCAAATCAACTCAAAGGAGTAAGCCCCAATATCATGTATCAAGTAAAGCACTAACTTGATCAAAAACAACCTCTATGGAAGCATCTCATCCATTAATATCAAAACAGCCAACTAAGGGTTTCACCATCTCAATGCAAGTAGCAAGACTTACAAACATAAACCCTAGTGCAAAATGCTTCCACCACAAACCAGAATTATGCATTCACCAAAACTCTCATCAATGATAACAATGCATAAGTAGTCTTCAACAAACCAGAAAATAGGATTTACACCCAACCAAAGGAAACCTTGTTGTATACCTTTTCACTCCAATATTATTTCAAGAATAACATACACCAATAATAATCATAAGAAGAATGTGCCCATACCTTATTGAAGATGAAGAAGATCTCACAAACTTGTCATAACCATAACCACCTTTTTGCCAAACTCAAGAAGGTTAGTAGACAACATATTTCTTTAACATTTCCTCAAGAATATTCCTTGGTCCAAATATAATCAAGGTTCTATGTCTTCTTCTTTCAACCTCATTCAACAAATATAACATATTTCTTATATTCACCTTATCTACTCCATTCCTCAAAATATTTAAACAAAGTTATTTTAATTTCCCTTTACCTTATAACTCCCAATAATTTTCAAAACAAAAACTACCCTTATACATATATCCTTTCAAAAGATATTCAAAATATTAATAATCAAAACAACCCTCACACCTTATAACTCCCTTGAATATACCCAACGTAAAATGATAATTTTTAACTTACCTTGTGCAGCAAAAAACTTTGGCGCCCACGACACCCCATGAATCTCCAAGGGATTCGAGCTTTAGACCTTAAGGTTCTCAACCTTGCAAAAGACTCTAACACCCCTCCGACCAACCTCTTACATCCCGCAAAAAGGGGATTCGACACGATTTGACCTACCGTCTCCTCTAGCCAAGGCGCTTGGCTAAACCACGTGGGCTATCCATGCCCACGTGAGGAAAGGAGAGGGGCCTCCCTCTAATCTCCGAAACAGAATCTTCCTTGGTGCAAAAATCGAGCCCTTCCTTTTATTGTGGTCATTTTTAATTTCGCGTAACCTCGGTAATTACTACACTCCCCTTCTTGGTTTTTGAATTGTGTGTGCCCTCATCAAAACTTGCTCTCCTTTGTTTTTCTTTGTTACTGAAAAATTCACGCACAGCACTGTCTAAATTCGACGAAGGTGTATTATGTTTGAGCACACTCTAATGCGAAGGATGATTTTTCCTTTTCTTCGAATGCAATTTCTCTTATCTCTTCTTAAAACATCGCAAACCCCCTTTTAAATCATTAACTCCTTTGACCACATAATCACTTGACTTCCTCCTTCGCTGGCACAGGGGTTTCGACGAAATCAAAAATGCATGAGGATAATATCGAATACTTTTTCTCAACATTAATGAAATTATTTGCCTCGTTTTATATGCACTATGATGCATTACCAAACACGTTGGCCCTTTTAATTTAATTTAAAATTTTAATTTAAATTTTAAATAAATAAAATTTAAACTAAATATTTAAAATTAAATATCTTCATCACCGGGGCACCTTTTTCAACAAAATGAACAGCCAACTTGGGTTTTAAGAAAAACCCATTTCAAATCTGTTGTCCATGGTTTTAAATAAAACCTTTTATTTTATCTGCCTTGGTTTTCACAAAAACCCTTCCGCTTCTTGACATCAATGACAACATCAACACTTGAGCAAAGGCAATGTACCCAATGTACCCAAAATTGCCAACATTCTATGTAATTACCATGAGATATTTTACCTCATGGTTAAACTAGGTAAGTACCTAAATATCCTATTTCAGATATTTAGGTTAGTGATTTGGTTAGAACTCTCTACCTAGGTTAGTGGTTAGCTACACGTCTCTCCTACCATGATGGTTAGCGAGATAGATGGTAGTTAGTTTATTAATTAACATTATAAATACTTTGCACTATCCTATGTAATAACTAATGTTGAAATCAATATTTATTTGATTATTTGAGCATACTTCTGGTTACAAAGCCTCACTTGCTTCACTTTATCACTCCCTTTATAGCTATCTTTCAATTCTTTTCATGCTTCTAGGGCATATGAACAAGAAACAATCCTTGGAAAGATGTTTTTCTCCAAAGCTACTTGGAGATGGTAGAGAGCAAAATAATTTTTCTTTTGGGTATCCTTAGTTTTTCTATCAGCTGCACTCAAGGTGGTCCAATCTGGTTCTGTATAGCCTTCCTCTACTATATACCATAAACCTTTACCTATGAGTAATATCTTCATCTTGATATACCAATGCTCATAATCTAACCCATTAAATTTAGGAATGGGTAGATTATTATTGGCAGCCATTAATGCTTATGAGCAAAAAAAACTTGGAAAATAGATGAACAATACCTCTCTGTCTGCTATTCTTCAATAGACCTGTCTCACTAAGAAGTGGCTCCTCCTCTGGATAGCAGTTTGACTCACCAAACAACAATATTATAGAAATACTAGTAGCAATACAATAGCAACTCACAGTTGGTAGCAACAACACATAACACACAAAGCTAACTCTTTTCTCACAATGTGATGGATTAACATATTTTGTAGTTTTCATGTTATGAAATCCACAACACTCCATAGTTTTAAGTTATGAAATCCAATAACCATTGTTTCCAAACATCATGTGAATATTTGACTCGTAGCGAAGGCAAATTTACAGCGTTCTCTTCCTTCAAGCCCAGAAATTAATAGCCTTCCTTCCTCATAAAATTACATGCAGGACCTTCCTCATATTAGATCTGCAAGCAGCTATGTAACATGCAACATAGTATACCTTCTTCAAATACTCTCAGAGAATGAAACAAATAAATTTTGTTTCGAGCGACGATGATTTAGCCTTATTTGAAGGCTTTAACCACAAATCATGGATGATTTACCTCTCTTCAAGCAGATAACTTCCTTCGTAGATAGCTTCCCCTTCCAATTCAAATGGCCTTTAAAAACAAAATACAGTGACATCATCTTGTAGTGTGGTGTCCTTCAAAGCTCGATTCAAACAACAATTGATTCCTTTCACACCAGTTACACGGATATCTTCTCACGTATTTTTTAAAAAACTACATAATGCAATAAAAATCCAATAACAAACACAAATTTATCAATTGCAAACAAAAATTTGATGGTTAACCTTCATGTGGATTCCTCTAGTGGATCAATCCCAACGCATGTCCACCGAGATTTCTAACCATTAAAAAAAACTTCATGCTTTTCAAGAATGATCTCTCTTCTCACAATTTGTCTCACTTTTTTGAAACACATATTGATGTGATCAATCTTCTTACGCAATCCAGTATATTTTGATAGTGAACTCTCTAGTGCTCGACTACTACAAATCATGTCGTAGTAATCTCCAAGTGTTCTTCCTTCTACATAGCTTGACGTCTCTTGTTAGAATCATGTGAACATTAGTCACATATCAAAACAACATTACAACATAGCTCCTTTCTCCCTTGACTGAACTCACAAGTGATGGGTAATCCAAAAATATATGGAGTATTTCCCTCTTGCTCTAATACCAAAATGAGAAACGATGCTCATTATATTATATTGCTTGCTGAATGTTTACAATTTATAGAGCTAGATCACAATAGAACATAGCTCAACATAGGTGAAATACATAATTTACGTAACCAAATCCTAACTTATAATATGCTAACTTCATCCTAATATCTCTCTAACAATTCTAACATTGCCCTAAAATATAGCTACATAGGGAAAACAAAATCAATGTCCAACAATATATACACGTTCAATATTTTTGTTTATGTTTTATTGGGAACATGATGTATTAGGCTTGAAGTTGTTTGACTTATTTCAATTGATAGTTGAAGTATGATCTATTAGGCTTGAAGTTGTTTGGATTATTTTTGATAAAATTCTTGGAATGTTAAATTTTATAATATATGAGTTCACTCTACTTTTTGTGTAGCTTTAATTGAGGACAAATATGTAAGGTATTGATTATAGTAGATGGTCAATGCTCATTCAACTGAAAACAATGTTGTTATCTATGCTTTGTCCAAATTAATAATTCTCTCTATCCCTAATATTCTTTCAACCCTATCATTTTTATGTCTTTAGTATTTTACATAGTAGGATTTAGATAAGGAATCGATCTTCTTTGGAGGTTATTTTAGGAGAAATTCCAAGTTGTCCAATCTTGAACTCAGTATAGGAAACACATTTTGTATTAAGCAATTTTAAGGATCAAGTTTTACATTTCCACACTCCAAAATATGATTTCATTCTATCCAAAATTATGTTCCAAAAATTCTCCTTCTCTCCTTTGTATTACAAAGAAATTATGAAAAACATTGATATTAATCTTCTAATTTTACACCCTAATATCTCCACAATAATCCATTGTACACCTAGATCAATGTTAATGAAAAAGATCCTAGATTTTATATTTTTAACAAATTTTCCAAGAACCTTATCATAACATGATAATATTGATTTAATATCCATGGATTTACTAACCAAGGGATGACCCAAAAAATTAATATCAATTAATTATAGACATGATTTAAAGGGACCATTTGTTGCAACCTGGATACCTTTGATTTTTTCTTCCATTTTTTCCTTTGAGAAAGCTCCCACCAATTCCTTAGTAAGAATAATAAATAGATAAGGATACAATAGGTAACCCCAGTGGAGTACATGATATGATTAATAATATCCAATGGAGGATCCATTAGTCAAAAAAGAATATTTAGAGTGCTATAAAAACATCTAACCCATTCACACCAATATTGATCAAAACAAAATTTCTTAGAATAACATATAAAACACCAACAAAATCTATCATATGCTTTGTTCATATCTAATTTTATAAGCATGCCTAGATCTTTCATGCAATGAATAGAATGTATAAACCCTTGTGCAATTATTATACCATTAATAATTGTTTATTTCAAACAAAACCACTCTATTACTCTAATATAACATAATCTAGAATTTTTTTCAATTTATCTCCAATACAATAAAGATTCATTTAATCTTACTTACTATGCCTTTATTTTTTCTTACCTCTTCAACCACAACCAACACATCACTCTTTAGCAAATCCCAAATAAATGGAAATAAAATTATAGGAAATCTATCAGGGCCAAGTGTCTAATTAAGGTAGAAAGAGAAAACTACCTCCTATATCTTCATATCTTGTCCAACACCCGAGAGAATATATTTTAAATAATTAATTTCTTCCTCTTGATATCTTCTTATTCCTCAATATTTATTCTATTTGGAGTTAGAATATTTTTTATTTGAAAATAAGATAAATTTGGTTTGGCTATAACATGAAACAATGTGACATTTGTATCTCCTTCCTTAAGCCATATCTCTTGATATTTTTGGGATCAACATGACTTCCTTTTTTAATATATATTATGACAATCATAATGTAATTCTTTCTTACACCTAAGAATCCTAGTCCATTCTAATACTTTTTACTCTCTTGTAAATTATTGAGCTTAGATTTAATTTCTTTTGTTGCTTTAAATATGTTACCAAAATATTTGGCATTCCAAATATTCATTTCCCCATTTAGATGTTCATTTTTTAAATAAACTTATACATACACAATTTTTCAAGCCTTGGTTAGTCCCACCATAACATATCAATCTAGAAGAAATAAGGGTCTTGGAGGCGTATAGACTAAAATCAAACTGTATTCAAATAACCATTATTGAGTAAAGGGTTTGTGATATGATCCTACTCATAACATATGAATTTTCCCAATGCATTTAGTATCCCATGTATATTCATAGCTTGAAGGAATAACAGTTGAAAGGAAATTTTAATTAAAAAAATAAAGCAAAATCTTCAATTGATTTAGATAATCTAGGAGGATCATCCTTATTTTTTGAAGGAAACAACACTATGTTGAAGTCCCCCCAAGAATCTATAGATGACAATTATGAATCATTTTTTAATTTGATATAAATAGACTAAGATCCTTATAACATCTTTCTTGAGGCATAGCTATAGTTTATGCATACACATTTATAATCCTAACTTCAATATTTTTATTTTTCTAATGAAAATTATTAGTAATCCATTATGAAAATTTATTCTCATTAATAGAAAACATTCACCAATATGCAAAATTATCAAATCATTCATCTAGAAATAATTATCAACAATAAGAATCCACTTAATGATACAATGATATAAAATACCCATAGGGTATGCCAACACCAATAATACTCCTTAAGGAAGGAAAACTTCACAAGATTTTCCAAAATGAGAGTGCCACTTAGAAAGGGTAAAATCTCCATAAGCACTTTGTAGGAAAATATGATTACA
This sequence comes from Wollemia nobilis, assembly GCA_028583015.1. Classification (NCBI taxonomy): domain Eukaryota; kingdom Viridiplantae; phylum Streptophyta; class Pinopsida; order Araucariales; family Araucariaceae; genus Wollemia; species Wollemia nobilis. Next base: position 3,689,479 of record JAQPPZ010003276.1, read on the forward strand.
AGTAATACTTCATATGGATTTTGATCTTCATGATGATTACAAAGACAATATCCATTCTTTATATACCCACCTTCTCATTCTATTTTGGAGAGATTACTAAATCTTCATACCACTCATTATAATATAATTAACCTTGGGTTATGTGTGGCATGTGCCAACCCTTATACAATATAATATCATATCCCCATGTACCTATTCCTAAGTACCATAGAATTCCATCCTCCTTACAAATGTTTCATCCTCGAAATATAAGAAACTAAATAATATGATCTTCTAAGCATTGTTGACAACTGCTACCAATCTTGATCATTTATCCATCCAAATGAAATCTTTATTAGTAGTGTTCTTTGATGATGCCAAGCTGTCATTGTGCCACATGAATGTCCTTAATTGTGTTGTTGGACCCATGTTTCTACAATTTTATTTTGATATTTTGAATGAACGGTTATGTTGTTCCCTAATTTTTCTATACCCCTTTGAAATCCGTAATCACTATGTTTTTTCTGCCAAACATTGTCATACTTGATGTCTTTTTTACTCCATATTTTCATAATAATATTGACGCTCAAATCCATGCCTCCAAGATTATTGTCACTTAAGGTGGGGTGGGTGGCAATATGCTACAACCTTAACCTAATATTTTGTTTCCTTTGGTTCTTCATCATTTTGTTTCCTTTTGTTATTCATCATTTTATTTCTCTATTTGAAATTCTTCCTCATGCTCTTCTCTTATACCCTTCTTTTGGTGTGTCCTTGTGCACTTCTTCTATGGAATTTGTTGCTACTACTACTATAGAGTCAACTTTTGATGCTTTTATTTGTTCCTTAACATGTTTCTCTACCATAACTACTTTTTGCTTCTCCTTGGATCCTTGCTCTTTAAACTAAGAAATATCCTACAGTTTTATCTTCTTTTTCCTATTTCATAACTTCATAAAATTATTTTTCAAATTAATGTTAACAATACCCAAAGAATCTAACCAAGGATAACCCAAAACAATATCCACATTATCCATCTCAATAGAATGAAAATATGAATGTAAAAAATATGTACCATGGTGATCTTCAAATATTCAAAAATCTAAAAATTCTCACCTTCAAGTTGTATGCCCCTAATTTTTGTTTTTTGAAACTGCAACCTCTTAGTCAAAGCAATAATAATAAAATTATATTTTTTGCTAGGGTTTATAGAATAATAACCTTTTTTCTTCTAAATGAAACCATGAGCTTGTAAAATATGTTTTTTTATATTCAAACAAATCCCTTTGTCTATTTTTTAGCTTATCTTCCAAGAAAGGTGTGGTCCCCTCCATCTGCACACTAACATCTTTTTTCTCTTCTACCACCTCTTTGAACTTTCCTAGTTCTCTTTTAAATTCATTTTGTTCTTTCTAAAGCATGTTTATTTGTTTTAATTAGCTTTTCAGTGTATCCTTTAAACTATCTATCTTTTTACATGGATCTCATTGACTCAAGAATGCTTGCTCTATTTTTTCCCAAGTCATTCACAATTATAGGCACTAAGAAAACTTTGAAACCAAGAGTGAGCTTCTCTTACAATATAAAAATTAAGCCTAATATCCCAATAATAATAAATAAATTTCAAGGATTTTAATTGTTTCTACCATTCTCTAACATCAATATCATATTCTCTAGAAAACCTTTGAAGTACCATGAGTTTACATCCACAAAAATAATAATGAAAACCAAGGTTTTACAAGAATATATCCCCCCATTGATTTGAATCTTAAATTCCACATAAACAATTAGACTGCATTTTTTCTTCTAAATAAAATAAACTACAATAGATTTTCTTACCCCAACTAATAGTTTTTGTTTTCCAAAAAACTATGATTTGAAAAACTGTCACTACCCTTGTTTTGAATCACTAACTTCAAAACGATGTATCTCCCTCAATACTACTTGTATTACTTCATATGATCACTCATTTTAAGCTCTTAAAATTTTATATAAAATTTTCTAATAATAATATAAACTAGATAAAGTTTTTTGGAGATATGGCTTTTAAAATATGAGATGTGTTTCTAAAAAAAATGCCCTAATTATGCAATCCATTGAAACACAACTTCCAATTTACTAGAATTGTTGCCATGATATCACTTAGTATGAAACTTTATTCTCATCAACAAATAATTCATAAATATTTATAAATATAAAATCATTCATATAGAAATAATTATCTACAATAATAATCCATGCAATGAGACAAAGATAGATAATACCCTTAGGATAGAGCAACACCAATAATACTCATTATTATAATCTAATTTAATAATATAATCTAATTTGAGGAGCTGATTACTAAACACTCATCCCACTCATTATTATAATCTAATTTAATAATATAATCCACCTTAGGTTATATGTGGCCCATGCCAACCCTTACATAATATAATATCATATCCCCATACACCTATTCCTAGGTACCATAACATGCACATTTATAATCCCAACTTTAAAAATTTTATTTTTCTAATAAAAAGGACTAGTAATTCAATTACTTTTTGCTTTTGGCACCCATTTTGCTTATTCGATATTGTTAAAATACCTCCCAAAGCTCCTATATGAGAAACTACTACAACCCCCTATATTCCAAATATTTTGTAATGTATCCTTAGATTCCTCATTACATTTTTTATTTCTTGTATTAAAAAAAATCATAACTATAGTAACCTATTAATTCCCTAATAACTCCTTTTAAGTGTATTATTCATAACCCTAATATTTAAATACACCATTTTCATCTTTAGTTTTTTCTTATTTGTGGGTTTAGCCTCATTTATTGTTAACACTTGTGATACTTTTTTAGTTTTCCCATATTGATCTATCTTAAAGTTTTCCTCTCCTTTTTTCATTCTCACTAACACTTTCATCTTCATCAATATCTTGAATTTTTCTAGATTATTTTATAGTGCAACTTATCATATATAGGTTTATGTTTCCATGGAGAACTTAATTGTAAGGAATATCATAAAAAAATACTTCCTTGTAAATACGAAAGTGCAAGGATCATCCTCCATAGTGCTTATTTTCTATGATGCCTCAAAAACCTTAAATTTTTATAAACATCATCCATCCTTACTTCTTTAATAAGCTACTCTTTAAAACCTTAAGTGAAATAATAATGAGACTTAGGTTTATGTTTATGCTACCCTAATAACCCTAAATTCCCATGGATATCCTCCTATAAGAGGGGAAATGAAGTAGAAGAGGGATAAAATCCTCTCTCTCTCTCTATCTCACACACACACACTTTCAAGAGATAAGGGGGATATTTGATTAGTTATTTGACTAAGTTTGAAAGGTTTATTTGAAAAATACACTTTTTTTTTCTTACTTTTACCTCTTTTAGTTAATATAAAAGCAACAACTAGAAGCATAATCAATTTTAGGAAAGCAAGGAGATGCAAGATGAAAATAAAACAATTTATTTACTACATGCATTTTACTTTTGGATGATGATCGTAGTATGAGGTACTACATTTGATGCAGTGTGAGTAGCTTGAAAACATATATTAGGCATGGAAGAGTGAAGCTCTATGTTGATCAGGGAGGAGTCAACATTTTTGGCAATTTTGAGATAACCTTCAATAGAAAGATACTAAGTAATATAGTCATCAATTTATTGAACTATGAACCATCAAGCTTCAATCCATTAAAACTCCAATGAAGTAATGAAATAATGGCCTAGCTAAGAAAATATGCTTTACAATCAACACTCTTGTAGTTTTGTTATAATTTGTAAATGTAGTCTTATTTTACTTATAGTAAGAGGGGTAAATACCTTAAAAGAAAAAAAAGTCCCAAGGATAATTGTAAGCATATTTGGATATTTTGGAAAGGCTAGAGCTAGGCTCTTGGAATGTACTCTCAAACTGTTTAATTAATGTAAAACTATTCTTGGCCTTTATAAGGAGTGTGTCCTAGTTTATCAGACCTCTCCTCATGTGTGTGTGTGTGTGTGGTGATGTCCTATGTGTGCATGTTAGTCCTCTTTTCCAATTTTAAATTGTATATGATATTGCTTCCAAATATTATTATTTGCTCTTCCTAGTATACTATAACTAATCACACACTATCCTTACTATGGCCATTGGCTATATTTACTTTCATGCATTTATTTTTCTCACACTTTCCTTGAAATGTTTACATTTTATGTATTTTTTCTATAATAGAGTAGTATTATATTAGATCAATGTAGGGTAGTGGGGAGCCAAGCTAAATCTAGAGGTCAAGGAGATTATAGACCCCTTATTCCTAGGTATTGGACATAGGGAGCATATGTGATCAGAAGATAAATTAATAGTTTCTTTTCTAGAACATTGGTGGGATGCATTTAACCTTCATCTTGATATATTCAAACCAAATATATGTCATTTTAAGATAGATTTTATTAGATCTACAAAATATTTTATTCCTTCTATCATGATCTACTAAGTGTATTTTCCATCTAATGGATCATAATTTTCTATAGCCTAGATCTAAATTTTTCTTTCCACATAAAACTAAAACATCTTGACAAAATTCAATGTATTGGGTAGATGGTGACACTATTGCAAAACTACACTAAAAATAAATCTTGTTAAGTATAAAATTTAAAGGTTCACTAGAATATTTTGGTAACTCATCAAAATATCCTTCACTACTACCTTACAAGAGATGGTCTTTAAGTATAATTCAAAAACCTCATGATTCATTGTAACTACCTATCAATTCATTAAACCAAGCATTGGACCACCTTTACAATATCCTCTTCAAACATAACTTCTAATCATTTTTGGACTAAGTCCCAAGTTCAATTATTTGCAAGACCAATCTAGTGATTCATTGGATAAAATTTTTTATATATTAGTGACATCATCACTTTGCCAAAGTATTAAGAGACTAAATTATAGTTCTTACGATTAATTCTATTTTAGCAAGTTATTGAAGTAGTCAACATTTTACTAGAACTTCCTAGTTTTTTTCACCTATAGGACTAATCTATTTTCCTAATTTTGTGTCTAATTCTTATAATGAATGCAATATCCAAAGCATAAGATAAGGGTAAATATCTATAATAGGTAAATTTAAGTAAATGCATATGAAAAGAAAATAAACAAAAGAAATAATCTTCCACTATTTAGGTACAAGGTTTAGAGGAGAACATTATAAATCATATTGAGCAATATTCAATGGCTAGATTCTATGCCCCTAAAACTTGTGTCTACATCTATAGCTTACAAAAAGACACCCCTCGTTGATCATCCACTTGTAGGACATCAATACCATATAGTAGGCACCAATCAAGCTTGGGCTATGACTCCTCATACTATTCTAAATCTCATCAACAACCCCTTGTTTAACATGAGTTAAGCTTTGCAATAATTTCCAAATCAAAATAATATTCTACCACCTAGTTTTTATAGCTCAATGTATCAAGGTAATTTTATAACTTCTACTTTTTCCATATACATGGTAAATTCATTAGTATCACAACCAAGCCAAAGCTCAAAAATTGGAACTAGTAGTCAAATGAATGTTAAACTATCCTAGGCTAGTACCAGCAATGTGGTAAATGTAATTCAATAAATAATCCATTTAAATTAGATGACTACCTATCCTATAGTATCAACTCAATACTTGGGTGGGCCTACCCAACCTCTTATTCACATTCTACTCAATCAAGGATCCTCAAGTATTATTAATCCAATTTATGAACAAATTATATAGAATCTACTCAATTCAAACATACCTTTAAGTGGATAAAACCTATTGGTATCTAATTCCCCACCTAATAAAAACATCACTCAAAACCAATAGAATCCAAACCTGTAGCTAAGATCCCAAAAACCACTACTTCTTATCCAATTATCCTACTCAATATGTTCTACCTCCTATTGTCAATCCACATATTCACCCACAAATTTCTAGAGGTATAAATTATCAAGTTCCACCTAATCAACATCCACCTACAAATCCTAATCCCTACAATTTGACTATGCTTCATCCTCCTCCTATGATAAATCATCATCAATAGCAAATTTTCCTCTAACAATAAATATTTTCTTATACACAACAACCTTAGGGTATGTTGTTCCACCTTAACAACAAATGCCTTACTATCCACAATGACCATATGGTTACCCTTTATAAAATCATCAATTCTAGATGACTCTTGGAACCTAAAAATAGCTACCTAATTGGACATAGTAAGGTCCCTTGAACTAGATGGTTTACTTCCCCATTATAGCCTTTTTTGTAAAGGAATTGCCAAATCTTGATAGTAATAAGAATAAGACTATCTCAGATCATTTAAACAAATTATCTGCTTTTAAATCAATGCATAAAATCCAAGAGGAATATATCATGATCCATTACTGATCTATTCATTGGGGGATAAAGTTATTATTTGGAATCAAAATATACCTGACAATTTGATAACCAATTGGGATTACATAGTCAATGACGAGATTCAAAACCCCTAATAATAGATATTCAATCCTCTTCTGGCTCAATGTAATGTAGAGACACTCAAGAGAACATCTATGATTACAATACTTGGTTCATGAGTACCCTTTATGTAATACCCCCAACATTAGGCTTTCAAATTAAAAAGCTCTATCTTATTACATTAAAGGCTTACAATCTGATTTGGCTCTCATGGTTTGCAATGCCAATCCCCACTCCTTATTTGGATCCTTTGAAGAAGCTACCCAAGCTAAATATGTACTAACCTATGTATGGAAGCTACCACCTACACCACTTATGTGTTTACAAATGAGTAATATTTAAATTAACAATGACCACTCACAATGAACATAGCTATAATTATCACTCACAATAACCAACATTCAATCCATGGAAAATAACAACAACAATACACTAAAAATAATGTAACATAAATCTATTTAAGCAATGCAAACACAATGTATTGCAGAGCTTATTCAATCATATATTTTTCTCCTAAAAAAAGTTGTAATTTTATATTAAGCAAATATGAAATTATATTTTTCATATGCCTCTTTGGAATTTTTTTAAAGCTTCAATAATGACCTAAAAATTAGGTCACTTATACATCATAACTAGCGAGGACTGCCCAAACTACTCGAACTCATTTTGGCCATATCTCACTCATCCGAACTCGGATTGAGCTAAAATTTTGAGGGTAGATGCCTGAAAAACCCTAGAACGTCTCCACCAATTTTCATATCATTTGGAGCAACACATATCCTAGCGCATCCCTATGTGTGAACGATATATTTGGCAAGCGGCTATGCGAGGGTTTCATCTCGGGTTGAGTGCAAGCAGCTCCAGAGGTTGGTTTTTAGGGCCTTCGGGCCCTAGCGGCCAATATTTTTGTGGTTTATGCTCAATATTTTAGCAGGAAATGTTGCAGGGGATACAATATGGGTTAGAAATTTGTCTTTCAATAGATCATACTATGAACTTGAGTGACAACGGCTTCCAATTTGCTGCTCAAAAGAAAAGTGAAAACCATACCTTTCCACGACGTCTAGGGCAAGGATTAAAGAGATCACGAAACAAGTTTCAAGCAGTTGATCAAAAAATGGCTCATATCTCAAATGAATCTGGTGCTAAGGTGCACCCACAAAATAATTCTACTATGAAAACCCCTGTCAAGGGTAAGAATTTTGAAGACTCAGTCCCAAAAATGAATTTTAGGGATGCCCTTCATGGTGGACAGCCTCAGCCCAATGCTAATATCAATATTAGGGCTTCCCATAAACCTCTAAGAATGCCTAAGATTGATCCCAGGAAAACAGAGTCAGGATGTCTTAAAGCAAGTTGATGGAACTCCTATTGTTAAGCTTGATATGGGGAAACATTCAGACTGGCATTGAAGATTTGGAAAAAAGAGGATTAATTTGTCGGTTCGTGGGTTTTCGTCCGAGTCTATCTCGCTTTCAAAGTCTGGGCTGCAAAAAGCTGGAAAACTAAAGGTGAGTTACAAATCTCTATTTATCCAAATGGTTATTTTCTTGTTTTATTTGCTAATAATGAAGATAGAGAGAAAAATTTTCAAGGGGGTCCTTGGTTTTTTGGAAGGGCAGGGCTTTTCATGAAGCCCCGGCATACTAAATTTAAAGCCGAAGAAGAGATGCCTTCTATAGCTCCCGTGTGGGTTAGACTCTTTGGCCTCCCTATTGAATTTTGGAATCCTACTATTTTTTCTTCAATTGGAAACTCTTTAGGAACTTTTATGATGACTCGCTGATTGTACTCAAAATTTTGAACATATTATTTATGCTCGAATTTGTGTTTTAATGGATTTTGACAAACCCCTTCCTAAAAATATCACATTACAATTTGGGGAAGACACTTGGGAGCAAGTAGTGGACTATGAGAACATTCCTTTTCATTGTAGAATTTGCCATGAATATGGTCATTTGGCCAGTGCTTGCCCAAATAAAATTCCCGATCAAAAGAAAGAAGATATAAACTCAAGCAGGTTTCCAAATACCTAAGAAGAAGAACACTCGAAAAAAATAGTTATGAAGGATCAATCAAAGTCATTTGCTAATATGTTTGAAATACTTTCCACAAATGATGTCCCAAGTGAGGAAGAGGAAATAATGGAAACCGAAATCTTAGAAACACAATTTAAATATGAAGGGAAGAACTCAGAGACAAACCAACAAATCAAAGGTTTTCAATAGAAAAAAAAGGAGAAAATTTACACAAGAAAAACAATATTTCAAATGTCAAAACTTCAAATAATGCAGGTCCCAATATAGACTCCATTGAACCATCTAGTAAAATTTTGGCAATGTATGAGCATTCTTCAAGGTTAGAAGCCATCTCAGATTCAATTGGAATAAGTCAAGAAACAGGGAAAAAAAATTGAAGATGGATTCCAATCAAAAAATAGGTCGCAAGACCAATCAATATCATATGGTAAAAGAAGGTGAAAAGCTTGTAGAGGAAGGTAAGATTAATGCCCTTCCCAACTTTTTTAGCCCCGGTATTAATGAAGATCATCACTTGGAATATTAGAGGACTCAAAGGGAGTCTTTCAAAACAAAATGAAATTAGAAGAATGATTCAAATAAATCATCCACATCTTGTTTTCCTTCAAGAAACAAAGATGTCAATGGAGGATATGGACTTAATTGCCAATAAAATTTGGCCAACTGGAAAAGTGGTTTCCCTCAGTTCCCAAGGGACTTCGGGTGGCATTGCTTGTCTTTGGGACCCAAAAGAGGTAGTTATTCACCATATGGTTGGCAGTTGGGGTTTGTTGGCTATAGCTATTCAAAGTAGACATTCCAACCAGATTATGCTCCGCATTGTTGTTTATGCCCCGACTTCTTTAGAGGAAAAAAGAAGACAATGGAAGGATATTACTCATATTATCTCTCATTTTCCTAAAGCTTGGATCTTGATCGGAGGAGATTTCAATACCATCCTCTCTCTGGATGAGAAAAGGGGGGGAAATAGAAATTTGGACAAAAGCACTGACCTCATGAGCGAATATATTGCAAACCTCCATCTTGTGGATATCCAACCGGATAATGGCCTTATGACTTGGTCTAACAGAAGGCAAGGCTTAGCTTGTATAATGGAGAGATTGGATAGGTTTTTGCTCTCTGAAAATTTCTTAATCCATGGTCACATTCCTAAAGTGAAGACTCTTAATAATGTTGGTTCGGATCATTGGCCACTCATGGTGGAAATGTGGAAAACCAATGTGAGTTTCTCTCCTTTTCATTTTCAATTAATGTGGCTTAGAGACATTTCCTTCAGACCTCGTGTGCAACAATGGTGGAAGGAAGGTAAACCTAGGCATGGGACTAAGATGTTCTGTTTTGCCAAAAGACTGCAATACATTAAATCCAAAATCAAGACTTGGAACTGGAAAGAGTTTGGGGATGTTCATAAAAAAAAACATGAAGTTATTGCTCATCTTGAAAATTTGAATAAGAAAATCCATTTAGATGGCCTCACAGAGAAGAGAAGTGCAGATGAAATTAAACTCACAACTCAGCTAGAGGAATGGGAAAAAAGAGAAGAAATCTTATGGAAGCAAAAATCTAGAATTCAATGGCTCAAAGAAGGAGATCGAAACACAAATTTCTTTCACAAATCTCTTCTAGCTCGAAGATCTCACAACTTTATTTCTTCCTTAACTTCAGATACTGGAGATGTTGTTTATACTTGGGATGGCATGAACTCTATTGTTGTTGATTACTTTTCCAATATTTTTGCTGCTACTCCTCTTGACTCACCTTCTCAACAAAATGTTCTTCAAGCAATCCCTTCTCTTATCACTTCTGAGGAGAACTCTATTTTGACTGCTCCTCGTTACTATCAATGAGCTTCAACAAGTAGTTTTTAAAATGCAAAAAGGGAAAACCCTGGGTCCTGATGGTTTTCCTATTGAGTTCTACCAAGAGTTCTGGGATATCCTTCATGTTGATTTATTAGAGGTGGTGGAAGAAGCCAGGAAAGCCAAAGAAATTTTGAAGGTTATCAATAAAACTTATATTACTCTTGTTCCAAAAGCTCAAGAGGTTGATCATATCTCAGCTTTTAGACCTATTGCTTTATGTAATGTTCTTCTCAAAATCATTACTAAAATCATGGCAGAAAGGTTGAAGCCTCTTTTGCATAAGATTATTTCCCCGGAGCAAGGGGGATATGTGGAAGGACGTCAAATAGTAGATGAGATAGTTCTTGCTCAGAAGCCATCCATTCCATGGATATGCAAAATTCTCCTTCTATGTTCATTCGGTTAGACTTATCCAAAGCTTATGACAGAGTGGATTGGCACTTCCTTATCAAAGTTTTGAGGCAATTTGGTTTCTCTAAGGATTGGATGGATTGGATTATGGGATGTATCTCTTTAGTTTCCTACTTAGTTCTTATCAATGGCAGGCCTTCTCAGTCTTTCCCAGCTTCCAGAGGTATTAGGCAAGGTGACCCGCTATCCCCTTATTTATTCATCATTCTTGCTGAATGCTTGGGTAGGACTATAACCAAAAAGAGGGAAAACAAAACCCTTGAGGGAGTTACCATTGCTCATGGAGCTAGACCTATCTCTCATCTTCAATTTGTGGATGACTCTACTCTTTTAGGTAAAGCTACAGTTAAGGAAGCTTCTAATATTAAGCAAATAATTAGCTATTTTTCTAAGGCTATTGGGCAGTTGATCAATGAAGACAAATCTAAAGTTATTTTCTTTCACCGCTTCGCTAGACAGGAATCCATGGTCTTGGATAAATTAAGATATAAGAAGACCTCTCTTCCAATCACTTATTTAGGTATTCCCATAAATATTCAAAGGCAAAAAAATAAATATTGGAATTGGTTGTTGGACAAAGTCAAGAAGAAAATTGGAAAGTGGACCAACAAGTGGCTTTCTTCTGGGGGTAGAATCACCTTGGTAAAATCAGTCCTTCAAGCTATTCCTATTTATGTTTCTTCCATTTTGAATATCCCAAAGGTTGTTCTTCGAGAATTGGATCAAATCAGTCATCGTTTCCTTTGGAGTGGTACTAAGGAGAAAAGAAAATGGGCCTTGGTGAAATGGGATACTTTATGTCTTCCTAAGAGTGAAGGGGGGTTAGGATTCCGGTCTTCAATTAATAACAACAAAGCTTTAGCTGCTAAATTATATTGGAGGATGTTGCATAACCCCAATGCTCTTTGGGCCAATAATCTCCGTGCTAAATATGCTGAGAACAAAAGTCCCGAAGACCTTGTTCGCTATCAACTTCCTACCAAAGGTTCTCCCATTTTAGCAGTTCTTAAGACTCGGTGAGGATTTGATAAAGAAAAAATTATTTTGGATCATTCATAATGGTCAACATGCAAATTTTTGGACAGATTCTTGGGATGGTCACAAGCCTTTGATAACTCGCTTTCCCGATTGGAGGCCTTTGATGGAGGAGCTTCACCGAGCTAATTGGATAAAGGTGGCTAATTACTCGTCGGTACCATACTCGGTAATTCAAAGGTTGGTAGATATTGGATCCCTATTGAGGACTGGCCTATTCAAATCCTAGAAAGGCAAAGACAAGATATCCAAGGCATCCTTCATATGAGATCCCTCTCTTGGTCCCATGAAAAAGATTGTTTTGGATGGAACAACACTACTAAGGGTGAGTATTCCGTTGCTCAAGGTTATTTGACCTTATGCCATAATAATCCCAACCATTCTTCTGACATATTTTCTCAATTGTGGGCTCAAAAGCTTTGGCCTAAGGTGAGGTTCTTTAATTGGCTTTTATTGCATCGTAGGGTGCTTACCGGTGAGCAACTTATGAAGCGTGGTTTTCATGGCCCTTTTAGATGTGAAATGTGTGAAGAGAATGTAGAAAATATCAACCATATTTTTATTGAGTGTACTTTAGCCTCTCGAGCTATGGAGGAGAATGGCCACTTTACTTGGCTTACAAGTGGTCCAATTTTTTTACTTTTGAACAGCTTTGGAGGGATTGGCCTAATCAAGAGGGTGTTGATCATTTTATTAGGCACTTAGTTTGGATGGGTTCTACCATTCTTCTTTGGAATATTTGGAATGAAAGGAACAACCAAATTTTTAATCAAGATAGGAAGGATATTCACTATATTTGGCAAAAGACCATAGCCAACTTAGTTGAATCAGTCCATCAACTCCTTAATCACCCCCAAAACTCCCACCAAAGATGGGATCAAGTGATGCAAAGATTGAAGATTAAACCTTCTAAGGGCAACCAACTTAAAGGGAATGTGAGTATTAGTAAGATGGATAGGACTAGAAATTGGCAACCTCCTCCTAAGGATTTTGGAAAAGTCAATACCGATGGAGCCTCTAGAGGGAACCCTGGAAAAGCCAAGGTGGGAGGAATTGGTAGACTTTCGGATGGCTCCCTGGTTTTTACTTTTGCCGAGAATTTGGGTATTCTTTCCAATAACCTTGCTGAGGGGTATGGTATCCTCGAGAGGCCTTCAAGAGGCTACTAAGGTTGGATGGGAAAAGGTGTTAGTTGAGTCCGACTCTCAACTTATGATTAATCTCTTGAAGACTCCTTCTAAGAATCATAAGGTGGATTGGAGAATAAAAAGAATTATTGAGAAGATTCAGTTAATCCAGATGGGATTTTTGAAAGTTGATTACAATCATGTGGTCAGAGATCAAAACAAGAGTGCTGATGCTTTAGCTAATTGGGCTTTGGACAAAGGTGATCTTACTTGTTATGGCCACCCTCCTATATGGTGGGCTTCTCAAATTAGGGAAGCTCTTCTTTCTATCATTTCTTTGGATGGCTCCAGCTTCAAGGTACCTAGTTTCTTCTTGTTTTTTTTTTTTTGCTTCTCTTTGGTTCATTCAGTTTTTTTTAGTTCCCTAGCTCATTCTATTCTTTATTTTGTTTCCTCTGTTGATTCTTGCCTTAATAGTCTTCTCGGTCTAGATAGGTCATTGTTTTGTTCATTTTTTTTTTTTCTTTTTTCTTCTTTTTTTTTTTGTTTAGTTTTTTAAGGTGGGTGGGTTCTTTTGTTTTGTTTTGTTTTTGTGTTCTTTGTGTTGTTTTTCGTTGTTCTTGTGTTTTTGTTGTTTTGTTTTTTTTTTATGTTTTTTGTTATTGTTCTTGTGTTTTTTTCGTTCTTGTTCTTGGGTTTCTCTTTGTTTGTGTTATTTCGTGTTTTTATGTGTGAGTGTCTTCTATGTTTTTTGTTTTTGTTTATTGTCTCGTTGTTGGTTGTTTTTTATTTTTATTTATTTTATTTTATTTTTTAGGTTTTGGTTGTGTTTATTTTTCATGTTTTTTTTGGGTTATGTCTTTGTAGTGTTCTGTTGTTTTTGTCTTGTTTGTGTTTTGTTATGTGGTTCTTGTGTTTTTCTATGTGGTTTGTGTTGTGGTTTCTTTTTTCTTATTGTGCGTGTTTGGTTGTGCTTTTGTTTTTGACACACTCAAGGAGCATGTTTTTTATTTTATTTTATTATTTTTGTTGTTATTTACTTATTTTTAAATTGGTTTTGTGTGTTTGTTTGCTCCTTGAGTATGTCAAAGGTGGTAGGCCAGGTCCGAGTCCTGGGCATTTTTGGCAGAATGGATACCCCTGCCTCCTTGGGTCTTACCCGAAAGTGGCATCCCTTTTGGGATGTTTTCCACAAATAAAAAAAAATACATCATAACTAGCTATCTCTATCAAGCTAAGTTCTATCCTTAGACACCTCAAAAAATATCCTTTAAATCGCTAACATTTGAGTTTTTTGAAAATGTTGCTTTAACTATGCTTGCTTTAATTAGAGTGGATTAATCCCCCAAAATAGAGATATGGACCAGCTATAGTGCCTTACCCCTACTGATTTCCTATTCTAAGCAGGTACCTAGTTCAATCCACAACTATTCAATTCTCTATAAATATGCCAAAAAGTAAAACATTCACTTCAATCCACAACTTCTTTTATTTGATATAATATGGGTTGTATAATCATGTTTTCCACCCTAAAAACACCAAGAATCCAATTTATTACCATCTATGAGTCCATAGATTTGATTTTTTTATATTCCTTTTGATTCTACTAATTGAAACAACAATTTGAGAGCCATAATTTTAGCATAATTATTAGAACATTTCAGCATAATTATTCTATCACATATTATAATACCTTATCTTTGATATATACAACTTAGCACATGAGATTCTTTATATTCAAAAGACTATTGACATTTATACTTTCGCTAACTCTCCATCTCCTCAAACTCACAAGTATGACTCTTCATATTTCTCATAAGAGAAATATATTTATTGAATCCCTAATAAAGACAAAAACCTAATTATTGTTGGGCAAAACATTGGTTAGTTTTCTATGGTTCAAATAATTACCTCCATTTAATTTTTCAACCTGGGAAAACTCATAAACTTGTGAGTAACTTTGTTCAATATATGCATGTAGTATCCCTTTAATCAGATGAGTCCCTTAGATCCTATGGTTTGGGGGGTGTGTGTTGTTTCTTTAGAGTTTTTTTTTAGATTCCAAACCACTTAATCTAATTTGCACTATCAAAGAAATAATTAAAATGCTTTAAAATCCAAAACTGCACACTTTCTAGAAATTGATAGAAAATAGGGAAAATTACAGCTTTAAATTAAACTACTAAAAACAAGTAAATAAACTAAAATAATAGAAGATAGGAAAAAAAAGGGAGGAATATTTTTGAGAGTGGGCCCACGTTTCCAGTAGATTCTTACTGTGTTAAATCATACACCGGATGTTAATTGAATTGGATTAGAAAACTCAAACGTATTTTATTGAAATGGGCAATAGGAATTTACAGAGAAAATTTGAGATCTATATTTTAGGGGTGACCTGCATATTTATAAGATATGTGGCCATGCCCTATTACATTCTGAAAGAAAATTGATTTCTGATTTTTTTTTACAACAATACATAGGAAAAAAGGAGATTAAAGCAAAATATTAACTCAAAATTTATTCAGCGTATTCTATATCAAAACAAAATACATCTGATATTTTGCTTTACCCGATTACAATAAGTTTTATGTGATTGCTAAAAAATAGATGACATATGGTCATTGAAATTGTCCTTGGTCTACATCCATCGCTGAAATCATATCCACATTCATAACTAAAATTACCTTTTTGTTCTACCGATAATAGAGTATCGTACTGTAATTCTGCATCAATGGGAATCAGACACCTTATCTGTAGAAGTTGGGAAACAAGTACCAAAATGGGATTCATGTGCCTAATGTAATCAAGAACTCGATAATAAAGAACCAAATGGGAGTTGGATGCCTGATAGTTAAGCACAAACAAGAGTTGGGTCCCTAAACGGGAGTCAGGCACCTAACTTAGCGCTTCATCACTTTTTTGTTGCAGACACCTTTACCTTCAATTTTTCATCATAAATGGAAAGTGCCAGGTCTAAGTGGGACCTCGACATAATCATGCCAAAATACCATAAAATCCATTGCATTTACACATAATCCACTCAAAAATAAATATTAGACAACATACGTAATCTAATGTTAAATACATATAAAATTTGCATAGAAACACATATTTCTATTAAAATAAATGTTGCAATATATATGGAAATTTTATACAAAAATGAACATTTTCAGGGCTCATCATCCCCCCATGATTAAGGGTTGACACATCCTTAAACCACTTTATACTGGTAATTACCAGTTTTATTCATAACCTTCCAGTAGGCCCTAACTGTTTCTTTCCTCTTCTTTGTAGTGGCCTTGGCTTTTGCCTTATCCTTGGGTTTCCACCCTTTTTATGTTTTAGGAGTGGTTGCCTCCTATTCCTATTGTCTTTGGCACTTGCTACGTCAAACTGGATAACTTGGCCCTTCTCCTTTACCTGGTGATTCCTTTTTCTAGGCTTTCTTTCCTTTCTCAATTTTCAAGTAGTAGCCAGTAAAAGTGGAGGTATCCTTCTGTAATGTGGGCTCAGCTATCTTCCAGTATTCATTATGAATGGGTAAATGTTCTCCCACTAGTACTATAGATTTATCACCAAACAAGATGTTGGATTTCTCAGCAACCTTGGCCTTGGGAAAATTGGCCATTGCTGGGTTAAGTTCAGCATCATCCTTAGACTTTGCTTCTTCCATCATAGGGGATTTACTTATTTTTTCTTGATCTACAAGTGGTATAGGACCTAGAATTCCCATATTCATGAAATATGCCTTCATATTTGAAGGTTGATCACCTATTGAACCCATACAAGTCCCAAAATTGCATTGGTCAGGCAACTTCAATTTTTGGCCGAGGGATTTTGGATGCCTCTTTGGCCTCTTTTCTAGTTTTCTTGGCCACTCTCCTAGAGGCTTTCCTACACTCTTTTTTATCTACTTTGATATCCACCTTGATTTTTTCAAACTTTTGTCTCTGCTTATCAAACAACTTCAAAGTCTCTCCCCATTCCTCATCGGAATTCATGCTCGATTCCTTTAACTATGTAGTCCTTAATCTAGTTTTGGGTCTTCTTTGAGGTCCCATTACATCCTTCCTCTTTGGTATCAACTTTTTGGGTTGTCTTGCAAGACTTGTAGGTGTATCCAAAACGGGGGATTTCCCCCTTTTGTTGTTTCTACTGTTGGAGCTTTTGTTGTAGTTGTTGGAGTTTCTTTTTCTACTTGAAGTTATTCAGGCTTAGTCTCTACATCTCCCTCTAGTTATTGGTCTACAAAATGAGTAAAATCTTGGGATTTTATAACCCCTTGATCCTCCTCTACAACCTTATCTGAAATCTAAGGCTTTTTAGCCTCAATTTCATCTTCCTATTTTCTATCTTCCTCTATAGAATTTTCTAAAAGTTGAGGTTCTTCGACCTCAATTTCATCCTCCTGGTTTACTTATATATCTACAAAGGGATATGATGTTGGGAACTATTCCATATCAACTTTAGGATCCTGATCTTGCCCCTGTTCTATAGAGTAAGCTGGTGAAAGGGGTTGTTCAACCTTCATTGCTTCAATTTTTTCTTACTCTACTTCTGCATGTAATTTTAGGGTTGATTCTTCATCTACACTTTCAATAATAATTGTAGGGGTTCTTGCCTAAGAATTAGGGCTTCCCTATGTAGACATATTTCTATAAGAAGTCACTAATTGGTCCCCTATCTCTGTTGGGAGTAAAACTGATGAGATATATTATTGATACAAAATGTGTTACATATATAGGTAGGAGGCCTATATGATAAATGACAAGTGTCAAACTAAAGAGGCATAGTGCACTTTAATTCTAACATTCCCCCTTAAAGTGCACTATCCTAACTAAAGAAAAAAAACAAGTCAACATTAGGTAACATTCCCCCTTAATGTTGACTTCTCTAAAAGCAACCTATCATCCTCTTTTATTGTTGATTTGGTCTAGGCTCATGCTCTTTGTGCTTGGCTCTCCAACTGTGAATAATGCTAGATGAACTATGTATACATCTCGGTCTATTGCCTCAAGGTCAGCCACTTCCACTAGTCTGTTGCCACTGGGTCAGCCATCTAAGTGTCTCAAGGTCATCATGGGTGCTTTAGGGTCAGCCACTTCTGGGTCTGTTGTCTCTGTAGGTCATCCTTAGATGATGTTGCCTTTCGTATGTCACTGACTAGATCCACCATGAATTTCAAATCCCTCCTCATGGTGAACTCAATCTAGAAGGTGTCGGACTCTGCTAAAAATGCACCTTAATACAAAGGAAAAATGAGCCATATAAGAGTGTCGGTCTCTGTCGAAAATGCACTCAATACAATAAAATGAGCCATAGATCCAAATATGGAGGAGAAGAAGAAAGAAGAATAGAAGAGAATATTTTGAAGTGTCTTCGTCTGTAGTCTTCAGAAGTAGATCCGAAAAAACCTCGGATAGAGTCTAGGGTGTCTATGTCTGTAGTCCCTAGAATAAGTGTCCTTATGGTAGTCACTTCATCTTACTAGAATGCATGGTTAACCAGCCACTACATTGACCAAGTAGATAGAGGATACTACTAGATACTAGGTTCACTTACAAGTGCCTTGGGAGTGTCGGGTTCAACCGATAGTGCACTCCAAGGTAGAAAACTTTGAGGCTAAAAAAACTCAAATGAAATAGCCTCAAAATTACAATATGACACCACCATTATGTCCGTCACAAAAAAAGGTTTCCAACGACTATAAATACCCCTATACTTATGCCTGAATGGGGCCTTCAACATGTGGAAAAACAATAGCATTCCTATCTAGGCAGTAAATAGACAACATTGCTCAATGGTGGCATCACTCTCAGGTGGAAAAAACAACATCAATTTCCCTTGCAGGGAAATTACTTGGGCCATCTAGGCCATCACTTTTGAAAAATATAATAAACAGGTCATGTGGGCCTTTCACTTCCACTTTCATATGGAAAAAATGGCCAAGGACCATACTATCCGCCAATACGACTTCTTCAAAATAACAAACATTCTTTTCCACCATATGGAAAACATTTAAAAAAAAAAAAATGGCCAATAATGTTTGTCGGCCAATAAGTCACAAGCACTTCAAGTTCCCAAAAACAATCAAAGTGGTGCATCCACTTTAAAGGTAAATTATAATGGTCCATCCCTCATGGCCATTCATGGTAATACCCCACTAAAATTTCATCTTAAAAAAAAATCATTGCCCCCCACTATGATTAAAGATATTGTCCCCTGATTATGATATCAAATATAAAAAAATGACCTCCATGGTTTGATGGGTGATCACATCCAACACCAATGGAAATGATATCAATAGGAAATCTTCCTCCATAACATAGATGGCAAAACACTCCCACCATAATACCACAACTTTAATATGGAAATTTGGAGCATTTAGACTCCATGGGCTCCATCCACATCACAATGTCTAAAAGTCTTTGGTAATTGCATAAATTACAGGAATAAACCACCTGCCACATAATATCCACGCGTCATCTTCACCATTTTCATCAGCAGGTCACAAAATGGGCTGCAGAAATACAAAGAACTTCACGCGTTGTACAAAATTAATGCATGCCACGATCTTCATTTTTGTATCCACCGTTATCACCATGAGAGCAAGCATCGTCAAACCCAGGCTGCATCTTATGGTAAAATCCATGCACCATAAAAAAATAGATCCCAAAACGAAATCGCTATTGACACGACATCGTGGGGGCGGTGGCGGCGGGCATCAGCAATGTGGTGGGACGTGAATAGTTCCACTAAATTTGGAAAACACGGACATTGGGTTGCAAATCTTCATGACCTAAGTTTCAATCAGCCTTCAACTCCAGTGCAAATAGGGAATCACAACACCTTACTGTTGTGATGGTTTGCATGGAAATATTGGTGCTCCCTTTTTTTTTTGTCGTCTTCAGCAAGTAGTATCACATCCGCCTTTATCTGGCAGCACAGCACCAAATATGGGTAGGATAATCCACTACCACCGAGTCTAGAGGCACAACTCCATCTCCATGAGAATGAAATGGTGTGAAGTGCGCAAAACAAAAAGATTTGTGAAGAAGGCAACGGTGGAGTTTTGCAATTGCCTTCGAACTCTCCCATTTTTCTTTCACATGAAATTTCTCGATGATGTTCCATTACACCTCCTAACTCTTCAATGTCGTATGCCCCATGACAAACAATAATTTTTATTTTGAGTAAAAAACATCCTCTCGAGCGCTCCTTGATGCAGTTGGAAAATCAAATCGATCATAAACTACATCCGGGCTGATGAGACATTTTTTGCTCACGAAGCCATCCATTCCATGGATATGCAAAATTCTCCTTCTATGTTCATCCGGTTAGACTTATCCAAAGCTTATGACAGAGTGGATTGGCACTTATCAAAGTTTTGAGGCAATTTGGTTTCTCTAAGGATTGGATGGATTGGATTATGGGATGTATCTCATCAGTTTCCTACTTAGTTCTTATCAATGGTAGGCCTTATCAGTCTTTCCCATATTCTAGAGGTATTAGGCAAGGTGACCCGCTATCCCCTTATTTATTCATCATTCTTGTTGAATGCTTGGGTAGGACTATAACCAAAAAGAGGGAAAAAAAAACCCTTGAGGGAGTTACCATTGCTCATGGAGCTAGACCTATATCTCATATTCAATTTGTGGATGACTCTACCCTTCTAGGTAAATCTACAGTTAAGGAAGCTTCTAATATTAAGCAAATCATTAGCTATTTTTCTAAGGCTAATGGGCAGTTGATCAATGAAGAAAAATCTAAAGTTATTTTCTTTCACTGCTCTGCTAGACAAGAATCCATGGTCTTGGATAAATTAATATATAAGAAGACCTCTCTTCCAATCACTTATTTAGGTATTCCTATAAATATTCAAAGGCAAAAAAATAAATACTGGAATTGGTTGTTGGACAAAGTCAAGAAGAAAATTGGAAAGTGGACCAACAAGTAGCTTTCTTCTGGGGGTAGAATCACCTTGGTAAAATTAGTCCTTCAAGCAATTCCTATTTATGTTTCTTCCATTTTGAATATCCCAAAGGTTGTTCTTCGAGAATTGGATCAAATCAGTCATCGTTTCCTTTGGAGTGGTACTAAGGAGAAAAGAAAATGGGCCTTGGTGAAATGGGATACTTTATGTCTTCCTAAGAGTGAAGGGGGGTTAGGATTCTGGTCTTCAATTAATAACAACAAATATTTAGTTGCTAAATTATATTGGAGGATGTTGCATAACCCCAATGCTCTTTGGTCCAATAATCTCCATGCTAAATATGCTGAGAACAAAAGTCCTGAAGACCTTGTTCGCTATCAACTTCCTACCAAAGGTTCTCCCATTTTAGTAGTTCTTAAGACTGGTGAGGATTTGATAAACAAAAAATTATTTTGGATCATTCATAATGGTCAACATGCAAATTTTTGGATAGATTCATGGGATGGTCACAAGCCTTTGATAACTCAGTTTCCCGATTGGAGGCCTTGTATGGAGGAGCTTCACCGAGCTAATTGGATAAAGGTGGCTAATTACTATTGGTACCATACTCGTAATTCAAAGGTTGGTAGATATTGGATCCCCATTGAGGACTGGCCTGTTCAAATCCCAGAAAGGAAAAGACAAGATATCCAAGGCATCCTTCATATGAGATCCCTCTCTTGGTCCCATGAAAAATATTGTTTTGGATGGAACAACACTACTAAGGGTGAGTATTTAGTTGCTCAAGGTTATTTGACCTTATGCCATAATAATCCCAACCATTCTTCTGACATATTTTCTCAATTGTGGGCTCAAAAGCTCTGGCCTAAGGTGAGGTTCTTTAATTGGCTTTTATTGCATCGTAGGGTGCTTACTGGTGAGAAACTTATGAAGCGTGGTTTTCATGTCCCTTTTAGATGTGAAATGTGTGAAGAGAATGTAGAAAATATCAACCATATTTTTATTGAGTGTACTTTAGCCTCTGAGCTATGGAGGAGAATGGCAACTTTACTTGGCTTATAGTGGTCCAATTTTTTCACTTTTTAACAGCTTTGGAGGGATTGGCCTAATCAAGACGATGTTGATCATTTTATTATGCAGTTAGTTTGGATGGGTTCTACCATTCTTCTTTGGAATATTTGGAATGAAAGGAACAACCAAATTTTTAATTAAGATAGGAAGGATATTCACTATATTTGGAAAAATACCATAGCCAACTTAGTTGAATCAGTCCATCAACTCCTTAATCACCCCCAAAACTCCCACCAAATATGGGATCAAGTGATGCAAAGATTGAAGATTAAACCTTCTAAGGGCAACCATCTTAAAGGGAATGTGAGTATTAGTAATATGGATAGGACTAGAAATTGGCAACCTCCTTCTAAGGATTTTGGAAAATTCAATACTGATGGAGCCTCTAGAGGGAACCCTGGAAAAGCCAATGTGGGAGGAATTGGTAGACTTTTAGATGGCTCCCTGGTTTTTACTTTTGCTGAGAATTTGGGTATTCTTTCCAATAACCTTGTTGAGGGGTATGGTATCCTTAGAGGCCTTTAGGATGCTACTAAGGTTGGATGGTAAAAGGTGTTAGTTGAGTTTGACTCTCAACTTATGATTAATCTCTTGAAGACTCCTTCTAAGAATCATAAGGTGGATTGGATAATAAAAGAATTATTGAGAAAATTCAGTTAATCCAGATGGGATTTTTGAAAGTTGATTAAAATCATGTGGTCAGATATCAAAACAAGAGTGCTGATACTTTAGCTAATTGGACTTTGTACAAAGGTGATCTTACTTGTTATGGACACCCTCCTATATGGTGGGCTTCTCAAATTAGGGAAGATTTTCTTTCTATCATTTCTTTGGATGGCTCCAGTTCTGAAGGTACTGTTGAGTGGTGTTTTCACCCAGTTGTGAAAGCACACTCTCTGGTAGGATCTGAGTCCCGAAATCCTCTGCTTGCAAAGAACTTATAACAAAATAATTTCTCCAAGGTTCCTATTATGTTGGTTCTAAAACATCAATGATGTTGTTCAATGTGAATGCAGGGAATACCTTAGGGTTGCAAGTGGATGTTAACAAGGGGCACTGTAGTTTACTTTAATTTGGATTTGCAATGGACTCTAAGATTTAATGGATTTTTAGTTATTTATTTAAATGACTGTAATTAAAATGCAAAAAATAAAATAAGGGTTTGAAAATAAAATACATGCAAATGAAGATGCAACTAAACTATGTCCAGAATGCTACCATCTTGATTGATAAAACCGAAGATAATGAGGTTTCTACATGCAACCTAACCTATTGAATCTGCACTTTCACACAATCCTGATAAGCTAGGTGAGGGTTTCTAGGGTTTTTACTGTAATTTCAAATTTTAGGCCTTCGCATGAAGCAACCGAGAGGACTCGCATTAAACTTCATCTATAAACCTAAAATCTGAAAGGGAAAGATAAACATTAAATTATACATGCAGAAATGACTCCTTCTTTCTCATCAATGAGATGCCAACTCTCTGTATTTCTGTATTAAAATGGTATATCAATTGCAATTACAGAATGTTCCAGGTATTACAAATCCAAAACAAATGAAAGAAATTGCTCCAAGTGCAGACCCAGAATGGCATGCAGTCCTTGTCTCTGCAACTCTGCTAGCAGCAATTTCCAACCCTCTGTTCAATCTAAGCTTCCAAGTTTATACTGTCTAGCACGGCTCTTCGGTTCACCTGCGTCGCTTCGCTTCACCTCCCAGAATGCGTCTTTTCAAATTCTTGCCTTTTTTATGCTTTTCTTCATGCTCTATGCCAAAACGTTCGAAATCTGCCACTGCATGTAATGCCTCTGCAACTTTGACACCTGTATGCCATGTGTCTCATGCTTTCTGTGCCTTCTGTAATGGTCCCATGAAAATCATGACAAAAATAGCATGCAACTTGTTCACCTTCCTGGCCGCAAAAATGCGACATGTCACGATTTTGCGACATGTCATGAAATCGTGACGCTTTCCTATCAGCAGCCCTTCTTGCCGTCATGCCCAACGAAAACGTGACATGTCACGATTTTGCGACATGTCGCAAAATCATGACGCTTTCCATGTTCGTACGCCTTTGGCTACTTCTTGTCACGAAATCGTGATGATTTTTCATTCGGAGTATCCTGTGGCTTTCTGTCGCAAAATCGCGACACTTTTCTGTTTCGTACCATTTGCCCGCAACCTGTCGTGAAATCGCGACGCTTTTCCACTTCGGGCACCTTCGCTACATGCTGTCGCGATATCGCGACATTTTTTCCTTCCGTAAGCCTCGGCTCATTTCTGTCGTGATTTCGCGACATTCTCGTGCTTCGAATCCTTTCGCTCGATTTTGTCGCGATTTCGCGACACTTTTTACACTTGTGCATTTTCGCTCAAGGCTATCGAGATTTCGCGACCATTTTACTCTGCATGCCTTCTCGCTCAATGCTATCGTGATTTCGTGACCATTTTACTCTTTCGTACACTTGCCAACTTTTCGTCGCAAAATCGCTACGCTATCTCCATCCGTACTACTTCGCTGCTTCGGAGCCGCGAAACCGCAACCTGTCGTGATTTCATGACGCCTTTTCGCTTCATCCCCCTTTGCTGCTTTCTGTCGTGATTTCGCGACCATTTTTGCTCTTCATGCCTTCCGATCGATTCTGTCACGATTTCGTGACCATTTTGTGCTTCATGCACCTTTGCTGATTTTTGTCGCGATATCGCTATGCCTTTCTGCTTCGTTCTGTTTGACCGGTTTGACCCTCGATTTGGTGACATGTCGTGATTTCGCTACGCCTTTCTATTTGTCTTTCTCTCTCCTCTTTCAGCCGTGACGGAGCAACATGTCACGATTTCACGACACCTTTTCATTTTTGACTACGACGGCTCAACATGTCGCGATTTCATGACACTTTTCATTTTTTAGCAGCGATGGAGCGACATGTCGCGATTTCGTGACACCTTCTATTTTTCGGCAGCGATGGCGCGACAGGTCGCGATTTCGAGACACTTTCTACACTTGTGCATTTTTTTGCCCCTTTTCTTCATTTTTAGCATCCGGGTCACTGAGATTTTTTCTGAAAGTCTGCAAAAAGGTGGGTCCCCAATTTTGGGGTGTGTTGTGGATCAGCCACAACAGTACCTAGTTTCTTCTTGTTTTTTTTTTTTTCTCTTTGGTTCATTCAGTTTTTTTAGTTCCCTAGCTCATTTTATTCTTTATTTTGTTTCCTCTGTTGATTCTTGCATTAATAGTCTTCTAGTCTAGATAGGTCATTATTTTGTTCTTTTTTTTTTTCTTTTGTCTTATTTGTTTTTATGTTTAGTTTTTTAAGGTGGGTGGGTTTTTTTCTTTTGTTTTGTTTTTGTGTTCTTTGTGTTGTTTTTTGTTGTTCTTGTGTTTTTGTTGTTTTGTTTTTTTATTTTTTTGTTATTGTTCTTGTGTTTTTTTCGTTCTTGTTCTTGGGTTTCTCTTTGTTTGTGTTATTTCATTTTTTTATGTGTGAGTGTTTTCTATGTTTTTTATTTTTGTTTATTGTCTGTTGTTGGTTGTTTTTATTTTTATTTTATTTTTTAGGTTTTGGTTGTGTTTATTTTTCATTTTTTTTTGGGTTATGTCTTTGTAGTGTTATGTTGTTTTTGTCTTGTTTGTGTTTTGTTATGTGGTTCTTGTGTTTTTCTATGTGGTTTGTGTTGTGGTTTCTTTTATATTATTGTGCGTGTTTGGTTGTGCTTTTGGTTTTGACACACTCAAGGAGCATGTTTTTTATTTTATTTTATTATTTTTGTTGTTATTTACTTTTTTTAATTTGGTTTTGTGTGTTTGTTTACTCCTTGAGTATGTCAAAGGTGCTAGGCCAGGTCCGAGTCCTGGGCGTTTTTTGTGGAATGGATACCCCTGCCTCCTTGGGTCTTACCCGAAAGTGGCATCCCTTTTGGGATATTTTCCACAAAAAAAAAAAAAAACAAGAATCAATATCAAGGATCCCAGGGAAACAGAGGAGATCAGTACAACCGAGGTGGCTATGATAGGAGAAATTTCAAAGATAGATATGATTAGAAACCTAGTAACCCAGGGATTGGTACTAAGGATGCCAATGATGGAAATAATAAAGAAAGGGCACCATGAACTGGTTGCTGGATTTTTAAAGAACCACATTATGCGGATAAGTGCCCCATGAGAGCTGATAAAAGAAAGGAATCGATGGAGCCTACCCATAAGATATTTGCAGCCATAGGTAACCTTAAACTCAATGGGTAAGCTACGCATTTTTTGTTAAATGGGAAAATTTATAATAGGAATGTAAGTATTTTAATTGATTCAGGAGCAACGAATAGTTTTATTTCTTCAAGCCTTGTGAGGGATATACCGGAATGACCTAGGTATATGAAAAATGGAAGGAAGGTTGAATATGGGTTTGAGAAAACCTATACCGTTAATCAATGCTTATTTGACCCTCAAATAATCCTACCTCAAGGAAAAATAGGTGAGCACTTGTATGTAGCCTCATTACATGCTTTTGACATAATCTTGGGGGTAGATTGGCTCAAGGCTCATAAAGCATTATTAAACTTTGAAGAAATATGGATGGATTTCACTGATGACACTATACAAAGGATTCAAATCTATTGTGGATGTGAATCAATGGAACCACATATTCTAACAACCATGCAAGTTAAAAGATCCATAAGGAAATGAAGTAAAGTCTTTGTAGTTAAACTTAATAAGAGAGAGGACATTGAGACTGGAACAAGTCTATTTAAGGTCTATCTGATACTAAATGATTTCAGGGATGTCTTTTCTAAGGCCTTTCCAGGTCTCCTGCCCCAAAGGGAATTTGATTTCTCTATAAAAATCCTACCATGAGCAACCCCCATAGCGTGATCACCCTATAGAATGACTACCATTGAGCTACAAGAACTCAAGACTCGGCTTCAAGAATTATTAGAAATAGGGCTCATTAAACCTAGTGTCTCTCCATGGGGAGCACCTATTTTATTTGTTAAGAAAAAATATGGGTCACTAAGGTTATTTATTGATTACAGGATGTTAAATAATTTGATAGTTAAGAACAAGTACTCCTTACCCAGGATAGATGACTTGTTTGACCAACTGAAGGGAGCTACAATATTCTCAAAATTTGATCTTAGGTCTGGCTATCACCAGCTTAGGATTCAAGAAGAAGACACCCATAAAAATACCTTTCAAACAAGATGAATAACACAAGCTTATACTGAGAGGGGGGGTGAACAGTATAAGACCACTTTTTAACTTTTTTCTTTTACTTCAGAAAGCAATGCAATGAACCAATAGAAAAATTAAAGCAGTAATCAAACCAGTGTACAAGTCATCACACAATTGAGACACCAATATAACGCGGTTCACCCAAGGTGGGCTACTCAGAGAAAATATTTCACTAAATTTTCTCAATCAAATCCTTTGGGAATCCTTCCCAATTACAATGTTTATGGACTTCCTGTCCAAAGGAGAATCCTTTCCCTAATCAAATATTTATGAGCCTCCTACCCAAAGGAGATGTCCTATCCCCCAAAGAAGTATTTATGAGCCTCTTGCCCAAAGGAGATGTCATATCCCCCAAATCTCTAGAAATGATACTTCAGAATATCATTGCCTCTTCTGCCGCTAGCAGGTGGAACTCCTTTCCACAAAAGATGTTGTGTCCTCCTTGCTCTGGCTCTAGAGACTTTTTTCCTCACTGATCACCTCCACAACTGCTCATCAACACCTATACTAAAAAAATTCAATCGATCCATCACAAGCCCTCTCAAACTCTGTCATGAATCTATACCAAACTCAGTCCTCTGGTCCAACACAAATCTGCTCTCAAATATCTGTCAGATCTATCCCAAGCTTAAGACAAAATCTTGAACAAATCAATCACAACTACTCACAAATCTTCACCAAGACTTCATCAAATCTGTCCACAAGTTCTTCAACAAGAACCTGTCCAAATTAGTACACAAGTTTTCCATAAGAACCTATCCAAATCATTGCACAAGTTCTCCACAAGAACCTATCCAAATCAGTCCTAGCAAGATCACCAAGAACTTGCCCAAATCAGCTCAAGCAATTTTACCAAGAAACATGCCCAATGTGAACACACAAAGAGAATTATTGGAGACCCAATGTGTTTCATCCAATCATATCAAATAAATCTCATAGAAGCATAAAGATAATTGTTAGAGACTCAATATGTTCTATCCTTCAACTTTCAATCTCAACTCAAATTAATCTCATAGAAGCATAAAGAGAATTTTTAGAGACTCAATATGTTCTATCCTTCAACTCTCAATATCAACTCAAATCAATATCATAGAAGCATAAAGAGAATTTTTAGAGACTCAATATGTTCTATCCTTCAAATTTAAATCTCAACTCAAATCAATCTCATAGGAGCTTAAATAGAATTGTTAAAGACTCAATATGTTCTATCCTTCAACTCAAAAACAAATTCTTTCTCAAATCAGAATAAATATAGAAGTAGTATACATTCATAATATCTTGAACCACAACCCAACAATTGTCAATAATGCAATATCAAGGAATCAACTCCTCCAACATAGAACCATAACTTGCTATCAAACCCTAGCCAAGTTAGTTTTTAAGAACTCAAAGCAATCTCTCTCTAAGCATAAAAAAGGGGTTCAAGATATTTCCAACTTCTCTCAAATGGGAATGCTCAACTTAACCACACAACCAATTTTATCAAGCAAAGTACAACTTGATAAAATCAAATCTCAAAGGAGCAAGCCCAACTCATGTATCAAGTAAGCAAAACTTGATCAACTCAATCTCAATGGAAGCAATCTCAAAACCAAACTCTCAACAACCAAACAACTCAATTAGGGTTTCAACATCTTATAGCAATGGCATAAGCTTCTCACTCAAAAACCCTAAAATAAACTTCAAATGCTTCCACTCTCATAAACCAGAATTATGCAATAACTCAAACTTATCATGATATCATAATGCATAATCAATACTTCCACTTTTAGAAAATAAGATCCACTCCAAATAATGAAACTTAATTTAATCCTTTTCACTCCAAACTTATTTTCATAAAACCATCAATCAATAATAACCATGGAAGAATGTTCCCATACCTTTACTTTGATGAAGAAGGAGAACTCAAAATTTGGCACAACACTAACTCTCAATTTTCCACAAATTAGAGTTAGCAACATTGGAATAATGCACAATGATAAGAGTCCTAATAACACCTTATCACTCCAACTCATCAATAATCAAAACTCACAAATATACATATCAACAATATTCCTTTACACCTTATAACTCCTACTTAATATATCATAAAATAACTTCAACCTCAAAAAATAATTACAACAGAATATCCACTCAATAACTCCAAAGGCTCTCTAACCCCAATATGACATTAAGCACAATTATTACTTAAACCCTTATAAATCCTAAAATACATTTCTTTCTAAATGCATTTACCACATAAACATTAAGCATCAATAATAATAATGTCAAAGCAATATTTCTATTTAACCTTATACCTCCATCCAATTACCAACAATAATAGCCAAGTCAAATCAACTATTCCACATTATCAACAAAAGATCTACCTTGGCCAAAAATCAATTCTCCAACCTTAGGAGAAGTGTGGAGACACCAACATAACCACCAAAGTGCTTCCTCCTCCAAACTCGTGTCCCAAAGCAACTGTTGTACCACATGCACAATAATCTGCGACCAAAAATAAAACACGCCCAATGCAAATCGATCTCAACACCTATGCCTAGCGAACGCCTTCACTCCACTACCTCAACTGTTGGAGCACAAGTGCCCAATGAAACTCTCAAGCGCCAATCGTCATTTTACCTTCCCTTTGCTCGCAGACATTAAAGACAAACAGATTTTTCTTCCTCACAGGCGACAGGCGTACGAATAGGAACTTAAACATAGAGCAATACGAGACTCAAAAATCATAGATAAATCTGAATTCAAAGGTCACAGAGCAAGACAAATTTGAAGGTAATCATGTAAATCGGAGGTACTTAAAACCTTAGGAAATAATGCCATTTAATAGTCTTTCATTCGATGCAAATTGACGTCAGCGCTCCTTTCAAACATTGTTTTTTTCATCCCATGCAAGTTGATGTCAACGAGGTAAGTCTTTTACATGAGCACCGCTAAGGGTTTAGAAACCCTTTCAATAATAATTATTAAATTAATAATTATTATTTTATTAATAATAAACTTAACTTAAAACATTTTCAAAGGTTTGAGTTAATTTTTTTATTAATAATCAAAATGGACTTTTAAGTTTTTTTCAAGGAGCAAAACCTTTTCATTAAGCCAAGATGGTTTTAATAAAAACACTTAATGAGTCCAGATGGTTTTAAGAAAAACCTTTAACCTTGTCACCATGGTTTTAATAAAAACCCTTAAACAAACATCATGGAACTTTTAAGATATTTTTGGCACCAAACTCTTTTTGACATCAGAACAAATTCCTTTTGACATCAACACAAACTCCTTTTGACATCAACACAAACTCCTTTTGACATCAATGACAACTCACAAAAATGAAGCTAGGAAACATACCCAAAATTACCAATAATCTCCCCCTTTGTCATTGATGGCAAACCACTACTAAAACCACTGCCAACTGTCAAAATTGAAATCAACTAAAAACCATCCTCTGAAGCTTTGCTCCCCATGACTCAAGACTCTCCTCCTTACTCAAATCTCTCCCCCTTTGTCATCAATGGCAAAGGATCATCTTTGGGGTTCAGGGCTAAGAATGATCCTCTTAGCTTAGCCCCTCCCCCACCTCTTGTTGAGGTGATTAATTTTGGGGTGGGAGTAAAACTCCCATTAGACACTGATCATCATCAGTGTCCATAGCTGCATTTCCATAATTTTTCTTGATATCCTTGTCCATGTTCTTGTTCCTATTCTTGTTCATATCCTTGTTCTTTTTCCTGTTCAAAACCCTATTCTTGTTCATGTTCTCATCCATATTTCTGTCCAAGCCATTATTACTATTCCTATCATTATTCTTGTTCCTGCCATTATTCTTGTTTCTATTCATAGCCCTGAACCTGTACCTTGGAACTTTTGCTCTACACCATCTGGTTGTATGTCCTTCATTATTGCACTTATAACATTTGATAATATTATTCCTTTGAGATGTACCTGTTTTCTGAATCCTCTCTGTTGGACCAAACATGTTCCTGTTGTTAACCCTGCAATTAACTGCCTTGTGCCCAAACTGATTACAAGAGTAGCAATAACCTTGAAAGAAATTACCATTTCTAAAATTTCCATTAACATGTCTTGCTTGAGCCCTGCACTGTGAAGCCATGTGTCCAAACCTGTGACATGCAAAACATCTTCCATTGAACTTTCCTTGTCTTGACCTCATAGGTCCTTTAGTATTTCTCCCCTTATGTTGATTCCTATTTTTTGATTCTATGTTATTTGAATTACCATCTGAAAGCTTACTCTCTAAAGTACTCTCTTCATCTGAACCATCTTCTTCTTGGGAGATCATACTAGATTCCTCAACCTGTTACTTTTTTTTCTTTCCAAAACCAATACATGTTTTATCTGTTTTCCTTCTTTAATCCTTGATGATTGATTTTACCTTCTTGGAACTTTCTTCAAACCTGTAAAGCTTCTCCTTGTACTCTTTAATTTCCTTTTTCAAGGAAGCAACTTCATGTTTTAACTATTTACACTCAAGATACCTAGCTACCAACTCTTCTTTGATTTCCTATGTCTTTGCTATAGAGATATCAAGATTCCCTATAAGCTCATCTCTTTCATAACGACATTCATCAAACCTATCAATGAGTCTAGCATATTTCTTTCTTTATTTATTTAACACATCAAGAGCATTAACAATTTCAGCCTCAAGATCTACTTCTCCCTTTTCTAAAACATCCTCTATTTGTTTACCTTTTGAAACATCAATATCCTTTTCTGATTTCTTACCACTAGAGGTACTACCTTCATCTAAAACCATAAGAAGATCTTCCTCATAATTTTTTGAAGCATCCTCATACATAGTATTACCAAAATTTAAACCATCATTTGTACAATCATTCTCAAGGTGACCAAAATTTACACATCTAAAGCACTTAAGCACAACAAATCTATTCCTCTTTTTTTTTCCTTCCTTTTCTATTAGAAACAACATCTCATTTCTATCATCACTTGAAGAACTTCCATCATCACTACTAGAACACTTACTTGCTTTGTCTGTGTAGAAAATTTTCTTGTATTTTTGGAAGTACCTCTTCCCTTGACTATTTTGCTCATTTCTATTCTTCCTTTGATACATGTGCTTCTCAGATTCCCTGTGCTTATAATCTTATTTTTCTTCATCACAATCATCCTTGGGTTTCGAACAGTCAGTAGCATAGTGACCAAAATTTCTACAATTGAAACATTTAACAGATTTCATACCTTTGTGCTTTCTTGAGAACTTGTCTTTCTTGTTGTAGTTTGCTTCTTCATCACTAGAAGACTCATCACTATATTCTTGTTGTTTACCCTTGGACTTCTTGGTAGCTTTGAAAGTTGCCTCCTTCTTAGGATCAGGTACAACTTTAGTTCTTAACTCAAAAGTTGCAAGTATACTATGAAGCGCATCCTTTTTCAATTTATCCAAATCCTTGGCTTCCTCAATAGCTGAAATATTTTCACTAAATCTATTTGGAAGAGACCTCAAAATTTTATCACAAACATCATTTTCAGCAAGCTTAAGACCTAGTTCCTTCATGGAATTAACAATCTCATCCATACAAAGCATATAGTCACTAATATTTTCTTCATCATTCATCTTGAGTTGTTCAAACATACCTTTATAATATCTCAATTTTACCTTTCTGACATTTGCATCACGTATATGAACCACTTGCAATTGATCCCACATTTCCTTTGTTGTATTACAATGAATCACCTTTGTAAGATCTGCCTTTTGTAGACCTTTCATAATTGCATTCATTGCCCTTGAATTGTTGTGATGTAGAATTTTCTCATCTTTAGTGGTAGGAGGGAGCTTTGGAATAGTGTACCCAAACTTAAATGCTTCCCAAACTTCATTTCCAATGGCCATTAGATGAACCTTCATCTTTATGCTCCATAGACCAAAATCTGCCCCATCAAGAATAGGTGTTGAATTACCACTTGTAAAATCCATTGTGTTCTTTTCAAGATTTTCCTTCAAGCTGTGAAACTCTTATGAAGGAACTTGATCTGATACCAATTGAAGAACATAATCTTATACTAAGATGGGGGGTGAACAGTATAAGACCACTTTATAACTTTTTCCTTTTACTTTAGAAAGCAATGCAATGAACCAATAACAAAATCAAAGCAATAATCAAACCAGTGTACAAGTCATCACACAATTGAGACACTAATATAACGTGGTTCACCCAAGGTGGGCTACTCCACAGAGAAAATATTTCACTAAATTTTCTCAATCAAATCCTTTGGGAATCCTTCCCAATTACAATTTTTATAGACTTCCTGTCCAAAGGAGAATCCTTCCCCTAATCAAATATTTATGAACCTCCTACCCAAAGGAGATGTCCTATCCCCCAAAGAAGTATTTATGAGCCTCATGCCCAAAGGATATGTCCTATCCCCCAAAGCTCTGGAAATGATACTTTAGAAGATCAATACCTCTTCTATCGCTAGCAGGTGGAACTCCTTTCCACACAAGACGTCCTATCCTCCTTGCTCTGGCTTTAGAGACTTATGCCCTCACTGATCACCTCCACAGTTGCTCATCAACACCTGTACTAAACACAGTCAATCGGTCCAGCACAAGTCCTCTCAAACTCTATCATGAATCTGCACAAAACTCAGTCCTCTAGTCCAGCACAAATCTGCTCTCAAATATTTGTCATAACTATCCCAAGCTTAAGCCAAAAGCTTTAACAAATCAATCACAACTACTCACAAGTCTTCACCAAGACTTCATCAAATCTGTCCACAAGTTCTTCAACAAGAACCTATCCAAATCAGTCCACAAGTTCTCCACAATAACCTTTCCAAATTAGTCCACAAGTTCTCCACAAGAACCTATCCAAATTAGTCCTAGCAAGCTCACCAAGAACTTGCCCAAATAAGCTCAAGCAAGTTTACCAAGAAACTTTTTTGATGTGAACACACAAAGATAATTGTTAGATACCCAATATGTTTCATCTAATCATATCAAATCAATCTCATAGAAGCATAAAGAGAATTTTTAGAGACTCAATATGTTCTATCCTTCAAATTTCAATATCAACTCAAATCAATCTCATAGAAGCATAAAGAGAATTGTTAGAGACTCAATATGTTCTATCCTTCAACATTCAATATCAACTCAAATCAATCTCATAGAAGCATAAAGAGAATTGTTAGAGACTCAACATGTTCTATCCTTCAACTCTCAATATCAACTCAAATCAATCTCAAGAAGCATAAAGAGAATTGTTAGAGACTCAATATGTTCTATCCTTCAACTTTCGATCTCAACTCAAATCAATATCATAGGAGCATAAAGAGAATTTTTATAGACTCAATATGTTCTATCCTTCAACTCAAAAACAAACTCTTTCTCAAATAAGAATAAAGATAGAAGTAGTATACTTTCACAAGATCTTTAACCACAACCCAAAAATTGTCAATAATGCAATATAAAGGAATCAACTCCTCCAACATAGAACCATAACTTGCTATCAAACCCTAGCCAAGTTAGTTTTCAAGAACTCAAAGCAATATCTCTCCAAGCATTAAAAATGGGTTCAAGATATTTCCAACTTCTCTCAAATGGGAATGCTTAACTTAACCACACAACAAATTTTATCAATCAAAGTACAACTTGATAAAATCAAATCTCAAAGGAGCAAGCCCAACTCATGTATCAAGTAAAGCATAACTTGATCAACTCAATATCAATGGAAGAAATCTCAAAACCAAACTCTCAACAACCAAAAAACTCAATTAGGGTTTCAACAACTTATAACAATGGCATAAGCTTCTGACTCAAAAACCCTAAAGCAAACTTCAAATGCTTCCACTCTCATAAACCATAATTATGCAATAACTCATAAACTCATCATGATCTCATAATGCATAATAAATACTTCCACTTTTAGAAAATAAGATCCACTCCAAATAATGAAACTTAATTTAATCCTTTTCACTCCAAACTTATTTTCATAAAACCATCAATCAATAATAACCATGGAAGAATGTGCCCATACCTTTACTTTGATGAAGAACTCAAAATTTGTCACAACACTAACTCTCAATTACCAAAAATTAGAGTTAGCAACAATGGAATAATGCACAATGATAAGAGTACTAATAACACCTTATCACTCCAACTCATCAATAATCAAAAATCACAAATATACATATCAACAATATTCCTTTACACCTTATAACTCCTACTTAATATATCATAAAATAATTTCGACCTCAAAAAATAATTACAACAGAATATCCACTCAATAACTCCAAAGGCTCTCTAACCCCAATATGACATTAAGCACAATTATTCCTTAAACCCTTATAACTCCTACAATACATTTACTTCTAAATGCATTTACCACATAAACATTAAGCATCAATAATAACAATATAAAAGCAATATTTCTATTTAACCTTATACCTCCATCCACTTACCAACAATAATTGCCAAGTCAAATCAAATATTCCACATTATCAACAAAATATCTACCTTGGCCAAAAATCAATTCTCCAACCTTAGGATAAGTGTGGAGACACCAACATAAGTGCCAAAGTGCTTCCTCCTCCAAACTCATGGTCCAAAGCAACTGTTGTACCATGTGCACAATAATCCATGACCAAAAATGAAACATGCCCGACGAGAATTGATCTCGACACCTCTGCCTAGCGAGCACCTTTGCTCCATTGCCTCCGTCATTGGAGCACAAGTGCCCAACAAAAATCTTGAGCGCAACTCATCATTTTACCTTTTCTTTGCTCATAGAGATTAAATACAAACATATTTGTCTTCCTCACAGGCGTGCGAAATCGGAACTTAAACACAAAGCAATACGAAACTCGAAAATCATAGAGCAATCCAAAATCAAAGGTCATAGAGCAATACAAATTTGAAGGTAATCGCGCAAATCGGAGGTACTTAAAACCTTAGGAAATAATGCTCTTTAATAGTCTTCCATCCCATACAAATTGACGTCGGCACTCCTTTCAAACATTGTGTTTTTCATCCCATGCAAGTTGACGTCAGCGAGGTAAGTCTTTTACATGAGCGCCGCTAAGGGTTTAGAAACCCTTTCAATAATAATTATTATTTTATTAATAATAAACTTAACTCAAAGGTTTGAGTTAATTTATTTATTAATAATCAAAATGGACTTTTAAGGTTTTTTCAAGGAGCAAAACATTTTCATTAAGCCAATATGGTTTTAATAAAAACCCTTAATGAGTCCAGATGGTTTCAAGAAAAATATTTAACCTTGTCACCATGGTTTTAATAAAAACCCTTAAACAAACATCATGGAACTTTCAAGATATTTTTTGCACCAAACTCTTTTTGACATTAGCACAAATTCCTTTTGCCATCAACACAAACTCCTTTTAACATCAATGACAACTCACAAACATGAAGCTAGGAAACATACCCAAAATTACCAACACAAGATATGGCCACTATGAGTTTACAGTGTTGCCTTTCGGTTTAACCAATGCCCCAACAAATTTTATGAACTTAATGAATAATGTATTCTGAGAACATTTAGACAAATTTGTATTGGTATTTCTAGATGAAATATTTATATACTCTAGGAATAAAGAGGAACATGATCAACACATGAAGATTATTCTAAAAAAACTCAGAGAGAATCAGTTGTACGGAAAACTATCGAAATGTGAATTCTACACATATCAAGTACAGTATCTAGGTCATGTGATTTTGGTTGAAGGGATATCAGTGGACCCAAGAAAAATAGAAGCTATCATTGAGTGGCCTGCCCCAACCAATGTATCTAAAGTACGAATTTTTATGGGATTTTTCAGATATTATCGATGTTTTATCAAAAACTTCTCTAAAGTAGCCTATCCAATAACCAATCTTTAGAAGAAAGGTAAGGCCTTTAAATGGACTACTCGATGTGAGGAAGCATTCAAAACACTTAAAAAAAAACTAACAACACCAATTCTTAGAATACTGGATCCCAAACTACTGTTCACGGTATGTACGGATGCCTCCATAGAAGGATTATGTGGAGTTCTTATGCAGGAAGAGGGTATTATAACCCATGAGTCTCGAAAACTTAAGAAACATCAGCTAAATTATGCCACCCATGATTTAGAACTAGCAGCAGTAGTGCATGCTCTTAAAATGTGGCGATATTACCTGTTAGGCAAACCTTTTGAACTCAAGATGAATCATTGATGTAGTAACAATAGTATGAAGCTACTTTATTCATGAAATGCAAGTAATATATAGGATTACATAGGAATCTCACGTAGGTTAAGTGGTTGCAACAATCTGCCAAACATGGCCAACCACTTAACTACTAGTTAACAAAATGCTAACTATGGATGTCCACTAACTGCTAGAAGACAAACAAGATCTCTAACAGTTAACTAACATCTAACAACATGCTAACAACCTATTTCTAACATGGGCATACTATGCCTCACGTGAATACAAAGTGCAAGAAATAGGAATAATAATAAATAATATATTAACTTAGGCTTAAGTGAATAAGCCTAAGTTATCCTCAACACTCCTCCCAACCATATAAGCATTGGACCCCAATGCTCTCAACAAATGTGGAAATTCATGGGCCATCTCATGGTGAGGAATCCAGTGAGCCATGTGTGGAAAGTGACCATGACGAGCGACAAGGTAGGTAGTGGAAGAACCCTGTCCAGTGTGATGAGTCTTCATCTCGAAAACTCTATCTAAAATGAGCGAAAGCTGACGATCAGGTGCCACTACTGCTGTAGGACTGAAAATAGGATCAGGTACCAAAAGAGGGTCCTAAAATGGTGTCTCTGGAAAGTGGCGCTCATCCAAAGGAACCCAAACTCTGCCTCCAACCTGTGGTGAGTGAGGATTGTGATGCTTTCGCACCACTCCCTATGGAGTCTCCTGCAAGTCCTATGGTATCTTGCCTAGAAGGCTCTGTCGATGCTCAGTAAGGGAAGTAACCTTAGCTTGCTCCTCCATGTGTGCAATGGTGGGAGTGGGCAAAGCCAAAGGTAACTTCTGTGGAACAAGTGGTTCAGTAGTTGTAGGTGTACCCAAAATTATACCAATGGAATCAATGGTATCTTTCTCATGAGTGAGAATGGTGGGTTCCTTAACCACTTGCTCTTGTGATTGTTCATCATGTGGGAGTGAAACTTCTTCCTTTGCATGTTCCTTAGGTGGTGCTTTTTCTTCATTTTGTGTGGGACAAATGCTAGTAGGAGCTAAAATAAGTGCTTGACTCAATGGCTTCCTTACTTGCCTACAACTTAACATCAAATTGGAAGTAGGTGTAGTGCTTTGTATCAAGTAGTTTTTACCATGCAACTCCAATGTGTAGGTGTTATTTTTAGCATGATAAATAGCATTCCTATCAAATTGATAGGGTTTACCTAGCAAGAGTCCACAACAATCCATATCTAGTGACATCACACCTAACTTTGTCCACAAACTTGTCACCAAAAGCAAAATTCAAGGTGCAAGTATGGGTGATGTTGGATGTGGAGTCTACATCTTTCCACCCAAGTGCATAAGGTTGGTGATGTGGTTTGATGGGAAGTTTCAACTTCTCCACAATGGACTTCGCAATGAGGTTCTTTTGTGATCCGTTATCAATGATACAATCAACATAGAAATCATGCGTCAAGTGGGCTCTAGTGACAAACAAATGATCACGCCCCCTTGAGCAAACACATTGGACATTAGGGTAACTTTGTTCAGTTTACCCTTTAAAGCAAGATATTCTTCTTCTGTCCCTGTAGCCAAAATGGGACCATCTTGTGGTTCCTCATGTGTAGGCTGTACAATTAGGGATTTCTTCTTCTTAAACTTCTCAAAAGTATAGCATTTGGATTTTACATGTCCATGCTTTTTACAAAAGTCACAATACAATGAAGAAGAAGAATCTTTAGCATGAAAGGAAGAAGAATGTGCTTTAGGAGAAGTGGGAGGAGAAGAAGAATGAGGGAAATATTGAGAATTGTTCTTCACCTTCTGTTGATGCTGATTCCCGCCTTTGGAAGAGCCCTCCTGTGATGAACGAGACTTTTGATATGCACCAACTTTCTCCTCTGCAAGAATGGCATGATTGAATGCCACATCCAAGGTGAGGAAGACATTGAATTTGATCTCCCTAAAAATATGATCTTGCAAGCCATGAGTGAATTTATTAATCAAATCATCTTCTGAATCTTTCACACCAAGCAATACCCTCAACCTATTAAATTGGAAAATGAAATCAGAAACTGACATTCCATAGGTTTGCCTCAATCTATACCACTTGGTAGTGAGGTCACTTTGGTAGTTTGGTGGAAAGAAGGTGTTTTTCAGAATTTGAGTTAATTCTTTCCAAGTCATGGTGGCATTATGACTCTGTCTTTCTACAATGAGAACTTTTGCTAAACCTGTGAGTTTTAGTGTAGCAAATGTGGCTTTTTCATCCTTCGAAATTTCAGCATAAGCAAACCAAGTTTGCATATCCAAAATCCATGCAGATAAGACATCGGGATCCCTAGATCCATCATACATTTTAACCTCACATTTGGCTTTGTTTGCATGATTATGGTGGATTTTGAGTTCACCAGGATTAAACTGCACAACAATATCTCTCACTTTTTCTGCCAAAATGTCTACTGCTTCAGTGAGGTTTTCCATGTTTGTTCTGAGGTCTTGAGCCATATTTTTCCTAGTATATGCCAGACTAGGAGGATTACAAAATGGTCTTGCAAGAACTAATCTAGGCTTTAGGAATTTGACAATGTTCCTAATGCAGCAAATGCCTAGATTTTACAAAATTTTGCTCTCAAAAATAGGGCTATTTTAGTGCTTTTACAAAATGGATTTCAATTTTGTAATTACAAAGTGCACTAAGAAAATGCTGAAATTTAGCCCTTTTACAATGCCAAAATTTGGTTAGGAGCAAAATATTATCAATCTACTAAAAATTTGCAACACAATGCAAAAATTTCGTCAAAAACGGACCAAAAACGGAGAAGTTATCACCTTTTGAAGTTGCTTCTCCTTGTTTTGCTGGTTTTGGCGCCAAATATTTGAACTTGAAATTTCCAAATTTCCAAATTCTAGGAATATTCCCTCCTTTCCTACCAAAAAAAAAATTGTTTTGTTTTTAAATTTTGCGAACGGTCAACCTGTCGGTCAACTGCGGGCGACTTTCACAGAGGGGCCCAGCAACCACCCCAAGGAGTGCCAGGAATTGCAACTGAAGTGCGAACAACAGCAATCAACCTCGTGTAAATAACCCCATGCAAGTGCCACATGGCATGAGTGGCTGTGCCTAGCAACTAGCACAGCTCGCGCGTAGCAAGCCTTTGTGACCACCAAGGAGTGGTGGTCACCCAACTAAGGGCGGCTTTGCCCTTATAAACCACGCTGTGCTATTGTCCTTTTGAAAAATTTTCAACCCTCTCCACTTTCGACTATCGAAAAATGATGAATTTTGTATCCCAGTCATTGAAAATTTTTCAACCTTTCCAAAGTCCTTTACTTTCCCATCGGAAAACTCAGAGATCGCTAGAAATTACGTCAGGGTTGTCATCTGCAAGGGTCATCGAAACTGCATCGTCAAAGTGTCGATCGTCTACGAGGGTCGTTGGAACTGTAGCAGCATCTTCGTTTCATGTTATTCAACCAGTATTCATGGAGGGCATCGACCGAGAGGTGATCTGCGTCGACTGTGTCTGTCATCGCCGATCGACGACAGGGTGGCCGTTAGTCACCGGTGGATGGTGGTCAGCTGGTCGGAGTTCAATCTTTGACCTCTCGACACTGGCCTAGCCAGTGGTCGGTTGGCCCGTTGACTAGCTTTAGTCGATGCCATTGATGGTGGTCCGGCCTGGTGGGGTCCTGTCGGCTGTTGCCAGGTGACTGCCACTGGCCGTTGGTATCTAGCCCCTGCTGCCATGTCTGGTGGTTAGCACTGCTGGCTGGTGGGGGCGATCACCAAGTGGCTTGCAATGCCTACTAGTGTGGCTATCGGTTGCTTGTATGGAACCGGTCGCCAAAGGAGGCACCGGTTGCCGTGAGGTGGCAGTAGCTCCCAATAGACTGAAATTTAGGTCTATTCAAGCTTTAGTTAGCTAAAGCTTTGTCTTTTGCATGATTTTTATTTATTTTTTTAATAAAATATTAATATAAAATTAATATTTTAAAAAAAAGAATGAAGATATTTTCATGCACAAGGAAAGAATTTTTGTAAAGTTGTAATGAACTCAACTTATTTTTCCAATGCAATTTGAACTTCACTTGAACTGTTGAGATTAACTCAACTTCTCCTTCAAGGAAAACTTCAACCTCTCTTCAAGGAAGATAAGTGGTGCAAGGATAATTTCTACCCTCTGCTACCTCAGCTTCACCTAGTGTCAACTCTCAGTCAACACCTTCCTAGGATCTGATGCACAAGCACTCTCACTAGGCACCTAGCAGTGAAGTGGCAGTTTGCCTTCCCTCCTGCAAAAAATTATCCTTCGGCTCTGAATAGCAATGATGTAGGAACAATAGTATGAAGCTACTTTATTCATGAAATGCAAGTAATATATAGGATTACATAGTAATATCACGTAGGTTAAGTGGTTGCAATAATCTGCCAAACATGGCCAACCACTTAACTACTAGTTAAAAAAATGCTAACTATGGATGTCCACTAACTCGCTAGAAGACAAACAAGATCTCTAACAGTTAACTAACATCTAATAACATGCTAACAACCTATTTCTAACATGGGCATACTATGCCTCACGTGAATACAAAGTGCAAGAAATAGGAATAATAATAAATAATATATTAACTTAGGCTTAAGTGAATAAGCCTAAGTTATCCTCAACAATCATCAACGTTTAAGGTGTATTTTTTTTCTCAACCAATTCTTAATTCTAGGTAAAGGTGATGGATGGAATTTATGGCAGAGTATGATTTCAACATTGAGTATATTTAGGGGAAAGAAAATAAGTTAGTTAATTCTTTAAGTAGGAGAAAGTACATTACTGTTGTAACTCAATGTCAATTTGAAATAATTGAACGGATAAGAAACCTCCAACTTCAAGATGAATTCTCTCAAAGATGTCAAGATTTGTTAAGGCAAGATTCGGAGAAAGCAAAGGATTTTGAAATATAGGAAAATACATTGTATTTTAGAAACATAATGGTAGTGCCAAATGATCGGAATCTGAGAAATACATTGCTTCAAGAGGCACATTGTGCTCCTTATTCCACTCATCCAGTCTATGTAAATATGCATGAAAATATGAGAAAGGATTATTATTGTTCGGGGATGAATAAGGATATCACGGAATTTGTGGCTAGATTTTTATAATTCTAAAAAGTGAAGGTGGAATATTTGCACCCAACAGGATGCCTATATACACATGATATTCCAATTCACAAATGGCAGGTTGTGACTATGGACTTCATTGTTGGGTTGCCTAAAAATCATTTCTAACATGATGCTATTATGGTTGTAGTTGAAAAATTGACTAAAGTGGCACATTTCCTGCCTGGAAATATTAAATATGGAGCTCCTATAGTAGCCCATAGGTTTGTTATGGAAGTGGTACGGCTACATGATTTTCTTGAAATAATTATATCAGATAGAGATTCTCGATTCACGTCTAAGTTTTGGCAGACATTACATCAGGCATGGGGAACACAACTTAATATTAGCACCGCCTATCACCCTAAAAAAAATGGGTAAAATGAAAGTGTAAACCAAGTCTTAGAATATATGCTTAGGACGTATTGCATTGACCATCAAACTAGATGGGAAGAATACATATTTCTGGTAGAATTTGCTTATAATAACGATTACCACACTTCTTTAGGTATGGATCCATTTGAGGCACTATACAAGAAAAGGTGTTGGACATCATTATCTTGGAGCAATTCGAAGGATCGGGTGTTGGTCAGACTGGATATGGTTAAATAAATGGAGGAGCAACTCAATGAAATTCGCCTAAGGCTCAAGGAGGCCTCATACCGATAAAAGAGTTATGACGACCTCAAAAGAACTCTGAGGGAATTCTCTATGGGAGACAAACTATTCCTGAGGTTTAAACCAACCAAGAGCTCTATAAAATCCTCTAAAATTAGCCCAATATTTGTAGGACCCTTTGCTATTCTTGACAAAATCAGCCCAGTTGCCTACAAGTTAGCCTTGCCACCCAACTTGTCTAAAATCCATGATACGTTCCATGTGTTCCTCCTCAAGAAATATGTCTCTGATCCTTATCATGTTTGAAATGTTTATCACTTGCTAATGAACGACCCCCTACGCATTGAGGTGCG
Organism: Wollemia nobilis; assembly: GCA_028583015.1. Lineage (NCBI taxonomy): Eukaryota > Viridiplantae > Streptophyta > Pinopsida > Araucariales > Araucariaceae > Wollemia > Wollemia nobilis. Next base: position 3,732,925 of record JAQPPZ010003276.1, read on the forward strand.
ACCTGTCAGGATATTGGGTTTTTGAACCAAGCAATTAAGAAAGAGAAACATTGAACAATGTAAGGTCTAGTGGGACCAATATTCTGAAAACAATGCCACGTGGGAAGATGTGGCTATCATGCAAATATAGTTTCTATTTTTGTTTGAACAATGATTTCAAACAAGTTTTGATTAATTTTGAACAATGATATAAAATTTGGTTGGTTGTGAATACATATTTTCATTTCAGTAATTATGATTAAGTTTGACTATGTAATTGTGTTGTTATTGTTCCACATTTTGACTTGCTCTTGTTCATATATTTTGGTATGCATTTAAAACACAGGGACTGTGTTTAATATTAGAGGGGGAGGATGTAACAACCCTCTAAAATATGGTTCTTATTTTAACCTATTTTATCTACAAGAATATGGTGTTGCTAATCTATTTGTGGATGCAGGAATAGATGTCATCATTGGTAGAAGCAATACAAGGCATTGGTATCTTCTTCAATTTGCAAGCAAGGGTATCTGGGGAAAGGTAAGTTTTGGGATATGATGAGCGGCGGAGTTTTTCACCTATGATAGGGTGTTAAAAATCCCTACTGGAAATCCTTCCACCAACGGTCCATGTAGTTGCATCCACGTAGCTGCATTTTAGGGTTCTGTGTTCGATTTACAAAAATTATGTTCAAATATTTGAAAACAATAATAGTAGAAAAAAATGGTGAAAATAATAATAATAATAATAATAATAATTATAATTAATAATACTAATGATAATTACAATTAATAATAATATGCATATTTGATAATAAACATTAGAAATTATAAAGCAAATTTATAATCAAAGAAGGCAGAAGGAAATAAACCTACACATGGCAATATTTGGTGGAAAAGCGCTTGCATGCATTTTACAGGTGGCACTCCTTATATTGTCACCATATTTTATTTAAAGGAGAGGAAATATTGTGTTCGGGGAGGAACATCACGAGGAATGGTTGTATGATTTGGGAGAACTAAAGGAAAAGGTGGAACGTTGCTTACTCTGGCCAGGTCATAATTTTTTGTGATAAGTTTTAAAATTATAAAAATATATTTATAAATATTTAAATGAAAACTTGTTGGCATGAACGAAGATTGAAATTCCTCCTGTATTTGGCTGTGACTACCTTCTACTAGATTTAATAAATAAAATTCACCTGCAATTCATTTGGCTGTGAACGCATTTTTTTGAAAACCTAATAAGAAACTTTATCTAAAAATCTATCTGATTGTGTGTGCTTTTCTTTGTAGCCCTAACAAGATAATTCCACCTGAAATCTATTTGGCTATGAATGCATTTCATATGATAGTGAGTGCATCCCTTTGAAAATGTAATAAATAAAATTTCACTTATAATTTGTTGGTCTATGGGTGTGTTATGCATAGCTCTCTACGTTGGAAATGAGGAATGGAAAATTGGGTGTTGTCTTTGCATTTTCCTTTAGTAGCAAGTGCATTATGTGTTGGCCTCTGTGTGAAACATAGAGTAATTTTGAACAACATTGTTGTAGATTAAAAATACATGCCAAACAAAAATAAATAAAATCACAATGACAGAGTACAGAATAGTTGCACAAAACAAACGATTTCTATTAATCGATGGAGTTTAAAAACTCCTTTTTGAATACAACCTGGGCTCGTAACCCTTTATTTGTGATACACAGTTACGAGTTATGCTAGGGTTCTCTGAAACCCTAGCTGGCACAAATGGTGACGCTTTCGAAGAATGTATATTCAATTCCAACAGAGTGAGTGGGCTTTTTTGTACCCCTTGCTTGGACCACTCTAGCTTAATCAGCTACCATCAATAAACCGGATCTGCCGTCAAAAACCTGCACACATTAACACTATCAAGAAGTTAGAAATTAATAAGAGGGCTCCACTGTGTGAGCCCTCGAAAACAATCTAAAACCCTAGAAAAATGAAATGCAGGAATTCAATAACAAATCAATAAAAGAAAAGAAGTTACTTGCTTTAAACTAATTTATACCTGTTCTCTGTTAACGCAGCTAGACCAGGCGACACCTGGAAGTAATGTGGCTGTCAAACCAGCTACGAAAGGCACCCTGGTGCACTCTTTGAACGCCCGCGTGCTTTTGGATTAAGGTTTCAGACGTCGGTCTGAGTCTGTGGCTGTGGGTAAACACCCACGGGCACTTGGTAAACGCCCGTGGGCACTTGGTAAATGCCCGTGGGCACTTGGTAAAGGGGTAAACGCACGCGGGCACTTGCGACAAGAATGGGGGATTCTGCAGAATGCTGCAGAAGAGATGACGGCGAAAGCGGCGACGAAAGCGGCGATGGATGCGGCGAAAGGGTAGCAGAAGAGAGATAGAGGAGATAGCAGTAGAAGAATTAGAATCAGAGATAGCGCATAGGAGATAGGTCAAAAATATAGCAAAGATAGCAAAGATAGCCAAGATAGAAGTAGCAAAAGACATAGGGTTTGAGCCATCAAGGTGACTCAATTTATAATCTACTCTTAGGGCACACTTTAGGGTTTTAACGACACTTTGAACGTGTGGCTAAGATTAAAGTGGATCCAAGGGTAGAGAATAAATCTAGGTTGTGAAACGGATTAAGATGGATGGACGGATGAGATTAAATGAAGGATGGACGGCTTAGATTAAATCACTTAAACTATATTTATATATATATTAAAATATATATATAAATAATAATTTAAATAAATTTGGGGATGAAAAATGGCGGGAAAGGTGAAATTGGGCCAAATAATGGCGGGAAGGTGTGGATTTGGGCCAAATAATGGCGGGAAGATGTGGATTTGGGCCAAATAATGGCAGGAAGATGTGGATTTGGGCCAAATAATGGCGGGAAGGATGGATAACTGACGCGTGGCTGACAGGAAGGTATAGATGACTTACAAGTGGTTGGATTTTGGTGTCTACAATTGTATTGGTTGTGAGTGCATTTAGGATAGTGTGCATTCATGGTTAGTTGACGACTCTGATCCCTTTGGTCTTGATGATTTCCCCATTAAACCCTGTTCGCATAACTTTTAGAATTACTCCTCCAATTGGATGAAGATGGACTCCTTTACCCAGAATCCGGCGCTCATCAATATTATAGCCATGTTAACTATATGTTATTTGTATTCTCAACACATTACTAGATGTATTTTACAAGGGCTCCTTCTGTGCGAATGTTAGAATGGGATACCCCTTATGTCAATTATATGGTTGTGCTTTCATTTTGAACTATCTTCAAAAGAGCAGGCACAAATTTTGTATCAAGAGTACTAACAAGTTAATCTCACTGCAGTGTGAATTTGATATGTTGTCATCTATATCATGGGTGTTGATAAATTACTTTCACTACCTAAAATCATGTATATATAAAGCTTATAAGATGTTGTATAAATATATATCGTAAGTTGATAAATGATTTCCATTATTGAAGTCATGTTTAAATATGAAACTTATATAATGTTGCTTATATTAAATGTGATTGGGAAATAATCTCATTGCTTGATTTGTGTACACATGAAGCTTATGGGAAGTGTTACATTATGTATGTGGATAAGCTGATTTCCCTATTATAAATTTTGAACAAGGGCGAATGATCATGTGTGTTGTAAAATTGAGTCGCTACCTGTACAAAATAACTTATGCGACATCATATATGTGACAAGTAAATAGTCTTCACTCGTGTGTAGCAAAAATTTAAAAGCAAACTTATAAGAAATCTTGGTTCAGTATTAGAATACGTATTGGATTTTTTAAAAACAAGAAAATTAACATTAATTATCCTAATGTTGTCAAACAATTTATGTTGCCCTGTTGGTTCACCTACGGTGAAATATTGAATACTGGAAAGATGTAAACTGACGCCATTGTTTTGTTGGTAGTCATATTTATAAACCAATATCACATAGATTATAAAGAACAATTATTAAAATCCTCCAATGTGTGATTTTGGGTATTGTTAGGTAATATTTCTAAGACTCCAGGTGGGGTCCCTAAGTTTATTTTAAAACTAATTTAATAATGCCCTAGAATTGAGATATGTTGAATAAGGCTTGAAAAATAAAACCATGAATAAGACATTATAGTAATTGCTAGGACTACTGCTATGCATTTGTAGAACTATCTTAAAGCACACCAAATGCTTGCGTTTACAAATGTCACCTGTGGTTATTCAGTAATAAGTGAAATCTTTATTTAGATACTGTAATAGCCTTTACCCAATCCCAAGGTAGAGAAACACGGTTGTTTGGTAATCACTATATGTTTTCAAGTTTCAAACCAGAGCCTTTATGTCAAAATTATTAGAGTCTCCAGCTAATGATTAGAAAACTCAATCAACTATGGCAGCCACCCAATTTGTTCTATAGTATTTAGCGTTGATTCACAACTTTACCATCATTTAGGGTTGTAAACTCAAATATGGTTGGGAATATCAAACTGAGTTTAAATGCATACTTAGGGAATGATGTAAAACTACTCTGAAATGTAACCTCCCTTTCATATAAATTATTTCGATTTGGGTTAGCCTCGGGTATCGTTCTATGCCTATAAAAAACATTTAATTCTGCTATGTGTTGGCATTTGTTTAGACGTGGCTAGTAGTGTATTTCATCAGCCATAAAGTTGGCGCTCATTATGGGAAAAATTGACTTGTGATTTAATTAGATCTTAATCATTATTAGGATTATGTCGTATTTGGTTTTGACCTTGAGTGCATTAAAATCGGGAGCCAGACTATCTTTGGGACCTTGATAAAGGTGACCTAAAACATAAACATACGTTTTTGATGAGATGTGACGTAAATATTTATATTTAAGATATACAGTAATATTGAGCAAATCTTGGATGACATGCTTTAATATTAGTTGCTTGGATGTTTCTATTAATCTTAGGGAAACTAAAATTTATTGGATCTTATAGAATTAAATCAAAGTGCTCTTTAATCGAAACTTTATTATGATGATTTGGATTTTATAGAATTAAATAAAAGCACTCTTTTAATCGAAACTTTATTGAGGAAATGTTATTATTTGGTTTTATGCTTTAATTTAAAAAATAATGAGGAAATGTTATTATTTGGTTTTATGCTTTAATTTAAAGATAATGAGGAAATGTTATTATTTGGTTTTATGCTTTAATTTAAAGGTAAGAGGATTATAATAAGAAGCCAGTCAAGCCCATATTTATTTATTTAATTAGACATATGTTCTCTATGAATAGTGCATGAAGAATTATTTTCATATCTTAATATTAATTATTAGTTTGTTTAAATAAACTTTTCTCTTGAATATAAAAGCGCTACATTAATTAGATATATATAAATCTGCCAAAACTTTGGAAATCCGGAATACACCTTGATAACCCCTTCGGAGCATAATAACAAATATCAACCATATTTCATAAACCTTAGATAAACCCTATTACAGATGCAAAACTTGTTCCACAACCTAAGATCGTGGATAGACAATCTTGACCACAAAATCTAATGGTGTTCGTGGGTAGACAAACACCATACATAGGGGTAACCAAATTTATGATGGGTAAGGTCAAAAAGAGAGGTAACAAAGGGTTGTATGGGCATCCCTTCTAGGTTATCCCTGCTAGTGACGAGTGGCAAATTGTGCTTGACTAGGTGATACTGACAACACGATGGTATGGGACATCGTGTTGGTTAATCAACAAATGATACCGAGTGGTTACCAGGGAATTGGTAAGACCCTAGGTGATGCTCTAGGGAGAATGGTTGATTGTCTAGCTCGAGCATGTTTGTGCTAAGTCTTACATGATAAAAATACATAAAATTAGGCAATCATGTTAAGACATGGGATAGTATGTGTTACACTTCTAGGTGATATGGGCCCTAGAGGAAAAGAAACCCACTGCTTGGACTTAGAATCTCAGGAGGAGAGTGAAGTTCATAATGGAAACTCTATGGGATTCGGTAAATCCTGATATCATGAGTATTACGACTGCAGTGGAATGGCACTCGTGAAGACAATCTCAACATGATCAAACTAGAAAAATAAAATTGATAAGAATAAAATAAAAAAAATTTTGACACCAAAGTGGTAGTGACTTGGGGTGATTAGACATCCAAGTGGTTATGACTTGGGGTGTTATAGTGGAAGATAAGCTCCTTGTACCCATTGTCCTGAGAGCACTCCCAGAGTCGTATGATACCTTTGTGACATCCTTGAACATCTTGAAGTAGAAGCCTGATTTTGAAGAATTGGTCAACCTATTGCAACAAGAGGAAGCATTCCATGAGAACTCAAATGAAGAAGAGCAAGCCATGATAACAAATCATATGGGCATGATGTCATTCCACCAAGGAAAAGGTAACCAAAATCCCAACAAGCCAAAGAAAATTTGTTTGATTTGTGGTAAAAAGGGCCATGAATTACACGAATGTTGGTATAATACTTTTAATCAAGGTGATTCAAGTAAAAATAATCCTACGTAAAGAGGACCACCTCATAAGAACTAGGAATAATGGAACCAATGTCGACCACAACACCAGCAACAAGAGAATGTTGCTAATACTTACAACGAGGAGGAAACTGAGGATTTTGCTCTTGTTCATCGAGAGCAACTATCCACTACATTTTCCTTTTAGGGGAGAACATACCCTACTTTGCTTAGACCTAAAGGATGACCCAACAACAAATGATTGAGAGGTAAATCCAGAGGTGAATGACTGAGAGGCAGACCCAGAGGTGGACCTTGAGGTATTTACCTAAGCAAGAGTAGCCAGAACCAAGAGCCAGAGCAACTCAACCAAGAATCTCGAAGCAAGAACATAATATATTATCCCACCTAATGTATTATGGGGGGAAATGTTAGAAATAATACATTAGTTTAATTAATGTAAAGATATTATTATAAGGGTGTGTCCCTTCAGACTACCCACATGCATTGTATATATACTCATTATAAATATAATAAAATATGTGCCTCATTTTATATTGATAAAACTTATATAAGTGAGTAGCCAAGTTAAATTATGATTTAATCAGATAGTGCTTAGTTGTATAATTCATTTAGAGGGATATGATAAACATATTATGAAAGCAATATTTTACCTTGAGAACAAATTCTCCATGGCTAAAACCTTAAACCCTTTTCACCACAAATCATCAAGTTGGAGGTATTTCTAAGTGTCACCAAGTCGAGTGAATCTCTTGCAAACATAAATTTTTATGATTCGTCAAGCCAGACGAGCATCACCCAGCACCAGTAGTTTGCAAGTGGTAACTATCATGATTCGGTCATAGTTGTTTTATAGCAAACTTGCACAAGACAAGTGGTCCTATTATTAACAAGTAACAAAAGTCAGAATGGGATGCCATTTCTAGGTTATCATACGAGTAGTACCATGAGGGGTCTCACGTTCATCGTTCAATTGGGGAATTTCTAGCAGCATATTGACTCTAGAATATGCTAGACTCCGAAGCTAGAAGGTTCAACAATGAGATGGTAAGACGTCTCATCTTTAGTTGTAACATGACCTAAGATACCTGGTACTTAATTAGAGTAATGGTGGGTCCTGATTAATTCTAGTAGAATTTTGGACTCTCAATTAGGCACTAGGCATACTAATGCTATACCCTAGCATGGATTATGAAATGATTATACATAGCAGTAATGAAAAAAATATAGATTAAAGGTCAAATAAACCTATGTCATCCATGCTATAGGGTGGTGAACTATGCATCCACCCTTCTAGGTGATATAGGCCCTAGAAGGACAACCCCATACCATGAACATAGATCTCTAGTAAAGGAGAAGAATGTGTTCACAAGATGGTACCTTTTGTGGGATCTGGCCAATCTCGACCACTCAAGAGACCATTTGCAATGGTCAAAAATCTTGGAGCAAGTAAATTATGCCTACATACTAATTAAATATTGGGTGAATAATAGTTTATTTGTGACAAAAACCTTGTGTTGAATCAAAAATTTATCTTAGTGATTCCAAGAGCAAGACTAGGTATGGACAACCAGGTGAGATATACCTAGGTTGTTACAGTTGGTATTAGATCCTAGGTTGTGAAACCCTAGGCCATAAAATCCTTAAGTTGTATTATTCTTTGTTTCATCTTTATGAATTTAAAAACAATTAACATAGATCTTTTATAACCAGATGGAGGATCTTGCAGCAACGATCAGGTTGTTCCAAGTGCAGTTGGAACAATCTACAACTTTGATTAAATTATTAATGGAAAAGCTAAAATCTCAACATAAGATTGAGCTTCTCATCGAGCAAGGATGTAGAAGAAATAAGGGTAAGCTAGGGATGAGATCAAAGCTCATGAAAAGCATGAAGAAGACCAAACAGGGAACAAAACCAAGGAAGTTGGCTAAAAATCATAAGAGTAATTTAGAATCCACAAGTACTCAAGGAGATAAGAAGTATATTTGAGCACCAAAACATGGATGCTACATCTATGGAAGATCTCATTTCACCAACAAATGCCCTCAAAGATCTGTTCATCAAGGGTGCTACATTTGTGGAGGAACCCATTACGCTAGTAAATTATTTCAATGATTTGATTGTAAAGAAGCATCTAAGGAGCAACCCCCTACAACATGCACAAAATTTTATAGTCAAGAGGAGCAAGCCATCCTCAATTCTGAAGATACCAGAATTCTATCATCCTAATACTCATCCAAAATCCAGCAGTTATGGAAAATCAATTAATGTAGTTTGCAAGTGGTAACTATCATGATTCGGTGATAGTCATTTTCTAGCAGACTTGCATAGGACAAGTGGTCCTTTTACTATGAACAAGTAACAAAATGTAGAATGTGATGCCATTTATAGGTTATCATATGAGTAGTATTGTGAGGGATCTCACTTTCATCATTCAACTGGGGAATTGTTGGTAGCATACCGGCTCTAGAATATGCTAGACTCCTAAGCTAGAAGGTTCAGTGATGATATGGTGTGGTATGTCTCATCATCAGTTGTAACATCACCTGAGATACCTGGTCCTGAACCAGAGTAATGGTGGGCCCTGATTGACTCCAATAGAATGTTGGAATCTCAATTAGGTACTAGGTATACTAACGCTATATCCTATCATGGCTTATGAAATGATTATACATAGCAATTATGGAAAAAAAAAGATAGATTAAAGGTCAAAGAAACATATGTCGTCAATGTTATAAGGTATGGAACTATGCATCCACCCTTCTAGGTGATATGGGCCTTAAAAGGACAACCCCATACTGTGAACATAGACCTTTAGTAAAGGAGAAGAATGTGTTCAAAATATGACACCTTTTGAGAGATTTGGATAATCTCAATCGATCGAGAGACCATATGCAACGGTTAAAAATCTCAGAGTGAGTAAATTATGCCTACATACTAATTAAATGTTGGGTGAATAATAGTTTATTTGTGACAAAAACCTTATGTTGAATTGAAATTTTCTCTTAGTGATTCTAGGGAGTAAGACTGGGGATGGACAACTAGGTGAGATATACCTAAGTTGTTACACATAACTTACTAAAGCCCATCACTTACCCATCCTTGGGCCACCCCAAATGAATTTTTGAATGAGCGATTCTAGCTCCTTTAGGATTCTAATCGAAGCAGCAAGGATAGAGAACTTGTAAACTAACATTGCACTATTGATTGAAAAAAGTCACTCTTCCTCCAAAAGAAATCCAATGGTGTATCCAATGTCCATCAATATTTTCCATTCTGCCACCTTCAACTTCTTATAGTGGAGTGGAAACTGAAGGTACTCTAAAGGGAGGGAGCCTTGAGAGAAGCCTAAGATGTTTAGAATTTGAACTTGGATCCCCTTTTAGTATTGAAGAACACTACCTTAGACTTGGTTGTGTTTAATTCTTCACCTATGGCTGCTAGATATGTATTTAAGGTAACTTTGAGTGCTCTTGCCTTCGTAACATCGGCTACCCTAGCAACCTTGTGTCATCCAAAAAATGTAAATGGATCAGGTTCACTACTCCCACTTGCACTCTTGAGATAAATCCTTGTTGCTTGTTCGTTTGAAGAAATATACTCGATCCTTCATTAAGAAAAATAAAAAGGTATTAGGATATATGATATCCTTTCTGAATTCCTCTAGAGGTCTGAAAGAGAGTCAAGAGAATACCATTGATGAGGACTGATAAGGAGGCTAAAGAGACACAACTCATGATCCACTCTCTCTAGCATTGATATAAACCAAATTTCTCTAACATTCAATCCAAAAACTTTCAAGGGACTCTATCATATACCTTTGACATGTCTCATTTGATAAACATACATCTTCGACCTTTCTAATGCAATGTGTGAACTGCTTCTTGTGCCTAGATTACTCCATCTATATTTTTTTGGTCCTTCACAAATCTTCCTTGCTCTTGAGAGAGAATACTATCTAGGACCTTGAACCTTTCAACCATCAATTTGGTAATGATCTTGTAGACTATATTGCCAAGTGTAATAGGGTGAAATTCTCCAAAGTTGGAAGCCTCACCCACTTTAGGAATCATAGCAAAGAAAGTGTGGTTCATAGCACATAACATCATTTTTCTTGCAATAGATTCCTCCACTGCCTTGGTTACATCCTCTCCTATTGTCCCAAAAATCCTAAAAAAAACTCAATTGAGAACCCATCAAGGCCTAGGGACTTTCTAGTTCTCATGTTGAAAACTGCCTCTCACCTCCTCTAGATCCATAGTTTTGAAGAGGGCCTAGTTTTGTTTAACTATTATAATATGTGGGATACAATTAAGTATCTCTTGTTGTGATACAAGATTAGGATGGGCAAAAGAAAAGAAAAAAAAATCAAAGTAGATATTTGCAGCTTATTGCATACTTGGGATAGTGTCCAAATTCCCATGAAGGTCTTTTAGGTTGTGCAGTGTGTTGGAGTTTCTTCTTGGTAAGGATGAGTGGTGGAATAACTTAGTGTTTTGGTCCCCCCTCTAGAAGCCAAGAAGTTTTGGTTCTTTGTTTCAAATAGATCTCCTATTTGTTTATACTCTTAACTCTTTTTTGACCAAGTCATCTTCTTGTTTCAAGACTTTTGTGCTTGTTTTAGTATGGAAGAGTGTGGTCAACTCCTCCATCCTAGTAACCAATGAAACCAGCTAAAGTTGAAAGTTTGATTTTTTTTTATTTTCTAAATTTTGAGTTGGCATTTTACATGTTGGAGTTGTTCAAAGACTCCAAACAATTTTTTCCCATGGGAAAGGTACCCCTCCTCCCACCAAACTAGGGTTATATCCCTAATCTCCTTTTCTAGACATAAATTCTCAAACCGAAATGGTCTAGAGAAAGATTTATGGTCCATATCCCATTCCAAGAAAGTTGTTGGATTCTATACAATTGAGAATTTCCAATGTAAGTGACCATCATAGAAAATCCTCTTCAGATATTAATAAGCTATCTAACTTTAGCTTCTTGTTTGCCAACCTCGCTTATTTATTTTTCCAAGTATAAGAAGGCTCCACATACTGGATGTTAATCAAATTAAGTTGATTTACTTTAGAGATCATAAATATATCCCCCTGGTCCAAAAATGGGCTTCCTCTTTTTTTATCCAATTAACCTCTTCCTTTTCTATCCTACTTGCTTGTAAAACTACCCATTGAGATGTTGCTCTCCAAAATATTTTGAACTATAGAAATTTAAAATCAACAAAATTTCTTCCAAACTCTTACTCTTGAAGAGAGATGTGAGAACCCCCCTTCCTACAACATGATCAATTGTTGTCCAATTTAGAGGGTTCCACAAAGTCACTATACCCCCTAAAGCACCTTGGGATACTATAGCCATATGCTTTGCCTATATCCATGTTTTCTTGGCTATTCTATCCATCACTTGTAATGAAGAATTTATATTTTTAAGGAGAATAAAATATAAATGAATATTTTCAATTAAAATGTGAACAACAATTTGATGTGACCTACTATTCAAACCTCTAATATTCTATGATTGTACATTCATTGGATGTCACAACCCAAATTCCTATCTCATTTGTGAGCCATTTTTTTAACTCAAGTAAATAAGACTAGTGTTTTGCTCAAGGTCTTAGTGTCCCTTAATTGAGATATCCATATCCTCAAGGAATCGCTCATATTTATTTTATCCAACATGTGGTTTACCCATCCCTACAACTTACATATATATTTCTATGCAAGTGTACTAGGTGAAGTGTGTACTAGGTGAAGTGCAAGATTAAGATATCAGTCTCTTTCTTCCGATGAGCTAGCTTATTTCCTTTAGTCCATTTATGTAGTTGTACTAAGTGTGTGGGGATAAGTCTATTGATCTCATCCTCATGATGATCTAGTTCTATCCTAGTAAGTCTTGCTCAATGTATGGATCTAAGGACACAAACCATCAAATCTCTTTTCATACCACTAGGATTCATCATGAAAGATCTTTAGTCCTAGTGTAATAAGCATTACCCATTCTTTTCCCTCTACTACCTTAAATGTAGATATTTGTATTAGCTTGAGTTTTTCGTAAGTGAACCATCATCACAAATGAATATTATGTTTCTCGTTAAAGGAGTAGCAAACAAGATATATTTATAAGTTAATGATTACTTGAGAATTAACCAAGTTCTTTCCAAAACCAAAGTACAATATATTCCAATTGTATTGTCATGGTTTATCATACAAGATTGATATTTATCTCAAGATATTCATAATAAATAATCGATGCATAGCTAATAAAAGTAAGAATCTATTATAAATTACCCATTTATTTAAAGAGAATGAAATTTTTATTAACAATTCAATAAAAGCACACCCATAGATAAATAGATTCCACACATAATACCACAACATCACATTTATCCTGGGAACCCTCATGGGGAATTAACCCAACCATAAATCGTTACTCATCTTATTTCATGAAAATTGGTTCTATATATACAATAAATTAAGGCATTCCTTAACGCCTTTGCTCCCAATTTAAGAGTTTCATGATTTTTATAGAACTAAAAATTGAACCTTTAATCTTTAAGTGCATAATACAATCTAATTCCAACTTCATAATTCATCATCCTTTACTATCAACACAAAACAAGTTCATTAAAAAGAACATTAGATTCAATTTGCAAGCATATTTCTTCCAAGTAAACTCCTAATGTTCTTTCAAAGTAAGCCAAACATAATCTGTCATGTTCTTTCAAGCTTACTGCAACTAAAAACATGTTACCTTCCTTTACTAAAATCATCAATCTCAAAGAAACCCATAAATTCCATTTATAACTTAGTGGGCTCCACGCGTCACTACTAAAATATCACAAATGTCTTTCTTTTCTTTTAGTGATATTTTGTTGTTTGTTCACTAGGAGTAAGAACATTTCACAATTAAATAAATCAGAACATGATTAATGAACTTTTGTCTAAAGTTTTCTAAAATCAGACTTACACATCTGACGTCCCTTTGGACCATTCAGTTTGCATGAACACCCTATCTCGAATCACAACCAAACCATATTTTCTTTGAAAATATAAGGTCCTCCCACCTCAGTCGTAGAGCGACATATAAAGTATGAAATTTCAACATTCCAAAAGGTTATTGCAAAGGATAAGAGTTTGGCATTTCCAATCAGAGTCCACTATAAAATTTCACAAAGGCTTTTCTCATATTTACTTCTAATTTTCTAGAACACTTATCAGTGTCATCTCCAGCACAGTAAAAGTCATTTCCAATAGTGCATGGATTTAAAAACACATTCCCATCTATGGGAATTTCATTTTGGTGCTAACAGGCAATATAAAAATTTTCAATTGTCGATGCAAACATAGGGGATACTTTACTTCCAATCACGCACCTTTTAGGTTTTCTTAGGTTTTGCATGGTATCTACGATGTCAATTGAGCTTCAAACGACATCCAACATGCAATTTGCGTATTTAAAATTTCATAATAATAAAATATCCTTCGCAGGAAACCTATGGATTTCGTTAGAAGGAGACAACCTCAATTCTCCCAAACTAAATTCAAGCACAAAACATAGTAACAAAATTTAAGAAATATTGCTTAAATTAAGGAACAAATTATACAACTAATTCAATTGCAGAAGTAACAAGTTTGCAACAATGACGAGCGCATGGTATATCTTCCATTTATTAAGCATACAAAAGGTGATTAAGACACAATTCTTATTAACCAAACATCCCAACTTTTTTGTTTTGGAGGGTTAGAATAAACAACTAAACACTCATGTAAATCTTTATACCCTATTGTTTCCATCGGTCGTTATCTTTAAAAGGAGACCAATGTCTTACCAAAGCTCCAAATATAGATTTTTACAGCAAGAAAGCAATAGTTATCATACACCAAAAATATTTCTCTAATGGAAATTCACATTCTCATTTCAAAACACACTAATGCCTCAACAATCATAACCAAACTGGAATAATACAAATAGTATTAGAATATAGACACTCACCTAACAAAGTCCTTCGCTGTTGCTATTTATTTAGTCACTGAAACCTTTAAGAAACAACTATATCTAACTAATTGAAAATAAGTTATTTTCTCTCTAGAGCCTACCTGAGTATTTTGGTATATATCTTCGCAAGATTTTGCAGATGGGCTATATTAGCTCCTCTTATGGTAACTCACTTTTTTCTTTCCCCTCACTCTCATGCCTTTTGTTTTCTTCCCAAATGTCTCTTCCCTCCGAGTAACAACCCCCTACAAAGTTAGTGAGGGTGTGTGCTCTCCTCATCCTCCACTACTCACGTTTCTCCCCCTTCATGCGAAATCAGAAAAAACCGAAACCAACCTCACACCAAACAATGATTACAAGAACACATATTTATCCATGTTATCATGTATATTTTAAAATCTTCTTTCCTAAGTAAAAGTTAGAGATTTTATTGTTATCGAAATATTAGTTTAGTAACAATATCCTCCTTAAGATAAAGTGATAATTCCAACAATCAAGCAAAACCATTGAATCTTCAACTAGGGAATTCCTTTTACATGAAAGTATTTAACTTTTTCCATGGTGGGGAAAACAAAAATTCTTATTACAAACATTAATGAAAACCTTATTCAATTTTGAATTTAACAAATATAATCATAACTTCATTTGTTCCTACCAAAGCAATAATGTAAATCGGAAGGTAAATTTCCTTATACCATCTCAAAAGAACTAATAACACAAACATATACTCTTCCTTGCAATGAGCACTAATTAACTCATATCATATAAAGTTACTTCTAAGAAAACACGTTTCACCTAAACTTGGTGTATTTTTCTCATGCAAATTTCATAATATACTACACGAAAGGAGCACATATCATTTCTCTTACAACATCTCATTCCCGGTGGTTAGTTCTTTCTTCCACCCACAAGAAAACATGTTCTTGAAAAAGTGCAAATCCATTAGCAACATCATATTCTTCCATAAAATATGTTTTGTAGAAACTAAACATGAAATTATCAATCATTTCATCAATAAGATACATCATTTTCCTCCATAAAGTATATGTCTTGCATAAACTAATCATGAAATAGTCAGTCATTCCATCAACAAAATAACATAGCAAATCATGAGTCCATCCAATGAAAATCCTGCCAAGGGAGGGTCATGACATTGGGAACCCAAAACCTAGTAAGTATCAATATGCTTAACGCTCCCCTAGTTTACTGGCTAGTCATCCTCCATTGCCAACTGCTCCTAGTTTGATTTTCTTCTCATACTCTTGGCTTCGGTATTTTTTAATATTTTTTGTGTTTGTTGAATTCCAAGAGTAAGCTTACTTCTATCTTTATCTTTGTCTTTCATTGATTTTATCAACCGAGACCATAGCAAGGTTGAGGTTCTCTAAAATTGTTATGGAAATATGGTTTGGGGTTGGTTGGATATTGATCTTCAATGTTGGTTGAGTTTTCCTCTGCTAGACTGCTTATTCGACATTATAAAATGGTAGAGTTTACCCTTGGGGTTCTCCTATTACAACTATCTCATTCTCCATGTCCATTAGGGTATTAATAATTTCATACCTATTTAGGTTTCTCTCTTTTGTTTGGTTTGATTGTGATACATTTTTCTTTTGCTTCTTCTTCCTCTTAGGTGCTTCAAAACCTCTTTTGATGTATTTAGGCTTGAGGTTGTGGGTTGAGCTTTTGTCATCTTATTAGATATCTTGTCATCATTGCCATTATCCTCTAATGGGATGGGCTCCTTTTGGATAGTCCCAGGGTATAAACAGTCAAGATTTCTATGCATATGACAAATCCTTCATCAAAATGGGATCGCTTCATAGTCTATTTGTTGGATCCAGGTTAAATCCCCCATATCTATTTCTATTTCAGCTAGCAATAGGTGATTAAGACCTATCTCAACACTGATCTGAGCATAAATGGTTGAAGCTCCCATCATCGTATCTTTGGTCAATCCCAAATAACATCCCAAGAAATTGCCCAATATCTCAAAAATTGGTTCACACAAATGTTCCATTGGTAGTGCATATAATCGAACCCAAATAACCACTATAGTGGGTTACATTCATGGATAAAATCCTAGCTTCCAATGCTGCACAAAAAGACTTGCTACTCCATAGCTTCATTAAATTATTTAATTTAATTTAATTTTTTTAAGAAATATTAAATTGATGAACAATAAATATTGACAAACAATATAAAGTGTTGAAAAACATATCTGATTTCTATATTTTTAGTAGTACCAAACCAACAATCGTTATCAAATGACATAAATTCAAGTAGTTAAAAACATAGACTTTTGAATATAAAAACCTAAATTCCAAATTCAATTTTTATATATATATATATATATATATATATATATATATATATATATATATATATATATATATATATATATATATATATTGATGTCAAGTACCACAATATAATTTGTTAGTATATTAATAAGATGATTGTGATGCAATACAAATAAAATTTATTTTAATTTTATATAACTAATTGAAAAATAACCAACAATTGTTTATTGTAAGAAAGTTCAACCAATCTATTTATATAGCAGGTGAAACCAAAAAATTAAAAAAAAACCATCCCATATAACCAAAATAATAAATAATTATTGAATACATTCAATAACTTTTTTTTAATAGAATGTGAAAGCATTGCATAGGGTTCTTATAGGGGTCTAAGTTCCTTCAGGAAGCATCACTATGCAAACATTGTACAATTCTTTTTGTGCAAAAATAAAACATATATGCTCATCATTGAAGTTTTCTATAATCCTAAAAGCCAAGTTTTCCTTTAAGAAATTTTGGAATTTCTAATTTAATGTATTGTTTGAAATCTTCTTAATTTTTTTTTTGTTCTGATTTATTATAAATTGAAGGAATATGATGATAAATAATGCATCATCAAATAACGAAAAATATTTTTGTAATATTATGATATATCTATCCACTTTAAATGATAGATGTATCAATATTATAAAATTATTTAAAAATATATTTAAAGTTTTTATTAATTTAATATTTTTTATTATGATATTTTATTAAATAATTTAATCAAATTAAATTCATATAATTTATAAAAATATTATGAGATGTAATTTTATAAATTTAATTTAATTTTAAACTTTTTCATTGGGATGGCTACACCTATGATAATATAGTTTAGGATAATAAATCTTTTTACAATATCACAATAATGTTTTTTTTATTGAATGGTGGAAGAGGTTTTAAAAGGATCACCGAACCTTTTACAAAGAGCATAAAATCACAAAAGAGAGGCTAAGGGCCACAAGATATGCCCTCAAGAGGACAAAAAGAGAGTCTCTCACAAAGGAAAAAGGATGGTCCAAGACACCGCAAGCCTTGGGGCAGAAACAAATATAGTCACCAGAAACAAGGTGACCTCGAAAACAAGCCAAACAAAATAGAACACTAGAGACAAAGAGAATGCAGACGTTGTAGGCTAGGGAGAAACAGAGGAGAAAAGAGAATGACCTCAACTTAGGCCAGGGAAGAAGCATGATCTTTCTTCTCAACACCTCAATATGGATATTATACTCGACCAGGATGACCTTAGCTTGTTAGAGAAGGAAGGTGGTCATCTTCATAGCTCTAGTTAATCATATCGTGAAACTCCTGGATGTAAGAATTTTTAGTGATGAAAGGAACATAGGATTTCAGTTGGGTGTGATTGGAAGGACCACTTTAGTGAATCCTCTAAGGCATCATGGTCATTCTTAATGATAGGGAACTTTCCTTTCCCAATTTGAGACTTGGCCCTGGTGGAGCGACGACGAGACTCAAACTTCACATAGCCAATTGCATCTTTGGTTCTAGTCAAATTTGAGCATTCAACTGGTTTTTGAAGAGGGTGGTTTTTGGGTATGCTCTTCGATGGTACTAGTCTGGGGATTACCACACATATTGGCTTCAAGAGGAAATTCTAGAGACAAAGGGCTCGTAATGCAAGACAAAATGGATTTTTGGGATTCCTTCATAATCATGTGCCTATAAAGGATAAGGTGAAGGCCCTAGTGCACAGGAAAATATTAGGAGCCTTTTTGGATGTTAAGGACAAACCTCTCGATGGATCTAAATATATACTCAGGGATATTGATGGTTTTTTCCCGCTGAGGTGGTTGAGGAACGCTAGGTGAAAGCTCCTAAGTATGGTATTGGGGCCATTGATAGTGAAATATTGGAGCACAGTTACCATGACTTTATCCTAGGGTTTGGGTAGAGATTCATGAAAAATACCTCTCGTTTCTCTACCTAAGATTTTTCTTTTGTCCCTAAAATGGTTGAGCTCAACCACCATTGAATTTTCTTCATGCATGATGATTTTCCCATCGTTGGGTAAACCGATTACCTCAACAAGGAGGCCACTAGTAATATGGAAACTAAGGCCTTTGTCAAAAACTTTACCTTCATTCTAGGAGTGGGCTAATTCCATCGATAGGTCTGTGTCATTCACATTGAACTTCTATAGGAATGGAAGGAGGTCATGGTCAATGAAAATATCTTCAATCAGAGCATCTAATTGGAGTGTCTCCAACTCGAACCTGTAGTCGTGCTTGATCATGGGGATGACAAGGGTGATGGGAGGTGGGTGGTGAGTAGGGGATGAATGGATGGAGAAGGAAAACCACCAACCAGAGCAACAATGAAGAATGCAGATTGAGATCCAAGGAATGGAAAGGGGTAAGCATAGCAGACTAGACACTGTTAGCTGAAGGTGCTTCGATGATTCAAATTTAAGAAGGTGGTGAGAGGCAAAATGAGGAAGATCAAGGTATCCTAGGTACACATTCCTAAGTAATCATGATAACTATGCCACCATGGCCATTGAAAATTCTTATCATTCCCAAAAATATTCATTAGGTTGCCCACGATCTTAGGAAATGCAAGGATGTGATCAATAGTAAAATGATTAAAATCAAGCAAGGCCTTTAGAGTTAGTGCAAACAAGAACAAGTTGATGGAGTGAAAAATGTATAAGGGATGTGGGAAAAATTATTAAAGGTACCAATCCATGATTGGGTGAGGAAGCACAAAAGGTGGCAACAAAAGTCATGATGGTTAAAGGTGATGATGACGAGGACACTTCAACGTAGAGGGAGCGGAAGGATATGGTGACACATGAATGAAAGGTGAGGTGAGAGGTAAAAAATGTGACATGTGACTAATGATCGAGGTTGAAAATGGTGAAGGCAAGGAAAAAAAAGTGGAAGCCATTAGTATGAGGTGGAAAAAAAATGAGACAACCTTGTCGACAAGAGAAAAGAGCCCACCAACATCCAAGTGGAACTTCTGATTTTTGTGAACATCAAGAAAGAAAATACATCCACCATCTCATTGAGAAGCTTGAGCCTACTATTAATTATTGAAGACCTAGGATTTCCTACAAAATTTAAAATCAAATTGCAACCTACCACATTGCAAAAAGGCTTGGGCCTGCCAACATCCAATTGAAACTTATTTATTTCGGTGCAGATCAAGAAAAAGAAACCATCTGTCACCTCACTGCTAAGCTTGTGCTCACTATCGATTTAAGAGGACCTAGAATTACCCACATAATTAATAATCAAATTACAACTTGCCATGTTGCTAAGAACCTTGGGCCCATCGACGTTAGTCTAAAAGTCTTCACTATGACTGTGATTCACAGTGTCTCTTGCCAAGTTTGTAAAATTCTTGAGTCTGCCTACCTCATGATGAAAATTGAGTTCACCACCTAGGCTCAAGATCTAGATCTTAAATTCCATATCAACGAGGATATCTCCCAAGTTTGAGGAAAGAAACTAGGGATTTTTCATTAGGGAAAACTAGACAATATCATAACTCCTTCCTAAGGGTCTATGGGTTTTAGAATTAGGGTGGAAAGAGTTGATATACTTTGGGGGAGTGTTGAGTGATATTTTTGTCCCATCACAAGAATATACTCACAGTAAATATTCTGCCCGGATATCCTCTCTTGCAAGGAAATATTTGTGATTTCTCCAAGGTTTTGTTTAATGTGTTAATATGCTTACAATGCTTAGTAAAAAATATAAAATGCTAAAAGTTAGATGGATACCTTGGTGTTGCATATACCTGTTAACAAGGAGCCTATTTTGGTTGATTTGATTTGTAATGATTTTGTTGTTCATGAAATTTATGAGAAAATGTGAAATTATGGATCAAATATTTACTTTGAAATAACAACCTTTGAAATTTAATCAATATTTGATATTAATTGATTTTATCTCAAATTGTTAATCAGATTTTATCTCAAATTGTTAAGGTTTGCATTTGATTTTATTTGAGAAAAAATTAAAATGAAATAATTAAATCTAAACTTTGCAATGTTAAAACTTTGGATTATTTAATCATTCACCTTAATGAAAATTTGAAATTTATTGAAATTTCAATTTTACGTAAAATGAAACTAAATGATTATTTGAAAACTATGCAAAGTTAAAAATTTAAATTTTCATCACAAAATGTAAATTTACGTAAACATTTTAATTTTAATTTTAATTTTTGAAACTTACGTATTTCTTTTTAAGGTTTTGATTTTTTTATTTGATGAAACTTTAATAAAAATAAAAATTTAGGGTTAGAAAAATAAATAAAATAAACTAAAATAAACTGTGCAAAAAAGAATGGAACAGAAACAAAGAAAGATTACTATAATGAAAATTCTTAACCCTGAATCTACATAACTAATTCTCTAAAAATTTAAACCTAATCTAATTTGATCTGAATTCACACAATCAAAACTAGATTAAGTGCAATATTCTAAGGAAATAAATAATATATTAAATTAATTAGAAAGGCTACCATCCACATGCATAAACCTCACTAAAGAAATCAATATATTAAAAATATATATTCAATAAAACTTTATTTCAGAAAACCTTGCACTCTGTAGTTACAATGGTGAAACCTTCAATGCAACAATCCGAAGAAATCTTCTTCAACAAACGTTCTTCAACTTTTTCTTACTCCAAAAATCTTCCGCTCCAAAATCTTTTGACCCCTTCTTCTTGAATATCATTGGCTATTTATAATATGAAATTTTTCGTTGTTCAATTCATTTGTTTAGTTTCATAGTGTTGATACAACGGGTTGTCGTAATTGTTCTCTCATGCGCTTGTATTATCGACATATCAAAAACTTTGTTATTAAATTGATATAACTTTTTTAGAGCATCATTAAAACATTTACGCATAGTAGTGTAGGTATTAGTGATTAGTTGTTCTTGTTGTGATAGTTGCGTTGAAGAGTCCCTTTTTCTAGAAAAGACATCTGAATCCCTTTTTTATCGCATGAAATGCTTCGATTACTACTGAATAAGTAGTCTAGGGTATAATAGTTAGCCAAGTCATTTCTTCACTGGAATACCCTGAGCATTCCACTTTAACGGTGGTTGTGCTATTCAGTGCACTGCCCAGGTCCAAATTAATATAATTGATATATGCAGCCTTTGGATATTTAGAAACATACAAAGTCATGTATGCGTAAAATCTTTGCATCCATTCCATATAGTGTGAATCCTTGGTGCTATCCTTCCATGTAATTTGATACTAAATGTATATAAATATTCAGCCTAATGAGGAAACATAATCTCCTGTATCTCATACATCCAGGTCGACCATCTTTGTGTAGCCAGTGTACAATATCAAGTCTATCTAACTCCTAGTTGCCATTCTCGATTGTCATGCTTTTAGTTATTTCTTCAATTGCTTCATGATAATTCTTCCCAAGTGCTAAAAAGGCCTTGGACATATGCTGAAATTGGTCCATCATTTCTTTATAATCATTAACTCCACATGAGAAGTGCCAAGATGGATCAATTATGTGTTGATAGAAATTCATCAAAACTGGTATCTTAATATCCGATTAAATGGTCATATCATCCTCAACAATGTCGAGTACTCGGAGAACCTAATAGAAAAAGCAAGTAGCATTGTGAAGCTCGACTCCCAACTACTGAATAATGAAGGTAAATCTACGAGAGACCCTATGCAGCATGACGTAGCAGAATGTGAAGTTAGGATCATCAGGGATCTGCTTGATCACATGTGTTATTATCCACTTCATCTTCAATAGTGCAAGAACTTCCTTCGAGTGTGTCAATATCGCTGATATGCTCCCTATTTCTCACCCTTCGATGAAATCTAATCTTTTTCTTCAAATAATTATAGATAGCGATGGTAACATCTACTGAACCCAAATCTATTATGTAAGTCGTGTACTTGCTACAGGTAAGGAACTTGCATCCGCAAAAAAAATAAGTCAGGGGCTTCATATTTGATGTGAATTTCCTTCCTAGCCCTAAAGGGTCTATGTTCGATCCCTTGCTAACCTTCCTTTTTCACCAAAATAGATTCAATTCACCCTTTGTTTCTCGATTTCAATTCGCCCTACAACTTTATCATTTGGAATAGTATAGACTACTAATTAATATCGCCACCATGTGACCACCTAACGAACACGATGTAGTCGAGTTATTCTGCATTTTCATTTATAAATTTGATCTTGCCTGCATATTAAACAAAATAAATGTTAACTAATAAATATTAAAAAGAAACAATATCTAGCGATGGTTAATGACTACATACAAACTTTAATTTTAAATAGTTTCATTTGATGTTTGTAGATAATCATGTTGTATGATGGATACCATGATGATTGTCCTACATACATGAACAAATATTAGCCTATGTATGAATTTTTTGAAATACCATAGTTGTATATTAAGACGTATGGCTATACATTAAATCATATGCACCATATAGCCTTAACAAACTTGTGGATAGAAATTAAAATTTTTACACTATTGTAAATACCTTTCAAGTTTTTGGGAGCCAATTTAACTGACTTCATAATCATGGATACATTCGTTAAGATGGTTATCATATTTCCAAGTCATATTATATGTCACATTTTAAAGAATTGGATTAACTTATCATACATGATTTGAAAGTTTTTTTAGTAAAGAAATCATTTTTCACTCCACCACTTGACATATACACAATGTTTAGACATATAAACTTATTACTCAGTGTGCTCACATAGTTTTGAAGAGCTCAAACAGATGCAGTAATATATAATAAACCATTGAAGGACTATGGATTGGAGACTATAAACATTATGAAGGTAAACATAGATAAACAAGGAATATGAATCCATATAATAAAACAAAATTGTATCAAGTGGGTTTCACATTAATATCAAAAATCTCAAGTGGGTTCCCAAATTGGGGTATTTTGTGCTACGACAACAACAAATTACGACTCTCTTGGAAAATTCTCTTGAGCATTTTTGATAAATAACCCAAACTAAAATCAAGAAAACCAAAGGACAGTAAAATATAAATCATCTAGTAATATCCAAGAAGTATGGGGTTAAATAGGTTAAACTGAAGAAAAAAAATTGATTGTAATTGAAGGAGGGAGAGCTAGGGTTTCAGAAGTTTGGAGGTGCTTCAGAGGAGATCTGAGGAATCAAACTGGGGTTTCAGAAGCTAAGGTAGAGGGCTGTCAATAGTAAGGATCACGGCAAAGAATGGGGGACATAGGTACTTCGGTACCAAATCCTACAAACGAATGAATTTCATTTCGGGATAAGCTATGTGGAACCCAAGATAGTTTCAATGACTGTCAAACACAAGCAAAGAAAATCATAAACACCATGGGGAAGTGACAAAAGGAGGATTATCTGCCTGGGAGGGTGAACGGATGTCTACCACAAGCAAAAGAAATACCGATGTTGGAAATAGCTGAGGACTGGGTAGTTGAGGATATTGTTTATAAGTCAAAACACAACCTGATAGGTAAATTTGTGGGTTTCAAACCATCTGTGCACTTCCTCCACACATGGATAAGGAAACAATGGCATCTGGAATGAGAATACAAAATTCTAACTCTCGCAAATGGGTATTTTTCTATGGAGTTCACATCGGTGGCAAATCGACAAAAAGTATTTGAGGGAGGACCATATCATCATGGACCAGCGGGACTATTCTTGCAGCCATGGAAGATGGTATTTGACCCGAGGGTGGAACCGATAGCAGTACCAATATGGGTAAGATTATTTGCCCTTCCCCTTGAATTTTGGAAAGAGGAGATACTTGAGGCAATAGGCAAATTATTAGGGCATTATCAAGGTAGATCAAGAGAAACAGTTTTAGGAGGATCGGCAATGTTTGCTAGGTTCTGTGTAGAAATGGACCTCAGCAAACCTCTTCCAACAGAGATAGAATTAAAAATAGGGGATTTTGTCTGGCGCCAACAACTGGATTATGATGCTATTCCATTCAGATGTCGAGTGTGCCACGCTCCTGGACATCTTGCTAGAATGTGCCCAACAGTTAAGGATCATCAATCTAAACAAGAGGGGACAAAAGAAAATTTTAACATGGTAGGTCAATCTCTTCAGCAAAAGGGAAATCAAAAGGAAGGGAAAGGCCCAATAGATTCTGAGGGTTTTCAAAAAGTAATGAGAAGGCCAAACAAAAAAAATCAGCATAGTAACCAGAGACAAGGAGAAAGAGTTGTAAGAACAACCAATAGATATGAGATATTCAAACAATTGGGAAACTTGGAAACCGAAGGAGATTTTCAAATGGAAGGGTTAGAGGAGGATACTCAAGCAAGTCACAATAGTTGATCAGGAACAATATTCCAATCTAGTGTTAGGGAACAAGCAAGGAGCAAGACCAAACACAACCTCTCTCATGGAAGAGGAGATTCAACCCACAAGAGAGACCATAGGAGGGGAAATAGAGCAGAGGATGTTTTTGACACAGGAAATAGAGATGAAAGAAGGAAATAAGAACAAAGAAAGCCCTACTCTAGGAATTCATCAAGTGGAGAAGAAACAAAAACCAAACCAATCTACAGGGAGGAAGTCAAACAAGGAAAAGATGGAGGAACAGGGAAGAGATTTGAGCCAGAACGAAAAGGTAAAATCGATGGCTGATTTTTTCCCTCCTAATTCTCAATGATATTAATCACTTGGAATGTGAGGGGTTTAGGCAGTCGCCCGAGACAAAATGCAGTCAAAAATATTATCATAGATATGAGTCCAAATATAATTTTGTTACAAGAAACCAAAATGCAAGGAGAAGACTTACAAAAAATAAATAGGAGGATATGGCAAAAAGGAGAGATCCTTACTCAATCGTCACTAGGGAAATCATGTGGATCAGCCACTATGTGGAATCACCAACTATTCCTAGAGATAGGGGGGGCCTCTACGAGAGGGGTGTTGATGGTCCAGTCACAAAATAGGGAAACTGGAAAAATTTGGACTATAGTGAATTTTTATGGAGCACAAACAGTTAGATTACAGAGGGATCAATGGGTAGCCATCCAGAATTTTAGAGAAAACTACTCGGAGGACCAATGGATTGTGGGAGGAGACTTCAATGCAAAGCTTAGAATAGAGGAACAACGAGGCAGAGCCATGCTTGAGGAAAAGGACAGGTTTTTTTCAGCAATAACATGTCAAATGAATCTAATAGATATCCCAACTGTGGATAGCTCCATGACTTGGACTAACAGAAGAAAGGAATGTGAGATGGTCAAATCTTGCTTGGATCGTTTCTTCATGGGGGAGGAATTATATTTGCATACCAAGCATCAAGCAAGGGTCATGGATAGGCTTTCTTCGGATCATTTTCCAGTAAGCTTAACCATAGAAGAAGATAATCATAAAGTTGTGGGAACTTTTAAATTTGAGCTATGGTGGCTGAAAGATGAGGAGCTAGGGGACCGTATAAAGAAATGGTGGAAATCAGGGAAACCAAGATTTGGGACAACCCAATTCAAACTCCACAAACAACTAAAATATGTAAGGACCCAACTAAAGGAGTGGAGTAAAGAGAAGGAAATAACTAGAATCCAAAATAATGAAATCAAGGATCAAAAGGAGAAGATTGCTCAAGAGATAAGACAAGGAACTATCACAGAAGAACTGTTACAACGTGAGGCAGAAATTATTAGAAAATAGGAAGCTTTGGAGGAACAAGAAGAAATATATTGGAGGCAAAGAGCCAGAATCACATGGTTAAAGGAGGGGGACCAAAATACAGCTTTCTTCCATAAGATAGCAACAACTAGGAGACAACAAAATAGAATTATGGGTCTTACAGATATGATGGGTCAGGTTAAAACCAGTGGAAGTGAAATGAAAAGTATAGCAAATCAGTACTTCCATACACTTTTTAGCGAAGAATGAAAATTTGAATGCAATATGGTAGGAGAAGATACTAGAGGCAATTCCACAATTAGTCAAACCTAAACACAATAAATTATTAATGGAGGAAATTTCTTTGGAAGAAACCTCGCAGATCATACAAAAAATGCAAATAGGAAAGACTCCAGGACCAGACGGATTCCCCATTGAATTTTATCAAAATTTTTGGGAAATTGTGGGCCAAGCGGTGGTGGAGGCACTGGAGGAAATCAGACAGAGTAAGCAAATGTTAAAAGCCTTGAATCATACTTTTATCACTTTGGTTCCTAAGGGCCCATCTAGTGAGATAATTGATAATTATAGGCCTATTTCACTATGTAATGTAGTATACAAGATATTAACAAAGCTTATGGCAGAAAGGTTGAAACAGCTTTTACCAAATCTGATTTCAAGTGAGCAAGGTGGTTCTATTGAAGGTAGATAAATTCTAGATGGAATAGTAGTGGTCTGGGAGGTGATACCCACAATGTCAAAAAAAAGGACCCAGGTATATTTATTAAATTAGATCTTTCTAAAGCCTATGACGAGTAGAGTCGGTCCTTTATGCAAAATATTTTAGAAAAAATGGGCTTTGCGAGAGGGGTGGAGAGATTGGGTAAGAGCCTGTACACAAACTACATCATTCTCGGTTCGGTAAATGGCAGTCCCTCTCCTATGTTCACGACGGAGAAGGGGGATGAGGCAAGGGGACCCTCTCTCCCCTTACCTTTTTATCCTTTATGCGAGAGGGTCTCGGGAGGCTCGTTAAAAAAAAGGGAGACAAGAGGGGAGGTTAAAGGGCTTGAAAATAAGTTCTCAAATTGAGATAAATCACCTCCGAGTTTGTGGATGATACTGCTCTTATTAGTCAAGCCAATCTCATAGTAGCAAGAAACATAAAAGAAGTTTTAGATGGGTATACTCAAGCTCATCGGGCAAACTTTTAATGAAAAAAAATCTCAAATTGTTTTTTTTAATACAACGAAGAGGGTGAGAGATAAAATTATACAATTGTTGAAATTCATGGAAACTCCTTTACCCATACGGTATTTAGGAGTACCTTTATCCGCAAAGAAAACAAAAAGTAAAGAGTGGAAAGGGTTGATGGATAGACTTCAAGCTAAGCTGAGCAACTAGACTCATAAATGGCTAAGCTTAGGAGGAAGGCTGACAATGATTAAAGCTATGCTACAAGCTCTTCCAGTTTATAAATTTTCTGTACTTCAGGCTCCAAAGAGAATTCTAAAAGATATTGACAAACACACAAGAAAGTTTTTGTGGTCAAGTGCAAGGGAAGAACAAAAAATAGCACTAGTGGGTTGGGAGAAGATATGCCAACCAAAAAAACAAGGAGGATTGGGGATAAGATCAGCATTTCATAGCAGCAAGGTACTAGCTGGGAAGCTATATTGGAGATGGATTACAGCTACTGGGGATTTATGGAGTAGACTCTTACAAGCTAAATATTACCCAGGAGTGGATGAGAAAAACATTCCAAGATACAAAGTGGAAGGAGAGGGATCTACCATATGGAGGACAATGTTAGTAGGCCAAGAGTTAATAAAGCCATACCTATATTGGCAATTAGGGGATGGAAAGGATGCTTTATTTTGGGAGGATTCATGGAATCAATCACAACCAATTATTCAGACATTCCCAGATATGGAGAGCTGGAAATCAGAGCTCCAAAAAGTAGGGTGTGGAAAGCCTCTTACTATATGAAATCATGGAATCAACATGTGCCAGATTTATTACAGTGGAAACATCCCCAAGAATGGCCAGTGAGGGGTACAAAGGAACTAATGGAAAAACTATGGAGATATCTTCAAAGACACCCAATTCAGGATGGTTCTAAGAGGGATATACTTGGATGGGGAGGAAGTAAGTTGGGAATTTATAAGGCAAAGGAGGGATACAAGGTAGTTTGTGGATACGAGATTACCCCATCACCCTTTCCATGGACATTTGTTCTGGCAAAAGGAAGGATGGCCAAAAATTAACATTTTCTCTTGGTTGATTAACCACAAAAAGTGCTTGACTTTTGATAATTTGATAAAAAGAGGTTTCTTTGGGCCCTCTAAATGTGTTTTGTGTGGAAAGGCAGAGGAGACCTTGAATCACCTCTTTTTTGGGTGTTATTTTGCTAAAGACATATGGATCAATTGGTGGATACAAATGAGACAACATTGGGAAGTTTTTGAGAGCCAGGAAAGCTTTTATGAGAAATGGAAACAGTGCAACTTTAAGACTAAAACAATGAAAATTGCATGGAAACTAGGACCTAGCTTCATATGGTGGCGAGTTATGGCTAGAACGAAATGCACGCATATTTAGATCGAGAGCACGGAACAAGGGAGAAAGTATGGGAGAGTATTATGAGCAAGGTAACGGAAACACTATTTATCGAGTTACGGGAGGAAACAAATATAAAAATGGAGGAAGTGATTATCCTACGGAGCCTTGGAATAACTGTAACAGAGAAACAACTTAAGGATGGGTACACAGGTGAGATCCCCTTGAATAACATAGAGTGGAGGCCACCTCCTAAAGAGTGGGTGAAGGCAAACACGGATGGGGCTTCTACTAAAAATCCTGGGAAAGTTGGTTTTGGTATTATCATGCGAAATTGGAAAGGAGAACGGGTGTACTAGAGAGCATAAGGCATGAGGGAGGCAACAAATAATGGAGCAGAAGGACGAGGCGATCTTGTCAACATCGATGATAGCTGCAAATCTACGATTACATAAGTTGTGGATAGAGACGAGACTCTCGGGTATGGGCTGGAATATTAGATCCGATAAGGCCCTTTCAGGTGCTAGGAATTGGAGAGAGAAGGAAGGTGGAAGCAGTCCAGAAGATCTGGCAAGTTTTTCAAGATGTTTTTATTACACATATAAAGCGAGAGGGAAATAGGGTGGCAAACTATTTAGCAAAATGGGGAAAATATCTGGAGAAAGGGCAATATGTGGACTCTCAGATGGAAAATCAGATAAGCTTGTGCCAAAGAATCCAAGGGATGCAGGAGGTGATACAAGCAGATAGTAGAACAAGAAGAGTAGACAGTGAGTCTAATGAATCTATCACAGTTAGGCCACAGGGCAACACAACATGAAGATAAATGGATAGTTTACAGAATTCGGATAAATTGGATAAACTGGAATTCAGCTATGGTAGTGTTGAGGGTTTGGATATCTGCATTATGTAAGGTAATGTTTTATGGGTAATTTTTGAGCTAGGAGGGATTGGAGGAGGATTTTCTTTCTCCCTTGATGCCTATCCAGTTCATTTTACCTTGTAATACAGCTTCTATAAATATAACATATTTTTCATTTTTTTCAAAAAAATAGGTTAAACTAAAAATAAATACTCCACTTGCTTTCAGTTGAGTTTGTGTTTTGTGCATTCATTCCTTATTTTTGAATTGATCAGAATTTCATCATCTATTTTGCAATTAGGCTCTTAAAATGTCACTCATAAATATTTACCTCTACATTGCTCCATTGCCATTCAAGTGTCCATAGCTCCGGTGGAGATGACCTTGATCTCTTCTAGACCTTGCTCTATTGCCAGTCGGGCATCTATAGCCCCGGTAGAGATTATCTGAAACACCCAGGAATTTGATTGATTTGCATTTTTTTTTTTTTTTCTTTTTTTATTTTATTTTATGAGCATTTTATTGCTTTGCAAATATCATATGTGCCCCTTGGGTTAGAGATCATCTAAGGCTTAATATGGAGTATATAAAATTTTCACCTAATCAACAAACCAAAATGACTTCATCCTTCCAGATCCAAAAATATCCTTTTAATTTGATGTTACATGTGAAGCTTCATCTAAAATGTTGTACTTATTTCAATATCCACTATTAATCCACAATCCATGAATAACTCCTAAACAATCCAAATTCTCTAACTTCAGTTTCACCTAATTTCAAACAAGTAATTCATCTCCCACTACTTAGAAATATTTCCTTCTGAGGGACCAAGAGTCCATTGCAACTAAACCACTATACCACAATCATAGTAAAACAAAAATACTATAAAAAAGAAAAGCAACATGTGAAAGAAAACCAAAACACAAAATCTAACATGAACTTGCCTTAATGAAAAGCACAAAAATTAAAGCAAGCTAAAATTTCAAAATCAAATATCACAAACAAACAAAACAAATGAAATAAGCTAAATTAAACATGTAAAAATAAAATACATGAAAACAAAAAACTATGTACAAAGCTATTTACAAGGCAAGACTTGGGATTTCTCATATATGAAATTTTCCAGGATCCCAAACACGATTACCATAATTTGAGAGATGCCCATAATGATAGGCATGCTGATTTTGATGGGTATCATCCCATAGTAACATTAGATCTAAAAGCTCAAAGGCCTTTATTTTACCTCTCTCACCCCACCAACTCAATTTAATTCCATCCTCGTTGTCATACTTAGATTTTGCTCCATCAAACTTAAAGGTCCATAACTGGTCTTCAATTAATTTTTGTTTACTATGTGAGATGTTTATTATTGAACTTTTATCTTCAATCACAGTTTCTACCAGCATGGTGTGAATTCCCATTTTCAATTCAGTGCTCAAAATACTATCCTCATTGTTATGATTAGACATGATCTCTTCCAAGCTTGACCCTATTTCTGAAAATTTGACTGCCAAACCACTATTCATAGTTTTAGACCAATCATAACTATGCAACAATTTACAAGCATCTAGGATATCTAGCATATGAGGATCATTATAATTTTGTATCCCAAGTTCAATAGTCAATTGTTGATGAACTTGATTCAGTAACTCAAAAACATCTACCTTTGTCTTGTTCAACATAGAAACCTTATTACTGGTGTGAGTAGGAGTCAACTCTAATTCTTTGTTAACCACAAATGACATTTCATTATCAACAACATTTGAATCCAACAGACAATTATGCAAACTTTTACCTAGAATTCGAATGGTTGAAAAGAAAGGTTGAGATTCTACCTTTTGTACATTTCCATTTACTAGGACTTGATGAGCCTTTGTAATTTCTTCTTTTTTCTCATGATCATCATCATCATCTTCTTGCATCCTTTCATCTTCATCGATCACCTAATTTTCAAAAACACCAAAATTAGTCACAAAATTGAAAATATGCCTATCATTTTCAAACCATAAATCTTGTTGGTCAAGGGATGTTTTAAGTAACAAATCTTCTTGATCAACTACCTGAGTTATCTCAAATAGAGCAACATTTTCCTTTGGGTCTTCAACGATATCATATCCAAACCTTTTATGTTCTGGAGTTTTCTCTATCTGAGGTAAAGGCATATTGATTTCTAGCTGCATAGGAATTGTAGGATTCTTAGGTGGGACAAGGCTTTCAGTTTCTTGCACATAAAATGGGATAGAAGTTTCTCTAGGAAGTGTGAAAGAAGTGAGTGATTCCCCTTCTTTATCTTGAATAATATAATCATTATATTTCTGAAACACTTGGTGAGATTCCATCCCTTCTTTCATGCCATATTCAGATTCTTCTTCAAATTCAATGTCATTCAAGCTATAACCTTCTTCAGATTCATCTTCCTCCATTTCTAAAGGTTGGTATGTTTCCAATACTGAAGTTGTCCTTGCATTCTGATTAGCTTGATTCCTACAACTCTCATTGGTGGGTATTGACTCTAAAACTTTCACCTCATTTTGGACAATATCTAAAGTAGTTCTAACTTTTGGACAGTCAATTTCATCATGTTGATTGCTCACATTAGACATCATTTGATTCAAGGGTGCTAGATTGAAAGGTTGGTACTGGTTGGGATCCATAACTCCTGGAAAATAGTTCATCATGGGAGAGGGTTGTGCGAAAGTCTGACTCATTTGTGGTATCTGATTGTGAGCTCTAGGTTGTCTAAGTGATGATAATTGACCCACACTAACCCCTTGAGAAATCAATTGTTGTTCAAATGTTATTGCCTCACTGTAGGCTTTGGGTAAGGATGTAATTTGAGGAACTATCCTTAGAAATATGGAATTTAATGGGTCTAAGGCTCCAATGTATATCTGAATAGTTGCTTCTTCTGAAATGATGAAAGGTGTCACCAGTTCGGTATACAACTTATGGAACCTATCACTGAATAATCTCAAGGATTCATTAGGTTCTCTATGGATAGAGGCAAACTGATGGTATATCATAACTGGGTCAACAAGTTTAAAATGATTGAGAAATGTTGCTTCTAGTTGAGCCCAAGAAGTGATAGAGCCTGAAGGTAAGTTGATATACCAATCATAAGCAAACTCATCTAATGTGTTTGGAAACATTCTATAGGCAACATATTCATGCATAATTTGTAAATAAATTATAGTGTTTTTGTATGCCTAAATATGTTCCTCAACCATTCTCATTCCATCATGCCTATACTGGGGTAAATATCTTTCTGCATTTTCAGGGATTTTATGGGGTACTCTAGGAATGTTTAAAGGACTACTATAACCACCTAACCAAGTTGCAATTCCTGCCATTGATGTCATTGGAGAGGTGATAAATGGTTCCAGATTTAACATGTAAATCTATGTATGAAAAATTCACAACAATTTAACCATAACCATATTTTTGAATTTATAGCAGATCAAAACTAATGCAGCATAAATAAATAAATAAATCAATTTTTTTAATTTGTTTTTTAAATTTATTTGAACAACTTCAAATGCTAAAAATCAAATTAATTCCCTTTAGGCCCTCCTTCTAGCACCAATTTTGTTGAGTGATATTTTTGTCCAATCACAAGAATATACTCACAGTCAAGATTTTGCCCGAATATCCTCTCTTGTAAGGAAATATTTGTGATTTCCCCAAGGTTATGTTTAATGTGTTAATCTGCTTGCAATGCTTAGTAAAAAATGTGAAATGCCAAAAGTTAGTTGGATACCTCAGTGTTGCATATGCTTGTTAACAAGGGGCCTGTTTTGGTTGATTTGATTTGCAATGATTTTGTTGTTCATGGAATTTATGAGAAAATGTGAAATTATTGATCAAATATTTACTTTGAAATAACAACCTTTGAAATTTAATAAATATTTGATTTTAACCTTTGAAAATTTGATTTTAATTGATTTTATCTCAAATTGTTAATCAAATTTTATCTCAAATTGTTAATCAAATTTTATCTCAAATTGTTAATCAAATTTTATCTCAAATTGTTAAGGTTTGCATTTGATTTTATTTGAGAAAAAATTAAAATGAAATAATTAAATCTAAACTTTGCAATGTTAAAACTTTGGATTATTTAATCATTCACCTTAATGAAAATTTGAAATTTATTGAAATTTCAATTTTACGTAAAATGAAACTAAATGATTATTTGAAAACTATGCAAAGTTAAAACTTCAAATTTTCATCAAAAAATGTAAATTTACGTAAAAATGAAAATTTTAATTTTAATTTTTGAAACTTACGTATTTCTTTTTAGGGTTTTGATTTTTTATTTGATGAAACTTTAATAAAAATAAAAAAGGCTAGGGTTAGAAAAATAAATAAAATAAATTGTGTAGAACAAAATGGAATAGAAACAAAGAAAGATTACTATAATGAAAATTCTTAACCCTAAATCTACAGAACTGATTCTCTGAAAATTTAAACCTATTATAATTTGATCTGAATTCACACAATCAAAACTAGATTAAGTGTAATCTTCTAAAGAAATAAATAATATATTAATTTAATTATAAAGGCTATCATCTGCATTCATAAACCTTGCTAAAGAAATCAAAATATTAAAAAAAGATATTCAAGAAAACTTTATTTCAGAAAACCTTGTACTCTGTAGTTACAATGGTGAAACCTTCAATGCAACAATCCGGAGAAATATTCTTCAACAAACGTTCTTCAACTTTCCATTTTTTTAAGCGAAAAACCCCTTGCGAGGCCGCCTTGGTCTGAGAGACCACTACTAGAGGCTTCTACACCGTCAAAGTCACCCGAGAGTCGTGTCCGGCGCTGCGCGCACCAACATTATCAATTGGATTTTGGGTACCCAATTCAACTTTTTGGTAGGGTGGAAATTCGAACCTGGGACCTCCCTTGGAGGATTGCCCTCTCCTCTCCAACTCACCTACAAAACCTGGGTTCTTCAACTTTTCCTTACTCCAAAAACCTTCCACTCCAAAATATTATAACCCCTTCTTCTTGAATATGGCTATTTATAATATGAAATTTTTTCGTTTTTCAATTCATTTGTTTAGTTTCATATTGTTGATACAACGGGTTTTTCGTAACTGTTCTCTCCTGCACTTGTATTATCGACATATTAAAAAAATTGTTATAAAATTGATACAACTTTTTTAGAGCATCATTAAAACATTTACGCATAGTAGTGTAGGTATTGGTGATTAGTTGTTATTGTTGTGATAGTTGCGTTGAAGAGTCCCTTTTTCTAGCAGAGGCATCTAAATCCCTTTTTTTATCACATGAAATGCTTCGATTGCTAATGAATAAGTAGTCTAGAGTATAATAGTTAGCCAAGTCATTTCTTCAATGGAATACCCTGAGCATTCCTCTTCAATGGTGGTTGTGCTATTCGGTGCACTACCCAGGTTCAAATCAATATAATTGATATATGCAACCTTCGGAGATTTAGAAACATACGAAGTTATGTATGCGTAAAATCTTCACATCCATTCCATATAGTGTGAATCCTTGGTGCTATCCTTCTATGTAATTCGATACTGAATGTATACAAATATCCTACCCGATAAGGAAATAGAATCTCTTGTATCTCATACATCCAGGTTGGCCCTCGTATGTAGGAAGTGTACAATATCAATTCTATCTAACTCCTAGTTGCCATCCCAGACTGCCATGCTTTTAGTTATTTCTTCAATTGCTTCTTGATCTCTTCCCAAGTGCTAAAAAGACCTTGGACATATGATGAAATCGGTCTATAAGTTCTTTGTAATCATTAACTCTACATGAGAAGTGCCATGATGGATCAATTATGTGTTGATGAAAATTCATCAAAACTGGTATCTTGATATTCGATGAAATGGTCATATCCTCAACAATGTCGAGTCCTCAAAGAACCAAATAGAAAATGCAAACAACATTGCGAAGCTCAACTTCCAATTATTGAATAATGAAGGTAAAGCTATGGGAGCCCCTGTGTAGCATGATGTAGCATAATGTGAAGTCGAGATCATCAAGGATCTACTTGGTTGTCTATGTTATCACCCACTTCATCTTCACCAGCATAGGAACTTCCTTCGAGTATTTCAATATTGTTGATATGCTCCCTATTTCTCATCCTTCGATGAAATCTAATATCTTTCTTCAAATAATTACATACAGTTATGGTAACAGCTACTGAACCTAGATCTATTATGTAAGTCGAGTAGTTGCTACAAGGAAATTGCATCCGCAAAAAAAATAAGTTGGGGGCTTCGAATTTTATGTGAAGTTCATGTCTAGTCTTAAAGGGTCTGTGTTCGATCCCTTA
Source organism: Wollemia nobilis (assembly GCA_028583015.1). Taxonomy (NCBI): domain Eukaryota; kingdom Viridiplantae; phylum Streptophyta; class Pinopsida; order Araucariales; family Araucariaceae; genus Wollemia; species Wollemia nobilis. Next base: position 3,769,074 of record JAQPPZ010003276.1, read on the forward strand.
CTAACCTTCCTTTCTTACTAAAATAGATTCAATTTACCCTTTGTTTCTTGATTTCAACTCCGCAAAAATACACATCCCTACAACTTTATCATTTGGAATAGTATAGACTACTAATTAATATTTCCACCATGTGACCACCTAACGAACACGCTATAGCTGATTTATTCTACATTTTCATTTATAAATTTGATATTGCCTGCAGATTAAACAAAATAAATATTAAAAAGAAAAAATATCTAACAATGGTTAATGACTACACACAAACTTTAATTTTAAATAGTTTCATTTTGATTTTTGTAGATAATCATGTTGTATGATGGATCCCACGATGATTGTCCAATGTACATGAACAAATATTAGACCACGTTTGAATTTTTTGAAATACCATAGTTGTATATTAAGATGTATGGTTGTACATTAAATCATATGCACCATATAGCCTTAAAAAAATTGTAGATAAAAATTAAAATTTTCACACTATTGTAAATACCTTTCAAGTTTTTGGGAGCTGATATAACTATGACTTCATAATCATGGAAACATTCATTAAGGTGGTTATCATGTTTCCAAGTCATATTATATGTCACAGTTTAATGAATTGGATTAACTTATCATACATGATTTAAAAGTTGTTTTTAGTAAAGAACTCATTTTTCACTCCACCACTCCACATATACACAATGTATAGACATATAAACTTACTGCTCAGTGTGCTCACATAGTTTTGAAGAGCTCAAACAGATGCACTAATATATAATAAACCATTGAAGGACTATGGATTGGAGACTATAAACATTATGAAGCCAAACTTAGATAAACAAGGAATCCAAATTCACATAATAAAACGAAACCGTATCAAGTGGATTTCACATTAATATAAAAAATCTCAAGTGGGTCCCCAAATTAGGGTATGTTGTGCAACGACAACAACAGGGAGGGGCTATTTGAAATCTAATAGGACAACATTGGAAAAGGGATTGGGGAAAATTGTTATGCCATATGGTGAGGGTATCTTGGGAGAGATCCAGGTTGGTAACACATCAGCAACATGGTTTTCTTCACGATAAACATGTTGAATGGAGTAATTTTTGAGACTTTGAAGGAAACGTTTGGATTCATAAATGAGGTTTTGGATGATCCAATAGAGGGAATTCTCTCCTTTGAGACACTTGATTATATTCAAAGAGTTTCCTTTGATAATGAGGTTGCTAGTCAGAAGATCATCGATAAGAGCAAGCCCTTGGAATAGGGCCCTAACTTCAGCAAAGTGGTTGGTTTGAGTGCCTATATAAAAACAATATTATCTATTGAAATACAACTACAATATGCATATGAGCTAGTCTTATCAAGACTTTAAGCTTCATGAACAATTTCCATTCCAAATAAGAAACCAAAAAGTGAGTGTCCCTGTATTAATGAGGTCCAACTAAGTGACCACTACAAGTGCAAATACATAAAAACATTTTACAAGAGGAACCACCATATAGAGAAATCAATCCACACCTTCTTGAAATCCACCTCTAGGACACCAACTGTTATATGGAATACCACCTTTGGGATGCAAAAATTAGGCTTGAGGCACATTGGCCTTTATATTCTTGCCTTCATAATCCAAATCATTGCAAGAGTCATATGTATATGCCAAACCCTCCATTGAATCATTGAATTTTATCCTCCATTTTTTCTAGCAATATCACCCTAGCCTCGATGGAGTTTATTGTATATCCACCCTTCTCTATCTCCAATAGATAACACTTTACCATTTGAATTTTGTCCTATAATGACTTCTAATTTTAACTTTGTGTATCAAATTCTTTGAATGTGGTTTAACCAAGGCTTGTTAAATAAAGCACAAAAACATGTATTTGGTACTAAACATAATATATTTTTACCAAGCTAGCCCATATCTTTCCTTTTAGTATATTCATCTCTCAACCTTCAATAAAACATGCCTGATCCAAGAAGATATCTAGCAATTTGCAATCATTCTAACAATATGACCATTTAGAATCAATCTAAGATCCTTTTTTAGATAGTCACTCTCCAAAAACCACCTCAATATCTTATTGTTTGTGATTGTGAGTCCCTTACCCTTTGGTTAAAGGGAAAAGGTAAAATTGATTTATAATGTCCACAAGGTCATCTACCATATGGAACAATCCTCATGGAGGATATTTTTATCCAATATATGGTTATTCAATCATAATTTGGTTATCGATGCTTGGTGTAAACCTTGCCCTCTATAGTATTTGAACCTTGGACCTCTTATTTAGATTTTCAAAGTCTTCACCATTAGGCCCATTTGGTTAAGATGAATGATTACTTATTGCTCTTGAACATTCCAAAAATTCTTTATGCACCATGGATAAAGTAATGAGTTCTATCTTGGGATTTCCAAGGCTAAGAAATCAATAGCTCTAAATATTAATCATAGTCCATTTAAAATATATTTTAAGATTAAGTAATTATATAAACCTAAATCATCCTTTTAGAATGTGAGATATGGAGAGATTGAGCTAAGCCTCTTCTTAGAGTCTTACTAGTACTTTTTGCATGATCATAATAACAAGTTGTGGCATCCATCCATGGATCAAGGACCTCTTTATCGGGCATGTGCCAATAAATTGTGCTACCAACTTGGGCATGGTAGAATAGAGATATCCACTTTGTAATTTTTATTAAATATATCAATATTTTCTTTTACATCATGCCACTACAAAAAATAACGAGGATAATAATTATAAGGCTACGATGGATTTTAGATAACTTAAGTCATCGTGCACCAATTTACCATATCATGCACTGAAGTAAATAAAAAATTAAAGCTTTTTGATGACTTTTAGATAATTTGCAAGTCATATTGCATCCTTCATTACTAATTTGACCATGTCATGCATCAAGGGAGTTTGACATGAGGAGACTCAAACCTTTATTGATAATCTATCCAACCAAATGGATTTCAAATATAATAATTTGTATGGTATTCATGTTTAGGAATTTTTGGATGCAACCCTAAGCCATCAAAATAATATTTATAATCTTTTTTTTTTTTTTTGAAACCTCTACTTTTTTATTATAACTATTTAGTTATTTCCATCAAATGATTAATATATTAAGTAAACTATATTTTATTTATCTATATATTACCTTGGAAGATACTTTGTTAATTGAATTTTATAAGTTGATACTATATATTTATTGCAACTAATTTTATGAATGTCATAAATGAAGAACACAAGCTTATACTAAGAGGGGGGTGAACAGTATAAGACCACTGTTTACTTTTCTTTCCTAATCAATATTATGCAATGTATAGATAGCAATATCAATAGAAGTAATCAAAGCAATGCACAAATCACCACACACAAAAGAGACACCACAATTTACTTGGTTCACCCAATGTGGGCTACTCCACGGAGAAAATATTTCACTAAAATTTTCTCAATCAATATCTTGGGAATATTTTCCCTATTACAATATTTATGGACCTCTGTCCAAAGGATATTCCAATCCTCTAAATCAAGTTCGTGGATCTCTATCCATAGGAGAACTCCTCCTCTGCTTTGGCTGGTGATCCTCTAGAAGACTACTACCTCCACTACACTGGCTTGTGTATCTCTCTCCACTGAAGACTATTATCCTCACTCAAAAGACCTATCCTCACTGCCCTAGCTAATGGATCTCTATCCATTGGAGACTACTGTCCTCTGCTCTTTGTCACCTCCAAAGCTCTATCTCAAATCTACACTAAACACAGTCCTTTGATATAGCACAAATCTACTCAATATTTGTCTTTAGTATGGCATTAACCGGTCCTCAAATCTACACCAAACTCTGTTCTCAATTCTACACTAAATACAGTCATTCGATCTAGCACAAATTTATCCTCAATCTTTGTCCTCAAGCCTTAACTCAAAGCTTGAATCAATTTCAAATCAACTCTGCTAGATCTGCCCCAAACCTTAACTCAAGGTTTGAACAAATCAATCAATTCTGCTCTCAAGTCTTCTCAAAGACTTCTCTTAAATATTCTTTGTAAGATTCCTCAAAAGCTCACACTAATATGTCCACAAGTCCTCTCTAGAAATTGCTCAAATATGCTCTACAAGTCCTCTCTAGAACTTGCTCAAATCTGCTCCACAAGTCCTCTCTAGAACTTGTCCAAATCTGCTGTACAAGTCCTCTCTAGAACTTGTCCAAATTTTGCTCCACAAGTCCTCTCTAGAACTTGTCCAAATTTGCTCTCAGTCTGTATTGTAAGCTTCCACAAAATCTTACTCAAATCTATTCACAAGTCTTCTCAAAGACTTGCCTCAAATCGGCTCAACAAGTCCACACAAGAACTTGTCCAATCTCATAGAAACATAAAGAGAATTGTTAGAGACTCAATATGTTCTACACTTATCACAATTCTCAATTACTTTCAATCACTCTCTTAGAAACATAAGGAGAATTGTTAGAGACTCAATATGCTTCTTATTCACCTCAATGCCCAATCACTTTCTCAAATCAATTCAAAATATAGAATAGTTTGTTTTATGGAACTTGAACAATCACTTCACACACCCACTTGACTAGGCTCAACCAACTCTACTCAACCAAACACTCAATGAAATAATCCTTCCTTACAAACCCTAGTCCAAGCATATAAACACCAACTCAAAATGTTTCCAACAATGCTCAACAACAAATCTCACATAACAATGATACTCAAACCCTAGTTCAAGTTCTTTGCTCAACAACTCACTTCAACAACAATGCTTATAAAACAATCTTCACATAGCAATGATACTCAAACCCTAGTTCAAGTTCTTCACATAACCAATGGCTTCAACAACAATGCTTATAAAACAAGGTTTTAACAACTCTTTATTCTAGAAAACCTTGAAGCATTAACTCAACACACTCAATAGGACATCCTAATCAAGTCCTTTTCACTCCAAATTTATTTTCCAGAAAACCAACCAATCAACTTAACTATGGAAGAATGTGCTCATACCTTTTTCTTGATGATGAAGGAATCTCATAAATCTGCCATAATCACAAACACTTCTTTGCCAAGCTCAAAGAAATTATAAGATGATAAAATCCCTCAAAATACAATGTAAATATCAAGACACACATACACCTTATCACTCCATCTTTAAGAAAACAATCATCAATATTTACAAAAATAATTTACCACTTACACCTAATAATCTCCCAATTAAAATAATGTTCAATGTACTCTTCTTTTCAAAATAATTCAATGCAAGAAGTCCCCTTTATCCTTTTAAAACTTCAACAAATCAATGTGACACAAACACTTTATTCAAAAATAAAGCTAACTCCTTATTCCTCCAACTTATAAAAAATAATAATAATAAATCTTTTAAGCAACCCTTTTAACTCCCTAAGACCTCATGTCAAACTTTAGGCAACACAAAAATAATAATCAAAATTTATTACCTTGGCCTTGGTGGGAATCGAACTCACAATGCAACCTCAACCAATGCCCTAGTAACGACTCCAATCGTCGCGCGAGCTAGGTGCTCTCTTGGGGAGTGGATAGCACCACGTGCTCTATGAAGCTCCCCGCTTTGCCAAGCAAAACATGCGCCTCCCCTTTTGCACTTCCAACACAAACAAAATCACCAAAACATGTTGTCGTCGCGTTTCAAACGTAGGTCACCGAGCATCCAAACACTCTAACCACTGCCCTTTTGCCACTAGGCCACACTGCCCATATGGCTTCCAACTTGTGGCACTTTTAGTTTTTATCTCTATTTGCTGGCACATAAAATAAAATTCACTTCTCTTTTTCTGCATGAGCTCTCAACACAATTGCACGCATTAACGTTCGAGCAAAAGGATAAATTTAATGCCTCTAAGGCATGGGTATATATATTGATTTCCTCCTTCATGCATACACGTTGGCGCTCGAATTTCCTTCAAACTTTTAGACGTCGGTGCTTTTTATTTTCCTTTAAACTTTATTAATTTATAAATTATTTAAATTCTTTTGAGTTTAAATTTTATAAATTAATTCTTTAAAATCCGTTGGTTTTATTAAGGCCATCTCTCATTGTACAACTTTGCATAAATAATATTTATTTATAAAATTTAAATTCAATTTGAATTTAAATATTTTATAAAAAAATATTAAACCATATGAGAAACCTTTTAACTTATGCTTTCACATAATATTAAAAATATTATGAAACTCTTTTGTCTTTAACCTTTGCATTTTTCCTTGACATATTCCTTGAAATCAATGATGACTTCATTCCTTGACATCAATGACAACTTTGACTTAATGACTCAAAATGTCCAACAATAAATATTTTTTTTTTGCTAGAGAACAAAGGGTTGTACTTGGGTCCCCCACCCTTGACAAATCACAACTCTCTCCTTTAGAGCTTGAGAGTTTACAAACATATTCAATTATCATCTCAATTGAGTTGCTATAGCTAGATACCTACATCATTTTTCATAAAATGTTTGAATTCTTGATTTTTATTTTTTGGATCTTCTTCAATTTTTTGTGTGAATACAAATATTCCAAAATTTGACATCCTTCTTCTTGATATTTTTCTACAACGGCCTTCACAACACCAAAACTCCACCTCTATTGTCTATGCATTGTATCTTAGTACAATAATATTTATGATACATCACACTACCATAGTCTGCTTTACCAGGTCTAGATTGCTAGTTTTCTTCCTGAATCATAAGTGCAACCACAACAACTGTAAGAAATAGTTTGTATGAAAACACAAATGTTATAAAATAAAATAAATATACCAATGGAAAACATTAAATTAATCTTAATCATTATTTGATTCAAACAATCAACATTTTCTTGTCAGCTTCAACTAAACTTACTACTTCCTTTAAACATGAAAAAGAGAATTTAACTTCACGATCCTCAATTAAAACCCCTGTATTGGCTAGCCTATCTGCGCATTTGTTTCCTTCCCTTAACAAATGTGTAAATATAATTTCTTCAAACTCTATAGCAAGGTCTTGTATTTTCACAATTTTCTCTTGTATATTCCATGGAGCCTTTGCTTTCATCAAAATTGCATTCATTACTATTAGTGAATCACCTTCCATCCATACTATGTTCCAATTCATTTTTTTGCATATTTGTAACTCTTCCAAAGCTGCTCAAGCTTCAACGTCATCATTTGTCTTAAATCCACTATTAAAAGCATAAGGATACAATCTCTCTTATTATTTCTAATTATTTCTCCTCTTGTTGGTCCTAAATTTCCTTGAGATGCTCCATTAAAATTCAATTTGACCAACTCCACATTTGGTGGTTTCCACTTTATATTATTTCCCTTCCTTTTGTTCCTCTTGTACCCAACATCATAATTTCATTTGATGACATGACTCCATCTATCAAGGATCTCTACTTCCAAATTAAGGATTTGATGAATTGATAGGGTTGGTTTAGACTCCTCTATGGCTAAGAAAATCTTCATTTTCATTACCTCTAAATTGCTTTCCTTTCCTTTAAATATTCTTCTATTCCTTTCTAGCCATGCAGTGCAAAGTATTGTATCTTTTGATATATCTCAAATTATCTGTAAAGCCTCACTTTTAAAAGTGCTTTGTCATTGCTTTAACCATTCTTCATCACCATGCATTTACCAAACATATTAAGAATCCATTGCCAAATTTTCCAGACTATTAAGCAGTGTCCCAAGAGGGTCTATACTCTCCTCCTTTTTATAAAGAACACATTGTGAGGGAACATGAAAACTGCTTTTCATAACGTTATCCCAGGATAAAATTCTTCTATGACCTACTAGTAAAACAATCATTTTTACTTATGAATGATCGGGCTATACCAAATATCTCTCCATATTCTTACAAAATTCTTGTTTTGTTGGTGCTTTACATTATATCCACTTCTTGTTGTGTATTCTTGTTGGAAATATGAGCGAGTTTTGTTGTCATTGATGTCAAGAGGAGAGGCCCAAAAGGTTGAAGACCCGAGGAAGGAGAAGCAGGTTTAAAATAAATTAACAATATTATAATATTTAAATATTATAATATTTGGGTAAAAGAAAGAGGTTTAAAATGTCATTTGGGCCCAAGGTTTAAAGAAAGGTTTGGTTGCTAAAATCGGAATCATGGCCAAAGAATTATTTAATTTAAAGTTTTAAATTATTTAATATTTAAATTATTTATATTTAAATAATTTAAAATTAAATATTTAAATATTTTAAATTAATATTATGGGCCATGAAGTTATGTGAAAGGTAAGCTCTTATAACAAATATAATGAGCCGACGACCTTATTAAGAAGGCTATATCCTGTATTTAAAGGTGAAACAAAAAATATTATAAACGTACACCAATGATATACTTAACTGTGCATACTTCGTGGAGGCAAAAAGCATAATGCGTGAAAAACTTAGGGAAGGGAGAAAGCTTTGAAAAAGAAGCTGCGATATTTGACAGTGTGCCAAAGTTTTTAATGAATGTTAATCGAAGTGAATTAAACATCGTCGGAAGGACATTATCGAACAAGACAAACTGTTTCGGTGACTCGGTGGTATACAGTTGTTTCACTTTCTTTGAGGAAGATAAAAGAAAGGAACAAATTTGATCACGTCTCCCTTCGATCTCATCCACCGTATGGACCAGACGGTGCTTGGCCACACGGTAAGGGTTGTGAATAAATAGTCGTCGGTTCGAATCTCGCTGAGAACAATGTTAACGGCGGAAGTATTTTTGTTTTTTTTTCTTATTGAACGTGGTTGGTGCTAAAAATTTACTTTATTATAAAGTTTGGGAAGTTATAAGGTGTGTATAGTAAATTAAAAAGGTGTATGTTGATTATTAGGAAGTATTTTTGTTTTTTTTTTCTTATTGAACGTGGTTGGTGCTAAAAATTTACTTTATTATAAAGTTTGGGAAGTTATAAGGTGTGTATAGTAAATTAAAAAGGTGTATGTTGATTATTAGGAAGTATTTTTGTTTTTTTTTTCTTATTGAACGTGGTTGGTGCTAAAAATTTACTTTATTATAAAGTTTGGGAAGTTATAAGGTGTGTATAGTAAATTAAAAAGGTGTATGTTGATTATTAGGTATGTGGGTGTGATAAAGGCACTTTGGAAAGTATTGAACAATGATGATTGCATGAAAATTTAAAGGGTTAGGTCATTTGGTCAAAACTTTATTTCGAAGAATTTTTGGAAAGTGTGGAGATTATAAGGTATATTTAAGAATTGTTATTTTTGTGTGGAAAAATATTGCATATTTGAGAGCAATTTGAGCAAGTTCTTAAGAGGATCTATGGACATATTTGAGATAAGTCTTTGAGAAGATTTTTAAGCAGAGTTGATTCATTGATTTGTTCACACCTTGAGTTAAGGTTTGGGACAGATCTAGCAGAGTTGATTTGTGATTAGATCAAAATTTGTGTTAAGGCTTGAGGATTGAGTTTGGTGCAGATTTGAGAACATGTTTGTACTAGATCAAAGACAGAGATTGAGCAGATTTGAGCTAGATCGAAGGACTGTGTTTAGTGCAGATTTGAGATAGAGATTGAGAAGATTTGTGCTAGATCAAAGGACTGTGTTTAGTGCAAATTTGAGACAGAGATTGAACAGATTTGTGTTAGACTGAAGGACTATGTTTAGTGCAGATTTGAGATAGAGTGCGAGACCAAGCTTTGGAGGTGACATAGCAGAGGATAGTAGTCTCTAGTGGATAGAGATCCATTAACCAGGGTAGTGAGGATAGAGATATTATGAGTGAGGATAGAGTCTTCTATGAAGAGAGAACCACAAGCCAATACAGTGGAGGCAGTAGTCTTCTAGAGGATCACCAACCAGAGCAGAGGAGGAGAAGTTTTCCTGTGGATAGAGATCCACGAACCAGCTGAGGGGATTGATGTCTCCTGTAGATAGAGATCCACAAACCTGATTAGGGGATTGGTGTCTCCTTTGGACAGAGGTCCATAAACATTGTAATAGAGAAGGATTCCCAAGAGATTTGTTGAAAAAAGTTTAGTGAAATATTTTCTCCTTGGAGTAGCCTACATTGGGTGAACCACATAAATTGTGGTGTCTCTATTGTGTGTGGTGATTTGTGCATTGCTTTGATTACTGCTATTGATATTGCTATTGCTAATATTGGATAATATTGTTTGAGAAAGAAAAGTAAAAAGTTGTCTTATACTGTTCACCCCCCCTCTCAGTATAAGCTTGTGTTCTTCAATTCTCCTAAGCTATCCAACTCCCAAATCAACTTATCCTTAGCTCCCCTCGGAATAATCATTGGTGTTATCTTTCTACTCAACTGCCTCCTAGCATCAATGTCTTGTATTCATGTAAAAAAGTATTATTTCCATTCGTATCTTCCTTTCTGATCCTAGTACATAATGTTTGAAACCCTATCACCATATTTATCTTGAAGTAATCTCATCCATGGTTTCAAAATTGGATCTAGATTGATCGGTTTTTTTATCACACTAAGTATCCATCCAAATAGAATTTTTTTTCTCTAGTTCCCATGACCCATCCTAGACCTTTAATCACTAAATTAATTGATTTTTTTTTTACCATTTCATAGAGCAAAAATATTTGGTAGTGAGAGTGTAGTAAATATTAAGCTTGGGTCATTGAGCTCAACATATTTACTTAGAAGAATTCTTATCCATTTTCTTTGACTCTCTTTATACAATCTCCCAATTACTTTCCCCCTAAGAGCTAAGTTTACATATGTAAGAACTCTTAAATCGAGACCTCCCTTAGTTTTATCATTACATACCTTGCTCCATTTCACCAAAGGAAAATTCCTTTTATCATGTAATCTTGACCACAAAAATGATAGCATAATATAGATTAAACTTTTTCTATTGATTTTGGCATAGTATACAAGGACATATAATAGATTGGAATGACATGTAGGACTGATTTAATTAACAGCACTCTTCTTACTAATGATAATCATCTACCTTTCAATAATGCGTTTCAATCTTAATACATTAAGATTACATAATGGTATTATAACAATTTTTTTTTATTTGGTTAGTGTGAGAAACCCCTATGACCAAAGGGCTAAGCAGTCTCCTCCCAATTATAATCTCTCGTAAAACCGAAAACTATACTTATCAACTAAATCTTAAAAATAATAATAATAATAATAAAATTAATATTATTATTATTTTTGGTTACATAGATTAAACTAATATTATTTTAAAAACCATATTATATAATTATAATAAAATAAAATTAAAATAAAATATTAAATAATACTTTTATTAAACATATTATATATATATATATATATTCTTTGTTTAATATTTTTATACTCACAAGTTTACCGTAGAAAATCTTTGGGATGTGAAATGCTAGTCAAAGATTTTACCAAAGCTAGATTGGATATTATAAACGTACAATGTAGTGGTTGAAGATTTGATTTAGTTTGGAGGTATCTATCACATGGGTTTACTTGCCACCAATATCATGTTAGTTGTCAAAATCTAAGGTGATTGGAGCTTTGTGCACAATCCAAAAAAAATTATCATCTCAATGATGGCTTTTTGGGAAGACTTGGTCAAAAAGTTTTCTTCCAAGAATCTATCATTGCATGACCTAACTTCCTTTTAGGTGAGCATCAAATGACATTGACACCGTTGAAAGAGACCCATCACCAATATTTAAACTTTAGGCCACATGTCAATGTTCACTATAAATTGGATGGGTTCAAATCTCTATTGGATGATATACATATGTTAGCTTGAAAATTTGGTAATATGATGTTGACATGCCAATCTCAAATGTTCATAAGATTGGTAATGCAGGTATGAAAGGGTAGCTCGCTTAATAAAGGTCTTTGACTGGTAATGCAGGTATGAAAGGATAGGTCGCTGAAAGTATTTGAAAGGTAGGTACTTTGATAGTGTAGTTATTTAAAAAATATTTTATTTAATAAAATAAATTATTTAATAATAGTTAAATGTTTATAAGTAAATTATCTTATTTGAAGGGAATTATAAATTGAAAATGTAAGTCTCTATGTCTATATATATTCTAAGGTTTTGTTTAGGTTATGAAAGACCTATTTCACTTATTGTGCTCATAGTGGAAGACATGATCCATTGCGGTCCACCACAAATATCCAGAAAACATGGCTGAATAGTGTTAAATAGTGTTAGTGGACCTTGGAAAACATCAGGTAGTTTGAACATATCAAATTTTTAATGGCTATCACCTTTTGAGGGTCTCGTCCAATAATCAAAAGTTTTTGTTGAAACGTGGAGATAGTGGTTCATATTTTTTAAGTTTTGTATTTGAGAAAAGTTTATAGAAAAATGTATTTGATAAGTAGTAAGATTTCGAAACTGAGTTACTAATTCTTTTAATATAATAAAAAAAAATATTATACATAAATTATATTTTTTTATTAAATATTAAAATAAAATAAAATTTTATTTAAACATTTTAATAACAAATCAAAGTCTTAAATATAAAAAAATTAACAAGACTAAAATTATTTATAATAATAAATTTAAAAGAATATTTTGATGTATTTAAAATTTAAAATTAAATTAAAAATTATTTTTTAAAAGATTTAGATTCAAATTATAAGAGTGTATGCATAAATGAACTTGTTAAAAAAAATCTAATAATTTCTTTAATGACTAGTTATTTCATCCATTAATATTTAAAAAAATTAAATAAATGTTTGTTGTACTATTTCATTAAAAAGTAAAAGCAATGGAAAAGTTCATATAAATATTTTAATTTTTCTTAGTAATTGTATTTTAATTAAATAAGCATTTGATCACAAGATTATGCTTATATATTTTTAAGTAAATATGAAAAGCATAGATTTTAATGCATAATATTTCATACAAATGTAACAAATATAACTAGTAATTGTTTTTTTTTTGGATGAAAAAGCCATTATATTAATAAAATAATGTTTAATCATACGTGGGTGGGATTAGCACACCCAGTAAACCAATACATTAACCATTGTGGTTAAAAGTATACAAGAGTGTCAGAAACAACCCACAAATATATAAATATTTTAATAATTTTTTTAAGTAATTTTTAATTTTTAATTTTTTTATTAGAACTAATAATTATATTTAATAATAATAGGAAAGGTTACAATAAAAAAGGATCTAGAACAATTACAACTCAGGGTGCAAGGCCACCCAAATGAGTCTGTTATCTCTCATTAAGTTTGTTAACACTAGGGGAAACAAGACTAAGAAGTTGATAAAGCAAGGAAGAAGAGTAGTTCTTGAAAGGATTATCCATATTCCAACGTCAATCCCTCTACTAGGCACTCGCCGGTTGAAGATTGAGCTTATAAAGCATGACAAATTTACATTTTTAATTTTTTTCTTTATAATAGATATGAAAAGATATAAATATAATATTTTAATGTATATTATGCTAGACAAATGTATTAAATATAAATTTTGATTATTATAAACACACAATAATGTAATAAAAGAGTTCAATTATAAATATTAAAACTATATTTATAAAATAGTACATAAGTGGTAGAAGTATTACATTATTTGGTACCTTTCATGAATATTGCAAGTATCATGTAAATAGTTTAGTGTAGAGTCGTGTAAATATTTGAGTATCTAGTAGGTGTCATATAAGAGAGGAGTTGTGTAAGTGTTTGTAATTATTATTAGAGGTTTGTTCTTATGGGGATATGTGGAGTCAATAAAAGATTTGTTATTATGTGGAGTCATTAATATATTTCTCCCACTAGAAATATGAAGAGTTAGATCTCCTATGTGTTTACGGAGATGAAGAGTTGAGTAAGTAGAAAGGTTAAGAGTTATGAATGTGAAGAGTCTCATATTCATGTTGTGTATATATTGAAGATAAAATTATAATTGGTGAGATAGTGAGATAAAACCTTGCATCACATTATTTTTGCATTGCTTGTATTAAAATATTTATCAATAATATTATTCAATAAGTTTGTTATTGAATGTATGTATTGTTAAGGAGAGCAACTTTTACAGAAGAAAAGAAGTTATCAGAGTAATTGAGGAGAACAACATTAGCTAGAAGAGCAATGTTTGCAAAAAATAAGTTTATTGGAGTGAGAGGGAAGGAGAGCAATGCTAGCCAAAATAGCATTGTTTACAAATGGTGAGTAGATTATCCACATGAAAAAATATGTGAGGATTGTAGCCATGAAAAGTGAGCATTGAGAAGGAGGGCGATGTTATCCAATAATTTTTTTTTACAGGAGGTGAGGAGATTTTCCACGTGAAAAGATATGTGAGGATTATAGCTACAAAAAATGAGCATTAGTAAAGCCTCTCAGGTGATGTAGAGATTACAAGTTGTTGGAGAGTATAAGTTAGAGTAGAGGAAGATAAGTGAGAAGAACTGTAGAGAATAGAAGTCAAAGTTATAATTGAAGTGGAGGAGAAAGACCAACATTGTTGAATGTGCATGATGAGGTATAACTTAGAAATATTATATTACAACTTAGTTAAAACTTACTCTTATTATTACTTAACAAGTAATTTATGCTTATTTGTAAAACATGAGCATTAGTTGCTTATGTTAGATTTAGTCATTTAGACTTAGTTTATCAGTATCTTCTAGAGGGATAGTGGTAGTTGGATTGACAATAGACCATCCTTGAAATAAGCAATTGGATAAAAGCATATCTTCCAAATTTGAAATTTTGTTACTATTTGAAAGGGAATGTAGCTATAAATTGTGCCTATTTAAGCACTTCATCTCAATGCAAATCTCAACTTCATTTTGATCCACATCAGTGGTATCAGATAGTTAGGATTGCAAAAAATTTGGGTCATTTCCAATCTTATACTGCTAGTATTGGCTTTGGGTAACTTCTAACCAATATTAGTGTTAGTGATCCTAATTACGCATTAGGTTCCATATGCATGCTTAAAGCTCAGTGTTGCAAATAAATTATTTTTATTTGTGAAGTCTAAGTTCCCTTGAACTTGATTTAAAAGACAAAACAATGAGAGTGAGACCTTATATCCAGAGTACCCTTCGTTACTACATAATCATTCACAGAATAAACATGCTTTGATGACTGTGTGCAATCTTCCTTCGCCTACTTTGAAAACAAAGGAGAAGTGGACCTTGAATGATATTCTGATCCAAAAGATCAAAATTGTGTTAGATCAGTCTCTTGTAGATCAAGATCTTATTGTTGGTCATGTATCAACCAATTCTTGTTTTTGCTTGCTACCCTTTGCTACCAAGATTTATGTTGCTTTTAATTTGGATTATGCTCCCTACTTTTATTCCTACTTTAATTTATTTTTACTTTTGTAACAAAAAAAGGTAGAAATATGACTTTACCTCATCGTATTTGAAGGCGATAAAGTAAAGTCACCTTCTTGAGGAATTTTACATCGCTCAAAGGTGACATCAACACGATAACATAGATTGGTCGTGCTCTCAACATCACTGATGTTGAAGCAAAAAAACCTGCACATCTCAGCATCGACAACATAAATGTAGGTCGATAGCGACTAATGACAAGAGGTCATTGACTTGGTCAAGGCAACCAATAAGACCAACCCGCTTCTAGGATCGCATGCTTGATAGGCAAGATATTTCCTCCGTCGTGCTATAGAAACACAAGGCCCAACATAGGGCCTGATGCAAACCTAAAGTATAATAGAGCAAAGCAAAATAGAACTGGAGCCCTATCCTTTGACACAATGTAAACTTCAACAAACCTTGATTGGCACACAAATCCTGAGACTCATGGATTTCAATCCTGATTGGTGAATCTCAAACCTCGTCGACCAATATAACACGTGCATTGACTACATATAACACAATGACATGTGGCACAATCAGGTTAGAATTTGTTTTGGACAAGTTCAAACCGGTTTATCCCCTATCGATTGGAAATAAGGCATTCAAACCTTTTAACAAGGTATCTTCAACCTAATGAGGTAGCCAACACATGTTGGTTATAGCATGGGTGGCTATTGATGCACAACAAAGTGAGTAGGCTATGTTCCACTTGGCACCTTTCTTTCGCTACCACGTACAAAGTTGAGCATCCCACTTTTTGTTGACCAATGCTTGAAAAAGGTGCAAAATATATTTTTAAAGGGAGTTTTTTTTTTTTTTTTAAGCGAAAAACCCCTTGCGGGGCCGCCTTGGTCTAAGAGACCACGAACAGGGGGTTCTACACCGTTAAAGTCACCCGGGGGTCGCACCCAACCCTGCCCGCACCAACATTATCAATTGGATTTTAGGTACCCAATTTAGCTTTTTGATAGGGTGGAGATTCGAACCTGGGACCTCCCTTGGAGGATTGCCCTCTCCTCTCCAACTCACCTACAACACCCGGGTAAAGGGAGTTATTTTTTATTTATGCAAAAAAAGGTATTATTTTGAATTTAATTAATTATTTTAATTAATTAAATATTTTTATGCTTTTAAGTTTTATATTTCAAGCTTTGTAAAAGTGCATAAAACATTTTTGTTTTTGCAATTACTTGGGCAAAAAGTATAAAAGTTTTTAAACCATTTTTGGCATCAATTAGGTCATTTATAATCATCCTTCTAGATTACACATGAACACAAATAAAGTTTGATTTAGTGGAGCAAGTGACCATTTTAGAGGCAATAGTTAGTCTTTTTGCCACTAAAGTGAATGGTATACAAACCCCTAGTGGTCCTAGTGAAGCCAAAGTCCACCATATTTATCCAAAAGTGAAATGCACCAATGATCCAAAGGTCCTAAACAACTAGATCCTTGACATGGATACCTGGTTTTCTTACAATCAAATCCCAAAAGATGAGTGAGTCCCATTTTCCAAATTAAAACTTTTTGGTGTAGCCAAATTTTTGATAATAGACCACCAATAAAATCAAAATCCCATCAAAAATTGGGATAATCTAGTGAAAGCATTGAAGGACACCTTTTATCCTTAAATTTATGGTGAAGATATTATCTACGAATGGCTTCACTTAAAGCAAAATTACAACATGAGTTTCTAAGA
The DNA here is from genome assembly GCA_028583015.1 of Wollemia nobilis. Lineage (NCBI taxonomy): Eukaryota > Viridiplantae > Streptophyta > Pinopsida > Araucariales > Araucariaceae > Wollemia > Wollemia nobilis. Next base: position 3,786,073 of record JAQPPZ010003276.1, read on the forward strand.
GTACTCTTTTTAGTTCAACAAGTTGAGGATCTTAACTGTTGTGGAGGACTCAACTGAAGGACTAATCATCAAATTCAAGAATGGTTTATAGGAAGTAATTTTTAAGGAGTTGAAATATGCACCCATCACCATCTTGAATGCATTGTATAATCAAGCACTTACAGAGGATAAGCTTACAACTCAATCAAGAGGATCTCAATCTTCATCTTCTAGAGGAACTTCCAAGGTGACAAATAAGCAACAATAAAAGGTGGAAAATCTTCTCCTTCTCCCTCTTCTTCTTATTCATTCAAAACTCCTTCTAAAATCCCAATAGTTTGTACTTTTTGTAAGAAGAAAGGACATCTTCAGCATAAATGCTTCAAGTTACAAAATATGAAGAAAAAATCCTTGTTTGTAAAGTCTCCAAATGAGGACCCAAAAAATAGTCATATTGAGACTATAGAAGAAGATAGAACAATCTTGCCCTTATGAATCACAATTCTTCTCAAGGTGGCCATGACAATTTGTTCATCACAAGGGCTTACCTAACTCATGATTATTCCATTGATTGTATAATTGACAATGGCTCGTAGAAAAATCTAATTGCAAGGTCCATTCAAAAAATTGAAGTTTTCTACTGACCCACATCTTTGTCCTTATTATTTAGGATGGAAGGATAGTGGGACCACATCCAACATCACATGCACCAACATGATCTCATTTACCTTTGGTCTAAAATTTGTGGACAAAGTTGTGTGTGATATCACTCCTATGGATTATTGTTTGGAAACCCCTATCAATATGATAGAAGGGTTACCTATGATGCTTTCAAAAATACTTACACTTTTGACCTAGATAACAAGGCATATCTAATAAAATTTATGCAACACACCACCAATTTGGTACTAAATTGTTTACAAGCACACAAAGTGATAAATCAAGTAAAGGAATTGACACTCATTTTCATAAGACCAATGAATGAAGGGACACAAGCATCGATTCCTAAGCATAAAAGGTATACTTCAGTTTATTAAATATCACAATCATATTCCAATGTGTTTAAAGATCCCACAAGGCTTCCTCTTGATCACCATATCAATCATAGCATCAAAATTGTTCCTCCTGCTCCTCTTCCTAATACACCAATGTATCAAAAATATATCATTCAAACGGAAAAAATTAAAAGGTAAATCTAGGACTTTTGTCTAAAGGATTTCTTAAGCCAAGTACTTCATCTTGTGCATCACCAATTTTGCTTGTACTAAATAAGGATGGTACTTGGAGGCTATGTATTTATTTTAAGGCACTAAATAATGTCACAATCAAAAATAGATATCCACTTCCAAGAATAGATGATCTTTTGGATCAACTTCAAGGAGCTAGATTCTTTTCCAAGATTGATCTTAAAAGTGGGTATCATCAAGTTAGAATTCAGGTTGAAGACACATGGAATACAACATTTAAGACCAAGATGGGGATTTTTGGGTGGCTTTTTATACCTTTTGGTCTTACAAATGCTCCTACAACATTCATGAGGTTGATGAATTAAGTATTCAGACATAGTCTGGACAAGTTTGTGATCATTTACTTGGATGATATCCTTGTATATTCTTCTACTTAGAATATTCATTTAGAGCATTTAGAATAGGTTCTTCAAAAATTTCAAAAGAACCAATTGTATGCCAACCTTCCTAAATGATATTTTTCCCAATCTTCCATCTCCTATCTTGGCTTTGTAATAAATGATAAAGGCATATAAGTGGACCCATCCAAATTTGAGGTCCTCCTCAATTGACCTACTCCTTCCACCATCACAAAGTTAAGGATTTTTTCTGGACTTGCAAATTTCTATCACAAGTTCATTGTAAGATATTCCACTATTGCAACTCCCTTGCATCATTTAACCAAAGACAAAGTTGTGTTTCAATGGAGAAATGATCATGCTTGTGCCTTTGATACATTGAAACATAAATTGTGTATAGCACCTGTCATAGTAATTCTAGATCTTTCCCAACATTTTGAGATAGAGTTAGATGCACCATAGTTTTCCCTTGGAGTCATATTGAAGCAGAATGGTCATTCAGTTGCCTATCATTTTAAGATATTTTTAGCTACAAAAAAGAACTATTCTACTTATGATAAAGAGTGTATGCTTTGGTGCAAGCTATCAAGTATTGGACACATTACCTTTTGGGTAAAGAAACTATTATATATACTTATCACATGCCCCTTAATTTCCTTTAGTATTAGAATAAGATTGAAGAAGCTCATCACTTGAAGTGGGCATATTACTTGTAGCAATTTCACTTAGTGATCAAGTACAAGAAAGGGAAAAGCAACACAATGGTAGATTGTTTGAGCCACCCTCTAAAAACTCAAGCCTTGATAGTTGTGACTACTTTTCATATAGATTTCCAAACTTGGCCAACACAATATCCTCTTTATCCCAATTTTGGAAAAGTTTACCAACACCTTTTGCATCCTTCCTCTTCTAATCTAAGTCATGTAGGCCCAAAATGGGCATATACTTGGGAAAATTTTGAAATTTTCTACCTAAGGCATGAAGTTCCCATTTCGCACACATTTCAGTGTATATTATAGTGAATCCACAACAAAGGCTTTCAATCCACCCAACACTTAGTGTATTTTTGCACTAGGAGCAATTCCGCATAGTTTCTAATGTTTTTGACTTCGGACTGGTGACATGTTTTGAATCTGCAAAATGTTTTGGATAAAGATGATATCAGCATAAAAGGGTGTAGATTGGTGACCGCTTTGTATTTTTAAACATATTTCGAGCGACTAAGTGCTGGAGAGCCCGATTCCAGGGAGCGCATAGAATATTTTTACTCGAAAAGATGACAAGAGGTAGAAAGCAAAACAAAGGCATGCGGATTCGTGACAAAGGTCATTTTGACTAACTTTATTTCAGATTTGTGACAAGCAACGTTGTATACTAATGCCAGTGTGAAATGAAATAAGAGTTACCTTTACATTGCAACAGGTCCGGAATGGTATTCTGAGTTAATACACTTGCTAGGGTTCGGAATGGAATCCGCAAAAGTTTCGAAGAAGATATGATGTCATCAATTTTTTTGTGCATATTTGTGAACGCTTCATCACGAACAAGGGAAAATAAAGGATAAGGAGCGGATTTCATCCTGCTTCACTTTAAATAAGTTTTGTGTCGGATTGGCGTTCCGTAGGCTCTGAGGCATAAAAGGTGATGTCATAAATTTTAAAAGAAGAGTGGTGTTTTGGTTCTTCCCCACCATTGCTCCAAGGATATTCCTTATCAAATCATAGTCGTGTGATGGGGGAAGATTTATGGTCGAGATTTTGTCAATAATTTTGAAGTATATTAAGGTGATTTCTCGTCGAATTCAAAATACATTCAGTTGGAGGAGGAAGCCAAAGCATCGAGGGTTTCAAGAAATCAAGAACTAGAGACGATTGTAGATCGATAACGACAAAGGGTTTCCAAGAAATATTAATGATGCAGATGCAGTATCCAACAACCAAAAGTTCATTTGACACCGAACGACCAACAAGTTGCATAGGCTCTAAGATGCCATGGCGGTCCACTTGCAGTGGATTTTGCAGAGGATGAACCAGTAAGGAAATGCCAGCTAGAACTCTCTGCTGAGCTGTAAATTTTAAATCTTTGTAATGTTTCTTCGTATTTTTAATTTTGCAAACAATAAATAGAGGTCGAACCCTCATTTTTAAGGGTCGGTTCTAGTGTGTTTGCCTGTGCTACTGTAAATATTTCCAAGAGCTAATGAAAGGAGCATTACATTAATTTTCACCTCAAATTTTGTGTCTTCATGATTCGATATCAGAGGTTCAAATTTCCTAATATGTATTTTTGTAAATACTTGAATTGTTGGTTTGTGCCATATTAATGAGTTACTAACTGCCAGGGTAATTGAAATCTGCTTCTGAATTGGATCTTTATTGTTAGGGAGTGCATTTCTGTAAAATCTAAGATATTGATTAATTCTGCTATTTGGATTATCATTATTTGGATATTGAAATTGCTATCTGCAATATTTCTCAGTTGTTCTTTAATGAATAAAAGTGCATTTAATTTAGGATAATGTTGATATGAGTAATGTGCATTTAAATTGGTTTATGAGAGCTTTTTGTTGTAGTAACAATGTTGTTAGCCTATCTGTCCACTGTTGTTCACATTTTCTAACCTAATATCTTTATCAACCCTAACCCACCAAAACCCTAAGTGACATAATGTGTCAACACCCTATTGAAGTTGGCAAGGAACCAGCCTACTCTAGAGGTTGGATTTAAACCCCTGTTTTGGTCCATCCAATGTTGAGTGCTGATCTGTAGCTATCAGGTGCAAGCCTGGATAAAAAGTAGAAAGATAGAAAGCCACAGTGTCAAGTAAAACTTAATGTAATTCAGTGCTCAACAAGTCCTTTTTAGGATTTCTATATAAAATATGGATTGTTATACAGGTTGGATAAATTTTGTGTACCACAAGAGCAACAGTTGTCTCTCCTCAAAGAGGTATATTCTACACTCTATGGTGGATACGACTCTTCATCATCTGTAATGGTTTTTCTACTGGCCTCATATGTAGTGAGATGTTCTCTAGTTCTTGAGGCAATATGTAGTTTGTAATCGCTCAAAGTCAACTAATAGGAAATTGGGCCTTAGTGTTCCATTACCCATTCCTTCCCATCCTTAGGAAAGCATTTCTATGGACTTCTTGAGAAGTTTTCAGATGGCAGTTCGACAAAATGATTGTGTTTTTGTAGTTATGGATAAATTCAATAAGATGGTAAAGTTCGTTCCTTGCCACAAAACTAGTTTTGCACCTGACTTAGCTCAACTCTTCTTTAACACAATATGGTGCTCTTTCGGTCTCCCCAACAACATTGTATCTGATAGAGTCTCATGGTTTGTGGGACACTTTTGGTAATCTTTTTGGAAGATTTTAGGAGTATCTCTTAATTTCACTACATATCATCCTCAATCAAATGGAAAGACTGAAGTAGTTAAACTCACACTTGTGCAAATTTTGAGGATCTATCACCACACTTTTCCAACTAAGTAGGACTTGAGTCTCACTCATATAGATAATATCTACAATAGAGTAGTCCACACCTCTAGAGAGTACTCTCCTTTTGAAGTTTATTTTATATTTTAGACCTTGGATCCATATGAGTTATCTTTATCTTTGCCCTTTCTAGCTACTATGCACATTCAGAAAGAGCAAGATAAAGCAAACTCATTCATTCAATATTTTCAAAGCCTTCAGTCAAAGGTGGTTCAAATTTTATAGAAGACTTAGTAACAACAAAATAGAGTAACGGATAAGCATCACATTCCTCATCCTTTTTAGGTTGAAGATAAAGTTTGGTTTTACTTGGATAAGTGATGTTTTTTAGAAAAGGCACATAGTAAGATCAAACCACTTTACTATTGGCCTTATGTCATCCTCTAGCAGATTTCTAAGAATACCTTTCACCTTAATCTTTCGACTCATATTGAAATTCATGGCATCATCAATGTGGACCTTCTCAAACCATATCATGATTCTACTTTAGAATCAGCTACCATCAGTCATCCCGTCGATGTGGTACTAGATGTTCAGCTTCCACTTGACATCGACAGAGTTTTTGATATGATGAATCAATAAACTCGACAGGGATCTTCTACTTCATACCTTGTAGCCCACTAAGGCTAGCTTCCACATTAGGCTCATTGAATTTTTGGTCATCAAAGGTCTCATGATTTCCCTTCTCTGTTAAAATATTAGAGTTGGGAGGCATGATGAGGAATAAGTAAGAAATATTATGTTAGGACTTAGTTAAGACTTAGTCTTATTATTGCTTAATAAGTAATTTATGCTTATTTTTAAAATGTGAATATTAGTTGCTTATGTTAGATTTAGTCTTTTAGACTTAATTTGCCAATATCTTCTAGAGGGATATTGGTATTTGGATTGATAATAGAAAATCTTTGAAACAAGAAGCTAGATAAAGTAGATCTTTCAAATTTGTAATTTTGTTTCTAGTGTTGTAAATTTTGAGTAGTTTGTTTTCATTGATGTCAAGAGAGTATTGTTTCAGTTTCGTCATCATTAAGGTAATCAAGTGGTTTTTCCAAAAGCAAGAAGGATTTTAAAAGGAATAGGATATAATATTTATTTTTAATATTATATGCCTAAAAAGGCCTAAAAGGTTGAAGACCCAAGGAAGGAGAAGCAAGTTTAAATTAAATAATAATATTATATTATTTAATATTATCGGATAAATTGATGAGGTGAAGTAAATCGGGTCCAAGGAATTATTAAAATAATTTATTCTTGAAAAGACCCATGGAGAAACTTGCAAAAGATTTAATTTAATTTATTTAAATTAAAATATTTTAATCCATGGTTAAAATTTTAATTTAAATAAATAATGGGTGGAAAAGGTTTTTAAATTTAATATTTAAACCTAAATTTGAATTTCAAAATCGAATTATGGGTCGACGAGTTTTGTGCAAGTGAAAACATGTATAAAAAGGGAAAATGAATTCTCATTTTATTCCCTTTGACCTATGTTATTAAGTGTTGTGCTATGCTAATGATAAATATATAATTTGTGTGCTTCATGTTTCAAGAGAAGAGGTTTTCGTGCTTCGAAAAAGGAAGATAAGAAGCAGGCTTTGAAAAACGTGGAAGTCAAAGGAGGTACCACCGACGACGGTAGCGCAAGTGGCAATTGAGGCCAAGTGAAAGCATTGAGAGGGCAAAGACGTGGGTTCGATTCACGTCGTGTGCTTTGCAAAGGAAAACATTTTGGTTTTTAGTGCTAAAGGACATAAGACATAAGGGTTAAAACGTAAATCGTGTGCCTTGAGTTTCGTGTGGGCTCATAGCCCAACCGGTGGCCTAGCGTTGGGCTAGGGTGTTGAGGAAGCAAGGTTGTGAGTTCGATTTTGGCTGGAAATATTTTTGGCATAGTCAAAATAAAAGGTATGCAAATTATGATTTGATTTTTCAAAGGTTTTTGATATCCGAAAATTTGCTTTAAAGGGTTGCATGAAATTTGAAAGGATAGCTTGTGAGTTTGTTAAGGGAGATATAAGGTGTAAGGAAAATTAAAATATTTTATTTTAATTTTGGTGGTTAGAATTTATTCTATGAGATAGGAGTTATAAGGTTTGCAAAGGAAATTATATTTTATATTTTGAGATAAAGCTATGTTGTGTTAATTATTTTGAGAGGAGAAATAAGGGGCATAAAAGAAATTGTTGTGGTTATTTTCTTTTATTAAATTGTTGACTTATATTTTGAAAGTGTGGAGATTATAAGGTGTATTTAAGACTTGTTATTTTTGTATGGTTATTGGAAAAATATTTGCAAGGAGCTTTTGAGAAAGATTGTTGTTACCTAACCTTAAGATTGTTCCATAGTGTGAGTTGTAGGAAATACTTGGTTAGGGTTTGTGTGCAAGTTATGTTTCATTGAGTGGATGGTTGAATGAAGTTGATTGGTCATTGTTGATTGAGAGCATTGGAGTGATAGTTCAAGATTTATGAAACAAATTATTCTTTATTTTAAATTGACTTGAAGGAAAGTGATTGAGTACTTTGTGAGTGTAAAACATATTGGGTCTCTAACCATTCTCTATATGTTTATGATATTAAACAAGATTCTGAATGAAACTTGTTTGAGGTCTTGAAGAGGATTTATGAAAGAGATTAAGTTGGGTTTTGTGAGTGTGAAACATATCGAGTCTCTAACCATTCTCTATATATTTCTAAGGTTAAACAAGATTCTAAATGAAACTTGTTTGTGGTCTTGAAGAGGTTTTCTGAAAGAGATTAAGTTGGGTTTTGTGAGTGTGAAACATATCGAGTCTCTAACCATTCTCTATATGTTTCTAAGGTTAAACAAGATTATGAGTGAAACTTGTTTGTGATATTGAAGAAGTTTTTTGAAAGAGATTAAGTTGAGTTTTGTGAGTGTGAAACATGTTGAGTCTCTAATCATTCTCCATATATTTTTGTGGTTAAACAAGATTATGTGTGAAACTTGTTTGTATGATTGAAGAGGTTTTCTATAAGAGATTGAGCTGAGTTTTTTATGCAAGTTTGCATTTGGTTGAACAAGCTTTTGTGAAAGCTTGTGAATAGATTTGAGGTAAGTCCTAGAGTGGACTTAAGGACTGATTTAAGTAAGCTTTTGTGGAAGCTTACAATGCAGATTTGGAATAAGTTCTAGTGAAGGACTTGTTGAGCATATTTGAGGTAAGTCTTGGTGAAGACTTGTTGAACAAATTGGACAAGTTCTAGTGAAGGACTTATTGGGCAGATTTAAGGTAAGTCTTGGTGAAGACTTGTAGAGAAGTTTGGACAAGTTCTTGATAGGACTTATGGATAGATTTGATTGATTAATTTGTTCAAACCTTGAGTTAAGGTTTGGGGAAGATCTAGCAGAGCAGATTTATGCTAGACCGAAGGACTGTGTTTAGTGTTGATTTGAGGATAGTGATTGAGAAGATTTGTGCTGGATCGAAGGATTGTGTTTAGTGCAGATTTAAGGATAGAGATTGAAAAAAATTGTGCTAGACCGAAGGACTGTGTTTAGTGCAGATTTTAGGATAGTGATTGAGTAGATTTGTGCTAGATCGAAGGATTGTGTTTAGTGCAGATATTGAGCATATTTGTGCTAGATCGAAGGACTATGTTTAGTGTAGATTTGAGATGGAGTTTAAGCATATTTGTGCTAGATTGAAGGACTGCGTTTAGTGCATATTTGAGACAGAGAGTGAGCAGATTTGTGCTATATTGAAGGACTATGTTTAGTGCAAATTTAATTTGAGCTAAGAGTAATCTTTGGAGGTGATAGAGTAGAGGACAATAGTCTCTAGTGGATAGATATCCTTTAGCGAGGGCATTGAGGATAGATATCTTCTGAGTGAGGATATGAGTCTTCAAGTGGAGAGAGATCCATAATTCAATGCAGTGGAGGCAGTAGTCTTTTAGAGGATCACCAGCTAGAGTAAAGGAGAAGGAGTTCTCTTGTGGATAGATATACACAAACTTGATTAGGTAATTGGTATCTCCTTTGGACAGTGGTCCATAAACATTGTAATAGGAAAGGATTCCTAAGAGATTTGTTGAGAAAATTTTAGTGAAATATTTTCTCTGTGGACGTAATCCACATGGGATGAACCACGTTAAATTGGTGTCTCTATTGTGTGTGGTGATTTATGCATTGCTTTGATTATTGTTGTTGATATTGCCATTGATATATTACATAATATTGTTTGGGAAAGAAAAGTAAAAAGTGGTCTTATACTATTCACTTCCCTCTTAGTATAAACTTGTGTTCTTCAATTGGTATCAGAGCGGGTTCCTTCGGAAGAGTTTAACAACTTGAAGAAAAAGCTTATAGGAACATATATGGATTCTCAGAGTGGATCTTCAAGGAATAAGGCACCATTGTTTGATGGGAACAATTATGCATTCTTAAGTGTAAGAATGAAGGTTTTCTTAATGGTACTAGGAAATGATATATGACAAGCAGTTGAGGATGGGTACATACCACCAGCTACTCCACCTACATATAAATATGGTAAGCTCCTACAACTAAATAATTCAAAGGTAATGAATGGAATCTTAAATGGTTTGCGTGAATCATAGTTTGTAAAAGTTATGCATTGCACATCAACAAAAGAGATTTGGGATAAGTTGAAAAATATATATGAGGGAGACAAAAAGGTCAAGATGGCAAAATTACAAAATCATAAGAAAACATTTGAAGACCTAAAGATGAAGGATGAGGAAAATATTACTACATACTTACTTCATGTGGATGAGGTTGTTAACTCCATGCAAGGAGTTGGGTTTAAAGTGGAAGAATCATATGTTTGTCAAAAGGTTTTAAGATCACTTCCTAAGAGGTATAGTGAAAATATTTCTACCATAGAAGAAACAAGAGATATAGAAACTTTGATAAGCGATGAGTTACATGGAACTCTCATAGATTTTGAGATGAGATTAAAATAGGAGTCTATTCCTCAGGAAGAAGCAACCTTTAAAGTTACAAAGAAAATAAAGGGTAAGAAGAAAGATTCAAGTAATGAGTCATCTAGTGATGAAGAAGCGAACTATAGCAGAAGGAACAAGGACACAAGAAAGCACAAAGGTACAAAATCAGTTAAGTGTTTCAAATGTGGTAAATATGATCACTATGCATTTGATTGTCTAGAATCTAGAAATAGTAGTGGTGATGAGAAACATGATCAGAAGAACAGAGAAGCAGGAAAATTCAGGTACCAAAAGAAAAAAAAGTATGGACAAAACAAGCATAAAAAGAAGTTTTTCCAAAGGCATAAGAAACATTTTTATGCAGATAAGGCAAACAAGAGTTTAAGTGATAGTGATGATAGATCCTTAGATAATGAAGAAGAAGAAATTCTATTTTTGACAGTGGAAAAAGAAGATGTTAGAAAAAGGGCACCAATAATTCACAAGTGTTTTAGGTGTGGTAACTTTGGTCATCTTGAATATCAGTGCACTAGGAACAAATTTTGTTTCAGTGAAGATGAATATGAAGATGCTCTTGAAGGACCAGAAGAAGAAAGTCTTCTTATGGCAATAGAAGAAGAAGGAAGTGCTTCTAGTGGAAATAAATCAGAAAAGAATGAAAATGATCTTGATGATAAAAGGGTAGAGAAAGAATTAGAAAATGAAGAGGAAGGAGAAGTTGATCTTGAGGGTGAGCTTATTTATGATCTTGATGCATTAAAGAAGGTAAGAAAGCAGAACTCAAAACTCAAGCTTCAATTTCAAGAATGTGATGAAGATAAAGGAAAGCTTATAGAATATCTAACCAACTCAATAGCTAAGACAAAGAGATTTAAAGAGAGGTTAGAGGCAAAGATTTTAGAATGTGAAAGGTTAGAGCATGAAGTAGATTCACTAAGTAAGGAAGTAAAAGAGTCTAAAGACAAGCTACACAGGTTTGGGAGAAGCTCAAAGAACTTGGATAAGATTGTCAAGGTACAAATATCTTCATCAAACAAGATAGGACTTGGATTTGAACAGAGATATAGAGAACAAGGAGAGGAGTCAATCTCAAGATCCAAAGAAGAAGAAGCTTTAGAAGAGGAAAGTGTATGGGAGAGTGAGACTTCTAAAGATAAGATGAAAAACAGGAAGTTCAACAAAAAAAGGAACAATGCACAAATGAGGAACAAATGGAACAGGAAACATCACAGGGAAGAAGAGACTAAGAGACCAATGGGGTCAAGGCAAGGTTTCTTCAATGGAAATTGCTTCTCATGTCACGGTTTGGTCACAAGGCTTCGCAATGCAGTACACATGAAAGACAGGAATATGGTTTCACTAGAAGTATGGAACCAAATATTCAAGTGGCACAATGACAACTTGACATCATAAAAAATATTACTAATCAATATTTCACTTGGATGGATGGATAAACAAAATTAAAAATTCTCAAGAAAAATGATGCTAAATAATTATATTTTAAAAGAATAAAAAAGATTAAAAAAATAAATATAAAAAGACTTTTTGTAAAAATTGTAGATATCTAATTATAACATCTTAATTAAGATGCAAATTAAATATGTGTGTAGACTCTCAAGCTTTACAAAATAGAGTTGTAATTTATAGGGGTTGAGTATAACCCCATTTTCTTATTAAAAAAACATAAAAAAATAAATCCAAATTTAAATCTTATTTAATTACATATACATAATTATCAAATAAATAAATAAATAAATAAATAAATAAATATATATATATATATATATATATATATATATATATATATATATATATATATATATATATATATATATATATATATATAACACACTTAGAGGAAGTCAAGAATACAATAAGGTCATAACCTAAAGTATTTTATATCAAATACCTTCCATTTACCACTACTTCATGACTATGTTATAATAAAAACAATAATTATTAAAAATACTGATACAATACTACTACTATATAATTTTTTTTTTTAAATAAATATTTCTTATACACATACATTTTAGGGATTGAACCCAGGTCACATCACCGATAATGTAAGTGGCATTCGTGTAAACCATGCTCACAAGGATATTACTATATAATTATTAAAATATTATTATAATATAATTTATATTTTAAATAAAATTAGAATTGCTTGTAACATATTATTAGTATTACAATGATATTACAATAAATTAATTATTTCAAATATATCTTTTTTAACAAAATTCGAAACCTTAGGTACTACCGTATGATTGTGACACATCATATTCAGTAATATGCTGACATGACACTTTTAAGGTGAGACAGCTAGATATTTCTATAGAAGATATGGTAACATTTGGCTTTTCTCTTTGGGTTGTTTCACCACCAAGCTGGCTTTCTTTTTGGACATCTTGTCCGTTTTTTTATTTACACGTGTGATGTTGCCATGTTGTCTCCACACACGTCATGTTTACTTTCCATTCAATGAAGTGACGTGACGTATACAAGAAGAGACAACCCACGTGAGATGTGGGTTCCCCTATTTTAGTCCTATTATGATTGAGTGCCTATCTTTTTCGTCATTGGCATTAACCTGAATGTCGTATGAGTAAGGACAATAGATATCAACTCTACATATAGAGCAGGGTTCATGCTTAAAAACCTTACATTTTTTTTGTCAGAGGTTATATGATTTTAGAAGATTAAACCAAGCACTATATGTGTTATAATTGACCCAGTATTAAGGTGGAACTAAATTTCAGTTATGGAATATGTTATTAGATTTGCATCGTTATATTATCGGGTTAAAAAGTAAATAAAAAAATAATAATAAATAAAATTTAATTGTATGTATAAATTTAATTTAATTTTTTACATATAATCCCATAAATGTACAAGGAGACAAATATAGGTATTCAGGTGGAACTAAATTCCAATCATAGAATATATAATTAGACTTGCATCATCACATCAACCAGTTGGAAAGCAAATAAAATAATAATAAATGAAATTTAATTGTATATATAAATTAAATTTAAAATTTTATATAATTATTATTTTTAAATAAAATATTATAATTTTTAGTAATATTTTGTTTTAGATTTATAATTTTTAATAATATTCCTATTTTTTATGGTACATAGGAGAGTTGGTACATCCACTATTTTTAGTAATTGCTAGTAATTGCCGGTGCAGGGTTCAAATCACATGGATTGCTCCAACAAACCTATTCATCTCGTTAACGTTGCTCCAACAAACCTATTCATCTCGTTAACATTGACCTAGCGTGAGATGGGAACCGTCGATTACACAGAGTTCGTACCATGGTCATCGGTCCCCTCACACATTTATCTATATCTATGCCATGGTTTGACCTTTAGACCTCCCAAAAAAAATCAAAACCCAAACCATTGCATTGTCCCCTAGATTATAAATTTATTTTAATAAATAATATTAACAATTATTATCATCACACACTTTAAGCAAATTAAATCATTTATATTGAAATACACTAATAAAGATTTGTACTCCTATGAATTTTGTAAATTCAATGATGTCAATGAATTAATAGATTTTAAAATTAAAATAATTATGTAACCAATTCACCTATGTAACCAAAAAAAAAAAATTAAAAAAATTAAATAAAATTTATATAATATTAATGCAACAAGGTAGAGTGTAATTGTTTTTTAATATGTTATTTATTTATTTTTTTAAATAAGGTAAAAATTTCTTAACTCAGCAAAACATCCAAGATACAAAGAAAAAGAAGAAGCTATTCAGACATATCAACTCTCAATAAAGAATAGAGAGATTGAGAGCAATTAGAAGAAAGTTGAGACCAATTTTGAACATCCCAACCATCCTGAAACTCAGAAGCCCATTTAGCTAACAAATCCGCTACCCCATTCCACTCTTGGGGAATATGCACAAAATAAATGAACTCCAAGTGAGCAGATATATTGAGAATTTTCCGAGCAATCTAACTCAACCGCCAACTCCCATGAAGACTATCCCTAGAATTCAACAAATTTATAACAATCTGAGAATCAGATTCACAAACAATCCGACGCCAACCCAAAGCATACCCTTGCTCCAAAGCATATAAAATCGCAAGGCCTTCCATGAAGTTATTAGAATGATATCCCTTAAAGCAAGAGAAAAAAAATCGGACAGTACCACTACTGTCCCACCTCACACCACCAATACTAGCATTACCCGGATTACCCGCACTCTTGGAGGAAGCAGATTTCATTTACCAGCCCTCCGCACCCGATTACTCTGACCCATCCGTCTACAAGAGACATTAGGACCAAGACGGTTTTTAATATGTTATTATGATATATATATATATATATTTTAATTGGATATATGGGATTGAAAGGGGTCTCACCCTTATTACATCATTGCTAGTAGTGGTATCATAATAGCTTGGATATCATCTATGTATTGTTCGACAAGATTCAAATCTAGATCTTCTCTTTGAATATTGAGGAATCTAATAATTGAGCTAATATCATTTGATTGTTTGTGCAAGTCTCATCTTTATTACGTTGCTAGTAGTGGTATTATAATAGCTTTGATATTATTCATCTATTGTTGGACAAGCAAACCTAAGTCTCTTGAATATTGAGGAATCTACTTAATTGAATTAATATCATTTTATAATGTCTGCATATTTATATACAACACTCTTATTATTTTCTTGTAAAGTTTTAAAGAAGAAAATTTGTTAATAAAAAAAAATTGTTTTTATGAATATTGTAGTTTTATAAACTAATATATGCTTATTAATAATAGGCATAGAGGTAATATAATACCTATTAACTTACCAAAAAAAAAAAAATAGGTATAGAGGTTTTATAGTCTAAATAAGTGTATCATTCATTGAAAATAATTATATAATCAATTTAGATATTGTTTTAAACTAGAGAAAAAAATGTGATTTACCTTTCATATGATTAAAAATTAAAAAGTGAATTAAATTAATATATTTATGTTAAATAAATTTTAAAACAATGATATAATAAAATAAAAATGAAACTCTAGTACTACATAAACATCATCAACTCTTAACTATCCTGTCTATCCAAATAATATCACTTTCTTTTAAAAAAATTGCTAAAGCAAGAGCCAAAACCAATAGATAAACATAACCAAAGGTCCTTAGAAAACAAAAAATATGTAAAATATATAATTTATTTGAAATAGAAGATGAAAAATATTTCTTATATTAGTAGGAGATATAACTTTACAAACAATGTATTTTAAAACTAAATATGAAAAATATCATAAAGTTTGACAATCAAATATTATCTAATAACTAGTTTAGTAATAGTGCAAGTTGGGAGTGGGTGAGCCAAGAGCAAGTGCAAGTCAAGATCGAGCCTCACTTTTTCTTTCCCAAGATCTTTGGAAAATTTCAAAAAAGAAAATATTTGTATGAAGAATACGTAGGGAACATGGAAGGAAATTCATACTTGAAAGACCTAGTTGGAAGTATTGATACCCAAGTTGGAGACAAGAAGAAGATAAAAAAAATGGCGAGTCCAATCCTATGAGCGGATGTTACACCAAAAGTGATTACCAAGGATGACATAATCAAGCATGACATAAGTGTTCTTAAAATAGAAGGTTAATATGTAATTTTTATAGGTACTAATGGAAATGCTTCGACAATTTGCATTATTGGTTTGAAGATATTTATATACAATTACTTTTACCACTATAGAGTAGCAAACCATACCCAACCAGTAACTATCTTTAATTGCTAGTGGATTCATTGACCTTGTGTTGAGTTTGCAACCACTCAACTTACAAATATGTTGACTATGATGGTAATAATTCCTAACATTCTCCTCTTATTACATCATACTTTAGAGTTTCTTGGAGAGAAAATCTCGAAATACCTCATACTTAACATGTGCAAGGGATTTGGTGAAGATGTATGCATGTTGTTCTTGAGTAAGGCAAAATTTGAGTTGAATATTGTATTGAGCATGTTTGCGTATGAAGTGGCACTGAACTTCAATGTGTTTGGTGTGTTCATGGAACATTGTATTACAAACAAGTTTCAATACACCTTGATTGTCATAGTACATGGTTGTTGGTTTAGTTTGTGGTACACCCATACTTGCTAGCATACATTTCAACCATATTACCTCATAGACAACTCCTCCTACAACATGATATTCTACTTCTATGGAAGATCGAGCAACTATTTGTTGTTTCTTACTTCCCCATGATATAGGTCCAAATCCTAGAAAGAATACATAACCAAATGTGGATTTTCGATCATCAATACAACCTACATAATTTGCATCTATGTACCTAATTAATAATAATAGATTGATCTTCTTAAAATTCCAGACCATACTCAATGATACCATGGACATACCTTAATACCCTTTTTGTTGCCTTCTAATGTGATATTATGGTTCTTGCATGAATCATAAGAGGTAACATATTGTAAAGTTGATATTTAGTCTATTGGATGTTAGGTAAATAAGACTTCCAACCAACTTTAAATAGAGAGTTACCTTTATTGGTGGAGAGGAGTCAAATTATGAGAGTTGTAGCCTTGGTTCCATAGGAGTCATCATGGGCTTGCAATCATTCATATAATATTTCTCAAGAAGTGTCTTGACATATTTTATTTGTGAGACAAATATGCAATGATGTGTCTACCACACTATCAATCTTAGACAATAGTGCAACAGTCCAAGATCAGTCATGTCAAATAAACTTTTTGAGTCATCCTTTGCTACAAGAATTATTTTTTAGAAGTTTATGTGATGACTAAA
Source organism: Wollemia nobilis (assembly GCA_028583015.1). Lineage (NCBI taxonomy): Eukaryota > Viridiplantae > Streptophyta > Pinopsida > Araucariales > Araucariaceae > Wollemia > Wollemia nobilis. The sequence continues at coordinate 3,802,866 of JAQPPZ010003276.1, forward strand.
TTATCTATATATACAATGATGATCACAACTTACTCCCTTGTTCCCTGTAAAAAATTGGATCATATAGATTCTCCTGAAACCATATTTTTTAAAATGTTCATCTATTTTGTATACTAGGCTTGAGGATCCTGTTAGAGACCGTAGAGAGATTTGATCTGTTAGCTTTTGAAGCTAAAAACTAAAGACAAAATAATCACAAGATCTAAAGTAAAGTTTCAATATGAAATATAAGATAATGGTAATATTCTAAATGTATAAAACTCATAAATAACTTCAACAATAACTCATAGAATTGCCATTTACAGATTCTCACAAAAAGTGTATCTCCATAGAATCAATATCTTAAGTACCCATATTGACATACACTCTCAAACTATAAGACATGTATATTGCACACACACACATAGATACATATATAATGGAATGTGACTCTTCATATGGATCACCCTTGGCCTTAACTCTTCTAGAGACTCTTCATCTTCCTATTCTAGGGAATCATGTGCACATGGACTATTATGCACATTTACATTACCAAAATACTTTGCACACTTGTGCATTTATTAAATTGCATAAAGTAAATAATCACACTCTAATCTAGGACACTCTCCTAATCTAAAGATGTATCCAAGGTGGTACATTAGCATGTACCAAAAAATGTAATTTATTCCAACATGATCATTATACACCTGTGTTTCTTGTCTAGGTGTGATGAATCCCTTTGGGTGAGCCATGTAAACTTCTTCTTTTAGGTCTCCATTGAGAAAAGTAATTTTGGCATTCATTTGATGAATCCTCCATCCAATCTATGTAGCTAGAGCAAAGATCATTCCGATAGTATTTATTTTTGTTGTAGGGGTAAATGTTTATTCATAGTTGATTGAAAAAATTAGAGTGCGAACATTAGAAAATATTATTCATGTTCTAAGGTTTAAATACAATTGCTATAGGCTAATGATAGCCTAAAGACATGTGAATCAAATCTACCCTAAGTTGTTGCCAACGTAATGTAAAACGTCACTAACAACTAACTACTAACAAATTATCCACGCGTATTGATATTTGCCAACAATGCGAATATCACATAGGTGAAAAATGATGTAATAACTAAACTAACTAAGGTAATAAATAAATTACCCTAACATCTACCCTAACATCCCCCCTTTATTACATTATTTTGAAATACAAAGAGTGTTGTGAAATAACTCAAAATTGATGTGTGCAAGTGTCTTTGTGAATATATCTGCAACATTTTCGTTGGTGGGAATGTACTAGAGCTGTATATTGTGTTTTTGAACTTCATAATAAATGAAATGACATTGAGTGTCAATGTGTTTGGTGTGTTCATGATGTACTGGATTCTTGACTAAGTTTAAAACACCTTTGTTGTCGCAAAACAAGTGAATTGGAAGTTTCTTGGGAAGAACCATACTTACCAAAATGTGACTCAACCATATTACCTCACACACTGTTCCTCATGTTGCACGATATTCTACCTTTGTTGAAGATAACGCAACGACTTTTTTCTTCTTCTGTGCTAAGAGACAAGACCAGATCCTAGATGAAAAATATACCTTGAAGTTGATTTTTTGTCATCTATAGATCCAACATAGTCGGAATTCATGTATCCTTGCAAGAAGAACTTATCATTCCTCTTGTACTCTAGGCCATACTCAATAGTACCACAAATATAGTGGAGAACCTGTTTTACTACTTTCCAGTGGCTAACTTTAGGTTCTTGCATGAACCTAAAAAGTTAATTTATAGTAAAACAAATATCTGGTCTAATGTTGATAAGATATATAAGACTCCCAATCAACTGTCGATAGAGAGTACCATCTACCGATGGAGAATCATCATATCATGACAATTGTAGCCCTGTTTCCATAGGAGTTTCTTTAGGCTTGCTATCAGTCATGTGATATTTCTCGATCAATGTCTTGGCATATTTCATTTGTGTCACCCTAAGGTGATTCTTTTTCTGTTCCACTTCTAAACCAAGACAATAGTGGAGAAGTCCTAGATCTGTCATGTCAAATGACTCTTTCAAGTCACCCTTCACTGCGTCAATCAACTTATCTGAACTGCCAGTGATGATCAGATCATCTACATAGAGTACAAGGATCACTATTTCAGAACCAATATTCATAAAATAGAGATTTGCATCAGAAGGACTTCTCTTAAATCCATGTTGCAGTAGGTGATTGTCTATCTTTATATACCATGCTCGTGGGGCTTGTTTCAACCCATACAAAGATTTCACTATTGGAAATATGAGCAAGTTTTGTTGTCATTGATGTCAAGAGGTTGATGTCCAAGTTTTGTCATCATTAATGTCATCAGGTGGTTTTTCCACAAGGCAAGGAAGAGGTTCAAAGGAATAGGATATAATATTTATTTTAAATATTATATGCCTAAAAAGGCCTAAACAGATTAAAGACCCAAGGAAGGAGAAGTAGTTTAAAAGGAAATCCCAAGGATGGATAAGGAAATAATAATATTATAATATTATAATATTTCGGGTTATAGGTTGAGTTGAAGGAAAAACAAGGACCAAGGAGTTATCAAATTATAAATCCTCAAAAACCTATTTGGCAGATTTTGAAGACTATGGTTTAATTTATTTAAATTTAAATATTTTAACCATAGGTTAAAATTTAAATTTAAATAATTAAGGCGCCAAAAGTTTAAATAATTAAATTTGAATTTCCTAAGTTCACCGACGTGTTGGACAATGTGGCATATGGTATTAAAGGAGGTATATTTGTTTTATTAAAATCATCCATGCGAATTGTAAATACCCAAAGTCTAAAATCATGCACTGCGTTTATTAAAGGAGGAGAAGAAGATTCACGTGTGTTAAGGTTTAGAGGGAAGACGTGGCAATAAAGAGAAGGGGAGCTCCAAGAAGGTTCCAAGGTGCTTGGTAGCGCATGTGGCAGCCAAGGGCTGTGTGAAAGCATTTGCGAACACGATATCATGGGTTCGATCCACGTGATCAACTTTTGCAAAGGTGGAAGGCTTATTTTGTTTGCATCGAGTTGGAGAAGAGATAAGACAAAAGGGAATCATGTGCCCTTTTGATTTCGTGAGGGTACGTATCCTTATTGGTGGGCACGCTTGGTGTTTGGGCACTTGGTAAGGCAAGGTCGTGTTTTCGAACTTCACCGTGGTCATTTTGTTAGGTAAAAAAAAATTAAGAGGTTGATTGTGATTAAGACAAGTTTTGAGGTCAAATCTTCTTCAAAACAAAAGGTATGGACAGATCATCCTTGTAAGTGAAATATTGTTTTTTTGAATATTGTGAAGTGCAAGTTGAAGTGAAAAGGATTGTTGGAAATGTTTGAGGGACTTTTTCATATGCATGATTGGTGAATGTTCATGAGATTATTTGAGTGTGAAATTGAGAATTATCTTGAACTAGGATTTGTGATAAAACATGAGTATCATTGTTATGTGAAGTTGAGAACTATCTTGAAATAGGGTTTGTGAAAGATCATGAGTATCATTGTTATGTGAAGTTGAGAACTATCTTGAGTTAGGGTTTGTGAAAGAACATAGAGTATCATTGTTATGTGATTTTGGAATCATCTTGAGTCAAGGTTTGAGTTCCATTGTGTAAGTTGTTGGAAGCATTATGAAACACTTGTTTAGGGTTTGTAAGCAAGCTTTGTTTCATTGAGTGAATGTTTCATTGAGTGAATGTTTGGTTGAATTTGATGAGCATTATTGATTGAAAGTGTTGGAGTGATAGTTCAAGTTCTGTGAAACAAATTGTTCTTTATTCTAAATTGATTTGAAAGAGAGATTGAATGTGATTGAGAATATTATGAGTGTGAAATATATTGAGTCTCTAACCATTCTCTATATGTTTCTATAAGTTAAACAAGATTCTGAGTAAAACTTATTTGTGTGATTGAAGAGGTTTTCTGAAAGAGGTTAAGTTGAGTTGTGTATGCAAGTTTTGCAATTGATTTGAATAAGATTTTGTGAAAGCTTGTGAGAAGAATTGAGTAAGTCCTAGAGGGGACTTAAGGATATAATTGAGGAAGTTTTTTGTGAAATCTTAAGGACAAATTTGTGTGAGATTTTGTGGAAGCTTACAATCATATTGGACAAGTTCTAGTGAGGACTTGTTGAGAAGATTTGAGGTAAGTCTTGGTGAAGAATTGTTGAGCAGATTGGACAAGTTCTAGTGAGGACTTGTTGAGAATATTTGAGGTAAGTCTTGGTGAAGACTTATTGAGCATATTGGACAAGTTATAGTGAGGACTTGTTAAGCAAATTTGAGGTAAGTCTTGGTGAAGACTTGAGCAAATTTTAGGTAAATATTGGTGAAGACTTGTTGAGAAGATTGGACAAGTTATTGAGAGGACTTATAGACAGATTTGAGGTAAGTATTTGAGAAGACTTGAGAGTAGAGTTGATTTATTGATTTGTTCAAACCTTGAGTTAAGGTTTGGGGCAGATCTAGCAGAGTTGATTTATAATTAGGTCAAGCTTTGTGTTAAGGCTTGAGGATAGAATTGAGGATATAGTTTGATATAGATTTGAGGATAGATTTGTGCCAGACCATATATAGACTTGTGAGCAGATTTGTGCTAGATCGAAGGACTATGTTTAGTGTAGATTTGAGACAGATATTTAGTAGATCTAAGAGTAATATTTGGATATGAAAGAGCATAGGATAGTAGTCTCTAGTGGATAGAGATCCATTAGCCAAGGCAGTGAGGATAGAAGTATTTTGAGTGATGGCAATGGTCTTCAGTGGAGAGAGATCCATAATCCAGTGTAGCGGAGGTAGTAGTATTCTAGAGGATCACCAACCAGAGCATAGGAGAAGGAGTTCTCCTGTGGATAGAGATCCACGAACCAGTATAGGGGATTGGTGTCTCCTATGGGTTGGTGCCCATAAACCAAAAAATGGGATTGGTGTCTCCTATGGATAGGTATCCACGAACTTGATTAGGGGATTGGTGTCTCCTTTGGACATAGATCCATAAACATTGTAATAGGGAAGTATTCCCAAGAGATTTGTTGAGAAAATTTTAGTTAAAAATTTTCTCCATGGAGTAGCCCACATTAGGTGAACCACGCTAAATTGGTGTCTCTATTGTGTGTGGTGATTTGTGTCTTACTTTGATTACTACTGTTGATATTGCCATTTATATATTGGATATTATTGTTTGAGAAAGAAAAAGTAAAAAGTGGTCTTATATTGTTCACCTCCCTATCTCAGTATAAGCTTGTGTTCTTCATTAACCAATTTACAAACTTTTTGTTCTTGGTCTTCCTCAACAAATCCTTGTGATTGAGTCATGTATACTTCCTCTTTCATATCACCATTTAAGAAGGCACTTTTGACATCCATTTAATGAATTTTCCATTTGTACTGTGTTGCCATAGCACAAAGAACATGAATAGTAGTCATTCTAACAGTAGGTGAAAAATTCTCTTCGTAGTTGATACCTTCTTTTTGTGCATAGCCCTTTGCCACAAGGCAGACCTTATGCTTATCAATAGTTCCATATACCTTGTATTTTACTTTGTAAACCCATTTATAGCCAATGGGCTTCTTTCCTGAAGGTAAATCAACTAGCTTCCATGTATTGTTCTTAATGAGAGAGGTATATTCAGCATCCATAGTTGCCTTCCACTACAACTCACTAAGTGCTTCTTCCACCGAGGTGGGTTCTTATTCATCATATGAAGACATGTAAACCCTTTCATCATCCACTTCCATATATTATGTACTATATTCCTCTGGATCTACAAAAATCTCTTCAAAGTGTTGGTAAAGCTCATCAACTGATGAAGTTGATGTTTCTACCCTTTTCTGCTGAGTCATGCTATAAGTACGAGGATGATCTAAGGTAAAATTTGGAGGTGTGGTCACAATTAAATATCTCATTATACTTGTATACCATTTTGGGATATTTTTATATGGGGTAGGAGTCACTTGCTTAGGTTCCTCTTCATCCAGGTATACTAAAGATGTGTTATTTGGTGTGAAAGCTTCATCAAACACCACATCTCTACTTATGTGTATCTTCTTGGTTATAGGATCTATCAATCGATAGCCTTTAGAATATTCATCATACCCAAGAAAAATACACTGCAAGATCTTCTCATCTAGTTTCTTTCTCTTTTCTTTTGGTATATGCATGAATGCCTTACACCCAAAAATTTTGAGATGAGAAATGGAGGGTTTCCTACCACTCCATGCTTCCTATGGAGTCATACCTTTAAGATCTTTTTTGGGATCTCTATTCAAGAGGTATGATGTTGTCGTGACAACTTCAACCCAATACTATTGCTCAAGATTTACTCCCTTAAGAATACAACGAACCATTTCCATGATAGAACAATTCCTCCTCTTAGCAACTCCATTTTGTTGCGAAGTATAGGTTGTAGTCAGATGCCTTCTAATCCCATGTTATTTTAGAAATAAGAAAAATTTAGTGGAGGTATATGCCCCCCTCAATTTGAGCATAGGGTCTTGATGTAGCATCTCTATTCCTTCTCAACAAGTTTATTGAACTGCTGAAAATACATAAATATATCTGAATTCAATTGGAGGAAGAAAACCCACATCTTTCGTGAGTGATCATCAACAAACAATTGAAAATACCTCTTTCCTACATAACTATGTGGCATAGGTCCACATAGATTGGTATGAACCAACTCCAATGGTTTCTTATCTCGTGAAGATCTAGCTTCAAATGGTACTCAATGTTGCTTTCCTACTAAGCAATTCGAGCACACAGACAATATAGATGAAAGGTTGGGAAGGCCCTTCACCATTTCATATTTACTTAGCTCAAGTAAATATCCAGAACTTAGATGCCCAAATCTCTTATGCCATAGAGAAGTGGCCTCCTTCGTGTTTACCACCATGGCAACATGAGGCATAGAAACAACATCTAATGTAAACAAGACATGCTTGTAAGAACCCGTTGCTATGTGTTTTTATTTCTTGGTGATATAACAATGCTTCTTCCCCTTCTCAATTCTGAAGTTAACAACCATGTTTTTATCCAGGATTTGGAAAACTAACAACAAGTTATTTGTCAATCCTGGAACATAAAGGACATTTTAAATGTGACACATTCCATCTAGAAGGGTAACTGAAACATTCCCTTCACCCTGGACACGATAGGTCTTATCATCAACAATAGTTATTGGTTTGCCTTCCTTTGTGTCAAATGTCTCAAACCACTACTTGTCACCAGTTATGTGTTTGTTTGTGCCTGAATCGATGTACCATACAAAATCCTTTTGAGTAGAAGTTGTATGGGTCATGAGCATCTTGTGTGCTCTTTCCAAATCATAATTAGAATTCTCAATAGCAACATGTCTTCTTTGTTGTCTATTTTTCTTCTATGGTTTACCTTTGCCCTTTTTGTCTTGCTTATTCTTAAACCAACATCAATTGGTATCATGGTTGTACTTTTTACAATTTGTGCAAAACTTCTTTTGTGCCCTATTTTTGGAAGATGACCCCCCTTCTTCTTTGGACCCCGTTTGTTTGTGTAAAGTGCATTGTTGGACACTTCATCTCTTTGTAGCTGATTTGCTTCCTCAGTTTGAAGTAAATTTATTAACTTCACAAACATCACTTGTCTTTGAGATACTTTAAGGGATGTTATTAACATTTTGTAGGAGTATGGAAGATCCCTTAAAATAATCAAAGTCAAGACCTTATCTTCAACTTTTTCTCCCAAAGCATTCAATTTTGAATTCAGTTATGCCACTCTATAGAGGAATAACTCTACTATTTCACCTGACTTCATATGGAGAGTATGAAGTTGGGTTTGAAGGTTAAGAATTGTAGCTTGATTCTTCCCTTCAAAAATGGTAGATAATGCATCCCACACATCTTTACCATGTTGAGCATCACAAATGTGAGGTTGTATTTCATCAGTAGTAGCTAGAAAAATCAACATGAGAAGTCTTTTGTCCTTTTTATCCCATGCATTATGATCTGCTCCTGGTGTAGTGGGTCTTTTTATAGTGTCTGCCACTATATCCCACAATTCCTCTACAGTAAGAATGACCTTCATTTTGATTTTCCATGAAGAATAATTAGAACCTTTAAGCAACTGGGTATCATTTAGATACTTGTTTATTGTAGCCATTATGAAGGTTCCTTATTGCACCAAAATGATCTCTATTTCACTCTAATTGATATTTAATGGCACCTGCATAAAAACCCTCCTAAATAAGGATGATCAGTTTGAGGAAATTAAGCCAAACAAGAAGTACTGAAAGAGAAGTCATTCTAAGTGATTTAATGGCACCTGCCTAAAACCCTCCTGAAGAAGGATGATTAGTTTGAGGAAATTAAGCCAAAAAAGAAGAGTGAATTAGGGTTTTTATGGAGTGAATATCAAAAAGTAAAATTGGCTCTACCTTATTTCTCCCCAATGATTTATAGAGAACAAGCTCAAACATTATTTGATGAGGTCGAGAAATGCCTCATTTTTACACTATGGTTAACATATAAAAATTGCCATATTATTAAATATACAAAGTTAAATTGCCAAATAGTTTATTAGAATATATTAATTGTTAATTGTTACATTATTTTATGTTAGAAACATTATACCCTTGTTTTGATTATTTTAAGCATTTTACTTGTAAAAGGTCAAAAATGAGTATCATATTAATTCTGATGTCATAATGTAGTAAAAATACATTTTTATAGAATGGATAGATTCCTCTCATCGAGAACTACAACTTTTATTTTTGAAGCAAGTAAATGCGAGCTGTAGATAAAAAGTTATGAAGGTTACATCATTTTGGAGCTCATGCCTTAGTTTTTTTTCTGGAGCTGTTAACAGGTGCAAATCTGCGTGAAGGGGTATATTAGTAGATCTACTGGGAATGATCCAAAGCAATTTAAGAAACTAAATTCATAAAAATTATATTTCATAGTGGAGATAACACATGAACAAAATTTGAAGGCATATGGACAAATAATTTGTAAGATATGGGGTCCACAAAATGGCAGTTTCACACTTTTTGATTGCTGGAAATTCTGGTAAAAATCTATGTTAGAGGCCAACTTGACAACAATGCTGGGAGTAATTCCTGAGGATTTAAGAGATGAAAATTGAACCAGATGTAATTCATACAACCAAGAACATGTGGGTAAACTTTGGTGTACATTGGAGTTACGAGACAAAAGTTATAAGAACTCCAAAAGGGCAGTTGGGCATGTTTTGACTACTGTAAAAAATAGGTGAGTCCATACAAATTCTAGCCACCTGTCACTATGAAGGAAGGCATGGAATTTGTCAATTAAATATGCGGGAAACACTTGGAAACAGTTGAGGGAGGCTAGGAGTGACTCTTTCTCCACTTGCCAACACTTCCACGTGATCCAAATAGGAGCAACCAATCAAAAATATTGAATTGCAGGAAATCTAGAAACAATCATACAAATTCCAACCAGCTATCAATAAATAGCATGGCTTGGAATTTGTCAATTCCAGCATGTAAAATCTATAGAATTGGTCTTCTAAGGACTTAGGAAGACTACCTAGCTGGTCAAACTCACTTTTTTGTGCATTTGGTGTACAAATAAGGGTCAAAATGGTTAAACTGCCAAATATTCCGGAGCAACTCCGAAATGAGCAGAACAGGACTAGTTTTGGTCAAAAACATAAACGGAATGGTCATAAAGGTGGCAAATGGCAAGATGAAGATGGATCTAGCTGTATGAGAAGTTTTCTCACTCCTTCCAACACATTTCTCCCATTGGATGACACACAAAAAGGAAAATGGATATGTTGCAGCATAATAGTTTACTGCATTTTAGGAAGACTTCTTTAGAACAGTTGTTAAATCCCTAAAAGGCAACAACATAACAGATTGGCATATGTAATAGAATGTTATAAATAATAGGCTCCCATGTTGGTTGAGCCAGGTAGAGAGGTAGAGAAGTAGAGAAATAGAGAATAAGGATATGACTTGTGGTAAGAAAGTAGATCTATGGCAAATTGTAGTTTTTAGCAGGTTTTCCTACAAATATTGTAATATTGCTTAAGACTAAATAAAGTGCGGGATTTCTCATTCATCTTTTGTCCCATTAAATGTATGAGTGTTTAAGTAGTTAAGAGAGAGTTTTTCTGCCTTCTTCTGGAATAGGGAAGCAAGGGCCACTTCTAGGTTTAGAAGAAGGCTTATTGGTAACAGGTTTTTTTGCAACTTTTGCTACAGTAGATTAAGCAGACACTTATCATATTTTATTTTTTGTTCATTAGCTGATAGTGCATAGATATTTGTTATTTGAACCTAGGTTAATGAGTGTGAGTGTTAATTGGTACATCAACTTGCAACATTATTGAATTACCCTTGTTTCCAATAGATTATTTCTTGCTTTAATCCATTATGTTGATCAGTTGTTAGCCTGCATGTTTCATTTTTTGCTATTTCATCTTCTTGTTATTATTTTCATTTTGCAAGAGTAAAATAGTTCACATTTCTGCAAATTTAGTTAGATTTCAGTTTCCTGCAACTACCTTTTCTTGTCATTTACATTCTACAACAGTAAATAGGTTTCATTCTGCAAAAGTAATCAGGTTTTATTCTTGTAATTTTGATTATGCAAGAGTAATTAAAACTTAACTTTAGTTTATAGGATTAAAGTGACACCAAACCCCCCAAGGTTCACTTGTCCCACTAATAAAGCTTATTTTCTGAATGAGTTGATTTTCAAGTTACCTATATCTCCTTTCGTATATAGCCTTGGACACTGCCCTGGATTGACAATTATAATGATTAAATGGTGTGATTGACGACACTCATAATTATTGTTACAACTATTTTAGGTGGTAGATACAGTAGCCCCAAGACACGATAACACCTGTAAGTATAGGCCAAAGGTATCGTTAATACCAAATACTGCAGTGCAAATGAATTTGCACAATTTTTTTTTGAAATTTGGGGTCTTAAGTGCTTTTGATTTTTAACTTAAGATGTAATTGTAGAAAATAGGAATTTAAATGCAATAAAACATACAAAAGTGCCCACAAATTTTAACTTAAGGTGTTAGATTCCACCGAAAATGCACCTAAGTTATTATGCCAATTTTAATAAAGGTGTCGAATGCTATCGAAAATGCACCTTATTATAGTAATTTTTGCACAAAGTTTTGATTTTTGAGTTTGCAAAAATTTTGATATTCAAATTCTCCCCCCCTTATGTTACAATTTTGCAAAAAAGAATCACAATTTCTTGTCCCCCCTTTGCTTTGCAAAATTAACAAGGTAGCACACCTTTCAAGTCAAGTCGACACACGACAAGCTTTTGAAAGGCAATCTAGAACCAATCGACACATGACTTGGTATTATTGGACCCGTAATTCTTCAATATTAAAAAATTGGAGGTGCATCAAGATTAAATGGTTCTCTAATCCTCATGGGATCGTAGCTGCGATCCAAACCCTTCCAAGGATTTGTGTAAGAATTAAAATGGGGTGAAATATTTCTATATCATCTAAGCATATGACGCAAATTTGATCTTGTGGTCTAACGTCGAAGTTCGTTCCTCCTACGATTGATTCTTAGACGACGAAGAGTTTTGGAGATCTAAGGTCTATTTTTCACTTTCATGAAATTTAGGGGTAAAAACTCTTACTCTCAAAATGAATGTTAGAAAGGTTTTGAGAAAGTTTTAGAACTCCTAATTTTACAAAAAAAATAGTGCTATTCTTTGTGTTACATCCCCCTTTTGGAGAAAACAAAAGCACTCTTTTGTTTGAAATTTGCAAAAAAATGGTCTCTTTTTTTTTTAAGTGCAAAAATTTAAATTAATCAACAAATTTAATTAATAATAAAATAATTTTGTTTAAAAATCAATAAAATTAAAAATAAAATTGATTTTTTTAAAACAAAGATAATATTAAATTATTAAATAAAAATTGAAAAACTTTTAAATAAATTGCAAAATAAAAAAAAAAATGAAAAAACTTAACCCTAATTTAAAATCAAATCTTAGATTTTAAATTATGCACGTAGGTGCGCGCGTGACCTCACACACCTTACCAATAAAATAAAAGCCTTTTGAAAGGCTTTGGGATGTAAGATCCCACATGTGCACAGTGGGCACAATGAATTGGTTTAAAACGACGAATGCACCCTCATTTATTCGATTACCTCAAGGGCAATCCAAAAATGTTAATGAACCTTTTACCGGTCAAAGTTATTCAACTAGACTTTGCCACATATGTGCTAGGTGGATCAATGTAATCTTTCCACGTCAGCTCGCCATAGGTCCAATTGCCACATCAGCTCATCGTGATCCAATTGCCACGTTAGCTCATCGAGATCCACCACGTGTCTGCCAACTTAGCAGTCAGAAGAACACCACGTGGCTGCCTCAGGATTCATGCTTATAGTGTCTTAAAGATCGTGCGAGGTCGATGATGATTTTAGTAGGTCTGAGTGAGTCAGTGACCCTACAACTTTTAGATTTTGGTGCTTCATGATGCTGTGTAGGCTTTGTAGGCTGTCAGATCTCATAGGTGTTGTTAGGATAAAAAACGTGCAGGGTGGATAGATTACGAATTTCTACAAGCCACCAATAGCTTGGAGCTGATAACATCGTCAGATTCCATGTAGAGGCTGTCAGTTCTCTCCTACCTAGCAGTCAGAGTGCACATACTGTGTCAGATGTAGCCTCCTTGTTGTTCGCTAAACATACGCAAAAAAACATAAATTTTGATTAAAAAAATAAATTCAGTGCCCACGTGAGATTTTGTACCATATACCGAGTAGTTCTACCCCTTGGTAACCATGCTGGGATGCCAAGAAATTCTACACCGTGGGTTTGCATGCAAGCTCCATGAGGGGCTCCCAATTTGGGATTTAAGCTCCTTTGTCTAGTCAGTTGCTTCCTCAAGAAATGTGCTCACTAGTTTGCTTCGCTCAAGTCACCTTGCCCAAGTCAAGCGCTCTTATACCAATGATAAAATCAGAGTGTGAACATTAGAAAATATTATTCATGTTCTAAGGTTTAAATACAATTGCTATAGGCTAATGATAGCCTAAATACGTGTGAATCAAATATACTCTAAGTTATCACCGACATAATGTAAAACGTTGCTAACAACTAACTACTAACAAATTATCCACACGTATTAATATTTGCCAAAAATGCGAATATCACATAGGTGAAAAATGATGTAATAACTAAACTAACTAAGGTAATAAATAAATTACCCTAATATCTACCCTAACATTGATGCCCTCTTTTTGCACATAGCCCTTGGCTACAAGTCACATATTTTGTATATCAATACTATCATCTTATTAATATTTGATTTTGAAAATTCATTTACATCCAATGGCCTTCTTCCTTGGTGGAAGATCAACAATTTGCCAAGTCTTATTCTTCATTAATGCTTGATATTTAGTGTCCATAGCATTCTTCGAGGATTTAGACTAAAGAGCCTCATACAATGTGGATGGTTTAAAAATTTGTATAATAGTACTAATTAGGACCATATTTTCCTCATCACAATCCATGCCATGTGTCCTCGATCCTATGGTAGATGTGAAGAGAAATAATACCTCGATAAACAAAATCCAGAAAAGCAGTAATTATAAAATCAAAGGAAAAATAGAGAAGAAGAACACATTACACAAGAATTTATCCTGGGCAACCCTTTTGAGAAAAAAACCTAGCAAGAATATCTCCTTATTGTATAAACTTGACCATCTCCAATACAATAATATCCTTTTGCTTGCTTTTCACTTGCGATTACATTTATTGCAAATTCATTATAAAACCCTCATGTAAGTGTTACTTTATATACCAACAACACAAGGTTTTTTACAATACCATGGGTGCAAAACCATGGGCCGACATTACATTAACCCAAAAAACAACCATATGGGTCTAAAAATAGCTTAAAATTCTAAAAATATTTCCTCAAGGGCTAATGCCCCTAGACACCCAAACAAGGGTAGTTGCCCTCGTACCCCCGCTCGGGGCCCAACCTGATCTCGAACCTCAACGATGGAATGTTTATAGAGTGTAAATTCCTCTCAAATTTAACCCCTCCTGAATAACATGGAAAATATTAAACATAATTCCAACATCTTCCACTTGTTGAATACTATCCATAAGGGCTAATAACTACCATTGTCAACTATCAAGGGCAACCATGCCTATAGATCTTCTACATCAAATTTTTTTTGAGTAGGTATAGCCTTTGTTAACGAATCAACAATATTCTTATCTGTATCAACTTTCTTCAATATCACCCAATTCTCTTCAACCATCTCTCACAAAATGGTACTTGATATCAATATGTCTTAATCAATAATGAAACCAGGATTTTTTGCCAAAAATATTGCACTCTGACCATCACTGTCAATTCTTATAGCCTTTTACTTAATTCCAACTGTTGAACATAGCCTCTATAGCCACACTACTTCTTTACAGGTATGAGTTGCTGCAATGCACTCTACTTTTGTAGTGGATAAAGCAATAACTGATTGTTTTTTACTCATCCAACTTACTGCCCTTCCAAATAGCCTAAACACATAAACACTCATGGATCTTCTCTTGTCAAGATCTCCAACCTAGTCAACATCCACAAACTCTTTTAGATTTACAATATCATTATCTCTAGATTTTCCTTCGTAATAAATAGAATAATATATAGTTCCACATAAGTATCTGAAGATCTTCTTCATAGTAGCCCAATATTCCTTTATTGGATTGGACATATATCTGCTAACTACTCCCACTGCATGTGCAATATCAGGTCTAGTACAAATCATTGCATACATTAGACTGCCCACAACACTAGAATAAGGAACAAGATGCATTTCTTCAATTTTCTCATCTGTTTTAGGACACTATTCAGCAAATAACCTTTGACCATATGGATATGGAGTACATACTAGTTTACAATCATAAATTCTAAACCTCTGTAGTATAAAATCAACATATTTTCTTTGATTTAACCATAAATTTCTATTTGCATGATCCCTTATTATTTCCATACCCAAAATAAATTTTACAACATCCAAATCCTTCATGTTAAATTTAGAAGATAACTGAGATTCTAGTAACTTTATCATATCCTTATTGTTACCAATTAACAATATGTCATCCATATACAATAAAATGATAACAAAATTTCCACCTTCCTTTTTGAAATATACACATGGATTTGCTTTACTTTTTCCAAGCCCAAGTGTCAAAACAAACCTATCAAATTTTTGGTTCCACATCCTTGGAGACTGCTTCAACCCGTAAAGAGACTTCTTTAGCTTGCATACCAAGTCCTCCTTACCTTTTACCCTAAATCAATCTGGTTGTGACATATATATGTCTTCATCAAGTTCACCATGTAGAAAAGTTATTTTTATATCCATCTGTTCTATTTTAAAATCAAAAGCAGTAGAAATAGCCAACAAAACTCTAATTGATGTTAGTTTAACCACAAGATAAAAAATCTCACCAAAGTCAATTCCCTCAACTTGAGAAAATCCTTTTGCTACTAGGCAAGCTTTGTACTTCTTCAACTTTCCTTCTACATTGTACTTTTTCTTGAATAACCACTTACAACCAAAAGGTTTTCTACCAAGGGGTAATTTCACCAAGTCCAATGTCTTATTTTTATCCAGGGACTCCATTTCTTCTTCCATATCCCTTTTCCAAGACTTATTCTCACTTGACTGAAGTGCCTCCTTTACAGTCTTGGGTTTTTTATTAGTAATTAATAAATTAAATTCTAAACAAAAATTTGAAGGGCTATACCTTTCTGGGAGTCTTCTCACCCGATATGATCTCATCAAAATTTAAGTTCTAGGTTCTGCATCTTTAGATTCCTCCTCACATTCTTCCTCTGAATATTACTCTTAAGAATATCTATAATTCAAGTTCTACCACAGGTTCTTCCTCATGTTCCAATTTTACCTGAACTATTTTTGGTTCTTTGCTTGGTTGCATTTCCTATTTTGGAACCCCTTTTGTTTCTCTAAAGATCACATTACAACTGTAAGTAATATTCTATGTTTGTAGACTCCACAAATTATATCCTTTCACACCAGTTCTATAACCTAGAAATATGTAGTTCTCAGATTTATAGTCTAGCTTAGTCCATTTCTCTTTTGGGATATTCATATAAGCTTCACAACCAAAAACTATTATATGACTGAGAGAGGGTTTCTTACCAGTCCACACTTCTTGTGGATTTTTGTCCACCAAAGCTGAGGTTGGATATTTATTGATGAGGTAGCTAGCATTTAACATGTATTTTACCCCAAATTTATTTTAACCCTGCATCGCTTACCATGCTTCTGGCCTTATCCATCAATGTTTTGTTCATCTATTCTACAACTCCATTTTGTTGTAGAGTATACAAAGTTGTTCTATGCCTTTCTATTCTACAGTCCTTTCAAAACTGCTCAAATTCATTAGAGAAATACTCACCACCATTATCACTTCTCAAAACCTTTATCTTTTTATCTATCTAATTTCCTATAAGAGCCTTGAACTCCATAAATTTATTAAAAACATCATATTTGTATCGTAAAAATTATACCCAAGTCTTTCTTGAGAATTCATCTATAAATGTAACAAAATAGATGGATTTATCTAATGATGGTACTTTTGTAGGTCCAAACACATCAATATGAACTAGAGGTAAAATTCCTTCAGATCTTATAGCACTACTGGGAAACTTAACTTTGGTTTGCTTTCCAAAAACATAGTGCTCGCAAAATCAAAATTTAATGGGAAATCCGATAGTCCTTCAACCATACCTTTAATTTTCAATGTTTAAAGGTCTTTCTCACCAATGTTCCCCATGCATTGATGCCACAATATTGTCTTCACTACATAAATACTTGGAGCTTCTTCTACAGTATTAATTTCCTCTACAATTGAAGAGTTATTGCAATCAATACTTATAGTGCTAGCCTCAATTTTGAACAAAGTTCATGTATAAACTCCCCTTGCCAACACTAAGCATCCATGAACCATATTGCAAGTGTCCTTATTGAATTCCACAGTCACACCCGTATCATTCATCTTACTAATGGATATCAAATTCCTTACCAAACCTAGAATATGCAGCACACCAAGAAGGGTTTTAACTCTTTCATATTTTAACCTCAATTTGACTCTTCCTCGACCTATAATTTTTTATGTCAAATTGTATCCCAAGAAGACTTCACCTCCATTTATCTTTTCATATTAACAAAACCCCTCCCTATGAGGAGTCATATGAAAAGAAGTGTCTGAGTCAATAAACCATGAGTCATGGTGTTCACTTGAGCATGTTGCAGCTACGAACAAGTACCCTGAGTCTTCATTTGTGGTCTTCGTTTTTGTAGAATTTCTTTCATCAACCTTTTTAGATCTGGAGTCTCTTTTATAATATATTGTTTTCCCACGCTTTTAGCATTTCCTTTTGTCGATAACAACAAATTTTTCCCTATATTTTGATTTCCTTTCTCTTGATTTATTTTTTTCTTCTTTATTGAGAACGACCTCTCACAACCAAGGCATCCTTCTAATGATAATCCTCAAAAAAATTTCATCTCATTTTCTCAGATAGCAATGTTTCTACTATATCCTCTACTTTCAATTTAGAAGTAATATTGGTGATATCCATAACTAGGTTATCCTAGGAGTCAGGTAATGAATAAAGTAAAGCAATACACTTTTCCTATTCATCCATATTTATATCTACAGAGTTTAATTGACTTACCATAGTGTTAAAAGCATTCAAATGTTCAGCCATAAAGTTACCATCATTCATCTGAAGAGAATACAACTTCTTTCAGAGAGAGTTTATTTACCAATAAATTTGTTTGATACAGTGCTCCCATATTTTTCCATAACAACTTTATTATGGTCTTTATCGATACATTCAATAATACTGAATTAGATAAGAATAATTTGATAGAGCTACTTGCCTTCCTATTGATCTTTAGCCATTCATCATATGTCGTTCCTGTTGATTTTACTCTTGAGACTATGATCCAATGATGTTTATCCACCAACATATCCTCCATATTGAGTTTCCATAACTCAAAATTTTATCTATTAAATTTTTTGATCTCTACCTGTGTGCTTCCCATAATTTTTTCTTCACCCAGATTATTTCACGCATTACTCCCACTCAAGAATTGATTTATCCTAGGGTTGAAACCCTTACTACTCGAACAAAGCTAAAACCTAGCTCTGATACCAAAAGAAGAGAAATAATACCCTGATAAACAAAATTCAGAAAAGTAGTAATTACAAAATCAAAGAAAAAATAGAGAAGAAGAACACATTATACAAGAGTTTAACCTGGGAAACCCTTTCAGGAAAAAACCTAGCAAAAATATCTCCTTATTGTGTAAAATTTACCGATTCTAATACAATAATATTCTTTTGATTGTGATTTCATTTCTTGCAAATTCATTACCAAATCCTCATGCAAGTGTTGCTTTATATACCAACAACACAAGAATGGGTTTGACAATACCATGGGTGCAAAACCATGGGCCGACATTACATTAACCCAAAAATGCCCATATGGGTCTAAAAATAGCTTAAACTCCCAAAACAATTTCCTTAGGAACTAATGCCCCTAGACCCCCAAACAGGGGCTATCACTCCCATACCCCTGCTCAGGACCCAGACGGATCCTGAACCTAGCGAAAAAATATTTATAGAGTGTAAATTCCTTTCAGAGTTAACCCCTCCTATATAACATGAAAAAAATTCAACATAATTCCAACAAGATGTGTTTAGAACTCCATCTATCCTTGAAGCTCTTAATGTGCTAATATACCACTTGGTTATTTTTCATTTGTGATGTGGTGGAGCATATTGGCCCACATAACCATCATTATCTTGATCATTATTGTCCCTAAAAACTTCCTCATTAGCATCTTCTTCATATTCATCACTTTTAAGTATTACTAGAACAAAGTTAGATGAATATTCCTATAGAGAGGATGAGGGTGATTTATATTTCTCATTAAAAATGACATCATAGCTAATATACAATTTTTTGGTATTCAGATCAAATGGTATATAGGATTTTAATTCACCATTGTAGCCAATAGCATGCATTGATGAGACTTCTCATACAATTTTTGTCTCTTCTCCTTTGGGATGTGCATATATACTATAAAACCAAAAACATAAAGATGAGATATTGATGGCTTATGTCTAGTCCATGTTTCTTCTAGAGTGTTGTAATCAAGTGATGTAGTGGGGGTATGGTTGAGCATGTAAACTATAGTATATACTAATTCTACCCAAAAAGAGGGTGCAATTTGAGAATATTTCAACATGCAATGAACCATTCCATGATGGTTCTATTTCTACATTCAACAACACCATTCTACTATAGTGTGTAAGCAACTGTCAATTATCGATGAATATTATTTTTTTAGGAAAACTAAAAACTCATTACTGGTAAACTCCTCCTTCATCTAAGTAGAGGGCATGGATATAACGACCCTTGAATGTCTCAACTTGAGTCTTAAATTGTTTAGAGTAGAATTTTTTTTCACTCTTGTTGTGTAAAAAAAACATATTTTGTGAGTATGATAATCAACAAAAAATAAAAAACATCTAGAGCTATTATAGCTCGGAGTCATGGGTCTACAAATATCGGTATGAACCATATTGATATGTTCTTTGGCTCAATATTTTGAAGAACCAAATGGAGTTCGATGTTACTTTATAGCTAAGCAACAAGAGAAAATTTGAGTAGATTTCTTTAAAGAAGGAATACCTCCGACCATGTGCTTATTTGGAAGTGCAATAGATGGTAAAAACTTAGATGATCATATTGTTGATGCCAGAGTGATGAAAAAATAGAGTTGATAATTAGCTTGATTGTCATGATGAACTATATGAAGTTCAAACATTTTTTCTATTCCTTTACCATATGCAATAATCATGGACTTTTTAGCTTTGTCATTAATAAGACATATCTTGGAACCTTGTCATTTATCAAACTCAACCTTTAAATTATGGTAGAGTAGTTGGTTGACAAAGAGCAAATTCTTAGTGAGTCATGGAATATACAAGACTTTTGTTATCTTGCATGTATGTGATCCAAGTCATAATTTGACATCACTGCCTTTGATATCATAAGATGTATCATCACCTAAATAGACCTTTCCTATATGATTGGAATAGTCTAGAGTTTGGAACCAATATATTCAATTAGTCATATATTTGGTTGCTCTAGAATTGGTATACCAAACATTGTTGGGACGAGTTAGTTGATCATGAGCAACATTTACATGCTCTTCTTCTCTTGAGTGGTCATTTCTTCTTCTCCTAAGTGATCACAACATTACTATGTTGTTGATGTATCTTCTTCCAATTTGGATTTTTCTTGTCTATTAATGACTTCTTTTGCTATGAATGCATTTCTTAAGAAGAGGATCCATTTGTGAAAGGATTATACCAATATTCCTTCAATGTATGACCATTATTACTATACAGTTCACACATCTTTTGTGCAAAAATTGTTTCTTTAATGCTAGAAACAATGTTAAAATATTGTACCTCTTTTGACTAGTTGCTTCCCATTTTGGTTTGAAAGGAAAATATGATCTCGATCTTATGATGTATGAGAAGCCTTTAATTTTTGAAGTAGATTCACCAATTTTTAAATGTTGGTGTTTGCTCAATGACATTCAAATTTGTCATGAAGGAAGAGATCTTAAAATAATGGGAACAACTATGTCATCAGATATTGTTTCTCCCAAAGCTTGTAGTGATGTGTGCAACTCTATAACTCATCTCAAGAATGACTTGAGTTTTTCTCTATTCTTCATTTTTATCAATATGTTTTTTATCACTTACAAACTATCTAATATGAATTTCCATGTTGACAATCCTTTAGGTAGGGGTATTTTCTAAAATTATTTCATTGCATAAAGAGATACTATATATTTTTGAAGAATAATTTTGCCCAATTATTTCTTTGATCTCTCAATAATCTCTACCCAATTTTTTTTCCTAATGCTAAACTTATAAGTTTACAATTTTGCAAGCCTACTCCAATATTATTTTCTTTGCAAACCCTATCCCACTTATAAAGAGAAAACCTAAATTTGTTCTTGCATCCTTTCAAAAAAAAACTGTTTGAATTTTATCAATTTTTGATGGTATACCTATTAGAAATCTTGAAAGTGACATCATATAAATAGAGATGGGATGCAATGAAGTCTTTATGAGTTGTAGCCTTATTTCCATGGTTAAGAACTTACCATTCCAACCTGTCAAAGAATATTTCATTCTATCCAAACAAGAGATCCAAGCTTCATTTTATTTCCTTTATAAGAACAAGGAATACCCAAGTAGGTTAATGGAAAATTTTCAATATTAAACCCTAAAATATTCACAATAATTTATTGTAAATTTAGGGCAATGTTAATAAAAAATCTTGGATTTATAGTATTAACCAACCATCAAGCAGCCTTCCCATAACATGATAATATTGATTTAAACTCCATGGCATCACTTATTGAGGGATGGCTTAAAAGGAAAGTGTCATCAAAAAATTGCAGATGAGATTTGAAGGGGTCATTTTTGTAACTTGAATACCTTTTATTTTTCCTTCCATTTTTACCTTTGAGAAAGCTCTCCCTAATGCCTCTATAAGAATAATGAATAGACAAGGAGATAGTGAATCACCTTGGCGAAGTCCACAAGATGACTTGAAGTAACCAACAAGAGAATCATTGATCAAAATAAATATTTCGTAGTGCTAGAATAATTTTTAATCTATTCACACCAACTACAATCAAAACCAACCTTTTTGAGAATATCATGTATAAAACTCTAGGAAACCCTATCATATGCTTTGTTTATATCTAATTTCATAAGCATACTTGGTTATTTTATGGAATGAAGAGAATGTATGGCCTCTTATGCAATGATTATGCCATCAAGAATTTGTTTACCATGAACAAAACTACCTTGTTCCTATGAGATAACACAATCTGAAATGCCTTTCCACTTATTTGCCATAAATTTTGAAATAATTTTATAAATTTTATTACAAAGGCTAATTGGACAAAAAATATCAAAATATGTTTTTTGCCTTTCTTGGGAACCAATGTAATAAAAGTGACATTTATCTCACTCATTATAGCCTTCCTTTTTTTGGGCCTCTTCAACCACAATTAACATATCACTCTTAAATAAATCCCAATTTTTTTGAAAGAAAATTGTAGGAAATCCATCATGACTAGGTGCCTTATTAGGATGGAAAGAGAAAATTGCTTCATATAGCTTCTCCATAGATATCTTCTTGATCAAACTTTTATTTTATCCTTGTGTGAGAATTGATGGAATAGCTTATCATGTGTTTCCTTATCTTGCTCAATATTGATAAAATATTTTTATATTAATTAATTACTTCCTTCCTTATATCTTCTTCTTCCTCAATATTTATTTCATTTGGAGTTAAAATATTTTTGATATGAAATTTTTTTTTTTTTTTTTGGTTATAGCATAATTGTTTTTGTATTTTTGTCTCCTTCCTTGTGCCATTTCTCCTTAGATTTTTGGAACCAATATGACTTCTCTTTTTTCAATGCATTATGATAATCAAAAAGTAATTATTTTTCTTTCACGTAAGAATTTGAATCCATTCTAAAAGTTTTCGTTATCTCTTTTAAAATTTTGAGCTTGGATTCAATTTCTTTTCTTTTTTTTAAATGTTATCAAAATATTTGACATTCTACATTTACTTCTTTAAATGGTTCATATTTTCAACAAACTTGTACATATATAATCCTTCAAAATTTGTTTCATCTTATTACTTAATATTTATCTTACTACTAAAAACAAAACCAAAATAAAAAAAGAAACCTCTTAAACTTGAATTGAGTGGTTTATATATATATATATATATATATATATATATATATTATTATTATTATTATTATTATTGAGAAGGATTAGATTCAAATATAAATAAGTATAGAGGTCAAATTTGTATTAGTGGTTTGGATTGAATACAATTTGAATCATATAACACTTAGAATGATGTCTATATTTTTTTTAAAGGATACTATGAATTTTTGTTTCAAAAGAAGGCAAGATAACTTGAATCAGGTTAAACACCCATGAATCTTTATGTTAACTTATTTAAGGTGAAACACCCCCTATTCTCTCTATATATATTTGTTTGTGTTTGGAGATACTTATATCTAAACTTTCTCTATAAAATATAATTCATTTAAACCATAAAAACTTAACAAACAAATATTAATTTTTTTTTTTTACAATAAAACAAACTCTATTTAGCTGCAAGCTTATTGCAGTGGTAAGAACTATGACCTCTCTTTAAGAGGTCCAAGGTTCAAATCCCACTCAGTATGACGGGTCCAAAACCAAACTAATTGAAAAAAATAAAAAACTCTATCTAAATACTAATTAATTATATTTTAATAAAATATAAATCTTAAACTCTATCAAATACTAATTAATTATATTTTAATAAATCTGCCCCAAGGGCTAAGTTGATTGGTAATTGTTTGTTTGGTTAGGTACTTACCTAGAAGAGATCTAGGTTCAAACCTTGGGGGCATGCTTGTTTGCAAAGGTAGTAGTGAGCTCCAAATCCTCTGAATGCATACCAAACCAACAATGATGGTACGAATCCCGAGGGATCAATGATCCTCATCACTTCAAGTTATAAAATAACGAGGTGGTATAGGCTTGTTGGGGACAACCCATGTGGTTTGAACCGTACACTTTGCAATTACTAAAAATAGTGTAAATGTAACCAATTCCTCTATGTATCACCAATATCCCGTGCGTAGTGCCATAATATATTAGAACTGAATTGTTCAATTTTTTTAATTTATGTTTGTAACAATAATAACAAATAATTGCTATTTATTTAATTAAAAAAATCCTCCTTTTTTATATTGAACATCGTTTAATATGTACAAATATGAGCACGAATCCCGAGGGATCGATGATCCTCATCACTTCAAGTTATAAAATAACAAATATGAGCACGAATCCCGAGGGATCGATGATCCTCATCACTTCAAGTTATAAAATAACGAGGTGGTATAGGCTTGTTGGGGACAACCCATGTGGTTTGAACCGTGCACTTTGCAATTACTAAAAATAGTGTAAATGTAACCAATTCCTCTATATATCACCAATATCTAATGCGTAGTGCCATAATATATCAGAACTGAATTGTTCAATTTTTTTAATTTACGTTTGTAACAATAATAACAAATAATTGCTATTTATTTAATTAAAAAAATCCCCCTTCTTTTTTATATTGAACATCGTTTAATATGTACAAATATGAGCACTCGTTCAAGTAAACACAAGAAGAATCGACCTTACAACCACATGGATGATAATAACTAGGCAACTATCATTACACCAAATGCCATTAATACGGTTTTGGCCGTTGTTATTGGCAGTTTGTGGGCTGTTTCTGACACTCTTGTATACTCTTAACCACAATGGTTAATGTATTGGTTTACGGGGTGTGCTAATCCCACCCACCTTTTTTTGTATGATTAAACATTATTTTATTAATATAATGGCTTTTTCATCCAAAAAAAATGCCATTCAACAAAAAAAAAAAAAACAAAAAATCCCTGCTTGTTAATGTTGTGGGCTATATATATAAAATCTAATCTTCCCGTGCGTAGTGCCATAATACATCATAACTGAATTGTCCAATTTTTTTTGAATTTATGTTTTTAACAATAATAACAAATAATTGCTATTTATTTAATTAATTAATTCCCCCTTCTTGCTAATGTTGTGGGTTTCCCATTGTGGTCCTGTTGTAATTGAATGCCCATCTTTTTCGAGTTTTGGAACTAACCTTGTATAATGATAACCTTATAAAAATGCTAGGGAACAGATGAAGGTCCATGTTTAAAAACTTTATATATTTAAAAAAAACAAATTATATATTGGTTAAATTAAAAATGGACCTAAAAGATTATTCTTACCAAGGGGAAATAAGTCTAGTCTAGTTTCTAGCACCATTGGAGATGTGATATAACACATCCAAAGTCATGGTGATGTTCACTCAACATAAATGCCAAAACCAATCAGTCAATCTTATGCAAGGCAGAGGAGGTGGCACCATCACATCTTGGACAAGGCATGAGACAAAGTGGGTCTATCTACTATTTATGAGGGGGTCTATTTACTATTTAAAGCAATCCTAGCAGGGTTGGCAACTTAACATTAGCTTAGCATTCAAAGTTTCATGTACATTTTACATGGAATAAATTTCTTTCCTCCAAGAACTTTGTGTTGATGATTTTTTTTAATAATAACAAGCGTGAGGAGTTAAAAAAAATTATATTTTTTATAAAATATATTTATACTATAATTTTTCTAAAAGATATATATAATTTATATTTATATAATATAAATATAGATCTAAAATATATATTTATATATTTATATTTATATATAAATATAATTGTGTCTTCTTTTTGTTTATGAGTTGCTTGTTTTTTACATGTTGTAGATTAACATTTTCTTTCCATTAAATTGTAGGTAATAGGTATTTTTTTTTTAATCTATAACACGAGTTTTTAGTTAGCAATATTTTACTAGAAGTTCACTTTCAGATGACCTATGCATTGATTAGACAAAAATATCAAAATATACGATCCTTGTGCATCTTTGGACGACGTTGTTGCTAGATGAACTGGTCAATAAACAATAGGATCAATGTTTACTTTAGACAATCATTTTTTCATATGACAATATTAAATTTATCTTATATAACAATATTTTGTGATAATAACTTTAGACAACTCTTTCAAATGACAAGTTACTTGATGATACCAAAATTTTTAGATGACAACTCTTCTCTAGAAGGTAACTTCATACAATATATTTTATATAAATGATAGCTTTAGTTCTAGGCTATAGGTTTTCTCTAGCCAATATTTATTTTTTAAATGATAGCTCCAGATGGTAGCTCTATGTGGTAACTCCAAACGATAGCTCTAGACAGTAGCATCTCTAGACAACACCAAATGATATTAGCTCTAGGTGGTAGTAGCTCTAGATGACAACTCTAGATGGTAGCTCCAAACAAAAACTTCATCTAGTACAACTCAAGATGGTAGCTCTTCAAATAGTACGACTTAAGATGGTAGGTCTAAATGACAACTCCATATAGCAACAACTCTAAAAAACAAAGATGACAACTTCAAACGACAGTTGTAGATGATGACCTAAAGTAAGCTTTTAGATGATCATTTATTACATGACTTCCCCTACTCTAGATCGCTTGGTGTCGATCAATGTGGATTCTTCTCTTAGACGATCCATTATAGGTTAGCTTAACATGAAATCACCAAGTTTAAACTTTCTCTTTAAGCAAGTCTTCACTCTCAAAATATTAGAGATGGTTTTTTACAATATGGAACTTCCTCTTGAACAACATGTTCCTCTTATTCATGATAATAGCTGTGAATGATATTCCAATTATACATGCAAACAATATATTTAAGTGAACAACATCAAACCTGAAAATCAAATAAATAAATAAAAATAAAACATAAAAGACTTCAAGTTAATATCCCTCGCTTACTTTTGACACATTACTCACAATATCCCATAGCACTTGGACAACTCTTTCAACTGGTATCACATCTCCTCTACATAATAGAAAATCATAAACACAACATTCTCACTCCTCTTTGTTGGATGTATCTCTAAATTTAGCAAGACTCAACGTCTTTAGTGCTTTCAAATCAAACATCCACTTCTTAGCAAGCATCTTCCTTTGATTACCTCTATGTAGTAGTACACTTCAAGTTTTCCTCCCAAGATAGGACATCCTCTTATTTCACAAGCCCCAAAAACGATAAGAGCTTTGATACCACATGTTGGACTAGCAGGGTGTTGGATAGAGTTTTACTAATAAATTTGTAAATATATAAAATGAAGGTGAGGTGGTTGGTTTAGATAACTATCAATCATCTATTTAGGTGCAACTCCCAAATATCTACCCTAACTATATGATATGATGTAATAAAATCCTAATATATTTCTTGTATTAAAATAAACTTCGGGTTATAGAAACTTTTAGTTTCCTAATTTTTTTTTTGTATGGGTCTTATTCATACCTCTAATATTCCAAGATACCATATTTATCACTGCTTTATATTTGTATTCATGGGCTTAGGCCAACTTCTTGTTAACACTTGTAATATTTGTTTTTTGTTTCTTGGTATCCCTTTAAGTTTTCTTTTCTCTTTATCCTTATTTTGAGGATTTTCCTCTCCTTTCTTAATTTCCACCATCATTTTCATTGTCATCAATCTCTTCTATTTTTTGCATACCATTCAAATTGGGTCTTACTATATATAGTTTTATGCTTTCCTAGAGAACCTAAACTGCAAGGAATATCATCAAAAATGCTATCTTATGTTGCCTTGGAAAATCTAAAGTGAAAGGGCCATCCTCCATAGTAATTACTTTCTTATGCTTCCCTAAAACCCCTAAATTACAATGTATATCCTTCATACTCCTTTCTTCATTATGTTGCTCTTGAAAACCTAAGGTGCAAGGGATAAATTATATGCGACTTTCATTGTTATTGCACAGAGGTGATTTTCTACTACTAGAGGAAAACAAAAGCTATTTACTTGGATTAAACTTGACCTCTTGTAATCAAATAGCATTAGCTCAACCAGCTATATTCCTAAACTTTCAAAGAGAAGATCCATGTTCCAATCTTGCTAAGCGATACATGCATAATTTCCAAGTTGTAATACCACTAATACAAGCGGGGCCTATTTCAATCCCGTATAACCAACTAAGAAAAAATTTGACCTCTTCTCATTTCTTTGTTTTAAAATTTACCTCTCTATTTTCTTTGTACCTATAATTCCTTTTGAATTTTAAACTATGCATTATAACTATTCATCTCTTACATCTTTCTTAGTCTCTTTTAATGTTTGCTCAAGTGAAACGTGAAGGTCTTTTCCATTTTATTAAGCAAAGGGGCTTTCTAACCATTTTTTAGGAGTGGACAATCCTTAATCTAAGACAACTTCTACTACAATATAATATCCTTGCTTCATCTTGTAGTTTGTCTCATGACCAAAATTTTCATCTCTTTCTTGATTGTTCTCACTTTGCCATATCTTGACATGTGTCTTGTCTCATAAAATTTATAGCATTAAAATAAAAATTTATAATCCACTTGCCAATCTCATTCTCTTGATTTATATTTAATCCAATTATATTTTGAAAAAGATTTTGAATTATTGATGGCAACACATATCCAAGTATTAATAGCATTTTTTTAGTAGTTATTTCTCCTTGGATGGAATCTCCTAGAGTATTATTGTTATTCTTCAAAATATCCTTATTTATAAGTTGATATGGAAGTCCAAAAAGCCTAACCCATATTGGAATCCTTTTAATAATTTTTATCTCCACAAAAATATTCTCATTAGATCTTCTGTCTTAAACCATGGTTCACCACCCATTATTTTAACCCCAATTTCTAAATTAGAGAAGATGATGAGAAAAAATAATTTTTGAAGAAAACACATAGACTAATTGAATCCAATATGCACTTCCATTTAATCCACTTTGGAATCTCCAAAAAAAATTGGGCAATATATGTGGAACTTACATATTAACTCTCTACTTTTAGGAACCATTATGTCATGCAAGATCATCTTGTACTTGATAATAACTTTTTATGTAACATTAGCTACCTATATAGGGATTGCCATAGATTCTAACTTACTCTTATCCACAACTAGGGCATCCATACTTCTAGCTAGGGAATCCTTACCTCCAATTAAATATTTTCATAAATGAATTACCTTCCATGCTACCTAGATTTTCCTCATTAGAGTTATTCATTTTTTAAGTTCTCTAAAGATAGAGAACAAGAAAAGATGAGGCTTGCTCCTTGCTTGCACTTGCTCCCTTCATATTAAATTATTTTTAATTTTTTAAATAAATTATGATACAAATATTAAGAACTAGTTCAAAATTGTATTTTATAAAGTGGATGGATAGGATGGAAATTGTCTATAACAACTACTCGAAGTATTTCAAGTAAATGTTAAATTATTTTAAAAATCATATAGTAATTCCAATATCAATTTTGTATATATCTAATTTTATAATGAATTTTTTCATTTGAGAGGATGCAAATGTTAGAAACCTTTAAATAAAATCAAGTACATTCACAACAGTAATTGTAGAATTTAATAGAAAACGATAAATAAAATAACAAAGTGCTATAAAAATACTAAAAAAAATGCAACAACTTTATTAATAAAGAGAATTTTATATTGCAGGTCTCATTTAGGTGGAAACCTCCTTGGAAGCAAAGCTTCATTACAATTTGAGAAAAAGACTTTATACATTCCATTTCCATCCTTGTCTTTATACATGCTCTTTATCTACCTTAACCCTAATGTTCAAGGGTTAGTCCACATGCAAGCGAGGGACCTGATCTAGTAATTCCTAATAAAGAAATAATTACATCTTTACTAATAAGCATTTTTTACATCATAACAACCCATGTGTATGAGATGCAATTACTTAATGATTTTAGGACAAGATACTAACATGTCCTTCCCCTTTAAGAAGCTTTGTCGTCAAAGCTAGAGATGAGAAAATTTTTGTTGGAGTTGAAGGAATGATTCCCATGTAGAATCTTTCAAAATGTGCATGTCTGTCAATCCAAAATATTTTTGAGCTCTAATATAATTGACCCTTCCACATTCAACTTAGAATTTTTTTTTTGAACTGGAACCTTCTTTAAGGAGGAGACATGAAAAAACTAGATGTATCATAGAAGGCAACAATGTGAGATTGCAGCTTGTAAGCCCAATTTGTTGTAATACATTAAAATTGTGCTTGGAGTGATGATGATGAACATGTTACCACACATAGTTATGTGCCATTATGAAATTGTCTTTGAGGTATTGAAGTAATGCATGCTCTAGGAAGGTGGAATCTACTACTAACACTTTAGAACTAGCCAACATGTATGATGGTTCCAATCACTTTTTAACACATTTAGTTTGCTTGTCTATATGGGGCTAGTATAAAAAGCTCCTTTTGAGGTTTGTGTCCTATAGTTTGAATAGTTCCTACTAAAAATGACTAGTGAAGGTGGAAAAAATGATGGAGTGGAGAATGACATGAAGGTAAAGAGGGAATCTAGAGATATTTGGACAACCGTGGAGGCTTTATAGGGGTGATCTAGGATATAAAAGTAAGCATATTGAGAGACACAATATAACACTTCAAGAATGATAATTTTACCTCCATAATTTAGGAGCCCTTTAATAAAATACATGGAAATATTTGTCCCAATGGTTTTTGGAAGAGGAAGAGGTTGGATGGCATGATTTGATTACATTGTGGTAGTAATCCTTATGGTTCGACAATCACGAATGTATATTTTTTAACAAGTAGTTGTACTTAAGTTGGTTGAATTGTATTAGTGGTAATATGAGCTTGGATTTCAAATAGTTGTGTCCTTGTTCTTTGAGATGACCTCAAAATTTTTTCTTTTCGATGGGAACTGATAGGTTGGGTAGTATTGATGAGCATACTACAAAAAGTGTATTGCTTCCCTTGTTGAGTTAATTATATCCAAAGTTTAGAAAAATCCCAGAATTTCAAACCCAACATACAAAGCAACTGGGTTTCCAATACTATGTCACAACACCCCAAAGGAAGGGCAAAAGTGTCCATCTTGATATTGTAGTCACCATTTGTATCTTTAAACTTTTGTATTTTTATTTGTAAGGAAGAACTCCTCCATTGGATACCATTACTTAAAATAATTGCATAAGTATATATAGCAATCTACTCATTTAGCCACCCAAGGATCAATAAAATTGTGCATACTACCTGAACCAATGAGGATTATGGGGCATTGACCCTTAAAATGCCCTACCAACTTCATGATTTGGGGAATGGAAATTCCTACTAAAGCATGTATGTAAATATCTAATAGTTTATCCTCTATCAATTTAGAAACTATAGGTTGATCATATCCTCTATTTTCCTCCTCTTTGTCATGAGATTTCTTGAATGAAAGGTTCACCCACATTGAGTAAATAACATTTATGTTGCATGACATTATGTCTTGGCGAGTATTTATCATCAAAGTTGTAGCATAGACCTTGTTCCCTCTATGCCTCCATTTCTTCTTTTGTCGGACATTTGATTAGGAAAAATTGTTGGCAGGATTCGATGCTAGTCGATATGGAAGTGAGGATTGAGTTTGTGAGATTATAGATGTACGTTGTTGAGTTGTGAATTTATATTCAACCAATTTGATAAACTTACTACTTGCATTATGGTTTAAAAATTCTTACATTAGCTCAAATATCTTCTTTTAATCCACTAATGAAACAACTTTGGAAAATTTTGTCACTCAAGCCTCTTATGCAGTTTGCCAAATTTTCAAACTCTGTTTGATAGCCTCAAATCATTGTGGTATGTTTGAACTTTGTGAGGGCTCCTATAAAGTCCTTATACTCATTGGGTCAGAAATATGTGAGTAAATGGATCTCAAGTTTAGCCTAAGAGAGATATAAATGTATATTCATCAACCACTGGTACCATTGAAGCATCTTAGACTCAAAATTGAAGGATGCTATTGTGAACCTTAGATTTTAGGGAACATCATGAAGGGAAAAATATTGGCTGGTCCAATATAACCAACTGATGGTGTCCTCTCCATAAAATTGGTAAATATAGCTTAGAAATTTTATAAATATTACTACTGAGCAAGGCACTATGGGGTCCATCCTATGAACTACCTACCTTACTTTTGGATCATTTGTTGCCTAGCTAGTCATATTTGTGATCCAATATTGATAGAAGAATCTCAAAGTCATTTAATTTGAAAGAGAGTATATTTTTTCAATTTTTTTGTTGATGTATCAAATAACTCATTCACCTAATTGCTCCAGTTGGGCACCTCTAGCAGTTCTAGCCATTTTTAAATACCCTATGGTTCTCAAAAAATAGTTATGAGTGTTATATAACAAAACAATAAGCTTGAAGAGATGATATGAATGGGATATACCATAAAATGATGAATTTTGGGCCTCTAGATTTCTTTTTGTAGAATATTTTTGGTAGAATTTGTTTTGGCACACTTTTTTTGGTAGACTTTGTTTTTGCAGACGTTTTTTGGTAAACGTTTTTTTGGTAGATTTTTTGACCTACTTTCTTTTTTTGGTAGACATTTTTAGAAAATTATTACCAACTAGGTGTTCATGTAGACAAACAAGATCTTTTCTACGATATCAGTTTTTAGATAGTTGGAGAGGGTATGTTTTACACTATCAAACTAGTAACTAACAACTACCTACTCTAACAACTATCAATTGACTACTATGATTTTATTTTTGACTTTATCTATGTATTCTTTGTATTGTCTCACCAAATAGTTTGATCACCATTAATTTGTGTTGGTTGTAATATCCTTTGTAGTATATTCAATTTTAGTCTTTGGGTTTGGCTAAAAAAGGACCAAAAACAAGTTCAATAGAAACAATCTATGCTATGGTATGGCTGATTCTATGGGCTCTCTTATATACTCTCTTGGTCATGATTAATGACCAACCCAATATCTCATAGATCTAACAACAGAGGGTTCCACCATACCCATAGCTACACTATCTATTTTTGAGTGAATTGTGAGAGTAACTCCCTAGGGTTAATTGCTTATCAATGGACTATAAAACTCAAGTGATCGATATCTTCCTAGGGCTAAAGGTTTCTCCTATTCCTAGGGGGTCTCCCTATATAACCGAGGGTACATGGAACTCATCACCATGTATGGGTGTTTTCTAAGACCCGGGTATTGGAGTTTGAGCACCCCTCACTTCATTAGATGCTTTATGGGAAATCTAGCTTAGCAAAAAATAACATCTCCATAATATTTTAAAATCCTTGAAAAAGGGTTTCTAACCTAACCTAGTAAAAACATAAAATTTTTATTTTATTTTCTTATAGCAAAAATGATCCAAACAAAATAAAAATATACCTAACAGAGAATAGACGATAAGACACATAATTGTTGCTACTAAAATGGATCATAGTCCTAGAAAGTTATTTTATACTACTTGTTAAGAACCTTCAAATAAAATAAAGAATATTTACAATAGTAATTGCAAATCTTAAAATAAATGTGATAAAGGAAATAATAAAGCACTCAAAAAATATTGAAAATAGATGAAACAAATTTATTAATCAAGAGAATTTGGTATCATAGATCTCTTCGATGGAGTAACCTCCTTGGAAGTAGAGCTCCATTACAATTTAAGACTCGATACATTCAATTTCCACCCTTGCCTTTATATAGGCTCTTTATCTACCCTAACCCTATGCTCAAGGGTCGATCCACATGCAAGTGAAGGACCAAAGCTAGTAATTAACAATAAAATAAATGGTCACATCTTTACTAATAAGTATAATTTACATCATGGGTATGAGGGCTTGTTTCAATGGTCAAAAAACTTCTATTGGAGTGTTAAGACTAGGGTTCCAATCCTTCGAACCCCATAGTACTGGTGGGCGTGTCCTGTTAGCATAGTTGGCTATGCAAAAGGTTTACCCGATGCAACTGGAGGTTATAGTGGTGACAAGGAGCAAGATTCTAACCCATGAAAAGGTGTAGAAAATTTTAATGAGTTACCAATTCCTCTAGTATAATAATAATAATAAAAATATCATTTACATCATAGTGGTGCATGTATTCTCGGTGCCCAATTACATAATGATGTTACGATAGAATCATACTCGAAAAAGTAAAATTATATTTGATTAATCATTTGGTCAAGGTACTTTTAGTAGGTATCAATTGCTATATGTTTAGAATACTCTAAATACTTAATAAGGATATGAACAGAAATCATGCAATATTGTTAATAACATATAATTTAATCATAATATTTGTGGATAAGAGAGATCTACTTTGCATACATCCTATCAAGGTGTCTTATAATGGTGTATCATTTAATAGGATGTTAAACATATAAAGACATGGAAATGCTAGTAGTGGACTTTAGTGGATTTAGAAAAAGGGACTTAAAAAAATGGTGGTAAAAGGTGTTAAATACACCTTTTTTAGAATTCATATCATAAGGGACCAATGACCATTGATAAAATCAAGGGCTTTGGGCTAAGCAATGGTCATACCATGTTGGACATTTTGATTCAAAGTTGTCATTGATGTCAAGGAACGAAGTTATCATTGATGTCAAGGAATAAGCTACCATTGATGCCAAAAGGTCAAAAGGAGCAATGCAAAAGGTTGATGGCAAACGAGCTTCATAATATTTATTTTTAATATTATGTGAAGCATAAGTAGAAGGGTTTTTATTAAAACCATGGATGAGCAAAAATAAAAGGTTTTTATAAAAACCCAAGGAGGCTTTTAATTTCAAATTAGAAAAGCCCAAGGAAGTTTTAATATTTAATTTATAAATATTTAAATTCAAATTGAATTTAAATTTTATAAATAAATATTATTTATTCGAAGTGGTAAAACCAGAGGAGGCTTTAATTTTTAATAAAGCTAAAATATTTAAATATTAATTTATGATATTTAAATTCTAGTGAATTTAATTAATTGTAAATTCAATATTTCAAAGTTAAAACATAAGCATCGACCCCCAACTAATTCATTTCCACCGACGTGCATGGGAACAAGGGCATAAGGTATTTATACCTTAGCCAAACCTTAGCTTGAAGTCTCGATTATTGCATCTATGTTTTCGTTGGAAAATATCATGCGCTATGTAAACCCAAATTTCAATGTATTCAAGACGTTGAGGTGCTTGGTTTCTAGCACCATTCGATGGCTAGCTTAGGTGGCATTTGACTTGGCACTTGTGGCAAAGTGGTTACGGGTTCGAAACCCGACGACAACAAGTTTGGAAGTTTATCTTTTGCATCTCTATTTCGACAACAACAGAGGAGGTATTAGAGTGTGTGGGTACTCTAGCTCACACATGAGCACCTAGATCATGTGGTAGCCAAGTATGTGGCTAGGGCGCTTGGTGAGGTAGTGTCATGGGTTCAAAACCCACTAAGGGCAAAGGTACATTTTTTTTCAATTTAATTTTTATTACCCTAAGGTTTGACATGAGGTAGTTGGCACACATAAGGATTAATTAAAATTTAATTTCTTGTGGTGATTTTTATGGTAAAATAGTGAAGGGAGTTATAAAGAGTTTGGTTTTAATTTTAAAATAAAGTCTCAATTGTTATATTTGCATATTGGAGGAGTAAGCCTTTTAAGGTGTTGATTTTATTTTAAAAGGACATTTTGCCAAAGGAATTATTGTGAAAGTAATTGTTCTAATATTTTTAAGGTGTTGGATGTTATTTTAAAGATGAATTTATAAGGTGTTATTGTGTTTGATATTATTTAGTATTGTGATTCCTTGAGAGAGAAATTATTATCTTCTAACCTCCTTGAGTTTGGCAAAGAAGTGTTTATAATTGTGGCAGATTTGTATGGTCTACTCCTCATAAAAAAAAAAGGTATGAGCACATTATTCTTTGGTTGAGTTGATTGGTTGGTTTTATGGAAAATAACTTTGGAGTGAAAAGGACTTGATTAGTTTTCTTATTGATTTGTTGAGCTATTGTGAAGTGAATACACCTTGTTTGATAATAATTGTTGTTGAAGTGAATGGTTGAGTAAAGTACTTGAACTAGGATTTGCAAAGAATATGAGTATCATTGTTATGTGAAGATTGTTTTATAAGCATTGTTGTTTAAGTGAGTTGTTGAGTGAAGAACTTGAACTAGGGTTTGCAAAGAACATAAGTATCATTGTTATGTGAGATTGGTTGATAAGCATTGTTGGAAATATTTTGAGTGAGTTTTCATATGCTTGGACTAGGGTTTGTGAGCAAGGATTATTTTATTGAGTGATTGGTTGAGTAGAGTTGGTTGAGCCTAGTCAAGTGGATGTGTGAAGTGATAGTTCAAGTTCTATGAAACAAATTATTCTATATTTTGAATTGATTTGAGAAAGAGGTTTAGTATTGATGAGTGTGAAACATATTGAGTCTCTAACAATTATTTATATATTTATGTGATAAAAGAGAGATTGGAAGTGATTGAGAGTTTGTGAATTTGAAGCATATTGAGTCTCTAACAATTCTATGTATGTTTCAAAAGAGTGATTAAAAGTGATTGAGCATTGTGATGAGTGTGAGGCATATTGAGTCTCTAATAATTCTCTTTATGTTTCTAAAATAGTGATTGAAAGTAATTGAGCATTGTGATTAGTGTGAAGTATATTGAGTCTCTAACAATTATCTTTATGTTTCTATGAGTTTGGATAAGTTTTAGTGAGGACTTATTGAGCATATTTGAACAAGTTCTAGTGAAGACTTGTTGGGCAGATTTGGACAAGTTCTAGAGAGGACTTGTGGATAGATTAGTGTGAGATTTTTTGGAAGCTTACAAGATAGATTTGAGATAAATATTTGAGAAGACTTGAGAGCAGAGTTTATTGATTGATTTTTTCAAACCTTGAGTTAATATTTGGGTAAGATCTAGTAAATTTGATTTGAGATTAGATCAAGCTTTATGATAAGGCTTGAGGATAGATTTGTGCTAGACCTAAGGACTGTGTTTAGTGTAGATCAATGGACAAATATTGAGGAGAGATTTGTGCTAGATAGAAGGACTATGTTTAATGTAGATCAGTGGAAAAATATTAAGGATAAATTTGTGCTAGACCAAAGGACTGTGTCTAGTACAGATTCAAGGATAGAGTTTGGTGCAAATTTGAGGATAGAGTTTTGCCAAACTAGAGACAAAGATAGAGCAGATTTATGCTAAACTAAAGGACTATGTTTAGTGTAGATTTGAGATAGAGCTTTGAAGGTGATAGAGTATAGAGGATGGCAGTATCTAGTGGATAGATATCCATTAGCCAGGGCAGTGAGGACATGTGTCTTCAGTGGATAGAGATCCATTAGCCAAAGCAGTGGGGGAAACAGTTCTTCTAGAAGATCACCAGTCAGAGCTAAGGAGAAAGGAGTTCTCCTATGGATAAAGATCCATGAACTTGATTAGGGGATTGGTGTCTCCTTTAGACAAAGGTCCATAAATATTGTAATAGGGAAAGAATTCCCAAGATATTGATTGAGAAAATTTTAGTGAAATATTTTCTCTATGGAGTAGCCCACATTGGGTGAACCACATTAAATTGGTGTCTCTATTGTGTGTGGTGATTTTTGCATTGATTTGATTACTGCTGTTGATATTTTTGTCTTTACATTGCATAATATTTATTGTGAAAGAAAAGTAAAAAGTGATCTTATACTGTTCACCCTCTATCAGTATAAACTTATGTTCTTCAATTGGTATCAGAGCGGGTTCCTTCGGAAGAGTTTAATAGCTTGAAGGAAAAGCTTTAAAGAACACAATGGATTCTAAGAATGTGTCCTCAGATAATTCAACACCAATATTTGATGAAAGTTTTTATATATTTTGGAGTATGAGAATGAATATTCATCTGATGGTACTTGGAAATGAAATTTGGGAAGCAGTTGAAAATGGATACATACCACCAGTTGATCCACCTACAGACAAGGAAGGTAAGCTTCTACAACATTACAATTCAAAAGCAATGAATGCAATTTTGAGAGGTTTGCATAGAACAGAATCCATAAAATTTATGCATTGTAAATATGCAAAAGGAATTTGGGATA
Source organism: Wollemia nobilis (assembly GCA_028583015.1). NCBI lineage: Eukaryota > Viridiplantae > Streptophyta > Pinopsida > Araucariales > Araucariaceae > Wollemia > Wollemia nobilis. Next base: position 3,840,614 of record JAQPPZ010003276.1, read on the forward strand.
AGTTGCAAAGCATATATGAAGGAGATAAAAGTGTCAAAAAGGCAAATATACAAAATCTCAAAGGAAAATTTGAAGAGTTAAGAATGAAGGATGAAGAAAACATTAGTACTTATCTACTTCGAGTTGATGAGGTTGTTAATGCTATGCAAGGACTTGGACTTAATGTTGAAGAATCGGATGTTTGTTATAAGGTCTTAAGATCTCTTCCAAAAATATTTAGTGAAAATGTTTTTGCTATAGAAGAACAAAAATATGGTGATTCTTTGACAAGAGATATGTTACTTGGTATTCTTACAAATTTTGAGTTAAGAACAAAAGAGAAACCTAATATTCGAAAGGAAGCAACCTTCAAAGTAATTAAGAAAACAAAGGGTAAGAAGTCAGAATCGAGCAATGAGTCATCCAGTGATGAAGAAGCTAATTATGGTGGAAGGAATAAGGATTCAAGAAGATTTAAAGATGTAAAATATGTTAGATGTTTCAATTGTGGAAAGTATGGTCATAATGCAACCGATTGTTGAGAAGTTAAAAATAACAATGATGAAGAAAAATAGGATTACAAGAACAAGGAATCAAAAAGATATAGGTACAAAAATAAAGGCAAGTATGGACAAGGCAAACAAGGAAAAAAGTTATTTCAAAGACAAAAGAAGAGCTACTATGCAAACAGGGTGAGTAAGTACCCAAGTGATAGTGATGCTAGTTCTTCAAGTAATGATAAATATGAAGTCCTATTTTTGATTGAAGAAAAAGAAGAAATTAAGAAAAGGTCACCAATAATTATCAAGTGTTTTAGATGTTGTAATTTTGGACATCTTGAAGATAGTTGTACAAGGGATGGTTTCAGTTTTAGTGATGATGAATATGAGGATGCACTTGAAGGACCTTAAGAGAATATTCTAATGGCACTAGAAGAAGAAGAAGGTGAGCCTATAGAAGATAAGTCAAAAGAAAATGAATATGTAGATAAAGGCAAACAAATAGAGGAAGAATCAGAAAAAGGAGGAGTTGATCTTGAAGGAGAACTCATCTATGCTCTTAAAACTTTAAAGAAGGTAAGAAATAAAAACTCCTAACTTGAATTTTAGTTTCAATAATATGATTAAGAAAGAGGAAAGCTTATAGAGGATCTAAACAAGTCAATGGCTAGGACAAATAAGTTTAAGGATAAGCTAGAAGTAAAGATATTAGAATGTGAAAAGTTAGAACAAGAAGTAGCTTTACTAAGGGAGGATTTAGAAAAGTCCAAGGATAAGCTACACAAGTTTAGAAAGAGTTCAAATATTGTGGATAAGATAATCAAGGTACAAAAAAGATCAACAAATAAAATAGGTCTTTGTTTTGAACAAGCTAAAAAGAAACAAGAAGAAGAGTCAACCTCAAGTTCTGAAAAAGAAGAAACTTCAAAAGAAGACAGTGTAAGAGAAAGTGAAACTCCTGAGGATGAGTTGGACAAAAGAAAGTTCAACAAGGAAAGGAACAATGCGCAAAGAATAAACATATGGAAAAACAATCAAAGTAGGTTAAGAGAGACTAAGATACCAATGAGGTCATGAAAAGGAAACTTCAATGGATGATGTTTCTCATGTCACAAATTTGGGCACATGGCTTCACAGTGCAAGACACATGAAAGATAAGAAAATAGGAATTTTAGAAACATGTAACTTTTCCATGGGTATTGCTACTCATGTAATTAGTTTGATCACAAGGCAATGAATTGTAGGGTTCATGATAGAAAAGGATATGGCTTCACCAGGAGAAATCCTAAGACATTTGCACCTCCAATGAATGATAACATTAAGTGTTATAAATGCAATAATGATGGATATACAACAAAGTGGTGTAGAGCTGACATTCCATAATCAAGCATGGATAGGAACAAGAATAGAAACATAAATAGGAACAAGAATATGGACATGGACAAGAACAGGAACCGAAATAAGAACAGGAATAGGAACAAGAACATGAACAAAAATATGGATATGAACAAGAACAAGAATATGGACATGGATAGGGATAGAAACATGAATAGTCAAAGAAATCAGAAGGATCAAATGAGAAGGAAAGAGAATAAAGGTAAAAACCAGTGCTTACTGGGAGTAGAAATACTCCTACCTCAAAATTAGCCACCTCAAGAAAATGTGGGGGAGGGGCTAAGCTAAGAGACTCATTCTTAGCCCCGAGCCCCAAAGGTGACCCTTTGCCATTGATGTCAAAGGGGGAGCAATTTGAGTAAGGGGGAGAGATTTGGTTTAAGGAGAGAGCATTGAGATAGGGGGGGCAATGTACTAGAGGGAGCAGAACAAGAAAAATGTCAAGTGTTTTTTAAAAAGAATTTGGGTTGCCATCAATGATAAAGGGGGAGATTGTTGGACATTTTGAGTCAAATTTATCATTGATGTCAAGGAACGAAGTTATCATTGATGTCAAGTAATAAGCTACCATTGATGCCAAAAGGTCAAAAGGAGCAATGCAAAAGGTTGATGGCAAAAGAGCATCATAATATTTATTTTTAATATTATGTGAAGCATAAGTAGAAGGATTTTTATTAAAACCATGGATGAGCAAAAATAAAAGGTTTTTATAAAAACCCAAGGAGGCTTTTAATTTCAAATTAGAAAAGCCCAAGGAAGTTTTAATATTTAATTTATAAACATTTAAATTCAAATTGAATTTAAATTTTATAAATAAATATTATTTATTCGAAGTGGTAAAACCAAAGGAGGCTTTAATCTTTAAGAAAGCCAAAAGATTTAAATATTAATTTATAATATTTAAATTCTAGTGAATTTATATAATTATAAATTCAATATTTCGAAGTTAAAACATAAGCGTCGATCCCCAAATAATTCATCTTCGATGACGTACATGGGAAAATGGCATAAGGTATTTATACCTTAGCCAAACCTTAGCTTGGAGTCTCAATTATTGCATCCACATTTTTATTAAAAAGCTCATGCACTGTGTAAACCCAAATTTTGGTGTATTCAAGATGTTGAGGTGCTTGGTTTCTAGCACCATCCGGTGGCTAGCTCAGATGGCATTTGACTTGGAGCTTATGGCAGAGTGGTTACGGGTTTGAAACTCGGTGGCAGTAAGTTTGGAAGTTTGTCTTTTGCACCTCTTTTTCGATGACAACAAAGGAGGTATTAGAGTGCGTGGGCACTCTAGCTCACACGTGAGTGCCTAGCTCACACGGAAGCCAAGGCTATGGCTAGGGTGCTTGGGGAGGCAACATCGTGGGTTCAAAACCCACTAAGGGCAAAGGTACAATTTTTTTAATTTAATTTTTATTGCCCTAAGATTTGACGTGAGGTAGTTGGGAGGCATAAGGATTAATTAAATTTTAATTTCTTGTGGTGATTTTTATGGTAAAATAGTGAAGGGAGTTATAAAAAGTTTGATTTTAATTTTAAAATAAAGTCTCAATTGTTATATTTGCATATTGGAGGAGTAAGCCTTTTAAGGTGTTGATTTTATTTTAAAAGGACTTTTTTCCAAAGGGATTATTGTGAAAGTAATTGTTCTAATATTTTTAAGGTATTGGATGTTATTTTAAATATGGAGTGATAAGTTGTATTTGTGTTTGATATTATTTAGTATTGTGATTCCTTGAGAGAGAAATTATTATCTTCTAACCTCCTTGAGTTTGGCAAAGAAGTGTTTATGATTGTGGTAGATTTGTATGGTCTACTCCTCATCAAGAAAAAGGTATGAGCACATTCTTCTTTGGTTGAGTTGATTGGTTGATTTTATGGAAAACAAATTTGGAGTGAAAATGACTTGATTAGTTTCCTTATTGAGTTGTTGAGCTATTGTGAAGTGAATGCTATGCACCTTTTTTGATAAGCATTATTGTTGAAGTGAATGGTTGAGTAAAGTGCTTGAACTAGGGTTTACAAAGAACATGAGTATCATTGTTATGTGAAGATTGTTTTATAAGCATTGTTGTTGAAGTGAGTTGTTGAGTGAAGAACTTGAACTAGGGTTTGCAAAGAACATAAGTATCATTGTTATGTGAGATTGGTTGATAATCATTGTTGGAAACATTTTGAGTGAGTGTTCATATGCTTGGACTAGGGTTTGTGAGCAAGGATTATTTCATTGAGTGATTGGTTGAGTAGAGTTGGTTGAGCCTAGTCAAGTGGATGTGTGAAGTGATAGTTCAAGTTCTATGAAACAAATTATTCTATATTATGAATTGATTTGAGAAAGAGGTTGAGTATTGATGAGTGTGAAACATATTGAGTCTCTAAAAATTCTCTATATGTTTTTGTGATAAAAGAGAGATTGGAAGTGATTGAGAGTTTGTGAATGTGAATCATATTGAGTCTCTAACAATTCTATGTATGTTTCAAAAGAGTGATGAAAAGTGATTGAGCATTGTGATGAGTGTGAGGTATATTGAGTCTCTAACAATTCTCTATATGTTTCTAAAAGAGTGATTGAAAGTAATTGAGCATTGTGATTAGTGTGAAGCATATTGAGTCTCTAATAATTCTCTTTATGTTTCTATGAGTTTGGATAAGTTCTAGTGAGGATTTATTGAGCATATTTGGACAAGTTCTAGTGATGACTTGTTGAGCAGATTTGGACAAGTTCTAGATAGAACTTGTGGAAAGATTAGTGTGAGCTTTTGTGGAAGCTTACAAGATAGACTTGAGAGCAAATTTGATTGATTGATTTGTTCAAACCTTGAGTTAAGGTTTGGGGTAGATATAGCAGAGTTGATTTGAGATTGGATCAAGATTTATGCTAAGGATTGAGGACAGAGATTGAGGATAGATTTGTGCTAGACCGAAGGACTGTGTTTAGTGTAGATCAGTGGACAAAGATTGAGGGAAAATTTATGCTAGACCGAAGGACTGTGTTTAGTGTAGATCAATGGACAGATATTGAGGACATATTTGTTCTAGACCAAAGGAATGTGTTTAGTACAAATTCGAGGACAAATTTTGGTGTATATTTGAGGATAAGTTTGTGCTAGACCAGAGATAGAGATAGAGCATATTTGTGCTAAAATGAAGGACTATGTTTAGTGCATATTTGAGACAGAGATTTGAAGGTGATAGAGTGTAGAGGATGACAATCTCCAGTGGATAGAGATCCATTAGCCAGGGCAATGAGGATAGGTGTCTTTAGTGGATAGAGATCCATTAGCCAGATCAGTGGGAGCAATAGTTCTTCTAGAAGATCACCAATCAGAGCTAAGGAGAAAGGAGTTCTCCTATGGATAGAGATCTATGAACTTGATTAGGGATTGGTGTCTCCTTTGGATAGAGGTCCATAAGCATTGTAATAGAGAAAGGATTCCCAAGATATTGATTGAGAAAATTTTAATGAAATATTTTCTTTGTGGAGTAGCCCACTTTGGGTGAACCACGTTAAATTGGTATCTCTATTGTGTGTGGTTATTTATGTATTGATTTGATTATTGTTGTTGATATTGCTATATTTACATTGCATAATATTGATTGGGAAAGAAAATTAAAAAGTGGTCTTATACTGTTCATCCCCCCTCTCAGTATAAGCTTGTGTTCTTCATACTAGTCTTCATGTCAACATTGTTTTGACCACTAAACTAGAGATACATTAGTGGGATGTTAATGAAAAATGATTGCAAGCAAAAAATGTTAAAAATGAAAAGAACGCATGGGGATTTAAACATGCAGAGAGTGGTAAGGGAATTATATGAGATTCCTTGGTTCAAGAAGGGCACAATCATGCATGATGGACATTTTCCTCTAGAATTGTTTAGAAAGGCACCTTCGACTCAAGAGGTAACTCCTCCTTCATCTTCTTCAGTGTATGTCATAGAATATGATGTTTTCAATCTTGGTTCATGTCAAGAAGTGTCCTCCATTACCAACTCAATGGACCAAAAGCTTGATAACAATTTGGAAAAAGGTATTTGAAGGTGAGCTCTTTAAGGACGAGACCCATTTCTTTTATCATCCATTTATATCAAGTGTGGGCTATTTTCATTCTATGCATGTATGTTATCGAGATCCAACATAAAATAACATATTCTTGGATATAAATCCTACCCAACCAAAGTTACCTATCAACACACCTGCTTCTATTGTTATAGAAATTGAATCCACCACTGCGAAGGCTTTGTATTTCTGGAAGGGCATACCATTAATACATTCTTAAGAACATTTCTACATGCCTCCTTTGTGTCCTTTGTGCCACATCATAGGCCTCCCTTGTTGCTGCCTCCTCTTCATTTTCAAACTCCTTTCTTCATCCTATTATGAACACATTGGGGTCCAATGCACATATTGTTGGGAGAAATGATGAGGAATATAAAATTAAATATTAGAATATTAAATAAATTAAAAAATTAATGAATTAATAATTAATAACTAATAATAATTCATTATTATTAATTTATAATTAAAATAATTTTATGAAAAGTTATATTGTAAAAAGGCACATCTATTCAAATCATGCTTATTCATTGTAATATTTATATTCACAAATGAGCAATGGAATTACTTGACTTTGCATTGATAAAAATATATCTTTTTCACCCATAATATTTCATATCACAAAATCATGAAACACGAGAGGAAATATATAAAGAAGTAATGTTAACCTTGAGAGCCATGAGTGTGGGGATATTTAAGGGTAAATAAAAAGGCATAGCCAATCACGAAGATGAGATGCCAAGGGGATATTTAAGGATAAATAAAAAGGCATAGCCAATCAAGAATATGAGGTGGCAATGTGTAAGTAGTTTGTGGATAATAGCTTAGTTGGCACTAGTAATGGAGTTTCTCAATGAAAAATATGAAACTATGAGGGTTTATCAAAGAGTGAAGGTGGTTAGGGATCACAATGGGTAAATCATAGTGGCCTATGTTGAGCACCTAGGCCTTCAAACTAATCACTATGTTGAAGCTTGAGCCTTGTGGAGAGGTTTAGACACACTCAAAGACTACAAAGGAAATTTACAAATCGAAGAAGATTCCCAGAATATTACAAATTCTATCAACAACATAATTCCTTCATGGAATGTGAGAACTGTTATCCAAGAAGCCAAAAAGTACATTCAAAATTTTAGCAATACCATGACCAGGCATGTATTTCAAGAAGCAAATAAGTCTACTGATGTGCTCACCAATATTGGGGTTTTCATAAAACTCTATCTATTTGGCACCAAAATTTTCCCCAAAGTGTTTTAAATGTTGTTGCTGATGACTTGGAACTGCACGATTGATCCTAAAAGATATGATGTCTCATGCACATTGTTTTCATGTGCTGCGCTAGAAACTCATATTGCCCCTTCTCAATGGCTAACCATCAAATACCCTGTGATCATCAAATTTCCTTTTGGCACATCTTCATTTTGCGTAAAGGGGTTTCTTAAATTCAAGTTCAATTTGAGACTCTTCATTTTCTAGTGTTATTCGCCATTGTGTAACCTAGGAGGTGGAGATCGGGTAGTCCAGTTTTGCTGTTTTTCTTGCATCTTTCCAAATTTTAACCCTGCCCCCATGGATTTGCTTGAACCATTCAGTCTGCAACTTGATCCCCTAACCTAGTCTTTTTTGGAAGCCCATGGTCTTATTTCCTTTCTTAAAAAGTTCAAGGGAGTTGAGTAGGATATCACGAAGGATTTCATAAATTCTTGGAATAATGGCTATGTCATAGTCCATAACCTTCATTTTTGAGTTAAAATTAAGATGCTGGATGAATTTACTAAGCTACTTGCAACTAGGCATGTGGTGTGAATGGACCACCATAATTGGGATCCAAAGCTTAAATGGTTTTCAAATTATGCCAAGACGTTCAAATGGAAAGGAAGTGCGGTTAAGCGTGAGTCACTCCCTACTCTGTGGCCAATGGTAATAGTCTATATATTTCAATATATCACTGTTGATGATCCTTCCAAACCGTTGTACAATTTTCATGTAGCTCTTGTTAATCACCTTAGAGGCTTTAATTCGGTTAACATCTTGGAATTTCTCTATCGTTTGATCATATATTCCATTCTCAATTTTAGAAAGAGAAAGTCCCAAACCCCTCCAACCCATAAAGGGAGTTTTACCATCATCTTCCATCCTGTCAAAGCCACCCTTCCACCTGCCATTTCAACCACTCCGCTCCACTCGAACATGTCCCCATCCTCGCCTACCCTTAGTCCTTCTCGATCCCTTCCTGAAGAGACTAGTGGGGAAGCTTTCTTTGGAATCTAATCCCCTGCTTCTAAGGTGAAAGTGTCCCCTAATCCTGGTCCTTCTCTGCACAATCTTTCAAATCAAAATTCCATAATGGAAGAGAGCACCACTCAAAATAGGAGATCTACCCAATTCAAAAAGCCAAATTTCAATATGAGTAAGAATTCCCCTCAACACATTTTGGATGATGGCAGTAATAGCTTTGAACCACTTGCAAGTATTCACAACAAGGTCCACATCACCATCCTTAACAACATCATCAACGCCATGGAAAATATTAGGGAAGCCCTGAAGCTGTTGATCAAGAACCATGCCAAAAAAGGCTTTGAAAAATAAGATATTAAAATTGCTTAGTCATAGGTTCAGGTTCTATTGTGGATGGTTTCCCTGTGTGGATGGTCTTTTTGTTTTTTGGGTTCTGATTCCATGCATGGAAGTTTTACAAGTTTTTGTTGGTTTCACTTATACCCTTGCATGGATCTTATTTAGTTTATGTTTTATTTCTTCAGCAACCCCTGCATGGGTTTTATCTCGATTTTAGTGTATCTCTTCAGTAGCCCCTACGTGGGTATTGCTCAGCTCTAGTATTTTTTGTTGAGTTGTCTGAGTGTGGGCACTCTAGTTTTGTTATCTCTGCGTGGTTCTAGTGTTTTAGGCTTCTTTGATGTCCCTTGAGTGGGTCCCTTGCATAATTTAGCTTTTTTCTTGCTTCTCTGATGTCCCTTGAGTGGGTCCCTTGCACAGTTTAGCTTTTTTCTTTTCTATCCATGTTTATGTTCCTAGTTTTGGAGACTAGTTAAAACCCATTTAATTTAAGCTATCCTACCTACCAAAAAAAAGAGTGAAGGTGGTGTCCATTGTGCATTTTGTTGCTACCATTAAATCAAAAAACTAAAGGAAGGGTTCTCTCGAGTAGAATCCATGGAGGATATAAGGACTACTATAGGTTTTATGATTGCGTATATATAGAACCTTTGTGGAGCTAATCTTTTCTATGGTCTCACTTGTTTTAATGATAGTCACTCAACCAATGCAAAGAAAACAAAATTAGATGCATTCATGATATGATGAGATGCATGGGTTCCAAATATAACAAATGAGAACCTTTGGATTAGTGGTTAAGGTAATGTTTTGGTATCTCTTACTTTGTTTTAGGGCATCTTTTATTTTCATGATGGTTGATTGTTTGTTATATACAATTAACCAGAAGGTCAATAATGGTCCTTTTTATTTTGTAAGCTTTATCTAGATTGATTGGGATTGGATTATTTTAAATACATAAATTTTAAATTATTTTATTGTTATTTGAATTATTTAAAAAACTATGTTAAAAGTAAATCGTAAATTAAAACAAAAATATTATTTAATTTTTTTTTAGGTCCAACAAAGATAAAATTATTACTTTTAATATTATTTCCAATTAAAATAATTTTTATTAAATAAACAATTTCAATCAAACATCAACCTATCATATCTTATCTTTTCTTAACTAAAAAAATAAAATAAAAAATATATTATTTAAATACATATATACAAAATTTTGAACTTGTAAAAAAAACAAGTACATATACCTGTACTAATATACTTACTCTACCCTAATAACACACTCATAAAAAATACTAATAAATCATAAATAATTTTAATAACACATATTTTTGACATGTACTCAAAACACACCTTATCCTTACACCTTATAGATTAAAAAGTTTGAAGTGAACACATAATGCCTCCATCAAATATACCTTTACAATTGCACACCTTTATAATTTTAATAAAAAAATTATATCATTATTGAAACATAATAACTTTATCATTTATCAACTTCATAAAATTATTATACACTAAATAAATATTATGAGTAATTGTTTTGTTAGGCATTTTAACATAATGTTGTGTTACATTTTGGTTAGTTTGAATCATGGAAAAATGGTTACTGCTTTAAAAAATGTGACTTCCAATTATATTAATTATTATATTTTGTTTATATAAAAATAAAAAAATATGAATATTTAAATATAAAATGTTTTCAAAGGTTAAGTGTATTGGTAAATGCTAGGCATTTACTAAAAATATATTTAGGTTGAAACTTTAGGGGCCTGTCTGCAAATGTAGTAGTTTTGAGTGCCTGCTAGACAAGTCTTTCAACAATAACAAGACGAAATAGATTGAGTGAGAACAACCCTTGTGATTTAAACCTAAACTTATCAAATACTAAATATAATATGACTGTAAATTACTAAAAATATAATTGCAAGATGCAATATTCAAATATAATATATTAGTATTCAAGTAGTCGTAGCGTTCGTAAGATGCCTATGAAAAGTACAAAGTCTATTTAACTTTCAACATTTAGTATATGAATTTTTTTCTATCAAACTACGGAAACCTTAAAATAATAATATTTGAAATATGACCTTTAAAGCTTTTGATTTTCTGCCTCCTAATACTATGTACTAGAAATTTGACTACTATTTTATTCCTTTAAATATTTGACACGGGGGACAATATGTCTAGGTCTGATAAGATAAACCATAGTGTCATGTCTTCCGTTAGTTGTGAATCATATTAGCACAATGAATGAGTGGAAGTCAGAAGAGGAGACATTAAGCCCCACTTTATTAATGTCATAACCAGCTCACCTCAACAGACATCGCACTTTAAAATTTTCAAAAATGTCATTGGTATGTCCCTTTAGATAGGTTTGGTGCTACCCTCTCAAACAACCAAAATGGAATTGTAACAAGGAAGGTCTGCTTTGGCAGTATTTATACTTATTTGATGGTTTGAATTTAAATATTTTAACCAAAATTTAAAGATATATTAATTTATTATATCAATAAAAATCAAATAAAATATTAATAAAAAGTTTTTATAGTAATATTATTAATCCATTATCACTTTACTATGTTGATAAAAAGATTGGAGATTAGGCTTCTACATGATTGGTTTAGTAATGCCTAATAGATTTAAATAATGATGTGACAATGGAGAATTGTTTTTTATAAAAAGGATATAAGCATATATTCATATGACAACATTATCAATTGTGTGGGCTTGGGTGTTATTGATTAAAATATTTCCTTTATAATCTAATTTGAATTTTGAACATTGAAATTTGACATATCACCAAACTATAGGTGGGAGGACTTTTTCATTTATGTAAAGGTTGTTATGTGACTCACCAAAACCAGGTTAAAATTATCGAGATTTATCCATGTAATGGAGTAAAGTAAGATTAACTGAATGAGTTGTTTTTAGTCAAATCAATGAGTTTCTACCTATAACAAGCACCTTACATGACATCTGCAATGAAGACTTTATAAAAAAGTTTATTTTATGGCTGTAAAATCAAAATTAATTATATATATAAATTACATGAATTTAATTAATTAAATATTATTAATTTTTAAGAAAAAATTTAGATTTAATTTTTTAAAGTTATATAATATAATTGTTATGTTATTATAAAACTACTATGAGATAAGATGTGGTGGTTAGTACAATCTTATATAATTAATAATATTTTTTATGAATAATATTAATGAGGGGAGGAAAAACTGTTTTGCTAGGGTTTGATGAGGAAAAACTGCTCTGCTAGGGTTTGATGAGTAAAAACTTCTTTGTTAGGGTTTGGGGTTGTCATCATTCGTAAATTTGGTTTCTTTGGTTTTGGATACTGATATTACTGTTAATTAGGTGGTTGCTCTCTTTTTTTATGGCTTCATCTTTCGTAGATGTACCAGTTGTTACAGATAGTGGAACTTATGGCATTGAAGCAAGTTGAAAATTTTGTTTTGAAAGTGGTGGACAAGGTAATGATTCTTCTCCACATGTTGTGCTCTCTCTTGATGTTGTTTCTCCAGTTGTAAAATGGTATGAGAATCATTGTCTTATAGCTTATTTTGTTGGTCGGATCCCGTTGCAAGAATATTTTCAAAATTGGTTGAAACTTCACTAGGAAGCTTATGGCATTGTGGTTGCGGGTATCCACAATCTTACTAAAGGTTTTTTGCTTTCCTTCAAAGAACCCTTGCAATTGCAAACCGTGGTTGCTAAGTCTAGTTGTTGGTTTCTTCATAATACTTTGAAGGTTATTTCTCCTTGCACTCCTTTCTGAGTTTCAGAGCAAGTTACCTTAAAAGTGTTGGTTTGGATTGAACTCCCTGGTCTTTCGCTGCCCTTATGGGTGTTTATTGACGATATTGTTAAACCCATTGGTTGGGTGATCTATCAGGAAGAAGAGCGGTTCTTCTCAACACGACCTAGTAAAAGAGTCTGTGTTGAGGTTGACCTCGCACAGGATCTCAAAGAATTTATGGACATTCAAGTTGGTACAGAGCATTTTATGCAAAATAAATTTATTTTTTTTACCTAATACTTTTTTTGATGCTAATCCACCACACATCGTATCAAGGATTATCCACTGGTTGCTCAAAAACCTCCGATGGTTGCTCTTGCTCCTCATACCGCACTTGCACCTCCCAAACTTTTTGTTGAGGGTGATTGGATCACAGTTTCTAATAAGAAGGGGGCAACCAACCCTAAGTCGATGCTTTCTAACAAAGATAAGGTTGGAAAGTCACCATATCAGCATTCTGTTGTTCCTGTTCATCTTGTTTATCCATGAATATTCCTCTTCCATGAATTTCATTTCGTGGAATGTTCAGGGACTTACAAAGTCCTCAAGAAATGTTTTTGTTCAATATGCTCTGCAAGTATTGGTCATGTTGATGTTATTTGTTAACAAGAAGTTAATATCTTTGGTTTTTTGTTAGATGTTTCTCTCAGATGTATTGCAGGTTCTTTTATGCATTTTACTACTCACCATGAAGATGGACAAGGTGGTGCTTCTATTTCTATCTCCGCCAAACTTGAGGATTGTCTGCTTGGGTTTGGCAAGGACCCTTCTCATCACGTGTTATGGATTTTACTGAATATTAATGGGAACACCTTGGTCATTGTCAATATTTATGCACCTAACGATGGGTCTAGTCGCTCTGCCATTTAGTGGTACTTGGTTGATCACTTACCGATTTCTTATTAATTTTTTTGTGGTGATTTTAATATGGTTGAGCATGTTGAATACAAATTTGACCACCTCCTGATGCGCTGGTGTGATAGAGAGCGTGAGGTATGGTTTTTTCTTAAACGTAGATGGGGTCTTTTTGATCCTTTTTTTTGCCAGTGCAATTGCACACCTCCACCCTGGTTCACATGGTCCAATTTTCGTGCTGGTAATGATAGAGTTTAAAAGTGCTTTGATTGAGTTATGATGTCAGAGCAACACTTTTTTTTATCAATAATAAGATTATGATGGTCTAGGATCAATTTTTGTTGTCAGATCATTTCTCGATTTTCTTTCATATTGAGTGGAGTGGTTGCTAATTTAATTTTCTATGCAATCAATTTTATTTTAATACTTCTTTATTGCAACACCCTGACATGATTGCTATGATTGAGAGAATATAAAATTTATTACCTCAACCTCCTCACTTTGTTAGTTGGATTTCTTGGTGGAATGAGGTGATTGTTTGTACTACCTCTTTCATACAATATTTTGGCAAACAAGTGGTACATGTCAGAAAGCGTGCTCATTTGGATGTTACGAAGGAGAATCGACAAAATTTATTGTTTTTGGAAAATGATCCATATGATCATAAGTTACAAACCAGGGTTGCTATTCTTTACCACTAGCTTATAGTCCATGAACAACATGGAGCCAAGGGGCTCAGATTTGGGCTCGTCTGCACTAGCTGAGGGTTGGTGATTGCTCGTCCATTTCAAATATCTTCATTCCAGGTAGGCTAGGATCCAGATCAAGGCTATTCAATTCTCTTATTATAGGCTGATTTCTCTTTCTAATATTGCATCAGCCTTTGTGGATCATTATAAGTTTATCTTTCAAGCACAGTAGGATTCTCCAAAACGTCATATGATGCTCCAATAGTGTCTTGATGTTGTTCCTGCTTAGTTGTCTGCTTATGATAGACTTCTTTGTGAGGCTCCTCTTTCACTCGTTGAGCTTCATAATGATATTATGACTATGTTGGATGACAAGTTCCCTAGTCTTAATAGATTTCCCTATGAATTTTAGAAAGCCACTTGGAAGATTAATGGGTCTGATCTGCTCAATGTCTAGAATGAAACATTAGTCAATAATTCTTTGGGTAATATCATCAATCATGGAAACATTAAATTTACTCCTAAAAAGGGTAACCCTAAGCTTATCACTAGTTGGAGACCTGTTGGTCCAAAATCTGCCACAGGAAAGGATTTTACAAGTGCACCCTAGACCTGGCCAACATTGAAAGGCTGGAAGCAAGAAACGGCTCCCAGACCAATCTCCAGAGTGGTCTGGTTCCCTTCACTACTCTAAAATTTGGTTTTAAGATAAGGGTTGAGGGAAAGAAATTGAAAGAATTACAGAAAGGAATGGGAAATATGGCCGCAGGCCGAAGTGATAATGATCGGGATAATAACAGCAGGAAACTTAAAAGGACAACAACAGCAAGTAACAGAAAGCGTTAACTTAACTCTCGCACGATGCATGCAGAAAAAACCCTCCAAAACTACATTCCAGGAATCATACCTTAACAACAGTATTTAAATCCAATTATGCAGAATTTAAATGCAACAACCATTAAGAAATATGAATGCTTATTAGAAATGCGAAAGGACAGAAAGGAAAATCATCCACACAACACTTGAGAAATTAGAAGCCAACACTTTTATTCCTGCAAATGCGCTTCCAGTTTCTAGCAGAAAAACTCCCAACCTTTGTAAATGAAAATTACATTGGTTTTTATAGAGGTCCGTCCTCTTTGCAGCATTAAATATTTAAAACCAACTTCCTCGTGATCTACAACCATCTCTTGGAAATCAGGAACACGATCCCCTTAATCGCGGCCTCGAGGAAGCAAAAATTAAATGCAATGAGACAATCGCGGGCACCTTCATTAAATTCATTTTTCGAACATGTACATGACACGTTGAAACAATCCGCGAACAGCAGCCTCGAAGAAATAAAACCTTCAATTCTGATGGCTTGGGCGCTTCTTCAACTTTGACTACCTTGGAAATCCACAAAACATTTAATTCGGGGCAGCATTTGATCATCGGAAACTCAAAAAACCTTCTCGACCGTTCATACTATTTTTTGGCGGGAAACTGTAGCGGTCGCGAAGCGACGGGTCGCGAAATCGCGACGGGTCGCGAAATCGTGACATATTCTAATGCCGTACACTTTGCTGCTGAAGACCCGTGAAAATGGCACATGTAGCGATATCGCTACGTCTTCGGCTTCCTTTTCTCCATCGCTAGCTTGTTTCGCGAAAACGGAACATGTAGCGATTTCGCTACATGTTTCTGTCGTTGGCTCTTCCCTACGCTCTGCCCCGCGAAAACGGAACATGTAGCGATTTCGCTACATGTTTCTGTCGTTGGCTCTTCCCTGCGCTCTGCCCCGCGATTTCGCTACGGGTAGCGATATCGCTACGCGTTTCTTTTTCCGTACCATTTGCCATTTTCCGTCGCGATGCGCTGCAACTTTTCCTTGGACTCTTCTCTGCTCGAACATGCAGCGAATCGCTGCAAGTTTTGACAATTGCCCCTTCGAAGCCGCCAGCGTCGCGATTCGGGAACATGTTAGCGACGCGCTACAACTTTTCAACTTGAGCCTTCGAAGCCGACCGACCCGCGATTTTGGAACACGTCGCGATATCGCGACGGTTCCGCCCAACCTGCCTGCGTTGACCGCGTTGACCGCGATTTCGCGACATGTCAGCGAATCGCTGCAGTTTTTAGACTTAGTCATTTTTTGCTCATTTTTTCTCCTTTTTTTCCAAAGCTGCATCAAAGCTGATATCAAAGGTCAGATTTTCAACAATACACTAATGCATTAATCAATGAGAATCAATGTGGCAAAAATGCCAACATTCTTGGCGGCTCGCGGGGTATACAGCTCGCTGTATGCAAGAATCCAGGCCTTAGTCCATTGGGCACAGAGTCATATCAGAACAGGAAGGTTGGCTGCTACAAAACATGTCAGAGGACTGCTGCTAAACTTCTTCTGCTGCTGAAAACTAGAACCGGAAGAACCTGCATAGAAGCGGTTATAAACTGAAGAAATGGAATGTGATGGTGGAGTGAGCTCCTGCGATTGCATAGGCGGTGACTGCAATGGAGTGGTGTGAATAATAAAATGAGGGAGCAAAAGTGACGTAGTAGACATAACAACGACATGTTGATACACTACCAGCGGCAATAGATGGAATGAACGAATGGATGGAACAGAAATGGAAGTTTTGAAGCATGAAATGAAAATGAACTAAGCTGGAAAATAAATGCTGTTGAAAACAAAAACAAACTGAGAAGAAAGGGATAGGAAGAAATGGGGAAAATAGAAAAGGGGAGAAGAAACAACAGTCGTGGCTTATTCTTTTTGTTTTTTTATATTGCAGGAAGAAAGAAACAAAAGAAGGAAGAGGAAGATGAAGAAAGGAAATAGACAGCAGGGGAGGGAAAAGAAGAATTCTTTGGAAGCCACAAACTGCGGGAAAGGGAGGAAAAAAGGGAAACAAACACCTACAGCCCACAAGCAACAAGAGCCAAGGTGACAACAAAAGGCAAAACATATATACATACTCTTTTCTTCTTCTCTACTTCCTTTTTTTTTTTTTTTGTGTCATATTATATACAAACTCAAATTGAACTTGCGAAGTCATGAAAAGTAGGCTTTCAAATGAAAGCCATTAACTGAAATTGGAAGTGGGCTACCATCCATGTCTTCCAAATAGAAAGAATTAGCTGCACCGTCCTTGGAAATGCGGAAGGGACCCTCCCGAGAATGCATCAAACTTCTTATGATTGCCGAGGTTTAGCTTTATTCTCATTCCATTTCAGCACCAAATCTCCTGTCTTGAATGGACGGGCTGCGAGAATGCTTATAAAACCACTTCGAAATCCCTTGCGTGTGCTTGTCAAATTCATTATATGCTTTGGAACGTTGCTCCTCTAATTCCAACAAGCTGTGCTATTCGCGAGATCCAAGGAACTCGAGTCTGTCTCATCATCTTGAAAAGACTGCAACTGCTGTAATACTGGCAACTCAAGATGAACCGGCAACCTTGCTTCTTTGCCATAGACTAGGGCATATGGTGAGGTTTTAATGGACTTCTTGACGGAAATCCTGTCTGCCCATAATGCCTGATTTAATAACAAGTGCCATGATCTTTTGTTCTCTCCCAATGACCTCTTCAAAATTTTGAGCAAATTTTTGTTCGTTGACTCTGCCAAGCCATTTCCCTGTGGATAGTAATTGGAAGATGTCTTAAGGAAAATGCCAAACTTGTTAGCAAACTCAGCAAGTTCAGCTCCAATGAATGGAGTCCCATTATCTGTAATGATGGCGTCGGGAACACCAAAACGTGTAATCAAACTCTCAACGAAAGAAATCACTACTGATTGATTGGCCATCTTTGTAGGTATGGCTTCGGACCACCTTGTGAAATAATCTGTAGTCTGTTAAGATGTATCCGTGACCAACTGAGGAATTAGGATCAATTATTCCAATAAAATCCAACCCCCATTCCTGAAAGGGTGCTTCAACCTGAAGCTGGATGCAAAGGCGGAGCTGCATTCCTTACTCTTCCTGAATATCTTTGGCATTTATCACAAGCTTGTGCAATCTTGAAAGAGTCTAAGAACAGAGTCGGCCAGTAATAACCAGCTCGAATGATTTTCAAGGCCATCGGTCTTCCTGCATAGTGACCTCCTGAGAGACCTGAATGAAACTCTTCCAAGATCCTATCCTTATCTGCTTCTTTAACACACTTCAAAAGAACACCATCAATATTTTTAAAAAATAAACCATCTGAAAACAAAACATACCGCAGAGCTTGCAACCGAAATCTCCTCCTCTGAGAAGCATTCAATTGTGATGGACATCTTCCAGTTGTGAAGTAATCAATCGGGTCCTCTGTCCAATCTTTTTCCAGAATTAAGAAATTCGTTAAATTATCATTACCAGCAAGAGCTTCTTCCTGATCTTCGCATACATCAAATGTTGCCATCTTTGCTAACTCGCGGCACAGAGCTTTACCACGCACTAATTTAGTTGGGTGAATTTCTACATCAAATTCTTGGATCTTGGTGACCCGACCAGACACGTTTATCACCCAACTCTCCTTGAAGAATGAAATTTCTCACATCCGGGTGAATAACATAAACAAATGTCCTGCTCTGGGAAATAAAATGTTTGAATTTCTTCGGGGATTTCATCCACGGCATATACCTGTTTCTCAATAAAATTGTACTTTTCTTCATGAGGTAAAATGACTTGGCTCAGAAAAGCAATGGGCCTTTCATTCCCATCATCTCCCTTTTGCGTCAGAACTGCAGCATAACTGTCATCTTCTCCAACTGCATATAAGATGAAATCCTTGGAGTAGTCAGGATTAATCAGGACGGGGGCCTACACTATTCTTTCCTTGATCTCCTGAAATGCTTCCTTTCTTTGAGCTATCCATTGGAAAACTGCATCTTTCTTCAACAATTCGGTCATTGGTTTAACTACCTGAGCAAAATCAGCAATGAAATTTCTAATGAAATTTATCTGTCCAAAGAAATATTGAAGTTCCTTCTTGTTTGCAGGGAGTGTCAATTTCTTCAAAGCTTCAACACGAGCTGGATCAATTGCTAATCCATATTCAGAAATCACATGACCCAGAAGCTTACCTTCTTTTACAGCAAACACAGACTTCTTTGGATTAATGGAGATTCCAAATTCTCTGCATTTCTCAAAAATCAGCCTCAGGTGAGAACAATGGTCTTCCCTTTTATGTGAAAAAACTGTCATGTCGTCAAGGTATATTACAATGATCCTATTCAATAAATCCTTGAAAGCAATATCCATTGCTCTTTGGAAGGTAGCTCCAGCATTTGACAGTCCAAAGGGCATTCGTTGATATGCAAAAGTACCCCACTTCGTGGTGAATGCTGTCTTAAACTGATCTTCATCTTTTACCCAGATCTGGTTATACCCAGAAAATCCATCCAACAAAGAAAAACGCTGTGCCCTGACCACAACATGCAATATTTGATCTATTCTCGGCAAAGGATAATGATCCTTTAATGAAGCACGGTTCAAATTCCTGAAATCAACGCACAATCTAATATCTCCATTCTTCTTACGGCCTGGGACCAGATTGGCGACCCATGTGGAGTGCTTGACCGGATAGATGATCTTAGCTTGCAACATTTTAACAAGCTCAGCCTTCATCAACGCCTCAATCTTTGGATTTACAGGTCTCTGTTTCTGCCGAAAAGGCCTGACTCCTTCTTCCGAGTTCAATTGTATCTTTGTATAATCTGCTTGTTGTAGCCTTTCAAGTCTTCATAGCTCCAAGCTATAATATCGAGAAAACTCTTTACGGAGCTGCTGATTTTTTGCAGTTCTTACGGGGTTGAGTCGGTGCCAACCTTAATCACTTTGTCGGGCTGAAGCTCTAACTCCATGTACTCCTTTCTATCAACCTCGATCCGATGTTTAGTGGATCGATCATGTTGATCAAACAAACTCTCCAGAGTTATGAGACCCTTTGGAATATGATTATTCCTTAATTGAATAAGACCTTCGGCTTCCTCATCTTCCAAAGTTCTGCCTTCAACATTAGCAGCTTCATGTATCAAGAAATTAACAATCTGCTCATCATTTTCAAAGACCTGCCAGAAAGTTTCCTTGTCTGGCACACTGGGCCTGTATACCATTCTCACTGTCTTGGGTTTGTTCACAACTTGATCGACAGGAGAAAAGTTAGCTCCAAGAGATGCTAATAAGTCGGCATGTTTATTCATCTCTCTGGAAACAGACTTGAATATTAAGCGCGATGAAAAATTCAAACAAATCCCAAACCCGATTACGATATGCTTTCGAGATAATGCTTGCTTTGAGATGCATCTATTTGTGACCTGGTTTACAATAAGCTCGGAATCACCAAAAATATTGAGCTGTTCTATTCCTAACTTCTTTGCTTTCTTCAGACCCAAGCACAATGCTTCGTATTCAGCGGCGTTATTTGTGCAACTCCATGTAAGTCAATAAGAATAAGTCCTTTGTATACCAGAGGGAGAAATTAACACAATACCTGCTCCGACACCATTCCTGCATCTAGCTCCATCGAAATACAGTTGCCATAATTGATCTGTAACCTCAGTCTGATCAACTGGGTTAGACAATTCCTGCTTTGTCTCAGTCTCAGGTTTTTGAATGGCATAGCAGCCAATCTCTGTCTCCATCATGGCATTGAAGTTAAGCATTGAAAACTGGTCTTCCAACTGAAGATTGTTTAAAACTTCACTCATTAAAACAGCATCTTCAGATTCTTCAGTGAGCATATGGACCGACTGCATGTCTTTTCCAACATCTTCCAACTTCTCGATGTGAAAAGGGGAAGGCTTTTCATTATGTATTCTGAGACGTCTATTCTTAAAAGGAATTTCCGGATGGGAATAATCTAATGCCGAGATAACCCCCTAATTTTGCAGTAAATTCCCTGGATAAACACATGCTAAAATAGGGCTCTAAATCTACTACAACAATTTCTGAATAACGGTGATCCGGGGCATTGTATGCGGGACAATGGGTACATCTTTAATGACACCTACTATTTTCATAGGAGTACCATCTAATTGCAGGACTCCAGGACTACTTCGGGTATACTCCATTCCCATAGCTTCACAGACTCCCTTGGGCATGACAGTGGTTGCAGCTCCAGAATCAATCATACAATTGTGTACAACCCAACCTTCTATTTGCAATGACAAGTAAAAAGGAGGAGGTATGTTCTTACCAGTAACAGAGGTGGTTAAAGTTTGGGCATAGACGGTCTGGGTAGGCCCTTTTTCACTCTCCTTCATAGATTTCAATGACTCTTGTAATAAATCTACTTGACCAGGTAATTGCAAAGCGTCATAAAGGCTTACCTTAGCGGGGGTCTTCTTAAGATCATCAACAATATTGTATGAAGCTGCAGCAGAATTTTTCTTCTCGGCGGGTTGCTCAAATGCGGTTCACGTCTTCTTTGTGTAGCTTCTACTCTTAACCTCTTGGTCGGTGATGGATATTTCAATTTTTCACGTGCTGCTCCTCTGCTTCGATCCTCTCGGTGCAGTTGTTGCCTTTTCTTGAACTACGTTAAAAGTTGGATCTTTGGGCAAAGACTTTGGAGTGGCACGGGGAGCTTTCATTGGCCTCTTCACTTCAGTCGGTACTCTTAACGGCTCTAAGTCGGCGGGATCAACATTCATAGGCTTCTTTCCGAGTCCTTGTTAGAGCTGAAACTTGGTCTTCCACTGCAGTCATCAAACTATAACACCTTACGAGATCATGTTAACATGGTCACACGAAGAGCAGCCGCCAAGGTCTGCACATAATTTAAGTGAACCATACATGTATCTTCTCCATGAGGATCATTACAAGTGGAACACCAATATACTCCATCTGCATGGGCTGCATCTTCATTTGCTAGAATAGCTAAGCCCTTTTCGGGTGTTTTGCTTGTGGAGGCAGCTTGATCTCTAGTAATTTGAGGAGGTTGAAATCTCCTTGGCTGGAAATCTCTCTCGGCCTGCTTCCTCTCAATGAGTGTGATCTTATTTCCCATGGCTCTAATGGCAGAATTTGCGGACTTCACCTCTTGCAATAATGTTGTATATGGATCAGGGTTTGCGGGTGCGGGAGGTCCTTGGTAAGGGCAAAGGAGATGGTGGTCTTGGAAAAGCTGGAAATGCAGTGGGAACGGGAGATGGTTGAATGCTGGGTGCGAGGAGCGGTAAAGGAGTTAAAGCTGGCAACTAAGAAACTGGGACAGGTGCAACCTGAGGTGCTTTAGAGCTCCATGATGGTGTAGGATACATAGCTGGCATGGGGTGTGGTTGTGAACCATATAAATATTGAGGCAAATATGGAATAAGAGGCATAGTTACCTTTGGAGGCAGTCTTCCTACAGCAACCAGATCAGCTTCTGCTTTAATTGCTTGTTCAAATATTTTTGGAAATGTTATCACATTAGACTGCCGAACCGCCCGACCGATATCCGAGTGAAACGCTCCGAGGTAGTACATCGCGACTAATTCATCGACGAGGCGAATACCATCGGGGAATCCTTTGCCAAGTTATGGTAAACCGGACATTAAAATCAGGTATCTCTTCTTGTGGATGTCTCTGTATGACAGTAAACTGATTTAACAATGAGAAAGGGTCGACCTGTTCATGAAAATGTTTCACCAGCAAATCACCAAACTGATCCCATGATGCTATGGTATCGGGAGGCAAAGTTTTGTACCAAAACAACAGTTTACCTCTCAAAGAACATACTAACAATTTGATCATCACATCTTCATCGGTAATGTCATGGATAGCAGCCAGGGAAGCCACATCATTTATGTGCTCATAGGCTATTTTACCGGTACCATCGTAAGTGGGCAAAGCCTTTAGTGCGGCTCGAGGTCCTGGATTACGAGCCTGCGGATTCAAGGCTCCGAGTGCTATTCCATGCCAAGAATTTTTTGGGTGGAGGAAATTGTGCCATTGGTGGAACTTGTAGGGGTGCAACACTAGCAACAATACTGGGTATTTGTATAGCAGAAGATGGAAGGGATGAGGAAACTAATCTAGAATGCTCACCACTTCTCGAACTATCGAGCTCAAAGAACTGAACAAGATCGCCAAATTTCTTTGACTGTGATCTTGTGATCATGAAGTATTTATGGGTCCAGCAGAGTTACCAAAAACAACAGAGTCACCAAATGCTCTAATTTACAGTCTGAAGGCGAACATTAAACCTTCGACCCTATGGGATATTTTAGAGACAAATAAAATCTGTCCCACCGGGCGTGCCAAAAACTGTTGGTCCAAAATATGCCACAGGAAAGGATTTTACAAGTGCACCCTAGACCCGGCCAACATTGAAAGGCTGGAAGCAAGAAATGGCTCCCAGACCAATCTCCAGAGTGGGCTGGTTCCCTTCACTACTCTAAAATCTGGTTTTAAGATAAGGGTTGAGGGAAAGAAATTGAAATAATTGCAGAAAGGAATGGGAAATATGGCCGCAGGCCGAAGTGATAATGATCGGGATAATAACAGCAGGAAACTTAAAGGACAATAACAACAAGTAAAATAAAGCATTAACTTAACTCTCGCACGATGAATGCAGAAAAAACCCTCCAAAACTACATTCCAGGAATCATACCTTAACAGCAGTATTTAAATCCAATTATGCAGAATTTAAATGCAACAGCCATTAAAAAATATAAATGCTATTAGAAATGCGAAAGGACAGAAAGGAAAATCATCCACACAACACTTGAGAAATTAGAAGCCAACACTTTTATTCCTGCAAAATGCGCTTCCAGTTTCTAGCAAAAAAATCCCAACCTTTGTAAATGAAAATTACATTGGTTTTTATAGAGGTCCGTCCTCTTTGCAGCATTAAATATTTAAAACCAACTTCCTCGTGATCTACAACCATCTCTTGGAAATCAGGAACACGATCCCCTTAATCGCGGCCTCGAGGAAGCAAAAATTAAATGCAATGAGATAATCGCGGGCACCTTCATTAAATTCATTTTTCGAACATGTGCATGACACGTTGAAACAATCCGCGAACAACAAGCCTCGAAGAAATAAAACCTTCAATTCGATGGCACAGGCGCTTCTTCAACTTTGACTACCTTGGAAATCCACAAAACATTTAATTCGGGGCAGCATTTGATCATCGAAAACTCAAAAAACCTTCTCGGCCGTTCATACTATTTTTTGGCGGGAAGCGTGCGAGTCGCGAAGCGAGGGTCGCGAAAACGCGACGGGTCGCGAAATCGCGACATATTCTAATGCCGTACGCTTCGCTGCTGAAGACCCGCGAAAATGGCACATGTAGCGATATCGCTACGTCTTCGGCTTCCTTTTCTCCATCGCTAGCTTGTTCCGCGAAAACGGAACATGTAGCGATTTCGCTACATGTTTCTGTCGTTGGCTCTTCCCTACGCTCTGCCCCGCGATTTCGGTACGGGTAACTATATCGCTACGCATTTCTTTTTCCGTACCATTTGCCATTTTCCGTCGCGATGCGCTGCAACTTTTCCTTGGACTCTTCTCTGCTCGAACATGCAGCGAATCGCTGCAAGTTTTGACAATTGCCCCTTCGAAGCCGCCAGCGTCGCGATTCGGGAACATGTTAGCGACGCGCTACAACTTTTCAACTTGAGCCTTCGAAGCCGACCGACCCGCGATTCTGGAACACGTCGCGATATCGCGACGGTTCCGCCCAACCTACTGCGTTGACTGCGTTGACCGTGATTCTGCGACATGTCAGCGAATCGCTGCAGTTTTTAGACTTAGTCATTTTTTGCTCATTTTTTCTCCTTTTTCGCCAAAGCTGCATCAAAGCTGATATCAAAGGTCAGATTTTCAACAATACACTAATGCATTAATCAATGAGAATCAATGTGGCAAAAATGCCAACAAGACCTATTACTTTGCTTAATGTATCTTATAAGATTTTGTCTAAATATTTAGCTCTTCATATTCATAACATTCTCCCTGTGATTATCATATAGGAGCATATAGGTTTTATTAAAGGGTATTGCATCTTGGATAATCTTATTGTTTTATGGGAAGGTTTATAATGGGCTTGTCTCATTGGCCAAAAGCCCCTTTTCTTAAATTGGATCTTGAGAAATATTATGATCATATTGAGTGGTCTTTCATTCTCACAATGCTTCAAGCTCTCGGATTTGACCCCTTTTTATTAGGGCTATCAGTATGTTGTTTGTTGATGATTCAACTTGTCATACTATTAATGGACATAGGTTAGAGGATTTTGGTTTTTCTCATTCTATTCACCATGGTTGTCCTTTGGCCCCCTCGCTTTACATCCTTATTGTTGAAGCTTTTGGTTATCTTCTTGCCAATCAAGCGTCCAAGGGTTTGATCAAGGGTATTATTTTGCTTGACATGTCTACCCAACTTATTAATGGGCACTTTGCAAATGATTATTTTATCACTATCAATGAGGATGAGGTTTTAGTTTCAATTACTTTGGTATGTTTGGATATTTTTTGTAAGGCCTCGGGTTCCAACATCCAATGGTCTAAGTCTCTTTGTTTTCGCATTGCTTCTTTTGTGCTTGCTTGGCTTAGATATTTTTCATGGCATTGGCTTCAAAGGGGTGAATTTTTAAGTTCTTAGGAATTCCCTTTGTTTTTGATAGCTTTCCCTCTAAACTTTGCCAGTATGTCATTGACAGAATTGAAAAAAATATTTCATGTTGGGCCTCACATCCCCTTTCTCTTACCGACAAGTTTTAGGTTTGCACAAAGATTCTTGCTACCACCCATGTTTATTACTCCTCCTATTGGGCCCCTTCTAAGAATTCTTATAATAAGTTGGCTAGATTATTTAGGGATTTTCTTTAGGCCAAGGGAAATAATTCACGTGGCTTTTATTGAGTTGATTGGGATATCTATTGCACACCTACTGATAAGTGCGGGATGGGCATCATTGATATTTACAGGTAAAGCATTTCTTTGTGTGCTAAGTGGGTGGTTAAAGCTATTGAAGACCTTGAATCCTGGAAGGTTTTGATTCACCATTGTAATTCTTCAGGGCCACCTTATGGGCATAAATATTAGGCTAATATTAGCCTTCATACTCTCATCATTACTTCTGCTCAAGTTAAGATTCAAGGTTCCTTTGTTATTAAAAGTATTTAACGGGATTTTGAGACAATGAAACCTTATCTTCGTTGGATTAGTTATGGTTTTTGTAATGATATTTCATTTAATTCTCAGAATATTTGGTGGTCTCCTATTCTATCTAACTCTTTAGTTCTTCTTGCTAATATGCCAGGGATTAAAGCTTTGAGGCTATTTCATAAGGGCATATGCTTTATTAAATATTTAGTGCACTCTCAAGACTAGATTCCTTGGACTGATCTCAAACAAAAATTTAATATAGAATTTAGATCTTTCTTCTATTATTAAGATTCAAGAGCTTATACCTAATGTCATGCTTCATAAGCTTGGCCTTCAACCCCCAAGTGCCTGGTGGAGGGATTGGTGTTGGAATGTGGATACTCCTTTCAAGAACTAGTATTCTTCCTTGCTTTATCAACTTCTTAGTCCTATTTTCCCTGGTGTTGATAAAATTAATGAGAGATGGCAGACTCACTCTACCTCCTATACTTGGATTGCTCATCTAAACCATATTTGGAAGTTTAACCTTGAACCCAAGATTACCTTTTTTCTCTGGTCTCTTATTTATCAAGGGCTTCCTATGGGAGAGAGACTTAGTAGGGTTGGTCTTCCTAATCCTAAGTGTCTAACTTGTGGTCATTTTGAGACTTTTAAACATTTGTTCTAGTTCTGCCCTCATGCTTAGTCTACCTAGTCTTGGATTCACTCATTGTTCAAGCCCTTTCATCCTAAATTCTTTAGATGGTAGATGATATTTTTTGGAGATAATAGTTGTTGGCCTACTTATATTGCTTCTTTATGGAATTTATTTCGTGCTATTATTTTGTTTCAACTTTGGAAAGCTAGGAATGTTGTTGTCTATTCTGGAGATTCAATTTCTAGTCAGTTTTCTATGCATGAAAAGATTACGATGTTTTCTGTTGTTACTGTTCAGATCCATTTGTAGGCTTCCAAGTTGACTCATGAGTTGGAGCATTTGATAAATCTTATCAAGTATTGGCACGAGGCTCCGTGCACTATTAACAAGGTTTCACCTAACCTCCCTCTACCTCAAGGTCCCTTTGTTTTGGCATAGCAGGTTGAGGGGGTGATGTTTTCTAGCCTTAGGTCGTTTTGCCAGTGCCCACAATAGGGCTTGACCCTTTGTCTAGTTTTATTGTTTATTCACCCTTTTAAGGGTTGGTTTTATTTTTAGCCTTAGGCCCCCTTTTTAAAGTATTGATTGTTTGAGTGGCCTTGCACCTTGAGCTATGATTTTTCCAGATCCCTTTTATTGTAACCTCTCTTATTTTTATTGAATATAGTTATTAGTTCCAACAAAAAATAATATTTTTTACTAAAAAAATGTATATATTTTTATAAAAAAATGAAAGTTACATAATATCTTGATTTAGTAATCATAGTAAAATTAATGGAGCACAATATTGCACGTTATAATAAAACTTATAAAGCCATGAAAATGATCATGCTAAGATATTTTTTTAGCAATATGACTATAATGTGAAATAATTACATTCAATCATAATTATACATAAATATTTTATTTTAATTTATTAAATTATTGTAAGTAAAATGGTAAATATTCTTGTTATATTAATTTTTAAGAGTGAAGGTCAAAATATTGTAAAAGGAAATTGTATATTATGATTTTTGATCCTCTAAGATGAGAGGGAGATAAGTGGGAGAGGGTGAGGTAGTTTTTATAGTGGAAGAGGTGGAAGTGGTGCGCCTTGACCAAATGCTGTCATTATTTCTAATCCCAATTTCAATTTTGAATTATGGCTGAAAGAGTTGAAGGTTTTGAAAGTTGTTGGACTCAGGGTGGGTGATCTCCCCGCTAGTGCTGGCTTTATTTTTGAGTCTGGGTCTTCATTTAAAATCCTGCAAGATTTTTCTTCCTTAGATGTTGTTTGGGACCGAGATTTCTCTTAGACTTCAAATTATCCCTTGAGTAGGAAAATGATTGTGAATGGTGACTCAACTAAACCTGAGATTTTAAAATTTCTTTAAAGGATTGAGTGGTGATTTGGATGTTCCTAATGTGAAGGTGGGTGTTGAGCTGAATGTGGTTGTTGCAAGCACAGATCCAAATAATTACCTTCAATATATTGTTCTTGAGGTGATTATTGGTGCTACAAGTGAAGTTCCCAAAAATTCCTTTTAGGTATGTTGGACATTTTGAGTCCCTAAGTCAAAGTTGTCATTGATGTCACCATTGATGCCACCAGATGGAGTCATCATTAATACCAAGATTTCAGCAGAAAATAAAGGCAACAAATATGGTCATTTGATATTCAACAAGAAGGCAGAAGTTCAAGTGAAACAGTGCAAAAGATAGAAGTTAGAAAGGAGTGGTAATATTTATTTTATAAATTATTTAAATTCAGGATGAATTTAAATTTTATAAATAAATATTATAATGGTTAGAAGTGCCATAGTGAAAACCCAAATAAAATAATTGTAATTTTTATTACAATATTTTATATTGCCAAAGTGGGTTTATAAAGTCTGAAAATATCTAAACCCAAAGGTTGGGTTTAAAGGTTTAAGACCAAAGATTATTTTAATAAATCCAAAGGTTGGATTTAGAGTTTTAAACAAGGCAAAGTTTATTTCCAAAGGGAAGCGTCGACGTCATAAAATCCAAAGGGGAAGCGCCGATGTCATAAGCCAAAGGGAAGCGCCGACATCGTTTGATTTAATTGAAATGCATATTAATACCTTGCCAAAGTTGTTTTTGAAATTATCCTTGCTCGATTTGATAAATGCATGATATACGAATTAATGCAGAGCTCGTGAGATAAAGTTGTGGAAATCGTGTTTGATTTGACGATGAAAGGGAAACAAACAAAAGGCATTAAAGTGATTAGTTGGAAGCCACCAAGGTGCTTTGGCCTAGTGGCAAGAGGGCTTACATTTTTGGTGTGCATGGTGGTTGGTGTTCGAACTTCGGTGGAAGTGTTTCGTGGACGTGTTGAAGGCGCCAAAACTTTAGGCGCATCCATTTTGCAAGGCAAGAAAGGACAAGGGTGTTGAAGCACGTGGTGCTTCTTTGTTTCCAATGAGCGTGTAGCTCGTGTGGTGGTTTGCACCATGGGCAAAGACATTTGTGTGGGCTGCGTTGAGAGTTCAAAACTCTCCAAAGGCAAAGGTAACATTTTGTGTTTTATTTTATTAATGCCTAAGTTGGAGGTATAAGGTATTTGGTGATTAAAGTCTTTGCATTGTGATAAAGGTTGGTAGTTGAGAAATATTGTTAGGAGGTATAAGGAGAATTCTATTTTTATTTTCAAGTCTTAAATTTTGCTATTGTGGAATATTGGAAGGTTAAGACTTTGTGGGTGTATTTGAATAAAGGGTTTTTTATTATTGTGAGGATATTGCTTATTGTTTAAGTTGGAGTGATAAGGTGTAATTGTGATATTATTTTTGTGATATAAAAATTATCCTCTAACCCTTATTGAGTTTGTCAAAGAAGTAATTGTGAGTGTGGCAGATTTGTAAGGACAACTACTCTTCAAGAAAAGGTATGGGTAAAATTCTTCTTTGTTGAGTTAGATGGTTGGCTTGATTGAAAATTAAGTTTGGAGTGAAAAGGATTTGATTAGGGTTTCCTTTTCGAAAGTGGTTGAGTTAATGCTTCAAGGTTTTCTGGATTGTGAGTTGTGATTAAACCTTGTTTGATAAGCATTGTTGTTTAGACCATTGGTTGAGTGAAGTACTTTGAGTTTATGCTTCAAGGTTTTCTGAATTGAGAGTTGTGATTAAAACCTTGTCTTATTAGCATTGTTGTTGAAGCCAATGGGTGATGCAAAGAACTTGAACTTGAGTTAGAAAAGAACATGAGTATCATTGTTATGTGAGATTTGTTGTTGAGCATTGTTGGAAACATTTTGAGTTGGTTGATACATGCTTGGACTAGGGTTTGTGAGAAAGGGTTGTTCCTTGAGGTGATTGGTTGAGTAGAGTTGATTAAGCCTAGTCAAGTGGATGCATGAAGTGGTTGTTCAAGTTCCATGAAACAAACTATTCTATATTCTGATTTGAGTTGAGATTGAGCTTTGAGAATAGAACATATTGAGTCTCTAACAATTCTCTTTATGCTTCTATGAGATTGATTTGAGTTGAGATTGAGCTTTGAGAATAGAACATATTGAGTCTCTAACAATTCTCTTTATGCTTCTATGATATTGATTTGAGAAAGTGATTGAGCATTGAGTATAGAACATAATTGAGTCTCTAACAATTCTCTTTATGATTCTATGAGATTAGACAAGTTCTATGTGGACTTGTTAAGCTGATTTGAGACAAGTCTTTGAGAAGGCTTGTGGACTGATTTTGTGTGAGATTTTGTGGAAGCTTGCAATGTAGATTTGAGCAAGTCCTAGAGAGGACTTATTGAGAAGATTTGGACAAGTTCTGAGTGAGCTTGTTGAGCATATTTGGACAAGTTATGAGTGAGCTTGTTGAGCAGATTTGGACAAGTTCTAAGTGAGCTTGTTGAGCAGATTTGAACAAGTTTTGAGTGAGCTTGTTGAGCATATTTGAGCAGGTTCTGAGTGGACATGTTGAGAATATTTGAGTAGGTTATGAGTGGACCTATTGAGAAGATTTGAGCAGGTTTGAGTGGACCTATTGAGAAGATTTGAGCAGGTTCTTAGTGGACCTATTGAGATATTTGAATAGGTTTTGAGTGGACCTATTGAGCAGATTTGAATAGGTTCTAAGTGGACCTATTGAGCATATTTGAGAAGGTTCTGAGTGAACCTATTGAGAAGAGCTTTGGAGGTGACAGAGCAGAGAGGAGAGTCTCTAGTGGATAGAGATCCATCAACCAAGACATTGAGGATAGGTCTTCTGAGTGAGGACAAGAGTCTTCAAGTGGAGAGAGATCCATAGTCAATGTAGTGGAGGTAGTCTTCTAGAGGATCACCAACCAGAGCATAGGAGAAGGAGTTCTCCTATGGATAGAGATCCACAAACCATATTTAGGGGATCAACATCTCCTTTGGATAGAGGTCCATAAACATTGTAATTGGGAAGGATTCCCAAAATATTATTTGAGAAATATTTAGAAGAAATATTTTCTCTATGGAGGTAGCCCACATTGGGTGAACCACATTAAAATCTATGTCTCTATTGTGTATGGTGTTTTGTGCATTGCTTTGATTACTGCTATTGATATTGCTATCTATACACTACATAATATTGAATTGAAAAGAAAAGTAAAAAGTGGTCTTATACTGTTCACCCCCCTCTCAGTATAAGCTTGTGTTCTTCAATTGGTATCAGAGTGGGTTCCTTCAGAAGAGTTTGATAGCTTGAAGGAAAAGTGGTCTAAGAACACAATGGATCAAAAGGATCAAAAGGATGGGTCCTTCAATAATGTAGTACCAGTATTTGATGGAAGTGACTTCTTGTATTGGTGTGTGCTGATGAGATTTCACCTGATGGCACTTGGCAATGAAGTTTGGGATGTAGTGGAATTTGGATATGATTCAATAGCCAATCCTCCTACAGATAAAGAAGGTAAGCTTCTAATGCATGCAAATTCAAGAGCTATGAATGTGATTATAAAAGGATTGCATAGATCAGAATCTATGAAGGTTATGGATTGTAAAACAACAAAAGATATGTGGGAACTATTGCATACCATATATGAAGGAGATAAAGGTGTCTAGAAAAGCTAAAATCAAAAATCTCAAAGGAGAGTTTGAAAATTTAAGAATGAGGGATGATGAAAACATTCATGACTATCTCAGTAAGATTGATGAACTTGTACATGAGATGAGAGGTCTTGGAATGAAGGTTGATGAGTCTGATGCTTGTGATAAGATCTTGAGAACTCTTCCAAAAAGGTATAGTGAAAAGGTTTCTGCTATAGAAACATCAATTGATAGTGATTCTTTGACAAGGAATTCTTTGCTTGGCATGCTTACTACTTTTGAGATAAGAACAAAAGATCCTATTCCTCCGAAAGAAGCTGCATTCAAAGTGGACAAAAATAAAAAGGGTAAGAAGACAGAATCAAGCAGTGAGTCTTCCAGTGATGAAGAAGCAAATTATGGTAGAAGAGATAAAGGTTCCAAAAGACCCATAGATCTAAGATCTGTTAAGTGTTTTAACTATGGAAAGTATGGACATTATGCAACAAAGTGCAAAGAGCCAAAGAGCAACAATGATGAAGAAAAATAGGATCACAGGTATAGGGAATCAAAAAAACATAGGTACCAGAAGAAAAGCAAGGATGGACAAAATAGACAAGGGAAGAAGTTCTTCCAAAGGCAAAAGAGAAGCTACTATGCGGATAATGCAAGTAAGTACTCAAATGATAGTGATGCTAGTTTTTCAGACAATGATAGAGATGAAGTCCTATTTATGGTTGAAGAGAAAGAACCAGTTAAGAGAAAGACTCCAGTTATTCTCAAGTGTTTTAGATGTGGTAGATTTGGACATCTTGAAGATGATTGCACAAGGGATGGTTATAGTTTCAGTGATGATGATTTTGAAGATGCACTTGATAGACCAGATGAAAATCTTCTAATGGCATTAGAAGATGAAGTGAGTGATCCTATAGAAGACAAGCCAAAAGAAATAAATGATATGGAAAAAGGTAAACAAATAGAGGATTATTCAACAGAGAATGGCTATGATCTCAAGGGAGAACTTATCTATGCCCTTGACACAGTAAAGAAGGTAAGAAAGCAACACTCTAAGCTTGAAAGTCAGTTTCAAGAATGTGATGAAGAAATATTATTGCTCATAGAGGATTTAGAAAAGTCAAAGGCTAAGGCAAGCAAGTTCAAAGATAAGTTAGAAGCAAAGATCTTGGAATGTGAGAAGTTAACACAAGAAGTGGCCCTACTAAAGGAATATTTAGAGGATTCCAAGAATAAGCTATACAAGTATGTAAACAGTGCAAAGAGTGTGGATAAAATAGTCAAGATACAAAGAAGAGCAACAAACAAGACAGGTCTTGGTTCTAAAAAGGTTCAAAAGAAAAGGGAAGAAGAGTCTACTTCAAGTCTTGAAGAAGAAGAAACTTCAGAAGAAGATACATTCGAAGAAGACGATGTAAGTGGGAGTGAGACATCAGAGGATGAGTTGGACAAAAAAGAGTTCAACAAATATAGGAACAATGCACAGAGAAGATACAGATGGAACAACAATCAGAATAGGAGACCAATGAGGTCGAGACAAGGAAGCTTCAATGGAAGATGTTTTTCATGTCATAAGTTTGGGCACATGGCTTCATAGTGTAGGACACATGAAAGATAAGAATATGGAAAAGGATAGCTTTTCCAAGGGTATTGCTACTCATGTAATGAGTTTGGTCACAAGGCAATGAATTGCAAAATTCATGACAGAAGAGGATATGGCTTCACTAGGAGAAGTCCTAAGATAGTTGCACCTCCAAGGAATAATAACATTAAGTGTTATAAGTGCAATAATGATGGTCACACAACAAGATGGTGTAGAGAAAATATTCCAGAATCAGGCATGAATAGGAACAAGAATATGAACAGGAACAAGAACATGGGTATGAACAGGAATAGGAACAGGAACAAGAACATGAACATGGATGAGAACAGGAATAGGAACAGGAACATGGATGAGAACAAGAATAGGAACAGGAACATAAGTGATGACAGGAACAGGGATGATGACTTGGGAAAGAGGATTCAAAAAACTCAGAAAAGAAGAGAGAAAGATAAAGGTAAAGAACAATGCTTTTGGGGAGTAGAAATACTCCCACCCCAGAATTAACCACCTCATGTGGAGGTGGGGGAGGGGCTAAGCTAAGAGGCTCATTCTTAGCCCCGAGCCCCAAAGGTGACCCTTTGCCATTGATGTCAAAGGGGGAGAGATTTGTGTATTGGGGAGAGATTTGATATTTGAGAGAGCATTGAGCCAGGGGGAGCAATGTCCCGGGGGGAAGAAAAAGAAAGGTCAGGTTTCAGTAAAAGGATATGGGTTGCCATCAATGACAAAGGGGGAGATTGTTGGACATTTTGAGTCCCTAAGTCAAAGTTGTCATTGATGTCACCATTGATGCCACCAGATGGAGTCATCATTAATACCAAGATTTCAGTAGAAATAAAGGCAACAAAGATGGT
Organism: Wollemia nobilis; assembly: GCA_028583015.1. Taxonomy (NCBI): domain Eukaryota; kingdom Viridiplantae; phylum Streptophyta; class Pinopsida; order Araucariales; family Araucariaceae; genus Wollemia; species Wollemia nobilis. The sequence goes on from JAQPPZ010003276.1 coordinate 3,874,668, forward strand.
CATTTGATATTCAGCAAGAAGGCAGAAGTTCAAGTGAAACAGGTCAAAAGATAGAAGTTAGAAAGGAGTGGTAATATTTATTTTATAAATTATTTAAATTCAGGATGAATTTAAATTTTATAAATAAATATTATAATGGTTAGAAGTGCCATAGTGAAAACCCAAATAAAATAATTGTAATTTTTATTACAATATTTTATATTGCCAAAGTGGGTTTATAAAGTTTGAAAATATCTAAACCCAAAGGTTGGGTTTAAAGGTTTAAGACCAAAGATTAATTTAATAAATCCAAAGGTTGGATTTAGAGTTTTAAAACAAGGTAAAGTTTATTTCCAAAGGGAAGCATCGATGTCATAAAAGCCAAAGGGAAGCATCGATGTCATAAGCCAAAGGGAAGCATCAACGTCATTTGATTTAATTGAAATGCATATTAATACCTTGCCAAAGTTGTTTTCGAAATTATCCTTGCTCAATTTGATAAATGCATGATATACGAATTAATGTAGAGCTCATGAGATAAAGTTGCGGAAATCATGTTTGATTTGATGACGAAAGGGAAACAAACAAAAGGCATTAAAGTGATTAGTTGGAAGCCACCAAGGTGCTTTGGCCTAGTGGCAAGAGGGCTTACATTTTTGGTGTGCATGGTGGTTGGTGTTCGAACTTCGGTGGAAGCATTTCGTGGACGTGTTGAAGGTGCCAAAAATTTAGGTGCATCCATTTTGCAAGGCAAGAAAGGACAAGGGTGTTGAAGCACGTGGTGCTTCTTTGTTTCCAACGAGCGTGTAGCTCGTGTGGTGGTTTGCGCCATGGGCAAAGACATTTGTGTGGGCTGCGTTGAGAGTTCAAAACTCTCCAAAGGCAAAGGTAACATTTTGTGTTTTATTTTATTAATGCCTAAGTTGGAGGTATAAGGTATTTGGTGATTAAAGTCTTTGCATTGTGATAAAGGTTGGTAGTTGAGAAATATTGTTAGGAGGTATAAGGAGAATTCTATTTTTATTTTCAAGTCTTAAATTTTGCTATTGTGGAATATTGGAAGGTTAAGACTTTGTGGGTGTATTTGAATAAAGGGTTTTTGATTATTGTGAGGATATTGCTTATTTTTTAAGTTGGAGTGATAAGGTGTAATTGTGATATTATTTTTGTGATATAAAAATTATCCTCTAACCCTTATTGAGTTTGTCAAAGAAGTAATTGTGAGTGTGGCAGATTTGTAAGGACAACTACTCTTCAAGAAAAGGTATGGGTAAAATTCTTCTTTGTTGAGTTAGATGGTTGGCTTGATTGAAAATTAATTTTGGAGTGAAAAGGATTTGATTAGGGTTTCCTTTTTGAAAGTGGTTGAGTTAATGCTTCAAGGTTTTCTGGATTGTGAGTTGTGATTAAACCTTGTTTGATAAGCATTGTTGTTTAGACCATTGGTTGAGTGAAGTACTTTGAGTTTATGCTTCAAGGTTTTCTGAATTGAGAGTTGTGATTAAAACCTTGTCTTATTAGCATTGTTGTTGAAGCCAATGGGTGATGCAAAGAACTTGAACTTGAGTTAGAAAAGAACATGAGTATCATTGTTATGTGAGATTTGTTGTTGAGCATTGTTGGAAACATTTTGAGTTGGTTGATACATGCTTGGACTAGGGTTTGTGAGAAAGGGTTGTTCCTTGAGGTGATTGGTTGAGTAGAGTTGATTAAGCCTAGTCAAGTGGATGCATGAAGTGGTTGTTCAAGTTCCATGAAACAAACTATTCTATATTCTGATTTGAGTTGAGATTGAGCTTTGAGAATAGAACATATTGAGTCTCTAACAATTCTCTTTATGCTTCTATGAGATTGATTTGAGTTGAGATTGAGCTTTGAGAATAGAACATATTGAGTCTCTAAACAATTCTCTTTATGCTTCTATGAGATTGAGTTGGAAAGTGATTGAGCATTGAGTATAGGACATATTGAGTCTCTAACAATTCTCTTTATGATTCTATGAGATTAGACAAGTTCTATGTGGACTTGTTAAGCTGATTTGAGACAAGTCTTTGAGAAGGCTTGTGGACTGATTTTGTGTGAGATTTTGTGGAAGCTTGCAATGTAGATTTGAGCAAGTCCTAGAGAGGACTTATTGAGCAGATTTGGACAAGTTATGAGTGAGCTTGTTGAGCAGATTTGGACAAGTTCTGAGTGAGCTTGTTGAGCAGATTTGGACAAGTTCTGAGTGAGCTTGTTGAGCAGATTTGAGTAGGTTTTGAGTGGACTTGTTGAGTAGATTTGAGTAGGTTCTGAGTGGACCTATTGAGTAGATTTGAGAAGGTTCTGAGTGGACCTGTTGAGTAGATTTGAGCAGGTTCTGAGTGGACCTATTGAGATTGAGGTTCTGAGTGGACCTATTGAGCAGATTTGGATAGGTTCTGAGTGGACCTATTGAGCAGATTTGAGAAGGTTCTGAGTGAACCTATTGAGTAGAGCTTTGGAGGTGATAGAGCAGAGAGGAGAGTCTCCAGTGGATAGAGATCCATCAGCCAAGACATTGAGGATAGGTCTTCCGAGTGAGGACAAGAGTCTTCAAGTGGAGAGAGATCCATAGTCAGTGTAGTGGAGGCAGTCTTCTAGAGGATCACCAACCAGAGCATAGGAGAAGGAGTTCTCCTATGGATAGAGATCCACAAACCAGATTTAGGGGATCAACATCTCCTTTGGATAGAGGTCCATAAACATTGTAATTGGGAAGGATTCCCAAAATATTATTTGAGAAATATTTAGAAGAAATATTTTCTCTGTGGAGGTAGCCCACATTGGGTGAACCACGTTAAATCTATGTCTCTATTGTGTATGGTGTTTTATGCATTGCTTTGATTACTGCTATTGATACTGCTATCTATACACTGCATAATATTGAATTGAAAAGAAAAGTAAAAAGTGGTCTTATACTGTTCACCCCCCTCTCAGTATAAGCTTGTGTTCTTCAATGTATTTCTTCCTTCTTCTTTGATTGAGAATATTTCTTCTTAGAGTTTAAATGTTTGTTCAAGTGAGAATTTGGATGTTTATGGGATTGCCACCATTCTTGTTGATGGTTGATCCATGTGTCTAGGGGGTATCCTCTCCCACCATAGTGGCTCTATTGTTTTCCAACTACCCCTTAATCAAGGTAGCCAATCATTTATAGATATGGTTGCAAAGTCTAGGAAAAAGGATTCTCAAGTTTGCTCCTTTGATCTTGAACCAAATTAGAGTTTGCTTTCTATCTTGATGGATCTGTTGAAGCTAATCATGGAGGTAGGGAATTTCAACTTGGTTTGAAAATTCTTAGGATCCTAGCTAGATATTGATTTCATCAGGAAATTGGCTATTTTAAAATTATTTTTGCATGGAATCATGGATTTAGTGGCCCTACCTAAAGGTCTTTTATGGTTAAGCTTTCAAGTGAGAAAGACATAAATCACATACTTGGTGGTAGCCCTTAATTTTTTGGTAATATAAATTTGTTCCTTTGTATATGGGGAATGAAATTTGATTTAGAGACCCAATAGTTAATACTTCTCATATCTAGGTCAGGCTCCCTAGCCTTTTGTTTTAGTTTTGATATGATATTATCCTAAGAGGTATCACAAAAATTCTAGGATATCTGGTCTTGATTGATTTTGCAAGCTTAAAAAAATCTAGAATGGTCTTTGCTAGAATGTGTGTAATGGTGATGCTAATATCCCTGGGTCCATTGAACTCTTAAATATGGGTTCTCGAATTCAATCTATTAAAAATGAAAATAGACCATATTTTTGCTTTGAGAGCAAAAAGTGTGGGTATGATCTGGCTCATCGCAATTTTAATAAGAGTGACAATATTGAGGTTACGTGCCCCTCAGAGTTGAAGAATGATGGTCCCAATTTTAGAACTTCTTCCAAGCTATCTGATGGACTAGTCTCTAATGGATCTGAGATTACTGAAGATGGACCTTCTGTAGACACTTCCATTTAGGTTTGTGCAATGGCCCCTTCTACAAATTCTCCTTCTTTGAAACCTCTTAAGGAAAATACCTTTGAGTGTTTAGCCTCAAAGGAGGACTCAACTATTGTAGAAATAATTTTGCCTGAGATATTTGCTTTAGAAAAAATGTTGTAGCCTCTAGGTCTTCCCTACCTTTGGATTTTGTTAAGGAATCAATATTTCAGATAGTTTGCAAGGTTTAGGTATTTTTTTGTGGAATGGTTTGTTATCCCTTGGGATATTATCTTTAAATAAATCTAAAAGGGGAAGATTATCAGTTATGGAAAGAAGGTGAGAAAGACTCCTAGTAAATTTTCTTGATTCCACAAGTCTGATGTAGATTTTACCTTCAAATCCCAGAAGATCTTATGGTTTAATGGAGGTAAATATTTTTTAGGGGTTTCTACCTTAGCTTCTATTTCTCAAATCCCAGTTTAGGATTAGCAAAGGAAATCCCTCTACTGGTTCTTGGATGGGTAGAATGTTGCCTAGAACCCTTCAGATCCCATTTTCTCAATATGGATCTTGCTTGCCCTTTTTAAAGTTTTGCTTCTTAGTTTGTGCAATTTTCTATCTTTTGGTTGGATGGATGAGGTGGAGATTTATCACCTCTTTGTTTTTATCTCTGATGGTGGAATTTATACCATTGGTAATTTTAGATTTGTAAGTACATCAACGGTCTCTAACTTCTTTGCCTTCTTTTGTTCCTCTTACCTTGTCTTCCCTGTGGTCTCTTTTCTACCTGATTGCAGTCTCTTGTTTGTTGGGTCTGGTTTATACTTGTTAAAGGTTCATGAATGCTCTTTAAATAATTTTTATATAATAGAAAAATGGTCAACAAACCACAAAAATTATAGTTTAATTTTTCTTTAATTTTTATTACATCAAGAAGCATCTATAATAACAACCAAGAGGAGTACAATCTTATACTTGTGCTGCAGACATAAATTTATACTTTTTTTAATTGGTTCTATAGAATTGAAATAATTCCAATTCATACTACATCACAACCACATAGTGGTATTAGAATAACTTGGCTATTATGTATATATTGCTTGGAAATATTTCAACCTAGGTTTGCTCCTTCAAAGTCAAGGAATCTAATCATTTGAGTTAATGTCATTTGATAAACATAAATTTATAGTTGAGATATTCACCAGATATTTTTTTGGATGGATTTTACAATAGACTTAGAAATAATATGAAAATTTTATGGAATCTAAGCCTCCCCCATGCCTTGTGGGGAGCTTGGAAAGAGTGAAATAATCATATATTCAAGGATAAAAAAGAGATATCACCTCCACTAAAGCCATATCTTCCACTACCACTATGGAGAATTTCAAGATCATAAGTTTTAAAGATGCTTGGGAGCTTGATTGAGGAAAAATATTATCAGCAATTAAGGCTTGGACTTCTAGGCTCAAGCTCCTGCTCCACCATCCAAACTTGTAAGGGCTAAAACAATGTGGAAACCACCACCCCCTAGTTGGTTGAAGCTAAATTTTGATGGTGCAACGAAAGGGAATCCAGGAAGGGCCAGAGTATTTTTAGAGATAATAAGGGAAATGCTATCTTGGCCTATGTGGAGTCCTTAGGGGAGCAAACCTGTCACTTTGCTAAGTCCAAGACTACTTTCCTAGGATGAAATCTTATTGAGAGACTTAATATAAAAATATTATTATAGAGGATGATTAACAAAATGTTATTAATAATTTGAAAAAAAACTAGCCAACTAGTTGGAGTTTTGTTGATTTGTTTTTGAAAGCTAAGCACAAAATAATCCCTTTGGAGAATATTCAATATAACCATATTTTTAGAGAATAAAATAGGGTTTCAAATAATGTGGCAAACCTTGGGGTATTTAGTAATATATTTTAGGTAACCTTGGTTGATGGATTCTTTTTGTGTGGCTCCTCAGTTGGCGTTGTCTCCTCTTTTATTTTTTAGTTTTGGAGATTTAATTTTTAATCTATGAAAGAAAGTATAACAGTCTTGGGGAGCATCTCAAAACCCCTTCCCTCTACCATAATAAAAACATCATATATATCTACACTTACACATTTTGTAGTTCAATCTTTATAGGATTGTTATAGTCTAGGATGAAGAAAACAACACAATGAGTTTTCTAATTCAACCTTTGCACTTGGAAAATAAGTCCTTAGTTTTAATCTAAGTAAATATAGTTTATAAGTCCATACATTAATTTGCTTCACCTTTTTGTTTTTTTTCTTATCTTATATTAGATTATTGCAACTTGTAGACATTCAATTTTGTACTTGAGGCTATTTGCCAATCCCTTCATTAGTCAACCTTGCAATCATCTAATTTGAATCAACCTTCCTTGTGCCCAAGTTTGAGGTATTTCTTACTCCAAAAGTGATAGTACCAGGGCACAAATGATAGTGTTTATGGTGCTATTGTGACCTAGAGGTGATTTTACAAAACCTTTCAATTTTGACCTTTTCCCACCCATTTTAGACCTCCAATGGTATAGAGGCAAAACTGCCACCATGAAAGCACCATTGATGCTATCATCTCCTAATGCTTTTAAATATAATGCACCAAAATTAATAAAATTGATTTCATGTCTATCTTAAGTTGACTTCCATTAATGAATCACATCCCAAAAATCTAATCCACAACTCCTACAAGAAACTCCAGGCCAAAGAATTACCACTCTTATGTTCTTCCATTAATTACTCTTGATATCTTTTCAAAATCTTACCAGGTCGTTCTATCAATGGCCATAGTAGGGCTTGGTATCCTCTTGGATTGGCTCCATTTATTTAGTTATTTTATTTATTCACCCTTTTAGGGGCTGTTTTTATTTTTGGCCTTGAGCCTCATCTTTATGATGTTGATTGTTTAGGTGGCCTTGCACCCGAAGCTGTGATTTTTCTAGCTCCCTTTTTATTGTAACCTCCCTTATTTTTTATTGATTATAATTTTTGGTTCCAATAAAAAATTCTTACCATCTTAAATATTTTCATCTTCAATACAATTTTCCACCAAGGAGCCATGGCTACCTATAAAACTAGCACTTGGGACAACCATTTCAAAAAAATATTTTAGAGTAACAAAATTCTATCAAATTATCTCTAGAATCATAGGCATTTAGCATTCTATATGGTAATATTATGCTAAAATATTTCCAAAATATTGTGAAGGCCATCCTTGTAAGCACTCAAACCCATATTCTTACAAGTATCCAAGCAAGTCTCCAATCAAGTCTCCAAGCTTTATCCAAGCAATCAAGTCTTTAAGCTCTCAAGAAATGATCAAGCATATAAACCCATAAGCTCAAGAATTTAGGTGTCATAAAAAAGCAAGCTAGCAATATTCTAAAAAGGGGAAGATTACCTTGTATCTTGGGTTAAGAGATAACACCATTGACAGATGATAGCATCGATGATACTTCTATGGATTGGTAGTGATTTTATTGTGGTAGAAATAGATTTTTCTACCCTGAATATTTGTCATTTAAGCACTTAAGATTTAGATTTTATTTGGTATCTATGTAGACTAGGTGTTAGATTTTTTTGTAATGGCTACAAGGATATAACAATCACGAGATGTAGAATAATATGAAAGAAAGTAAATCTACTAGATGACTGAGATATGCAATAAATATAAATGATATAAATGAATACAATGTAGCTATGGAGGAAATGAAAAATCCATTAATAAACCTACTGAAATACATTGCACCCATCACCACTAGATGGTGATCCACACAAAACTATACTAACCTCTAAGCTACTATGTCCCTGACTCTCTCTACTTCTATATCTGTATTACAATGAGGCCTTTCTTATATAGGTAAAATAGGTTCATTGGTCAACACTCTACCTAGTTGTGCAAGGGACAACTTGTACATATACAACTTGCACATTAACACTTGTGCATTTATTACATTGCATGAAGTAACTAGATAACTTCCCCCTAAAGTAATCTAATGTCTTAAGTATGTACCTTGGAAGATACATTTACATGACCTAAATTATGTAGTATACTCTATTTCTAACACCCCCTGTATTACATATTTTGGTAAAGTCTTCAATATGGATCTTTTTATTCTTCATATTGAGCTTTGTAATCTTCTTCTGTATTATTTGTGTTTAGGTTTAGTAGGTAATATGTTTCTTTATATGATGTAGAGTAAGTTGTAGCTAAAGCTAAAGATAATAGAATTTGCATTGTATTCCTCCTTTATCAGCTTTGTCTTCTTCATCATCTCTAGCTTTACCTTTGATTCTAGTTTCTGTGCTCACATAGGTGGTTGTGCTGCTGCTTGGTTCTTGTAAGGAAGATACTCCTTTCCTATCTTCAATATGTATAGGAGTTTTTGAACAACCCCTTAAGACATCATGATAAGATCTTGAGTTAGTATAATAAGAAGTGTTGATGTTGCATGAGGATTGAAAAAGCTTTTCTAGATATGATTCATTAAGTTCTGCCTTATTTTTTACTAGTTCTATCAATCCTTTTTGTTCTACATTTTCATCCTTGTAGTGTTTATATGTGAGCAATTCCATGTATAATATAATAATAAAGTCTAATTTTGCATTTTCCATTTTCAATTGCTTTATTGAGATGGGCCTGAATATAACATTTCATAGTGTCAAAATTATATTCTAAGGCTTCACTATGGATTACTTTTGAAGCTAGATCTAACCTTTCTTCCAATTTCTTGAGTAGATTCATGACCCCAAGTTTTATGGCATTGGCTTTTTACTTTCTGAAGCACTTATTGGTATTTTGAGAAGTAGACATCCTTATAGCTCCCTAGTTTTAGGATATATGATCCTTAATTGAAGTATATAAGCTTGATTTGATGAAACCTTTATTAATCCTTAGGTTTGTAGGCTTTATTATGTATCCCTAGTAATGAGAGTATGAATACCTAATTTTTGGTTTTTAAGAAAGCTTATATCTTTCCAACTTGATATTCTTTGAAAGATATTATTATCAAGTTTTGTAGAATACCTTATGACTCCCTAATGATTTTGGAGTATAAAATAGTGCTTTTGTAAAATAAAGTTCAATTTATGGTTGATTTTGTACAGTTTTGTATAGATAAAAAAATCAAATTTTCTAATACCTTATTACTCCTAATTGAACTAAAAACTTTTCTAATTTTTGAAGAGGTTTTAATGTTAGATTTATTTTATCCCTTTTTAGTAATTTTGAGACAAGAAAATTATAAATTTCCAACCTTAACAAATAATATTTAGTAACCTCTTTTTTAACCCTTAGGATTTTATTCAAATGTTTCTAATTTCCAATATCCTAGTTTGATGTTGTAACCCTTATCACTCCTAAATTTGGAAAATTAGAAAATTAATAATATTTGAAAAATATTAAAGAATTTAATCCATGTAGAATTCCTTATTTCTCCTAGGTTAAATTGAAATTATTATTTCAATTTGATAAGGTATCCCTAGTAGATTTTGCTTTCAATATCTAAGTTCCAACCTTAGATTATAACCCTTATATATCCAAAAATGAAAGCAATAATAAAATGGGATTAAAACTTACCTTTTGGACGCTAAATATCCTCACTGTTCGATGCTTTTTCGGTTGGATATAACAACAATATTAGGGTAACCTTAGGCACTAGAAACAATGGAGATGATTTGGAATACTTGTCTTCAATGCTGGAATGTAGGTGCTTTGGGATTCAAAGTATCCTTTGACCTATAATTTCTTCTCCCTTGTATGGCGCTCCTTATCCTCCTCGAAATATGCTTTCTACCTCTAAATTCTGGTGTTGGCTTATGAAATTGCTTTAAATGCACTTCTTACACATTTGAATGGTGTATGGCTGGAAAGTAGTATTCTCCTTCCAAATAAGCTATGTATTGCCTTTTGTCTACTTTTTTTGACCTCCTTGGTGCCTTAAATAGAATGAGCTTCTTGTACTTTGTGACAAATGTCACTTGAAATATTTTTGCAGATACCTTCAATGTAAACCTTCCAATAATGAGGTTAGTGGTAACCTCCCAAGCATGTGTAACATATTCTAAGCATGTGTAACATATTTATGATGAGCGCTTGAGTCTTCACGTACATTGGAGAGTGTAGAGCATATGTGCTAAGTGGCACTCAAGGCTTATGCATGTAATCCTTCCTTATAATGTTTCTTTGAGCCCTTTATCTTGCCTTCTACATAAACTTGCCTTGTTTCTTGAAATGCAAGTAATATCCCAACATTTTTGGTTGCTTCTATGTATTGGATATTGGATCTTTGGTGCTACTCCACGGTGGTCCTATGGTAGTTCCTTGTAGTCATAAATGGTGGATGTTCTCCTTGGATATACCATGTCCTTTTCCTTTGCAATATGTTGCTAGTATTTTTTTTAACAGTTGAATGCTTTCCTTTTGCTTGATTTTGATAATGCTCCTCTTACGTAGGTAGTTTATTTATTGTAGGCTGCCCTTCTACATAATCTTCAGCTGATTTTTGGGTCCTTTTTATGCTTCCAATGCTATAGGTGATACGTACTCTTCTAGGGATTGATTTGAATATTGAAAATCGGTGTTTGTAAACACCTTGACTCCTTGGACGTATGGGCTTTGCTATGGCTCATTTATTTTGCTGGATAAAATGTCCTTGATGCCCCCTATAGATAATACTTTTATTCTTCCAAAAGAACAAAAAGTGATGCTTTTGTAATATATAGTTTTTGCACCAAAAAGAAGAGTTTTTATGTAATATTTTTTTCTTTCCTTGGATGATAGATGATCCAAGATAATGCTGATTTTGAATAGGAATTCCTGCTATCTGCACTAAAATTAAATCCTTATAATTTCCTTGAATATTGAGACTTTCAAGGTCTTGATTTGAGGCTTCCTTCAAGGACTTCAATGGTGGTTTTCTTCTTCACATTTTTATTCCAATGGTGGCTTCTATAGGCCATGAAAGTGCTACCTATTTTGTGCTAATTTTTATGCTTTCAACAACATAAATTAATTGAGATAACTAGTTAACAAATCAACTAGTATAGTGCTTAAAAATAAAAATTTTAATGGTAATAACAATATCACCTTATTGCTCCACTAATATCTTAAAAATGAACTTAATAATTTCATTGCAACCTTTCAAGCATAATATGGAATGAACCCATGCATATTTCACTACAAACACAGTTGTCGCATCAAGTTTTCTTTTTTATTTTTATTTTTTAAAGTAGAAGATAGGTAGTTGATAGATAACTCTAAAAATCTAATCAACCCCTAATGTGCAAATGAACATTAAAATGAACCTTTTCTTTTTGCACTTTTGAATACTGTAATTTTTCTTTTCCTTCTTGCAACTTCAATCTAAATAAGGTGCTCCAATGAATTTAAAAAGTAATCCAATTAATGAGTTATATAACACCTCTATTTGCATACCTTTTTTGAAAGCTTTTATAGCTATTTTACCACTTTTGTAGAGGATGTGGATCTTTGTGTCTAATATCACCAAGATTCGTCTTCGAGTAGGATCTTTTAGATTTTTGTAGACTGTCTTGAACAACTTCTTCTTCAAAAAAAAATGGTCTTGAACTTTCTTTCATGAGCCTAAGATTTGGTAGTTTGTCCTCATCTTGTGGTCTCCTCCTTCTACTGTAGATTTAGATAAGTCTTTGTATCTGAAGTGATGCCTTCTTATTGTGAGAGGAAATCTCCTAGATTTAATGAGCTTATTCTATCTTCAAGTCTTCTTGTCAAATTTTGACTTCAAGTAGGATCTTATTCTCAAGATTTTGAATATCTTGAGGTTGTTCATTGGATTCTTCTTTTAGGATTTGGCACTCCTTGCCAAATTCTTCTTCTTGGATTTGGTACTCCTTGCCAAATTCTTCTTCTCATATTTGGCACTCCTTGCCAAATTCTCCTTCTCTTGGGCTTGTTGTTGGATGGTGATAATTTTCCCAAGTCCTTCACTATCAAGAGCTTCTCCTTGGTAGTGGATTTCTATAGTGAGTTATCCTTTAATTATTTCTTTAGTAAGGCTCTCCTAGACTTTTACTGGATACTCGATGAGACATTCCAAAGGTCTTTGATCTTGTAGCTTCTACTAGTCTTTTCAGTATCAAGGCTTCTATGGTATTTTTAGTATCAAGGCTTGTGTGGTCTTTTCAGTATCAAAACTTCTATGGCTTCTTCTTCAAGGCTTCTATGGAATTTTCTTCAAGGCTTTTATGGCATTTTTGTATCAAGGCTTCTATGGCCTATTCTTCAATATATAGTTCTTCAATCTAGCAATGGAGATATTTAGTCTGCTAACTTCACCACGAATCTTATTCAGAAGTCTTCTTCCACAGTGTTCTTCTCTTGCACAAGGAACTAATATCTACACTATGATGGTATGCCAACCTTTGAGCAACGAAGTTGGAGTCTCCTAGATTTCTGTTGTAGTAGGAGTACCAATCCTTTAAGAATTAATTATTTCAACAAAAGAAAATCTGGGCAACAGTTAGCAAGTTCCAGATATCTTGGATTATCTTCACTAGATGATCTATCAATCTAGTGGATTGAATGTCGAGTCCTAGTCTTCACGAGTTTTTCATGTAACTCTATGGAAATACTTTAGTCAAATGCAATCTCACTATTTTATAGAACTAAGATATCTTTCAGTCCTCACTTGGGACTCTCCCTAATTCTACCACCTAGATTATTTTGAGATCTTTTGATAGTGACTGGTCTAGTGGCACGTCAGGATCAATGATAATGGTGGTTTCCCTATTGATCTACTCATATTAGATCTAACGTGGCTCTAATACCACTATTAGATTTTTATGTAATGGCTACAGGGAGATAAAAATTATGAGATGCATAATAATATGAAAGAAAGTAAATATACTAGATGATTGAGATATGTAATAAATAGAAATGATATAAATTAATACAATGTAGCTATGGGGGAAATGAACACTCCATTAATAAAGCAACTGAACTACATTGCACCCATCACCACTGGATGGTGATCCACATAAAATTGTACTAACCTCTAAGCTACTATGTCCTTGATTCTCTCTACTTCTATATCTATATTACAATGAGGCCTTTATTATATAGGAAAAATAGGTTTCTTGGCCAACACTCTACCTAGGTGTGCAAGGGATAACTTGTACATATACAACTTGCACATTGACACTTGTGCATTTATTACATTGCATGAAGTGACTAGATAAATTCCCCCTAAAGTAATTGAATGTCCTAAGTATGTACCTTGGAAAAGACATTTACATGACCCAATGATGTAATATACTCTATTTCTAACACTAGGTTCTATTTTTTGTTTATTAGTAAAGTAGATAAAAAAAGAACAAAGGAACTAGTTAGTCTTGATCATATAGGGGAACTAGCTTTTGCATTTAATCTAAATAATATGTATCTACATATAGAACCTATTTATTGTCTTCTTGCACTCTTTCCTCTTAAAAGAGAAATCATTATTTCCTTTCTTAACAAAATGAAAAGAACAATTTAGATTTAGGCCTTTTTTATTGCATTTGTATATGCATTAGGGCTAGATTAAGGTTAAGTTTAAACAAAGAAGTATCTTAGGATAAATGTAGATTTTTTTAAACTAATATATTAAACACAAAGTGCACATAAATTACCCCTAGTCTCAAAGTGAGAAAATAAGAGAATGGAAAAGCATTATGAGGAGGCCCTTCTTGACATCTTTCATATTTTCCTCTTCTCACATTTTGGTAAACCTGATGTGAACACCATTATGGGCCCTAAGATCCTCTTTGTCTAAGCTAAAACTTAATTAAGCTAAAATTTATCAAACCTTTATCAAGACAATAAAATATTTTTTATTTAGATTAAATCATATTAAATGTAGAAAACAACAACATAATGTATTTCTAGTTCTACTAAGGGTTTTCCTGATCCTTTGAGTAGCTACCATATGATATAATAGGCTATATTGGGTATATAGTGATCCGAGTACTAGTTGTCCACATAGGGTCTCACACATACTTATGCCTAGTGAATAGGAGTCATAAGGAGACATAATTTAATCCCTCACATACCATCTTAGCTATGTATCCAAGAAGTCACTTCCATGTATTATTGAAAACCAATATTTATCTCACACACCAATGGGTATATAGAAAGGATTTAGGTATATAGAGACCTTCTATATATAGGGAGGTCCTTAAGGTATATAGATAAAATTTGGTATATCAAGGCAAGGAAATACAAGGTTGCTAAAACATCTTCTCTTTATTCTATAATCAACTCTACAAAGTTGCTTAATTAATTGAACCCTTCTTTTCCTTCAAAATCCATGGTCGAGAGATTATGCCTAACCTGTACTGTTGTTTATCAGTTGGCCATTAACCCTAACCCTTTGATGGAAGGTCCAAAAGACCAGTCTGCCTTTGAGAATATAAAATTCAAATAAGAAGATAAAGACTCTCCTACTCTAGTTCTATAATCCCCATACATGATGAGCAAGGGAAAGTGGTTTTCAAATATGCTATTCACATGGTTTTTTTCTTGGAAAAACATAGGGAGGTTGTGGAATATTTCCTTAAGGAAGGTCATGACGTTATAGGTGATTTTTAGGGAGGTTCACTCTTATAATATCCCCAACATCTTAACTCATTCCATTTGACTTTTAATCAAGTAGATACATCCTTTGGATCCTTAAATTCAAACCTTAATCATTGTCTAATTTTATTGATTCTAATTCCCATATCATCACCAATTTTATGGATTATGAGATACAAAATATCCCATGTTCTTCAAGATATCATTCATCTTTATCTTCTCTTGAAGAACTATTACAAGACAATGTGAGTTGTCTTGTGTCTCAACAAGTGGGAACAAGTTATCAATCATAACATGTACTATAAAATGTCTCAATTTCTAATCCTTATGTCAATAACCTTCATTATAATCTCACAAGTGCAAGCATGAATTTCAATAAAAATATTAATCCTCTAATCTCTCATCTTTCATCTTCTAATCCTTTTATTTCAAAAATCTTTGAAGTAAGTCATATGATGCTAACCTCAATATCATACACCTAAGTGCATAAATTTTATCCTTACATCAATTATCAAATTCCTCCTACCTCTTAGCATATTCCTCTTATGTAATGAAATTTTATTTCTTTCAAACTTAAAAATATAACCTCTCAATCAAAGTTATTGAGACAACAAATGGCCATAATCCAATGGTCTTCCTCTAGTCACAAGTACTTTCATGATGACTTGTGCAACCAAAATTTGGATCCTTTCATAGCTAGTTGCACTTTCCCTCCCAACTTTGAAATTACTAAGTTTCAAATGTACAAAGGGAAGGAAGATCCTGTCAACCACCTTAGGTTGTTTAGAACTATTTATAGCAATATTTTTTATGATGAAATATTGCTACTCAAACTATTTTCCAATAGGATTAGTGGGTGTACCTTGGAATGGTACTACCAAATACCAAGGCATTCTCTTAAGAGATTTAGGTATCTTGTCAAGATCTTTGTTAAAAAATTATCTATCTACATTGACCTAAATCAACTCAATCAATCTAAAGATAAATAATTTAATAACTTCTTGGCAAGATGGTAAGCCATTATGGAGAGACTCCAATGTGTCCCTCCACCAAGAGACCTTCTAGACATATTCATAGGTATATTTAATGTAAAACTGGACTTCTATTTAGAGATGCCCAATATATCTTGTTTTGAAGATGCCATTGTCATGTCCAAGAGAGTAAATATACCCTCCTCAAAAGAGAACAATTGAAATCCAAATACTATAAGGAGGAAGATAATTCTTCCTCTTAACCAAAGGGGTAGTACACGAATAAACACATTGTAGGTAATGGAGTTACAAAATCATGGCAAACCAACAATATCAGTTTTGTAATTGATGAGCACCAAAAATGCTCATTTTATATACACTTTTAAGGGCATAATTATTGGTTTAATTAGCATTTGAAATGTATTTTTATATAGATTTTGCATATAATTGATAGAAAATGAAGTATTATGCTTAACTAGTGTTTTTAGTGAAAAATGTGTGTAAATGTAGATTTTTGCTACTAATATGGTGTTTTGGAGTCTACATCCCATTTGGGCTTGGTGATGCATGAAGATATATTGAAAATAACAATGGTAAATGGTGGAGGCAAGCACCTCTATCTTGACTATTGGCAGCACCTGTATCCCAACTATTGGCGGTGCCTATATCCAGACTATTGGTGGTGTCTGTATCATGACTATTGGTGGTGCCTACCTCCCGACTACAAGTTGTGGTTGACCAATTCAATGTTGACCGATTGACCAATGTTGATTGGTTGACCAACATTGATCGATTGACCAACGTTGACTAGTTGACCAATTGACTATGCACTTTCTAAGGGGGTTGTTGCACAAAAGATAAAGGAGAAATATTCATATTCTTATGCATATTAGATTTTAATGTGCATTATGATTATAATAGAATAAAACACTTTTATTCTAATTATTAAAAGTTGACCGGTTGACCATGTAAGATTTTAAAGCATTATTTTTAGGATTAGATTGTTATGTACACCTAAGGATTGTTATATTTATCCTTTTGGTGAATGAACATGCTTTTTAATAGGAGAGAATAATAGTTGTGTATAACTGATTATAGAAAATCATGTTACGTGATTAAAATAGACCAATCTATTATTGTAACAGGATCTGGCTATGTTTTATATAAGAACGTAGGCCAGACGATTATAGGGTATCGATTACACAGTCAATAGAATAATTATATTTCTTTTATTCTATAGAGTTTTAAATACTCTTATTTTCTTAAAGAAATCTTTACGTAATTAGTTGGGTGAACTATCTGCGAGATCCTGGGCCCACTCCCTGTAGTAGTCCTCCCCTTTTAATTTTTGTTATTTATTTTCAATAGTTAGATTTCCTATTTTATTTCTAGCTTTATTTTAATTTAGTTGTGTTTATTTTCCTATACTTTTATTTCAGCATTTTAATTTCAGTTTTAGTTCATAGTTTATTTATTATTTTTTCTAAACTTAGTTTTATTTGGTTTGGATGAAATGAAAATATATAAATCCCCCCAAAAAATAAATAGGTACAGAGGAACTCATTCTCCATACTACAAGCATATACAGTGCATGACACTCATAAGTTTACGAACTAATCGAATTGATAATTAATGTAATAGAACTGAATAACATAATTTTTTCTCACCATTTTGACACCATTTATGGGGAGTGTCAAAACTGTAATGTATGAACTATAGGTCAGTCAATTTAAAAATTACATTCATATTACCTTACATGTAGATCCTCTACCTGAGAAGCATGAGTCCACCAAGGGCCTTTTTACAAGGCCAAAATAGTTATCCGCACAACTAGAGTTGAATTCCATTGGCAATAGTTTAAATTTACCAGCTTATCAAGTAGAAGTGGGAATGAAATCGATGTACCATATTAAGTGTAGAAGTAGGAAATAAATTGTGTTGTTGAAAAATTAGAAAATTAGGCAATTCCATCATATTCTGAAAGGTTTACAAAAATCAGATAAATGACACAACCCAGGTTTGATATAGTTGAAAATTTTTACTATTAGGGATGTGTTTAGTTACATAGAAACCATTGGGGAATTATGCCTCAAGAAACCTAGTTTTAATGATAAAATTACAGGCTTAACATTTCTCAACTCATTGGTAAATTTATAATGATGACATTAGTAGCAGGAAAAATGACGTAAAAAAATAGTCATTTACCTACCTACACATTTTTCCAATTATTTGGAAGAATTTAGTTTTGAGGCTATGGAGGAAAATGTTTTTTCTCATGCTGTAATATATTGAAGAACACAAGCTTATACTAAGAGGGGGGTGAACAGTATAAGATCAAATTTTACTTTTCTTTCCCAAACAATATTATCCAATATTATCAATGGTAATATCAATAGTAGTAATCAAAGCAATGCACAAATCATCACACACAAGAGAGACATAAATTTAATGTGGTTCACCCAATTTGGGCTACTCCACGGAGAAAATATTTCTTCTAAATTTTCTCAATAAATATCTTGGAAATAAATTCCCTATTACAAGGTTTATGAAACTCTGTCCAAAGGAGATACCAATTCCTTATGCTCTGGTTCATGGATCTCTCTCGACAAGAGAACTCTATCCCCTTGCTCTAGTTTTTGGAACTTGATCTAGGAGAACTCTATCTCCTCAACTGGTTCATGGATCTCTCTCCATAGAAGAACTCTATCTCCCTAGCTGGTTCACATATCTCACTCCATAGGAGAACTCTTTCTCCTTGCTTTGGTTCATGTATCTCTCTCCATAGGAGAACTCTATCCCCTCTTCTCTAGTTCATGGATCTCTATCCATAGGAAAACTCTATTCCCTTACTCTGGTTCATGGAAATTGATCTAGGAGAACTCTATCTCCTCAACTAGTTCATGGATATCTCTCCACAGAAGAACTCTATCTCCCCATCTGGTTCACGGATCTCACTCCATAAGAGAATTTTTTCCCCTTATTATGGTTCATGTATATCTATTCACTAGAGATCTCTATCCTCTTTGCTCTGTTACGTCCAAATCCTCCTCTCAAATCTGTCTTAATTTTGTACTAAACTCTATCCCAAGTTTAGCATAAATTTTCTCTAACTCTGCTCACAAATCTACACCAAACTCTATCCTAAGTCTAGCACAAATCTGCTCTAAATTTTGGTCATAAATCTACACCAAAATCTATCCCAAGTCTAGCACAAATCTACTCTAACTCTGCTCACAAATCTATTCTTAATTCTATCTTAAATCTACCCCAAGCCTTAACACAAATCTTGAACAAATCAGCAATCAAACCTGCTCTCAATTTTATTTCAAGTATTCACAAGACTTGCTCAAATATACCTTCAAGCCTTCTCAAAAGACTTGCTCAAATCTGCATTCAAGTCTTCTCAAAATACTTGCTCAAATCTGCCTTCAATGCTACTCGTAAAACCTACTTTCAATATTTCCAAATCTTGCATACAGAACACAACTTAAATATCTTTCAGAAAATCTTTCTTCACACAAAAAAATTCTACTTAGAATTCATTTAACCTTTAGAATATTTAGAGAATGATATGCTCTATCAAAAACTCAATATGTTTCATACTCACAAATCTTGTACTCAATCAACTAATCTCTTTCTCTTACAAGATCCTTTTCAAGTCAAATCAAAACAATGTATGACTTGTTTCATAAAACTGATCTAACTCTCTTGCAAATTTTCTCTCAAATATCAATCACACTAATGCATAATTTCCCTTTACAAAATTGATCTCAATCACTTTCACAATTGCAATCAATATCTCTCAAACCAATATTCAAAATATTTCACAAAAATGCACTAACTTATCTTCAACCCTAGCACAAGTAGTTCACAATATCTAGCTTAAATATCTTAATCCTTTTAAATAATAGAAGCACATATTTTTCTCAAATTCTATCCCAAATGTTTCCAAAATATTCAACAATAAAGCACAAAAACCTCACTCAAATATTTCCAACAATGCTTATCAAACAATCCTTTTCACTCCACCTTATTCACTTCAAAAAATACTTTAAATAAGGGATGACGTGCCCATACCTCTTAATTTTCTCTTATGGAGATATGCATTTAAAACTTGTCTCACAAATTAATTTATTTTTCTAATGCCACTTCAAGGGTTAGATTGCAAGATACTTTCTCAAAATATAACCACCATACCTCAAAATGCTTGATGAAGAAGTGCCCTCAAATACTTGTCTCAAAAATAATATCTTTGCAACTTCAAAAAGGATTAGCACAACACCTTCTATTATTGGAAACCCTTCTCAACAAGTGTGCACAATTAAATTCCAAACCAAATCTCTTGGTTTCTCAAAAGAGAGCATTAAATCATAAAACGAAGCCCTTCAAAATGAAGCAAAAATACAAGCAATAAAAGTACTCCATACACCTTTTAACTCCCTCTTATTTAAAAAAAAAAACATTCATAAAAGAATGATCAAAAGTCCTTATTACTCCACAAAATCAATTTTTAGTAGAAATACATTTTCATAATATTTTTCTCCAAAAGAAATTGCAAGAAATAATTAAAAATTATTTTCCCTTATACCTCCCTAAGTCAACGATGCTCAAATAATCAAACACACCTCATGCGCCTAACCCTCAACCTTAGGCAATTAAAATTTTAATCAATGCTTACCAAAACTACCGTGGGGAGATTTGAACACAACACCTACCACCTTCTAGTGTGCTAGCACCCTTTGGGCCATCACTAGGCCAACCACCCACATGAGGACTAAAAGGTACAACTTGCACCTTATTCCCACGAAAACTTCCTTGCCAAGAAAAATTGAACAAAACTATCATTGCCCAGATTCGAATGTAAAACTTACTATATACCATGTGCCTTAACACTACCTAGTCTGCCGCTAGGCCAACTGCCTGGTCGGATATAATATTGAATGATCTTATATTAAAATCGTCGATGCCTTCCCTTAGATAAAATATATCTTTTTCTTCTCACAAAGCTCACGCAGGAGAAATTGAATTGATCGGTTTTATTGTGCATCGAACACACACCATAGGGCATCAAAAATTATCCATATTAATATGGATTACCACCATGCTAAGGACGTCGATGACACTTAGAAGTTTTAAAAAAACTTTTGAATATTGGTGCCAAACCCACTTTGGGTTATATAAAAATTATAATATAAATATTATAATTATTTTATAATGCATCCTTAGGCTTTAACCTTTGGGCCCTTTTAATTTTTAATTATTATAATTATTTAAATATTCATAGATTTAAATATTATAATATTTTTTCTTCTTGGACCTTTTCTTTGGAAAACCTCTTCCTTTTTCTTTTGCAAATGCCACCATGGTAAAACCATTAAACCTTTATTTTTCTTGACATAAATGACAACCAATGTCATTAACCTATGCCATTAATTATTTGACATCAATGACAACAATATACTCAAAATTTACAACAATATCCCCCTTTGTCATTGATGGCAACCCTTTTATAACATAAAATTTTCTTATCCCTGGATTACAAAACTGCTCCCCTTGAGAAGCTGCTCCCCCTGAATGAATGCTCTCCCCCTTACTCAAATCCCTCTCCCTTCGAAATCAATATCAAAGGAAATCCTTTGGGACTAAATATAAGACTCTTAGATCAGCCCCTCCCCACCTCCTCTCTTTGAGGTGATTAATTTTGGGGTGGGAGTAAATCTACTCCCAACTTGCAATGCTCTTCTCCTTTCTCGACTTTCTCTTTCCATACCTTTGAAGTAATTCCTTTTTTAATATTTTGAGGATCCTCTTTCTTGCATGTCCTTGGAAGTTTTAGAAATTCTATTCTACACCACCTTGTTGTATGCCCAACATTATTACAATTGTAACACCTGATGTTGTAGTTATTGAATGGTGCAAATATCCTAAAATTTCTTTTGGTGAAGCCATAATCATTTCTGTCATTAACCCTACAATGTATAGCTTTGTGACCAAAATGATTACATGAGTAGCAATGACCTTGAAAGAAATACCCATCCTCAAATGAGTTGAAGTTCCTCTTAGTAAAGCCATAATACTTCTTTTTGTGAACACTGCAGTGCACTGCTTTATGACCAAATTGATTACATGAATAACAATAACCCTGGAAAAATATTCATCTTGCCTTGATCTCATAATTATTTCTTTGCTTATCTTGTGATGATCTTTGTTCCTTTATGGTGCATTGTTAGATCCATTTTTGATACTATCACTTCTCAACACATCAGCATAAGTCTTAGATTCTTCTTAAATCACTTCTTTTGATGCTTCCTTTGAGACTTCCTTTTCTTTTGAGCTTGAATTCCCTTTCTGTACCTCTTATCCTTCTTCATAGCCTAGTCCTATTTTGATAAATGAAGATCTTTGTGCTTTGGTAATGCTATCCAAGTATTTTGAACTTTTCCCAAACCTGTGTAGCTTATCATTGGCATATTTCACTTCCATACTTAGAGAAACTACCTCATGTTCTAGTCTTTCACACTCTAGCTCTTTTGATTTTAATTTTTAAGCCATACCTTCCTCAATTTTCTTTACCTCTTCAATATTAACCTTAAGGTTAGTGAGATCTTGTAGAAAATTTGCCTTGTTTCCTTATGCTCTTGTACTTGGGATTTCAATCTTGAGTTCTCTTTTTAATTCTTCAAGATCAACAACGAGTCTTTCACATTCTAGCTCTTTTACCTTTAACTGCTCAACCATACCTTCTTCAACTCTCCTTACCTTTTCAACCTTAAATTTCAAGTTAGAGAGATCTTGTAGAAGCTTTGTCTTATTTTTCTCATCCTCTTGTATTTGAACTTTCAATTCTAAGTTCTCCCTTTTCAACTCAACAAGTTCCTCAACTGTGGCTCCCTTATTTTCTTTTTTTGAATATTCCTCTAGGTCTTCAAGAGCATCTTCATATTCTTCTTCACTACTACTATACCCAATTTTTGTACAGTGATCTTCAAGGTGACCAAAGTTACCACAAATAAAATATTTGAGTATTCTTAGTTCCTTCTTATTCTCTTTTACAAAGTTAGCTTCCTTTTCATTGCTTGATTCATCACTTGAATCTATTTCCACTTCTCCTCTTAGAGCAACAATCTCTTTGAGAGAAAAATCAAATTCCTTTTTCTCTTTACTGCTACTATACCCATTTTGTGGATAATAAAGTGCCATGTGACCAAGCTTACCACACTCAACATATATCACATAATTTTCTTCTTCCATTTTCTTGACAATAATATTTTTGAGAAAGGGATAAAATTCTTCTTTCACCATATCAATGTGTATTCCTTCTTTCTTAGGTATTATGGTTCTTCTTTTGCCTTTTCTGCCCATGTATTCTTGTAGATATTTCTTCAAGCTATTAGACTTCCCTGAAGGAACTCACTCTGATACCAATTGAAGAACATAGGATTATATTGAGAGGGATGGGTGAACAATATAAGATCAACTTTTACTTTTCTTTCCCAAACAATATTATCCAATATTATCAATGACAATATCAATAGTAATAATCAAAGCAATGCACAAATCATCACACACAAGAAAGACACATTTTTAATGTGGTTCACCCAATGTGGGCTACTCCATAGAGAATATATTTCTTTTAAATTTTATCAACAAATCTCTTGGGAATCAATTCTCTATTATAAGGTTTATAGACCTCTATCCAAAGGATACACCAATCCCCTATGCTTTTATTTATGGATCTCTCTCCATAGGAGAACTCTATCCCCTTTATCTGGTTCATGGATCTCTCTCCATAGGAGAACTCTATCCTCTTGATCTGGTTCATGGAAATTTATCCAAAAGAACTCTATATCCTCAACTGGTTCATGGATCTCTCTCCATAAAAGAACTCTCTGTCCCCAGTTGGTTCATAGATCTCACTCCATAGAAGAACTCTTTCCCCTTGCTCTAGTTCATGGATCTATCTCCATAAAAGAACTTTATACCTTTTGATCTGGTTTGTGGATCTCTATCCATAGGAGAAATCAATTCCCTTGCTCTGGTTCACGAAATTTGATCTAGGAGAACTCTATCTCCTAAACTGGTTTGTGGATCTCTCTCTATAGAAGAACTCTATCTCCCCAACTGGTTCACAGATCTCACTCCACAGGAGAATTTTTTCCCCTTAATTTGGTTCATGGATATCTATTCACTAGATATCTCTATCCTCTTTGCTCTGTTATCTCCAAAGCCTACTCTCAACTCTATCTCAGATTTGTACCAAACTTTATCCCAAGTCTAGCACAAATCTGCTCTAACTCTGCTCACAAATATGCACCAAACTCTATCCCAATTCTAGCACAAATATGCTCTAAATTTTACTCATAAATTTACACCAAAATTTATCCCAAGTCTAGCACAAATATTCTCTAATTCTGCTCACAAATTTGTTCTTAATTCTATCTTAAATCTTCCCCAAGCCTGAACACAAATCTTAAAAAAATTAGCAATCAAACCTACTCCCAATTCTGTTTGAAGTATTTACAAGACTTGCTCAAATCTACCTTCAAGTCTTCTCAAAAGACTTGCTCAAATCTGCCTTTAATGCTACTCACAAAATCTGCTTTCAATATTTCCAAATCTTACATACACAACACAACTTAAATCTCTTTCAAAAAAAAATTCTTCACACAGAAAAATTCTACTTAGAATTTGTTTAACCTCTATAACATATAGAGAATGATATGCTCTATCAAAAACTCAATATGCTTCATACTCATAAATCTTGTACTCAATCAACTAATCTCTTTCTCTTGCAAGATCATTTTCAAATCAAATCAAAATAATGTATGACTTGTTTCACAAAAATGATCTATCTTTCTTGCAAATTTTCTCTCAAAGATCAATCACACTAATGCATAATTTCCCTTTACAAAATTGATCTCAATCACTTTCACAATTGCAATCAATATCTCTTTAACCAAAGTTCAAAATATTTCACAAAAATACACCAACTTGTCTTCAACCCTAGCACAAGTAGTTCACAGTATCTAGCCCAAATATCTTAATCCTTAATAATAGAAGCACATATTGTTCTCAAATTCTATCCCAAATGTTTCCAAAACATTCAAAAATGAAGCACAAAAACCTCACTCAAATATTTCCAACAATGCTTATCAAATAATCCTTTTCACTCCACCTTATTCACTTCAACAAACACTTTAAATAAGGGATGATGTGTCCATACCTCTTAACTTTTCTCTTATGGAGATATGTATTCAAAACCTGTCCCATAAATAACTAATTTTTCTAATGCCACTTCAAGGGTTAGATTACAAGATGCTTTCTCAAAACATAACCACCATACCTCAAAATGCTTGATGAAGAAGTGCCCTCAAATACCTGTCTTAAAAATAATATCTTTACAACTTCAAAAAGGATTAGCACAACACCTATCTTCTCAACAAGTGTGCACAATTAAATTCCAAACCAAATCTCTTGGTTTCTCAAAATAGAGCATTAAATCATAAAACCAAGCCCTTCAAAATGAAGCAAAAATACAAGCAATAAAAGTACTTCATACACCTTTAAATACCTCTTAATTAAAAAAAAAAACATTTATAAAAGAATTATCAAAAGTCCTTATTACTCCACAAAATCATTTTTCAGCAAAAATACATTTTCATAATATTTTTCTCCAAAAGAAATTGCAAGAAATAATTAAAAATTATTTGCCCTTATACTTACCTAAGTCTACGACACTCAAATAATCAAACACACCTCATGCGCCTAACCCTCAACCTTAAGAAATTAAAATTTTAATCAATGCATACCAAAACTATCGTGGGAAGATTCGAACACAACACCTATCACCTGCCAGTGCGCTAGCACCCTTTGGGCCACCGCTAGGCCAACCGTCCACACGAGGACTAAAAGGCATGGCTTGCATCTTATTCGTGTGAAAAATTCCTTGCCAAGAAAAACTGAACAAAACTATCATCGTTCAGATTTGAACACAGCCTACTATCTACCCTGCAGCTTAACACTTCCCAGTATGCCGCTAGGCCAACCCCCTGGTTGGATATAAGATCAAACGATATTATATTAAAATCATTGTCACCTTCCCTTAGATAAAAATTTATCTTTTTCTTCTCATGAAGCGCACGTAGGAGAAATCACATTGACCGGTTTTATCATACATCAAACACACACCATAGAGCATCAAACATTATCTATATTAATATGGATTACCACCATGCTAAGGATGTCGGTGGTGCTTAGAAGTTTTAAATTTTTTTTTGAATATTGGAGTCAAACCTACTTTGGACTATATAAAAATTATAATATAAAAATTATAATTATTTTATAATGCATCCTTAGGCTTTAACCTTTGGGCCCTTTTAATTTTAATTATTATAATTATTTAAATCTTCATAGATTTAAATATTAGAATATTTTTTTCCTCTTGGACCTTTTCTTTGGAAAACCTCTTCCTTTTTCTTTTGCAAATGCCACTATGGTAAAAACCATTAAACCTTTATTTTTTTTGACATAAATGACAACCAATGTCATTAACCTATGCCATTAATTCTTTGGCATCAATGAAAACAATATACTCAAAATTTCCAACATATATCATACTAGTTGATGAAGTAGAGGATAAGACAAATAAAAACTTAGTCGTATCAAAATTTTGACACAGACTAAAAAATTATCATTGGCCTCAATTTTCAAAAACTATTTTAGTTGTAGGAATGGAGAGACCCCACCTTCATTATTGCCACCAACAACACAATGAATGTTGTTCACAATATTTAATATATAAAAAAAAATTAGTTTAAAACTTTATTTTAATGCCATTAGTTTAGAATTTTACTTTAATGCATTTACTTTAATTTTTTTTTATGTTTTGCAAGATAGCATGAAGTGCAATGCAAATGAATAAGGAGTTGTCTATGAAGATTTCATAAAATGAGATTTATATGTGAATTTCATAATAGCACTACACGAACCATCTTGTGTACCTTGATCATGTAGCATCTAGTCTAAATAGGTGAAAGCAAGCAGAGTTTTGCCTTGACAACATAGGCATCCGAAGGTAGGCTAAGTAACCCTGATCAAAAAGGCTTCCAACCTAAGGTGGTTGTGGAACTTGAGGAAATGTTTTTGTAAAGTGCGTGACTATTACAGCCTGAGTAGATGGTAGACAGAGTCAGATATGCTATACCAAAAGTGAAGTAGAGTACCAAGACAATGTTTAAGTAATAGTCAATGGGATCCATTTACAACCGCCTCACATTTATGAGATTGGATCAGAAATTAGCATGGGGGATATCCCACACCATAAAAATAGTTTTGATGAATTTTTACACATTCATTATGAAAAAAAGAGGTTAAAAAAATAGCATGGAATCTGTTCTTAAAATAGTTTTTATTTTTTCTTTGCAGGAAATCATACCCTGAATGCAATTTGAAGGCAGCTTGGGTAACCTAGGCCTATCAGGTATAGGATCATGATTCCTATTTTCCTACTTTTGTGTGTTTAATTTTACAAGATACGACCCTGAGTACAATTTATAGGAAATCGACTTAAACTAGGCCTAACAGATACAGGCATCCCGTGACATACTAGGAGTGCAACAGTGCAGAAAAAGACAATTGCTTCCCACCAGGAAGATAGTGACTACAATCAAACCAATGTAGAAGTGCCTTCTTCCCACCTAGAGGAAGGCACCAATGAGCAGTGTCAATCGTCCACCAAGAAGTACGGTGCCCAAATATTCAAAGAAAAAAAGAGGTGTCCATTTTTAGCCAACCATAACTTTCATGTCAAAAAAGAATTTGGCACCCTGAAATTGAGAAGGCTCCAAGTTGCGTGTAAATCTAAAATAGGTATTTTATTTTTTGCTACTTTTTGGTAGAGAGTATCCTCTTTCCCTAGAACCAACTTGGTTCAGAAGGGGAATGAGAAATCTCCAACCAGTAGCAACAAAATAAAACAAGGGAGGAGCATGAAGATAGTGTTCATATTTTATGGTAGCACACTCACCCTTAAGTGGAGAACTGTCATTTCACACCAACACCAGTAGAAGAGGGCTCAGTCTAAAGCTTAAAAAAAAATAGTGGTAAACTATGTCTACGATGTTGGACTTGTTAATGTCCACACCCACAGAAAGAAAACCCCCAATGGGTAAGATTGACTGTAGTGCAACAGGTTGTGTAGGAGAGTTTCCTACCTATTTTCATCAAGGATATGACACTTACTTTCATGATAAAAATTAAGATGCCTAATTTCCACTAAAAGGTGGTGCATGATCTATGTAGAACAATTGGCAGGAGGCTAATTTGATTAATAAAAAAAAATAGATATTTGATATTTGAATTCTTGAAAATGACTTCTCACAGAAGAAAAAAATGATTGTTTACATTTTGCTTTGCCATGAAGTCAACCGTTCTAAATTGCACATTATTTCATTGACCAATTTTGTGGGTTGCAGTTGAGAGCCATTTGAGAAAGCCAATGTCATTTGTTTCTGCCACATGATCGTTGGGTGTTGTTCATGAGGAAAAATAACACAAAGATATATATTAAAAAAATCCATCAAAAGTTCCTATTAAAGAGCCCACTTCTAGCAAAATTTGGAAGGATCAAGTTTTTTGATCGATGCCGAGGGAAGAACAAAAGTGGAGATATTTTACTATAGAGTAGTGCACATATTGTTAAAAGTCTTGGTGCTCTGCAAAGTTTTCAAATCTGTGCGTGCTTCACCAAACTACAGAGATAGAATCATTTTTGTTGCTATTAGAGCCACCACACCTTGGAAAGGGGTACCATAGAAATAGGAAACAGAGTAGACTTGTTGCTCTGTTTGATTCATTTTAGTGAGTGATGTATCCAATATATTTTGTGGAGATCATTCTGTCAGAAATTTTGAGTATATTATGTTGTCATTGATGTCAAAGGATTGATGTCATAGGTTGATATCAAAAGAGAAGATGTCATTGACGTCAAGAAAAATATTATAATATTGGTTAAGAAAAGTATTATAATATTTATTTTTTATTATATTGAAGGACAAAAAGCTTAAGAGTTCTTTGGAACAATGGTTTAAAAATGAAGGTAAGATATTAATATCATTGAAGGTAATAATATTAATTATGAAGGTAAGGTTCAAAAGGATTAATATTATAATATATTTATTATAATATTATAATATATTTATTATAATATAAATATTTCAAGTTATAATATTATTTGAGTGCCAAGTAATTGAAGGTAATTCAAATTAATTTTGAATTAAGGTGGTCGACGTCATATGGTGTGAAAAAGACAAGGTGGGCCGATGTTGGAAGAAGAGGAAATTAAAACATATTAATACCCCGTGCCTAAAGTCATTTGTGTGGTTTGTGCAAGCAATACTCTCGACATTCGATTCGTTGCACATTGTAGAGAAGGAAAGGAAAGGAAAGTGCAGTCTTCTATAGTGAATAGTGGAGGTTTAGGTTCATATTGGTGCACATTAAATCTTGTCTAGCCAACTAGGTCAACTGGTGTTTGAGCCAACACGAAGGTGTTGTGAGGAGGAGGTTTCGGGTTCAAAACCCATAGCAGACAATTTTTTTATTGTTTGGATGAGATCATGGTAGGAGGAAGTAAAAGGTAATTTATGCCTTTGTGTTCTCACGAGCTGCATTGGCACAACCGTTCATGGTCCCTTGGTTGGGCACCTTGCTCTCACAAGGTGAGAGGTTTGAATCACATTGAGGGCAGAATAAAAGAGGTATTTATTTTAAATTGTAATTTGATTTTTATGGGAGTTATAAGGTTGAGTTGTCATTTATTTTTGCTATTTGACTTAGGGAGTCATAAGGGCAATAAGTGTTTTTATTTTGGTAAATGTTTTAGAAGAAAATAAAAAGGAAAATTGCAGTCTTTAAAAGTATTATTTTTAATATGCAATAGTGAGGAGTTGTAAGGTGTTAAATGGTTTAATAATTGTGTGTATTTATGCATGGTGGAAAAAAGTTTAAATGTTTTGTTCTTTGATTAAAAAGCCTTGTTTTGAGAAAGTAAATGTTGGCAATTTGAGTTATTTTATGTTGTCATTGATGTCACATGAATCATTTATGTCATATGGATCACATTGAGTTTTTATGGGCAAATGATATTTTGGAAAGCATGGATAAAATTAGGGTTTTTGTGAAAACCAAGGCAGACAAAATAAAAGGTTTTATTTAAAACCATGGATGGCATATTTGAAATGAGTTTTTCTTAAAACCCAGGTTGGCCTTTCGTTTCGTCGAAAAAGGCACCCCGGTGATGCAGATATTTAATTTTAAATATTTAGTTTAAATTTTAATTATTTAAAATTTAAATTTAAATTTTAAAATTAAAATTAAAGTTAGTGCCGACATCTAAAGAAAGAGGGAAAATCAATAATGTGTCGACGTCATCGAAAATGAGGAGAAGACTATATAAAGGGGGATCCTAAGGTTCATTTTAAATTAATCCTTGCTCATGTTAATCATTGGCTAGCATCCGAAGAGAGCTTGTGCGAAAATCATTTTGAAAAGGGAGACAACAAATAAATCCAAGGTTGGTCGAAAGCCCAAGATATTGTGGGTAGAGTGGTGCATTGGCAATTGGATTTTTGTTAAGGTGTGTGGCAGCACTTTACGTCAAGGTTCGAATCTCCTTGACTGCATTCGAAGGCATTGGAAGGAAAGCGCTCGAAGCACTTTTGGTTTGTGTGGAAGGGAGGAAGGACTTAAGGCACGTCATGCCTTTTCCTTTCGAATGAGCAGCTAGCTCGTGTGGCAACCTTAGCCGTGGCTAAGGCGTTAGCGATGTGTGCAAGTTGGGGGTTCAAATCCCCTTTAGGAGATAATTACGTTTTGCTATAATTAATTTCGTTGATGCCCTAGGATAGGAGTTATAAGGTGGTTAAGGAATAATTAAAGTTTTTAATTAAAATTTATTTTTATAAGGTCTGTGATTATTATTTCAAAGGTAGATGAGTTGTTGATTTATTTTGATATTCATGAAATTGAAAATTAAGATTTAGGAGAAATAACGAGTTGTTATAAAATATTTTTGAGAGACTTATTGATTATTATTTTTGATAAGGGTTTTTATTAAAAAGGACTTTGGTGGATGTGTTTATTAAGTTGGAGTAAAAAGGTGTAAATTGAGTTATGCTTATCTTGTGATTATTATTTGAAGTCCACTAACCCTTATTGAGATTGGAAAAGAAAGTTGTGTTTAGTGTGGCAAATTTTATGGATAACTTCTTGGCATCAAAAAAGGTATGGGCACATTCTCCTATTGATTATTTATGGTGGTTGATTTCTGAAATATCATTGGAGTGAAAATGATTGAATGTGGTTTCCTTTTCGAAAGTGGTTGGTTGGATGCTTCAAGGTTTTCCGGTTTGATATTTTTGTTTAAACCTTGTTTTATAAGCATAGTCATTGAAGCCCATTGGTTGTGAAATAACTTGAAAAGAACATGAGTATCATTGTTATGTGATATTTGTGGTTGAGCATTGTTGGAAATATTTGATTTGGTTGATACATGCTTGGACTAGGGTTTTTGTGAGAAAGAGTAGTCCCTTGTGATGATTGGTTGAGTTGAGTTGATTGAGCCTAGTCAAGTGATTGTGTGAGGTGATTGGTCAAGTTCCATGAAACAAACTATTCCATAATTCTAATTTGAGTTGAATTGAGATTAGAACATATTGAGTCTCTAAAAATTCTCTTTATGCTTAAATGAGTTGATTTGAGTTGAGAGTGAGATTAGAACATATTGAGTCTCTAAAAATTCTCTTTATGCTTCTATGAGTTGACTTGAGTTGAGTTGAGATTAATTTGAGTTGAGTTGAGTTGAGATTGAGCTTAGAATATATTGAGTCTCTAACAATTCTCTTTATGCTTCTATGAGTTGATTTGAGTTGAGTTGAGTTGAGATCATTGTGGATCATTGTTGTCATCCATTGAAGAGTACATTGTCATTCATTGTTGAGTTCATCTTTGAGCTTTGCCTTGATAGATTTGTGGATGATATTTGAGTGCTACTTGAGCATGATTAATTGAGCCTTTGAGAAGGCCTTTGTGGACAGTTTTGGGATAGCTTTGTGAATAGTTTTGGGACAAATTTGTGGATAGTTTTGGGACAACTGTTGCAGTCCAAACATAGCTGAGCCGACGCTTCCAAGAGTTATTAATTTATATATATATATATCGATCCAATAGTTTATTGGATCCATCATCTTGTTTTATTTTATTCACTTGCATTTCGTAATCTGCCTATCGGCAAGGGTGTGCCCACCTCGAGTGGCTTGATAATTAAATTCGTTCACTGTGTTTCATTATTTCGTATTCGATTCTTATCGTGTCTGCATATTATTTGATCGGTTATAAATTAATTTGTGCAAAGGATAGATTTCTCCTTGCAAGTGGTATCAGGTTCCGATTCGGTTACCCGCAAACTGCTCCGCATTTACGTCACAACAGCGTCCAAGACACGATCTTCGCCAACGTTTCGTTCGATCTTCGCCAACATTTCGTTCGACATTCGCCAACGTTTCGTCTCCCAGCCGAGTTAACAACAACGTCCTCACAGTCCAATTGTGGTTCGTTCGATCCTCGCCAAGCTTCATCCGTTCGCCTCTCCGGTTACCCTCCGTGCTGCACAAATCACAGTCGTCGCATCCAGGATTGAAATCGTAGTGAAATTTTGAATAAAAACCAGTGCTTGTCGTCCTATCAAATTCGGCCAATCATAGCTCAGTATTTCGGTTAATTAACAGTTTGTCTAAGGTACGCCTAAATTTTTAATTTTTTTTACGGGATATATATCCCACATTCGTTGTGGGACAGCGATTCAGGTTTTTATAAGGTCCTCCACGCACTTCATAGTTTGTGACTTCGGTCACATTCCCCGTGATTTCTCGCGCGTGTCATCTTTGGGGTTCTCAGTTGGTTTTCATCGTGTAGTTGGAAACGTGTCATCCGTCCGCGGTCGTCCTTGTCATCGTGTCCTCCGTCGATCATCCACATTTTACGTTCGATCATTGTGTCCTCATCTCGATTATCGTGTCCTTGTCGTCATTACCGCGTCCTCCGTTCGCTTGTCGTCCTTGAGTCCCTCGTCGTTGGTCTTGTTGGTGTCCTAATTCGTCCTTGAGTCCTCCGCTCGTTCGTTGGTCTGAGCCCCTCCGCTCATTCGTTGGTATTGTTGGTTTCCTAATTCGTCCTTGAGTCCTCCGCTCGTTCGTTGGTCTTGTTGGTGTCTTAATTACAGGTTAACTGGGTCATTTCTTCAAAGTGTGGTCAAGCAAAGTGGTCAAAATTGCAGTCAAGGTGGTCTAAAGCTGTCACAAAGAAGCCATCCACACTCACATCCGCGTCACAGTTGGAGTGACAGTTAAAGCGGATCCCAAATTTTTGCTAAATTGCGGAAGTTGAAGCGGAATCCTCAGCGGGCTATGTTAACAAGTGCATGAGCAAACAGTGGAAAAAAGGTCCTGACGGTCGATTATCAAGCTCAAAAATGACCAATACCTACATAAGAAGAGCTAACCGCAGCCCAGGTACTAAAAATTCTCCTTCTCCTTTTAAAATTGGTAGTTATAATCCACATCATCCCCTAGTAGATCCTATGGCTACTAATCCTTCCCCAACTCCCGAAAACATCACACAAGGAGACTCAAGTAATTCAGCCATGTCTGATAGGGAGTCTCTTCAAAGCATACTAGAGAGTCTACACGACATGGGTATCACCCTAAAAAAACTTGTGCAAACACAAAAACAACCTAATCCCAATACTAATCCCCAACATCACTCCCATGCCCAATAGAATGAAGAAAATGTCGATCCTAATGATGATTGGCAACAACAACGAGGTGATTCGGATAATTACAGGGATCCCTATCAACGACAACGGTATAACCAAAATCAAGAAAGGGACACGGGTTATCACCAACCAAGAGGCCCTAATATTAACTTTCCACGAATTGATATGCCCACTTTTGAAGGTCATGATCCTCGTGGTTGGTTAGCCAAAATGGAAGGCATCCTTGACTTATATCAAATTAAGGAAATTGATAAAGTTCCTTTCACTGCAACAAAATTAGGCACTGAGGCCTACCAATGGTTTGTATGGCTTAAAAAAGAGAATGTAGCTATTATTACCTGGAGAAAATTCACTACCTCTTTTTTAGAAAGATTTGACGATGGAGCTACATCATCCTACACAGTAAGATTGTTATCTCTTAAACAAAAAGGGTCAGTTAGTGAATTCGTTTCAGAGTTTACCAGTTTACTACCATACACTTCAGACCTTAATCCCGACACAGTGGTAGGTGCCTTTCGCAATGGTTTGAAAGAAAGTATTCGAGTGGAGGTAGACATGCACGATCCAACCATGTTGAACAGTTGTATAAGAATAGCCAAGTTGGCCGAGAAGAGACATCAGTTGTCTGCACAATGGGAAACATATAGTCGTCCTTCATACCGCAACAATTCCTTCCATAGAAATGATCAAACATCAAGATATTTTTGTTATAAATGTCGCACTAATCACCCCAGGGAACAAGCTTGTGCCCAAAAACAAAACTTTCATATTGAAGGTGATCAAGGTGAAGGGGAAGAGGATGAACCTTACCAATCAGAAGAACCTATGCCAGAAGACCTACCAGGTACTATAGACGAAAAAGAAGAGGATACAATGGCAATTTTAGTGCATGCTCTCATGGGTTTAACCGCCCACCATACCATCAAGGTACCAGGTTTTCTCCGCCAGAAAAAGGTGAATGTGCTAATTGATTCTGGTAGCACCCACAATTTTATCGACATCAAAACAACAAAAGCCTTGAATTTATTCATTAACTCTTCCAACAAAGACAAATTCCAGGTTTTAGTGGCCAACGGGGTGAACGCACAATGCGTGGGTCGCACATCTCAAGTTTCCATAAATATGGGAACTTATACCTGGTTAGGCTCCCTTTTTGTCATGAATTTGGGAAATTCTGATGTCATTTTGGGGGTTGAATGGTTGGAAACATTAGACACAGTTAGCTTCAACTTCAAAAAATTATTTGTGGAATGGAAGGAAAATGGACGAGTCATTCACTTACAAGGCATTACTACTCCTCCAACACAAATGGTGAGCTCTCATAGTATGGAAAAGATGTTAAAAAAGGGTGGATATGGGTTTATAGCTCAAATTAATTGTTTGGAAAAACAATCGTCAGCAACTTCGGATATTATTGCACCTGAGTTACAAGATATCATCACACATTACGATGAGGTTTTCCAAGAACCTCAAGGATTACCACCTAAACGATCTCATGATCATGCCATCCATTTGATGCCGGGAAGTGTCCCACCTAACAATCGTCCTTATCACTATCCTCAACCACAAAAGACAAAAATTGAACAGATCGTTCGGGATTTGTTGGATCATGGAGTCATTCGTCACAGCACTAGTCCTTATTCCTCACCTGTAGTCCTAGCTAGACGAAAAGATAACTCTTGGCGTATGTGTCCTGACTTTCGTTCTCTCAATAAACTCACTATCAAGGACAAATTTCCTATCCCTGTCATAGATGACCTATTAGATGAGTTGCATGGTGCAAATTTTTTACAAAATTAGACCTTCGCTCTGGCTTTCACCAAATCCGTGTTAGAGAAGAAGATATTCCCAAAACGGCCTTTCGTACTCATGAAGGTCATTATGAATTTTTGGTTATGCCTTTTGGTCTCACTAACGCTCCATCCACATTCCAAAGTCTCATGAACCAAGTGTTTCGTCCACTCCTCCGTAAGTTTGTGTTAGTTTTTTTTGATGATATTCTCATATACAGCAAAACATGGACGGACCATTTACATCATGTGGATAAAGCCCTTCACATCCTACACAAAGAAAAATTATTTGTTAAACGCTCCAAATGTTCATTTGGTGTTCAAGAAGTCGAGTATCTTGGTCATATAGTTTCACATGAGGGTGTCAAAGTCGATCCCAATAAAATTAAGGCAATTCAAGAGTGGCCTTTACCTAAAACCATCAAGAAACTTCGTGGTTTTTTGGGTCTCACGGGCTACTATCGCAAGTTTGTACGGAATTATGGTAAGATTGCAGCACCTCTCACAGCACTCACAAAAAAGGATGCTTTTCGTTGGTCGGAAGAGGCTACTTTAGCTTTTGAAGCTCTTAAGCAAGCCATGTGTACAACTCCAGTCTTAGCAACTCCCAATTTTCACAAACCATTTATTATCGAATGTGATGCATCGAGAATAGGAATTGGGGCTATATTAATGCAAGAAGGTCATCCATTGGCATTTGAAAGTAAACAACTTTCCGAAATTTTTTGGGAAGATCAACATATGAAAAAGAAATGTTGGCTATTCTTCATGCAGTAGAAAAATGGAGACACTACCTAATCAGTAGCCGCTTCATTATCAAAACAGATCATAGTAGCCTCAAGCATTTTTTGGAGCAAAGGTTTTCTTATCCAGAACAAAATAAGTGGTTAACCAAACTTTTGGGCTATGATTTCGTTATTGAATATAAGAAAGGGAAGGAAAATATAGCTGCCGATGCGCTGTCCAGAAAATATGAAGATGAAGTAGTCATCAATGCTATTTCAGGTCCTTGTTCCCAATGGGTAACTCAATTACAAAGTGAATGGTTGTCCAATAGTGAAACTGCCCAGATAATTCATGAATTATCTATAGGGTCTTCCAAACACCCTTTGTTCTCTTATGAAGATAACATCCTCCGAAAGAAGAACCGCATTTACATTCCACATAATTCGAAACTCAAATCAAAGATCCTCGACGAATCACACGCTTCTCCATCAGCGGGACATTCAAGATTTTTGAAGACATATTTAAGGGTCAAACAATCCTTTTGTTGGAAAGGATTAAAAGCGAAGTCAAACAATGGGTAGCGAGAATGTGAAGTTTGCCAAGCGCAATAAAGGAGAAAAAAGTCAAATCACCAAGATTATTACAACCATTACCCATCCCTGAACGACAGTGGGAACATATATCCATGGATTTCATTGAAGGTCTTCCAAAATCAGAAGGCAGGACAGTAATCTTCGTCGTCGTAGACCGGTTATCCAAATATGCTCACTTTCAAGCTTTACAACATCCATTTTCCGCAAGCAAGGTGGCAAAGGTATTTATGGATTCAATTTTCAAATTACATGGTATGCCAAAGAATATTGTAAGTGATAGAGATCCCATTTTCACTAGTAACTTTTGGCGGGAATTATTTCGACTTAGTGGTACCAAATTGAACATGTCTTCAGCATACCATCCATAGACAGATGGTCAAACAGAAGTAGTTAACAAATGTTTGGGTACATACTTAAGATGTTTTGCTCAAGATAAACAATACCAATGGAGCCATTGGTTAGCATTAGCGGAATGGTGGTACAACACTTCTTACCATTACTCAATTAAGATGTCTCCATTCGAAGCATTGTATGGCACCAAACCTCCAAAAGTTGCAGATTACGTACGGGGATCATCTCAAGTAGCTAAAGTGGATGATTGGTTCCAACAAAGGCAGCTCTACGCTTACCATCCTCAAAGAGAATTTGGTCCAAGCACGAGAATCGTATGAAACAACAACAAGACTTGCACCGATCGGAGAGAACTTTTAATATAGGAGATTGGGTGTTCCTCAAGTTGCAACCTTACAAACAAGCCTCATTAAAGATAAAGTCCAGACGTGAAGTTGGCTCCACGATTCTATGGTCCTTACAAAATTGTGCGCCGCATTGGAGAAGTAGCCTATCAATTAGAGCTACCTACATCTTCACGAATACACCCGGTATTTCATGTTTCATGTCTCAAAAAAGTAATTGGTCAGAAAGTACAAAGTCAATCCGAATTACCAGTGCTTGATGAGGAAGGACGCATACATCTCCAACCGGAAGATATTCTACAACATAGAATCCGAAACCGAGATCCCGTCAGATTCATGAATTTCTCATTAAATGGCAAGATTTACCAGAGGAGGATGCCACATGGGAACCTGAAAGTATATTCCAGTCATTTCCAGCTTTGAGGACAAAGCTTTCCGAGGAGGGGAGTCATGTTGCAGTCCAAACATAGCTGAGCCGACGCTTCCAAGAGTTATTAATTAATATATATATATCGATCCAATAGTTTATTGGATCCATCATCTTGTTTTATTTTATTCACTTGCATTTCGTAATCTGCCTATCGACAAGGGTGTGCCCACCTCGAGTGGCTTGATAATTAAATTCGTTCACTGTGTTTCATTATTTCGTATTCGATTCTTATCGTGTCTGCATATTATTTGATCGGTTATAAATTAATTTGTGCAAAGGATAGATTTCTCCTTGCAACAACTTTGTGGATAGTTTTGGGACAACTTTGTAAACAGCTTTGTGGATAGTTTTGGGATAACTTTGTGAATAGTTTTGGTACAGCTTTGTGGATAGTTTTGAAATAACTTTGTGTAAAGTTTTGGGACAACTTTGTGGATAGATTTGTGGATATTTTTGGGACAAATTTGCTAGAGCATATTTGAGCAAGTTCTTGGTGAGCTTTCTAGAAAAAATTTGGGCAAGTTCTTGGTGATCTTGCTAGAGAAGATTTGAACAAGTTTTTTGTGAAATTGTTGGAGCAAATTTCGGGCAAGTTCTTGGTGAGCTTGCTAGAGCAAATTTGAACAAGTTCTTAGTGAGCTTGTTGGAGCAGATTTTGGGTAAGTTCTTGGTGAGATTTCTAGAGCAGATTTGGACAAGTTTTTGGTGAGCTTGTTGGAGCAGATTTGGACAAGTTATGTGTGAGCTTATTATTCAATTTTGGAGAAGTTCTGTGTGAGCTTGTTATTCAGTTTTGGATAAGTTCTGTGTGAGCTTGCTATTCAAATTTGGACAAGTTCTATGTGAACTTGTTATTCAATTTTGGAAAAGTTTTGTGTGAGCTTGTTATTCATATTTGGAAAAGTTATGTGTGAACTTATTATTGCCTAGCTTTGAGCAGATCAAAGAAATCATTGTATTGGATAAGATACTTATTTTTGTGTGAAATATTATGAGGATATTATCTGGTGGAGTACCCCATATTGGGTGAACCACGTTAAATCTTGTGTCTCAATTGTGTGTGGTGACTTGTGCTCTTGCTTACTACTACTATCTGAGTTATTAATGCACACTGCTATATTTGGTTATTGCAATTAATTGATATTGATTTGGAAAGAAAGTAAAAAGTGGTATTATACTATTCATGCCCCCTCTCAGCATAATCTTGTGTTCTTCAATTGGTATCAGAGTGGGTTCCTTCAGAAAGACTAATAGCTTGAGGGAAGATTATACAAGAACACAGATGGCTTCACAAAATGGATCATCTACAAATAAGGCTCCATTATTTGAAGGTAACAATTATGCTTTCTAGAGCATGAGGATGGAGAACTACTTGATATCAAAAGGATATGAGGTATGGCAAATGGTTAAAAAAAAGTATAGGTTTAAAGGTGATCTCGAGGAAGATAAGACTATCAAAAAATTGGTTGAGATCAATGCAAGAGCAATGAATTGTATTTTGAGTGGGCTTCATGAGATAAATTTTACAAAGGTCATGGTATGTAATTTAGCTAATGAGATGTGGACCAAGTTGCAGAATACTTATGAAGGAGATTCCAAGGTAAAGTTGGCAAAACTACAAACTCATAGAAAAATATTTGAGGAATTGAAAATGAAATATTCTGAAGATATTGCACAGTTTTTACTTCATGTTGATGATATTACTAACACCATGAAAGGCCTAGGTTTTGAGATGAAAGAATAAAAATTTACTCAAAATGTTTTGAGATCACTTCCCATGAAATATGATTCTAAGGTTTCAGCAATAGAAGAGACAATGGATATCAATAAGCTAACAATGGAATAATTGCAAGGAACTCTTACAACTTATGAGATGAGGGTAAGTAAGCATCAGGTTCCAATAAAAGATATTGCATTCAAGGCTTCAAAAAAAGATAAAGGGAAAGTTTCAGAGATAGATAGAGTTCTAGATAATGATGAGGAAGCTAACTTCATCAAAAGGAATAAGGACTCAAGGAATTTCAAGGATATAAGGAAAGTCAGATGCTACAAGTGTGGTGATCTTGGTCACTATGCATATAAGTGTCCACATGAAGAAAATAGTGATGATGAAAAATAGGGTCACAAAAGAAAAGAAGATGGAAAGCATAAGCATGACAAAGATGATAGATACAAGCAAAACAGGTATGAGAAAAAGAAAATTTTTCGTAAGGTAAAGAAATCTTACTACATTGTAGAAGAAAGTAATATCTCAAATCATAGTTATAGAGACAAATTAGATGATGAAATGGAAGAACATCTATTCCTAGGAATAGAAGGTGAAAGAGAACAATGCTTTGTGTGTGGTCAAAGATATCACAGATCGAGATATTGCAATGGTTTTAGTGATAGTGAAGATGAGATCACACATCAAGGAAATAGGTATCGTCAAATAAATCTTGAGAGTTTGTTTGCTATAGAATATTATAATGATCTTAGCGACAGTGAAGATGAAGAATACTTTTTCTATGGAATAAGATAAGTAGAAGAAGAACATTCACTCCAAACATAAGAAGTTAGGCAAGAGGATAATGTCTTAGTTGATCTAAAGGAAGACTTAAATATTATCCATGGGGAGAGTCACATGTCAGATAACATGGCTCCTAGTCATCTTAGTAATTTGATGTTGGTTGATAATCATAGGGCAGGAAAGAAATGGCAATATAGGACTTCGAACCAGAGCCACGTGGATCACCAGATAGCCATTGCCATAAATATAGCTAGCAGGTTCACTTCTCCAATGGTGATTTGCCAACATGGGATGTGGTCCCAAAGCATGTCATATACAGAAGAAAGCAACTGCCAAAGAATTATTAAGAGTAACTGTCAATACAGAGCTTGTGGGAGTTTTTTTTAGTACTCTGCTATGTGTGTCTGCAACTTTTTTTTTCTCCACTATTTCAAGGAAGGGATCTGTGTCTTTTTTTTTTGGAATTATGATGCAGGTGTGTTTTATTGGGGTATACCCAAAATGTTGTATGGGAGTTTTTTTTTTGATAACATGCTATGTGCCTTATCGGATGTAATGGCTTTGGCAAATGTATATTTTACATATATATGATCCTTAGTAAGGACATGTTCATCAACATACCTGGGATGATTTTTGTAAAAGATTTTGGGTCAACCTATAAAACCCGGTATTAATGCTATAGTATCTTCTCTACCAAAAAAACATGAGCAACTACAAGAGGTTAAAGAGAATCTAAAAGAATTGAAATGTTCCTTACTTGAGAAATTTGATCCATCACATGAATCAAAAGGTCAAGATATTTTCACTAAGAAGGAAACATGTGTTTCAAAGGCTATAGAGATGGATGCCAAGTTACTACTTGACACAAATAAATAAAAAGAAGAGGAATATTCCAAATCACCAAAGGTCTCATATTTCAGGTTTGGGGAATCACACTCAAAAGGAAAGGAAGTTCTAAAAGATGAAAGCAAGGAAGCACCTAAGATTTGTGAGGACAGTTCCAAAGTTCCTATGGCTCCAAATATTCAGTTTGGATCTTGTTTTGAGATAGGTAAATCAATTTTAAAAGAAAAATAACTTCTTGAAGAGGAAAGCAAGGAAGAAACTAAGGAAGAGGATTTGGATGCTACAAAGAAGGTTCAAGGATGCAATGCACAAGTTGAAAATGATCATAAGGATAATGGTCAAGAAAGGTATGAAGAACCAAGGCATGAACAAAGGGATTTTCAAGGACATTGTTTTTCTTGTAATGGATTTGGACACAGGGCTATACACTACAGGATCCATGGATCAAAGAAGCTTGATTTTGCTAGAAAAAACTTCAAAGGAAGAAGGTATGGTTTTTAGGGACATTGCTTCTCATGCAACAAGATTGGTCATAGATATTTTCAGTGCAAAGGAAATGAGCATCATGGTTTTGGTTTTAGAGCTTCACAATTCAGAAGTCATGGTCATAATGGTCATGAAAATAGAGCTTCACAATACAAGGTTCAGGAAAGGAATGGATATGGAAATTATTTTAAGAACGAATTCAGGACATTGGCACCATCCAAAGGCTACAATATCAAGTGTTTTAATTGCAATAAATTTGGGCATATTGCAAAATGGTGTAGTATTCAAGAAGGTCAAACAGGTTCAAGGCAAGAAGGTCAAACAAGTTCTAGAAAAGAAGATCAAGTAATTCATCAAGAGAAGGATATCAAAAAAACATGGAAGGAAGTTGATAAAGAAAATAAACAATGTGATATGGGAGTAAAAGTACTCCTACACCAAAATTAATCACCTCAAGAGAGAAGGTGGTGAGGGGGCTAAGTTTAGGAGTCATATATTTTAGCCCCATAAGTGTCCCTTTTGCCATTGATGTCAAAGAGGGAGATATTTGAGAAAGGGGGAGAGCATTGAGTTAGGGGGAGTAGCCTCTAAAGAGAGCATTGAGTTAGGGGGAGCAGCCTCCATAAGCGATTATTGAGTCAAGGGGAGCAACTTTGATTCTCATAGATGGTTTTTGCAGTGATTGTGGTTTTTGCATTAGAGGTGTTTCCATCAATGACAAAGGGGGAGATTTTTGGCAATTTGAGTTATTTTATGTTGTCATTGATGTCACATGAATCATTGATGTCATATGGATCACATTGAGTTTTGATGGGCAAATGATATTTTGGAAAGCATGGATAAAATTAGGGTTTTTGTGAAAACCAAGGTAGGCAAAATAAAAGGTTTTATTTAAAACCATGGATGGCATATTTGAAATGGGTTTTTCTTAAAACCCAGGTTGGCCTTTCGTTTTGTCAAAAAATGTGCCCCAATGATGGAGATATTTAATTTTAAATATTTAGTTTAAATTTTAATTATTTAAAATTTAAATTTAAATTTTAAAATTAAAATTAAAGTTAGCATCGACGTCTATAGAAAGAGGAAAAATCAATAATCTGCCGACGTCATCGAAAATGAGGAGAAGACTATATAAAGGGGGATCCTAAGGTTCATTTGAAATTAATTCTTGCTCGTGTTAATCGTTGGCTAGCATTCAAAGAGAGCTCATGCAAAAATCATTTTGAAAAGGGAGACAACGAATAAATCCAAGGTTGGTCAAAATCCCAAGATATTATGAGCAGAGTGGTGCATTGGCAATTGGCTTTTTGTTAAGGTGTGTGGCAACGCTTTACGTAAAGGTTCAAATCTCCTTGACTGCATTCGAAGGTATTGGAAGGAAAGCGCTCGAAGAACTTTTGGTTTGTGTGGAAGGGAGGAAGGACTTAAGGCACGTTGTGCCTTTTCCTTTCGAATGAGCGGCTAGCTTGTGTGGCAACCTTAGCCACGGATAAGGCATTCACGGTGTGTGCAAGTTGGGGGTTCGAATCCCCTTGAGGAGATAATTATGTTTTACTCTAATTAGTTTCGTTGATGCCCTAGGATATGAGTTATAATGTGGTTAAGGAATAATTAAAGTTTTTAATTAAACTTTTTTTTTACAAGGGTTGTGATTATTATTTCAGAGGTGGATGAGTTGTTGATTTATTTTGATATTCATGAAATTGAAAATTAAGATTTAGGAGAAAAAAAGGTGTTGTTATAAAATATTTTTTAGAGCCTTATTAATTATTATTTTTGATAAGGATTTTTATTAAAAAGGACTTTTGTGGATGTGTTTATTAAGTTGGAGTAAAAAAGTGTAAATTGAGTTATGCTTATGTTGTGATTATTATTTGAAGTCCACTAACCCTTATTGAGATTGGAAAGAAAAGTTGTGTTTAGTGTGGCATATTTTGTGGACAAATTCTTGGCATCAAAAAAGATATGGGAAAATTCTCCTATTGATTGTTTATCATGGTTGATTTCTGAGATATCATTGGAGTGAAAAGGATTGATTGTGGTTTCTTTTTTGAAAGCGGCTGGTTGAATGCTTCAAGGTTTTCTAGTTTGAGAGTTGTGTTTAAACTTTTTTTTATAAGCATAGTCATTGAAGCCCATTGGTTGTGAAAGAACTTGGAAAGAACATGAGTATAATTGTTATGTGAGATTTGTGGTTGAGCATTGTTGGAAACATTTGAGTTGGTTGATACATGCTTGGACTAGGGTTTTTGTGAGAAAGAGTAGTCCCTTGTGGTGATTGGTTGAGTTGAGTTGATTGAGCCTAGTAAAGTGATTGTATGAGGTGATTGGTCAAGTTCCATGAAACAAAATTTTTTATAATTATGATTTGAGTTGAGTTGATATTAGAACATATTGAGTCTCTAACAATTATCTTTATGCTTCTATGAGTTTATTTGATTTGAGAGTGATATTAGAACATATCGAGTCTCTAACAATTCTCTTTATGCTTCTATGAGTTGAATTGAGTTGAGTTGAGATTGATTTGAGTTGAGTTGAGTTGAGATTTATTTGAGTTGAGATTGATCTTAGAACATATTGAGTCTCTAAAAATTATCTTTATGATTCTATGAGTTCATTTGAGTTGAGTTGAGTTGATATCATTGTGGATCATTGTTGTCATCCATTGAAGAGTACATTGCCATTCATTGTTGAGTTCATATTTGAGCTTTGCCTTGATAGATTTGTGGATGAAATTTGAGTGCTACTTGAGCATGATTGATTGAGCCTTTGAGAAGGCCTTTGTGGACAGTTTTGGGACAGCTTTGTGGACAGTTTTGGGACAGCTTTGTGGACAGTTTTGGGACAGCTTTGTGGACAATTTTGGGACATCTTTGTGGATAGCTTTGTGGACAGTTTTGGGACAGCTTTGTGAACAGTTTTGGAATAGCTTTATGGATAGTTTTGGGACAACTTTGTGGAAATTTTTGGGACAGCTTTGTGGATAGTTTTGGGACAGATTTTCTAGAGCATATTTGAGCAAGTTCTTGGTGAGCTTGTTAGAGCAGATTTGAACATGTTTTTGGTGAGATTGTTGGAGCAAATTTTGGGCAAGTACTTGGTGAGCTTGCTAGAGTAGATTTGAACAAGTTCTTGGTGAGATTGTTGGAGCAGATTTTGGGCAAGTTCTTGGTGAGCTTGCTAGAGCAGATTTGGACAAGTTCTTAGTGAGCTTGTTAGAGCAGTTTTGGACAAGTTCTGTATGAGCTTGTTACTCAGTTTTGGACAAGTTCTGTGTGAGCTTGTTATTCAATTTTGGACAAGTTACGTGTGAGCTTGTTATTCAGATTTGGACAAGTTCTGTGTGAACTTGTTATTGCCTAGCTTTGAGCAGATCAAAGAAATCATTGTATTGGAGAAGGATCCTTATTTTTGTGTGAAATATTATAAAGATATTATCTGGTGGAGTATCCCACATTGGAGGAACCACTTTAAATCTTG
The DNA here is from genome assembly GCA_028583015.1 of Wollemia nobilis. Taxonomy (NCBI): domain Eukaryota; kingdom Viridiplantae; phylum Streptophyta; class Pinopsida; order Araucariales; family Araucariaceae; genus Wollemia; species Wollemia nobilis. The sequence goes on from JAQPPZ010003276.1 coordinate 3,919,553, forward strand.
TGTCTCAATTATGTGTGGTACTTGTGCTCTTGCTTACTACTGCTATATGAGTTATTAATGCACACTACTATATTTGGTTATTGCAATTAAGGACATTAATTGATATTTATTTGGAAATAAAGTAAAAATTGGTCTTATACTGTTCACCCCCCCTCTCAATATAAGCTTGTGTTATTCAGTAAAAGAAGTATAAAATAATATTTTTGTGCATAATTTTTGAGGAAAGGTTTTCATGTGGATGATTAAAAAGTGCTATGCTAACTAACCCTTGAAAGTAGCATAATAAAGATAGAATATTTGAGACAGGTTTTGAGAGCACATCTTCATCAAAGCAAGTTAAGAGGTATGTTGACATTATTCCTTCTCTAAGGTGGTTGGTTGAACAAATATTTCAAAATTATAAGGTGGAGATAAAAGGATTTATTAGTGTGTATTATTGGAAATATTTATGCTAGGGTTTGAGAAAAAATTGTGCATCATTGATTAGTGAAATTGAAAACATTTGAGTTAAGGTTTTTGAGAAAAATTGTGCATTCTTGTTGAAATAATTTGTGCATTTATGTGAGTGACATTGAATGTGAATGGGTAAGTGTTAGAGACCAGTTTTGTGAAGCGAAGTTATACACTAGTTTGATTTGATTTGAAAGGGATTTGCAAGAGGTAAAGATTGGATTGGATGAATGCAATATTTGTGAATGTGAAGAACATATTGGGTATTTGATAATATCATTCTCTATATGTTCAAGAGGTTAAACGAATTCTAGGTAGAATATGTATGAACTGCCTAGTTGAAGAAAGCATTTTCGAAAGAGATATAAGCATTGTTTGTATGAAATATTTGGGAATTTTTGAGCAGGTTCTGTGAGTAGCATTGAGGTAGATTTGAGAAAGTATTGTGAGAAGACTTGAAACAACATTGAGGTAGATTTGAACAAGAGTTGTGAGAAGTCTTGAAGCAAATTTGGTCAGTAATAAAGAGTAGGTTTGAGACAGATTTGTGCTAAACTTGTAATAATGTTTGGTGCAAATTTAGGGAAAGATAGAGATCATGTTTGAGGTATATTTTTACATTTAATGTGTGCAGATGTGGATAAATTTGTGAGTAGAGTTGGAGCAAATTTGTGCTAGCCTTGTAACAAGGTTTGGTGCAGATTTGAGATAAAGTTGAAAGTAGGATTTGGAGTGAACTAGAGTAGAGGGGATAGAGTTATCCTATGGAGAGATATCCACAAACCATAGCAAAGGGTATAGAGTTATCATATGGAGAGAGCTCCACAAACTAGATCAAAGGGGATATAGTTCTCATATGGAGAGAGATCCATAAACTAGAGCAAAGGGGATAGAGTTCTCCTATGGAGAGATATCCACAAACTAGAGTAAAGGAAATAGAGTTTTCCTATGGAGAGAGATACACAAACTAGATCAAATGGGATAGAGTTGTCCTATGGAGAGATACATAAACTAGAGCAAAGGGGATAGAGTTCTCCTATGGAGAGAGATCCACAAACCAGAGAAATAGGAATAAAGTTCTCCTATAGAGGGAGATACACAAACTAGAGTATTGGGGATTGAGATCTCCTTTGGAGAGAGGTCCACACAAATTTTAATAGGGAATTGGTTCCCAAGAAATCTATTGAGAAAATTTATAAGAAATATTTTCTCTGTGTATGTAACCCACATTGGGTGAACCTCATTAAATTTGTGTCTCTCATATGTGTGATGATTTGTGAATTTTTTTGTTATTGCTATTGATAACATTGGATAAAAATTTTTGGGAAAGAAAATTAAAAGTTTACCTTATACTATTCACTGTCTCTCTCATTATAATCTTGTGATATTCAATTGGTATTAGAGCAATATCCTTAAAAAAATTCTAACAACTTGAAGGAAGATATTACAGGAACACAAATGGCATATCAGAATGGATCTTCAACAAATAAGGCTCCATTTTTTGATGGGAACAATTATGCTTTATGGAGTATGAGGATGAAGACTTACTTTATGGCACAAGGATATGAAACATGGTAATTTGTTGAGGATGGGTTCACACCTATAGCTACTCCTCCCATAAATAAGGATGGTAAGCAATTACATGTGAATAATGCCAAAGCTATGAATGGAATATTAAGAGGATTGCATGAATCAAAGTTTGTGAAAGTTATGTAATGCAAATAAGCAAAAGAGATGTGGGAAAAATTGAAGCAAACATATGAAGGAGATAGCAAGGTCAAATTGGCAAAACTACAAACTCACATGAGGAGGTTTGAAGAGTTGAATATGGAAGATGAGGAAGATATTTCTAAATAATTACTTTGTATTGATGAAGTTTTTAATACCATACGTGGAATAGGAATTGAAATTGAGGACTCCAATTTTGCTCAGAAAGTATTAAGACCACTCCCTATAAGGTATGATGCAAAGGTTTCAGCTATAGAAGATATGAAGGATATTGATAAGTTGACTATGGATGAGTTACATGGAATTCTCACAACTTATGAGATGAGAACAAAAAAATATCATAATTACAATAAAGAGGTAGCTTTCAAAGATTCAAAGAAGACAAAAGATAAGAAACAAAAATAAAGTGATGAGTCAAGCAATAATGAAGAAGCTAACTATGTGAGAATAAATAAGGACTCAAGAAAATACAAAGATATAAATACTATGAAATGTTTTATTGTGGTAACTTTTGTCACTATGCATTTAATTGTCCACAAGCTGGAAGTAGTAGCAGTGAAGAAAAATAAGATTATAAGAAAAATGAGGAAAGAAAATTCAGGTTTGAAAAGAAAAACATGTATGGTCAAGGCAAGAATGAAAATAAGTTCATTCAAAGGTACAAGAAGAGTTTCCATGTTAAAAAGGCAAACAGTGCTTCAAGTGATAGTGATGAAGGACTATCAGATAGTGAAGAAGAAGAGATTCTATTTTTGGCAATAGAAGAGGAATAAAAAACTCCTAATGAAGACCAAGTAGAATATGCTCCTATAATTGAATACCTAGAGAAAAGTTTAGAAAAATAAGAAGACTTAGCATCTATATCCATTTTTGTTTGCATCATATCGATACATCATTTTTTTGCATGCTTTTAGTGGTGATCATGGTGTATAGAGGATCGCACATCATTAATAGGTAGCCCATAGAGTATGAAAACAAGCCAGCCTTTTATACTCACTGTCACACTCAAGGTCACCTCCTGAATCAGTGCCCTATCTTGAGGGCCCAAAATCAAAAGACTATAGGCCTGAAGAAGGGCATGCAGAGGAACCAGGGTATTCCCCCTCTCAACAAGGAGTCGGTTCTAGGCCTGAAAAACATCATGTGTAATCCCACCCACGAAGCACCTCAGGAGGAAGGTTAGAGTGATATTCTAGATCAAGGCAAGCAAAACTTTGAGCGAGGATAAGCCTCCCCATCAACCAAAAATGAGTAGGAGGTGCTCTCAAAATCCCCACTTCACACTAGTCCTAGCATAGAGGATCCAGTTACCTAGGTACAGACCCTTCCCGAAATTATTTTTCCAAATTATTTTATGGATGAGTACCTAGCAGGAAATAGGAAATCCCCAAAACGCTCGAATAGGGGTGAGGTACCCCTTTCTCCTTTCTCTAAAAAATAAGGCCCATCTGTCTTTGGGAGAATCAGCCCTAGAAACTCTAGGAGTAGGAAACAGGCCATTGACTATGGCAACAAAAGGAAAAGAGGGAGACCCTCTGAAAATGATAAGAGAAACAACGAAACAACAAAGGACATCGTAAATGGAACCTAGTTGGCATTTTTCTTTGACGATTTCGATAACCATAATGACAAGAAAAGAACCAAACCCCCCTTCCAGCTGGTGAAGGGAGGTAGGAAAAACCCTAAAACCTCAAAATGAATGTCCTCTCATGGAATGTGAGGGGCCTTAATGGGGCAGCCAAGCAGCGACTGGTGGTTGACCTAAGGAAAAGGATCAATCCTTCCATCTTCATTATGCAAGAAACCAAAATCAATGAACTCTCTTCTCGAAAGTCTACCAAGGCCATTTGGTCCAAAGGAGAGTGCCTTATTAGTCCATCTCAAGGCACGTAAGGTGGGCTCATGTACCTTTGGGACCTTACCCTGGTTTAAGAAAGGCTTTTGTCATCCTAAAGCAGGATCCTAAACATTTTGTTTCACTCCAAGACCAGCAAGCAGTCTTGGATCCTATCCAACATTTATGCTCCAAATTTTCCCTTCGAGCGGGTTGAAATGTGGAAAAATGTAACTCAAATGAGGACCACCTTCAACAAATTTCCATGGATTATAGGAGGATATTTCAATAGCCTGTTACATCCATCTAAGAAAAAAGTAGGTAACAACTCTTTCAGCAAAAGCATGGAGGATTTTAGAGGTTTTGTCAATACTAATGAGCTCATGGATGTTAATATCAAGGGGTCCTCTTTCACTTGGAGCAATAGGAGGATTGATAGCGGGCTCATCCAGGTGAAATTAGATAGGTTCCTCATCTCTCAAGAACTTATGCCTCTATTTGGTGATGCCACCTTGTTGGCATTAACTCAGATCGGATTAGACCACAGTCCCATCCTCCTTGAAATTGGTAGGCCTCCATCCTTCAAAACTCCTTTTCATTTCAAAGCCATGTGGACTCTCCACAAGGATTTCAAAGATCAAGTGTCCTCATGGTGGCATCAAAAGTTTGGAGGATTCGCAACTTCTCGGTTGGCTCAAAAACTAAAGATGGTCAAAGAAAACATGAAAATTTGGAATAGGGAGGTTTTTGGCAACCTTTTTGCTAGTAAAAAGGCCATTACTAAGAAAATTCAGGAGATGGAAAGGATAATCGAAGGTAGGGACCACAACAGCCCCACTAGGGAGGAAAAAAAGAACCTCTTAGCAGAGTTCCATAACATCCTAACTAGAGAGGAAACCTTCTGGAGGCAGAAGTCAAGAGACATGTGGGTCAAGGAAGGTGATGCTAACACTAGGTTATTTCATGCCTCCACTATGCGGCATAAAGAATCCAACAAGATCATGGAGATTGTGTGTAGCAATGGATGATTCACCAAGGACATAGTTGAGATTAGGGCTGAAGTAGTGTCATTTTTCTAAAACCTCTTGGGAAGTGCCTCGAAGGGTGACAATCAAGCTCAAGATACTCTCCTATCAAATATTCCTTACATCGTTCCTCCAGATGTGAACCTCAGACTGGTGGAACATTTCTCCCATGATGAGATTAAGGAGGCCTTGTTTTCAATGCAACCTGATAAAGCCCCTGGGCTGGATGGTTTCTCTCCAAGGTTTTTCCAAAACCTATGGGATGTGGTGGGGAACAATGTCTATGATGCCATTAGAGATAGCCAGTCAACTAAATTTTTTCCTCATAGTTTCAACTCCATATTCTTGGCCCTCATCCCAAAAGCCTCTGACTCTAAATCCATCTTTGATTATAGGCCTATCAGCCTATGCAACGTCATCTACAAAGTGTTGACCAAGGTTATGGCCAACAGATTGAAGCCCATTCTCCCCCTTATCATTGATAAATATCAAGGCAGTTCGATGAAAGGGAGGAACATCCTGGATGGGGTCATCTCGATCCATGAAACCCTCCACTCTGCCTCAATGACCAATACGGCTACCCTTTTCCTCAAGATTGATATGAAAAAGACCTTTTATAGGGTTGATAAAGGTTTCCTTTAGGATATCCTTCTCAATTTAGGCTTCCATCCCCTATAGGTTGACCTCATCCAGGGCTGCATGTCCTCCCCCTGATTCTTTGTCCTAGTCAATGGCTCTCTTGTCGGTTTATTTTAGAGCTCAAGAGGTTTGCATCAATGGAATTCTCTATCACCCATTCTTTTCATCATCCTCGTAGAATATTTGGAAAGAACTCTCAAGGATACCCAATAGAAGAAGAATATGACCGTCATCCTCTATGCCTCAAGGATTGAGACGATCACCCATCAATAGTTTGTGGATGACACACTCCTGTCCACCATAGAATTAGTAGCTCAAGCCAGATCCATCAAACAAATCCTAGAACTCTATGAGAGTGTTGTCGGTCAAAAAGTTAACTACACCAAAAGCAAGATCTTTTTTCTCAACACCCTTGTCAGACGTTAAGTTCAAATTACAAGGATCCTAGGGTAATTTATTGACTCCCTCCCCACTACCTATATTGGCTACCCTCTCTTATGTGGGCGTGCTAAGGAAGGGATGTGGAACATGGTTCTCGAGAGAATCCACAAAAATATGGCATCGTGGAAAGGCAAGTTCTTATCCCAAGCTGCCAAGGCAACCCTCACTATGGCATGCCTCCAAGGTATTTTGACCTTTTTCATGTATGTTTTTAGATTTCCTACCTCGATTCTTCACAATATTGAGTAGACTCAATGAAACTTTCTTTGGTCAGGCAATGAAGAGAAGTCCAGGTTTCCTTTGGTGGCCTGGGACAAAGTTTGTAGAAGCAAGAAGCAATGAGGATTAGGGTTTAGGATAATGGCCAAGATGAACCTAGCGCTCGTTGCCAACCACACTTGGAGGATCCTGGTAGATGAACTGGCAGAATGGGTTAGAATTATCAAGAGGAAATACCTCACTAACATTTCCTTTCTTGAGGATGGGATTCCTATGGGGGGGTCGATTTTTTGGAAAGCCATTGTACAAACTAGGTAGCTGATCCAATATGGCATCAGGTGGATCCTTTGGGATGGTCGGAGCATAGATTTTTGGAAGGATAGGTGGGCCTTAGAGGACCCTCTCTATGAGAAAATCAGGTTGGTTCACCTTAAAACTTTTCTTGATAACAACTTTGGGCAGAGGGTGGTCAATTTCATTGAATGGAGAAATGGATCCCTACAGTGGAAAGTCATTGATGCAGAGGGGCTAGAGACTAAGGCTAACTTCTTGTCCTCTGTCCTTAAGGACATCATAATACCCACTAGAAAAGGTCTGGATCCAATGATTTGTAGGAGGAAATGTTTGATCCCAAATGTAAATTTATTCTCATGGATTTCCTTTCAGAATAAAGATCTCACAATTGACAATCTTCACAAGAGGGAATTTGCTATTACCAATAGGTGCTATCTGTGTGAGTCTATTTGTGAGTCCTCTGACCACCTATTCCTGCACTACGTTTTTACTGGGTCGGTCCTTGGCTCCATCCTCTCTATATTTCAGATCCAATGGATTTCCCCCAAGACCATTAAGGATGCTTTCTTCCAATGGCCCAATCCTTTCAAAAATCCTAAGCTCATTTTCCTATGGAATGCTTGCTTCCACCATTTTTTGTGGTAGATATGGTTGGAGTGTAATGGTCGGGTCTTCAGTAATCCTCCCAGGGATCATCCCTTAGTCGCTCATAGGGCCATAGCCTTTGCCATTGAGAAATCCAAGCTTATCCCCAACCCATGGCCCAAGCATGTGTTTGAAGAGGGATTGTTCAAATCCTTGAAGTTATCAAGGGAGATCAAGGAGCGAGAGGATCCACGGTCATCCAGGAAGGACGTCAGGTGGGTCAAGCCTCCTCAAGGATGGTTGAAGTTAAATTTTTATGGGGCCTCTCGGGGTAACCCAAGGGCGGCCACTATGGGTGGATCAACTAAAGACCATAATGGATAGCTCATCCTGGCTTTCTGTGAAAACTTGGGGTTTCAAACCAATCATGTTGTGGAGGCTAGAGGACTTCTGAGAGGACTAGAGCTCATTGCAGAGGATCCCCGACCCTTGGTAGTTGAAGGGGAATCAATGAACATCATTAACTACATGTTGAATTCCCAGGATCCCACGTGGAAGGTTTTGAATGTTATTTCTGAGGCCAGGAACCTCCTCCTCTTGAGGAACCTAGTCTAAGTCAAGCACACCTACAGGGAGGGGAATGGTTTAGCCAACCACTTGGCAAATAAGGGATTACTGTACATATGTCTCATGGTGTGGCGATAGTTGTTTTTGACAAATGTGGAGAAGGTCGCCAATAAGGATATCGCTAATAATTCTATATAAGCAAAAAGAGAGGATTGGGCTTGGGCGGACGGGCACGAGGAGTGCCGTGACACCTATTCTGTCAGGTACAGCTGGCAATTCCACCAATATTTTTGTTGTTTTTTTAGCATGTTTTACCTCTAGTTTGAGGTTTCTGATGTAGCCCTCCTGGGCATTACTATGTTTTTTTTTTTGGTAAGGTTTATTATGGTTTCTACTGTACTAGCCCAATGGGCTCCTTTTGTTACTAAGGGCTGTGACCTCTCTTGTTTATAAGGTTTTGGGATCCTCTTAAAAAACCCAATTTTTATATAAAATATCTACTTACCAAAAAAAAATATTGTCTTAAAATTAAACCACATATATTATTATGGTGGCCTTTCACCATTAAAAGGTCTATAAAACAAAGTGCTTTGACAATAATAAACTTAAAGCAATCCTTTAAATTTGGATTTTTGATTCCAACCTTACTAGAAAACTAAAATCAATATTGTTTCTTTATTATTATTATTTTTTTTGGTAAGTAAGAGAATATTATAATTAACACCGGGTTTTAACTAGTTGACCCAAAACCATTTTACAAAATAGGGTCCATCGACCAACTGGAAAAAGGCCAAGCCCTAAAAGTTTAAACTGACAACAAAAAGGGCCAAGACCTACTCTTCCAATAGAATACAACCAAACTAAACTATGGAAGCCTAATATTATGGCCATCAGAAAAGAAAGACGCAAAATAGAACTAACAAAGACAAAAACTAATCATGCAAGCACCATGTAGAGTAGCTTGTGCCCATATAAAAATAATAGAATATGGTCAAAAAAACATCCCATAGAATGGACAGCCAAGAGGCCAAGCAGTCTTCCTTGTAGTCCTCATCTAACTTCTTATCATCCTCCTTGCCATCATCTTTAGATTTTGCCTTCGACTCCTTGTGCCCCTGGAACTGCTGGCTATAAAACATAAGATTTAGAGAATCACACAAATCAACAGCTGCACTGATGAGGCCAGACAGACTCTTCAACTGGTTGATACTGTTGGAGGCTGATGAAATTGTCATCTTCTCCAAGACTATTATGGTGGGATCTGGTACCTCATTGTCAGGGATCTCCAACACTTTGTTATTTCTTGCTAGGGCCTTTTTGCGACATCGAATCCAAACACACCTTGGGAAATACTTGAGGCCAAAGCGGATGTTTCCCATGCATGAATTTGTAGATAAAAAACCTATATCAGTGCCCCACCAGCTGCAAAAAACACTAGTCACATGAACAAAAAAAACAAATATGACAAAAGCCATTATAAGGTTCAAAAAAATATTTTTAAAAATGCCCCCATTTTCTGTCATTGATCCACTTTGAGCCTTCCAATCTAAATTTTTTCATTATCTATCACCATTGAGACTGCATGAGGAAGATTTTCAGTCCACGTGATCAAATTTGCTGCTACAATGCCTTCATTTGCCAGCCTATCAGCTGCCATGTTTGCTTCCCGGAAGGTATGCAAAATTATGGCCTCAGGTCGATCATGAATTAGAGCCCTTGCTTCGTGGATGTAGTCATAAAATCTCCAAGGAGATCTCTTAGTGTTCTTTAGAAGATTTATAATAATAAGAGAATCACCTTCCACCAATAGTTTCCCTGGATAATTCTCTGCCACCTTGAGGCTCCTCCAAACTGCCCTCGCTTCACCACATTGTTAGTTTGAGCTCCAAGATGTTCAACAAAAGCTACAAGCACCTCACCCTTGTGGTCTCTAAGTAAGCCACCGGACCCGACTTCACATGGGTTGTCCCTAGATGCCCCATCAAAATTTAACTTAATCCACCCTAAGGGGGGTGGGGTCCATGTAATCATGGTTCTAGGAAAGACTTGAGGATGATTGAGGCCATCAGTGAGAGGTAAGTTTAATGACTGGCCTAATGAAGCTTCAAAAGGATTTGGAGGTCTAGATGCTGTAGGCACTAAACAAGCATTCTCATTAGCATATACTAAAATTTTTGACAGGACAGAGGATGACTGAGAAACCTTATCCAAGAAGGCCCGATGATTCCTTTCCAACCATATCTGCCACAAGTAGTGATGAAGGTAGATCTTACACATATACCTAAGACGCCTATTCAAAAAGGGAGAAGGCCACTGGAAAAATAAGTCAAAAATGGACTGAGGATGGACCCAATAAATATGAAACACTTGCAACAGACCTAACAAGATTGAGACAAAAAAATTACAATACAGAAACAAATGATCAATAGACTCCCACTCAGACATACAAAGATAACACCTATTAACAACAATCACACCTCTTTTTATTAAGTTATCCATGGTGAGGATCTTATTTTGGATGGCCATCCAAAAAAACCCAACCTTCGAAACAATGCTTTTGTCCAAACTTCCAAGTGAGGGAAAGTAGGTTCATCATTATCAATAAGCATCAGATAAGCAGTCTTGACAGAAAATTCCCCATTGTCTGAAGCTTCCCAGATAAGCTGGTCCTCAAGAAATCTAGAAGGGAGTAAAGACTATCTTAATTCATTCTCCAGTATTATTGATGCCCCTGGTAGATCATTGTTCATTATTGGCTTCCAAACCCTTCTATTGTTTGACAAAGTAATAAAATCTGCAACTTTGGTACCAAAAACTTCAATTGTCCAAGCTCTAAGGGTTGAAAGGATGGGGTCTGCGAAGAGGGGATAGTCCTTTAACCATTTGTGGTCCCAGAAATCAATGTTTCTTCCATTTCCCAGTTTCCAACGTAGCCCTTTGCTTAGCAAGTTTTTAGTTTGAAGGATTGATTTCCAAAAAATTGATCCCCTGGGAGGAAAGGAATAACTTAAGAATTCAGTTTCTTGCAAATACTTTCTTCTAATTATAGTAATCCATTCTGCATTTGCATTTGTCAGAAGACGCCATGCTTGTTTGGCCAGGAGGGCCATGTTTAAATGTTGTATTCTCCTTAGCCCAATACCTCCAAACTCCCTTGGTTTGCAAACCCTATCCCAGGACACCAAGTGAAAGCGCTGCTAAGATTCAGAACCAGTCCATAGGAACCTCTTCTGGATCTGTTCAATTTTAGTGTTTTAGGAGCTTTAAAAACAAAGAGAATGTAGACAGGGATGCTTTGAATGGAAAACCTGGTGAGAACTGCCTTGCCAGCTTGAGATAACAAATTCCATTTCCATCCAGCCAGCTTCCTCTGAATTCTTTCAATTACATTAGTCCACATGGAATCAGTAGCTCTACCTTTAAATAAAGGAAGGCCTAAGTATGTGGATGGAAGAGTAGACACCGAGCATCCAAGAATCCTAGCAATCTTAATACGCCTCTCGAATGGGAGTGTTAAAGAAATAAATTTTACTCTTTGAAAAATTTACCTTTTTGCCCATGACATCCTCATATAGCTCTAGAATATGTTTTATGACCTTAGCCTCAAAAACTGATGCAAGAGTTAACAACAAAGTATCATCCACAAAGCTGTTCATGTGTAACTGCCTGTGTTTGTGATGATGCTTTAATTCTTGAAATAAGACCAATATTACGAGCAACTTTGATTGTCCTCCCAAGGGCTTCAGCCACAATGATAAAAAACATGGGAGAGATAGGGTCACCTTGCCTTAGGCCCCTTTTACTTTGAAAGTATCCAGCAGGAGCACCATTAACAAGGACTGAAAACCAAGGTTTCATAAAACATCCTTCCAAAAGCTTGATCCATTCATGATGAAAACCAAATTTCTGAAGAATGGCAGAGACAAAACTCCAGTTTATGCGATCATAAGCCTTTTTCATATCCAGCTTGAGAGCAAAAGTAGGTCATAAGCCTTGTTCATATTGTTTCTTTATTATTATTCTTTTAATTGGTTGCCGGGTTATGCACAACGGTGAATATTCACCATTTGGGCTAATATTTGCATTTTTGAAAACTCAAATTGGCGAGTTTGGGGGACCCGGAGGTCGGCCCTTTCGCCCAAAATTTTTAGAATTTTTTTTAAGGTGTCGGTTTGCCGTCCGTTGATAATAGTATTATGGATTTTTATAAAACTTCACCATCATTTTTTGCCAGAATGAGGACACTTTTCGCCCAAAAATTTTAAAATTATCCCACCAAGTTTGCCAAGTATACCACTATATATAACTAACACGCCAATGATACTTTTCCACTTAAAACATTCAAACTATTACAGAATCGAGAATTCCATCAAACTTCGACCGTGTGCAGAAACCAGTTGATCCAGAACAAAACTCTACGCGGACCCAAATCGGACCTTGATCTACATCAGATCGACATCCGGATTGTGTTCTACAACAGACCAGACCTAGTTCTACAATAGATCGATATTCGGACCTAGTTCTGCAACAGACTGATATTCGGACCCGATTCTACAGTAGATCGATATTCGGACCTTGTTCTATAGTAGATCGAACCTTTCAATAGACCAATATCCAGACCTATTATGGAGAAGACTGATATTTGGAACTTATTTTGTAGTAGATCAAACCTATTTTTGTAGCATACTAGATCCAATTTTGCAACAGATCAATATCCAAACCTTGTTCTGCAATAGATCGATATTTGGACCTTGTTTTGAAGAAGCTTGATATCTGGACCCTGTTATGCAACAGATCAAACCCTATTCTACAGTATATCGAACCCTATTTTGTAGTATATCAGACTCTATTCTGTAGTAGACCAGACCCAGTTTTGCAATAGATCGAATCCTATTCTACAACAGATCAAACCTTGTTCTGCAAAAGTTCGCTGCATTAGACCAGACCCAATTTTGCACAAGATCAAACACCAAACCTGTTTTGCACCAGTCCAAACACCGAAACTCATTTTGCACAATGCCAACACTAGACTCTAATTTGCACAAGGTCGACATAGGATCCCGATTTGCACAAGGTCGACATCGGACTCTGATTTCCACAAGGCCAATTTTTAGACCTTGTTCTGCACCAGGATTGACTATTAGATCACATTCTACACTAGGTTCTCTATTTCTCTTAAGACATTTTAAATATAAGTTGAAGCACTTATAGTAATAAGATTTATTTTTCTATCAGCTAATTGTAGGTTTTTCTTCTACTATTTTTCTATCATTTATTGAAAATATGTCAATGCTCTATTTTTTTACTATTTTTCTATACTATAATATGTCAATGCTCTATTTTTCTACTATTGCAGGTTTTCTTCTGCTATTTTTCTGTACTATAATATGATATTGTTCCATATATGTATCTCTAGTTATTTTTTGCATAGAGAACTTATTTTCTAAATTTAATTTGAATTTGTATATTGCATATTTTTGTGCTCTTATCAATTACAAGTGTTATCACCAGAAAACATAGTAGTGGCATACACTAACAAAATCATAATAAAACATGGCAGGAAACATGTATTTATTTTCTAGTGACTGACCATCTATTTATTCTAATTACAATATTATCTTGAGGCCTAAGAGAAGTAACATCTCTTTAACATTTTATTACTTTTCTAAAATGAAAAACACTTTCTTTACAAGTAAAATGTCACCCACCGACAATGGAAAGAAGGGGGCCAAATATTCTGTTGAAAAGAGTATCCTCAAATATTTTAGCCATACGTCGAAAACAAACAAGCCATCGACATCCATACAAATTTGAGGTACAAATGATTTTTGACTTATAAATAGTTAGTTGTATATTTTGTAATTATTTTCAATACTACTTTCTTCTTCAAACAGTTAGTTGTCATTATATTTTGTAATTATTTTCAATATGATTTTTTTTTGTTTGTAAGTTAGTTTTTTAAAATCCAAAAATGGTAAAGAATATTATTGTATGCTACTATGCAGAATACCTTGTTGACCCTGAAAAGCATTCACTTGAAGATATTCCTCACCAAGAGATGCCTTCTAAAGAAAATTCTCTTACCAATGACATCCAACAATCACTTGAAGATATTCCTGACCAAGATATGCAAGTTGAAAATGAAAGCGATAAATCAAATACACTACAAACTTCTTATGAATCTTCAAGCAAAAATTCTAAAAAGAGGAAGACAGATTCTAACTAGATTATTGGAAGATCATTTAAGAATGAATGGGCAAAAAAATTTCCCTAGATTGAGGCGGTCTTGACTGCAGACAACCAAGTCAATAAAAAATAATGTAGATGCAAAATTTGTAGTTGGAAACTAGGTAAGGATCACAGGCTACAAACTAAGAAAGATACAATAGAAAAACATGTTGGCAAAGGTATATGTAAAAGTTATAGGAAGTGATGGTAAAATTACAAAAGATGTTAGGTGGAAGGATGCATCAGAATGTATGCATGTCAGATATGCAATAGATTATGAGAATCACTTAAAGCAACAACAATCCCTTGTTGAGAAAGGTGGAACGATTGAAACCCAATTTCATAAAATGTAGAAGACCATTTTAACTTCAAAAAGTTTGTAGTTTGTTGTTGTATTTAGTATTCTCAAAAAGGGTAGACCCATGTCCGATTTTATTGATTATAAGCACCTTTATCAACTAGCTGATGTGCAAAACCTTCCTAGTTCCCATTGGTCAGATCGAAGTGGTTGGGAAATGGTAAAATGTCTATCTTTAGTTGAGAAGGAGGACCTGAGGGAGAAAGTAAAACTTTCTAGATTCATTTCACTTTCTATTGATGAGGTGACGGTTGTGGACAACACATCCTAGATTTGCATGCATGTGTACACATTTCAAAATCATGTGAGGCAGCCTAGTTTGCTAGGATTACATAAGATGGTGGAAAGTTCAAATGCAAAAAACATCTATAATGTTGTTTTGACCAGTTTAAAGGAAATTGCAAGAATGAATGATATTGACATAGCCACAAAGTTAATTTGCGTTGGAGCTGATGGTGCTACTATAATGCAAGGGCACAAGAACGACCTGTGTGTTCGACTCCAAACCTCAGTTGCCCCATATATGATACCCATTCATTGCATGGCTCATAGAGTGAATCTTGCATATAAAATCATGAGCACTTTTGAAAATGTTGCTAGAGTGGAAGACCTCATTCATGAAATACATTCTTATTTTTCTTGTAGTCCTAAAAGGTTTGTAGAGTTTCAACAGTTTGCACTAGGAGTTACAGAAGGAAAAAAATTGTTGAAAGATGTGGATACAAGGTGGATTTCATTGTACCAACCTGCACTCAGAGTTTTTATAGAATATAAATCTTTAATAGGGTTTATGTACGCAAATAGTAGGGCAATTGATAAGGCAAATGATATGTTGTTCCGTTTGACTAACTTGGAAACTCTTTTAACATTATGTGGTATTCTTCCAATGTTACAAGAAATGAACAGATTGACTAAACTTGCACAAGAGAGATCCATCTATATCATTGATTTCATGAGGATGAGAAAGCAAATATGTGTGATTATTGATAGGTTATATGTGTCCGAACCAGATTTTACAGATCCCTTATTTGAAAGTTGGAAAACATTGACAAACGTGAAAGATGCAAATAGTTTTTTGAAGTTTGACATTAATGATAATATTTGTATTAATGTTCGTGAAAATATGATACCTCTATATTGTTATGAAAGATAGTCAAGTATAGTTACTGATGATGTTGAAAAAGTTTGTGTAACACACAATAGATACGAAGTTGTTTTACACAATACAAAGAAAAAATTGTTCAACATAGCAAAATCATTGACAAAAGAGATAAGAGATCGGTTTCAAAGACATGAGTTGCTTGAGGCCATGGGTGTTGTTAACCCTTTGTTTTGGGGTTCTTGCAATGATAAAAAATCTACACAAGAGTTGTTTATTAAATATATGGGCAACCTTATTGAGCATTTCAGTAAAAGTGTGGAAGTCAATGGTGTTGAAATAAAAGGTATACTCAACAAAGATATTTTAAGACAATAGTCACAACATTTTGGAAGAACAATGGTTCATCAAGCGTCACTTTTGAGTAATATCCATGAGATTGGTTCCATTGCACGTTTGTGGCAAAAGTTGTATCCAAGTAGTATCTTACAAGATACGATTAGTGAATACTTTTGTTTATATGAATTATGTCAAACAATGATTTTGGGATCTGTGGAAGATGAGAGGGTTTTTAGTGCACTATATTTTGTTAAATCTAAGCTCCGCAACAGGCTGGACAAAAATCTAGAAAATTGTTTAAGAATTTATGTGTCATCATATCAACTGGACAAATTTCCATATGACAGAGCATTAGCATATTGGAATTCAATTGCAGATAGAAGGGGTATCACGAATACGACCGATAAGGAGGATAATGATGCTTTTAGTGATCAAATGGTGGCTTCACAGATTGATTCTGGACAAGTTGAAAACTATTCGTTTCAACTACCTGAATTCTGATTTTTCTAGTATTTCACAACAATGTAACATTTGACTTTCTTTGTTATCAGATTTCACAATATTTGTTTCGAAATGCGCTATGCTTAATATTTGTTTCACAAGTTGAGAACTGTTCATTCCAGATTTCACAATGTTGTTTCACAAGTTGAGAACTGTTCATTCCATATTTCACAACTATTCATTCCAGATTTCACAATGTTGTTTCAGATGTACAAGATTTCAAAAATTTACTTTTTCATAAATTGTATATTTTACATCACATAATGCTTTTAAAAATTGTATATTTTATATCACATTATGCTTTTAAAAATTGTACATTTTATATCACATTGCACTTTTAAATATTGTATGTTTTATATCATACTGTTTCAACTACCTTGATAAATTGTTGTCTTATATTTTATATCACAGTATTGGTATTGTATTGTTAATGTATGAATTTTGATCAACAAAAATATTCTTTTGTTGTTTGAGATGAAGATAGTAAATTATATTGGCGAGTAATACTAGAAAAGCAACACAAAATTATAAATGCAAAAAACCTTTGAATGACTGAAGACACAAATTTTGAAAATATAGTTTTCATTAATACGATTGGAAATATAATACATTGTACAAAATTGTTGACTGCAGTCAACTTCAAAACATTTTTACATTGTAAAATATCTTATTTCGGGATAGCTGCATCAGATTCACTTGCAACAATGACTTCTTTTCCTTTATCTCCTTGCTTGACACCTTGTTTTGGCAGCGCACCAAGTCTGACTAGGTTTTCTTGAACTTTCACAATACTCCCCAACAATGCACTTTCTTGCTGGTTTGGATCTTCAAGTATTGTTGGAAGTTTTTCTTTTTCTTTCTGGTGTTGTAGTACGATGTCCGGATCTTCATGGAGCTTCTCCCTTATATATCTTCACAAACGATTATTATCCGCCACTTTTAATTGCATTTTTTTCTTCATTTCCATTGCATTTTGCAAAAATATTTTTGTCGCATTGATATTAAGTTGCATGCTATTAACTTGCATTTTTAGGTTTTCAAAATTTGATTACAAAAAAGAAAATGAAAACATCATTCAAAATAGTTATATAAAAAATTATTACTTGTTTTAAAGAAAATTGAAATATGAAAAATAAACTACAAAAGCAAATTAAAACATAAATAAACATTTTCTTACCTCAACCACATCCCTGGAAGACTCAACAAGTGCAAATTTTTCCTTATCGAAAGCCCATTGGTTATAAAAATCTTGGGCTTCAACATTAATATTCTCTAACCTATTGACAACAATATTTAAAACATCATCATCATACACAATTTCAGAATTCATTATTCCTGTTGTGGCCTGCTTTAGTAGGTCGCTAAGCTTTTCTAGTTCATACTGAACCAAAGAATAAATTGAATCTCTTTTTGCATAATTTTCATATCGGGCATTTATTTGCTTTATTAGGACCTTGGCCCGATATTCCCAATCCTTCATTTCTTGCAAATCTTGAAGCACAATTTGTTTCATGGTTGCTTCCATATTTTCAACCATTAAAACATTCTCATCAAAATTAACAATGTCATCCTCAGTTTGAGGATGAGGGTCATTTCCTTCAAGAGCTGGGAATGATCTCTGCTCAGGTGTAGGGGCTTCCTATTGTTGTGCTTGACCCAGTGGATCGTGAAGCACATATGTTGCCTTAAAGCCTAAAATGTTGCCCTACAATAGAAAATCATCATCAAGTTGGATATTATCCAATCCAACGGATGAAACTTCTGGTGCCTGTGAAGAAGTGTGAAATGAAAAATATGAGAACCCAGGCCCGAAACTTTGTGTTAGTTGTGATCTCTATGAAAAAGTTGTTTTCCACCTCCAACCCATGTTTGGCCTCTCATCTATGTAGGTTGTGCCTATCATTGTTGTTGTGAACGTGGATGTTGCGGTGGAACCTTTTGCTGTTGTAGTGGAAACTATTGCTACTATTGTGGAAACTATGGTTGTGGTGGAAGCGATGGTTGTGGTGGAAGCGATGGTTGTGGTGGAAGTGGTGGCACCATATGGCCTCTCATTCTCATAGTTTGTCATTGAGAGGTGGCTGAAAATATAAAAAAATTTTATTAGCATTATTCTAAAAATTAAATAGAAAAAACCATAATTCAAAGTAAATACACATTGTTTTACCTGAAGATGATGAAATCTATTGAATTTGGGCACCGATGGGGGACTAGGAGGGGGTGGCCACACTAGATTCAGCCTGCACATTTTTTGCATACCTAGGCGTACGAGATCCACCAGGTGAAGGAGCTTACCTCGAACATTTTGGTGGCCTCTGTAATGGTGATATTTTTGATCCAGTGTCCTCAGAATCACCAGTTTGCTCTAGCCTATGACTCCTATTGGCAACATCTTGTTTAGTCCTTATTGTGGCTGCCCTACCCTACATTTAGATGAAAAGAAAAATTTAAAAATGAAAATGTGCTAAAATATAAAATACTTTTTTATTGTCAAAGATGGACTGATTACCTTCAATTCCTCTGGTGTCAAGGCAATGGCTTGTAGTGTTGCATGCACTACAGTAGGAACAGGAGTATCTTGCAAATCATGAAAATTTTCAAAATAAAGTGCTAAAATATAATTAACAGTGCCCAAAATGGGATGTGTCTTGCTGGTTTGCAATTGCACTGCATGCAATTTGGTCTTGATGCGATCTGCAATATAGGTGCACCAATCAAACCTCTCATGATGCTCACAGTGAATAACATATGATAGTGCCCAAAATAGAATTTTTGATCTTCCAAGCAGAATCAGTCTTGCCTAGAAGAACTCAATAATGGCCTTCAAAGTTGTATTCTTAACATCGATGATTGTTAACCCTCTTTTTGACTTGGTGGCAGAAGCTACAAAAAAATTAGATAACAATTTACAAATTTGAAATTTTTAGCATTAACAGATTCTAAGACACAAGAATTATACCTGCCAAATCTTTTGTGGTGAGTTCGTACATTTTCTCGAGGTAGCCTTTCTCTTCTATAGAGAGTTGGCACTTCGCTTGAACTAGAGGACAATCATCGAAAGGAAGATTTGTCAATCTATGAATATCTGTAATTGTGATGGTGAACGATAAATTTCTATTTTGTATTTTCATTTTGACAATGGCCTTGTCATGGTCATAACCGAAAATAATATGTTGCAAGAGGACTTTATCAGTTTTGAAATGTGGCATTGACACCAAGGTTGTCAAACCTGCATCTTCTAACCATGATAAGTTCGTACCTAGGGTTATTAGAAAATCTAAAATTAAAGTGCAAGAAGGGTTCTTGAACTTTGGAATAGGGGTGGAAGCGGTGGCCATTGCTAGAAGTTGGAAACTTGGAAATAGGAGAAATAGGAGAAATTGGTTGCTCGATAACGGTTCGCTCTGGTTGGGTGCAGTCATAGAAATGAACTCAAAAAATGATAGTTGATGCCCTTTTATAGATAGAATGGATGGAGTCGACACATGGCAGAATTGTATTGGACATGCAATATGGGTGATCGATTGTGTGACACATGGCAGGTGGTCAATGGTGGACCATTTTTTGCATGCAGACCATATTCTACATCAGGAAAGGCATTGAACCATATTGTGCATCAAGCCCGATACCAGACCATTTTCTGCATCAAGCCACTTTTTGAACCATATTATGCATCAGATCAGACCCCAAACCTTATTATGCATCAAACCCAACACCTAAACCTTATTATGCATCAGATCGACACCCAGACCTTATTATGCATCAGACCCAACCCTCAAACCTTATTATGCATCAGACTCAACACCCGAACCTTATTATGCATCAGACTCGACCCTCGAACCTTATTATGCATCAGACCCGAACCCAAACCTTATTATGCATCAAACCAGATACCTAGAACTTATTATGCATCAGATCCAACCCCAAACCTTATTATGCATCAGGCTAGATCCTCGAACCTTATTATGCATCAAATTAGACCCCAAAACTTATTATGCATCAGGCTAGATCCTTAAACCTTATTATGCATCAGACCAGATCCCCAATCCTTATTATGCATCAGATCGGACCCCAAACCTTATTATGCATCAAGCTAGATCCTCAAACCTTATTATGCATCAGAACAGACCCTAAACCTTATTATGCATCAAGGCATATCCTCGGACCTTATTATGCATCATATTAGACCCTCGAACCTTAGTATGCATCAGACCATATCTAGACCTTAGTATGCATTCGATTGGATCCAGAACGCGTTTTCCACCCGATCCAACCAAAACTATCAAAGTCACCATTTTTTCCCAATTTTTTTTAGAAACCAAAGTAATTCACCATTTCCTTCGATGTGAGGTTGGCCAGGATTCACCATAGTTTCGAAATGGATTCACCTATTTTTTACAAGTACGTTTTGGGTCCGACCCCTTATGCATAACCTTGATTGGTTGTATGAAGTTGAAATAAAAATAGTTTTTATTACATTTATTTCAATTATTATAGGTTACATTAATGCATGAGTCTCCATCACAATGCCTCTTATGATTGTTTTTCATTTATCATAGTATCTTAAACAAAAACTTCTTAATTATAGGGAATTGAAATGAGCTCCACATACGAGTTCCACATGTATTACATATATTTATACTTAGGGTAGATATCTTATTACTTGGGATCTCCTCTTTGGATTACCCAAGCCTTCACTTTTAAGCAACTTAATTCAAAATTTTAAAATGTTGAGTTTCAAATTGAAATTTTAGTTTGCAATATAAAAATTTTTAATCTCAATTACTTATCCAAGTCCATTGGACTTATAATGCTTAACCCTAGCTCTTTTGAATTCAAACCTTAAATCTCTTCTTTGAAATATCCTAGCAATCTGCTAATGTTTTACTTTTAAAATATTAAGGTTCAATAATGAGATTAAACCTTAGCTAATAATGTAAAACTCTTTAATCCCTTCTCCAAAATTCATTGAATTTAAAATACTTAAACATAGATTTGCAATTTGAATCTTCTCTGTAATACACTAGCCTTGAGAATATCCAACCCTATCCTTTTTGAATTCAAACCTCAAATGTCCTCTTTGGGATACCCAAGCCTAGATAAAATCTAAGCCTTTGTTGTCAAGCTGCTTGAGCTGTTCTTTTAAAATGTTAAGGTTTATTAATAGAGTTGGAACCTTAATTCAGTATGAAACACTTTAATCTCTATTACTTTTTCAAAACCATTAAACTTCAAATATTAATATTTGATAATGCAACTAAATAAAATCTTACTATATTATAAATAAAACTTTTCATTAATAATCATTTATTTTAAATTTATTAAATTAAATATTAAAGTTTGCTTATAAAATTGAAACCTTAACTTATGATTTAAAATTTTGAAGTCACTAGTAAAACTATACACGTTGCTTTAAAATAATTTAGAACCTTTAATTCAGTATGAAACACTTCAATCTTTATTACTTTTTAAAAACCATTAAACTTAAAATGTTCATATTTGATAATGCAACTAAATAAAATCTTGTTAGTTCTAACTCAGTATGAAACACTTTAATCTTTATTACTTTTCAAAACCATTAAACTTAAAATGTTAATATTTGATAATACAACTAAATGAAATCTTATTATATCATAAATAAAAATTTCATTAATAATTATTTGTTTTAAATTTATTAAATCAAATATTAAAACCTAAGATTTAAAACTTTGATGTGACTAGGAACATGTAAGTGTACACGTTGCTTTTAAAATATTTTGTATTATCTGATTGTCGAGTTGACATTTCTGTTAGGGTTGTTTGACCATTGAGCTGGCTTACATTTCTCCATTTTTACTAGAATGTTGTCATTTTCCAACTTTACACGTGTAAATGTTCTCTTTTCACTTTATTTGATCTGACATGTCACTTTTACTGTATGCCACCTAAAATGCTAAAGTGAACCAGACTATTTGTTTGCCCACATGTAGGTGTAGGACCATTTTTTCCTCTCAATCCAGTCCATCTAGGCTGTGGATTGTGCATTTTGTCTATACGTTGATGGCTGTTTCTCCAGAGTAAAATTTATAATTATAAAGTATTATTTAGAAATATATATAAAACATGTGAATAGTTTAGAAGTGGAAAATGGTTTTAACTTTTATTTTAATAATTTTTTAAATATACAATTAAAAAATTCATAGTTGCTACTTGCCTTACATATATTTAAAGTTATAGATATAAAGGGACTTTGTAATATAATGAATTTTTATAGATTTAAATTTATAGTGAAGTTAGTACGACTCATTAATGTAACTATTTTGATATATTTTTTTTATTATTGGTATGGAATGTTTATAAATAATTGTTTTATCCAAACAAAAATTACTTAGACTCATGGACTGTATGGTCAGTGGTTCTAACCATTTAACTTACAATCATGCTAATTATTATGGTAATAATTCTAAACATTTCTCCCTTTATTACATCATAGTTTTGATACTTTTTAAAACTATTTTGATACTTTGTATTATTGGTATGGAATATTTATAAATAATTGTTTTACCCAAACAACAACTACCTAGACTCATGGACTCTATGATTAGTGGTTCTAACCATTTAACTTACAATCATGCTAACTATGATGGTAATAATTCTAAACATTTCTCCTTTTATTACTTCATAGTTTAGAGTTTCTTGGAGAAAATTTTGAAATGCTTTAAACTTAACACGTGCAAGTGACTCGGTAAAGATTCCTATGCATTGCTATTGAGTAGGGCAAAATTTAAGTTGAATATTGTGTTCTTGAACATGTTCATATATGAAGTGGCAATGAAGTTCAATGTGTTTAGTGCACTCATGGAACACTGGATTATGAAAAATGTTTGAATACACCTTGATTGTCATAATATAAGGTTGTTGGTTTAGCTTTTGGCACACCCATACTTGCTAATATACGTTTCAATCATTTTATTTATGATTTTCCTCATAATTTGTGAGATTGTTGAAGTTTCAAAATGTCCTATTAGGACAATTGGTGCCGATTTTCAAAATGTCATTAAGATTATGATTTTTTGGCCTGTCCCTTCGAATAGTCCCATCCATCATGTTCAAATTCCCTTCATTATTTGGAATTATCAAGAGGTTGGCCTTCACATGATCACCTAGATACATGGTTATGCATAAGGGGTAGTACCGAAAAAATATTTATCAAATCGGGGTGAATCAACGTGAAAACTGTATAAATTTTGGGGCGAATTTTTCAAATTTTTGAAGAAATTTTTTCAAAACATGGCGATTTTTTCTTTTTTTCCCACTAAAATTATCAACAAAATTATCACAAGACGAGTAGTCAAAGGCGACTAGCAGAAGGCGACTGGAAGAAGGTGACTGACAGAAGACGACTGACATAAGGCGATTGGTAGAAGATGACTGGTAGAAGGCGACTAGTAGAAGGCGACTGTCAAAAGGCGACTGGCATCAAGCGACTAGCAGAAGACGACTAGCAGATGGCGAGTGGCACAAGGCGACTGACAGATGGTGAGTGGCACAAGGCGACCGACAGATGGCGAGTGGCAAAAGGCGACCGCCATAACCCATCAATAAGATGATGCCACGTGTCCTCCCTTCTGCCACGTGTCGTTCATGCGTTAACTCCTGCCATGCGAAAATCTATAAATTCAATTGCAGGGTCATTTGCAACATTTTCCAGAGCAATTTTAAACCTTTTTCCAGCATTTTTAGGGCATTTTCCACAACGGTTTCCAAGAAATTTCAGAGCATTTTGGCAGCATTTTTAGAGGGTTTTGGCAACATTTTGAGAGCGTTTTGGCAACATTTTGATAGCATTTTGATAGCATTTTTAGAGCATTTTAGAAGCATTTTTAGAAGGTTTTGTCAGCGTTTTCCTGCTTCTTTTCAGAGATGGCTAGTTGTTCCTCTCCTCTTCCATCAAAAGTGCATTTCAAGTACATCTTCTGCCCCAATATCAAGAGCATTTTCAACACTCCTGATAGAGATTCCCAATGGATTTACACCGTTGGACTTGCTGGTGTGTTGAAGATGCCTCAGTTGAACATTAACATTTAGTTGATGCAACAGATCATTTCTTGTTACAACCATGACGTGTCCACTATTTTGATACGTGTGGATAACAAGGAAATTATTTTTTCGGTTAAACCCTTCGATGTGCAGCGACTAACAGGGTTACTATTTTTGGATGTTGTATTGGTGAACAACCAGTACGCCTTAACCAACGATGATAAATCAACCCTGGGAACCCTTTACTCTGTTCATCTTGACAATCTGAAAGGTATTATTTGAAAATTTATTTTTTATTTAACATTAAATATTGTTCTGCTGTACTTTCATTTCTCTAAAAACGTTCTCCTTGTTTTATTTTTTGTTTTCTAATAATGTTCTCTTTTTTTAGTTAATTCTTCTAAGTCCAAAAGGGGCTTAAACATTTCGAATGTTGGAGATAAATTTCTATATGCTTGCATTGAATTTTTTCAGGCAAGGCTTATTCTGTAGGGGCGACCTACAAAAATGCCTTTTTGGGCATTTTATTTATTGCTTCATTATATTGATGGCGGTAAATTTGACTGGTGCACACACATTTCCAACCTCCTGAAGCATGACCTTTTGAGTGCCCATAAAATTCAATCTTCTGCTTACACAGTGACTACCAACAATTTTATTCTTTGTTTATTTTAGGAAGCTTATTTCAACCTTCAATAGAGCAGTCCTCCCACTGCATTGCACCCTAGTTTGTTGTCTATTGGCATGTCTGATAGTGAGATACAGGTAAAAATATTTGTTGAAATATCATTATTTTTTTTTTTTATTCTATCTTTTTATTCTCTAATTTTGTTTTGAAAACAGAAAAGAGCATCTCAGTATTCAAGTAAGAGGGATGTCGCATTTAGGATTCAGGAAGTATCTGTTGATTCTAACATGCAATCGCAGTCATCACCAATAACTCCCAAAAAACGTGTGAGGTCTCATGATGGTCGGATTCAGCATACACCTGCGACACATTTTACTGGAGAAACAATTACAGTCGACGTAGAAGAGGTTACCTCCAACCCACAAGGTAACCTTACTCTTCATTGTTCAAAAATGCTTTTTTAAATGATTTATTTTTTTGATGTAAAATTATGTTTTTTAATGTGTTTTACATATTTTTCAGACAAAGGGCAAATGGTTGAAACATCAATGGTTGTAGAGTCTGAGTCAGGTATGTATATTTTAAATAAATCTTTTTTAATGCTATTGTTATTTACAAAATATTTATTTTATGTTTTTGTGTGAAATTTAACATAGGGACCTGCTAGATTCAAAAGGCTAAAAAAAATATGGCTCCACCATCTGACCAGCCACGACCATAGCCACAGCCATAGCCACAACCACAGCCACAGCCACAACCACAACAGGTTCCACTGTCTGTCCACTCAAAGCAAGTTTTGGTCCATCCACATCAGGTTCCACCTATGAGGAACCAATCATGCATGCATGGTAAAATGTTCCTCACACCGCCACATCATCATGCAAGAAGTGCTACAGAGACACAAAATGTGTCATCATCTAATATTTTTGTTGTACCGATATTAACCTTGGAGAATTTTTCAAATGTTGAGAGTGCATCTCAAATGCCCTCGAGAACTCTAGATTGTGACTTTCTTTATTAGGGTATGAATCCTAAAAATTACCCTTTGAAGGCAAGTGATATTCTTGAGGATGAAGAGGGCATTTATGGAGAAGAGGATGTCAATGTAGATGTCGCACGTACTGTTACAGAAGATGATATCCTAAACTTTTCTAAAAATGTGTTATTAGCCGATGCATGTAAAGTTGTAGTTCATAATACTCTTCTTTCGGATATTGATAAATTGAAAGAATGGGAATATCGGGCCAAGGTTTTGATTAAAGCCATCAATGGTCGATATAAGAATTTTTCAAAAAGAAAAGAGTTGTTTTTCAAGATGGAGAATGAGCCCCAAAAGCTCGATGCCTTGCTACATAAAGCTGAATCTGGCACTATGGAGGTCGAGTCTACATACAGAGATGAAATTTTGGCCGTTGTTTTGAATCATTTGGAAAACCTCAATGCAGAAGCCCAAGCATATTTCAATGAATGGGCACTTGATCAGAATAAAGTAGTGGTTGCAAAAACATGACGACTTACAGCTGATGTAAGTTCTACATCTAACTAAAAAATATTTTTTTGTTAAATATGTTTTGTTTATAAATATTTACCTTTTTTTATTTCTATTTTGTAGTCTAATTTCCAACACCTAAAGCAACAAGTCAGTGCCATGAAAGTTTTGATCAAGATTGCCAAAATTAGCATTAATAATGCTATTGAATCGAAGAAGAGGTTACAACAGATGGTTAGAGAAAATAATTTCTTGAAGAAGATTATCAGAGATGGGGGCCTGGATGTCGAGGCTAAACTGAAAGAAAATGAGAAGGAGCTGAATGCACCTTTCAAAGAAGATCCGACGAAGGAAGAGAGTGCCTTGTTATCGGGGATCAACACTACAATAGAAAGTTTGGTTAGGGTTGGGGCATTAGAAGAAAAGGATATTGAGGTAGATGTGGGTGGACCTTCAGGAAATATTGAAAAAGAATAGAACTTTGTTGTGTTGGATTTGAAGTGAAACAAAAACTCAATATATATTTATATTTTTATAAATTATTTAAGACTGGTATTTTTTTGAAAATTGAAATCAATGATAGAGGCAATTTCTAAAAAATTCATATTATCATTTTGAAATTTTGTTTTTAATTATTGTTATGTTTTAATTTGAAGTGGAATAAATAATGTTTGATATCCTTTTTGAGAATTGAAATCAATGAATGAGACTATTTTAAAAAAATGTGTTATCTATTGAATTTTTTTTTTTCAATGTTGTTATGTTAGGATTATATGTGTTGATGTATTAAGTAATTTGAAGTGGAAGAAATAATGTTTGATATGTTTTGTAAATTGCAAATGAATGGTATCCTTTTTGAGAATTGAAATAATGAATGAGACTATTTTCGAAACATGTGTTATCTATTGAAAATTTTATTTTGAATGTTGTTATGTTAGGATTATATGTGTTGATGTATTAAGTAATTTGAACTGAAAAACATAATGTTTGATATGTTTTGTAAATTACAAATGAATGGTATCCTTTTTGAGAATTGAAACAATGAATGAGACTATTTCCGAAAAATGTGTTATCTATTGAAAATTTTGTTTTGAATGTTGTTATGTTATGATTATGTGTTGATGTATTAAGTAATTTGAAGTGGAAGAAATAATGTTTGATATGTATTGTAAATTGTGAATGAATGGTATCTTCTTTAAATATTGAATTCAATGAAAGAGACTATGTTTTGATTATTTATGATGATGTAAAAGTTTGTTGCTCTTTATTTGAAGTGGAAGAAATAATGTTTGATATGTGTTTCTCTTGAAAACTTTTTTTTGAACGTTGTTATGTTTTGATTGTTTGTGTTGATATATTAAGTAATATTGAAGTATGTCTTTTATGTTATATGAATTAATTTGAAATGTCATAAAATGCAGCATAGACAATTACTTTCACAAATAACAAATACTACAAGAAAAACATAAACTTTTAACTAATAGTTCAATAACAAGGCTAATGAAAAATGATATACAAAATATCCAGTAACACATTTCTATAATCCAATAAACAAATCCATAATCAAAATATCCAGTAACACATTTCTATAATCCAATAAACAAATCATGTGTAATCAAAGAATATGTGTAACACATGTGTAATCAAATAATACATAATTAAATCAAAATATCCAGTAACACATTTCTATAATCCAATAAACAAATCATGTGTAATCAAATAATATGTGTAACACATGTGTAATCAAATAATACATAATTAAATTAGAGGGCTATGCTATATAGAGTATCCAATGGCATCCTTTCATTCTGATATGTGAAATCAAATCAAATGATAATATGTGAAATCAAATCAAATAATAATATGTGAACTCAAATCAAATCAAATGAAAATATCCTTTCATTATGATATGTGAAATCAAAACAAATGATAGCATACTTTCATTATGATATGTGAAATAAAATCAAATGATAGCATCCTTTCATTCTGATATGTGAAATCAAATCAAATAATAACATGTGAACTCAAATTAAATCAAATGAAAACATCCTTTCATTCTGATATGTGAAATCAAATCAAATGATAGCATCCTCTCATTATGATATGTGAAATCAAATCAAATGATAATATGTGAAATAAAATCAAATGAATGCATCCTTGCATCATAATGCTGGAAGCTGGAACAAACTCTTTTTAGATTGTACAAAATATTTTGCACTCATTCCCAAAATTTTTGTCGTCACAATTTGACTAGTGTTACCATCATCCTCATCATTATCAATATTCGTTACACCTCTTCTCTCTGCCAAAGAATTCCAATGTGACAATGCTCTTTCATAAGGAAACTCCTCCACCTCATAGGCCGACACATATACTCTCAAACAATTCTCCAAATTTTTGTCCAACCTATTTCAAACTTTAGATTTTATATATGATAGTGCACTGAACACCCTTTCATCTTCCACGGATCCCAAAATCATCGTTTGACATAATTCATATAAATGAAAATATTCACTCATAGTATGTTGTAAGACAATACTTGGTTGTAATATTCTTCACAAACATGAAATAGAACCTGCTTCATGACGGTTAGAGAGCTGTGAAACTTGAGTAGACATTGTTGTTCCAAAACAGTTTGATTGTTTTGTCAAAAGATCTCTGTTGAGAATGCCATTGATTTCAATGCCATTGACTACAACACTTTTACTAAAATGGCCAGCAAGGCTGCCCATGTATTTGAGAAACAAAGAATTTATAATCTGGTATTCATTACAAGGATCCCAAAACATCGGATTTACCACACCCATAGCCTCTAGCAATTCATCTCTTTGAAAACGGTCTCTTATTTCTTTTGTCAATGATTCTGCTATTTGTTTTAGTTTAAGTTTTGTATCGTCTACAACTACATGAAATCTATTGTAGGTTATGGGAATTTTCTCAACTTCATTTGTAGCTATATCCAGTCACACACCATAACAATATAAAGGTATTTTATTTCCACGAACATTAATACATAGATGATCATTTATATTGAACTTCAGAAAGCTCTGAGGACCATTCACATTTGTTAATGCTCTCCAACTCTCAAACAAGGGATCCATAAAATTTTGACCAGATGCATACATCATATCAATATGCATGCAAATTTGTATTCTCACCCTGATGAAATCCACAATATAAATTGATATTTCTTGTGCAATTTTGATCAAAGTATTCATTTTTTCCAACATTGGAAGAATTCCACACAATGTGAGAAGAGTTTCAAAGTCACTCATTCAAAAAATTAAATATTTAGCCTTATCAACCACCCTACGATTTGCATACATAAACCCTATCAAGGATTGATATTCTTTGAAAACTCTTAATGTCGGTAGATACATCGAAATCCACCTAGTATCCACATATTTCAACAATTTTTTACCTTCGGTAACTCCTAGTGCAAACTGTTGAAACTCTGAAAATATTTTTGGACTATGTGAAAAATATTCATGAATTTCATGGACAAGCTCTTCCACTCTTGTAACATTTGTAAATGTATCCACAATTTTGTATGCAAGATTCATTCTATGAGCCATGCAATGAATAGGGATCAAATATGGGGCAACCGATGTTTGTAGTCTAACACAAAGACCATTCATGTGTCCTTGCATTGTAGCAACACCATCAGATCCTACACATATTAACTTAGTGGCTATTTCAATTTCATTCATTCCTGCTTCTTATTTTAAACTAGTTACAACAACATTATAAATGTTTTTTGCATTACAAATTTCCACCATTTTGCGTATTCCAAGTAAATTAGGTTGCCTTGAATGATTTTCCAATGTGTAAACATGCATGCAAATCCAAGATGCATTGTCAACTATAGTCACCTCATCAATTGAAAGTGAAATAAGTTTTACCTTTTTTACTTTCTCTCTGAGGTCATCCTGCTCAACCAATGACAAATATTTTACCATTTCCCAACCACTTCGATCTGACCAATGAGCGTTGGGTAAGTTCTGCACATCAGCTAGTCAAAATAGAGATTTATAATCCATGAAATTAGACATAGGTCTACCCTTCTTAAGAATAGAAAATACAACAACAAACTACAAACTTTTTGAAGCTAAAGTTAACTTATTCATTTTTTGAAATTGGGCTTGAATCGTTGCACCTTTCTCAACCAATGTTTGCTTTTGTTTCATTTCTTTATCATATTCTTGCGCATATCTCATATGTGCGTACTATTATGCACTCTTCCCCCTATAAGTTTTTTATGTTGCTCAATCACCTTATTTTATTTTGATATAAACCTTTCCACAATGTTTTTTTACTATATCTTTCTTAAGTTGAAATATATGCTCCTTTCCGTGTTTCCAACTGCAAATTATGCATCTTAATTTTGTTATATCATCACTACTATTATCTGGCAGCACTGGCTCAATAAATAGAAATTTTGATATCCAATCAGGCTAAAATGATCTATTAATTGTCCACATAGATAACCTTGTACGTTTATTTTTTTTAAATGAAGATTATCTGAAAGTAGGGACTGCATAAGAACTATCAATTTATTTTCAACTTGGCATGTTAGATTCAGGAATCTCTTCATGTTGTTGTTCAATTTTATTGAGATTATCTTCATCTGTGGACTGTTCATTAACGTGGATATGTGGAAGTGGAGGAATACCAGGGTTAACAATGTTTTTTGTAGAGATAATACTAGTGTCAATAGATTCATTATCACTATGACATTTAAAAGCATACTAGTATTTTCTATAGATAAAAGTGGACAAAGCCATCAACCAAAAAACACACTTCTTTATGAATGAAGACATTATATTTAAAATTAACAAAGTAAAAAAATTAATTGGGGAGTATGTTAGAATTAAAGTGCACTATGCCTCTTTAGTTTGACACTTGTCAATTTATATTGACACTTGTCATTTATCATATAGGCCTCCTGCCTATATATGTAACACATTTTTTATCAATAATATATCTCATCAATTTTACTCCCAACATTTGGTATCAGATACCGACACTCTTATATGGCTCATTTTTCCTTTGTATTAAGGTGCATTTTCAATAGAGTCCAACACCTTCTAGATTGAGTTCACCATGAGGAGGGATTTAAAATTCATGGTGGATCTAGTCAGTTACCTATGAAAGGCAACATCCTCTGAGGATGACCTATAGAGGAAACAAAACCAGAAGTGGCTGACCCTGAGGCACCCATGATGACCCTGAGGCACTTAGACGGTTGACCCAGTGGCAATAGACCGGTGGAAGTGGCGGACCCTGAGGCAACAGACCGAGATGTATACACAGTTCATCTAGCATTATTCATAGTTGGAGAGCCAAGTGCAAATAGCACGAGCCTAGACCAAATCAACAATAAAAGAGGATGATAGGTTGCTTTTAGAGAAGTCAACATTAAGGGGGAATGTTAGAATTAAAGTGCACTATGCCTCTTTAATTTGACACTTGTCAGTTTATATTGACACTTGTCATTTATCATATAGGCCTCCTGCCTATATATGTAACACATTTTGTATCAATAATATATCTCATCAGTTTTACTCCCAACAGAGTAAAGCTGTTCATACCTTCAGTTTGAGCAGATTTTGATGGATGACTGGGTTTGTAAATATTATAAAAGTATTTGAGGATACTCCTTTTATTGGAAGATTGGCCTCCCTTCTTTCCACTGCCTATAGTTGACATTTTACCTATATGAATAGAAGAATAACATGAACAAAGAACATCATTTTTAAATATGAAAATAACTGGTATAAAAGAGAACTACTGCTAGAGACAACAAAATTTGTCCCGTGAATATCGTTCGTATGCAGAATAAATCTCCTTATTGAGTTTCCATTAATAAAATTTTAAATGAAATTTAATGGTAAAATAGACATACCAAAAAATTGAGTCACCTTATGCCAGTTGCCTTTTGCTAGTCGTCTTATGCCAGTCGCCTTATGCCTATCGCCTTCGACCTGTCGCCTTCTACCAGTCACCTTCTGCCATTTGCCTTTTTCCAGTCACCTTCAACCAATCATCTTCTACCAGTCGCCTTCTGCAAGTTGCCTTTTGTCAGTCACCTTCAACCAGTCACCTTCTGTCAGTCACTTTCTACTAGTCGCCTTTTTCCAGTCACCTTCTGCTAGTAGCCTTCTGGCATTCACCTTCTAGTTTTTCAGTACTCTGCTTTGTATCTCTTGCTATCCAAAAAAATATTGTAATTGTATGGGAGTCGTTGTCAAGGTTAGCTATATATAATGAGGTACAAGGGGCGATTTGGGCGGGCTATTTCTTATTTTTAATAAATTTAGGGAAAAAATTGGGCAGTAAACCTTATGACAACGGGGCGATTTTACCTTAAAAAGAATTAGATCCTAAAATTTTCGGGCGAACGAGCCAACCTATATGGTCCCAAAATTTGCAAAATTGACATTTTGGAAATCCTAATATTCACACTAAATTGTGAAATTCGCCACTAAGCAAAATCCTGCCTAGATGTGTCTTGAACCTATTATGCCCACAAAGTTCAACCCACATCATTTTCATAATAGGCGGGTGTCCTTTCACATAACTCCCAGCATATCTGCCATCTATGTCCCGTGCCTCATGATATTTCTCTTTTCCAAGAAAAATTTTGACTTCTTACCAGCCTGGAGTACTTGCCTACTCCCAAAGCTTACTAATATTTCAAACATAAGGTTTTGGAAAAAACAAAGGTTGTTTTTTGTAGATTCAGTTGGAGAATTATTCAAGCAGATGGAAACCTCATTCACATCAAATCGGGTGATCCCTGTCGTGCGTGGAAATATCATTGGCACCAAAATATTTTCAGAGATGTTACATTGAAGATAGGCAAGGTGTGCTCCAATAATGAGATAGTAGACTTGAGACTACTGGGATTCATCATCTTTAAAAAAACTAGGCATTTTGGAAATGGTCATGTTATTTTTTTTGGTTTGTGCCCAAAGGGATTTTTTGTTGTGTGATGGCTTTGTTGTTCTCCTTTCAGTAGTGAAGGAAGGTTCCCTTTCCTTTGTGTGATGTAGTGTTTACTGCCGATGTAATAGGTGAAGAACTACCTGCTATACTAAGGGTTTTGTGTATTTCCTCTTGGGTTAAGGTTAAAGCCTGTTATTCCTCAGATTTTTACTATTGTAAAAGGTATTTGGGAGCCTCATAATTTCCTGGCATAATATAATACCTATTAACTTACCAAAAAAACACATGCGTTTCAATCATATTGCCTCTTAGACAACTCCACATATAAAATGATATTCTGCTTCTATGAAAGATTGAGCAACTGTTTGTTGTTTCTTACTTCCCTATGATATAGGTCTAGATCCTAGAAAGAATACATAACTAGATGTGGATTTTCGATCATCAATACATCCTACATAATCTGCATATATGTAGCCAACTAAGAATAATTGGTTGCTCTTCTTGAATTCTTGGCCATGGTGAAGAGAAGACACCAACCACTATTGAGAGAAGCAAAAATAGGAAAAGTTAAGGTTGAGAGAAGCAAAGTTGAGAGTGCCATAGAGGGAGTGCCATGGAGAGTAGGAATCTAAGCAATTGATAGATGCCCTTAGAAGAAATTTTATTCATGAGTAAAAAATTCCATAGATATCCACATAAATAAAACCATGTGAGGAGAAGAAAGAGCCATGGGTAGATAGAAGCCATAAAGAAGGCCCCGTCAGGGAGGAGATCATGCTAAATAAAAGTTGTATAAGTGACATTGTGTGGAAGATACAAACCCAAAAGAAATCTAGAAGACAAATGCATATTGCATGAAGTCACATATTGTGTGAATTAATCTATAAGTTTAAGTTCAATGTTGAAAAACAACACCCAATTTCAAATTCGTGGCTGAATAGAGAACCCAAGTATAAGAGAGAGTTGATAAAGTGCCTAGGTTATCTTGTGAAGAGAACTAGAGTAGACACTTGAAAAGAACTAGGGTGGTGAGAGCAGAAGGTTGGAGAAAGTATTGAAGTAATAAATAAAGTAGCAGACTAAGGTAGTTATAGAGCTTAACAAATCAATGAAAGAGTTGTAGATCTAGAAATATTGGAAATGACATGGATAAAATAGTGAACATTAGGTAGAAAGTAGCAAAGAAAAAGTAGAGAGTGTATTTATCAAGTAGACAAAATATCCTAGTTATTTTGAGTAGACAAAATGATCAAGCTGGTTGGAATCGTATTCATAAGGTGTAACCTCTAGAGAAAATATTAATTGCAAAAGCTACATTGAGGTGTGACATCATTGGAGTCAAATATTTAAAGGAAATTTTATTTTTTAGCATGAAGGTACATAATTGTCACTTATGATTTATTTCTAGAATATCAAGAAAGCTTAATATTAAAAAAAAATTGAAATGATAAAAGAAGAATCTAAAATATAAAAAGAGACACAGGTTATAAGGTTGTTGTAAATTATACGTAAGAAGTTGAAGAAATTGCAAGGTTAGAAAAAGTTCAAAATTCTTAAAATGCATAACAATTATTTTTTCAAAATCCTAAAAATGAAAAGTTTGTCTGCCATAGATCTTAAGATTTCAATTGCTTTGTATCCCATAAAGATCATCTTCAGCAAACCTATCATATCAATGATGAGATTTAACTTTTCGAGGTACTCATTACTCTGAATTCTTGGTGTGGATTGGATTTTGTGGCACTTTCTCCTCATGTTTTTCTCACACCCTGTGCCAATTATCCCTATCTCCGATTTTGGTTTTAGTCCCAATGTCTCGATTTTTACTATTTCTTTCACAATCCACCTAGAGTGCTCCTTCCCAATCTCCTCTCGCAATTTGCTCTCCATCCACGTGTTGCTTTTTCAACCTCACCTGCCACCATTCCTCTTATTGGGATATTTTTTTCGTTGCTTCCTTTCCACGTTCTTGTCCTTACCCACTTCTTTTCACTTCCCAAATCCTTCGGTGCTCGTTTTCCTCTATGAGTTTTGCAAGGGTGTTAGGTTTCATCACCCGATAGGTCAAATTCTGCAAGGGGTGGCACACCTTTCTATTTTTGTGGAAGATTATAATTTTTGGGACCTTAAGTTGCATAAGGAATGTTGTCCTAGTCTCCCTGATTTAGTGATTTTGATTTTACCTAGATCTTGCTTCTTCACAAAGAGTTGGAATAGATGTTTCCAAAAACTTCTAAATTTATCAAATATTTACAAAACCCTCCCTACGAATGGATCTTGCACTTGCTCTGCTAGTTTCTCTTGACATAGTGAGCTCTTTGCTATCCTTGACTACCTAATTTGTCTTCCTATCATCATATGCTTCGTGGAATCTGAATCTCTTGTAATTGAACCGATGGTGGAAGCTATCCTTAGTGCTAGAGTATTTATGCCATTCCTAAAGTGATTTTTAGGTTGGTACTAGAATATCAACCTGGCATTTGTGTCCACTTGGGAGAAGGACATCATCATCATACATGGCATCAAATTTTAGGTGGATGTCAATATTCTTTCTGATATCACACGATAACCACTGGTGGGAAGAACAATGCGTAGGAACAAGCACAACTAGGATATTAAACTCAATTAATTTGAGCCAAATTCACCTATTATGAGGATTGTCAAGACGAGGATGGCTCGTGGTGATCTACCCACTCATTGGAAAGATGTGATGAAGCCTGTGATGGAATATATCATAGTGGATGACCTTGGTTCCCAACTTAGGAGCTTTCATATCTTGTTCATGAACCACTTCAGGGAGGTCAAGCCGCTAAACATTCTTGAATTCCTTTATTTGTTGATGGATTAATCCATCATAGCAAAATGCTCGAAGAAGGAGGAAGCATGGCCCTCTCACCAAGGGATTTTCAAAGTCCTGTACGATTATCTTTAGGAGACGTTTCCTAAAGAAAATATTTTTCCTCAGGACCAATAGGAAAAAAACATGAAGGAGGATATGTCCTCAACTCCTATATCCAAGTTTCATGGCTTCAAAAGGAAGAATTTGGATGAAGGTCACCAGGATGCTGATTTCCTACCAAGAAATAAGGGCAAAGCTGGGGCTACCATTATGAGGAGTTCTCAATGCCTTAAGAATACAGAAGTCTAGAATTAAGGAAAGATACAGGGTGCGGCCCAAGAAGATCCTGATGATCCCACGGAGAATATTCTCCAAGAATATGTAGTCAAGACCACCACTAACACAATTTCTTATTTGGAAAGTTCCATGGATGCAATTTCAGGGGCAATTACCCAAATGAAGGAACATAGGAATGCCCTGAACCTTTTGTTCTTCTATGATAACTTCACAGAGGATACTCCTGTCAAGTCTATTGTTGAAGCCAAACCAGAGGTCAAGGATGATGATGTAATGGAAATAGCAAAGGAAATATTCAAGGATGTCCCTAAGGATGCTCCAAAGGATGTAAAAAAGGATGACATCAAAGACTCTATAATTGCCTAAATGGTTGTTCATCTATGGTCTTACATTTTTTTCTAGTATAGGCTTCTCCTAGTTTCCTATTGGTTTGTTTACGTTTTCCTTTAAGTTTTTAGGTTTTCAAGGATGCTTCATAGTTTTTTGAGGATTGTGCATCCTTTTCTTTTGCTTTTGTACTAAGGCATTTGGGTGCCTTTCAAATGCCCACTTCAATACAAATTTTAACTTATATAAAAAAATTAAGAATATAGTGAAAGAAAACATTTGAGAAAGAAGGAAAAATTTACAAGGAAAGTATTGAAAGGAAAAGAGAAAAGCTTATAAGAAGAGAATACTATTTATCAAAGAAAATATAATTATTAA
Organism: Wollemia nobilis; assembly: GCA_028583015.1. Lineage (NCBI taxonomy): Eukaryota > Viridiplantae > Streptophyta > Pinopsida > Araucariales > Araucariaceae > Wollemia > Wollemia nobilis. The sequence goes on from JAQPPZ010003276.1 coordinate 3,956,785, forward strand.
AGGGATAAGAAATTAATTATATCTGGAAGAAATTTATTAAATGAGAATTGGAAGAAAAGGAATTAAAAAAGGAAGTTAATTAAAGGAAAGAAAAATATTGAAAGAAGAGAAACTGGCTTGCATATTAAAAATTCATTCAAACATTGAAGTCCATTTGTTCTTATAAATTGTAAATTTTATTGTGAAATAATTATTTAATAGGTACATTGTTGAATAATTATTTTCAAAGCAAAGACAAAGACAAATTATTGAGCAAGTAGGGTATTAAATATTTCTATCTTAGCTTCTAAATATCATTGAAATATTGAAAGAAATTAATTAGGGATATAAAAGGTTTTCTACTTGATAATTAAAAGAGTTTATTTGAAAGAAAGAGAATTAAGAAAGTTGACCATATTTTTTCAAGGATTCTACATTTTAAAAAAATGAAAAATAGGTGTCTTCATCAAAGATTCCTTACACAAAGACATATTTGATTAGAAATTCAAACTTCATTAAGAAATAACTTCAAAAGTAGAAAAAAATATGGTCACAAACATGTTTTGAGATACAATGAATCACCACAATCAAATCAAATAGAACCAAAATTTGGATATGAAGATAACTCTTGGTATGTTGATTCAAGAGCCAACAATCACATGACTAGCAACCTATATTAGTTTGATTCTATTCAAGTGAAACTAAGTATACCAATTATGCTTATAGATGATAAGACATACCAATTCCAAAGAACAAGAACTATTACACTTAGCCTACCTTTCTATGAATACCCACTAAAGAATGTTCTTTATGTTCTAGGAATAACAAATAGCCTAATTTGGTATCATAATTGTTCGATAGAGAAAGAACAATAGAATTCAAAGTCATCAGTGGTAGTAAGAAGTGTTTTATCAAAATATAAAACAATATTGAATCCCTTAGGTCTTATAAAATTGGGATGTTTGCACTAGATGTGGTAACACTCTCTCAAAAACATTTAGATCAGCTTCTACCAGAAGAACATAAAAAAGGTATTTAATTGAACACAAAATTTTCATGGCAAAATAAAAAGATAATGTATCAACAGAAAGTAATCCATAAACCACTCTTGAAAGGATGATAAAGAAATTAAAAAAAAATCTCATTAGTACACTACAAAGAGAGACACCTATAATCATCATTATAGGATAGAGATGCAATATATTTTGAAACCTAAATTTGTGGATATAAGTTATCATTTATGGTCTTCAAAACTTATCAGTGATGAATTATATTATTATGATGATTTGCTATCTACAAATAGTATCATAATAGGGAATAACATAACAAGAATTAGCAAATTTAGAATAGTGACAAGGGATGCTAATTTTGTAACACAAAACTATGAAAACAAAAGTGTGATAGATACAGGTAAAAACTATTAGTATTAGGAAAAAGACAAGAACTACTTGAATAAAGACAAAGATAAAGTTATAAAAAATGGTCAAAGTGTAACATCACCATGAAGAAGGACAAGAAGTTATCAAGAAGACAAAATAAAATAAAGACTATGAACTCCTTACCAAATAATGTAATATGGGAGGGGGATGTTGGAGTTTATTACATTATTTGGTACTTCAAACAGATTTTTTAAAGACTTTGTAAATATGTGGTGTGAAGGAGTCTTGTAAATATTTATCATTTAGTAATCATTGATGAGCCCTAAAAATGCTCATTTTTGTACAAACTTTCCATATATATTGTGGCATTTATTTTAATAGAAATATGTGTTTCTATGCAAATTTTATATGTATTTAACATTAGATTACGTATGTTGTCTAATATTTGTTTTTGAGTGGATTATGTGTAAATGCAGTGGATTTTATGGTATTTTGGCATGTTTACGTCGAGGTCCCACTTGGACCTGGCACTTTCCATTTATGATGAAAAATTGAAGGTAAAAATATCTACAACAAAATAGTGATGAAGCGCTAAGTCAGGCGCCCGACTCCCGTTTAGGTGCTCGACTCCCATTTGGTGCTTAACTATCGAGTGCCTGATTCCCATTTGGTGCTTGATCTATTGAGTGCCTGAATCCCATTTTGGTTCCTGCTTCCTAACTTCTATAGATAAGGCGCCTGATTCCCATTGACACAGAATTACAGCGTGATACTCTGTTGTTGATAGAACAGAAAGGCGATTTTAGTGATGAATGCAGACATGATTTCAGTGATGGATGCGGACCAAGGACAACGTCAATGACCATATGTCATCTATTTTTTAGCAATCACGTAAAAATCAATGTAATCGGGTAAAGCAAAATATCAGACGTATTCTATTCTGATACAGAATACGTTGAATAAATTTTGAGTTAATGTTTTGCTTTAATCTCCTTTATTCCTACGTATTGTTGTAACAAAAAAATCAGAAATCGATTTGCTTTCAGAATGTAATAGGGCATGGCCGCATATCTTATAAATATGCAGGCCACCCCTGAAAAATAGATCCTAGATTTTCTCTGTAAATTCTTGTTGCACATTTCAATAAAATACATTTGAGTTTTCTAATCAAATTCAACTAGCATCCGGTGTATGACTTAACGTGGGTGGAATATGCTGGAAGCATGGGCCCACTCTCAATAGTATTCCTCCCTTATTTTTCCTATTTTCTATCATTTTAGTTTATTTTCCTATTTTCTGTAGTTTAATTTAAAGCTGCAATTTCCCTTATTTTCTATCAATTTCTAGCAAGTGTGCAGTTTTGATTTTAAAGCATTTCAGTTATTTCTTTGATAGTGCAAATTAGATTAAGTGGTTTGGAAGATAAACAAGAACTCCAATGAAACAACAACACACCCCCAAACCATAGGATCTAAGGGACTCATCTGATTAAAGGGAGATTACAGGCATATATTGTGCAGGGTTACTCACAAGTTTACGAGCTATCCTAGGTTGACAAATTAAATGGAGGTAATGATTTGAACCATAGAAAACTAACCAATGTTTTGCCCAACATTTTGGCACCATTGTTGAGGAGTAGCCAACTGTAATTTTCCTATTCTGAAGAAAGTATGTTAGAAATAGTTTAGGTTACTTTCTACAGAACCCTCCATTCTAAATTTTGTATGAGTCCACCTAGAATTAGAGGACCGGATGGTCATTTTATCAAGAACACAAACATAGCTTCTCCAAAAACCTCTGTTCTAGTTGTGCCAAATCCTGAGACTAAAACCTCTCCACCACCATCTCCACCTATGCATTGGAGTCAACATCCATTGTTTGCACAGGATCCTTCTGGAATAGTCCAACAAAACCTTAGGGAAGGATCTGAGATAGAAAGAGTTCAATCTGAGGAAGATTTACTGAACCTTCAATGTTGGCAAGCAGTTGAGGAAGGGACTATTTCAACCACTGATTTAGTAATCCTTCTAAAGGATAAGAGAAATGAGATTGAAGCCTTGAAAGCTACCCTGAACGTAGCAGGTGTAGAAACCTTGATAGGAGACAAGATGGTAGAAATAGGAGAAGAAGCATCAACTAGTTTTAACTTCCCTATAGAAGAGGTAAGAGGAGAACACAGGATGAAACATATCTCTCCTACCCACCTTCCAATATTTAGAGGACTTCCAATAGAAGATCCTGACCTGTTCCTTTTCAAATTTGATGTTCTATGCAGGTCGATAGACTATACAACCAATGCTCAAAAACTAAAGTTATTTCCCTCCACTCTTGATGATTCAACTTTGTGTTGGTTCATCAATTTGGGGAATAAATAGATAACTACCTAGGAAGACATGAAAAAACTTTTCCTAGATCAGTATCAGGACTTTGGTAGAGCAAGGGATTCCAGGGAAGAAGTCCTGGATATGACACAAAAGGAAGGAGAATCATTAGAGGAGTATTGGGATAGGTTTAGCTTTAATTTGCAAAGATCTCCCCATGCAAGACTAGGAGATAGGTCCTTAAGAAGTATCTTCTTAAAAGGGCTTACAAATGAATCTCTTGAAACCTTAAACATGATTTCTGGTGGGGACATTTATCAACACCAAATGTCAGATATCCGATAGTTGTGTCAAAACTTTTCAAGAAGAAAGGGTAAGTTAATCCCTAGAAATATCAAACAATCAGCCACTATCACTAAAATAGAAATAGAGAATATGCTTGAAGACCTCAAAAGTGAGATGTTGTCATCTCTGGCACTCCAAATGGACACCCTCCTACTTCAAAAAAAGAAGCAGGAAAATGAGGTAGCATTAGCCTATTTCTATCCTAAATGCAGGGGAAAGCACCCCAGAAATGAATGTCCTGAGAACAAAGTTAGAGTGTGCATCGTGTGTCAAAAATATCATAAAACTAAGTTGTGTCCATAGTTATCAAAATCTAGAGAGGAACCTGAAGTAACGGAAGCATACTTCATGGGTAATAGGAGAAACTAGCAATAGTCTCCTATGGGAAACAACATGCCAGTAGGAATGCCATCCTATGGGGGCAACAATTATCAGAACCAAGGTCAAGTTCAGCCACCCAACATGGGCTGGTGGGGACAACAACCTTGGAATCAATTTCCCCAAGGAGAAAATCCTTACAATCCCTACCCATGGATGCCATACCAACAGCCTAGAAAATAGTGGAGAAATCAGAATACGTGGAGCCAAACTCCATAACATCCTGCACCAACCCCACTACAGCCAAGTCTGCTAGCTCCCCCTGCTTTGAGACCTGCTCAACTACCAGCACAACCTACTTCTAATCCAAACAAATAGACCACAACCAACATACCAGATGGAGAATGAGATGTACCCCATGTATAATATCAAAGTAGATTGTAGTCCAATACAATTAAGGTCAGGTAGACAAGTAGGTGTAGGAGAGTCTCCTCTAGTAGAAGAGGAGGAAAGCACAGAGTTAGAAAAAGAGGAATCACCTCTTATAGAAGAAGTAGAGAGAATCACCTCATATAAAATCAAAAACTATAAAACAGGAAGGAGGGTTCCACCTTTTCCAAAAAGGTTGCAAGAACCCAAGAAGCCAATACAACCAGAATTTGATATTCTTTCTAGTTTGAAGAACCTGACAATCACAATCCCTCTCTTTCAGGCCATCAGAGACATTCCTATTTATACAAGGCCATAAGAGAGATGTGTCTAAGAAAACCAGCACAAACAATTAATTTGGTAGGACAACTAGCTGATCTTATGCTAGGAAATACCTACAACCAAAAATATTCAGACCTAGGAAGCCCTATTTTAACTATAAAAATTGGGGGTTATGTTTTACCCAATACATTAGTAGATCTAGGGGCTACCATTAATGTCATGCCCAAGGAAACCATGCAGAAACTCAGTTTAACCAATCTAAAACCAACCAAAACTATCCTTCAGTTGGTAGACAGGTCTACAGTACTCCCTGAAGGAATACTAGAAGACATAACTATCACAATGGATGCATGGGAGTACCCAACATATTTCTTAGTGTTACAATCCAAGTCTGGACTGGGTGGTTATCCACTCATCTTAGGTAGGCCTTGGATGGCAATATATGATGCCTACATAAGTTGTAGAAATGGGCAAATGACCATTTTTGATGGTCAGAATGTAAAAAATCTGATCATCCATCCACCTGCATAGTCTATAGATTTATTGGGAGAACCTGAATGTGAGAACCAAAATATGAGTGGTCTATCAATGATTCAATCCATCATGGCACTTGATGAATTGGAGGATGAGAGTGATGAGGATAGGGTAATATCAAACATTTTCCAAGGAGAACCCTCCTATCCTCCTCTAGAATTGCCATTAGTGGGAGGTAAAGATCACAATATTCAACAAATAGAAGTTGCACCTGGGAGAGTATTAAACATAAATGATGGGTTGACATCTGAACAATAGACCAAACTAAGAAAAATATTAGTCAAACATCAAGGTGCCTTTGCTTGGGAGTATTCAGACATGAGAGGAATAGCTCCTAAAACCTGTACTCATCGAATATATCTGGAAGATGAAATAAAATCGGTAAGACAACCATAATGAAGAATGAATCCAACTATGAAGGAGATTGTCAAAGCTGAATTGTAGAAACTCCTCATAGTTGGGTTCATCTACCCAATTTCAGATAGTGAGTGGGTATCACCTTTGGTGGTGGTGCCCAAGAAGAATGGCAAGTGGAGAATCTATGTTGATTACAGGTTGTTGAATAAAGCAACCAAGAAAGACCACTTCCCCCTACCCTTCATAGATCAGGTCCTTGACACCTTATCAGGTAAGAAGTACTTTTCTTTCCTGGATGGGTTCAATGGATATAACCAGATTCAGATAGGGGAAGGGGATCAAGACAAGACCACATTCACTTGCCCATGGGGAACCTTTGCTTACCGAGTTTTACCCTTTGGTCTATGCAATGCACCTGCCACATTCCAGAGGGTAATTTTGAGCATCTTCTCTGATATGATTGGAGAAACTATGGAGGTATATATGGATGATTTCACCATTTATGGTGAAACCTTTGAAGAAGCCACAAAAAATTTGGAGAAAACACTTCAGCGATGTGAGGAAACTAATCTATCCCTAAGTAATGAGAAATGTTATATGCTAGTGCAGGAGGGGATAGTTCTAGGACATCATATCTCTATAGATGGGATCAAGGTAGATAGGAAAAAGATAGAAGTTATCCAAAACCTGCCTACACCCAAAACTCAGAAGGATATCCATAGCTTCCTTGGATCAGCTGGTTACTATAGGAGGTTTATAGCAGATTTTAGCAAAACTGCTAAACCCCTAAGCACATTGTTATCAAAGGATATAGAGTTTGTCTGGACAGAAGACTATGAACAAGCATTTAACACTTTGAAGGAAAAACTGATAACTGCTCCAGTGTTGAGAGGTCCAAATTGGACCATACCCTTTCACATATATGTTGATGCATCTAACAATGCAATAGGGTCAGTACTGGGACAAAAGGATGGTGATGATTTCTATGCCATCTACTATGTCAGTAAACATCTCACAGGTGCTGAATTCAATTATACTATCACAGAAAAGGAATTTCTTGCAGTTATACATGCTCTTAACAAATTCCGCCATTATATTACAGGATATCAGGTTTTTGTGCACACTGATCACTCAGCTATCAGATACCTGACAAAAAAACCTGGAATCAATGGTAGGATTATCATATGGTTGTTACTTCTATAGGAGTTTGATGTGACAATCATAGATAAACTAGGAAAGGACAATGTGGTAGCTGATTTTCTATCCAGATTGACACCTCCAGATCATGCAACTATAGATGACCAATTTCTAGATGAGCATTTGTTTGCTCTAAATGAACAGATACCATGGTACGTAGATATGGCTAATTATTTAGCCACTGGTAAAGTATCCCCTACACTTTCACCATGTGAGAAACAAACTTTAATTGAGAAAAGTGTAGACTTCTCATGGATTGATGGGTGCCTATTTAAAATAGGGTCTGATCAGATCATGAGAAGATGTGTTGCTGATAATGAGATTGTAGAAATACTGAAGGCTTGCCATAATGAACCTTGTGGTGGCCATTTTGTAGGAAAAAGGACTGCATTCAAAGTATTGCAGGTTGGTTATTACTAGCCTTCACTATTCAAGGATGCAGCCAAGCATGTGAGCCAATGTGATCAATGTCAGAGGATGGGTAGACCTACTCTTAGAGATGAAATGCCACTCCAACCACATGTGCACATAGAGCCATTTGATAAATGGGGGATGGACTTCGTAGGACCTATTAATCCATAGTCAGTAGGTAAGAGGTATATCTTAGTTTGCACTGACTATGTGACCAAATGGGTTGAAGTGCAGGCATTGCATGATTCTAAAGAGAAGACTATAGCAGACTTCTTGTATTCATCTATTTTCACCAGATTTGGGGTTCCAAGGGAGATCACAACTGATCAAGGGCCTCAATTTACTTCAAATATGATTCAGGAGCTCATGCAACAATATAAAATTAGGCATAACAAAACCACTCCTTACCATCCATAGGAAAATGGGCAAGTAGAGGTAACCAACCGTGAACTTGAGAACATTCTCACAAAGATGGTACAACAGCATAGGAAGGATTGGGCCACAAGATTACCAGAAGTAGTGTGGGCTTACAGAACCACCTAGAAGACTACTACTAGTTTTACACCATTCCAACTAGTATATGGGAAAAATGCTATGATGCCCATAGAATTCGAGATTAAAACTCTCAGAACTATAGTAGATTTAAATCTGAATCTGGATGAGGCACAAAAGGAATGGATTCAGTAGCTTAACCAGCTGGATGAATACCACCTTGATGCTCTACAGTGGATAGAGGTCATCCAAAAATAGAGGGCCAAGTGGCATGATCATCACACCAGGCCAAAGTAGTTAAAAGTGGGAGAGTGGGCATTATTGTATGACTCTCGATTCCAGGAAAGGAAAGGTAAACTCATGCAACATTGGATGGGGCCATATGAAGTGACTGAAGTCATCAACAATGGAGTTGTTAGGATCAGAACAATTGATGGTAGCAACATTACATTAATAGTCAATGGTCATCGATTGCGGCCATATCATGTGTCTGAGACTTATATGATGAAGTCCAGATTAGGCATGGGGGAGACCCTAGTTGATTCTAGTTTTAAAATGAGTCAGTAATATGTGGACGTTGTCCACATGGTCCAAAAACAATTATTCTTTTAAAGTTCTGCAATTTTTCTTTCTTTAGTTGTATTTTTGTTTTGCAGGAATGATGCCCTGAGTGCAACTGTTAGGCAGCCTGGGAAACCTAGGCCTAACAAGCACAGGATCCATGAACCTACGCAATCCTAGATTTCTAGGAGATTAAATTCTAGTAGAATTAGCTCATCCCCACTTGGAGGGGGAAAACCATATCTGAACAAGTGTTTGGGTGTTTGTTTTTGGTCTTCATGAAGAAAAATACCCGAATGTTGGTTCAGGTAGCGGATGTTGATTCTGTCCCTATTCTTCAAAACCAGAATGTTGAAGGCCTGATCAACTGAAAGCGTACACTAGTGGACATATCAGTAGATATTGAAATAAAGGAGGAGCACCTACTTTCCATTTTTGATGAGAAAGGTGCCTGATTTCGATTTTTAGAGAAAATGGCACCCGATTCCCGTTTTACGAAAGAAGGTGCCTGATTCCTATATTTTGGGGAAACGGTACTGATTCCCATTTGTACGGTAAAAGGTACCTGAATCCTAGTATGTCAAGGAAAAGGTGCCTGCATCCCATTTTATGGTAGATCGATGCCTGATTCCTATTTTTCCAAGGAAATGGCGCCCGACTTCCATTTTTTAGGAAAGCGACACCTAATTTCCTGGACATATTATAAAAAAAAAGTTTTGTATAAATTTTGAGTTTTGTATAAAGTTTTCTTTAAGTACGATGTCCGATTTCCAGAAAAAGGTGCCTACTTTCCATATTAAGCACGGCGCCCGATTGCTAAGGTGCCTGCTTTCTATTTTCCAAGCACCTGCATGCCTTGATTCGAAAGAAGGCGCCCGATTTCCACATAAAAAAGGTGCCTGCTTTCTATTTTCATGGGTGTTTGTGCCTCGTATGAATAATCTTCAGCATTGGGAAGTGGCCCGAGCCACGTCAACATCTCACCCACGTGCATAAGTCAAACTTCAATGGATAAAATTATTTTAATTTTTTTGTTGAAGATTTGTGCACATTCCAAAGTCATCAGCGAATAATTTTCGAGGAGGGGATGTTTGTCATCCCGAGAAGACGTGTTTTTCTAACCTTTTCTTGAAAATGTGTAGGAATTCTCAAAGGTATCAAATGGTAGCAACCAAGAACCAGTTAAAATGGAGAGAAATTCATCGCATGGGAAATATGCCTATCATTCTTTGTTCTAGAATGCCTAGTCATCATCAAGCAGCCAATGCCAGTGCACCATGAGTGTCTGCACATTATACATGCATGAAACATAATATGGGTACGTGCTTAATTTTTTATATTTATATATATATTATTTTCATAGGCATATGTTTCTATAAAATAGTGTCTAGCACAATCCCCATTGAATTACCAGCCACCCATTTCTCTCCACTTGGAATTTTTCCATGTGTCACTACTCTGATTGGGGAAAACACTCATGGTCATCATCTACGCAAAATTTGGCACACGCTTTAACGAGATTTTGCATAGATAACCATAATTATTTCTAATTACGACAATCAGGCACCTACGTTCATGGATGCAGGTGATTTAAACCATGCATTGGCAAAACTCTATGCAAGAAAATAATAGAGTTGTAGGTGATAGAAACTAGAGTGTGAGGAATTATTGCAAGAAAAACTCAGAGCCGAGAGAAATCTAAACTTTACCATGGGGGAAAATTGACCAACCACCTATTGAAAAAGAGTGAGCCTACAGATTGTTCAGGCATCAGTGAGGATGTATGGATGTAATTCGACGTCATAGGATGGTTGGAATACTGCCATATGGTTAGCCAGAACTAGGATGCAGAGGTGGCTAATGAATTTGTGGCATCCATGAGGGATGAAGTTGTTCGCATGCGGGGACTGGAAATCCCAGTCACCGAAGAATACATTACCATGGTAACAAGCCTTCCCCAAATAGGGGAACGTACATATAAGGAGGAAAACCCCACACTCTACACGCAAATATTCTTTGGGCACCCAACGTAGTACTTGATGCACATTGGTTTGCCCAAGAAGCACATCCTCGAGCTCTGGAGGTCGGTCTTCGAGCAGATTGCCTGGTTCTTCACTTGTACGGGTAGGCTTTCCAAACTAAACTCTAACCATTTTTGTTTCCTCAACCATATACTACATGGGGACAAGATCAATGTCCCCCATTATCTTACATGTGCACTCAAGGATGAGGCCAGATGGTACCAAGCAGGCACAATATCTACCCTGGCTCACCATGGCCTAATTTTGGCCTTGGTGCGATATGTCGAGTCACATAAAAATATGATGGTTGAGGAAGCTGAGGGAAATAATGCAATTTTGGGGGTAGAGGAAGAAGTGGAGGTGCCAGAATAGACTGATCGATCGATTGATAAGGTGATAGAGCAAGCAAAGACGATGCCTATGTCCCCACCTGAGGAAAATACATGGGAAGTAGGACAAGCCTCATCCCCTATTTTTCCCCAATCTGATGAGGAAGCAGGACAGGCTTCATCCCCTACTGACCCTCAATTTGATGATGAGGTAGGGCATGGTCTGCCAAGCCCTACTTTCATGCTAGTTTCTACTAGAACTAGAAGTAGAAGGATGAAGGCATCCATGGTGGTTTATAGCTCATCGGATGATGATGCAGCAATTGATGAGTTGAACAAGGATGAGTTCATGGCCCACATATTGCAGGATTTGTCCAAGGGTCATACTCCTCAGTAGGAAATGCAGATAGAGGATCTACAATAGTAGCTACAGATATTGAAAGAATAGGCCTACACTTGGGAGGCCAAATACAAGGAAGAGCAGGCTCTTTTTCAAGAGTCTCAAAAAGCAACTACAACAAAATTGTAGGAATTGTATCGGACCATCCATCAATTGTAGGAGATAATATCAAAATTGCAGTTGTAGGCCCAACAAACTGAGGTTGGATGACCAGCCAGGGTAGAAGCGGTGGTGCAAACTGACTGGGCTATGGAAGTGCCCACTAACTCTCCAGATTTTGAGGAGAAAATAGTCTCCTTTGGTCCTTTTCGATCAGATGCAAGAAATTCCATCCAAGAAGCTGAGATTGTTAGAATTAAAGTGCACTATGCCACTTTAGTTTGACACTTGTCATCTATCATATAGGCCTCCTGCCTATATATGTAACACATTTTGTATCAATAATATATCTCATCAGTTTTACTCCCAACATTTAGTATCAGAGCAGGCTTTCCCTGCCCTGTGTAAACCCTTGAGGGGGGATTTCCCTCATGGAAATCCACCCTCCCCTCATTATTTCCCCTTAGTTTTTCTCTCTCCAATTTTTTTACCGAGGGAGTATGCTCTCCATCCTTTTGATGGATCAGAAACCAGATGGTTAAAAATTGGGAGGTTAATTTTTTTTAGTTTTTTAGGTTGATTCCTTCCCTTGGATTTAAACCTACTCTCTTGGGATCTGTTGATGGAGGTTCTCTTGAAGAATTTATACCTCTGATTTGCAATGCTACTCCTGATCTTTCGTGAGGGTTGCAGATCCTGTGGCATTGGAGTTTATTTATGATCAAACTTGTAGACAATAGCAATATTTTCTAGTATGTGTAGCTTCAAGAGCCGGTGTAATTGATGAAACCAAATGCAGTTTAGAGTTTTAGTGTTAGTCCAAGACAGGAGGCACATCAAATGGAGCTGCATATTGCTTGTTTATCAGGCGAATTGCTTATTTTTATCTTATTTGCTTTCAATACCGGATGAAAATTCTGTGAACCTGCCTCAAATGTTTTGTTGTATGGGCCGTTGACATCACCAAAAAGCTTCGATGTGAAAGCATGGGTCACCGTGAAGGATTAATGCAGCAAGATGATGACAAGATTGGATATGGTGCAGTATATGCCTCGCAGCGGAGGCCTGATGAAAGGCGGATTGTGAGCGGGAATGACTTGTTTCACTGTAGATTGAAGCCGAGATTATAGTGATTGGAAAAGATAGTGTTTATTTTTTATTTTTTCACATGCTAGACTTCAGTTTCTAAGCCCGTGAAATCAACAACTTTTTTCCTGTAAAGACTTCGAGAAACCGTTGACGCCTATGTGATGCTATTGACGAATCTGAGAAGAGGCTGAAGGTTGTAGCGGTGAAAATAACATTCACCTTGACCTCATGGGATACAATATTCACGGTGTTACCAAAGTTTTTTATTTCCATCTTCGAATATGAAGTTTCGTGCCTCTATTTGACGTCCTTCCACATATCCCCCTTGCTTTGGGGAAATAATCTTATGCAAAAGAGGCTTCAACCTTTCTGCCATGATTTTAGTAATAATTTTGAGAATAACATTACATAAAGCAATAGGTCTAAAAGCTGAGATATGATCAACCTCTTGAGCTTTTGGAACAAGAGTAATATAAGTTTTATTGATAACCTTCAAAATTTCTTTGGATTTCCTGGCTTCTTCCACCACCTCTAATAAATCAACATGAAGGATATCCCAGAACTCTTGGTAGAACTCAATAGGAAAATCATCAAGACTTGGGGTTTTCCCTTTTTGCATTTTAAAAACTACTTGTTGAAGCTCATTGATAGAAATAGGAGCAGTCAAAATAGAGTTCTCCTCAGAAGTGATAAGAGAAGGGATTGCTTGAAGAACATTTTGTTGTGAAGTCGAGTCAAGAGGAGTAGCAACAAAAAGATTGGAAAAGTAATCAACAACAATAGAGTTCATGCCATCCCAAGTATAAACAACATCTCCAGAATCTGATTTTAAGGAAGAATTAAAGTTGTGAGATCTTCGAGCTAGAAGAGATTTGTGGAAGAAATTTGTGTTTTGATCTCCTTCTTTGAGCCATTGAATTCTAGATTTTTGCTTCCATAATATTTCTTCTCTTTTTTCCCATTCCTCTAATTGAGTTGTGAGTTTAATTTCATCTGCACTTCTCTTCTCTGTGAGGCCATCTAAACGAATTTTCTTATTCAAATTTTCAAGATGAGCAATAAATTCATGCTTTTTTTTATGAACATTCCCAAACTCTTTCTAGTTCCAAGTCTTGATTTTGGATTTAATGTATTGCAGTCTTTTGGTAAAAAAGAACACCTTAGTCCCATGCCTAGGTTTACCTTCCTTCCACCATTGTTGCACACGAGGTCTGAAGGAAATATCTCTAAGCCACATTAATTGAAAATGAAAAGGAGAGAAACTCACATTGGTTTTCCACATTTCCACCATGACTGGACAATGATCCGAACCAACATTATTAAGAGTCTTCACTTTAGGAATGTGACCATGGATTAAGAAATTTTTAGAGAGCAAAACCTATCCAATCTCTCCATTATACAAGCTAAGCCTTGCCTTCTGTTAGACCAAGTCATAAGGCCATTATCTGGTTGGATATCCACAAGATGGAGGTTTGTAATATATTCTCTCATGAGGTCGGTACTTTTGTCCAAATTTCTATTTCCCCCCTTTTCTCATCCAGAGAGAGGATGGTATTGAAATCTCCTCCGATCAAGATCCAAGATTTAGGAAAATGAGAGATAATATGAGTAATATCCTTCCACTGTCTTCTTTTTTCCTCCAAAGAAATCAGGGCATTGAAAACACGAGATTCCAAAAACAAAAAGGATAAACTAAAAATGCAATGTAAATGAAACTAAAATAACGCTTAAATCCTATGTTATTGAAAAATGCGTAAAAAGGAAGAACATGAACACAAGATATTAAAGCAATATAAAAATTGGCCCCTTTATTGATATGCTTTCAAATTCGTGTTACAATGCGTCTCCTTCCTTTTTAGGGGATAGGAGCGTTAAATGTTGCTCTTTTACAACTTGTTTCAGAATTCCTTCTTCCGCATGCCCACATATAATATGGGCGAACCAAAATGTTGTCGTCGCTTGCGTTGGTAAAGGTCGATTCCTTGTTGCTCCTTCAATGCTGCAAATCTACGTTCAAATAAACAAACAAAGAATCAGTAGCACCTGTGTATGAAAAATAAAAGATGAATCTAACGATGGTTAAAATGAATCTAAATGAACTGAAAACTTGACAAAAGCATAAACATGAAACTATCTAAATATTGCAAAAGAAATAAAGCGGGGGGTGCCCGAAGGCAAACCACCCGCGGATGAAACTTTGCTTCGACACCAATCCGCTTAGGATGGGTCCGAAACCTGATGTGATGTGTTGTCGGCAAATTAGTAGGATATTGTGGTCAGAAAAATAGGATGTGGTCCTTGATCCGCGCCTTCAAAAGTCACCCAATAACCTCTCTTTCGATTAAGAGATTATGGATGTTGAAAGCACAAATCGCAAGTAAGTGAATTAGCAGCACTTCATCGCTCAAAATGCTCCTTCTCTGTATATATTTTGGGTGAGGAAACTCACCATTTTATAGACCCAAGGGGTCTCTTTGAATTGACATGCAAAAGTGTTTCTTTGCATGAATGCTTTTTGTGTGAAGAGAAGACCTCTTCTTGATCAAGGGCTTCTTAACTACCTCTGTGCATGTCTTTGTATGTTTTAGAAAAGCTCACTTGCACTCCCATGCAATGAAGGGATAGCTAAGTGGCAAATCTGAGTTGTCTTAAAAAGCTTACTCTCATTCTCATGCAGTGAAGGGAAAGTCAATTGGCGGATATGAGTTGTCAAAAGAACTCACTCGCACTCTTATGTCATGCAGGAAAAGCTAAGTGGCAGTTCTGAGTTGTCACATGCCGAGATCTAACTTTTTGTCAGTCAAACCTGGAGTTCGTCCCACCCCAAAGCGAGCGCTGGTAATCGTCTCTGGGTGAGACGAGTATTAATCCGCACTCATCTCTGGGTAGGACGAGTACAAATCAGCACTCGTCCCTGGGTGGGACGAATAAGCAATAAAGTGTCTAAAAGGTGCCAAATCGATTTTTGACTTGCAAAACTGCTGTGTGAGTGGTTAGAACCACTTTTTAACCTCTAGGGGCTACCCTGGGGGCTGTGTGTGTTAGTGCGATCAGTGCTTGTTGTCACATAATCGGATTGGTGTTGTTTTGGTGTCTATAGGCATAAACAGTAATGCAGAGCATAATCTGGTTGGAATGTCTACTTTGAATAGCTATAGCCAACAAACCCCAACTGCCAACCATATGGTGAATAACTACCTCTTTTGGGTCCCAAAGACAAGAAATGCCACCCGAAGTCCCTTGGGAACTAAGGGAAACCACTTTTCCAGTGGCCAAATTTCATCGGCAATTAAGTCCGTATCCTCCATTGACATCTTTGTTTCTTGAAGGAAAACAAGATGTGGATGATTTATCTGAATCATTCTTCTAATTTCATTTTGTTTTGAAAGACTCCCTTTGAGTCCTCTAATATTCCAAGTGATGATATTCTTTAATACCAGGGCTAAAAATGTTGGGAAGGGCATTAATCTTACCTTCCTCTACAAGCTTTTCACCTTCTTTTACCATATGATATTGATTGGTCTTGCGACCTACTTTTTGATTAGAATCCATCTTCAATTTGTTTTTCCCTATTTCTTGACTTATTCCAATTGAATCTAAGATGGCTTCTAACCTTGAAGAATGCTCATACACAACCAAAATTTTACTAGATGGTTCAATGGAGTCTATATTGGGACTTGCATTATTTGAAGTTTTGACATTTGAAATATTGTTTTTCTTGTGTAAATTTTCTCCTTTTTTTTTTTTTTGTTGAAAACCTTTGATTTGTTGGTTTGTCTATGAGTTCTTTCCTTCATATTTAAATTGTGTTTCTAAGATTTCAGTTTCCATTATTTCCTCTTCCTCACTTGAGACATCATTTGTGGAAAGGATTTCAAACATATTAGCAAATGACTTTGATTGATCCTTCATTATTGGTTTTTTCTAAGTGTTGTTCTTCTTATGCATTTGGAAACCTACTAAGTTTATATCTTCTTTCTTTTGATCAGGAATTTTATTTGGGCAAGCACTGGCCAAATGACCATATTCATGGCAAATTCTACAACGAAAAGGAATGTTCTCATAGTCCACTACTTGCTCCCAAGTGTCTTCTCCAAATTGTAATGTGATATTTTTAGGTAGGGGTTTGTCAAAATCCATTAAAACACAAATTCGAGCATAAATAATATGTTCAAAATTTTGAGTACAATCAACGATCATCATAAAAGTTCCTAAAGAGTTTGCAATTGAAGAAAAAATAGTAGGATTCCAAAATTCAATAGGGAGGCCAAAGAGTTTAACCCACACGGGAGCTATAGAAGGCATCTCTTTTTCGACTTTAATTATAGTATGCCAGGGATTCATGAAAAGCCCTGCCCTTCCAAAAACCAAGGACCCCCTTGAAAAGTTTTCTCTCTATCTTTATTATTAGCAAATAAAATAAGAAAATAACCATTTGGATAAATAGAGATTTGTAACTCACCTTTAGTTTTCCAGCTTTTTGCAGCCCAGACTTTGAAAGCAGATAGACTCGAAAAAAAACCCACGAACCGACAAATTAGTCCTTTTTTTTTCAAATCTTCAATGTCAGTCTGAATGTTACTTATATCAAGCTTAACAATATGAGTTCCATCAGCTGCTTTAAGACATCCTGACTCCATTTTCCTGGGATCAATCTTAGGAATTCTTAGAGGTTTATGAGAAGCCCTAATATTGAATTAGCATTGGTCTGAGGCTGTCCACCATGAAGGGCATCCCTTAAATTCATTTTTGGGACTGAGTCTTCGAAATTCTTACCCTTGACAGGGGTTTTCACAGTAGAATTATTTTGTAGGTGCACCTTAGCACCAGATTCACTTGAGATATGAGCCATTTTTTGATCAACTGCTTAAAACTTATTTCATGGTCTCTTTAATCCTTGCCCTAGACATCGTGGAAAGGTATGGTTTTCACTTTTCTTTTATGCAGCAAATTGGAAGCCGTTGTCACTCAAGTTCACAACATGATCTGTTGAAAGACAAATTTCTAACCCATATTGTATCCCCTGCAACATTTCCTGCTAAAATATTGAGCATAAACCACAAAAATATTGGCCTCTAGGGCCCGAAGGCCCTAAAACCAACCTTTGGAGCTACTTGCACTCAACCCAGATGAAACCCTCGCATAGCCACTTGCCAAATATATCGTTCACACATAAGGATGCGCTAGGATCTGTGTTGCTCCAAATGATATGAAAATTGGTGGAGACGTTCTAGGGTTTTTCAGGCATCTACCCTCAAAATTTTAGCTCAATCCGAGTTCGGATGAGTGAGATATGGCCGAAACGAGTTCGGTAGTTTGGGCAGTCCTCGCGAAAAACGTCCAGAGGTTGGCATATATATATATATATATATATATATATATATATATATATATATATAAAAGTTTCCTAAAATCTTAAACTTATTTTATTGTAGTGGATAGATAGCTACCGATTCTTGTTTTTTCCAAATCTATTTTTGTTCTCATTTTGATCCTTCTAGTTCCTATCTCTTTTAACTACACCCATATTTTTCTTCTTCTGAGGTTCTTCTCTATGAGAGGATTTTTGATAATAGGCCTTCTTGGCCTTATAGTTGTCCTATTATTGCCTAGCCAATTTGCAGGCATCAGTGAGGGTTGTAGGTTTCAACATCAAGATCAGATGCCCAATATTTGGATGGAGTCCTAAAAGAAATTTTTGGACCTTAATCTCAGTTATTTGCTCATACTAAAGCATGTATTTAAGTAGTTGCACGAACCATTGATAATATTCAATAACGGTCATATTACCTTGAGTTAATCTTGAAAATTCCACAATCTTTTCTAAGTAAAATTGCGGATTCAAGAATCTATATTTAAAGGCTTTTACAAAGGTTTCCCAATATACATTGGCAGCCTCCATATTATGAGTTTTCTTATAGGTGTACCACCAATTTGCCACTATTCTTGTTAGTCGAAATACTGCCCAAGAAGTCTTAGATTTGGATGAGAGGGTTCTAATGGCAAATTAAGCCTCTAGACTGTTTAGCCATCTCTCGGCCTCTTCTCCATTACCTTTAACATCGAATTTGGCTATATAGATTTTTTGCATATCCCTATCTAACTCAGAGCCTACTTTTCATCTTTCAGGATCAATGGATGTCTCCTCCTTAGTGGTTATCATTTCCTTTCCTTTGGAAAAATTTTCTATTATTTTCTGTTGTTGGGAGATCATCTCTTGATGTTGAGTTGTTGGTCATTTTGTATTCATTGGGAAATTTTTGTTTAAGTCCTAAAATTCAATTTTTGTACAAAGCGATAGTATATATTTTAACTTTCATATGTAATACTTTGAATAAGTTCCGGAGAAAATTTGGCAAAAATCTTCATATATATTTATGTTCGCCCTTGAGGTGGGGTGAACGCCCCATTCACCCTTTCTTGGGGTGAATCTGTTTTTAATGCATAAAGGTGAAATTATCTAAGCATAGAATCACGTTCGCCCTTTCTTAGGGGTGAACGTGTCATTCGCCCTTTTTAGGGGCGAACACGCCTTGGAAATATTTGATGGCCTGCACACCCGAACATGACGTTCGCCCCTCCTATGGGTGAACCACCTAGTGATGATGGAAGATCACGTTCGCCCTTCCCTAGGGGTGAACGTGTCGTTCACCCTTTAATTGGGTGAACATGTTTTTATCAAGATCGCACGTGCATTTGCTAAGCTACGAAGGGGTGAAGCTGATGTTAGGACGAAGACAAATTGGGTGAATAGGAATTTGGTCAAGACGTTGAATTTAGCATTTAATGAAGGGCGCCCTTAGTTACTCCATTTTGTGGATCATGAAGAGGAAGGCAAAGAGAAATAAGCTTTCATGATTTCCAATGTATCAGAAGCAATCCAAAGAATTTAATGTTTTCTCCTGACATGCACACTTCCGTCCGAAGTTCAGATTTTTAGGAATTTGTTCCCCAGGTGAATGGATTTTCAAATAATTTGAGGAGGATTTTGCTAGTTGTGTCTTAGATCCTGGGACATTCTTTTCTCATATGTATTAAATGAAAGAGGCGAAAACCTCTATAAATACTAGGCAAATTTCATTGTAAAAGGGAGTTAGACATTTTGCGAGAGATTTCTTTAAGCTCTCTGCATTAATAGAAGGCATCAGACTTCTGAATTCATGAGTGGTCTTGTGTGTGATTACTTTCTGTACATTGTGCTTCTATTTCCATTCGTCTATCTGGTTTGCTGTTGTATTTAAATTCTGTCATTGGATTTAAAGTTGCTAATGAGAAGGTGAATGTTGGAGTACCATTTTGATAGTTGTTATGGCAATATTATGAGCCTATTCTATTATGTTTGCTTTCATAAATGCTAATTTGTGCTTGGGTTTTTTCTTGCTAGTTAGTCTAACACCAGTCCTGCACTTCGGCCTATGGCCATATTTCCCATCTCTTTCTGTTATTTCCAATTTCTTTCCTGCATCCCTAGTCTTTTACCATTTTAGGATTTAGTTCGGGAACCAACCCTCTCTGGAGATTGGCACGGAGGACATCTCTTTCCTCTGGCCTTTCAATGTTGGTCGTATCTAGGGTGCATAAACGCAATGTTTATTGATTAGGCAGATATTTGACCAACAGTTTTTGGCACGCCCGGTGGGACTTTCAAGGTTCCACTTTTAGTAGTGCTAGGTTTGGTGTTCGCCTTCCTGCTTGAGATTAGAACATATAGCGACTCAATTTTTACCCAAAACTCCGTAAGCATGAGGATGGTGAAAGTTGTTTCTCATGAATACAAGATCAAAAGCCAAGAATCTTGATAATCAGATTAGATTTTATGAACTAGACATTCAAAGGCTAGGAGAGCATCCTCAAATAGCCACTTTTCGATGGACGTCTTCACTTCCTCATATCCCATCCATACCATCTGTTTCATCTTCCCGGTTAGCTGGTGTGTTTTTCGCTCCTGTAAGTCCTGTAAGTACTACCACCAATTTTCCTCAGCCTTCGCCTAGTACAACCACTAGCGCCCCACAACCTACTCCCCATATTCCTGTTCACATGGCTCAAAATCCTCCACCACATCAACAACAACTTCCAAGGTAGTTTTTGGCTTGGAATAGCTCAGGAGCGCTGAATTTGCAGGCGTAAAATCTCGTACCTCAAGCTGCTCTGA
Organism: Wollemia nobilis; assembly: GCA_028583015.1. NCBI lineage: Eukaryota > Viridiplantae > Streptophyta > Pinopsida > Araucariales > Araucariaceae > Wollemia > Wollemia nobilis. Next base: position 3,977,483 of record JAQPPZ010003276.1, read on the forward strand.
AGGCTTTACCCACATATGATGGTACTGGAAAAATTGCATATGAGCATATCCAAGACGTGGCCTCTCTTGCAACTATTCATGATATAACTGATGAGGATGTGATGATAAAACTTTTGGTTTTGTCATTAAGAGGGAAATTGTTGTATTGGTACCGATATTTGCAGTCGGGTACCATTACCTCGTGGGATCAATTGGCAAAATTATTGATTAAGAATTTCCATGAGCAAGCTGATCCATATTCTCTATTGCACCAGTTCACCTTGATTCAAAGACATCCGCAAGAGGAACTTGTAGATTTTAACGTTCGATTTACGTGAAGCTGGCAGAGGGTTCCAGATGGTTTGTGACCAACCCATGAGCAAGCAACATTTTATTATCTTCGAGCGCTCAGTACCGATATTGGTATGGCGGTGCGCTAGGCCAATGTGACCACATTCTTGGATCTCTATACACAAGATCAAAAGGTCAAATCAGATTTGATTGTTGTAGGTAGGCTTCCTTCGAAGGCAATGATGCCTATTCTCCCTGATCTGCCACAATATCTTTACTCTAATGCATTTTTGTAGCCTATGCCATCGATGTATCCTGTCCCTTCATGGAATTCGGGCTCCCCTCAAGTAGCTCCTATCCCTGTCCCGCAGTCATCTGCTATGAGCTTCCCATAATTTCCCATTTTGTCAGTACCATCACAACCTTCATCCGTTTCTTTTCCAACATTGCCAGTACCTCCAACCCCTTTACCCTTACCCGCACCGCAAGCGCCCTTGCCATTGCCAGTGCCAACTCTGTCACCCAATACAGATCCCCTCACAACCTTGTTACAAGAAGTAAAATCCAATAATGTGGCTTTGAGGATGATATCCAATGAGCTTACCACTGTGAGGAAGAAGCAAGCCGAGGCTGAGTTTCGATCAAGAAGGTTTCAAACTCCACCAATCACCTAGGAGCAAGCATCTACCAGTAGGGGACCCAATAAAAACACCATGATGCAAGTAAATGATGAGGTTAATGTGTCCGAAAGGACATATTGGTGTTCTACATGTAATGATCCTCATGGTGAAGATACATGTATGGTGCATCTGAACTATGTTCAGACATTAGCAAAAAGTTCTTCGGGCGGGCAAGTTAATATGATTTGAGAAGTGGAGCATAATTGTATGGTGTCATCTCCAGAGCAAGTTTCAATCCTCACTAGGTCTGGAAAGAGGCCAGTGATTGTTGATCCTGCAGACTTGCAACCTTTGAAAGTACCTACGACTCCAAAAGCACAGGAAGAGAAGCGGGCATCCCCGATAAAGATTCCTGATGCTGACAAGTCAAAAAATCCATCACCTAGGCAAGCACAAGATAAAGTACAAGCTCAGCCTTCGACTTCGCAATGCATCGCCACTGCTCCAGTCCCTAGCGAGACAAAAGAGTAAGCTAAGGAAAGACTCAAGTATCCTTCATTGACAAAAAGGCAAAGAGTAGAGGCTACGCAACAGTATCGAGATAAGTATGAGTGGCCCCTAGAAGAAAAGGTCTCACCTGCTTGTGGCTACAGTATCGTGGAAGAAATGAAGAAAATCCCAGCAAGGATTAGCTTGTATGATGCATTGCAATTACCTAGGCAGATTGATTTGTTGCAAGAATCTCTGAAGACCGCCAAAGACCAAAAGAAATATCGTTTGCAAATAGTCTTGGCTCAAGCGCTCCCCACTTTGATGACAGGTAAAAATCGGCCTCCCCCATTTTACTTATCTTTGAGAATGGAAGGGTGGATCGTGCATAATTGTATGATCGACTCTGGTGCTGCCACTACTATCATGCCAAAGGCAGTATGCGAGGTAATGGGAATGGAGTATACGAGGAGCAGTCCAGGAGTATTACAGTTGGATGGTACGCCAGTTAAGACTGTTGGAGTAATCAAGGACATTCCAATTGTGCTCCATAGCATGCCATAGATTACTGTCATCCAGGAAGTTGTGGTTGTTGATTTAGAGCCCTACTTTAGCATGTGCCTTTCAAGAGAATTCACAACTAAGTTGGGAGGTTATCTTTCCCTAGATTATTCACATTTGGAGATTTCATTCAAGGGTAGGTGAATTCGCATTCATAATGAGAAGCCCTCCCCTTTTCATATTGAAAAGATAGAGGAGGCAGAACAAGTCCCAGGTGCGGTGAACATGATGACCGAAGAATTGGAAGAGGTTGGTCTGGTTGAAGAAGCACCTGAGGAGCTTCGCTTGGAAGATGAGTTTCTGCTGACAAATTTCAACGCTATGATTGGAACGAATATTGGTTGTTATTCAATTTAGAAGACAGAGAAGTCCCAAGAGCAAGTCCTTGAGCCCCCAGAACCTATTTTGCATCAGTTATGGAAGTTGTTCTTTGATGGCGCTCGATGTAAGAATGGTGCGGGAGTAGGTGTTGTGTTGGTCTCCCTTGAAGGCATACAAAAAACTTACTCCTACAGATTGACCTAGAGCTATACAAATAACGCAGCTGAATACGAAGCATTATGCCTTGGCTTGAAAAAGGCCAAAAAGTTGGGAATTGAACAGCTGCAAATTTTTGGTGATTTCGAGCTTATAGTCAATCAAGTTACAAATAGATGTGTGTCAAAGCAACATTACTTGAAGGCTTATCGCAATAGAGTGTGGGATCTTTTGGAAGCATTTAAAGCTTTGAATATTCAGGTGATTCCTCGGGAACAAAATAGACATGCCGACATTTTAGCTTCCTTGGGCGCTAATTATTCTCTTGTTGAGCAAGTGGTCCGAAATCCCAAGACGGTGAGGGTGATTTACAGACCTTCCATTCCAGATAAGGGCCTCTATTGGCAGGTGTTTGATAATGATGAGAAAATAGTGAATTTTTTGCTCAAAGAAGCTACCAGCACAGAAGATAGAATTCTTGTGGAGGAAGAAAAGGAAGGAATGATTCAGTTAAGGAATAATCATATTCCTAGAGGTTTGATTTCACTAGAAAGTTTATTTGATCAAAGTGATAGGGCTGATAAACATAGGATTAAGGTGGATGCCAAGGAATACAGAGAATTGCAGTTGGAGCCAGGAAAGATCATCAATATTGGTACCGATTGCGAAGCAGATGAGATTGAAGGCATTAGAAATATGTGCTATGAATATCCAGATATTGTAGCATGGAGTTATCAGGACTTGAAAGGATACGACAAGAACGTGATTCAACACACTATTGAGCTACAAGGAGTTAAGCCTTTTTGGCAGAAGCAATGCCCTGTTAATCCCAAGATCGAAGTCCTCATGAAAGTAGAGTTACTGAAGATGCTTGAGGCGAAGATCATTTACCCTATTAAGCATTCCACCTGGGTGGCAAACCTAGTTCCTGTAAGAAAGAAGAATGGGGACATACATCTATGCATTGATTTTTGAAATTTAAATCAGGCATCACTCAAGGACCATTATCCTCTACCTCAGATAGACCAGATTCTTCATGTTGTGGTTGGTGCTCAGAGATTTTCCTTGTTGGATGGCTTCTCCGGGTACAATCAAATTTGGGTTAAGGATGAAGATCAATACAAGATGACGTTTACAACTAAGTGGGGCACATTCACTTACCAATGGATGCCCTTTGGACTTTCAAATGTCGGTGCTACTTTTCAGAGAGCCATGGACGTCACCTTTGGTGAGTTGCTAAATAAAATTATTGTGATTTATCTTGATGATATGACGGTGTTTTCACATTGCAGAACAGATCATGTTTTCCATCTAAGGCAAATATTCGAGAAGTGTCAAGAATTTAGGATTTCCATAAATTCGAAGAAGTCAATTTTTGTGGTCAAGGAAGGGAAGTTGTTGGGCCATGTGATTTCACAGGAAGGATTGGCCATAGACCCTGCATGAGCCGAAGCACTCATGAAATTATCGTTACCAACTAATAAGAAAGACTTGCAGTCCTTCTTTGGATAGATAAACTTCATTCGTAAGTTTATTGCCGATTTTGCCCAAGTCGTCAAGCCCATGACTGAGCTCTTGAAGAAGAATGTTGAGTTTAAGTGGACAGAAGCCAAGAAGCGAGCTTTTCAAGAAATCAAAGAGAGGATTACTCAAGCGCCAGTGTTGATCAACCCTGACTACTCCAAAGACTTTATACTTTATGCAGTAGGTGAGCAGGAGAGCTATGCTGTCATGCTAACACAAAAACAAGATGATGGCGAAGAAAAGCCTATCGCTTTTCTAAGCCAGGTTATAGCACCACACCAGGAAAAGTACAACTTTATAGAGAAGCAGGTTTATGCAGTTATGAAAGCATTGAAGAAGTTTCACCACTTTGTTTCTCAGAGTAAGACTATGGTTTACGTCATTCATCCTGATGTTCAGAATTTTATAATTCAAGGAGAACTGGGTGATAAGAGGGCCGGATGGGTCTCGAAGATCCAGGAGTATGATGTAGAGATCAAGTCAATGAAATTGGTTCGTGGGTGCGCTCTATGTCAAGAGTTGGCCAAAAGCGTTATTGTTGAGACAAGTCGTGAAGATGTGATTTGTGTGAATAGTGCGGTAGGTGACAAAGAGTGGACTGAGGAACTCATTGAGTATTTTACTTCTGGAAGGTGTCCTAGCCGCCTTAACCCTTCACAGCGCTGAAGGTTTAGATTGCAGGCGCTCAGGTATGTATTGTTGCCCAATGGACTATATTATAAGAATATTGATGGTATACTCCTTAGATGTGTAAAATATTCTGAGAAGGGAAAATTATGGAAGAGTTCCATTTCGGGCTATCAGGAGGGCATTATGTAGGTAAACCTATGGCTCTGAAAATTATTCGACAGGGTATTATTGGCCCACTCTGTTCATCGATTCACACAAGATAAGACAACAGTGTGACAGTTGTCAAAGATATGTGGGTCGAGTTAGAAAAGGAGCATCACCGCTGCATCCGATCCAGGTGGAAGCACCCTTTCAACAATGGGGTCTCAATTTTATAGGAGTTATTGATCCGCACTCCTCTGCAAAACATAAATATATTTTTACCATGATAGACTACTTCACCAGATGGGCGGAAGCTATACCCACCAAGAAAGCAGATCAGGCGACTGTTATTTCTTTTATGGAAAGCCTCATCACCCATTTTGGTATACCGGATTCTTTAGTCACTGACAATGGTACTCCCTTCATTGGAGCCAAAATTATAGAATTCGCTAGTAGATATGGTATTTACTTGAAGACATCTTCCAATTATTACCCATAGGGGAATGGATTGGCTGAATCTACCAACAAAAATTTGCTTTGGATTCTGAAAAGAATAATGGGTGACAATAAGAGAAGCTGGCATTTGTTATTAAATCAGGCACTTTGGGCTGACCGCATTTCAGTGAAGAAGTCTATAAAAACTTCCCCGTATGCTTTGGTTTATGGGAAAGAAGTTGTTCTTCCTACCCATATTGAGCTTCCTGTGCTCCAAACATTGCAGATGTTCCAGGATGAAAACGAAGAAAATAATCCTATGGAGGCAAGACTAGCGCAGTTGTTACAACTAGAAGAAGAGAGAGAGTGAGCTTATCATATTTTCATAGAACATGCTGTAGAGATGAAGAAGTGGTTCGAGAAAAGAACAACTGATCGAAGCTTCCAGGTGGGCGATTTGGTATTAAAATGGAATGAAAAGAAATCAAAGCCAGGAAAACATCATAAATTCGATGCAATATGGGAAGGACCTTTTCGAATTTCTGTTGTCACCTCTTCTAATGCATTCCGACTTTGTGACATGGAAGGGTACGAGCTTCCTATTCCAGTGAATGGCCTTCATCTGAAGGCTTATATTTCATAATTTCAAATCGAAGGTAACACCCTGTATATATGTAAATATTTTTGTGTTTTAGACAATTCTGCATAGGTATAAATATGTTTCTGAATTAAAGAAAAGAGGAAAAAAATGATTGTTAAAATTTCGTTCACCCAAAAAATGGAACTCAAGATTGGCAAAGTGGTGATAGAGCTTCGCGTGTGCCTCTTGGAGGAGGTGAACGTCATGTTCGCTTGTCTCTAGAGCGAACGCACTTTGATGATGTCATCAGGTGAAAGAAAAAAAAAAGAGATTGTGCATGGCGCTTTCTAAAAAATATATAAAAAAAAATGGAAGAAAGATAAGAACAAAAGGGGAAAAAGCATAGGAGGCACGCTATGACTTTTGCACAAAGACAAGAATCACCCATGGATTCATAAGTACGCAAAAAATTTACCGAACAAGATATTCCCAAAAGCACGTTTGGAAAATTAATTCACCCCAGGGTTACGTGGTGATAATCGAAAGTAGTGGGCACCAAATTCAAGTAATGATTTTCAAACGTGGGAAGCATTCGGATTGAGCTTTTCAAGGCAGCAGTCAGAATTGATGATTGAATAGCTAACGACTGGGTTGGCTTTCCTAGCAAGCTTTTGGTGTTAGGGCACATTGTTCTATGAGATTACGCAGCACAGAGGGCACGATTTTTCAAGGAGAATCTGGCGGTGAATCAGAGAAGAGGATTTTTGTGCCTTGGAAAGGATGTTTGAGCATTTTTTTGAAGAATATTTCTCTCCGAAGACGCGCCTGCATTTAATTTTGTAATTACTGTAGCAGTTGATAGTGCCTCTATAAATTCTGGGAGGTAAAGGGCAAATTTTGTTTTTCCTTATTTTTAAAATTTTTGCTTCTTTGTATCCTGCGTTTCGAAGTGCAGAGGAGTTTTCGAAAGTCTCGGAGTAGGAAATTGCAGAAGTGTCACAACTTTTTATCTGGCAAGATGGGCAGATGCAGTAAAGAACCAAAAGAGGCACAGGAAGTTGTAGAAGCGAAGCCAACTAAGAAACGAGAAAGGAGTTTGAGGGCTAAGAAAGCCCGATAGAATGATTATGTTGACCTGGATCCCTATGAAGATAAAATGGCCAAAATTGGTGATTGTTTGATCACGCATAAGGGAGTTGACCGGTTGAGGCAAGAGGTCGAAGCTATAGTGAGTCAGGGGGTTTCCTACAATAGTTGGCTCACAACGCCTCACAATTCATAGCTTTCATGGTATCTTTGTTCGCCCGTGCACCCATGCCCCGAGCTTATTCAGTTAATTGCACAATTTTATGACTCCTCTACTAGGGCCATCTAAAATTCTAGGAAAGAGATTCTATTTATGATTACACCGGACGAGGTCCGAGAGGCTTTTTCCTGTGGGGTGAGCGTGTCGAGTTATGCAGTAAGCAAGAAAATTCATACGGATGAGCAAGAGGATAGGTATGTTTCCACAGTTATTATGAGATAATTCATGGAAACTCAGCTCATCAAGGAGCCACAGATGGGGCAGCTTCTGAATTTGCCTAAACCTCTTTCAGAGTTCAAGTGCCAGGACATCTATTCCATGCTTGCCTAGATTGTTGGGTTGCCCTTAGATGAAATGGTGCATAAATGGCAGGCATCTATGGCTCAATGTATTTGCAGGGTGGAATTTTATTCTCCCGCTGCTATGAGGCAGGGTGGAAATCCGATTTATTTTGATTGGGCCAAATTTATTTCTCGAAGAATCAATTTGCAATTGCAGAAATTGCAAGAAGGAAATTCCAGATCATTTCGGTACACTTCGCTGCTGGTATGGTTCTTCTTCTTCCAGATGCAGCGACATTTTTCTTTTATTGTTGTTGCGCATACGGGAAAAAAGAATGAGCCCCTGCCGATTTATAAGTGGACTCAGGTGTTAACGAAGAAAGAGTCTATCTACAACTTTAATAGCTGGTTTTTGGGCCCTGCCATTGAATTACTTTGTGGTAGTTGTGACCGAGTGTCGCACGACTTGAGAGATGTTGTTTCAGAGGAGAAGGGTGATGTATTTTTGCTCACTTAGGGCGTGGTTGTTCAAATTTTTGGATATACAGGTAAACCATTTTTGTTGCCTTATTTTGCTACTATGTGCATTTTTGCAATGGAAGTTGTGCGCCAGATGGATTATATCAATGACATATACGACTCTGGACGAGGAAAAAGGACAACTTGTACTATACCTTTTAAGTTCAAAAGTATAGAAGTGAACCAGGTTGGGAAAAATCACCTTTTGACGGTGGCACTTCAAGACCTAGGACTAATTGAGTTGCCACAGCGTTGGCGATACGACCCACTCAAATTTTTTTTGGAATTTATTAAGGTGAAGACCTTTCATTGCTGCCCGCGCCCGGATATTCAAAAGCGACAAAATAATTTTGATGGGCCAGACATGAACTAGCATATAGATAAGATGTCCTCCCTTCCTCCATGGCATGATTACTATGAGTAGGAAGCGGAGTATAATCCAGAGAAGAATACAACACATATTCCTCCTCCGGGTCTGTTCACAACTGTCAAAGAAGCAAATCCTGATTGGAAGGAGGAGAAAATTATGAATTGGTGGGTGATGCGCATTCATCGAAGGAAGCCGTATGCTGCTTATGGGTTGAAGCTTGATACCTAGTTTTCTGAATTTTACGATAGGTTCGTGGAGTCCTATCAACCCGTTGCTTTTACCACTATTTTATCGCAAAGTTTTTAGCAGTCCAAAAGTGGTGAAAGCGAACCTGAGGAGGAGAGTCCTACGGTTGAGGATGAATCCAAGGAGAGAAGAAGAAGAAGAACAACAATATGTTTTCCAAATGTGGTCTCAAATAATGAAGCACCCTCAGGAGGAGGCTCTCGCACCCAAGCAGCAGAGACAACCGATGGCACCTCCATTTCCTAAAGCAGCTAAACGACCTCGCACTAGTGCGACCACTACATTCACTATTATAGTGCCCATGTCTTTGGGTACTATGATTCCTGCTACGTCAAGTTCCATAGTCACCTCTATACCGGCAGTGAACCCTTCACCCAATGTTGAGCTCCCTACTTCAGTAGCGCAAATGTTTTCGATGGCGCAGCAAGAGGAGGAGCAACTTTCTGAAAATTCTCATATTGAGATTTTGAATGAGGAAATAGCCCTCAATGTTGGTGAAAAGGAGGTAAATCAAGAAGAGGAGGTAGTTGCGCAACCTCCCCCATCCATAGAACAAGTGGCACTTGTGCCCCAAGGTACATCATATTTTCCCTCTTCTTCCCTTTCTCTCATCGAGCACGCAAGTGATTTCTTCTTCGGTCCCATCTATTACATTTTCGTCCCCTCCACTTTCTATCTCTCCATCCTTTGGTATTCCTTCCATTTCATTTTCCATGGTTCCCTCTTCTGCTTCTACTTCTTCTATTTTTGAAATCATTGTTGCTCCTTCTTTCATTCTCGCTCCTTTGTCCTCTGTTTATTTTAGTTCGTATGCGTCGGGGGCAAATCCTTTTTTCATCCCCTTCCCTCGGTCGTCACTTCTTCTACCATTACATATTTTAGTATGCAAGTTCCATCTAGGATTAGCATAACTACAGCTGCACCTGTGTCTACCACTTCATCCACCCTTTCTCTCCCTTCCACCATTCTCGTATCCATTCCTCCACTTCAATCCGTGTCATCCGTGTCCACTGGGCCTAGTCGCTCAAAATTTTTTGTCCCATTTACACCATTTTTGGAGTTGTAGACTGTTCTAGATGTGCAGGTAGCCCGTAAGCAGCCAGACATTGAAAAATTAAATCGAGCGCACCTGAGCTCTTCCCAATGGTTGAAGAGTATGCGGCGAAAGGAAGCTTTGGCACTAGCGTGATCGATCAAGAAGGTGGCTTTCGATCCAATTGCCAAGGAGGCTCATGTGACAACATTCACTCCACTGGTTCAAAAATCCCAAGGCGAGTTGCAGCCTGAAGATTATGTTTTTGAGACTATCACTAAAGATCTGACGTGGATTGATCCCATTGAAAAAATGGGTAACATGCAAGTAGATATGAGCTCATTGTATTTGCACGGGGAGCACTATAAAGAAAAATATTTCGAGGTGCAAGATAAAGTGCTGGAGTTTGAGAGTGCACTAGCCAAGAGCAAGGCGACAGAAGAAAAAATGACCACTAAAAATGAATATTTGTGCAATCAAGTCAAGGTGCACTTGAAGGAGCGTGATGTTGCTCGAATTGAAATGCATAACCTTCAACAATAGGTAGAAGAACTCAAGAAGCAGCTTGAAGCCAAGGTCATGCCTGTTGTGGGATTTTTGCACGATAGTGTAAGAGACATTCGCCTTCACTCCATCCAAAATTCTATGAAGTTGACCGCACATGCCATCAAGGTGTTGCAGTATTTATGGGAAGCACATATACATATCCAGCTTGGGCAACAAATGATTGATTCTATGGAGGATTTTATTTTGCCCTATATGGAGACAACTGTGAAGATACAAGCTTTTTTGAATACGCCTTTGCATATTCACCCTCTCAGTGAGATGGATTATGCTTGGTCCCGAGTGCGAGTAACCCTATGAAGCTATTTTTAGTGCATGGACCTTGTAAATGAAGGGTGGGCTGTCCTCAATACTATTGAGCGAGAGCATAATATTTTGATGTCTCATTTTGAGACTATTGATCGGCTAGGCTTCACTACCTTCCTAGGTGAATGGGGTGAGCCTCTTCCGATGGAGAAATTGCAAGAGCTCTGGAGTGCATTCATTGAAGATACTGCAAACATTAACACCTTGGATGAGCCCCTTAATGAAGTGCAAGTGTTGCCTTTGATGGATAAGTATACATGATTGGAGTTGTCTCTTTATGAATTGGCCCAACGTTCGAAGTACCTCAGCTTGATGGATGTGCAAAGTCTTTGCTTCGTTTATGAATCTCTCAATGTTCGTTGCTTATTTACCACCGAAGCTTGGCATGATGTTGTTCGCACTTACGAGGCCCTTTCAAAGATTATTGTAGAGCAAGAAGAGAAAGTGGTGGTAGATCGTGAAGTAGCAATGAAAGTGGTAGAGGAAGCTAAACGTGTTGAAGTGCTCAGAGTCGTAGTGGAGGCAGAGAGACAAGAGCGCATGCACAGGCAACCACCAAAAAATGAGACGTTTGCAGCCATAATGATCGCATCTACTGTACAGACTTTGCACCCAATGGATAAAGGCCTGGGATCGCTTGCATCCATGCGAGTTGGATACCCCGTGAGTCACCAAGAAATGTTGGCCATTTTGTATTCATTGGGAAATTTTTGTTTAAGTCCTAAAATTCAATTTTTGTACGAAGCGATAGTATATATTTTAACTTTCATATGTAATACTTTGAATAAGTTCCGGAGAAAATTTGGCAAAAATATTCATATATATTTATGTTCGCCCTTGAGGTGGGGTGAACGCCCCATTCGCCCTTTCTTGGGGCGAATATGTTTTTAATGCATAAAGGTAAAATTATCTAAGCATAGAATCGTGTTCACCCTTTCTTAGGGGTGAACGTGTCATTCACCCTTTTTAGGGGCAAACATGCCTTGGAAATATTTGATGGCCTACGCACCCGAACATGACGTTCGCCCCTCCTATGGGTGAACCACCTAGTGACGATGGAAGATCACGTTCGCCCTTCCCTAGGGGCAAACATGTCGTTCGCCCTTTAATTGGGCGAACATGTTTTTATCAAGATCATGCGTGTTTGCTAAGCTACGAAGGGGCAAAGCTGATGTTAGGACGAAGACAAATTGGGCGAACAGGAATTTGGTCAAGACGTTGAATTTAGCATTTAATGAAGGGCGCCCTCAGTTACTCCATTTTGTGGATCACGAAGAGGAAGGCAAAGAGAAATGAGCTTTCATGATTTCCAATGTATCAGAAGCAATCCAAAGAATTTAATGTTTTCTCCTAACATGCACACTTCCGTCTGAAGTTCAGATTTTTAGGAATTTGTTCCCTAGGTGAATGGATTTTCAAAGAATTCGAGGAGGATTTTGCTAGTTGTGTCTTAGATCCTGGGATATTCTTCTCTCATATGTATTAAATGAAAGAGGTGAAAACCTCTATAAATACTAGGCAAATTTCATTGTAAAAGAGAGTTAGACATTTTGCGAGAGATTTATTTAAGCTCTCTACATTAATAGAAGGCATCAGACTTTTGAATTCGTGAGTGGTCTTGTGTGTGATTACTTTCTGTACATTGTGCTTCTATTTCCATTCGTCTATCTGGTTTGTTGTTGTATTTAAATTCTGTCATTGGATTTAAAGTTGCTAATGAGAAGGTGAATGTTGGAGTACCATTTTGATAGTTGCTATGGCAATATTATGAGCCTATTCTATTCTATTTGCTTTCATAAATGCTAATTTGTGCTTGGGTTTTTTCTTGCTAGTTAGTCTAACACCAGTCCTGCACTTTGGCCTATGGCCATATTTCCCATCTCTTTATGTTATTTCCAATTTCTTTCCTGCATCCCTAGTCTTTTACCATTTTAGGATTTAGTTCGGGAACCAGCCCTCTCTAGATATTGGCACGGAGGACATCTCTTTCCTTTGGCCTTTCAATGTTGGTCGTATCTAGGGTGCATAAATGCAGTGTTTATTGATTAGGAAGATATTTGACCAACATTTTTTGGCATGCCCGGTGGGACTTTCGAGGTTTCACTTTCAGTAGCGCTAGGTTTGGTGTTTGTATTTCTGATTGAGATTAGAACATCTAGTGACTCAATTTTTACCCAGAACTCTGTAAGTATGAGGATGGTGAAAGATGTTTCTCATGAATACAAGATCAAAAGCCAAGAATCCTGATAGTCAGATTAGATTTTATGAACTAGACATTCAAAGGCTAGGAGAGCATCCTCAAATAGCCACTTTTTGACGACCGTCTTCACTTCCTCATATCCCATGCATACCATTCGTTTTATCTTCCTAGTGAGCTGGTGTTTTTATCTTCACTTTTCGATAGACATTTTTTTGTTATTTACAATTTCTTTCTTGCATACCTAGTCTTTTACCATTTTAGTATTTAGTTTGAGAACTAGCCCTCTCTGGATATTGGAATAAAGGACATCTCTTTCCTTAGGCCTTTCAATGTTGGTCGTATCTAGGGCGCATCAACATAGTGTTTATTAATTAGGCAAATATTTGATGAACATGAGTTAGGTAAGCTTTCTATTGTTCCATATGCTCCAACATCTGAGCTTTCAGTTGATCCATGTGTTCAGCAATTTGGGATCTTTATTTTTGTATTTGTTCTTTTTTCTCATTCCTTTGTTCTCGCATTAATTGCATCATTCGGACCAATTTGTCCTCTCTAACAGCTGGTTATTTTTCCCTCCTGACTACTCAAGCGAGTTATGTGGTCCCTCTCGTGTCCCTGGTCCTCACAGCCTTCCTGAGAACCCTTCTAGGATTTTAGGTCAGCCCTTCCCACTGCACCATCGCAGATCTCTTTGAGGAGCTAGCCATGGCCTGAGAAAAGAAAAGGAGCCCAGTCAATTTTGGCCCAGATGTTTAATTCGTCAATCATCAGGTTAGATACTAGTTTTACTATCAAAAAGCTCACAACCTTTGGCTCTGATACCAAATGTAACACCCTAAGTCATAACCACTTAGTTGTCTAATCACCCCAAGTCACTACCACTTGGCTGTCAAAACTTTTCTTTGTTTTATTCTTATCAATTTTCTTTTTCTAGTTTGATAATGTTGAGATTGTCTTCACAAGTGTCATTTCACTGCAACCATAATACTCATGAGATCAATATTGGCTAGATCTCACAGAGTTGCCATTTTGAACTTCACTCTCCTTCTGAGATATTAATTCTAGGCAATGGGTTTCTTTTCCTCTAGGGCCCATATCACCTAGAGGTGTGACACATACTTTCCCATGTCTTAACATGATTGCCCAATTTTATGTCTTTTTATAATGTAAGACTTAGTGCATACATGCTCGAGCTAGATGATCAACCATTCTCCCTGGAACATCACCTAGGGTCTTACTAATGCCCTGGTAACCACCCAGCGTTATATGTTGGTTAACCAATATGATGTCATATACCATTGTGCTGTCAATATCACCTAGTCAAGCACAATTCACCACTTGTCACTAGTAGGGATAACCTAGAAGGGATGTCCATACAACCCTTTGTTACCTCCCGTTCTGACCTTATCCGTCATAAATGTGGTTACCCTTGTGTATGGTGTTTGTCTACCCATGAATACCATTAGATTTTGTGGTCAAGATTGTCTACCCACAATCTTAGGTTGCGGAACAAGTTTTGTCCTCCCACTTTCGAAGACATATGTAATAGGGTTTATCTAAGGTTTATGAAATATGGTTGATATTTGTTATTATGCTCCGAAGGGGTTATCAAGGTGTATTCCGGATTTCCAAAGTTTTGGCAGATTTATATATATCTAATTAATGTAGCGCTTTTATATTCAAGAGAAAAGTTTATTTAAACAAACTAATAATTAATATTAAGACATGAAAATAATTCTTCATGCATTATTCATAGAGAACATATGTCTAATTAAATAAATAAATATGGGATTGATTGGCTTCTTATTATAATTCTCTTACCTTTAAATTAAAGCATAAAACCAAATAATAACATTTCCTCATTATCTTTAAATTAAAGCATAAAACCAAATAATAACATTTCCTCATTATATTTTAAATTAAAGCATAAAACCAAATAATATAATAAAGTTTCGATTAAAAGAGCGCTTTTATTTAATTCTATAAAATCCAAATCATCATAATAAAGTTTCGATTAAAAGAGCCCTTTGATTTAATTCTATAAGATCCAATAGGTTTTAGTTTCCCTAAGATTAATAGAAACATCCAATCAAATAATATTAAAGCATGTCATCCAAGAATTGCTCAATTTTATTGTATATCTTAAACATAAATATTTATGTTACATCTCATCAAAAACTTATGTTGATGTTTTAGGTCACCTTTATCAAGGTATCAAAGATAGTCTGGCTCTCGATTTTAATGCACTCCAGGTAAAAAGCAAATACGACATAATCCTAATAATTATTAAGATCTAATTAAATCACAAGTCAAATTTTTCCATAATGAGAACCAACTTTATGGTTTATGAAACACACTACTTGGCACGTCTAAACAAATGCCAGCACATAGCAGAATTAAATTTTTTTCATAGGCATAGAATGATACCCGAGGCTAACCCAAATCAAAATGATTTATATGAAAGGGAGGTTACATTTCATAGCAGTTTTGAATTATTTTCCAAGTACGCATTTAAACTCAGTTTGATATTCCCAACCAGCTTTGAGTTTACAACCCTAAATGATGGCAAAGTTGCGAATCAATGCTAAATCCTATAGAACAAATTGGGTGGTCTCTGTAGTGGATTGATTTTTCTAATCATTACCCGAAGACTCTGATCATTTTGACATAAAGGCTCTATTTGAAACTTGAAAACATATAGTGATTGCCAAACGACCGTGTTTCTCTACCTTGGGATCGGGTAAAGGCTATTACAGTATCTAAATAAAGATTTCACTTGTTACTGAATAACAACAGGTGACATTTGCAAACACAAGCATTTGGTGTGCTTTAAGATAGTTCTACAAAGGCATAGCAGTAGTCCCAAAAATTAATATGTCTTATTCATGGTTTTATTTTTCAAGCCTTATTCGACATATCTCAATTCTAGGGTATTATTAAATTAGTTTTAAAAGAAACTTAGGGACCCCACCTAGAGTCTTAGCAATATTACCTAACAATACTGATGCAGGAGCATCCAATGGCGGCCGAACAATCTTGCATCTTCATCAGAATTTCTAAGTGTTTGCCTTGGTGTCACGAAATCACGACAGAAAAAATGTCACGATATCGCGACATGTCGCAGAATCGCGACTCAAGAAGGAGAGAGAAGGTGCAGGGCAAAAATTGTCACGATTTCGCGACATGTCACGAAATCGTGACCAACAGCAAGAGAGAGGAGATGTCGGAGAAAATGTCACGATTTCACGACATGTCGCGAAATCGCGACCGACAGTAGGAGAGAGAAAGTGCCATTGAGAATGTCATGATTTCACGACATGTCGCGAAATCACGACCAGGAGCAGCCGAAAGGAGGAGCCGTTGAGAATGTCGTGATTTCGCGACATGTCGTGAAATCATGACCGTTGCAAAATCATGACCAGGAGCAGCCGGAAGGAGGAGCCATTGAGAATGTCGCGATTTCGTGACATGTCGCGAAATTGTGATCATTGCAAAATCATGACCAGGAGCAGCTGGAAGGAGGAGCCATTGAGAATGTCATGATTTTGTGACATGTCACGAAATCATGATCGTCGCAAAATCACGACGTAGGGCAGCCGGGAGAAGACATCATTGAGAATGTCATGATTTTGTGACGTCATGAAATCGTGACCATCGTGAAATCGTGACACAGGGCAGTTGGGAGAAGACATCATTGAGAATGTCGCAATTTCATGACATGTCACGAAATCGCGACCGTCATGAAATCACGACATAGGGCAGCCAGGAGAAGACATCATTGAGAATGTCACGATTTCAAGACTTGTTGCAAAATTGCAACCATCGCGAAATCGTGACCAACAGCAGGAGGAAGAAGGTGCCGAGGAGATTGTCATGATTTCACGACGTGTCACAAAATCGTGACCGAAGTAGAAAAGCGGAGGCATTCGAAGGAAGATGTCACGATATCGTGACATGTCGCGATATCACGACCCGAAGGCGAGGAAGGAGGTAGGAAGGAAAGATGTCACGATATCGTGACATGTCGCGATATCGCGACCCGAAGGTGAGGAAGGCAGCGATGAAGGGAAACATCACGATATCGCAACATGTCGCGATATCACAACCAAAAGGGAGAAGGAGCGCAGGGAAGCCAAAATGTCATGATATCGCGACATGTCACGATATCGTGACCGAAAGAGAAGAGGAAGAGGAAGAGGAAGGAGATGTCACGAAATTATGACAGGCTACATTTTTAGGGGTCGTTACAGAATGACACGTGGCAGCACAAAACAACACGTGGCACCAAGGTGCAGTGAAAATAGGCACAGACGAATAGTTAATGGAAGACGTTATGCCAGTTATAGAGGACGTTACAGATTGTAGTTATGGAGCAGACAAAGATGAATAGTCATGGCAGAAATGAATTGAAGGGCCGCCAGATGGAAGACAAAGAGGCATGTACAAGGGTTGGAAACTATAGATGTAGGAGTTGGAAAACCTGTAGTTACAAAGTTGCATAGTCGAGTTGCAGAATCAAGGGTCGAGAGCCATTTTGAATCAGCTTAGGTGTGTGTTCCTTCTAGGGTTGTAGAGTGAGAGATCTGCAACAAAGTGTGAGAAAACTAAGCTAGTGCGCTAGTTTTTGTAAAGCCTACGGGCTGTTACTATGTAAATCTTTACAAGTTATCGAATGAAACATTGGGTTTTCTATTCTTGTAAAGTTTGTTTCCAAGTTTTTGAGTGAAATTTGGATTTGGTAGAGGGTGTTTTTTTGACCCCCATCAAGTGGTATCAGAGTCGAAAGTTCCTGAGTGTTTTTCTATTCCTCATCAAGTGGTATCAGAGCCAGAAGTTCCTGAGTGTGTAATAGATCACTAGACGTGATGCAGTTACACCAGGATCTATGGAAGGGCTTGTGAGAGAGAGTAGAATTCCTCCAAGAAGAAACCCTATTAGTGGCAAATATATAGCAATGACAAAAGATGTTCGAGTTTTGTAGAGGCAAGTAAAAGCCATGCAAAAGGAGCTGCTCAGAAGAGATTTACAAAGGCAAGTGAAAGCCTTGCAAAAGGAGCTGCTCAGAATGGATTTGCAGAAGCAAGAGGAGCTGCACAGAAAGCGTGAGGATAAACTAAGAAGTAGAGGCCAGGAAACGAAGTTGAAGCGGACTGCAAAGGTAGGTGCACGTTTGGAGATGTTGCAAGAGGTAGCAACCGAATAGCACAAAAGTGAAGATCACTTCTCCATCAACCTCGGGTGTCTGATGTAGGAGCATCCAGTGGCGGTCGAACAATCTTGCATCTTCATCAAAATTTCTAAGTGTTTGCCTTGGTGTCACGAAATCGCGATAGAAAAAATTTCATGATATCGCGACATGTCGCAGAATCGCGACATGTCGTAGAATCACGACTCAGGAAGGAGAGAGAAGGTTTAGGGCAAAAATTGTCATGATTTCATGACATGTCGTGAAATCACGACCAATAGCAAGAGAGGAGATGCCGAAGAAAATGTTGTAATTTTGTGACATATCGTGAAATCACGACTGATAGTAGGAGAGAGAAAGTGCCATTGAGAATGTCATGATTTTGCAACATGTCACGAAATCGCGACCAGGAGCAGCCAGAAGGAGCCATTGAGAATGTCATGATTTTGCGACATGTCGTGAAATCATGACCATCATAAAATCATGACCAGGAGCAGCCGAAAGGAGGAGCCATTGAGAATGTCACAATTTCATGACATGTGAAATCGCGACCAGAAGTAGTCGAAATGAGGAGTCGTTGAGAATGTCATGATTTCATGACATGTCATGAAATCACGACCGTCACGAAATCGTGACATAGGGCAGCCGGGAGAAGACATCATTGAGAATGTCACGATTTTGTGACATGTCATGAAATCACAATCGTTGTGAAATCATGACATAGGGCATCCAGGAGGAGACATCATTGAGAGTCATGATTTTGCAACATGTCACGATTTCGCAACATGTCACAAAATCACGACTGTCGTGAAATTGTGACATAGGGCAGCCAGGAGAAGACATCATTGAGAATGTCATGATTTCGTGACATGTCACGAAATCGCGACCATCACAAAATCATGACACAGGGCAGCCGAGACATGTCACGAAATCGCGACCATCACAAAATCATGACACAGGGCAGCCGAGAGAAGACATCATTGAGAATGTCACGATTTCGTGACATGTCGTGAAATCGCAACCGTCGCAAAATCATGACCAATAGTAGGAGGAAGAAGGTGCCAAGGAGATTGTCACGATTTCACGACATGTGGCGAAATCATGATCAGAGCAAAAAAGTGGAGGCGTTCGAAGGAAGATGTCACGATATCGTGACCCGAAGACGAGGAAGGAGGCAGGAATGAAAGATGTCATGATATCGTGACATGTCACGATATCACGACCCGAAGGCGAGGAAGGCAGCGATGAAGGGAAACGTCGCGATATCGCGACAAAAAGGGAGAAGGAGCACAGGGAAGCAAAAATGTTGTGATATCACGACATGTCATGATATCGCAACCGAAAGAGAAGAGGAAGAGGAAGAGGAAGGAGATGTCGTGAAATCATGACAGGCTGCATTTTTAGGGGCCGTTATAGAATGACATGTGGTAGCATAGAACAACATGTGGCACCAAGGTGCAGTGAAAACAGGCACAGACGAATAATTAATGGAAGATGTTACACCAGTTACAGAGGACATTACAGATTGCAGTTATGGAGTAGACAAAGACGAACAGTTGTGGCAAAAATGAATCGAAGGGTCTCCAGATGGAATACGAAGAGACACGCCCAAAAATTTATAAAAGGATGAAGCAGAGGCATGTACAGGGGTTGGAAACTGTAGATGCAGGAGTTGGAAAACCTGTAGTTGTGGAGTTGCACAGTCGAGTTGCAGAATCGAGGGCCGAGAGCCATTCTGAACCGGCTTGGGTGCGTGTTCCTTCCAGGGTTGCAGAGTGAGAGATCTGCAATAGAGTGTGAGAAAACTAAGCCAGTGCGCTAGTTTTTGTAAAGCCTGCGGGCTGTTACTGTGTAAATATTTACAAGTTATCGAATGAAACATTGGGTTTTCTGTTCTTGTAAAGTTTGTTTCCAAGTTTTTGAGTGAAATTTTGGATTTGGTAGAGGGTGTTTTTTTTACCCCCATCAAGTGGTATCAGAGCCGAAAGTTCCTAAGTGTTTTTCTGTTCTCCATAAAATACCCAAAATCATCTATTGGAGGATTTTAATAATTGTTCTTTCAAATCTATGTGATATTGGTTTATAAATATGACTACCTGAAAAAAAATGGCTTCAGTTTGCATCTTTTCAGTATTCAATATTTCATCATAGGCGAACCAGCAAGGCAACATAAATTGTTTGACAACTTTAGGATAATTAACATTAATTTTCTTGTTTTTAAAAAATCCAATACACATTCTAATACTAAACAAAGATTTCTTATAAGTTTACTTTTAAATTTTGGCTATACACGAGTGAAGACTTTTTATTTGTCACATATATGATGTCGCATAAGTTATTTTGTACATGTATAGAATTTATAACAGGGAAATTACCTTATCCACATACACAATGTAACACTTCCCATAAGCTTCATGTGTACACAAATCAGACAATGAGATTATTTCCCAATCACATTTAATATAAGGAACATTATATAAGTTTCATATTTAAACACGACTTCAATAATGAAAATCATTTATCAACTTACGATATATATTTATACAACATCCTATAAGTTTTATATATACATGATTTTAGGTAGTGAAAGCAATTTATCAACACCCATGAAACAAATGATAACATATCAACTTCACACTACAATGAGATTAACTTATCAGTACTCTTGATAGAAAAATTTTGTTTGCTTTTTTGAAGATAATTCAAAATGAAAGCGCAACCATGGTATCCCATTCTAACATTCGCATAGAAGGAGCCCTCATAAAATACATCTGGTAATATGTTGAGAATACAAAGCACATATAGTGAACATGGATGTAATATTGACGAGTGTCAGATTCTAGGTAAACGAGTTCATCTTCATCCAATCGGAGGAGTAATTCTGAAAGCTATGCGAATAGGATTTAATGGGGGAATCATCAAGACCAAAGGGATCAGAGCAGTCAACTAACCATGAATGCACACTACCCTAAATGCACTCACAACCAAGATAATGTTGTTAAAATTACTCTATGTTTCACACAGAGACCCACACATAATGCACTTGTTGCTAAAGGAAAATGCAAAGACAACACCCAATTTTCCATTCCTCATTTCCAACGTAGAGAGCTATGCATAACACACCCATAGCCCAACAAATTATAAGTGAAATTTTATTTATTACATTTTCAAAGGGATGCACTCACTGCCATATGAAATGCATTCACAGCCAAATAGATTTTTGGTGGAATTATCTTGTTAGGGTTACAAAGAAAAGCACACACAACCGGATAGATTTTTAGATAAAGTTTCTTATTAGGTTTTCAAAAAAATGCATTCATAGCCAAATGAATTACAGGTGAATTTTATTTATTAAATCTAGCAGAAGGTACTCATAGCCAAATACAGGAGGAATTTCAATCTTCGTTCATGCCAGCAAGTTTTCATTTAAATATTTATAAATATATTTTTATAATTTTAAAACTTATCACAAAAAGTTCTGAACTGACCAAAGTAAGCTACGTTCCACCTTTTCCTTTAGTTCTCCCAAATTGTACAACTAGTTCTCACGATGTTCCTCCCCAAACATAGTATTTCCCCTCCTTTAAATAAAATATGGTAACAATATAAGGAGTGCCACCTTTAAAATATATGCAAGCGCTTTTCCACCAAAGCTTGCCATGTGTAGGTTTATTTCCTTCCACTTATTTTGATTATAAATTTGTTGTATAATTTCTAATGTTTATTATCAAATATGCATATTATTAATTGTAATTATTATTAGTATTATTTAATATTAATATTAATATTATTATTATTTGATACATAGGGGAATTGGCAACTGCCTTTTCTTTTTGAACAACTGGTCACAGGGTCAAATCACATTGGCTTTGGTCATTGCGTTAAATCATGGAGCTACCACTATAACCCCTACCTCACCTCGGTAAACATGGCCCGGAGTGAAGGAGACCCCCGGTGGCTCGAGGTTGGTACCGTTGTCATCAAGCTGGCGCACACTCAATAGATTCTAGTCAGACTACTACCTTTGCCCTAGAGTGGGCATGCCCGCAAGGTTTGAACCTAGGTCTCCTCTTGGTAAGTGCCCAACGTCTTACCAATCCACCTAGCCCTTGCAGACATTATTATTATTATTATTATTGTTTTTTTTTTGTTGTTGTTATCACCATTTTGTTTTTCTACTATTATTGTTACTATTAGTGTTTTCAAATATTTGAACATATTTTTTTTAAATCGAACATAGAACCCTAAAATACAGCTACGTGGATGCAACTACATGGACCTTTGGTGGAAGGATTGCCAGTAGGTATTTTTAGCACCCTAGCTTAGGCAAAAAAATTTGTCGCTCATTATATCCCAAAACTTACCTTTCTTCGGATACCCTCGCTTGCAAATTGAAGAAGATACCTTTCTTGTATTGCTTTCGCCAGTGATGACATCCGTTCCTACATCCACATATGGATTAGCAACACCATATTCTTGTAGATAAAATAGGTTAAAATAAGAACCATATTTTAGAGGGTTGTTACATCCACAGTCTCTCCTAGTGCTTATAGGGAGGTACAGAGCGTAGCTACGCAACAAAGAAATGATTCTAATTTTTTACCACCTTCCAACTTTAGAGTGTGCAACTGTCCTTGAAGATGAAGAATTTCATTCTGGTTCTTGGACTCATACACTTGCTGCAAATTCGTTCACATTTGAGGACTTGAGAATCGAAGAGCATAATTTTAGGAGCAGTTGATATCGCCATTTCACGAGGGCAAAATATTTACTGTCGCCTTTTATTTTATTTTTTTATTTTTAGTTGTTTATTAATTAAATTTATAAATATTAAAGTCTCAGTATAAAATTATCACTTTATAAAAGTTATAAAGTAACTTTAATAATAAAGTTACTTTAATATAGATTTATAAATATGAGGTGGTTTATATATAATAAGGTGGCTTATATATGAATCACCTTATTATGTATATAGGTGGCTTATAAAATTTAATATTTATATAGTCACCTTATTATTTATATAGGTTCCGATAAATTTTAATATTTATATAGTCTTCTTATCCTATGTTTTAATCATTGCATGAAACCCTAATTATTATGCATTTAAAATTTTATCCCACTGCATTTGTTTCTACTCTTCCGAGATCATGTTTCAACATTGCCAATGAATGGTTGGATCTCAGGTATTTGGTAATTAGTTCCAAAATTGGTCAGGTTTTGGGTATTGGATGCACCAATATTCACATATCTATTGGCATATAAGGAATATTTAGGAGCAGACAAACTCAGAGAAAAATGAAGCATATTGCAAAATTGGAAAACGTAGTAAAAAAGAAGAAATTACATTTTTGGAAAGATGAAATGAAGGCCTTCCACTTATCATAATCATGTAAAATTTATACATCTTAGGGAGTTATATAATGAAAATACACTGTCCAAATTTCAAAGTAAAAGGATTTATAAATCAAAAGTTAAAGCCTCTAAAAGTATGCTACTAACCACTTTTTCCAGAAACAAGATTGCGCACACATTATCAATACTAGAGCTGCATTTTTTGTTTTTCACACTTCCATTTGACTTCTCCTTACCACAAAAAATTACAATAATATGTTTTTACACTATTCTACCCTAATAAAAATTTTCTAAAGTTGTTACAAGAAGTGTAAGAGTCTATAGTTGTTACAAAAACTGAAATCTTCCTACAATGACACATTCTTTTATTCTACAGTTACAAAATAGGAGGCATATTTGTTTTACTTCATTTTTGCTGACTTGGAAATGCCACATGGTCAGCATCATATTCCAACATTCTCCTCCTTGATGTTGAGAGGGCCAACAATCAGGTCTCTCAACATCAAAATTTGAGTCTTTGCAACTGGTTTTGTGAATATATCTGCAATTTGGTCTTTGGTGTTACAATATCTCAGTTTGATCATCTTATTCTCCATCGCATCCCAGATGAAATGGTACTTGATGTGAAATTTTTTTTACCGGACATGATGGACAGGATTGTGTGCCAACTTAATTGCACTTGTGTTGTCACAAAAAAGTGTATTAGGAGTTTCTTGCTTCTCCCCAATCTCTCCAAGAACTTTCCTAAGCCACAAGGCTTGTGCACTTGCTGATGTGAGTGCAATGTATTCAACTTCTGTAGAAGACAATGCAATAGTATCTTATTTTTTGAACTCCAAGTAATCAATCCTGAACCAAGGAAGAAACAATTTCCACTAGTGGACTTCCGGTCATCAAGATTACTTCCCCAATCACTATCATTGAAACCAATCAACTTCAAATTTTGAGATGAGGAGTAATGAATTACAAAATTAATTGTGCCTTGCACATACCTCAATATTCTCTTGTCTACCTTCAAATTCAATGTAGAAGGATCATCCATGTACCTTGAACAAAGTGATACTGCATAACAAATATCAGGCCTAGTATTGCAAAGAAACATTATATTCCCAATAATGCTTCTATAGTCAGTTTTGTTTGCATGATCAGTCCCATCATCCAAAAATAAAAACTCTTCATGTGCAATTGGAGTAGCTACAGGCTTGAAATCAATCATACCAAACTTTTTCAACATGTCCTTTGCATACTTTTTTTGACAAAGAAAAATACCATTACTAGTTTGATGTACTTCCATGCCTACAAAGTAACTCATCAAACCAAGATCAGTCATATCAAATTCTCTTTTCATGTCCTCCTTAAAATCATCATTCATTGAAGGACTACTTCCCATAAATAACAAATCATCAACATACAAGCACACAATGAGAATGTCATTACCTTGTGTCTTGTAGTACAATGTAGGCTCACTCTTGCTTCTTTGAAAGCCACACCTTTGGAATTATTCATGAATTCTTTGGTACCAAGCTCTTGGAGCTTGCTTCAACCCATACAAAGCCTTATTCAATTTATAGACCTCATCTTCTTTACCATGGACCTAAAAACCTTGAGGTTGTGTCACATATACCTCTTCATCAAGATACACATTGAGAAAAGCACTTTTTACATCTATGTGGTACACACTCCAGCCTTTGTGAGCAGCCAAAGAGAGCACCATTTTCACTGTCTCTTGCCTTGCTATAGGAGCAAAAGTCTCCTCATAGTCTATGCCAAAATTTTGTGTAAAGCCTTTTGCAACCAATCTAGCCTTGTATCTCTCAATGGAACCATCACTATGCCTTTTGATCTTGTAGACCCATTTATAGCCAACACATTTTCTATCTCTGGGTAGTTCACACAATTCCCAAATGTCATTTTTTTCAATAGAATGCATTTCTTCATTCATTGTCTTCATCCACAACTTGTTAGAAGCAGCATGTCAATAACAAGAAGGTTCAAAATCATTAATAACTTTTGAAAAAAGAGCATAATTAACAATATCACCTTTGGGGTCTCCATTGTCTTCATCTCCATACAAGTGTAAATTCTCAAGCCTTTGCAAGACATGGTTCATTTCTTGATAGTGGCCTCTTGTTAATATTTTATTGAAGTTGGTGTCAATGATTTGAGATGGTGGATTATCCTTCAAAAATCTCTTTCTCTTCACATTTGCAGCTGGTGATGGAGGTGCATAAAAGCTTGTAGGGACTTATTCTTGACTTGCTCTTGGACTTGAAGATGAACTTGTGGATCCCATGTGAGATGGTGACCCAAAATAATTACTTCTATACAAAGAATATTTAGTAGAAACATGGTTGTGTTGAACACTTGATTGGCTACTTGGAACAATCTCTTCAAACACATCATCATCAACACATAATTTTTGAGACTTCCAATTTCCCCCTTCATCAAAAATTGCATCTCTAGATACAAAAAATTTTATATATTGAGGATTAAAGAATCTATAGGCCTTATATTGCTCACTATAATAAATTAAAATCATCTTCTCACTCTTCTCCAAGCTTGATACTTGAATGATAAGAATGTTCAAGAGAAGAAAATAACTCCTTCTTGCCAGTCATGTGGTTTGTGCACCCACTATCAAGGATCCATGTCTCATTGGTGAAATTTTTTGGTCTATCATAGGAGAGAAATGCTTGCTCTTCATGGAGTGCTCCATCTTCATTTGAGTAGAACAATGTCTCATCTTCAAAGAAGTCTTCCTCTCCATAATTTGCTGATCTATTAGAGGAATGTTTTAGCCTACAATCCTTCTCAAAATGGCCATATTTGTTATGATAACATTGAAAATTTCTCATGTCTCTACCTCTACCTCTTCCTCTTGCATTTTATCCTCCTCTTGAAGCATGGGCTTGATGATCACCTTCAAAAATCTGATATCTGTCTCTTCCTCTACCAAAGGAGCCTCTTCTTCCTCCTCTTCCATTTCTGCCTCTTCCTCTATAGCCTTTTCCTTGTCCTCTTCCATGTGCATCATTTCCTTTGATAGAAAATGCTTGTTCTTCACTAGAACTGGCTTGCTTTTTCTTTTCTTCTCTCTTATGAATTATTTCTTCATGAGATGTAAGAGTACCAATTAATTGGTCAAGGTCCATGGTGGAAAAATCCTTGGATTCTTCAAGCATAAGGGTAACATTATCCCATTTCTTTGTCAAAGTTCTGAGAACTTTCTTAATTATAACTGGTTTCTCCACATATTCACCAAGAGTTGACATTTTATTTACCAGTGCCTTTACTCTCACACATCTCCTACATCTTCATTATCTTGCTGTCAAAGGTTCTCAAATTCTCTTCTCAAGGTCTAAAGCTTGACCTCTTTCACTTTATCATTTCCTTGATAATTTTATTTCAAGGCTTTCCAAGCCTCTTTTGTAGAAACACAATTTGTAATCCTTGGAAAAATTCTATTAGAAAGAGCAGATTGCAAATGGTACAAAGCAAGACAATTCTTGCTCTTTTTCTCCCCCATATCTTTAGTTTCATCTTATGTTAACGTAGTCCAATCTGATGGTTCTGTGTAACCTTCATCAATAATGCTCCACAAGTGTTTTTATTTTAACAAAGTCCTCATTTTGATGCTCCAATATTCATAGTTTGATCCATCAAACTCTAGATGTGGAAGTGAGTTTGAGTTGCTTGCCATTACCACAATCTGCAATAACGAAATGAAATCTCCAAGAAATTTTAAATTAAAACTTCAAGAACAACCTATAGCCTTCAAACCCAACAACTCAACCTACCAAGATCTGATACCAAATGAAGATTATAAAATGAAGCATATTGCAAAACTAGAAAACGTAGTAAAAAATAAGAAAGTGTAGTTTTAGGAAGATGAAATGAAGGCCTTCCACTAATCAGAATCACATGAAATTTATACATCTTAGAGAGCTACATAATTTCAATACACTATCTAAATTTCAAAACAAAAGGATTTATAAATTAAAATTTATAGCCTCTCAAAGTAGGCTACTAACCACTTTTCCATAAACAGGACTGTGCAAAAATTATCAATACTAGAGCTACATTTTTCGTTTTTCACACTTCCATTCGAATTCTCCTTACCACAAAAAATTACAATAATATGTTTTTACCCTATTCTACCCTAATACAAAGATTTTAAAGCTGTTACAAGAAGTGCATATTTGTTTTACTTTGTTTTCGCTGACTTGGAAATGCCACATGGTCAACATCATATTCCAATAGTTTTTACCCTGTTGCTCTATTTCTTCCAGGTTTGATGACAAACCCTAGTGCTCTGATACCATATTTTTTATCAATATAAAACGAGGCACATATTTTATTATATTTATAATGAGTATATATATAATGCATGTGGGTAGTCTGAAGGGACACACCCTTATAATAATGTCTTTACATTAATTAAACTAATGTATTATTTCTAACAACTTATTCATATCATACGAAAAGCATCTGACTTAAATAAATGAATCTACTATTATATTGCGTTACTAAAATAATTTACTTTAATAAACTAACACTAGAATAGAAGCACATATGATTTTTCTAATAAACTTCTCATTAACCGTACTCTATTTCAATTACGAACAAATAAAAAATACAAGAACATTATAAAATAGATAAATTAATTTTATAACGTTCTTTAATATTCAAACAATATGGTAATAAAATACTTTATAACCTACTCCAAACAAAGGTTATTTATATTATGCTATAGGTCATAAACAAGTTTTCAATCGGGTTAAATCCCCATCCAATGATAGGGAAGTTTTGATTATATATTATGTTTTTATAAAGCTTCAAATTGGTTGATCTCTTTATCTTGGTTAAACTGACATTATTTAAATTTATTAATATTAAACGAGCAAAACTATTTTTGAGTCATCTACATATTAGTAACAGTAAAGTAATCATTGACTCTGAAGTTATAAAGCTTACACGGTACACCTAATACATACTTTTCTTCCATATTAAAAACACAATGAAAACTAGCAATATTATTAATCCATTAAAATTTAATTTAAAATATTCCCTTAAAGGTAAGGATGCTAACTTATTATATCCTTTATGATAATTAGAAGAACTCAAGGAAGTCAACCTATTCTGATTTGCCTTCTCAATGTATCTTTAACATGCTTGTGCTAGCTTAATTTTGAAGGCTAGGAGCTTTGATATGATTTATAAATAATAATTTTAAATATACATAGACATGTTGAATCATACATTGTTAGAACAAGGTATATATAATTAATTAATTTTCAGATTGATAATAATCTATGAATGCTATCCCTACTTAAGTTATTCTTAATGTATTATTTTATTATCTTATTTTATACAATAATTCAAAGGAAAATATTATTCACAATCTATGTTGTTATAACTTTAATATTTTAAAACACTTAAAAATAAATGCTTATAAACTACTATTAATTACCTAAGAAGGGTCAGAGAAATGTGTATGACATTTCATATGTAAAGCTTTAACAAAATATATGAAATCGATAAAAAATATGAAAGTCCAAGGTAATTTGAATTTCAAGGTTTATTTTGCATAAACTAAACTCATGATAACATAATAAAAAGGAAATCAACTATCAAAATTCAAGTGCAACATGGAAATACCTAACATAGAAAACAACCACATTATCCATTGGTAGTGATTGCAAAGTTTCACTTTGTCCAAGTTTCAATTTATCC
This sequence comes from Wollemia nobilis, assembly GCA_028583015.1. Taxonomy (NCBI): domain Eukaryota; kingdom Viridiplantae; phylum Streptophyta; class Pinopsida; order Araucariales; family Araucariaceae; genus Wollemia; species Wollemia nobilis. The sequence continues at coordinate 4,006,305 of JAQPPZ010003276.1, forward strand.
AAGTTTCACTTTGTCTTGATATTAAGTAGATTTTATGCATGTAAGGCATTATCTTGTATGAGTGAAAAGGAGCTCTTCAATTTCAAGCATATTGCAGATAAGATTTATCCTTAAATTAATATCATGAGTTTTGTCTTAGGGCATGCCATTGCCATTGAATTCATATTACATACTAACAACATAAGCATTGATATTGCAAATGCAAAGCTTATCCTTATCTGCAATGTGCTTTAAATTTACCCTTATTTGCAATGTGCTTGAGATTGAAGAGCTCCTTTTCACTTAGAGAAGATAATGCCTTACATGCATAAAATTTACTTAATAGCATGAAAAAGTGAATGCTATCCCTACTTGTGTGTTGATAATGATGTTTTTGAAGAGATTGTTCCAAGTAGCCAGTCAAGTGTTCAGCACAACCATGTTTCTACTAAATATTCTTTGTACAAAAGCAATTATTTTGGGTCACCATCTCACATGGGATCCACAAGTTCATCTTCAAATCCAATAGCAAGCCAAGAAGAAGTCCCTACAAGCTTTTCTGCACCTCCATCACCAGCTGCAAATGTGAAGAGAAAGATATTGTTGAAGGATCATCCACCATCTCAAATCACTGACACCAACTTCAATAGAAGATTGACAAGAGGCCACTATCAAGAAATGAACCAAGTCTTTCAAAGGCTTGAGAATTTACACTTGTATGGAGATGAAGACAATGGAGACCCCAAAGGTGATATTGTTAATTATGCTCTTGTATCAAAAGTTATTGATGATTTTGAACATTCTTGTTATTAACATGTTGCTTCTACCAAGTTGTGGATGAAGGCAATGAATGAAGAAATGCATTCTATTGAAAAAAATGACATTTGGGAATTGTGTGAACTACCCAGAGATAGAAAATGTGTTGGCTACAAATGGGTCTACAAGATCAAAATGCATAGTGATGGTTCCATTGAGAGATACAAGGTTATATTGGTTTCCAAAGGCTTTACACAAAAGTTTGGCATAGACTATGAGGAGACTTTTGCTCCTATAGAAAGGCAAGAGACAGTGAGAATGGTGCTCTCTTTGGATGCTCACAAAGGCTGGAGTGTGTACCACATAGATGTAAAAAGTGCTTTTCTCAATGGGTATCTTGATGAAGAGGTGTATGTGACACAACCTCAAGGTTTTCAGGTCCATGGTAAAAAATATGAGGTCTATAAATTGAAGAAGGCTTTGTATGGGTTGAAGCAAGCTCCAAGAGCTTGGTACCAAATAATTCATGAATAATTCCAAATGTGTGGCTTTCAAAGAAACAAGAGTGAGCCTACATTGTACTACAAGACACAAGGTAATGACATTCTCATTGTGTGATTGTATGTTGATTATTTGTTGTTTATGGGAAGTAGTCACATAAGTTATTTTGTACATGTAGCAAATCAATTTTACAACACACATGATCATTCGCCCCTTGTACAAAATTTATAATAGGGAAATTATCTTATCCACATACACAATGTAACACTTCCCATAAGCTTCATGTGTACACAAATCAGGCAATGACATTATTTCCCAATCACATTTAATATAAGGAACATTATATAAGTTTCATATTTAAACACGACTTCAATAATGAAAATCATTTATCAACTTACGATATATATTTATACAACATCCTATAAGTTTTATATATACATGATTTTAGGTAGTGAAAGCAATTTATCAACACCCATGAAACAGATGATAACATATCAACTTCACACTACAGTGAGATTAACTTATCAGTACTCTTGATAGAAAAAATTTGTTTGCTTTTTTGAAGATAATTTAAAATGAAAGCACAACCATGGTATCCCATTCTAACATTTGCATAGAAGGAGCCCTCATAAAATACATCTGGTAATATGTTGAGAATACAAAGCACATATAGTGAACATGGTTGTGATATTGACGAGCATCGGATTCTGGGTAAACGAGTTCATCTTCATCCAACCGAAGGAGTAATTCTGAAATCTATACGAATAGGGTTTAATGGGGGAATCATAAAGACCAAAGGGATCAGAGCGGTCAACTAACCATGAATGCACACTACCCTAAATGCACTCACAACCAAGATAATGTTGTTCAAAATTACTCTATGTTTCACACAGAGTCCCACACATAATGCACTTGCTGCTAAAGAAAAATGCAAAGACAACACCCAATTTTCCATTCCTCATTTCCAATGTAGAGAGCTATGCATAACACACCCATAGCCCAACAAATTATAAGTGAAATTTTATTTATTACATTTTCAAAGGGATGCACTCACTGCCATATGAATGCATTCACAGCCAAATAGATTTCAGGTGGAATTATCTTGTTAGGGCTACAAATAAAAGCACACACAACCGGATAGATTTTTAATTAAAGTTTCTAATTAGGTTTTCTAAAAAATGCATTCATAGCCAAATGAATTACAGGTGAATTTTATTTATTAAATCTAGCAGAAGGTACTCATAGCCAAATACAGGAGGAATTTCAATCTTCGTTCATGCCAGCAAGTTTTCATTTAAATATTTATAAATATATTTTTATAATTTTAAAACTTATCACAAAAATTTTTGACCTGACCAGAGTAAGTGATGTTCCACCTTTTCCTTTAGTTCTCTTAAATCGTACAGCCAGTTCTCACGATGTTCCTCCCCGAACATAGTATTTCCCCTAATTTAAATAAAATATGGTAACAATATAAGGAGTGCCACCTTTAAAATATGTGCAAGCGCTTTTCCACCAAAGCTTGCCATGTGTAGGTTTATTTCCTTCCACATTTGTTGATTTTAAATTTACTTTATAATTTCTAATGTTTATTATCAAATATGCATATTATTATTAATTGTAATTATTATTATTATTATTTGATACATAGGGGAATTGGCAACTGCCTTTTCTTTCTGAACAACTGGTCACAGGGTCAAATCACATTGCCTCCGGTCATAGCGTTAAATCATGGAGCTACCACTATAACCCCTACCTCGCCTCGGTAAATACGGCCCGAAGTGAGGGAGACCCCGATGGCTCGAGGTTGGTACCGTCGTCATCAAGTTGGCGCACACTCAGCAGATTCTAGTCAGACTACTACCTTTGCCCTAGAGTGGGCATGCCCGCAAGGTTTGAACCTAGGTCTCCTCTTGGTAAGTGTCCAACGTCTTACCAATCCACCTAGCCCTCGTAGACATTATTATTATTATTGTTGTTTTTGTTGTTGTTGTTGTTGTTGTCACCTTTTATTGTATTTTTTCGTTTTTAGTTGTTTATTAATTAAATTTATAAATATTAAAGTCTCAGTATAAAATTATCACTTTATAAAAGTTATAAAGTAACTTTAATATTATAAATTTAATAATAAAGTTACTTTAATATAGATTTATAAATATGAGATGGTTTATATATAATAAGGTGGCTTATATATGAATCACCTTATTATGTATATAGGTGGCTTATAAAATTTAATATTTATATAGTCACCTTATTATTTATATAGGTGGTTGATAAATTGTAATATTTATATAGTCACCTTATCCTATGTTTTAATAATTGCATGAAACCCTAATTATTATGCACGCAGCTTAATAAAGGGATCACCTTCACTGTATTAATATTAAAATTTTATCCCGTTGCGTTTGTTTCTGCTCTTTCGAGATCACATTTCAACATTGCCAATGACTGGTTGGATCTCTCATGTATTTGGTAATCAGTTCCGAAATAGGTCAGGTTTGGGTATTGGATGCACCAATATTCACATATCTATTGGCAGATAAGGAATATTTAGGAGCAGACAAACTCAGAGAAAAATGAAGCATATTGCAAAACTGGAAAACGTAGTAAAAAAGAAGAAATTACAGTTTTGGAAAGATGAAATGAAGACCTTCCACTTATCAGAATCATATGAAATTTATACAGCTTAGAGAGTTATATAATTTCAATACACTGTCCAAATTTCAGCAAAAGGATTTATAAATCAAAAGTTATAGCCTCTAAAAGTATGCTACTAACCACTTTTTCCAAAAGTAGAACTGCGCAAACATTATCATTACTAGAGCTGCATTTTTCGTTTTTCACACTTCCATTTGACTTCTCCTTACCACAAAAAATTACAATAATATGTTTTTACACTATTCTACCCTAATAAAAAAATTCTAAAGCTGTTACAAGAAGTGTAACAGTCTATAGCTGTTACAAAACTAAAATCTTCCTACAATGACACATTCTTTTATTCTACAGTTACAAAATAGGAGGCATATTTGTTTTACGTCATTTTTGCTGACTTGGAAATGCCACATGGTCAGCATCATATTCCAAAATTCTTCTCCTTGATGTTGAGAGGGCCAACAATCAGGTCTCTCAACATCAAAAAATGTGTCTTTCCAACTGGTTTTGTGAATATATCTAAAATTTGGTCTTTGGTGTTACAATAGCTTAGTTTGATCATCTTCTTCTCCACCACATCCCTGATGAAATGGTACATGATGTGAAATTTTTTTGATCGGACATGGTGGATAGGATTTTGTGCCAACTTAATGGCACTTGTGTTGTCACAAAAAAGTGTATTAGGAGTTTCTTGCTTCTCCCCAATCTCTCCAAGAACTTTCCTAAGACACAAGGCTTGTGCACTTGTTGATGTGAGTGCAATGTATTAAGCTTATGTAGAAGACAATGCAACAGTAGCTTGTTTTTTGAACTCCAAGTAATCAATCCTGAACCAAGGAAGAAACAATTTCCACTAGTGAACTTTCGGTCATCAAGATTACTTCTCCAATCACTATCACTGAAACCAATCAACTTCAAATTCTGAGACGAGGAGTAATGAATTCCAAAATCAATTGTGCATTGCACATACCTCACACATACCTCAATATTCTCTTGGCTGCCTTCAAATGCAATGTATAAGGATTAGCCATGTACCTTGAACAAAGTGATATTGTATAACAAATATCAGGCCTAGTATTGCAAAGAAACATTAAACTCCCAATAATGCTTCTATAGTCAATTTTGTTTGCATGATCAACCCCATCATCCAAACACAAAATCTCTCCGTGTGCAATTGGAGTAGCTATAGGATTGCAATCAATCATACTAAACTTTTTCAACATGTCCTTTGCATACTTCTTTGACAAATAAAAATATCATTACTAGTTTGATGTACTTCCATGCCTACAAAGTAACTCATCAAACCAAGATCAGTCATATCAAATTCTCTTTTCATGTCCTCCTTAAAATCATCATTCATTGAAGGACTACTTTCCATAAACAACAAATCATCAACATACAAGCACACAATGAGAATGTCATTACCTTATGTATTGTAGTACAATGTAGGCTCACTCTTGCTTCTTTGAAAGCCACACCTTTGGAATTATTCATGAATTCTTTGGTACCAAGCTCTTGGAGCTTGCTTCAACCCATACAAAGCCTTCTTCAATTTATAGACCTCATCTTCTTTACCATGGACCTAAAAACTTTGAGGTTGTGTCACATACACCTCTTCATCAAGATACCCATTGAGAAAAGCACTTTTTACATCTATGTGGTACACACTCCAACCTTTGTGAGCAGCCAAAGAGAGCACCATTATCACTGTCTCTTGCCTTGCTATAGGAGCAAAAGTCTCCTCATAGTCTATGCCAAACTTTTGTGTAAAGCCTTTGGAAACCAATCTAGCCTTGTATCTTTGAATGGAACCATCACTGTGCCTTTTGATCTTGTAGACCCATTTGTAGCCAACACATTTTCTATCTCTGGGTAGTTCACACAATTCCCAAATTTTATTTTTTTCAATAGAATGCATTTCTTCATTCATTGCCTTCATCCACAACTTGTTAGAAGAAGCATGTTAATAACAAGAAGGTTTAAAATAATCAATAACTTTTGAAACAAGAGCATAATTAACAATATCACCTTTGGGGTATCCATTGTCTTCATCTCCATACAAGTGTAAATTCTCAAGCATTTGCAAGACTTGGTTCATTTCTTGATAGTGGCCTCTTGTCAATATTCTATTGAAGTTGGTGTCAATGATTTGAGATGGTGGATGATCTTTCAACAATCTCTTTCTCTTCACATTTGCAGCTGGTGATGGAGGTGCAGAAAAGCTTGTAGGGACTTCTTCTTGGCTTGATCTTGGACTTGAAGATGAACTTGTGGATCCCATGTGATATGGTGACCCAAAATAATTGCTTCTATACAAAGAATATTTAATAGAAATATGGTTGTGCTGAACACGTGATTGGCTACTTGGAACAATCTCTTCAAACACATCATCATCAACACACAATTTTTTAGACTTCCAATTTCCCCCTTCATCAAAAATTGCATCTCTAGATACAACAGTTTTTCTATAATGAGGATTAAAGAATATATAGGCCTTATATTGCTCACTATAATAAATAAAAATCATCTTCTCACTCTTAGCATCAAGCTTTTTTCTCTTCTCATTATTCACATGCACAAAAGCAACACTCCCAAAAACTCTAAAGTGTTGTACATTTGGCTTCTTTCTCAGAGTAGGAAATTGTAGAATTGTCACAACTTTTTATCTGGCAAGATGGACAGACGCAGTAAAGAACCAAAAGAGGCATAAAAAGTTGTAGAAGCGAATCCAGCTAAGAAATGAGAAAAGAGTTTGAGGGCTAAGAAATCCTAGCAGAATGATTATGTTGACCTAGATTCCTATGAAGATAAAATGGCCGAAATTGGTGATTGTTTGATCATGCATAAGGGAGTTGACCGGTTGAGGCAAGAGGTCGAAGATGTTGTGAGTCAGGGAGTTTCCTACAATATTTGGCTCACAATGCCTCATAATTCATAGCTTTCATGGTATCTTTTTTCGCCTGTGCACCCATGCCCCAAGCTTATTCAGTTAATTGCACAATTTTATGACCCCTCTACTAGGGTCGTTTGAAATGCTAGGAAAGAGATTTTATTTATGATTACACTGGACGAGTTCTGAGAGGCTTTTTCCTATGGGTTGAGTGTGCAAAGTTATGCAGTAAGCAAGAAAATTCATACGTATGAGCAAGAGGATAGGTATGTTTCCACAGTTATTATGAGATAATTCATGGAAACTCAGCTCGTCAAGGAGCCACAGATGGGGTAGCTTCTGAATTTTCCTAAACCTCTTTCAGATTTCAAGTGCCAGGACATCTATTCCATGCTTTCCTAGATTTTTGGGTTGTCCTTAGATGAAACAATGCATAAATTGCAGACATCTATGGCTCAATGTATTTGCAGGGTGAAATTTTATTCTTTCGCTACTATGAGGCAGGGTGGAAATCTGATTGAAGAACACAAGCTTATACTGAGAGGGGGGGGTGAACAGTATAAGACTTAACCATTTAACAATTTTAACTCTAGATAACAGAGGCATCAACACAACATTAATCAAGACAGAAAGCATCACACATTGAAGACCCATTTTAACGTGGTTCACCCATAAAGGTTGGGCTACATCCATGGATAAAATATTTCACTAAATTTTATCAATAAATTTCTAGGAATACCTTTCCCGATTATAAAGTTTATGGACACCAACCCAAAGGAGACACTAATCCCCTAAAGTCGAGTTCGTGGGCACCAACCCACAGGAGACTTCGATCCCCTAGATCTTCTCTGGCTGGTGATCCTCTAGAAAACCTCTGCCTCCGCTCCCCTTAGCAAATGGAACTCTACCCACAGAAGACACTTGTCCTCCCTGCTCTGGCTAGAGACCTCTGTCCTCAACTCTATCACCTCCAAAGCTGGTCCTCGAATTTGCACTAAACACAATAATTCGGTCTAGTACAAATGTCCTCGTTCGTCTTTTCCGGTTGCACTCACTCTGCATGCTTCGACATCATCGTGCCACTTCTGCACTCTTGCGCTCTTTCGGTGCATCTCGCACACTTCAACGCACATTCTACTATCTTGCCATTCGCTCTTAACTCCTCAAAACAATCCTCCTTTTATACTAACACTTTCAAGATCAAAACCTTGATCTTAGTCGGCTACACAACCCTAAACTATGTCGGCTGCAACCCTAAACTACGTCGGCTACAAACCCTAATCTTCATCGGCCCAAATTTAACTTTGTCGGCTTCACTGCCTCTGCAACTCTTTTATAGCTTCTGCTGCAAAACATAACATGTCACGATATTGCGACACCTTTGCCTCCAAACACTTTCTTTTGGCTTTTGTCACAAAATCGTGACACTTCTGCCTCTGCTAACGTCATCTTCACTTCTGTTGCGAAATTGTGACATTTCTCACTTTCTCAACCTCTTCTCGGCTTGCACCCGTGAAAGCAGAACATGTCTCAAAATCGCAACACTTTTGCTTCCTTGCACTCTTCTCGTCTTGCACTAGCGAAAATGGAACATGTTAGGAAATCATGACACTTTCGCCGTCCTACGCTCGTGAAATTGGAACATGTCACAAAATCGTGATGCTTTCGCCTTCGAGCTCTTCCTTCTTGAAATCATCGCAAAATCAGGATGCTTCTTCTATTGAAGACTTGCTTACTATCTCTGTCGTTAAATTGCGAGACTATCTCCAACTGAATGCCGCCATCTCAATTTGTCATGAAAACGCGACACTTTCTACATCCATAAGCTTTCTCTTCAACCTGTCGCGAAATCGCGACACTTTCTGCATCCGTACGACTTCTTTTCAGCCTGTTGCGAAATCGCGACAGTTCTTATTTCAGACTCTTCCCTTTATTGCATGTCACAAAATCATGATAGTTCTCACTTCGAGTTCTGCAGCATGTCGTGAAATCGTGACACTTTATCTTGCTTCCACTTTTGTCTTTTGACTTGTCAGAAAACCCCGCACTTTTTCTCCTTAGCGCTTTTCTTTTCTTCAGGTCGTGAAAACCCTACATGTCATGATATCATCACACTTTTTCTCTCGAAATCTCTCTCTTGCATTATGTTGCAAAATCGTGACATTTTTTCTTTCGGACTCTCTCTCCTACAACATGTCGCGAAATCGCGACACTTTTTCGTCCGTTCAATCTTCCTTGCAATATGTTGCGAAATCGTGACATTTTTGACTTGAACATTCTCTCTCCTCTTTGAGTCACGAAACTGTGACATGTCGTGATATCGCGACACTTTTCTAAAAATCTTTCTCTCTCCTGCCTAAGTCGCGAAAATGCGACATGTCGCGAAATCCCAACATTTTTCCAACTTACTTTCTTTCGAACCTGTCAAGCCGAAACTTCATCAAAACAAATTATTTTACATCAAATCAAATTCCTTCAAACAGCTTCTTGACATCAATGACAACTTATTCACTTGAGCAAATGCAATGTACCCAAGGTACCCAAAATTATCAACAATCTCCCCCTTTGTCATTGATGACAAACCTTTACAAAAAACACGTCTTAAGAGCCAAAACTGAAACCAACTGTGCTAACAACTGAGAAACTGTCTTTGAAGTTTTGCTCCCCCTGACTTGAAGCTTTCCTCTTCACTTGAAGCTCTCCCCCTTACTCATATCTCTCCCCCTTTGTCATCAATGGCAAAGGGTCACCTTTGGGGCTTGAGACTAAGAATGAGCCTCTTAGCTTAGTCCCTCCCCCACCTCTTGATGAGGTGATTAATTCTAGGGTGGGAGTACAACTCCCAATTTCTCCCTTAGATACTCAAACGTATCTCTTGGAAGAGGTTTGGTGAAGATATCTCGTAATCTGGTCTTTAGTAGGCACATACTCTAGCTTGACCTGCTTGTCTTGCACTTTCTCCCTTAGAAAGTGATACTTGATGGAAATATGCTTTGTCCTTGAGTGCATTACCGGATTTTTGAAAATACTTATGGCACTCGTATTATCGCAAAATATGGAGATGGGTTGTTCATGCTTGACTTTGAAATCCTCAAAGGTGGTTTTCATCCATAAAACCTGTGTACACCCAACCATTGTTGCTATGTATTCAGCCTCTGCTGTAGATAAGGAAACTGAAGGTTGTTTCTTACTTAGCCAAGAAACCAAACTCTTTCCCAGAAAGAATGCTCCACCACCAGTGCTCTTCCTGTCATCAGTATTGCCTACCCAATCTGCATCTGAATAGGCCGTGAGGGTGAAATCATCACCTGTGGGATACCAAAGCCCAAAATCCATAGTGCCCTTCAGATATCTGAATATCATCTTAACTGCTGTAACATGAGAATCTTTTGGAGCTGCCTAAAATCTTGATACTAACCCAACTGCCTGCATGATATCTGGTCTAGTAGCCATAACATATAATAAATTGCAAATCATTGATCTATACAACCTCTGATCTGTCGCTGGAGATTCATAATCTTTACTCATCTTGCACCCTGTAATAATTGGAGTACATATTGGTTTGTTGTCCATCATCCCAAATTTCTTCAACATTTTTTTGATATACTTTCCTTGAGAGAGAAATACACCGTATTTTGATTGAGCAATCTGAAGACCTAAAAATAATGACAACTCTCCAATCATAGACATCTCAAATTCCTTCTGCATGGTGTTAGCAAAAACTTTGCACATCTGATTATTATTCCCCTCGAAAATAATATCATCAACATAGATAACCATAATCAACATATCATCACCTTCATTCTTAATATACAGATTGCTATCTGCCATGCCTTTCCTGAAGCCTTGCTCATGAAGATAACTGTCAAGTCTTGAGTACCATGCCCTTGGTGCTTGCTTTAACCCATATAAAGCCTTGTTCAGTTTACACACATAGTCTGACTGTTCTGTGAGAGACACTCCTTCTGGCTGTTCTATGTAGACTTCTTCTACCAACACCCCATTTAGAAAAGCTGAATTTACATCCATTTGATAGACCTTGAATTATTTGAAGCTTGAAAGGGCCAAAAACATTTTGATAGCTTCAAGACAAGCAACAGGAGCGAACGTCTCCTCGAAATCAACACCTTCTACTTGAGCATAACCTTTGCAGACTAACCTAGCTTTGTTTCGACAATCTTTCCATCCTCATTGAGTTTATTTTTGAATATCCATTTTGTGCCAATGACATTCTTGTCCTTAGGTCTTGGAACCAAATCCCAAGTTTCACTTTTCTCTATTTGATTTAGCTCTTCATCCATCGCTTTTACCCAAAATTTATCTGCACATGCTTCACTAAAATCTTTTGGCTCAATCTAAGATAATAATGAAACATTTGTAGAATCATGTGAAGGAATGACTCTTCTTCTTGTTTGCCTGTTGTTTGGATCACCAATGATCAAATCTTTGGGATGATGTTTCTGAACATATCATGAAGGAGTTTTGGGAAGCAGTTGTTGTCTTTCCTCTTCTTCATCTAAAACCTCTCTAAATTCTTCTTGACAAATTTCATCACTGAGTTCCTTGACTGGTTCTCTTATCCCTATATTTTCATCAACTGTTACATTTATGCTCTCTACGACTATATGCATTCTTTTTTTGAAGCATCTGTAGGCCTTGCTTCTATTGAAATATCCAAGAAATATTCCCTCATCACATCTAGGATCAAACTTACCCAAATTCTGATCTTCCCTTCTGAAGAAGCACTTACTCCCAAACACTTTGAAGTATTTTACTGTAGCTGGTCTCCCTTTCCATAACTCATAAGGAGTTTTATGATGATTGACTCTAAGTTGGGCCCTGGTGATAATGTAGACTATTGTATTGACTGCCTCTTTCCAAAAACCATCTGAAAGTTTTGACTCATTTAACATAGCTCTAGCCATATTTTCAATAGATCTATTTTTCCTTTCTATAATAATCATCTATAAACAACATGAAGTAGCTTTCTCCCTGAATGCTCTGAGTTCTGGTGGGGCCACATAAATCAGTATAAATAAGATTCAATGGTTTTGACGAAGTATACCCTTTTGATTTGAAACTGGTTCTGGTATATTTTCCATGTTGACAGGGACCGCAAATGATATTATGGGGCCTTTTTATTTTGGGCAAGTCTCTAAATACTTCCTTGTTACTAATATTGACAAGATTATCAAAGCTCAAATTCCCTAATCTTTTATGCCATAGCCAACTCTCATCTTCTTGAGTTAGAAAACACTTTTCCCTTTTTATCTCACTCAGCATGTAAAGATTGTTTGGAGTCCTTGTAGCACTCGCAATGAGTTTTCCATTTTTTTCTTTACTTATCTCACATCTATCTGAAAAGAAAGATACTATGTGCCCTTGATCACAAAGTTGACTCACACTTAGAATATTATGTCTTAGGCCTTCTACATAAAGCACATTTTTTGTTTTGGATTTCCCATCCAAACTAAGAGTCCCTTGACCACAGATTGTAACTGACCTATTATCTCCAAAACTGATTGTTCCTCAGTTTGTTTGTTTTACGACCAAAAATTTTTATTTTTCACCAATCATATGTTTTGAACAACCACTATCAAGATACCATTTTTCTACTTTGTCTTGAGCATGAAAACCAGTTTGAACTATCATTGACTTAGATTTGATCTCATTTTTCTTTTTAGTGAACTCAAGGCTAGATCTATCCAAACTGCAACATCCTTGTTGTATGCCCAAAATTCTTGCACTTGAAACACATTAAATTTTTATTCATAAGAGGTGCAAAAGAGTTAACATTTTCTTTACTATGGCTATTCAAGGATTTATTGCAATGCATAGCTTTGTGACCAAAATTCTTGCAGGAAAAACAATAGCCATGGAAAGTATTATGTAACCTATTTTGATGCCTTGGATGATTGTTCTTCTTGTGACCAACTGGAATCCACCGCTCTTTAGGATGAAGATTGGTCTTGCTCGAAGACCCTATTTCATGAATACTGGTACCATCCTTCTTTTGCTTGTCATACGGAGTATTCTGTTTGAGAGCCAATTTTTCCAACTTCACTCTAAGATACATAACCTCTTCTTCTAGTTTCTCGCAATCAGTTTCCTTTATTTTTAAAGCCTCTGTCAAAACCTATTCAACCTTCTTTCCTTATTCAGCTAGAATTTTGAAGTCTATAACTCTGAGACAATTTTAATCTTGCAATCTCTTCTTCCTGATTTTGATGCTTGAGAACAGAATTTTCTTCCCTGAATTTCTCAATCCTTTTTAAATCCAAGAAGAATTCACCTTTGAGATCGAACCCAACCTCTTCATCTCTTTCTGAATCTGTATATTCCTCTGATAGATCCTTCTCTAAGTTGTTAGGCTTTTTTTGGAGAAACCCGCTCTGATACCAATTGAAGAACATAAGCTTATACTGAGAGGGGGGGTGAATAGTATAAGACTTAACCATTTAACAATTTTAACTCTAGATAACAGAGGCATCAACACAACATTAATCAAGACATAAAGCATCACACATTTAAGACCCATTTTAACGTGGTTCACCCATAAAGGTTGGGCTACATCCACGGATAAAATCTTTCACTAAATTTTATCAATCAATTTCTGGGAATACCTTTCCTGATTACAAAGTTTATGGGCACCAACCCAAAGGAGACACTAATCCCCTAAACTCGAGTTTGTGGGCACCAACCCATAGGAGACTCTAATCCCCTAGATTTGCTCTAGCTGGTGATCCTCTAGAAAACCTCTACCTTCGCTACCCTTAGCAAATGGAACTCTATCCACAGAAGACACCTGTCCTCCCTGATCTGGATGGAGACCTCTGTCCTCAACTCTATCACCTCCAAAGCTGGTCCTCGAATTTGTACTAAACACAGTCCTTCGGTCTAGTACAAATGTCCTTGTTTGTCTTTGCCTGTTGCGCTCACTCTGCATGCTTTGACATCATCACGCCACTTTTGCACTCTTGTGCTCTTTCGACTGCATCTTGCACACTTCGACGCACATTCTACTATCTCGCCATTCACTCTTAACTCTTCAAAATAATCCTCCTTTTATACTAACACTTTCAAGATCAAAACCTTAATCTTAGTCGGCTACACAATCCTAAACTACGTCGACTGCAACCCTAAACTACGTCGGCTACAAACCCTAATCTTTGTCGGCCCAAATTTAACTTTGTTGGCTTCACTGCCTCTACAACTCTTTTGTAGCTTCTGCTACGAAACTACATGTCACGATATCGTAACACCTTTGCCTTCGAACACTTTATTTTGGCTATTGTCGTGAAATCATGACACTTCTGCCTCTATTGATGTCATCTTCACTTCTGTCGTGAAATTATGACATTTCTCGCTTTCTCAACCTCTTCTCGGCTTGCACCCATGAAAGCAGAACATGTCACGAAATCGTGACACTTTTGCTTCCTTGCACTCTTCTCGACTTGCACTAGCGAAAACGGAACATGTCACAAAATCGTGACACTTTCGCTACCTTATGCTTTTCTCTGCCTTATGCCCGTGAAACTAGAACATGTCGTGAAATCGTGACGCTTTTGCCTTCGAGCTCTTCCTTCTTGAAATCGTCGCGAAATCGTGACGCTTCTTCTGTTGAAGACTTCCTTATTGTCTCTATTGTGAAATTGTGACACTATCTCCAACTGAATGCCGCCATCTCAATCTGTCGCAAAAATGTGACACTTTCTGCATCCATAAGCTTTCTCTTCAACCTGTCACGAAATCGTGACACTTTCTGCATCCGTACAACTTCTTTTCAGCCTATCGTGAAATCACGACAGTTCTTATTTTAGACTCTTCCCTTTTTTGCATGTCACGAAATCGCGACAGTTCTCACTTCGAGTTTTGTAGCATGTCGCAAAATCGTGACACTTTATCTTGCTTCCACTTTGTCTTCTGACTTGTCGCGAAATCGCGACACTTTTTCTCCTTAGCGCTTTTCTTTTCTTCGGGTCACAAAAACCGACATGTCACGATATCACGACACTTTTTCTCCCAGAATCTCTCTCCTGCATTATGTCCCGAAATCGCGACATTTTTTCTTTCGGACTCTCTCTCCTGCAACATGTCACGAAATCGCGACACTTTTTTGTCCGTTCAATATTCCTTGCAATATATCGTGAAATCACGACATTTCTGACTTGAAAATTCTCTCCCCTCTTTGAGTCGCAAAACTGTGACATGTCGCGATATCGCGACACTTTTCTAAAAAGCTTTCTCTCTCCTGCCTAAGTCGCGAAAATGCGACATGTCGCAAAATCGTGACATTTTTCCAACTTACTTTCTTTCGAACCTGTCAAGCTGAAACTTCAAAAAAAATTATTTTACATCAAATCAAATTCCTTCAAATAGCTTCTTGACATCAATGACAACTTATTCACTTGAGCAAATGCAATGTACCCAAGGTACCCAAAATTGCCAACACTCGATTTATTTTGATTGGGCCAAATTTATTTCTCAAAGAATCAATTTGCAATTGCAGAAATTGCAAGAAGGAAATTCCAGATCATTTTAGTACACTTCGCTGCTGGTATGGTTCTTCTTCTTCCAGATGCAGCGACGTTTTTATTTTATTGTTGTTGCACATACGAGAAAAAAGAATGAGCCCCTACTTGTTTATAAGTGGACTCAGGTGTTAACGAAGAAATAGTCTATCTACAACTTTAATAGCTGGTTTTTAGGCCCTGCCATTGAATTACTTTGTGGTAGTTGTGACTGAATGTCACGTAAATTGAGAGATGTTGTTTCAAAGGAGAAGGGCAATGTATTTTTTCTCACTTAGGGCGTGGTTGTTCAAATTTTTGGATATACAGGCAAACCTTTTTTGTTGCCTTATTTTGCTACTATGTGCATTTTTGCAATGGAAGTTGTGCACCAGATGGATTATATCAATGACATATATGATTCTGGATGAGGAAAAAGGATAACTTGTACTATACCTTTTAAGTTTAGAAGTACATAAGTGAACTAGGTTGGGAAAAATCACCTTTTGATGGTGGTGCTTCAATACCTAGGACTAATTGAGTTGCCACAACATTGGTGATATGACCCACTCAAATTTTTTTTAGAATTGATTAATGTGAAGACCTTTCATTGCTACCCACACCCGGATATTCAGAAGCGGCGAAATAATTTTGATGGGCCAGACATGAATTGGCATATAGAGAAGATGTCCTTCCTTCCTCCATGGCATGATTACTATGAGCAGGAAGTAAAGTATAATCTAGAGAATAATATAACACATATTCCTCCTTCGGGTATGTTCACAACTATCAAAGAAGCAAATCTTAATTGGAAGGAGGAGAAAATTATGAACTGGTGGGTGATGCGCATTCATTGGAGGAAGCCATATGCTCCTTATGGGTTGAAGCTTGATACCCAATTTTCTAAAGTTTACGATAGGTTCGTGGAGTCCTATCAACCCGTTGCTTTTACCACTATTTTACCACAAAGTTTTTAACAGTCTAAAAGTGGTGAAAGCAAATCTGAGGAGGAGAGTCCTACGATTGAGGATGAATCCAAGGATGATGAAGAAGAATAACAACAACAACATGTTTTCCAAAGGTGGTCTCAAATAATGAAGCACCCTCAGGAGGAGGCTCCTGCACCCAAGAAGTAGAGACAATTGATGGCACCTCCATTTCCTAAAGCAACTAAATGGCCTCATACTGGCGCGGCCACTACATTCACTGTTAGAGTGTCCATGTCTTTGGGTACTGTGATTCCTTCTACATCAAGTTCCACGGTCACCTCTATATCGGTAGTGAATCCTTTACCCAATGTTGAGCTCCCTACTTCAGTAGCGCAATTTTTTTCGATGGCGTAGCAAGAGGAGGAGCAACTTTCTAAAAATTCTCATATTGAGACTCTGAATGAGGAAATAGCCCTCAATGTTGGTGAAAATGAGGTAAATCAAGAAGAAGAGGTAGTTACACAACATCCCCATCCACAAAATAAGTGGTGCTTATACCTCAAGGTACATCATATTTTCTCTCTTCTTCCCTTTCTCTCATCGAGCACGCAGTGATTTCTTTTTTGGTCCCATATATTACATTTTCATCCCCTCCACTTTCTATCTCTCCATCCTTTGGTATTCCTTCCATTTCATTTTCTATGGTTCCATATTCTGCTTCTAATTCTTCTATTTATGAAATTGTTGTTGCTCCTTCTTTCATTCTTTCTCCTTTGTCCTCTGTCTCTTTTAGTTCGTATGCATCGGGGGCAAATCTTTTTTTCATCCCCTTCCATTGGTCGTCACTTCTTCTACCATTAGGGCTGTTAGTATGTAAGTTTTATCTAGGATTAGCATAACTACAGCTGCATCTGTGTCTACCACTTCATCCACCCTTTCTCTCCATTCCACCATTCCTGTATCCATTCCTCCACTTCAATATGTGTCATCCCTGTCCATTGGGCCTAGTTGCTCAGACATTTTTGTCCTATTTACACAATTTTTGGAGCTGTAGATTGTTCTAGATGTGCAAGTAGCCTGTAAGCAGCCAGACGTTGAAAAATTAAATCAAACGCACCTGAGCTTTTCCCAATGGTTAAAGAGTATGTGGCGAAAGGAAGCTTTGGCACTAGCATGGCCAATCAAGAAGGTGGATTTTGATCCAATTGCAAAGGAGGCTCATGTGACAACATTCACTCCGTTGGTTCAGAAACCTCAAGGCAAGTTGCAGCTTGAAGATTATGTTTTTGAGACTATCATTGAAGATCTGACATGGATTGATCCCATTGAAAAAATGGGTAACATGCAAGTAGATATGAGCTCATTGTATTTGCATGGGGAGCACTATAAAGAAAAATATTTCAAGGTGCAATATAAAGTGTTGGAGTTTGAGAGTGCACTGCCCAAGAGCAAGGCGACAGAAGAAAAAATGACCATTGAAAATGAATATTTGCACAATCAAGTCAAGGTGCACTTGAAGGAGTGTGATGATGCTCGAATTGAAATGCATAACCTTCAAAAACAGGTTGAAGAACTCAAGAAGAAGCTTGAAGCCAAGGCCATGCCTATTGTGGGATTTCTATGCAATAGTGTAAGAGATATTCACCTTCACTCCGTCCAAAATTCTATGAAGTTGACCGCACATGCCATCAAGGTATTACAGTATTTATGGGAAGCACATATACAGATACAACTTGGGTAACATATGATTGATTCTACGGAGGAGTTGCTTTCACCCTATATGGAAACAATTGTGAAGATACAATATTTATTGAATACGCATTTACATATTCACCCTCTCAGTGAGATGGATTATTCTTGGTCCCGAGCACGAGTAATCCTGCGAAGCTATTTTCAATGCATGGACCTTGTAAATGAAGGGCGAGCTATCCTCAATACTATTGAGCAGGAGCATAATATTTTGATGTCTCATTTTTATACTATTGATCGGCTAGGCTTCACTACCTTCCTAGATGAATGGGGCGAGCCTCTTCTAATGGAGAAATTGCAAGAGCTCTGGAGTTCATTCATTGAAGATACTACAGACATTAACACCTTGGATGAGCCCCTTACTAAAGTGCAAGTGTTGCCTCTGATGGAGAAGTATACGTGCTTGGAGTTGTCTCTTTATGAATTGGCCCAAAGTTCAAAGCACCTCAACTTGACGGATGTGTAAATTCTTTGCTTCGTTTATGAATCTCTCAACATTCATTGCTTATTTACCATCGAAGCTTGGCATGATGTTGTTTGCACTTACGAGGCCCTTTCAAAGATTATTGAAGAGCAAGAAGAGAAAGTAGTGGTAGATAATGAAGTAGCGGTGAAAGCAGTAGAGGAAGCTGAATGTGCTAAAGTGCTCAGAGTCATAGTGGATGCAGAGAGACAAGACCATGCATAGCTAGCCACCAAAAAATGAGATTTTTGTAGCCATAATGATCGCATCTACTGTACAGACTCTACACCCAATGGATAAAGGCTTGGGATCGCTTGCATCCATGCGAGCTGGATACCCCGTGAGTCGCCAAGAAATGTTGGCCATTTTGTATTCATTGGGAAATTTTTGTTTAAGTCCTAAAATTCAATTTTTGTACGAAGCGATAGTATATATTTTAACTTTCATATGTAATACTTTGAATAAGTTTCGGAGAAAATTTGGCAAAAATCTTCATATATATTTATGTTCGTCCTTGAGGTGGGGCGAACACCCCATTCACCCTTTCTTGGGGTGAATATATTTTTAATGCATAAAGGTAAAATTATCTAAGCATAGAATCGTGTTCGCTCTTTCTTAGGGGTGAACATGTCATTCACCCTTTTTAGGGGCGAACATGCCTTGGAAATATTTGATGGCCTGCGCACCCGAACATGACGTTCGTCCCTCCTATGGGCGAACCACCTAGTGACGATGGAAGATCATGTTTGCACTTCCCTAGGGGTAAAAATGTTGTTGGCTCTCAAATTGGACGAACATATTTTTATCAAGATCGCGCGGCTAAGCTATGAAGGGGCAAAGCTGATGTTAGGACGAAGACAAATTGGGTGAATAGGAATTTGGTCAAGACATTGAATTTAGCATTTAATGAAGGGCACCCTCAGTTACTCCATTTTGTGGATCACAAAGAGGAAGACAAAGAGAAATGAGCTTTCATGATTTCCAATGTATCAGAAGAAATTCAAAGAATTTAATGTTTTTTCCTGGCATGCACACTTCTGTTTGAAGTTTAGATTTTCAGGAATTTGTTCCCTAGGTGAATGGATATTCAAAGAATTTGAGGAGGATTTTTCTAGTTGTGTCTTAGATCTCGGAATATTTTGTTCTCTTATGTATTAAATGAAAGAGGTGAAAATATCTATAAATACTAGGCAAATTTCATTGTAAAGGGGAGTTAGACATTTTGCGAGAGATTTATTTAAGCTCTCTACATTAATAGAAGGCATCAGACTTTTGAATTCGTGAGTGGTCTTGTGTGTGATTACTTTCTGTACATTGTGCATCTATTTCCATTTTTCTATCTGGTTTGTTGTTGTATTTAAATTCTGTCATTGGATTTAAAGTTGCTAATAAGAAGGTGAATGTTGGAGTACCATTTTGATAGTTGCTATGGTAATATTATGAGCCTATTCTATTTTGTTTGCTTTCATAAATGCTAATTTGTTCTTGGGTTTTTTCCCACTAGTTAGTCTAACACCAATCCTGCACTTTGGCCTGTGGCCATATTTCCCATATCTTTATGTTATTTCCAATTTCTTTCCTGCAACCCTAGTCTTTTACCATTTTAGGATTTAGTTTGAGAACCACCCCTCTTCAGATATTGGCATGAAGGACATCTCTTTCCTACGACCTTTTAATGTTGGTCGTATCTAGGGCGCATAAATGCAGTGTTATTGATTAGGTAGATATTTGACCAACATTTTTTGGCACACCTGGTGGGATTTTCAAGGTTCCACTTTCAGTAGCGCTAGGTTTGGTGTTCGCATTTCTGCTTGAGATTAGAACATCTAGCGACTCAATTTTTACCCAGAACTCTGTAATTGTGAGGATGGTGAAAAATGTTTCTCATGAATACAAGATCAAAATCCAAGAATTCTGATAATCAGATTAGATTTTAAGAACTAGACATTCAAAGGCTAGGAGAGCATCATCAAATAGCCACTTTTTGACGGACGTCTTCACTTCCTCATATCCCATGCATACCATTCGTTTCATCTTCCTGGTTAGCTGGTGTTTTTATCTTCACTTTTCGACGGACGTCTTTCTGTTATTTCCAATTTCTTTCTTGCATCCCTAGTCTTTTACCATTTTAGTATTTATTTTGAGAACCAGCCCTCTCTGGATATTGGAATAAAGGACATCTCTTTCCTTAGGCCTTTCAATGTTGGTCGTATCTAGGGCACATCAACGTAGTGTTTATTAATTAGGCAAATATTTGACGAACATGAGTTAGTTAACCTTTCTATTGTTCCATATGCTCCAACATCTGAGCTTTTTGTTGAGCCATGTGTTCAACCATTTGGGCTCTTTATTGCTCCAGTTGTTCTTTTTGCTCATTCATTTGTTCTCACATTAATTGCATCATTCAAACCAATTTGTCCTCTCTAAGAGCTGGTTCTTTTTCCCTCCTGACTACTCAAGCGAGTTTTGTGGTCCCTCCCATGTCCCTGGTCCTCACAGCCTTCCTGAGAACCCTTATGGGATTTTAGGTCAGCCCTTCCCACTGCACCATCGCAGATCTCTTTGAGGAGCTAGCCATGGCCTGAGAAAAGAAAAGGAGCCTAGTCAATTTTGGCTTAGATGTTTAATTTGTCAATCATTAGGTTAGATACTAGTTTTACTATCAAAAAGCTCACAACCTTTGGCTCTGATACCAAATGTAACACCCCAAGTCACTACCACTTGGTTGTCAAAACTTTTCTTTGTTTTATTCTTATCAATTTTCTTTTTCTAGTTTGATAATGTTGAGATTGTCTTCATAAGTGTCATTTCACTACAACTGTAATACTCATGAGATCAGGATTGGCTAGATCCCACAAAGTTGCCATTTTGAACTTCACTGTCCTCCTAAGATCCTAATTCCAGGTAGTGGGTTTCTTTTCCTCTAGGGCCCATATCACCTAGAGGTGTGACACATACTATCCTATGTCTTCACATGATTGCCCAATTTTATGTTTTTTTATCATGTAAGACTTAGTGCATACATGATCGAGCTAGATGATCAACCATTCTCCCTGGAACATCACCTAGGGTCTTACCAATGCCCTGGTAACCACCCAGCATCATCTGTTGATTAACCAACATGATGTCACATACCATTGTGTTGTCAATATCACCTAGTCAAGCACAATTCACCACTTGTCACTAGTAGGGATAACCTAGAAGGGATGTCCATACAACCCTTCGTTACCTCCCGTTCTGACCTTATCCATCATAAATGTGGTTACCCCTGTGTATGGTGTTTGTCTACCCACGAATACCATTAGATTTTGTGGTCAAGATTGTCTACCCATAATATTAGGTTATGGAACAAGTTTTGTCCTCCCACTTTCGGAGGCATATGTAACAGGGTTTATCTAAGGTTTATGAAATATGGTTGATATTTGTTATTATGTTCCGAAGGGGTTATCAAGGTGTATTATGGATTTCCAAAGTTTTGGCAGATTTATATATATCTAATTAATGTAGCGCTTTTATATTCAAGAGAAAAGTTTATTTAAACAAACTAATAATTAATATTAAGATATGAAAATAATTCTTCATGCATTATTCATAGAGAACATATGTCTAATTAAATAAATAAATATGGGATTGATTGGCTTCTTATTATAATCCTCTTACCTATAAATTAAAGTATAAAACCAAATAATAACATTTCCTCATTATCTTTAAATTAAAGCATAAAACCAAATAATAACATTTCTTCATTATCTTTTAAATTAAAGCATAAAACCAAATAATATAATAAAGTTTCGATTAAAAGAGTGCTTTTATTTAATTCTATAAAATCCAAATCATCATAATAAAGTTTCGATTAAAAGAGCCCTTTGATTTAATTCTATAAGATCCAATAGATTTTAGTTTCCCTAAGATTAATAGAAACATCCAAGCAACTAATATTAAAGCATGTCATCCAAGATTTGCTCAATCTTATTGTATATCTTAAATATAAATATTTATGTCACATCTCATCAAAAACTTATGTTGATGTTTTAGGTCACATTTATCAAGGTATCAAAGATAGTCTGGCTCCCAATTTTAATGCACTCCAGGTCAAAAGCAAATACGAAATAATCCTAATAATTATTAAGATCTAATTAAATCACAAGTCAAATTTTCCCATAATGAGAACCAACTTTATGGCTTATGAAACACACTACTAGGTACGTCTAAACGAATGCTAGCACATAGTAGAATTAAATTTTTTTCATAAGCATAGAATGATACCCGAGGCTAACCCAAATCAAAATGATTTATATGAAAGGGAGGTTACATTTCATAGCAGTTTTGAATTATTTTCCAAGTATGCATTTAAACTCAGTTTGATATTCCCAACCAGCTTTGAGTTTACAACCCTAAATGATGGAAAAGTTGTGAATCAATGCTAAATCCTATAGATCAAATTGGGTGGTCTCCGTAGTGGATTGATTTTTCTAATCATTACTCGGAGACTTTGATCATTTTGACATAAAGGCTCTATTTGAAACTTGAAAACATATAGTGATTGCCAAACGACCGTGTTTCTCTACCTTGGGATCGGGTAAAGGCTATTACAGTATCTAAATAAAGATTTCACTTATTACTGAATAACAATAGGTGACATTTGCAAATGCAAGCATTTGGTGTGCTTTAAGATAGTTCTACAAAGGCATAGCAGTAGTCCCAATAATTACTATGTCTTATTCATGGTTTGTTTTTTCAAGCCTTATTCGACATATCTCAATTCTAGGGTATTATTAAATTAGTTTTAAAAGAAACTTAGGGACCCCACCTAGAGTCTTAGAAATATTACCTAACAATACCCAAAATCATCTATTGGAGGATTTTAATAATTGTTCTTTCTAATCTATGTGATATTGGTTTATAAATATGACTACCAGAAAAACAATGGCGTTAGTTTGCATCTTTTCGATATTCAATATTTCATCGTAGGCGAACCAGTAGGGCAACATAAATTGTTTGACAACCTTAGGATAATTAATGTTAATTTTCCTGTTTTTAAACAATCCAATACGCATTCTAATACTGAACCAAGAATTCTTATAAGTTTACTTTTAAATTTTGGCTATACACGAGTGAAGACTTTTTACTTGTCACATATATGATGTCGCATAAGTTATTTTGTAAATGTAGTGACTCAATTTTACAACACACATGATCCTTCGCCCTTGTACAAAATTTATAATAGGGAAATTACCTTATCCACATACACAATGTAACACTTCCCATAAGCTTCATGTGTATACAAATCAGGCAATGAGATTATTTCCCAATCACATTTAATATAAGCAACATTATATAAGTTTCATATTTAAACACGACTTCAATAATGAAAATCATTTATCAACTTACAATATATATTTATACAACATCCTATAAGCTTTATATATACATTATTTTAATCAATGAAAGCAATTTATCAACACCAATGAAACAAATGATAACATATCAACTTCACACAACAGTGAGATTAACTTATCAGTACTCTTGATAGAAAAATTGTTTGCTTTTTTGAAGATAATTCAAAATGAAAGCACAACCATGGTATCCCATTCTAACATTCGCATAGAAGGAGCCCTCATAAAATACATCTGGTAATATGTTGAGAATACAAAGCATATATAGTGAACATGGCTGTAATATTGACGAGTGTCGGATTATGGGTAAACGAGTTCATCTTCATCCAACCGGAGGAGTAATTCCAAAAGCTATGCGAATAGGGTTTAATGGGGGAATCATCAAGACCAAAGAGCGTTCAACTAACCATGAATGCACACTACCCTAAATGAACTCACAACCAAGATAATGTTCAAAATTACTCTATGTTTCACACAGAGGCCCACACATAATGCACTTGCTGCTAAAGGAAAATGCAAAGACAACACCCAATTTTCCATTCCTCATTTCCAACGCAGAGAGCTATGTATAACACACCCATAGCCCAACAAATTATAAGTGAATTTTTATTTATTACATTTTCAAAGGGATGCACTCACTGCCATATGCAATGCATTCACAACCAAATAGATTTCAAGTGAAATTATCTTGTTAGGGCTACAAAGAAAAGCACACACAACCGGATAGATTTTTAGATAAAGTTTCTTATTAGGTTTTCTAAAAAATGCATTCACAGCCAAATGAATTGCAGGTGAATTTTATTTATTAAATCTAGCAGAAGGTACTCATAGCCAAATACAAGAGGAATTTCAATCTTCGTTCATGCCAGCAAGTTTTCATTTAAATATTTATAAATATATTTTTATAATTTTAAAACTTATCATAAAAAATTCTGACCTGACCAGAGTAAGCGACGTTCCACCTTTTCCTTTAGTTATCCCAAATCGTACAGCCAGTTCTCACGATGTCCCTCCCTGAACACAGTATTTCCCCTCATTTAAATAAAATATGGTAACAATATAAGGAGTGCCATCTTTAAAATATATGCAAGCGCTTTTCCACCAAAGCTTGCCATGTGTAGGTTTATTTCCTTCCACCTTTTTTGATTATAAATTTGCTTTATAATTTCTAATGTTTATTATCAAATATGTATATTATTATTAATTGTAATTATTATTAGTATTATTAATTATTATTATTATTATTATTATTATTTGATACATAGGGGAATTGGCAACTGCCTTTTCTTTTTGAACAACTGGTCACAGGGTCAAATCACATTGCCTTTGGTCGTAGCATCAAATCATGGAGCTACCACTATAACCCCTACCTCACCTCGGTAAACATGGCCTAGAGTGAGGGAGACCCTTGGTGGCTCGAGGTTGGTACCGTTGTCATCAAGTTGGCACACACTCAACGAATTCTAGTCAGACTACTACCTTTGCCCTAGAGTGGGCATGCCCGCAAGGTTTGAACCTAGGTCTCCTCCTGGTAAGTTTCCAACATCTTACCAATCCACCTAGCCCTCATGGACATTATTATTATTATTATTGTTTTTTTGTTGTTGTTGTTGTTATCACCATTTTGTTTTTCTACTATTATTGTTACTAATATTGTTTTCAAATATTTGAACATAATTTTTTTAAATCGAACAAAGAACCCTAAAATGCAGCTACGTGGATGCAACTACATGGACCTTTGGTGGAATGATTGCCAGTAGGTATTTTTAATACCCTAGCTTATGCGAAAAACTTTGCCACTCATTATATCCCAAAACATACCTTTCTTCGAATACCCTTGCTTGCAAATTGAAGAAGATACCAATGCCTTGTATTGCTTCCCTAAAAAACTCTTCAAATTCATTAGAACAAAAGTCACCTCCTCTATCACTCAAACATTTGATGGTATGCCCACTTTCATTCTCAACAAGTGATTTAAATTATTTGAAGCAAACAAAAGCCACATCTTTATGCTTAAGTAAATAAACCCAACAATATCTTGAAAAATCATCAATGAAAGTGAGAAAATAGGAAGATTTACCAATACTTTGAGTTGGAATTGGTCTACAAATACCACTATGAACCAGCTGAAGTGGATATTGAGCCCTCCATGCTTCAGCTTTGGGAAATAGCCCCCTTATTTTTTTACCAAGAATGCACCCCTCACAAATCTCCTTGGTGTCTTCTACTTTTGGCAAATCATACACAAGTGGTGAAAGCATCCTCAAACTATGAAAATTCAAATACCCAAATATCAAATGTCATAGCCTCCTTTTATCTTCAATACCCACACAAGCAAGTTCTCCCCCTTGCTCAATAAACCTCAATGGAAACAATTTATTCTTAGTCATCTGCACTTTTGTGATCAGCCTTCTATTCTTATCATAAATCTTGCATATTTTATCCTCAAAAACCAATTTGTAATCTTTTTCTAATATTTGCCCGATGCTCATCAAAGAATGATTTAAATCAAGTGCATAATAAATATATTTTACCTTCAATTTACCTCTTTTTGTAGGAACCTCCATGTCCCCTTTTGCAACAACCTCCAAGATCTTCTCATCTCCAAGCTTGATACTTGAATGATAAGAATGTTCAAGAGAAGAAAATAACTCCTTGCCAGTCATGTGGTTTGTGCACCCACAATCAAGGATCCATGTCTTATTGGTGAAAAATTTTGGTCTATTATAGGAGAGAAATGCTTGCTCTTCATGGAGTGCTCCATCTTCATTTGAGTAGAACAATGTCTCATCTTCAAAGATGTCTTCCTCTCCATAATTTGTTGTCCTATTAGAGGACTATTTCAGCCTACAATCCTTCTCAAAATGGCCATATTTGTTATGATAACATTGAAAATTTCTCATGTCTCTACCTCTACCTCTTCCTCTTGCATTTTATCCTCCTCTTGAAGCATGGGCTTGATGATCACCTTCAAAAATCTGATCTCTGCCTCTTCCTCTACCAAAGGAGCCTCCTCTTCCATTTTTGCCTCTTCCTATATAGCCTTTTCCTTTTCCTCTTCCATGTGCATCATTTCCTTTGATAGAAAATGCTTGTTCTTCACTAGAACTGGCTTGCTTTTTCTTTTCTTCTCTCTTACAAATTATTTCTTCATGAGATGTAAGAGTACCAATTAATTGGTCAAGGTCCATGGTGGAAAAATCCTTGGATTCTTCAAGCATAAGGGTAACATTATCCCATTTATCTTTCAAAGTTTTGAGAACTTTCTTAATTACAACTGGTTTCTCCACATATTCACCAAGAGTGGACATTTTATTTACCACTGCCTTTACTCTCACACATCTCCTACATCTTCATTATCTTGCTGCCAAAAGTTCTCAAATTCTCTTCTCAAGGTCTGAAGCTTGACCTCTTTCACTTTATCATTTTCTTGATAATTTTATTTCAAGGCTTTCCAAGCCTCTTTTGTAGAAACACAATTTGCAATCCTTGGAAAAATGCTATCAGAAAGAGCAGATTGCAAATGGTACAAAGCAAGACAATTCTTGCTCTTTTTCTCCCCCATATCTTTAGTTTTATCTTATGTTAACATAGTCTAATCTGATGGTTCTATGTAACCTTAATCAATAATGCTCCACAAGTGTTTTCCTTTTAACAAAGTCCTCATTTTGATGCTCCAATATTCATAGTTTGATCCATCAAACTCTAGAAGTGGAAGTGAGTTTGAGTTGCTTGCCATTACCACAATCTGCAATAACGAAATGAAATATCCAAGAAATTTTAAATTAAAACTTCAAGAACAACCTATATCCTTCAAACCCAACAACTCAACCTACCAAGATCTGATACCAAATGAAGATTATAAAATGAAGCATATTGCAAAACTGGAAAATACAGTAAAAAATAAGAAAGTGTAGTTTTGTGAAGATGAAATGAAGGCCTTCCACTAATCAGAATCACATGAAATTTATACAACTTAGAGAGATGTATAATGTCAATACACTGTCCAAATTTCAAAGCAAAAGGATTTATAAATAAAAATTTATAGCCTCTCAAAGTAGGCTACTAACCACTTTTTCCAGAAACAGGACTGCGAAAAAATTATCAATACTAGAGCTTCATTTTTCGTTTTTCACACTTCCATTCGAATTCTCCTTACCACAAAAAATTACAATAATATGTTTTTACCCTATTCTACCCTAATATAAATATTTTAAAGCTGTTACAAGAAGTGTAATAGTCTATAGTTGTTGCAAAACTGAAATCTTCCTACAATGACACGTTCTTTTATTCTACAGTTACAAAATAGGAGGCATATTTGTGTTACTTCATTTTTGCTTACTTGGAAATGCCACATGGTCAACATCATATTCCAATAGTTTTTACCATTTTGCTCCAATTCTTCCAAGTTTAATGGCAAACCCTGGTGCTCTGATACCATATTTTTTATCAATATAAAATGAGGCACATATTTTATTATATTTATAATGAGTATATATACAATGCATGTGGGTAGTCCGAAGGGACACACCCTTATAATAATGTCTTTACATTAATTAAACTAATGTATTATTTCTAACAACTTATTCATATCATACGAAAAGTATCTTAAATAAATGAATCTACTATTATAAACTATGAATTGCATTACTAAAAGAATTTACTTTAATAAACTAACACTAGAATAGAAGAACATATGATTTTTCTAATAAACTTCTCATTAACTGTACTCTATTTCAATTACGAACAAATAAAAAATATAAGAACATTATAAATAGATAAATTAATTTTATAATGTTCTTTAATATTCAAACAATATGGTAACAAAATACTTTATAACCTACTCCAAACAAAGGTTATTTATATTATGCTATAGGTCATAACCAAGATTTCAATCGGGTTAAATCCCCATCCAATGGTAGGGAAGTTTTGATTATATATTATGTTTTTATAAAGCTTCAAATTGGTTGATCTCTTGGTCTTGGTTAAACTGACATTATTTAAATTTATTAATATTAAATGAGCAAAACTATTTTTGAGTCATCTACATATTGGTAACAGTAAAGTAATCATTGACTCTGAAGTTATAAAGCTTACACGGTACACCTAATACATACTTTTCTTCCATATTAAAAACACAATGAAAACTAGCAATATTATTAATCCATTAAACTTTAATTTAAAATATTCCTTTAAAGGTAAGGATGCTAACTTATTATATCCTTTATGACAATTACAAGAACTCAAGGAAGTCAACCTATTCTGATTTGCCTTCTCAATGTATCTTTAACATGCTTGTTGATGCAAGAACATCCAAGGGCAGCAAAGCAATCTTGCATCAACAAAAATGTTCTAAGTTTTTTGGCAAAGAAAAAAAAAAAATAAGGTGTCGCGATATCACAACAGATAAAGTTTCGCGATATCGCGACATGTCGTGTTTTCGCGACTCAAGAAGGAGAGAGAAAGAGCGAAGGAAAATATGTCGTGATATCGCGACATAAAAAGTGTCGCGATATCCCAATCAAAACAGAGAAGAGAACGAGCGGAGGAAAAGATGTCGCGATATCGCGACATAAAAAGTGTTGCGATATCATGACCAAAACAGGAAAGAGAAGGCAACTAGCGAAGATGTCGCGATTTTGTGACATGTCACGATTTCACGGCCCAAACAGGAAAGAGAAGGCAACTAGCGAAGATGATGTGATTTCGTGACATGTCACAATTTCGCGGCCCAAACAGGAAAGAGAAGGCAACTAGCGAAGATGTCGCGATTTCGCAACATATCACGATTTTGCGACCCAAACAGGAAAGAGGAAGCAGCAAGCAAGGATGTCACGATTTTGCGACATGTCACGATTTCACGACTCGAAGAGGAGAGAGAGGGCGAGGAAGCAGAAGTGTCACGATATCGCGACATGTTGCATTTTCATGACGAAAAGGCAGAGAAGGAGCCAGAGACATAAAAGTGTCTCGATATCACGACATGTCGCATTTTCGTGACGAAAAGGCAGAGAAGGAGTCGAAGACAAAAAAGTGTCGCGATATCGCGACATGTCACATTTTTGCAATGAAATACAGAGAAAGCAGTCGAAACAGAAAAGCGTCGCGCTATCGTGACATGTTGAATTTTTGCGACGAAATATAGAGAAAGAGCCAAAGGCAAAAAAATGTCATGATATTGCGACATGTCGTATTTTCATGCCCGAAAGACAAGCCGAATACAAAGAGTCAAAAAGGGAGATGTTTCGAATACCTGGACGACGAAGTGACACGGGAAGGCGAAACGAAAGGTTCTGGAAGAGGAAACGAAGGGCCACCAGCTGAAAATGGAGCATCACCTGAGAACCTTTAAAAAGGAGAGCAAAGGCATGCACAAGGGCTAGAAAATTTTGAGAACAATAATCTATTTCTGTATTTTCAGAGTTTCAAAATTTTGTAAAAGTGCAACTCTTCTGCGACTTCTATAATATTCTATGTAATTGTAAATCCTTGCTGTATTTTGAATAAAACAAAGTTATTTTTCTTCTCTGTGAGTTTGGTTCCCAATCAAGTGGTATCAGAGCTAGAAGTTCCTAAGTGTGCAAATAGAGCACCAAACGTGAGGCAGTTTGCACCAAGATCTGTGGAAGGGTTCTGAGAAGAGAAAGTGAGGGTCCCTAAGCGTGTGAACAGATCGTTGAAAGTGAGGCAGCTACACCAGGACCATTTGAGATTTACGAGAGAGGTGAGCAGAATGCCTCCAAAAAGAAATCATGGTTGTGGGAGAAATGTGGCGTAGGATGAAGATTTTAGAGCGTTGCAAAGGCAAGTGCAAGCCCTGTAGGAAGAGTTGCGAAAAAATATCAAACCAAAGGGAGAAGACCAGAGTGACGATGAAGCCTGGGAAACTGTGGGTCCATTAGATGATGAAGAAGCATTAGATCCTTCTAAAGTTAGATTATTGAAAGCTCTATCTCAGGCTAGGAAGAGACTGAAGTTTGATGTCTCTACATATTCTGGGAATCTCAACCCATAAGAGTTGATTGACTGGATCAACGATATGGAGGAATACTTTGAGTATGAGAAGATTGCAGATCCTGATAGGATCAAATTTGCAAAAACAAAATTGAAATGCCATGCTAGTTTATGGTGGAAAGGAGTACAACTTGAAAGAAATAAAAATGGAAAGGAGAAAATAACCATATGGGACCGAATGGTGGAGAAACTGAAGAGAGTTTACTCTCGTAGATTACGAGTTGGACCTGTTAAGGAGGATGTAGATTTCGAGGCAGTCAAGCAAGTCTATCCAAGAATACACAAGAATTCTACAAGATCTCCATCAGAACTGGCCATTCAAGGGCTAATAAGGAGAAAGTAACCAGATACATCAATGGGTTGAGAATGAACATTCAGGAAGAACTCAGCTTGATCAAAATAGCCACCATAGAATATGCATACCAGTTGGCCTTGAAGGTAGAAGAGAAACTAAATAGAAGATTCGAAGGCAAACAGAGAGGAAGGGATCATGGTGGAAGAACTGGTGGAAGAACCAATGGAGAAAATTATCGAGACCAGAAGAAGACTGGTGAAACAAGCAAACCCCAGGAATAGAAAAGGGAGAATACCTATCGCCCGCGTGATCAAAACAATGGCTACCAAAGAGGAAGAGGTAGACCTGGATGTGGGTATGGAAGATGGGTATTCCGTGGAACCTATTTCCAGTGTGGAGAAGAGGGACATCGGTCATTCGAGTGTCCTCAATACCAAGAAAGGACGAATAAGAGACCTGAGGGTTATGCTAGAGCTATTGTGGCAGATGAAGGTGCAGAGTCAGAACACTCTAAGTAGGAGGAGAAGTGCTAATGACAATAAGGGCACTATTGAATGACGAGAAAGAACCAGAATAGAGGAAGAGTTTGTTTCGCACAAGGTGCAAATGTGCAGGGAAGGTCTATAATGTTATCATTGATAATGGTAGCACAGACAACTTAGTTTTAGAAGAGATGGTTACTAAGTTGAAATTGGAGAAGAAGAAGCACCCGCATCCATATCGGATTGCATGGTTGCAGAAAGACCACAGAGCGCTTGTCAGTGAACAGTGTTTGGTCAAATTTCACATTGGGAATTACCAAGATGAGGTCCTATGTGATGTTTTGTTGATGGATGCTTGTCATTTGCTGTTGGGAAGACCATGGCAATTTGATAGACGTGCAGTGCATGATGGGCATGCAAATACATACTCTCTGACAAAGGATTGAGTCTCACAAATTGAAGCCACTGAAAGAAGTGGATGAGAAAGTCTGCAGTAATGCCAAAATCTGCCTGGT
Organism: Wollemia nobilis; assembly: GCA_028583015.1. NCBI lineage: Eukaryota > Viridiplantae > Streptophyta > Pinopsida > Araucariales > Araucariaceae > Wollemia > Wollemia nobilis. The sequence goes on from JAQPPZ010003276.1 coordinate 4,038,436, forward strand.
GGATGGCAGACAGTTTTTGGATGGCCTAAAGAGGGATTCAATGTGTTATGCATTAATCCCTACTGTTAAGAAAGAATAGTACACAGATGTTCCAGCAGAGGTCGAATGCCTATTAGAAGAATTTTTAGACATTATATCAGATAATGTGCCTGAGGGTTTACCACCGATGAGGAAGATCAGTCACCATATTGATTTGGTACCTGGATCTAGTTTACCCAATAAGGCAGCCCACATAATGACTCCTATGGAAAGTGAGGAGTTGAGCAGGCAAGTCCATGAGTTGTTGAAAAAGGGGTTGATTCGAGAAAGCTTGAGTCCATGTGCAGTACCTGCAGTACTAGCACCAAAGAAGGATGGAGAGTGGAGGATGTGTACAGACTCTCGAGCTATCAACAAGATCACCATCAAATACAGATTTCCATTGCCAAGGATGGACGATATTATGGATTGTTTGAGTGGATCCAAGTACTTCACCAAGATTGACCTAAAGAGTGGCTACCATCAGATTCGGATCAGAGAAGGAGATGAGTGGAAAACTGCTTTCAAAACCAGAGAAGGTTTGTATGAGTGGTTGGTCATGCCATTTGGACTAACCAATGCACCAAGCACATTCATGTGGTTGATGAATGAAGTGTTGAAGGAGTTTTTAGGCAAGTTTGTTATTGTCTATTTGGATGACATTTTGATATTCAGTAGAACCCTGGAAGAGCACCTGATGCATATCAGAGGGTTCTTGAGAAGCTGAGGGAAGAATAGTTGTTGATCAACTTGAAGAAGTGCAATTTTGTGAAGGAGTTGGTATACCTAGGATTTGTCATCTCAGTTGAAGGTTTGAAAATGGATCCAGAAAAGGTGAGGGCTATCATTGAATGGCCTACTCCAAGAAGCACTTTTGAAGTGAGATCATTTCATGGTCTAGCCAATTTTTATAGGAAATTCATCAGAAATTTTAGCAGTATTTGTGCACCCCTTATGAAAACAATGAGAGGGGATAGGAAAGACTTTAACTGGACCTTAGGAGCAGACAAGAGATTTGATATGTTGAAGAAGAAGGTCATTGAACAACCTGTTTTAGCACTTTCAAATTTTAACAAGGTATTTCAGGTGGACTGTGATGCCAATGGCAGTGCCATAGGAGCTGTGCTAAGTCAAGAAGGCAAACATGTTGCTTACTTCAGTGAGAAACTCAATGAGGCCAAAAAGAAGTATTCAATGTATGACCAAGAGTTCTATGCTATAGTTCAGGCCCTGAAGAAGTGGAGACATTATTTGCTACCAAAAGAGTTTATGTTATATACTAATCATCAGGCCTTACAGTATATAAATAGCCAAGAAAAACTAAACCAGAGGCACTTGAAGTGGGTTGAGTTTCTACGGAGTTATTCCTTTGTGTTGAAGCACAGGAGTGGAAAGTCCAACAGAGTTGTAGATGCCTTGAGTAGAAGGCAGAGTTTGCTGACAAAAATGAAAGTGGAAGTGTTGGGATTTGATGAATTGAAGTGTTTGTACCCTGAAGATCCCGATTTAGCATAAGCCTGGAAGGCTTGTTTGGCACCAGTTACCTTGGACAGAACCAAGTGGTTGGATTTTATGATCCAATATGGAATGTTGTTCAGAGGAAACCAATTATGCATTCCAAGAAGTTCCATGAGGGAGACCCTAGTCAAAAAAAAACATAGTGGAGGATTGGCTGGGCACTTTGGTCGAGATAATACCATTGCCCTTGTGAGCAAGAATTATTATTGGCCGCAACTATAGCAAGATGTGCGGAAATTTGTGTAGATCTGTAGAGTCTGTCAGATGGTGAAAGGTGTGAGATAGAACACCATATTATATCAGTCGTTACCTGTACCAGAGAAACCATGGGAAGATGTCAGCATGGATTTCGTTCTTGGTCTACCAAGGACATAGAGGGGAAATGATTCCATATTTGTGGTAGTTGACAGGTTTTCAAATGTGGCACATTTTATCTCTTGTCAGAAAACTGATGATGCAGTTCATATTGCAGGTTTGTTTTTCAAAGAGGTGGTACAACTGCATGGTCTACCGAAGAGTATCATTTTTGACAGAGATACCAAGTTTGTTGGGTATGAAAGGAATTTTCTTCGTGCGTTAATTAATCCGAAACAATTTCTTCAATGTAATAAGATTAAACAATAATAAACTACACAGCAGAAAGAATTTAAACCAAATGGAGATCGTTCGCCACTCAGGGAGGGCACATCCCCGCCGTGAAGGCAAAATCCGAAATGTAGAGAATATAAAATAAAAACACGATGATATTTTTGAATAGTCTAACTATTATATATATGAAATATTTAACTCATGGAATGCCTAGCCGACGGCTAGGTTTGGTGTGTAACATGACTCCCCTCCTTGAAAAGCTTTATCCTCAAAGCTGGAAATGTCTGGAAAATACTTTCAGGTTCCCATGTGGCATCCTCCTCTGGTAAATCTTGCCATTTGATGAGAAATTCTTTAATCTAACGTGATCTCAGTCTTCGGATTCTATGTTGTAGTATATCTTCAAGTTGGAGATGTACGCGTCCTTCTTCATCGAGCACTGGTAATTCTGATTGACTTTGTACTTTCTGACCAATTACTTTTTTGAGACATGAAACATGAAATACCGGGTGTATTCGTGATGATGTAGGTAGCTCTAATTGATAGGCTACTTCTCCAATGCAACGCACAATTTTGTAGGTACCATAGAATCGTGGTGCCAACTTTTGGCTGGACTTGATCTTTAACGATGATTGTTTGTATTCAGGAAAACCCAATCACCTATATTAAAAGTTCTCTCTGATCGGTGCAAGTCTTGTTGTTGTTTCATACGATTTTGTGCTTGGACTAAATTCTCTTTGAGGATGGTGAGTGTAGACTGCCTTTGTTGGAACCAATCATCCACTTGGGCTACTTTGGATGATCCTTGTACGTAATCTGTGACGGTTGGAGGTTTGGTGCCATACAATGCTTCAAATGGGGACATCTTAATTGAGTAATGGTAAGAAGTATTGTACCACCATTCTGCCAATGCTAACCAATGGCTCCATTGATATTGTTTATCTTGAGCGAAACATCTTAAGTATGTACCCAAACATTTGTTAACTACTTCTGTTTGACCATCTGTCTGTGGATGATAGGCTGAAGACATGTTCAATTTGGTACCACTAAGTCGAAATAATTCTCGCCAAAAGTTACTAGTGAAGATGGGATCCCTATCACTTACGATATTTTTTGGCATACCATGTAATTTGAAAATTGAATCCATAAATACCTTTGCCACCTTGCTTGCGAAAAATGGATGTTGTAAAGCCTGAAAGTGAGCGTATTTGGATAACCGGTCTACGATGACGAAGATTACTGTCCTGCCTTCTGACTTTGGAAGACCTTCAATAAAATCCATGGATATATGTTCCCACTGTCGTTCGGGGATGGGTAATGGTTGTAACAATCCTGGTGATTTGATTGTTTCTCCTTTATTGCGCTGGCAAACTTCGCATTCTGCTACCCATTGTTTGACATCTGTTTTTAATCCTTTCCAACAAAAGGATTGTTTGACCCTTAAATATGTTTTCAAAAATCCTGAATGTCCTGCGGATGGAGAAGCATGCGATTCGTCGAGGATCTTCGATTTGAGTTCTGAATTGGGTGGAATGTAAATGCGGTTCTTCTTCCGGAGGATTTTATCTTCATAAGAGAACAAAGGGTGTTTAGAAGACCCTGAAGATAATTCTTGAAGTATCTAGGCAGTTTCACTATTGGACAACCATTCATCTTGTAATTGATTCACCCATTGGCAGCAAGGACCTGAAATAGCGTTAATGACAACTTCATCTTCATATTTCCTGGACAATGCATCGGCCGCTATATTTTCCTTCCCTTTCTTGTATTCGATAACAAAATCATAGCCCAATAGTTTGGTTAACCACTTATTTTGCTCCGGATAGGAAAACCTTTGCTCAAGAAAATGTTTGAGACTACTATGATCTGTTTTTATAATGAAGCGGCTACTGATTAGGTAATGTCTCCATTTTTCTATTGCGTGAAGAATAGCCAACATTTCTTTTTCGTAAGTTGATCTTCCCAATTTTTTCTCGGAGAGTTGCTTACTTTCAAATGCCAACGGATGACCTTCTTGCATTAATATAGCCCCAATTCTTGTTCCTGATGCATCACATTCGATAATAAATGGTTTGTGAAAATTGGGAGTTGCTAATACTAGAGTTGTACACATGGCCTTCTTAAGAGCTTCGAAGGCTTGAGTGGCCGCTTTCGACCAACGAAAAGCATCCTTATTTGTGAGTGCTATGAGAGGTGCTGCAATCTTACCATAATTGCATACAAACTTGCGATAGTAGCCCGTGAGCCCCAAAAAACCATGAAGTTTCTTAATGGTTTTAGGTAAGGGCCACTCTTGAATTGCTTTAATCTTATTGGGGTCGACTTTGACACCCTCGTGTGAAACAATATGACCAAGATACTCGACTTCTTGGACACCAAATGAACATTTGGAACGTTTGACAAATAGCTTTTCGCTGTGTAAAATGTGAAGGACATTATCCACATGATGTAAATGATCCGTCCATGTTTTGTTGTATATGAGAATATCATCAAAAAAAACTAACACAAACTTACGGAGGAGTGGACGAAACACTTGATTCATGAGACTTTGGAATGTGGATGGTGCATTGGTGAGACCAAAAGGCATGACCAAAAAATCGTAATGACCTTCATGAGTATGAAAAGCAATTTTAGGAATATCTTCTTCTCTGACACGGATCTGGTGAAATCCGGAGCGAAGGTCTAATTTTGTAAAAAATTGTGCACCATGCAACTCATCTAGTAGGTCATCTATGACAGGGATAGGAAATTTGTCCTTGATAGTGAGTTTATTAAGAGAACGAAATTCAGGACACATACGCCAAGAGTTATCTTTTCGTCTAGCCAGAACTACAGGTGAGGAATAAGGACTAGTGTTGTGACGAATGACTCCATGATTGTAAATGGTTCGTCCATGTTTTGCTGTATATGAGGATATCATCAAAAAAAACTAATACAAACTTACGGAGGAGTGGACAAAACACTTGGTTCATGAGACTTTGGAATGTGGATGGTGCATTAGTGAGACCAAAATGCATGACCAAAAATTCGTAATGACCCTCGTGAGTATGAAAGGCTGTTTTGGGAATATCTTCTTCTCTAACACGGATTTGGTGAAAGCCAGAGCGAAGGTCTAATTTTGTAAAAAAAATTGCACCATGCAACTCATCTAATAGGTCATCTATGACAGGGATAGGAAATTTGTCCTTGATAGTGAGTTTATTAAGAGGACGAAAGTCAGGACACATACGCCAAGAGTTATCTTTTCGTCTAGCCAGGACTACAGGTGAGGAATAAGGACTAGTGCTGTGACGAATGACTCCATGATCCAACAAATCCTGAACGATCTGTTCGATTTCTGTCTTTTGTGGCTGAGGGTAGCGATAAGGACGACTGTTAGGTGGGACACTTCCTAGCATTAAATGGATAGCATGATCATGAGATCGTTTAGGTGGTAATCCTTGAGGTTCTTGGAATACCTTGTCATAATGTGTGATGATATCTTGTAACTCAGGTGCAATAATATCCGAAGTTGCTAATGATTGTTTTTCCAAACAATTAATTTGAGCTATAAACCCATATCCACCCTTTTTTAACATCTTTTCCATACTATGAGAGCTCACCATTTGTGTTGGAGGAGTAGTAATGCCTTGTAAGCGAATGACTCGTCCATTTTCCTTCCATTCCACAAATAATTTTTTGAAGTTGAAGCTAACTGTGTCTAATGTTTCCAACCATTCAACCCCCAAAATGACATCAAAATTTCCCAAATTCATGACAAAAAGGGATCCTAACCAGGTATAAGTTCCCATATTTATGGAAACTTGAGATGTGCGACCCACGCATTGTGCGTTCACCCCGTTGGCCACTAAAACCTGGAATTTGTCTTTGTTGGAAGAGTTAATGAATAAATTCAAGGCTTTTGCTGTTTTGATGTCGATAAAATTATGGGTGCTACCAGAATCAATTAGCACATTCACCTTTTTCTGGCGGAGAAAACCTGGTACCTTGATGGTATGGTGGGCGGTTAAACCCATGAGAGCATGCACTGAAATTGCCATTGTATCCTCTTCTTTTTCGTCTGTAGTACATGGTAGGTCTTCTGGCATAGGTTCTTCTGATTGGTAAGGTTCATCCTCTTCCCCTTCATATTGATCACCTTCAATATGAAAGTTTTGTTTTTGGGCACAAGCTTGTTCCCTGGGGTGATGAGTGCGACATTTATAGCAAAAATATCTTGATGTTTGATCATTTCTACGAAAGGAATTGTTGCGGTATGAAGGACGACTATATGTTTCCCGTTGTGCAGACAACTGATGTCTCTTCTCGGCCAACTTGGCTATTCTTATACAACTGTTCAACAAGGTTGGATCGTGCATGTCTACCTCCACTCGAATACTTTCTTTCAAACCATTGTGAAAGGCACCTACCACTGTGTCGGGACTAAGGTCTGAAGTGTATGGTAGTAAACTGGTAAACTCCGAAACGAATTCACTAACTGACCCTTTTTGTTTAAGAGATAACAATCTTACTATGTAGGATGATGTAGCTCCGTCGTCAAATCTTTCTAAAAAAGATGTAGTGAATTTTCTCCAAGTAATAATAGCTACATTCTCTTTTTTAAGCCATACAAACCATTGGTAGGCCTCAGTGCCTAATTTTGATGCAGCGAAAGGAACTCTATCAATTTCCTTAATTTGATATAAGTCAAGGATGCCTTCCATTTTGGCTAACCAACCACGAGGATCATGACCTTCAAAAGTGGGCATATCAATTCGTGGAAAGTTAATATTAGGGCCTCTTGGTTGGTGATAACCCATGTCCCTTTCTTGATTTGGGTTATATCGCTGTCTTTGAGAGGGATCTCTGTAATTATCCGAATCACCTCTTTGTTGTTGCCAATCATCATTAGGATCGATAGTTCCTTCATTCCTTTGGGCATGGGAGTGATTTTGGGGATTAGGATTGGGAATAGTCTGGTTGTGGGCATTCATAAAGCCTTTTAGGAGGATACCCATCTCGTGTATACTCTCTAGTATGCCATGAAGCGACTCCTTATCAGACATGGCTGAATTACTTGAGTTTTCTTGCGTGATGTTTTCGTGAGTTGGGGAAGGATCAGTAGCCATAGGATCTACTAGTGGGTGGTGTGGATTATAACTACCAATTTTAAAAGGAGAAGGAGAATTTTTAGTACCTGGGCTGCGGTTAGCTCTTCTTATGTAGGTGTTGGTCGTCTCGGAGCTGGATAATCGACCGTTAGGACCCTTGCTCCAACTTTTACTCATGCACTGCTTACAATCTCTTGCTTAGTAGTCCTTGAACTTCAAAATTTTGGCCACAATGAGTTATAAAAAATTTGTTTTGTTTTTCCGCCTTGCTACCACTCCAACTGTGGCGCGGAACTGAATTTCGTTGACTCCCCTTCTTGATGACAGTTGTTGACCACTATAATTAGGACACCGAACCGAAGTGGATCCTGATGCGAGAACCGACAACGGAATATGAGAATACGACAGACCAATGAACGCCGGACTCAAGGACGATGATCGAACGGAGGATGCGACGGACACGACTATCGAACGTAGGATGCGGCGACAACAAGGACACGGAAGACTGGACACGACTATCGAACGTAGGACGCAACGACGACAAGGACACGGAAGACTCGACGACGACAAGACGCAACAATCGAGCGGAAGACTAGACGACGACAAGACGCAATAATCGAACGAATGACACAGACGCAACAAGACGACAGGACGCAACTATCGAATGAACGACATGGACGCAACACAGCAGACAACAGACAAGACACACGACGCAACAACCAATGACACATGACGCAACAACCAATGACCAACCGAAGATGCTGACTCAACACACAATGACAGACGAAACCGACTTAATGACACGTGACCACGCGAATACCACAACGTCGAAGGAGCTCAACGTGTGACCGTAGTCACACTTTAGAATGTGCGACGCACGCTTTAAAAACTATTAACCGTGCTTACCACACCACATGTGGGATAAAATTTCTAGCCAACCCTCGCAACAATGTCTCTGCTGACGTCAGTCGGCAATTAATAGCAAAAAACCTTAGCAAAACTGTTTAATTAAAAAAATTCTTGAATTTCTATTGGACGCCACGGAGTGTGCAAAACTCGGATGTGTTTGATTTTCTGGCTACGTTTGGAACGATGGCGGTTGATGTGCAGAGCTCGGCTGCATTCGGAACAATGGCTGCGAAGGAATGTGCACCGATTTGCTGTCGATATGGCTACGGACGAAGGAAGACGAAGGAGATAGAGGTGACGAACGAAGGAAGACGAATGGTGACAACGGCCGTTGCTGCTGAGGAAGACGAAGGAAGACGAAGGGTGACAGCGAAAGGAAAGATCAGCCAACGATACGGATGGGGCGGATGGTGACAGGAACGATTGGACCGATGCGGATGATACCACTTGCAAAGGTTTATCTGCCTTTGCTTAATGAAGTTTCACAGATCTTTATATAACGCAGAATCGAAAGACGAAACAGAAGAAATATATAATACGAAAATATAAACGAATAGAACAAATCACTTGCCACTTAAGGTGGGCACACCCTTGCACAGACGCAGATGAAAAATATATAAAATATATAATATGATGCTTAATTAAACTATTTGTGAATCATATATATTAAAATTAACACGCTTGGAAAATGGCCGACGTATTATGTTTGGAGTGTAACACCAACAAATCCTGAACGATCTGTTAGATTTCTATTTTTTGTGGTTGAGGATAGCGGTAAGGACGATTGTTAGGTGGGACACTTCCTGGAATCAAATGGATGGCATGGTCATGAGATCGTTTAGGTGGTAATCCTTTAGGTTCTTGGAAAACCTCTTCGTAATATTTTATGATGTCTTGTAACTCTGGAGTAGTAATATCCAAAGTTGCTTGAGATTGTTTTTCCAAACAATTAATTTGAGCTATAAACCCATATCCACCCTTTTTTAACATCTTCTCCATACTATGAGAGCTCACCATTTGTGATGGAGGAGTAGTAATGCCTTGTAAGCGAATGACTCGTCCGTTTTCCTTCCATTCCACAAATAATTTTTTGAATTTGAAGCTAACCGTGTCTAATGTTTCCAACCATTCAACTCCCAAAATGACATCAGAGTTCCCCAAATTCATGACAAAAAGGGATCCAAACTAGGTATAAGTTCCCATTTTTATGGAAACTTGAGATGTGCGACCAATACATTGTGCATTCACCCCGTTAGCCACTAGCACCTGGAATTTGTCTTTGTTGGAAGAGTTAATGAATAAATTCAAAGCTTTTGCTGTTTTGATGTCTATAAAATTGTGGGTACTGCCAGAATCAATTAGCACATTCACCTTTTTCTGGCGAAGGAATCCTGGTACCTTGATGGTATGGTGGGCGGTTAAACCCATGAGGGCATGCACGGAGATCGCCATTGTATCCTCTTATTTTTCTTCTAGAGTACTTGGTAGTTCTTCTGGCATAGGTTCTTCTGGTTGGTAAGGTTCTTCCTCTTCTCCTTCATATTGATCGCCTTCAATATGAAAGTTTTGTTTTTGGGCACATGCTTGGTCCTTGGGGTGATGAGTGCGACATTTAAAGCAAAAGTATCTTGATGGTTGATCATTTCTATGAAAGGAATTGTTGCGATACGAAGGACGACTATACGTTTCACGTCGTGTAGACAACTGATGTCTCTTTTTAGCCAGCTTTGCTATTCTTATACAATCATTCAGCAATGTTGGATTGTGCATGTCTACCTCCACTCGAATATTTTCCTTCAATCCATTGCGAAAAGCTCCTACCACTGTGTCGGGACTAAGCTCTAAAGTGTATGGTAGTAAACTAGTAAACTCCGAAACGAATTCGCTAACTGATCCTTATTGTTTAAGAGATAACAATCTTACTGTGTATGATGATGTAGCTCCTTCATCAAATCTTTCTAAAAAAGAGGTAGTGAATTTTCTCCAGTTAATAGTAGCTCCGTTCTCTCGTTTAAGCCATACGAACCATTGGTAGGCCGTAGTGCCTAATTTTGATGCAACGAAAGGGACTTTATCAATTTCCTTAATTTGATATAAGTCAAGAATGCCTTCCATTTTTGCTATCCAACCATGAGGATCATGACCCTCAAAAGTGGGCATATCAATGCGTGGAAAATTATTAGGGCCTCTCGGTTGGTGATAACCCGTATCCCTTTCTTGATATTGGTTATACCGCTGTCTATGATAGCGATCCCTGGAATTATCCGAAGTGCCTATTTGTTGTTCCCAATCGTCATTTTGTTCGACATTCCTTTGGGTATGGGAGTGATATTGGGGATTAGTATTGGGATTAAGCTGGTTTTGTGCTTGCACTAGGGCTTTTATGTGGAGACTCATTTCGTTCATACCCTCTAGTAGGAGTCGAAGAGAATCATCGTTGGAAACGGCTGAGTTACTGGAGTTTCCTTGTGTGATGTTTTCGTGAGTTGGGGAAGGATTAGTAGCCATAGGATCTACCAGTGGATGATGTGGATTATAACTACCAAATTTTAAAGGAGAAGGAGAATTTTTTGTACCTGGACTTCTATTAGGTCTTCTTGCGTTGTTATTGGTCGTTTTCGAGCTTGATAATCGACCGTCAAAACCCTTGGTCCACTGTTTTCTCATGCACTTGTTAACATAACCTGCTTAGGATTCTGCTTCAACTGCCGCAAAATTTGGTTGAATTTTAGCAAAAAATGTGGATTCCGCTTCAACTGTCGCTCCAACTGCAACGCGGATTTGAATTTTGTTGGCTCACCTCCGTAACAGCAACTTTTGATGGCTTTCAACAATACACAACGTGACACGACTGGACAGATTGCGGTGACACGACACATGAGACACACGACACACACGGATGCGACGACATGCGAGACTCTAGACACACGCGGATGCGACGACACATGACACACACGGACACGACGACATGTGAGACTCTAGACACATGCGGACACGACGACACGCGAGACTCTAGACACATGCGGAGGCGATGATACGCGAAACACTAGACAGAATGGACTGCACGACACGTGAGAATGATACAGAGCGAAACGAAAGACACGTGAGATCGAGACCGAGCTAAACAGAAGACCCAAAATCGAGACCGAGATAGAATGGAATACATGACACGTGAGAACGAGACAGAGCGAAACGGAAGACACGCGAGACCGAGACAGAACAGACGAAAGACACAATCGAAGAGCTGAAGACACGACAGAAAACGCGATGTGAGCGGAGGACTAACCAACCCAAATGGTGAGAAGACCAAACGACGAACAGACGACCAAACCAAACGGTACGCGCGGAGGAAGGCTTGCATGGCCAAAGCCACGGAGGTTTAAGTGACGCCGAACGAGTATAAACCCCAAATTTTTTCTTCCCTGGCGAATGTGGGATATTTCCCAGCACTAAAAAAATAAAAGCGAATTATACCGACGCTAACCTTAGGATAAAAATAAATAATTTTGAAACCACGAGCGCTGATTGGCTGCTGGTTACAAACTGTGGATGCTGCGTCAGATTACTTGTTGCGATGTTTTTCGAATAGCAGGTGGAGCGTAAATCCACGATCTTTGCTGTTTAAGATACGATCGCATCGGAACTAACGTCGCCAGTAAAATCAGCTGGTGAGTAGCAGACCACACCGGCATCGACGTTGTGCAGGGCTGGATCTAGTTTGCCCGCTATGAAGAATGCTTGTTGTCGAAACAATCAACCAAGACTGCATCGTAAACAAAAAAAACTAAATCGTCTGCCCCCTTCTTGAATCGCCTAGACTGATACCACTTGAAAGGAATTTTCTTCGTGCGTTAATTAATCCGGAAACAATTTCTTCAATGCAATAAGATTAAACAATAATAAACTACACAACAGAAAGAATTTAAACCAAATGGAGATCGTTCGCCACTCAGGGAGGGCACGTCCCCGTCGTGAAGGCAAAATCCGAAATGTAGAGGATATAAAATAAAAACACAAAGATATTTTTGAATAGTCTAACTATTATATATATGAAATATTTAACTCATGGAATGCCTAGTCGACGGCTAGGTTTGGTGTGTAACAGGGTATTTCTGGAGAACCCTATGGAAGAAACTAAAGACAGATTTGAAATTCAGTTCAACATACCACCCACAGACAGATGGGCAAATAGAGGTGGTAAACAAAAGTTTGGGTAACCTATTGAGGTGTTTGATAGGAGATAAGCCCAAAGGATGGGATCTGATTTTGTCGCAGTCAGAGTTTGCATATAACAATTCTGTCAACAGGAGTACCAACAAATCTCCATTTCAGATAATATATGGAAGCAGTCCAAGAAATGTTTTTGAGTTGAGGAAGCTGAATATAGGGGAAAAGTGTAGTGCCGAGGCTGAGGATTTTGCAGAGCATCTAAAGAACCTGCATGAAGAAGCATATTGCTAAAATGAATATGCAATATAAGACGAAGGTAGAACAAAAGCGACGATTTAAGGAATTCAAAGTGGAAGATGAAGTGATGGTCCATCTGAGAAAGGAAAGATTTCCTGCTAAAACCTATAACAAGCTAAAGATGAAGAAGTTTGGACCGTGCAGAATCATGGCAAAACGGGATTCAGGCAATGCCTATGAAGTAGAATTGCCAAGTGGGCTTAACATATCACCTGTCTTTAACATTTTAGATTTGGTGAAATACCATGAGGGGGATAGTAGTGAGACACCAAGCATAGAGTTGTGGAGTATTCTAGCGTCTACTCCAACCGTAGATGAGATTGAGTAAATACTGGACACTCGAGAAGGCAAAAGTACCAGAAACAGACAGTATTTTGAATATTTGGTCAAGTGGAAGGGCAGATCGGTAGAAGATGCAACTTGGTTGTCTAAAACGGAGGTTGACCGCCTGGGTCTCCCTCTAACAGTTTAGAAGTGAGGATCACTTCTCAATCTACCCCGGATATCTGATGCAAGAGCATCCAAGGGCAGCAAAGCAATCTTGCATCAACAAAAATGTTCTAAGTGTTTTGGAAAAGAAAAAAAAAAAAGGTGTCACGATATCGCGATAGAAAAAGTGTCGCGATATCGCGACATGTCGTGTTTTCGCGACTCAGGAAGGAGAGAGAAAGAGCAGAGGAAAAGATGTCGCGATATCGCGACATAAAAAGTGTCACGATATTGCGACCGAAATAGATAAGAGAATGAGCGGAGGAAAATATGTCGCAATATCGCGACATAAAAAGTGTCACGATATTGCGATCGAAACAAGAAAGAGAAGGTAGCTAGCGAAGATGTCGTGATTCTGCGGCCCAAACAGGAAAGAGAAGGCAGCTAGCAAAGATGTCATGATTTCACGATATGTCACGATTTCACAGCCCAAACAAGAAAGAGAAGGCAGCTAGCAAAGATGTCACGATTTCGCAACCCAAATAGGAAAGAGGAAGTAGCAAGCAAGGATGTCACGATTTCGCAACATGTCGCGATTTCGTGACTCGAAGAGGAGAGAGAGAGCGAGGAAGCAGAAGTGTCGCGATATCGCGACATGTTGCATTTTTGTGACGAAAAGGCAGAGAAGGTGCCAGAGACAGAAAAGTGTCGCGATATCACGACATGTCACATTTTCACGATGAAAAGGCAGAGGAGCCGGAGACAGAAAAGTGTCGCGATATCGCGACATGTCGCATTTTCGATACGAAAGACAGAGAAAGCGTCCAAGACAGAAAAGCGTCGCGATATCGCGACATGTCACATTTTAGCGATGAAAGACAGAGAAAGAGCCAAAGGCAAAAAAATGTCACGATATCACAACATGACGTATTTTCGCGCCCAAAAGACAAGCCGAAGACGAAGAGTCGAAAAGGGAGACATTTCGAATACCTGGATGACAAAGCGACACGGGAAGGCAAAATGAAAGGTTCTGGAAGAGGAAACGAAGGCCCACAAGCTCGAAATGAAGCGTCACCTGAGAACCTTTAAAAAGGAGAGCAAAGGCATGCACAAGGGCTGGAAAATTTTGAGAACGATAACCTATTTCTGTATTTTTAGAGTTTAAAAATTTTGTAAAAGCGCAACTCTTCTACGACTTCTGTAATATTCTGTGTAACTGTAAATCCCTACTATATTTTGAATAAAATAAAGCTATTTTTCTTCTCTGTGAGTTTGGTTCCCAATCACTTGTGCTAGCTTAATTTTGAAGGCTAGGAGCTTTGATATGATTTATAAATAATAATTTTAAATATACATAGACATTTTGAATCATACATTGTTAGAACAAGGTATATATAATTAATTAATTTTTAGATTGATAATAATCTATGAATGCTATCCCTACTTAAGTTATTCTTAATGTATTATTTTATTATCTTATTTTATACAATAATTCAAAGGAATATATGATTGACAACTATGTTGTTATAACTTTAATATTTTAAGAACACTTAAAAATAAATGCTTATAAATTACTATTAATTAGCTAAGAAGGGTCAAAGAAACGTGTATGATATTTAATATGTAAAGCTTTAACAAAATATATGAAACCGAAAAAAAATATGAAAGTCCAAGGTAATTTGAATTTCAAGGTTTATTTTGCATAAACTAAACTCATGATAACACAATAAAAAGGAAATCAAATATCAAAATTCAAGTGCAACATGGAAATACCTAACATAGAAAACAACCACATTATCCATTGGTAGTGATTGCAAAGTTTCACTTTGTCCAAGTTTCACTTTGTCTTGATATTAAGTAGATTTTATGTAAGGCATTATCTTGTATAAGTGAAAAAGAACTCTTCAATTTCAAGCACATTGCAGATAAGGTTTATCCTTAAATTAATATCATGAGTTTGGTCTTAGGGCATGCCATTGCCATTGCAGTCATAATACATACTAACAACATAAGCAATGATATTGCAGATGCAAAGTTTACCCTTATCTGCAATGTGCTTGAAATTTACCCTTATTTATAATGTGCTTGAGATTGAAGAGCTCCTTTTCACTCAGAGAAGATAATGTCTTACATGCATAAAATTTACTTAATAGCATGACAAAGTGAATGTTATCCCTACTTGTGTGTTGATGATGATGTGTTTGAAGAGATTGTTCCAAGTAGCCAGTCAAGTGTTCAGCACAACCATGTTTCTATTAAATATTCTTTGTACAAAAGCAATTATTTTGGGTCACCATCTCATATGGGATCCACAAGTTCATCTTCAAATCCAAGAGCAAGCCAAGAAGAAGTCCCTACAAGCTTTTCTGCACCTCCATCACTAGCTGCAAACGTGAAAAGAAAGATATTGTTGAAGGATCATCCACCATCTCAAATCATTGACACCAACTTCAATAGAAGATTGACAAGAGGCCACTATCAAGAAATGAACCAAGTCTTGCAAAGGCTTGAGAATTTACACTTGTATGGAGATGAAGACAATGGAGACCCCAAAGGTGATATTGTTAATTATGCTCTTGTTTCAAAAATTATTGATGATTTTGAACATTCTTGTTATTAACATGCTGCTTCTAACAAGTTGTGGATGAAGGCAATGAATGAAGAAATGCATTCTATTGAAAAAAATGACATTTGGAAATTGTGTGAACTACCTAGAGATAGAAAATGTGTTGGCTACAAATGGGTATACAAGATCAAAAGGCACAATGATGGTTCCATTGAGAGATACAAGGCTATATTGGTTGCCAAAGGATTTACACAAAAGTTTAGCATAGACTATGAGGAGACTTTTGCTCCTGTAGCAAGGCAAGAGACAGTGAGAATGGTGCTCTCTTTGGCTGCTCACAAAGGCTGGAGTGTGTACCACATAGATGTAAAAAGTGTTTTTCTCAATGGGTATATTGATGAAGAGGTGTATATGAAACAACCTCAAGGTTTTTAGGTCCATGGTAAATAATATGAGGTCTATAAATTGAATAAGGCTTTGTATGGGTTGAAGCAAGCTCCAAGAGCTTGGTACCAAAGAATTCATGAATAATTCCAAAGGTGTGGCTTTCAAAGAAGCAAGAGTGAGTCTACATTGTACTACAAGACACAAGGTAATGACATTCTCATTGTGTGATTGTATGTTTATGATTTGTTTTTTATGGGAAGTAGCCGCATAAGTTAGTTTGTACATGTAGCGACTCAATTTTACAACACACATGATCATTCGCCCTTGTACAAAATTTATAATAGTGAAATTAGCTTATCAACATACACAATGTAACACTTCCCATAAGCTTCATGTGTACACAAATCAGGCAATGAGATTATTTCCCAATCACATTTAATATAAGCAACATTATATAAGTTTCATATTTAAACATGACTTCAATAATGAAAATCATTTATCAACTTACGATATATATTTATACATCTTATAAGCTTTATATATACATGATTTTAGGTAGTGAAAGAAATTTATCAACACCCATGAAACAGATGATAACATATCAACTTCACACTACAGTGAGATTAACTTATCAATACTCTTGATAGAAAAAAAAAGCGGAAAGCACAACCATGGTATCCCATTTTAACATTCGCATAGAAGGAGCCCTCATAAAATACATCTGGTAATATGTTGAGAATACAAAGAACATATAGTGAACATGGCTGTAATATTGACAAGCGTCGGATTCTAGGTAAACGAGTTCATATTCATCCAACTGGAGGAGTAATTCTGAAAGCTATGCGAATAGGGTTTAATGGGGGAATCATCAAGACCAAAGGGATCAGAGCGGTAAACTAACCATGAATGCACACTACCCTAAATGCACTCACAACCAAGACAATGCTATTCAAAATTACTCTATGTTTCACACAGAGCTCCACACATAATGCACTTGCTGCTAAAGGAAAATACAAATACAACACCCAATTTTCCATTCCTCATTTCCAACGCAGAGAGCTATGCATAACACACCCATAGCCCAACATATTATAAGTGAAATTTTATTTATTACATTTTCAAAGGGATGCACTCACTGCCATATGAAATGCATTCACATCCAAATAGATTTCAGGTGGAATTATCTTGTTAGGGCTACAAAGAAAAGCACACACAACCGGATAGATTTTTAGTTAATTTTTCTTATTAGGTTTTCTAAAAAATGCATTCACAGCCAAATGAATTGCAGGTGAATTTTATTTATTAAATCTAGCAGAAGGTACTCACAGCCAAATACAGGAAGAATTTCAATCTTCGTTCATGCCAGCAAGTTTTCATTTAAATATTTATATATATATTTTTATAATTTTAAAACTTATCATAAAAAGATCTGACCTGACCATAGTAAGTGACGTTCCACCTTTTCCTTTAGTTCTTCCAAATTGTACAGCCAGTTCTCACGATGTTCCTCCCCGAACACAGTATTTCCCCTCCTTTAAATAAAATATGGTAACAATATAAGGAGTGCAACCTTTAAAATATATGCAAACGCTTTTCCACCAAAGCTTGCCATGTGTAGGTTTATTTCCTTCCACCTTTTTTTATTATAAATTTACTTTATAATTTCTAATGTTTATTATCAAATATGCATATTATTATTAATTGTAATTATTATTATTATTATTATTTGATGCATAGGGGAATTGGCAACTGCCTTTTCTTTTTGAACTGGTCACAGGGTCAAATCACATTGTCTCTGGTCGTAGCGTTAAATCATGGAGCTACCACTATAACCCCTACCTCACCTCAGTAAAGATGGCCCAGAGTGAGGGATACCCCTGGTGGCTCGAGGTTGGTACCGTCATCATCAAGCTGGCGCACACTCAGCAGATTCTAGTCAGACTATTACCTTTGCCCTAGAGTGGGCATGCCCACAAGGTTTGAACCTAGGTCTCCTCCTGGTAAGTGCCCAATGTCTTACCAATCCACCTAGCCCTCGTAAACATTATTATTATTGTTGTTGTTGTTTTTTTTGTTGTTGTTGTTATCACCATTTTGTTTTTCTACTATTATTGTTACTATTATTGTTTTCAAATATTTGAACATAATTTTTTTAAATCAAACATTGAACCCTAAAATGCAGCTACGTGGATGCAACTACATGGACCACTGGTGGAAGGATTGCCAGTAGGGATTTTTAACACCCTATCATAGGCGAAAAACTTTGTCGCTCATCATATCCCGAAACTTACCTTTCTTCGGATACCCTCGCTTGCAAATTGAAGAAGATACCAATGCCTTGTATTGCTTATGCCAGTGATGACATTTGTTCCTACATCCACATGTGGATTAGTAGCACCATATTCTTGTAGATAAAATAGATTAAAATAAGAACCATATTTTAGAGGGTTGTTGCATCCACAGTCTCTCCTAGTGCTTATAGGGAGGCATGGAGCGTAGCTACGCGACAAAGAAACGATTCTAATTTTTCACCACCTTTCAACTTTAGAGTGTGCAACTGTCCTTGAATATGAAGAATTTGATTCTGGTTCTTGGACTCATACACTTGCTGCAACTTCATTAACCTTTGAGGACTTGAGAATCGGAGAGCAAAATTTTAGGAGCAGTTGATATCGCCATTTCACGAGGGCAAAATATTTACTGTCACCTTTTATTTTATTTTTTCGTTTTTAGTTGTTTATTAATTAGATTTATAAATATTAAAGTCTCATTATAAAATTATAACTTTATAAAAGTTATAAAGTAACTTTAATATTATAAATTTAATAATAAAGTTACTTTAATATAGATTTATAAATATGAGGTGGTTTATATATAATAAGGTGGCTTACATATAAATCATGTTATTATGTATATAGGTGGCTTATAAATTTAATATTTATAGTCACCTTATTATTTATATAGGTTCTGATAAATTGTAATATTTATATAGTCTTCTTATCCTATGTTTTAATAATTGCATGAAACCCTAATTATTATGCATGCAGCTTAATAAAGGGATCACCTTCACTGTATTAATATTAAAATTTTATCCCACTACGTTTGTTTCTGGTCTTCTGAGATCACGTTTCAACATTGCCAATGACTGGTTGGATCTCTCATGTATTTGGTAATCAGTTTCGAAACAGGTCAGGTTTGGGTATTGGATGCACCAATATTCACATATCTATTGGCAGATAAGGAATATTTAGGAGCAGACAAACTCAGAGAAAAATGAAGCATATTGCAAAACTAGAAAACGTAGTAAAAAAGAAGAAATTACAGTTTTGGAAAGATGAAATGAAGACCTTCCACTTATCAGAATCATATGAAATTTATACAGCTTAGAGAGTTATATAATGTCAATACACTGTCCAAATTTCAGCAAAAGGATTTATAAATCAAAAGTTATAGCCTCTAAAAGTATGCTACTAACCACTTTTTCCAGAAATAGGACTGCGCAAACATTATCAATACTAGAGCTGCATTTTTCATTTTTCACATTTCCATTTGACTTCTCCTTACCATAAAAAATTACAATAATATGTTTTTACCCTATTCTACCCTAATAAAAAATTTCTAAAACTGTTACAAGAAGTGTAACAGTCTATAGCTGTTACAAAACTTAAATCTTCCTACAATGACACATTCTTTTATTCTGTAGTTACAAAATATGAGGTATATTTGTTTTACTTTGTTTTTGTTGACTTGGAAATGCCACATGGTCAGCATCATATTCCAACATTCTTCTCCTTGATGTTGAAAGGGCCAACAATCAGGTCTCTCAACATCAAAAAATGTGTCTTTGCAACTGGTTTTGTGAATATATCTGCAATTTGGTCTTTTGTGTTACAATAGCTCAGTTTGATCATCTTCTTCTCCACCACATCCCTGATGAAATGGTACATGATGTGAAAGTTTTTGATCGGACATGGTGGACAGGATTTTGTGTCAACTTAATGGCACTTGTGTTGTCACAAAAAAGTGTATTAGGACTACTTCCCATAAACAATAAATCATCAACATACTTCCCATAAACAATAAATCATCAACATACTTCCCATAAACAATAAATCATCATTCATTGAAGGACTACTTCCCATAAACAATAAATCATCAACATACAAACACACAATGAGAATGTCATTACCTTGTGTCTTGTAGTACAATGTAGGATCACTCTTGCTTCTTTGAAAGCCACACCTTTGGAATTATTCATGAATTCTTTGGTACCAAGCTCTTGGAGCTTGCTTCAACCCATACAAAGCCTTCTTCAATTTATAGACCTCATATTCTTTACCATGGACCTAAAAACCTTGAGTTTGTGTCACATACACCTCTTCATCAAGATACCCATTGATAAAAGCACTTTTTACATCTATGTGGTACACACTCCAACCTTTGTGAGAAGCCAAAGAGGAGCACCATTATCACTATCTCTTACCTTGCTACAGGAGCAAGAGTCTCCTCATAGTCTATGCCAAAATTTTGTGTAAAGCCTTTGGCAACCAATCTAGCCTTGTATCTCTCAATGGAACCATCATTGTGCCTTTTGATCTTGTAGACCCATTTGTAGCCAACACATTTTCTATCTCTGGGTAGTTCACACAATTCCCAAATGTCATTTTTTCAATAGAATGCATTTCTTCATTCATTGCCTTCATCCACAACTTGTTAGAAGCAGCATGTTAATAACAAGAAGGTTCAGAATCATCAATAACTTTTGAAACAAGAGCATAATTAACAATATCACCTTTAGGGTCTCCATTGTCTTCATCTCCATACAAGTGTAAATTCTCAAGCCTTTGCAAGACTTGGTTCATTTCTTGATAGTGGCCTCTTGTCAATCTTCTATTGAATTTGGTGTCAATGATTTGATATGGTGGATGATCTTTCAACAATCTCTTTCTCTTCACATTTGCAGCTGGTGATGGAGGTGCAAAAAATCTTGTAGGGACTTCTTCTTGGCTTGATCTTGGACTTGAAGATGAACTTATGGATCCCATGTGAGATGGTGACCCAAAATAATTGCTTCTATACAAAGAATATTTAGTAGAAACATGGTTGTGATGAACACTTGATTGGCTACTTGAAACAATCTCTTCAAACACATCATCATCAACACACAATTTTTGAGACTTCCAGTTTCCCCCTTCATCAAAAATTGCATCTCTAGATACAACAATTTTTCTATAATGAGGATTAAATAATCTATAGGCCTTAGATTGCTCACTATAATAAATTAAAATCATCTTCTCACTCTTAGCATCAAGCTTTTTTCTCTTCTCATTATTCACATGCACAAAAGCAACACTCCCAAAAACTGTAAAGTGTTGTACATTTGGCTTCTTTCCAAACCAACATTCATAAGTAGTACTATGCTCTAGACTCCTAGTAGGACTTATATTAAGAATATAATTAGCAATCCTAGTTTCTTCAGCCCAATAAAATGAACTCAAACCTTTACTTTGCATTATACATCTTGTCATCTCCACCAAAGTCCTATTATTTCTTTCAGCCACCCCATTTTGTTGAGGTGTGTAGGGGCTGGTATTTTGCCTCTTGTGCCAAAATCCCTAAAAAACTCTTCAAATTCATTAGAAAAAAATTCACCTCCTCTCTCACTCCTCAAACATTTGATGGTATGCCCACTTTCATTATCAAAAAGTGATTTAAAATATTTGAAGCAAACAAAAGCCACATCTTTATGCTTAAGGAAATAAACCCAACAATATCTTGAAAAATCATCAATGAAAGTGAGAAAATAGGAATATTTACCAATACTTTGAGTTGGCATTTGTCTACAAATATCACTATGAACCATCTGAAGTGGAATTGGGCCCTCCATGCTTCACCTTTGGCAAATAGCCCCCTTGGTTTTTTACCAAGAGTGCACCCCTCACAAATATCCTTGGTTTCTTCTACTTTTTGCAAACCATACACAAGTGGTGAAAGCATCCTCAAACTATGAAAATTCAAATACCCAAATCTCAAATTTCATAGCCTCATTTTATCTTCAATACCCACACAAGCAAGTTCTCCCCCTTGCTCAATCAACCTCAATGGAAACAATTTATTCTTAGTCATCTACACTTTTGTGATTAGCCTTCTATTCTTCTCATAAATCTTGCATATTTTATCCTCAAAAACCAATTTGTAATATTTTTCTAATATTTTCCCGATGCTCATCAAAGAATGCTTCAAATCAGGTGCATAATAAATATCTTTTACCTTCAATTTACCTCTTTTTGTAGGAACCTCCATGTCCCTTTTTGCAACCACCTCCAAGCTCTTATCATCTCCAAGCTTGATACTTGAATGAAAAGAATGTTCAAGAGAAGAAAATAACTCCTTTCTAGTCATGTGGTTTGTGCACCCACTATCAAGGATCCATGTCTCATTGGTGAAAATTTTTGGTCTATCATAGGAGAGAAATGCTTGCTCTTCATGGAGTGCTCCATCTTCATTTGAGTAGAACAATGTCTCATCTTCAAAGATGTCTTCCTCTCCATAATTTTCTAATCCATTAGAGGACTGTTTCAACCTACAATCCTTCTCAAAATGGCCATATTTGTTATGATAACATTGAACATTTCTCATGTCTCTACCTCTACCTCTTCCTCTCGCATTTTATCCTCCTCTTGAAGCATGGGCTTGATGATCACCTTCAAAAATATGATCTCTGCCTCTTCCTCTACCAAAGGAGTCTCTTCTTCCTCCTCTTCCATTTTTGCCTCTTCCTCTATAGCCTTTTCCTTGTCCTCTTCCATGTGCATAATTTCCTTTGATAGAAAATGCTTTTTCTTCACTAGAACTAGCTTGCTTTTTCTTTTCTTCTCTCTTACGAATTATTTCTTCATGAGATGTAAGAGTACCAATTAATTTGTCAAGGTCCATGGTGGAAAAATCCTTGGATTCTTCAAGCATAAGGGCAACATTATCCCATTTCTCTGTCAAATTTTTGAGAAATTTCTTAATTACAATTGGTTTCTCCACATCTTCACCAAGAGTGGACGTTTTATTTACCACTGCCTTTACTCTCACACAAAAATCTCCTACATCTTCATTATATTGTTGCCAAAGGTTCTCAAATTCTATTATCAAGGTTTGAAGCTTGACCTCTTTCATTTTATCATTTCCTTGATAATTTTATTTCAAGGCTTTCCAAACCTCTTTTACAGAAACACAATTTGTAATCCTTGGAAAAATGCTATCAGAAAGAGCAGATTGCAAATGGTACAAAGCAAGACAATTCTTGCTCTTTTTCTCCCCCATATCTTTAGTTTCATATTATGTTAACACAATCCAATCTAATGGTTCTGTGTAACCTTCATCAATAATGCTCCACAAGTGTTTTCCTTTTAACAAAGTCCTCATGTTGATGCTCCAATATTCATAGTTTGATCCATCAAACTCTAGATGTGGAAGTGAGTTTGAGTTGCTTGCCATTACCACAATCTGCAATAATGAAATGAAATCTCCAAGAAATTTTAAGTTAAAACTTCAAGAACAACCTACAGCCTTCAAACCCAACAACTCAACCTACCAAGATCTGATACCAAATGAAGATTATAAAATGAAGCATATTGCAAAACTGGAAAACGCAGTAAAAAAGAAGAAAATGTAGTTTTGGGAAGATGAAATGAAGGCCTTCCACTAATCAGAATAACATGAAATTTATACAGCTTAAAGAGCTACATAATGTCAAGAACAACCTACAGCATTCAAACCCAACAACTCAACCTAACAAGATCTTATACCAAATGAAGATTATAAAATGAAGCATATTGCAAAACTGGAAAACGCAGTAAAAAAGAAGAAAATGTAGTTTTGGGAAGATGAAATGAAGGCCTTCCACTAATCAGAATCACATGAAATTTATACAGCTTAGAGAGCTACATAATTTCAATACACTATCTAAATTTCAGAGAAAAAGGATTTATAAATTAAAATTTATAGCCTCTCAAAGTAGGCTACTAACCACTTTTTCCATAAACAGGAATGTGCAAAAATTATCAATACTAGAGCTGCATTTTTCGTTTTTCACACTTCCATTCGAATTCTCCTTACTACAAAAAATTACAATAATATGTTTTTACCCTATTCTACCCTAATACAAATATTTTAAAGCTATTACAAGAAGTGTAATAGTCTATAGCTATTGGAAAACTGAAATCTTCCTACAATGACACGTTCTTTTATTCTACAGTTACAAAATAGGAGGCATATTTGTTTTACTTTGTTTTTTTTTACTTGGAAATGCCACATGGTCAACATCATATTCCAATAGTTTTTACCCTGTTGCTCCAATTCTTCCAGGTTTGATGGCAAACCCTGGTGCTCTGATACCATATAAGTTTTATCAATATAAAACGAGGCACATATTTTATTATATTTATAATGAGTATATATACAATGCATGTGGGTAGTCCGAAGGGACACACCCTTATAATAATGTATTTACATTAATTAAACTAATGTATTATTTCTAACTTATTCATATCATACGAAAAGTATCTTAAATAAATGAATCTACTATTATAAACTATGAATTGCGTTACTAAAAGAATTTACTTTAATAAACTAACACTAGAATAGAAGCACATATGATTTTTCTAATAAACTTCTCATTAACTGTACTCTATTTCAATTACGAACAAATAAAAAATATAAGAACATTATAAAATAGATAAATTAATTTTATAATGTTCTTTAATCTTCAAACAATATGGTAACAAAATACTTTATAACCTACTCCAAACAAAGGTTATTTATATTATGCTATAGGTCATAAACATGGTTTCAATCGGGTTAAATCCCCATCCAATGGTAGGGAAGTTTTGATTATGTATTATGTTTTTATAAAGCTTCAAATTGGTTGATCTCTTTGTCTTGGTTAAACTGACATTATTTAAATTTATTAATATTAAATGAGCAAAACTATTTTTGAGTCATCTACATATTGGTAACAGTAAAGTAATCATTGACTCTGAAGTTATAAAGCTTACACGGTACACCTAATACATACTTTTCTTCCATATTAAAAACACAATGAAAACTAGCAATATTATTAATCCATTAAACTTTAATTTAAAATATTCCCTTAAAGGTAAGGATGCTAACTTATTATATCCTTTATGACAATTAGAAGAACTCAAGGAAGTCAACCTATTCTGATTTTCCTTATCAATGTATCTTTAACATGCTTGTGCTAGCTTAATTTTGAAGGCTAGGAGCTTTGATATGATTTATAAATAATAATTTTAAATATACATAGACATGTTGAATAATTTTAAATATACATAGACAAGTGTCCAAGTTTCACTTTGTCCTGCTATTAAGTAAATTTTATGCATGTAAGGCATTATCTTGTCTGAGTGAAAAGGAGCTCTTCAATCTCAAGCACATTGCAGATAAGGGCAAATTTCAAGCACATTGCAGATAAGGATAAGCTTTGCATCTGCAATATCAATGCTTAAAACACTAAATTCTATCATATTTATCTTATTAAACGTCCTTTTTGTAGACAATGCATCACTATGAACTAATGTCTATATAGAGTTTTTAAAGTGTTATTCTAATACCTTCATTATGTACAACAACAGGCATATGATAGTTAGTAAACCAATGCCTTAAAGAGGTTATATTTTCATTATTAATTATGGATAGCTTGTCCCCATAGTTGCACAACACAAAGGTGTAGCGATTTCGCTACCAGACAAAAGTGTTGAACTTAAAGATGCAGCGATTATGTTCAAGTCAAAATTTCACGGGAAAAAGCAAGTTGGAAGCACAAGGCACAAAGTTGTAGCGATTTCGCTACTGCATGAAGCTCAAAATGTACGAAAGTCGAAAGCATCACGATTTCGCGACAAAGATGATGATGACGTCAGTGAAAGCTGAAAGTGTCACGATTTGGCGACAGGTTGCAAGAAAAGTCGCTAGAAGCCGGAAGCGTCGCGATTTCACGACAAGAATGAGGATGATGTCAGAAAAAGCTGAAAGTGTCACGATTTCGCGACAGGATGCAAGAAAAGCTGTTGGAAGCCGGAAGCGTCGTGATTTCGCGACAAGAATGAGGATGACGTCAGCAACTGATCAAAGTGTCGCGATTTCGCGACAAGAATGGAAGTGAAGCGTTCGAAGGCCAAAAGGGTTGTGATTTCGCGACGATAAGGTCAAGAAGGCGTATGGCCACAAAAAGTGTCACGATATCACGACGTGTTGCTATTTTGCGACAATAAGCTACAGGAAGGTGACGAAGGTGGCAGAAGAGTTTAAGGCCAACAAAGTTAAATCAGGGCCGACAGATTTTAGGGTTTGAAGCCGACATCTTTTAGGGTTTCACAGTCGATGTTCTTAGAGGTTGAAGTCGACATCATTTAGGGTTTTACAGCGGATCTAAAGCTGACATATTTTAGGGTTTCACAGTAGATGCTCTTAGAGGTTGAAGCCGTCATCTTCTAGGGTTTACGACCGACATTTTCTAGGGTTCATAGCCGACGTTTCCTAGGGTTTGTCTCTGAGATTTCGTCTATAAAATGATGGTTACTTTGGTTGAAAATATGAGGAAGATAGAGTGCGAGAGCGAGCAGAGTGTGTTGCGTTGAGATAATGTGCGAATGCGAATAGAGTGATTGCGCAAGTTCGACCGTGTAGAGTGCAAAGTTGTAGTTTGAATCTGCATATCGTGATTGCATGGATGAAAAGCGCAATGTGTAGAGATGGAGTTCTAAGTTCAAAATATTAGCGTGCGAATAAGTAGAACTGTCGAACAGCCGATTGTAGTAGAGAGTGCAAAGAAGAATACAGAAGCGGTCGAATAGTGTGAATCGTGTCGCGCAGAAGCAGTAGAATGCAGAAAAATAGCAGACTATGAGAAATGAGGTGAAAGTTTTATTCTGTAATCTTTATTATTGTTTTCCAAGTTGTAGCTTGGCACAAGGGGTTGGTGCCTCTTTCCGGTAGGTCCTTGGTAAAATAGGAGTTGGTGCTCCATTCAGTTGAAGCAGATAAATTTAAGGGGTTGGTGCTCCTTCTAGTTGGTGCTGGTAAAGGATTATGTAAAGTTGTAGCTTTGCATTGACTGGATTTGGATGGTAGTCCAAGCAGTCATTTTTGAGGAGTAGCCACATTGGTGAACCTCGTTAAATTGTCGTGTTATGTGTGATGCCTTCTTGATGCATTTAGTATCTCTCTTATCTGCTTTAAACTATTGCTGGATTTAAAACTAATTATTTTAAAAGTTTTTAAATAACATACTGATTCACCCCCCCTCTCAGTGTCATTGTGATTACAACAATTGGTATCAGAGCCAAGTACTTGAACATGCTTAAACAGCTAAGGTGATATTGGAAGTTATGCAATGGCAAGTGGTGAAGGTTTCTCCTCGAACAAAGCACCATTGTTTGATGGGACTAACTATGCGTTCTGAAAAATTAGAATGCAGACATATCTCGGTGCTTTGGGTTTTGACATCTAGGGTGCAGTAGTTAATGGTTACAATGCTCCTGCCACCGCTCCAACAGACACGGCTGGTAAAAATGCATTTGAATATGATTCAAAAGCAAAAAATGCCATCATGTGTGGACTAGTGGACAGTGAGCTAGTCAAGGTCATAAATTGTGAATCAGCAAAAGATATATGGGATAAACTAGAGAACATCAATGAAGGAGATGATAGGATCAAGGAGGCCAAGCTTCAAGCACATCGAGCTCAATACGAATCTTTAAAGATGGACAATGATGAGAACATAGAGACCTTCATGCAAAGAGTCAATGGGATCACCAATTCAATCAGAGGTCTCGACGAAGAATTAATCGATGCTGCTATCGTGAAAAGGTATTAAGATCGCTCCCTCCTAGATTTTATTCTAAAGTATCTGCCATAGAAGAAGCCAAAGATCTAAATAGTTTTAGTATGGATGAGATGCATGGTTCTTTGACTACATTTGAAATGAGAATAGGAAAGTCTAATCCCATAGACCGAGAAGCAGCTTTCAAAGCCCTAAAAGGCAAAAGCACAAAACAAGAGTCTGAAGAAGAGGATGCTTCAGATGAAATGGAAGCAAATTTTGTCAGAAAGCTAAGAAAAGGAAAAGGAAAATACAAAGGAAAGCTACCTTTTAAATGTTTCAATTGTGGAGGCATTGGACACTTTGCTATCAAATGTCCTCTCAATGACAAAAACAAAGGTGAAGAAACTCAGCATCAAGAAAGAAGTGAATGGAGGAAGAAAACAAACTTTAGAAAAGGCAATTTCAAAAAGAAAAGCTTTATCTCCCGAAATGCAGAATCTTCAGAGGACAGTTCTAGTGAAGACTCTGAATAAGGAACAGGTGAGGCTCTCTTTATGGCGTTTGAAGTAGAAGAATCATAAGATGCAGAAAACATAGAAAAGAGAGAAGGAATGAACTCTGAATTATCTATTGAAATAGATGAGGCTGAAGTTGATTTAGAAGGTGAGCTGGTGTCTGCTCTTATGGAATGGAAATCTGAGAAAATAAAGAATCAAAAACTGTTAAGGAAACTTGAGGATGCAACTGACATTATAGCCAGTCTAAAAACATAGACAGAAGAGTACAAGAAAATGTCAGAAGATCTTGAAGTACAGGTAACCATGAAGATAGATTACTATTGCAAATTGGAAGAAGAAAATGTTAGTCTCCGAATACAGATACAAGAGCTGGATCAAAAAATTAGCTGTCATTTAAAACGTGAAGAAAGTTCGATGAAGCTGGACAAAATTCTAAGTGATCAAAGATCCACAGGTATCAAATTCGGTCTAGGGTTTACTGAAGGAGAATCATCAAGTGGACCAAAGGCAAGCAATGTTGAAAGTGAAAAGAGTAAAGACAAGAAACAAGTTGTGGAAAGAAAAACAAATCAGGCAAAAGAAAGTTGTAATGCCGGTCCTGAAATAGCAGCTGACAATGATGGCTTTACCAAGGTCACACATCAGAAGAAAAGAAGACCTAAGGCTCCTGCAACAACTTGGCCAAGACCATCTTTCAGGTTCAATAATTATTTCTATGGTTTCTATTTTAAGTGTAATGGTTATGGGCATAAAATTGTTGACTGCAAGTACAATATAGGTCCAAGAAGTTTCACTAGTAGAAATGCCTTTGCTCCTCTAATGAGTTATGCAGTAGAATGCTTTAAGTGTCACAACTTTGGGCATATTGCTAGAAACTGTCATAATATTTTTGTTTCATATCAATCTCAAAAAATAAGAACTCAACCATATAGGGCAAAACAAAATAGAATTTCTTCTGAAGGATATGTGCATGATTTTGAAAAGGGTAAATCCCAGCTAGAACCCAACACCACAGTTAAAACAGAATGGAAACAAAAATAACAGCTTAGGAAAGAACTGGATTCTTTAATAGTGCAGACAGCTTTTAGAGCTCAGAATAAATATGTGATGTGGATTCTTGACAGTGGTTGCTCAAGTCATATGACAGGTGATAAACAAAAATTTGAAAATCTACGGAAATATGAGGGTGGTTCTGTGAAGTTCGGCAATAATGATGGAGCCAAAATAATAGGTAAAGGATCTATCAAAATTAGTGAAGGGAAAATCAAGTCAGAAGAAGTTTTATATGTGGATGGTTTGAAACATAACCTGTTAAGTGTGAGTCAAATCTGTGATAAAGGACATGAAGTGGTTTTCAAGAAGTAGGGTTGTGAAGTCAGGAAAAATAAACAACGGGAAATTGATAGCAACTGGTTCAAGGACGTCTGGCAACCTGTACACACTCTCGAAGTTTTTGGAAGGTATGTGCTTCATCGGACAAGAAGAAGAGAACTGGTTGTGGCATAAGAGGCTTGGACACATAAGTTTTGATAATTTGGTGAAAATCAGCTCTAAACAAGCAGTGAGAGATATTCCAACCATTAAGAAACCTTCAAAAAGTGTTTGTGCTTCATGTCGAAAGGGAAAGCAAACCAGAGTTTCATTTAAAACAAAATAATACCACACTAGCAGGCCTTTGGAACTCATTCATACAGACTTATGTGGACCCATGAGGACTCAAAGCATAAACGGCGACAAATACTTTATGCTTTGTATCGATGATTATTCCAGAATGACATGGATATTCTTCCTAAAAGATAAAATAGAAGCTTTTGAAATTCTCAGAACCTTCAAACAGCTAGTTGAGAATGAAACAGGAAAAAGGATTAAATGCTTGCGATCAGACAGAGGAGGAGAATTCATTTCGAATGAAATTATAGAATACTATGAAAAATACGGTATCAGGAGACAATATTCAGCATCTAGAACTCCTCAGCAGAATGGTGTAGTAGAGAGGAAGAATAGAACTATACAGGAAATGGCATGCACCATGCTGGCAGAAAACAAAATAGCAGATAGATTCTGGAAAGAAGCAGTTCACACAGCATTATACATTCAAAACAGATGTTAAATTCGATGAAGGGAGGAAACAAATAGCTAACTTTCAAGAAAACTACCCAATCTATGAAGAAGTCATTGAAGGATATGGAGTGCATGGAACAGAAAACACGTCTACGGCTGATGCAGATAACTTATCAGATGACTCAGAGGTGCAAGAAAACAAAAAATTCAAAATGGGCAACTGGCAAAAAAATCATCCTAGAGACCAAATAATTGGAGATCCCACAGCTGGCATTCAGACAAGAAAGAAAGTAATAAGTAATTACTCTCTTTTATCCAGCATTGAGCCCAAAAACATAGATGAAGCAAGCAAATATGACAGCTGGATGAAGGCAATAAATGAAGAGTTAGATCAGATTGAAAATAACAGAACCTGGGAACTAGTACCTAGACCTGCAAATAAGAATGTAATAGGCACCAAATGGATATTTCGAAATAAATTAAATGAAGACGGTCAGGTCATTAGAAATAAAGCAAGACTGGTTTGCAAAGGCTATGCACAGGTCGAAGGCATTGATTTTGAAGAGACTTTCGCACCAGTGGCCAGACTAGAAGCTATTAGAATGTTTTTGGCACTAGCAGTTCACAAGAACTTCAGAGTTTATCAGATGGATGTAAAATCTACGTTTTTAAATGGGAAACTTGAAGAAGAGGTCTATATTGAACAACCAAATGGCTTTCAAATCAGTGAAGATCCTAACCTTGTCTGCAAATTAAAGAAAGCACTGTATGTATTAAAACAAGCACCATGGGCATGATATGCTAGGCTAGATAATTATCTCTCTCAACAGGGATTCAAGAAAGGTTTAGTGGACAGTAATCTATATGTGAAAATAGAAGGTGGGCATCTCATTGTTCTTGTTGTCTATGTGGATGATATCATATTTGGCAGCAACAAAGATGAATCGTGTAAAGACTTAGCAAACAAGATACAGAATGAATTTGAAATGTCAATGATTGGTGAACTGTCTTATTCTGGGGCTACAAGTTAATCAGAATGAGAAAGGTATATTCATTTCCCAAATCAAATATGTGAAAGAAATGCTAAAGAGGTTCACTATGGAGGACTGTAAGCCAGTCAGCACTCCCATGACAACAGGCTGCAAGTTGAGTAAATAAGACAAATCTCCACTTGTAGATCAAACCATGTATAGATCAATGATAGGAAGCTTACTATATTTAACTGCAACCAGACCTGATATTCTGCAGGCAGTTTGCATGGTAGCCAGATTTCAAGCCAGTCCCAAAGAGACTCATGTAATAGCAGTCAAAAGGATTTTTCGGTATCTCAAAGGCACCATGGAGTATGGGTTGTGGTATCCAAAAGGCAAAGATTTCACTCTTATATCATATTCAGATGCAGATTGGGCTGGATGTGTTGATGACAAAAAGAGTACCAGTGGAGGAGCATTCTATTTGGGGGACAGATTGGTTGCATGGCACAGTAAGAAGCAAGATTCAGTTTCTTTATCTACAGTTGAGGCAGAATATATTGTAGCAGCAACATGTTGCACACAAGTCTTGTGGACAAAACAAACCTTGAAAGATCTAGGTATTAATTTTAGTGAACCAATATCAGTAAAGTGTGACAACACCAGTGCAATCAATATTTCTAAGAATCCAGTAATGCACTCACGGACAAAGCACATTGCTATAAGGTATCATTTCTTGAAATAAAAAGTTGTAGAAGGAGAAGTTAAATTGGACTATGTCCCAACTACATAACAGGTAGCAGATATTTTTATAAAACCTTTGCCCAAGGAAGTATTTGAGTATCTTCGAAGCAAATTAGGAGTAGTCACACTTCCTAAGAAGTGACTAGCTACAGGGATCACTTTCTCAGGGGGAGCATTTGCGTATTTGACTATTCTTTTTCTCATGATCATAATTTGTGCCAGTTGCAACAAATTGTGCCTGAGAAGTGTGAGGATGGACTCAGGGGGAGTCTGCAGCAGCCCTTTGGTATTATTGACAAAGGGGGAGAAGAGTTACGAGGAATGTATACAGGTGTTGCCAACAATTCCAAAGGGGGAGATTGTTGAGCAAGGTGTTGCAAGAAGGTTGTCATTGTTGTCAACACGAGCAGTTAGATCCAAGGATGCAGTGGGTAGACAGATCAGAAGTCATTCAGATGTAGAAGATAGAAAAAATTCGAAGAAAAAGACAAGTTAGAAAATTGTCGTGATATCGCGACATGTTTTCTATCGCGATTTCGCGACAAGTCGGAGGAGAGAGAAAGCGTAGCCAAAAATGTCGCGATTTCGCGACGAAAGTGAGGAGAGAGAAAGCACAGCCGGAAATGTCGTGATTTCACGACGAAAGTGAGGAGAGAGAAAGTGCAGCCAAAAATGTCACGATTTCGCGACGAAAGTGAGGAGAGAGAAGGCGCAGTTGAAAATGTCACGATTTCACGATAAGTAGGAAGAGAGAGAAGGCGCAAGGCAAACTGTCGCGATTTCGCGACATGTCGGAGGCCAAGAAGCTAAGTCGAAGTAACTGTAGCAATTTCGCTACATGTTGAATTTTCGCTGGCCGAAGCAGGAAGAAAGTGTTAAGTGAAAAAGTTGTAGCGATTTCGCTACAAGTTGCAAAGGCACAACACAAAGGCGTAGCGATTTCGCTACGAGTTGCAAATGAACAGAACAAAGGTGTAGCCATTTTGCTATGGGTAAAAGTTGCACAAAGCAAAGGTGTAGCAATTTCGCTACGGGTAAAAGTTGCACAGAACTAAGGTGTAGCGATTTCGCTACGGGCAAAAGTTGCACAACACGAAGGTGTAGCGATTTCGCTACCAGACAAAAGTGCAGAACTTAAAGATGCAGCGATTATGTTCAAGTCAAAATTTCACGGGAAAAAGCAAGTTGGAAGCACAAGGCACAAAGTTGTAGCGATTTCGCTACTGCATGAAGCTCAAAATGTACGAAAGCCGAAAGCGTCGTGATTTCGCGACAAAGATGAGGATGACGTCAGCGAAAGCTGAAAGTGTCACGATTTCACGACAGGTTGCAAGAAAAGCCTCTAGAAGCCGAAAGTGTCGTGATTTCATGACAAGAATGAGGATGACGTCAGCAAAAGCTAAAAGTGTCGCGATTTCGCGATAGGATGCAAGAAAAGCTACTGGAAGCCGGAAGCATCACGATTTCGCGACAAGAATGAGGATGACATCAGCAACTGATCAAAGTGTCACGATTTCGTGACAAGAATGGAAGTGAAGCGTTCGAAGGCCAAAAGGGTCGCGATTTCACGACGACAAGGTCAAGAAGGCGTATGGCCACAAAAAGTGTCGCGATATCACGACGTGTTGCTATTTCACGGTAATAAGCTACAGGAAGGTGATGAAGGTGGCAGAAGAGTTTGAGGCCGACAAAGTTAAATCAGGGCCGACAAATTTTAGGGTTTGAAGCCGACATCTTTTAGGGTTTCACAGTCGATGTTCTTAGAGGTTGAAGCCGACATCATTTAGGGTTTTACAGCGGATCTGAAGCCGACATCTTTTAGGGTTTCACAATGGATGCTCTTAGAGGTTGAAGTCGTCATCTTCTAGGGTTTACGACCGACATTTTCTAGGGTTCACAGTCGACGTTTCCTAGGGTTTGTCTCTGAGATTTCGTCTATAAATGGATGGTTACTTCGGTTGAAAAGATGAGGAAGATAGAGTGCGAGAGCGAGCAGAGTGCATTACATTGAGATAATGTGCGAATGCGAATAGAGTGATTGCGCAAGTTCGACCATGTAGAGTGCAAAGTTGTAGTTTGAATCTGCATATCATGATTGCATGGATGAAAAGTGCAATGTGTAGAGATGGAGTTCTAAGTTCAAAATATTAGTGCGTGAATAAGTAGAACTGTCGAAAAGTCGATTGCAGCAGAGAGTGCAAAGAAGAATACAGAAGCGGTCGGATAGTGCGAATCGTGTTGCGTAGAAGCAGTAGAATGCAAAAAAATAGTAGACTATGAGAAATGAGGTGAAATTTTTATTCTGTAATCTTTATTATTGTTTTCCAAGTTGTAGCTTGGCACAAGGGGTTGGTGCCTCTTTCCAAGTGGGTGCTTGGTAAAATAGGAGTTGGTGCTCCATTTTGTTGAAGCGAGATAAATTTAAGGGGTTGGTGCTCCTTCTAGTTGGTGTTGGTAAAGGATTATGTAAAGTTGTAGCTTTGCATTGACTGGATTTGGATGGTAGTCCAAGCGGTCATCTTTTGAGGAGTAGCCACATTGGTGAACCTCGTTAAATTGTCGTGTTATGTGTGATGCCTTCTTGATGCATTTAGTATCTCTCTTATCTGCTTTAAACTATTGTTGGATTTAAAACTAATTGTTTTAGAAGTTTTTAAAGAACACACTGATTCACCCCCCCTCTCAGTGTCATTGTGATTACAACACCCATTTATTATTTAATTAACCTCAATAAAGCGATATTACTGTTTTGTTACCTTTTTATTTATTTTGGGCAGGAATCCATTTATTTATTATAATTTTACTGTTAGATTAGATTAGAAAGTTTAAATGACGTCCAGTCGTCTTTTATTGGCAGGCAAAATGAGTCGTCGTCTGTTTGATTTTTGGATGGCTTCTAGCCTCACGTTCAATATTCACTTCTAGTTGCTCCTATCTCCTTCTCTCTATAAAATACTCTCCAATGTGTCTCCTCCAAGCTTTCACACGTTTGCTCTCCAACATGGCTCAAACCAATCTCACACACAGTAGCTCTAATACCATTGTTAGAAAATTATCAAGATTATCTCACAAGATTCAATCACAAGATCATAAATAATATTAATATCGTTTACACTATCTTGGAGTACCACCCTTCTTTTTTAAAGGAGATAGAACAGTGTCAAAATCACCCCCAAGAATCCATAAGTCACAATGAATCATCATTGTGTTTGATAAAAAAATATGCCAAGGTCCTTCCAGCATATTTCACGAGTAACTATAGTTGGAGCATATACATTTATAACCCCAACTTTGATGTTTTTCTATTTCCTGCAAAATAGTCCAACCCAATTAGTTTTTGTTGCTAATAATTGCTCATCCCATTTGCGCTTATCCCATATTATTGTAATACTACCTAAAGCTCCCATAGAAGAAACTAGGCAATCACCCATCTTCTAAATCTTTTAAAAAGCATCCTTACATTCTTCACTACTTAATATTGTTTCTCGTATTAAAATAAAATTAGGACTATAACAACCTCTTAATTCCTTAATAACTCCTTTTTAGGGGTCTTATTGATACCTCTAATATTCCATGATATATTTCCATCATCATCACTTTTTATTTTTATTAGTGGGCTTAGCCCCACTTTTTGTTAACACTCTGGAATTTTTATTTAGCTTCCCAAATCGATATCCCTTTGAGTTTTTTTTCTTTGTGTTCATGCTTTTATGGTCTTCTTTGTTCATTACCACCAACACTCTCATCTTCATAGATCTCTTATATGTCTCCATATCATTCATTATAAGACTTATCTTCTATAGATTTATGTTGCCCTAAAAACCCTATAGTGCATGGATGATCCTTCACAATCATTACTTTTTTATGTTAC
Source organism: Wollemia nobilis (assembly GCA_028583015.1). Classification (NCBI taxonomy): domain Eukaryota; kingdom Viridiplantae; phylum Streptophyta; class Pinopsida; order Araucariales; family Araucariaceae; genus Wollemia; species Wollemia nobilis. The sequence goes on from JAQPPZ010003276.1 coordinate 4,074,409, forward strand.
CCTGGAAGCCCTAAATTTTCTTGGATGTCCTCCATATGCTTTTCATTATTGTATTGCTCTTGAAACCCTAAAGTGCAATGAACACACTCTATACTAATTTCATTTTTAATACAAGGAGAAGATTTTATGCTACTTGAAAAAAATGAAGATGATTTGCCTAGATTAACCTTGACCTCCTCCACCTCATTTGCTTGAAACTTTGTCTCTACATCTTTCTTTACTTTTTACCTCCCAATATTGCTTCACACTTTTAACTCCTATATTTGAACATGCACATTGTACTTCCTCATCCCTAGTATCATGTTTTTCTTCTAATGGTTGACTTGAGTGAACTATGATGGCATTTATCATTTGATGATGTAGAGGGGGTTTTCCTTCCATTTTATTACTAGTGGAAAATCCTTGATTTGATCCAACTTCTTCTATGATATGATCTCCTTGTTTCATATTCAAGTTTGCCTCATGCCCAAACTTTTACATCTCTTTTTACATCATTTTAAATTTGCAATATCTTGCTATGTTTCCATTTTCATGACATTTGCAACATTGGAATGCAATATTTTCATAATCCACTTGTTGATCTCAGTCTCTTTATCTATATTTAATAGTAATAGACTATGGAAAAGGTGTAAAATATCTGTGGCAACACATATTCGAGTGTATACATCATGCCTTCTCTCCTTAGGATTTGGTCCCTCTTGGATGAACTCGCCTAGGGTATCGCAAATATTCTTCAAAACCTTCTTATTGATGAGTTGATAAGGAAGTCAAAAAAGCCTAATCCACGGTCTTGGTGTCCCTTGCAAAAGTCGAAGAACCAAATAAGAAAATTGGCTCATCCCTAGCCAAATCCAGCAAAGTGACAAAGGAAGTTGCTTGTACGAAGTCAAAGATGGAAGACAAAGGGCCTCAGGGACCAGTGAAGAAGACTGGTAATCAAACTGCTCTCTGCAACATTGTACTAATGCACTTGGCCAGCTCAACGACCACTCTATATGTAGTCATTGAGAATGTTAAATCCACCTAGATTTTCTTTCAATAGGTGACCAAGGATCTGTAATTTGCACATGCTTAGCTCAACATCATCTTCTAGGATGTAGAAGAACCCCATACCACCCATAATGGCAATTGAATGTTTGACTCCTGCAAGGGATTTATTCTAGGATGGGCTCAAACTCTGGGATGGGATCATATACCTCCTTGTTTTCAACACGCCTGCTATTTTTTATTTATAGGCTACTCATCATTTTATCACAGTTCCCTTTTGTACTGCTTGTTGTTTTGGTTGTAAAGTCTATTGTATTCCATTATAAGTTTGGTTGTACTAAGGTTTTGGGGTCCCTCCCAAAATCCCTCTATTAATGAAATTTCAATTTACCGACCAAAAAACGAATCATGATCCACATCAAAATCCTTTTAATAGTCTCTATGTCCATAAAAACTTCTCACTCCATGGTCTTAGATATAATGCATATTTACCCCTAAGCCAAGGGCCTCCATCCATTATTTTATCCCTTATTTCTGAACTAGAGAAGATAATGAGGAAAAATCCTTTTAAAATAAAAATCATGGAGTAATTTGAATGCAATCTCTACTTCCACTTGATCTAATTTTGGATTTTAGAAAATCCTAGCCAGTATCCATGGAACTTATAGTGACCCTCTCATTTTAAGAACCATTATATCATGCTCGATCATCTCATCCTTGATAATCACTTATGGTGTAATATTTGCTACTTGAATAAGGTTTTTCATATATTTGTTCTTTCTCTTATCGCTAACTAAGACATCCAACTTCCAACTAGGGCATCCTTACTTCCAACAACATCTTTACTTCTAATAAGGACTTTAAAAAATGACTTTCTTGCCATGTTACCTAGATTTTCTTCACATAAATCTTTTAGTTTTTGAGTTTCTCCTAAGATCTAGAACATCAAGTGGCACTTGCTCCTTTATCACACTTTCCTTCCTACTTAATGCTCACGCTTCTTACTTGCTCTAGGATTGCACTTGCTCTTACCATGTATTATTATTATTTATTAGATACAAGAAGGAGCTTTGAAAGGATTCCTAAACCATTTACAAAAGGAAAACATAGATTCCCAAGAGCAAGCCAAGTGAAAAAAAGGTTGAAGGCACCCACCGAGGGTACCATAACCAACCAACTAACCAAATAGTAGAACAAGGAGTTCCCGAGAACCCAAAGAACCTACCGCAAAAACTAGGAAGCCAAAGGAGATCCTGACCAACCAACACAAATGACTGGTTACCACCAAAAATAAAAAGGATGATTCTAGAGCCTTAAGACCAAAAAATCCAAAATATAGGGGCAGCCAAAAAAGCCTAGCTCCTCCCTGATACCTTATGAATTTGGAAATTAGATAGAACTCAACAAACTCAGTCCATCATAGACTTCAACTCTTCAGCATGGGAGATGGCCATTTTAAGGGTACTGATTTGGGTCCTCATAAGTTCCTCCATATATTTACCAGTCTTTGGTAAGTTTGGAGTATCCTGAGATTTTGGTGTCTTCCTTAACTTAGTCTCGTTCTGAATTTTCATCTTCTTTTTGTCAATATCAGAGTCATCTAAATCGAAATCTCCAATGAACATGGGAGTCTTCTCCACTTTAACTACTTTGGAAGATAGGCATTTTCAACACCTAGTCTTACAATCAGTCCCACCATTACCACTTGGAGGCACACTACCTTTAGTATGAACCATTTTTGCTACCCCATCACCTAAGTGGCCTCTGAAATAGTAGGGGCCTAAGAGTTGGTAGCGTTCCCATGAGGCAAAAAGTCTTCATTATAATGGGAATTAACACGATAATCAACCAAAGGTGTCTTCCAAATTCTTGAGCTGCCACCTTTCTTCGAGACATGGACAATGATCATTTTAATTACTCCCTGGTGCAGAGGATTTGAGGCATCTCCATTCTTTACATTCTACATCAACTTCTTCAAATATTTAAATAAAAATGTAGGGATATTTAACAGTATTTCGTGGTAGAGCTGGTTTAGGAAAGCAAAGTGAAATCTTCGTAGAATATCCTTATTGCTATATAGAATTAAGTAGTCAATGATAATTAGAACCACCCTATTCCATGACACTTTAAAGGATTTCTGCAAGTAGTCATTCTTAAATTTCTCCATCACCTCATTCTCACCCACAAAAATCCTCTTTTATTTAGCCAGGGAGTGTTTCTTCCTGTTCAAACAAACATCATTAGTCGGCAACCTCGTGACTTCCTTAATGAGGGGAATAGAGATCTCAAACTTGATCTCCCTAGATTTCATCGTACCCCTTTTCCAATAATAGGCCAATTGATGGATCAAATTCCTATCAAATCCATTGAACTTTCTGAGATAGTCTAATAGTCCACCATTTCTCATAATGGTTTTAACCTCTTCATCTAGCTTTAGGAGTGTAGGTTCCACTATGAAGTTGTCTATGCTTAACAAGGAATAAACACAACTACAATAGATAATGAGAACAAATACAAAATGAACAAGACCCTTGAAATAATATACGCAAGGAAAACAACTAGGGGTATTTGTCCTTCAATCACACTTTGAATATTTAACATGCACGAACCATCCCTGACACTCCTCAAGCCACACCAATTATGACCTCAAGAGGGGAACCTTGGGAAAAGGATAAATGCTAAAGTAGATCCATACAAAGAATAGCATGCGTACTAACCTGCATGAAAAAGGTAATCATAAGAATGATGAGGACCTCTATATTTAAAAAGCACACTCGAGATCCATGAAACTGCCACCTGGTAGCCAAATGGGAGGGGCTGAAAATAGGGGATGAGAAGAATGTCAATCCAAGGAATCAAGAAAAACCATTAAGATTTTAGGTGACGATTGTAGGAATAGAAAAGAGAGACCTTTGGAAGAGTGCCAACTAAAAACCTACCCAAAAGGTCGTCAATCTTCCACCTAGGTGCCATCTCATAAATGCAAGTCAAAGGTGGCACCCCCGAACAACTACCAATTCCAAGGTATCTCGGGTTCATCTCCTTCCGAGACTGAAAACCACCCTAAGGCCACATCAACCTTAGTACCACAATAATGTGATGCCCTAGCCCCCTCTATGTAAATAGGGGTGTACCAATACTTTTAAATGATGACTTGTGCTCTCCATGGATTGGCCTGAGTTGACCATTACAAGGACTTTTCGAATTCAACAAGTTGGCGCTCATGTCCCCAAATTCAAATTTAAAATTTTGTTTACCAATTAGCAATAAGGACCCCTTCCTTAGCATCTAGACACCTCCAAGAATAGTAAACAACACTACCACCAACAACACCTCCAAATTTGGTATGGTTTTCATAACAAAACTCAAGATAAACATCTAAGAAAGAAAAAGAAACCAACATTAATCGATCTGTTCAATTTCATGGGGGAAGTTTTCATGTCAAATGGAGAGATCCATCTAATGCAAGCCCAAGTTCACCAAAAAATCAGCGCTTTTATTTTCTTCTCTATAGGTATTTTTTAATTGAAAATCTTCCAAAGACCGAAGCATCCTTTTGGTTTCTTCAATCATAATGGCTATGCTCTAGCTAGGGGTTTGAGACCCCAAGATCGCATTGATGATATTTAACGATTCTCCTTTAATAATATTTTTTTCAAATCAAGGGGAGTCATCAATATTGTTCCTTGAAATACAACTCTAGATTCTATAAAGTAAAAAAGTCTAAGTACCCAAATTTTCCACAAAGGCAAGCAAAATCTCCCCTTTATGATTTTGAACTACTCTTTGCCCCCCACATTTCCAAGGTTCCCTTTCAAAGCACCATCAAAATTTAATTTGATCCAATCAAGTGGAGGGGTGTTCCATTTAGTTAAGGCTCTTAGATTAACTGTAGGATTAGTTGTGCTACTCCTTATAGATTGGATTCCAAGACCCAATTGAACTTATCTCAACCAGACTTCCTTCACTGAACTCAGGGGCCGAACAAGACATTCTCCACACTGTTTGGAAGGATCCTAGACCAAACAACCAATGTATTCCTTTTCAAATATTTGAACGTTCTATTATTTCTTTCTTTCGAAATTCCCTAGAGCAGGTGGAGAAGACTAAAGACCCAAAAATATCATAGTATGGGATTAAAGAAGGGGGAGGATCACTGATCGAAAACATTTGAGAGAAGGTGAGGAACCACCCAACAAACTCCAAGGAGATTTAGAAGCGAGGAAAGGACCTCTAAGGAGGAGCATTGAAAAAATAAGTGATAAGAGGTTTTAGCTTCACTCCTGCAAAGGTAACATCTATTTGGTAAAATCATCCCTCTTCTCTAAATATTTTCAACAATGAGGATCTTGTCTTGGGTGGTCAACCAGAGCAATAAGTTCACTTTTGGAGTCATATTCTTTATCTAGATTCTTCTAAAAGGAAATTCACCAACTGGGTCAACAACAGAGAGATTATATGTAAACTTAACAAAGAAGAACCCATCGTTCTCTCCTTTCCAAAAGATAGAGTCTTCTTTATTCAAGTTCTTGATGACTTTCAACGTCAACACATCCTCTACAGTTATTATAGCCTTTATTTCTTGCAAGTTCAAATTAGGGGAAAGGAGATGCTTCCATCTATTTCTTCCTTGATGGACCTGAATAAAATCTGCCACTTTTGAACCAAACATAGCCTATGTTTTTTATTTCACAATAGCTATATCTGGGAGAAATAAAGAGAGGTGAATTCGAGGGTCCTCACAAAAGTCAATATTTTTACCATTCTCCAATTTCCATCTATGCCCTTTATGAATGATGGATCTAGTTTTGTTAACACTAAGGCAGAATGTCAACCCAACCGAGGGGAGTAGATCTTCCAAGAAGTTTCTATTACATAATAAATATTTGGCTGAGAGGATACATACCCAACCAATGTTCCCCTGCTTAAACAACTTCAAGTCTTGCTTTGCTATAAGGGCTTTATTCATGGGTTTTATCCTTCTAAATCCAAGGCCTCCAAACTCTTTACTATTATACACATGGTCCCATGAAACAAGATGAAATCTCTTCCTCTCCTCAGAGCCTAACCAAAGAAAGGATTTCTAAAAATGATCAATCTTCTAAACAACCTCATTTGGAATCTTGAAAAGGAAAAGTAAATAAATAGGGATGTTCTGAAGGGTGGACTTAACAAGTTGGGCTTTCCCTACCTGGCTAGGAAGAGCCCCTTTCTAGCCAACAATTTTTCTTTGAATCCTTTCTAAGATCGGATCCCAAAGACTCTCCTTTACTCTTCCTTTAAATAAGGGCATTCCAAGTTACATGGAAGGGAACTCGGCCATGACACATCCCAAGATCCTAGCAATCACTCATTTAATTTTAGGGGGTGTATTGAGAAAAAAACTCTACTCTTCATAAATTTTCTCCTGACCCACAACTCTTTCATAGAAGGTCAAAATCTCCTTTAGCTTCTTGACTTGGGGAATGGAGTTGTGGAAGAGACCAACGTATCATCCGCAAATTGCTAGTGAGATAGGCTCTAGAGACAACGTAGGTTTGATGCCTTCAAACCCTAGCTCTACTTTAATAGATCTGCCAAGAGCATTCGCTATCGGGATGAATATAAATGGAGATAATGAATCTCCCTATCGCATTTAATGTTATTTAAATTGTATATATATATATATTGTTATTAGGAATGTCTTCAAGGAATATTAACAATAGGTAAATATAATTTTTGAGGTTGACTATTTAAAAATAGATAAAAATAAAATGAAATGGTTTTAATTACAATCATGAGACCAAAATGGTTTAAAGGACCATAATATTTAATAGTGTCCAAGAATACACACACACAAAAATATATATATACAATAAAAATTGTTGAACAAGTCAAAAAGTAACATTTCCTTATCATTTTTAAAGTATGTTTTTATTATTGATTTTGATGAAAAGTTCCTTTTTAATGTTTAAAAAAATGCATTGAAGAGTTCACATATTTATTTTCAGCATATTTATTAGATTGTTTTGCTTGTGATTAAAAAATATTTTCATAAAAACTCATTGAATGATTATTTAACAATATTTAAAACTGATAATATATATATATATATATTTAATAATTTTAAATTATCATATCAAATGGCATCAACTCAATCGGTTAAATTTCTCAAGTTTCAAGGAAGAGAGTTGGGTTCTAATATTGCCTGCTAATTGTTGATAATATTACATTATTCTATACCATTGAGTATATTGAAGTACCATTGAGTACTATTGTAAATATTTAATTTAAGAAGTGTATGTCTAAAGTATGTATAAAAATATAAAGAGTTTTGTGTCATGAAATAGAGTGTGAAAGGTGTCAAGTGTGCAAGTGAAGAGTCATAAGTGATAGGTGTCAAGTATGGAAGTGAAGAGTCATATGAGATGTGTCAAGATGTGAAGTAGGAGGTTATGTAATCATGATAAGATTTATCATAATGTAAGGCATGTGGAAGATTTCATCTCTTGTGTGTTTGAGGAGTGCAATAGCTAGGAGTATTGAAGAGTTTATTACGCAAAGTTATATATTGGAGATAAATCTCTATGCTATGTAATATTTGAAAGTAATTTGAATGAGTTTTGTATTATGAGTAATTCTGATTTATGAATGTAACAGAGAAGTATTTTATGTGTGCAATATTGTGAGCATTACTGTGTGTGATTATTTGATCCTAGGAAAATTTACCTGTGATATAATTAGGCATATTTTCCAAAAGTGGTATGAGATCCACCTTGGTTCAAGTTCCATCTTGATAGAAAGTGTGAAAAATTGAGAGAAATAGTGAAATAAAGGAGATTATTGCATTCAAGAAGAGACAAATTGGATTAAGAGAAATATTGGAGAAGTGCAAAAGTGCAAAGTGATCTGAAGTTGAAAAGAACGTCTACATGTGAATATGAGGAGTTATTGAGGAGAGATTTGAGGAAGGATTATTTGAGAAAGAAGATATTATTTTGAGAAAGTTTGAAGACAAGAGTGTTTGTTGGATGTGTGTTGATTGGAAAAGTATGTTGCTAGTGAGAACAAGAGTAATTCAGAGGATTCAGATAATGTTGGAGCATTGGAAGACGTGGTTGAAGGACTAAGCAAGAGAGAACATTGGAGCATTGAAGGCCTGAGTAAGAGAGAACGTTGGAGCATTGGTAGACGTAAGAACGTGGATTGGTAAGGAGACTAATTTGTTGAAGATTGAAGGAGGAACCTGTGATAATGTGCAACTATGTGAAGAATGAGATGAAGCACTAAAACGTTTAGCTACTATAATCATGACCAAAAGTAGAGAGGACTTGTGACTAGAAGTAGAGAAGTCATGAGCACAACCTGAAGTGAAGAAGTTATCCAAGAGCAACATCAGAAAGAGCTACACGTCGAAGTTGTGTTGTGGGTTGTGTAGCAGTTTAGTAAAAGGAAGGAGAATTATGCAATAGAGGAGTTGGACAAAGGTGAAGATTGGTAACACTTTTCAAGAGAACGTAACGACTGACTATGTCCAATTTTTTCCTTGACAAGACGTTACATGAGTGCCCTTAGAATTTTATCTTGACAAGACGTTTACCTAAGCATTATTAAAGGTAAAAATCAATTTTTAGACATTTGAGGTGCATTTGAAATTTTTCAAATTGATTATTGGAGTTATAAGGTGTTATTGCTCCGAATTAGTTTTTTTTTTTTATGAACACACCCACCCCCACACACACTCACCCATGCCATGGTTTGAACCTTGGACCTCCCGAAGAAGAGCCAAAGTCCAAACTGTTGCACTGTCCCCCCTGGGACCTATGAATTGGTTTTTGGAGATATAAGGAAAAATTTAATGAAAGGATAAAATGGATGAAGGAATAATTAATTATTTAAATAAATTAATTAATTAAAAGAGAATTTTGGAATTTGGAAAATTGCTTTAGGAGACATAAGAAGAAATTTGAAATTTAATGAAGTGAATGAATTGAATTAAATTTGATTAAAGGGAATCATAAGAAGCAAATGATTTAAATAATTGAAAATTGGTTGATTAATGAAATGAAATGGAATGAAATTTGAAAAATGATGAATGGTGAATTAAGATTTGAGAATTAATTGATGAAAATATTGTTTTAAAGGAATGAATTAATGAATGGGAGATATAAGGAAATTAAACGTTTGAAATTTGAATTGAAGATTGAGGTAATTGGATTTTGGATTAAATTGAAATTGAGAGTGAAAATGTGAAATTACAAAATTGAAAATTTGGGGGAGGGAATGATTTGAAGAATTAACATTAAAATAAAAGATATGTTTTGATTGAGAAAGTGAAGAAAGTGGATTAACTATGGAAAAGGGTATTCAAAATGTATCATTGGAAGATAGTGAAGAAATATCAGAAAATTTAAAACAATGCACACAAAGTATGATAGAAAATGTTGGAAAACAAAAAGAAGATTAAAGAGGGTCTTACAAATAATTTTCAAAGAAGCCAAATATGAACAATTTGTAACACTTGAAGATTATCTAAGCACAAAACTGACTAAAGCAAGTGAAGACTCCAAAAATACTATTACAATACCTATTGATATAGGAAAAATAGCATATATGGCATTACTCTCTTTAGAAGTTCAAGTTCATAAAAGATAAAAGAATTGTCAAGTATCAAATACTATGATCAAGAAATTGATGACAAAAGAGACTTGAACATTGAAGGTATATATGACATGAAGTCATCAAATGACAAGAATGATGATAAACAATCAGTAAACAATGAATCTGATGAAAATTTAAACAGTAGCAAAAATGATAATGATGAGTCATATTATTGTGATGACTTGCTGAGATATGTAACAAGAATAGGAAACAACTCAAAGAAATAGAAGAAAAGACCAAGACCAAGAAAAATAAGAGCAAAGCAAAGAATTGATGAAAGAAGACCAAAGATAGATATTGAAGGTAAAAAGGCCTTCATACTAAATAATGTAATAGGGGGGTGTTAGTGGTATTACATTATTTGGTACCATTGAGTACTATTGTAAATATTTAGTTTAAGAAGTGTGTGTCTAAAGTATGTGTCAAAATGTAAAAAGTGTTGTGTTATGAAATAAAGTGTGAAAGGTGTCAAGTGTGCAAGTGAAAATTCATAAGTGATAGGTGTCAAGTATTGAAGTGAAGAGTCATATTAGATGTCTCAAGATGTGAAGTAGGAGGTTATGTAATCATGTGAGGCATGTGAAAGGTTGCATCTCTCATGTATTTGAGGAGAGCAATAGTTAGGAGTATTGAAGAGTTTATTATGTAAAGTTATATATTGGAGACAAAGCTCCATGCTATGTAATATTTGAATGTAATCTAAATCAGTTATGTATTTTGAATAATTATGATTTATGAATGTAATAGAGAAGTATTTTGTGTATGCAATATTGTGAGCATTATTGTGTGTGATTATTTGATCTTGGGAAAATTTACGTGTGATATTATTAGGCATATTTTCCAACAATGATATGCATAATTTTCAAGTAGTTGTAATACCACTATGTGGTCATGATGTAATAAGGGTGGAGTCATTTCAATCCCATATAACCAATTAAAATAATAATTTTACATTATTATAATCAAATTATAAAAATTAATATGAGGTTGACACAATTATTTTTTACATTAAATAACAAAACAAATTTTGTAAGGTGAAGCACATAAGGATTGTTGATATATGTAATATTTACTATAGTTTATAGTAGACATTGTATTATGTTATATGATTATTAGCTTATGAGATCCCTTACAAGGTGGGTCTTATAATCGAATAATGTGTAGGCTTGACAATTATTAGAATTCAAGAGATTGTATTATGAGTGGTAGTTATACTCCCATTAACCCACCATTTTGTACAACACTTATAGATTCATACATTTGTTAGTGAGAATATTGATTTCTACAAGCACCTCATCATAATTTTTGTCTTACTTTTCACCATGTGTGCTATCCTTTTTTCTTTTATTCAAAATTTAGGTAATACATTTATTTCATATTACATTTATTGTTCAGTATGAAAGTAGGTGTAAATTATCATTACTTAATCCTAAAACACAAATTTGTGATCTATTATGGAAATGCTTCCAAAGAAGTTATCTTTCAATGGAGTAGCTACAAAGCAAAACTTTGTAGATTGGCATTGTCTTTTAGGATTTTAAAAACCCTAGTTTATCTTTGAGCATTTTTCTAGAAACCCCATTTTCTTTCATCCTTTCAAAGTTTGTTTGGCACCAAAGTACAATGTTCAAAAGGATAATTTTTGGAAGCCAAGTGATTGAATATGGTGTTAGATCTATGTGGATAATCCCTAAATGACAAGAGGGTTTTGCATAAAATCCAATTCAACATATATTTCTCTAAGTTTTGTATCCATGAAAATCAATATTAGGTTCCTCTGGATCTTGCATATGTCAAATGTAATAATGAAGACCACTTCCTTTGGAAAGTCTGGCTCGAAAGAAATAATAGATTTTTCTCCCTCAAGCCAAAATCCCCAAAGTTTGGTTTAGCTAAAATATTGGCCTTTGCATCAGAAAACACCTTCCTCATCCCCCCTTCATACAAACCTGCTTCCAAGGCTGAATCGGACCTAGGAAAGGAGTTGGGATTGTCTTTAGAGGATGTTCGTCCTCCCTCCTTCATCCGACCAAAGACTGTTTGGACTCCTCCCCTAGTTGGTTGGCTCAAACTTAATGTTGATGGAGCTGCCAAAGGCAATCCTGGGAAGGCTGGAGCTGGAGGTATCATGAGGGATCATCAAGGAAACTCTTTACTTGCTTTTGCTGAAGGATTAGGTGAACAGACAAATCATGTGGTAGAAGCCAAAAGTATATGGAGAGGCTTAAGTCTAGCAAATGATTTCACCACCAATCTGATAGTGGAAGGATACTCTCTCAATATTATCAATTATCTCAAGAACATTAATTCCAACCCTTCTTGGAGAGTCAAAGACTACATTGAGGGGGCTAGGTCTCTCGTCCTCAACAGGCAGGAAGTCATCTGCCATCACACCTTCAAAGAATCCAATAAGGTGGTTGAGAATTTAGCTAATATCAGGGTCAGCATGGTTAATATCCAAATTTGGCATACGAATATCCAAGAGGAAGTCCAGAGAGTGGTGAACCAAGAGAAGTATCATAGAAGCCTTCCTCAGTAGGAAGCCCATCCCCAAGTCATCCCTCATGATCCTCATGAACAAAACCAGTAATAAATTTTGTCATCTATCACCTTGTCATGTGACGAGCAATTATCATTCTCGACCCAATCCCCATGCATTACACCACCTTTACCATCTTCCCAGTCAGCAAATTCATGTCATTCCATTGTCTTTCATTCATGCTAGCTCCTAATCCATGCACCACGTGTCTCTCACTACCTCCATTCCTGACCCCTATTCCATCCACCAACACCCTGTTGTCACCACCACCCATCCACTATGTCCTTACCTTTAGGCAAATATTTGTGGCTTGTCCTCTAACAATCACATCAATCATTGTTTTTATCTATCCCACTTGTGTAGGTCTTGTTGTGCAAATTTCAATGATGATAGCGTGAAGTTTCATTATTATCTCCAATGCACCGCCTCCTAGCATCTGATTCGAAGGCTTGCTTCCTTGGTTAGCGGGGGTGTTCGTCCCAATGCTCAGACTTTGTCTAAGGCCCATGCTAAGATCAACATCCACGTCAACAAGCTCCACACGTGGTAGGTGTTAGGTGTGCAAATCTCTGTCAAGATCCTTATACACCTGGACATTCAACCAAGAAAGAAGTGGAAAGTTCGGTTCTACCTTGGAATTCCCAGCCCTTTGCGTGTTGATTTCCTAGCCTATCATATGGTTCTAAAAAATTATATATATATTGGTGATCGACCCTCCTTGGTTATGTTGCCCTTCCCCGTGTGTGAGCCATATTTCCTCCACTTGTCCCCCTTTCATTGATTTAACCTCGTTCACTTTCTTTTTTCACTTCGAATTGCCAACCCCTCCACTTTGTTTCTTTTTCAACCTCCCCCTTCTCCATGTTCACTTTCATAGATTTCAATGATGATAGTGTGAAGTTTCATTATTATCTCCAATGCACCGCCTCTTGGCATCTGATTCGGAGGCTTGCTTCCTTGGTTAGCGGGGGTGTTCGTCCGAATGCTTAGACTTTGTCTAAGGCCCATGCTAAGATCAACATCCACGTCAACAAGCTCCACACGTGGCAGGAATTAGGTGTGCAAATCATTGTCAATATCCTTAAACACCTCGATATTTGGCCAAGAAAGAAGTGGAAAGTTCAGTTCTACCTTGGAATTCCCAACCCTTTGTGTGTTGATTTCCTAGCCTATCGCATGGTTCCAAAAATTTATTTAGACCTTGGTGATCGGCCCTCCTTGGTTAGGCTACCCTTCCCCATGTGTGAGCCATATTTCCTCCACTTGGCCCCCCTTAATTGCTTTCGCCTTGTTCACTTTCTTTTTCACTTCAAATTGTCAACCCCTCCACCCCATTTCTTTTTCGACCTATCTCTATCCCGCTCTGTTACCGATCACCCCATTGTCCCCATAATTTTGAGTGAATATGTCGAGCCCAATGCCTATGTGTGCAACCCTCTTGCTGACCTAGTCCTTGAGGATAGAATTTTTTTCCCTTTCCTTCACCTCTTCTCCGATGATGAGATTGAGATAACTATGGCTTTCCTCGACTCATGGGATAATGGCAATGTGTCTGTCCGGGGGAGATATTTCATCGTCAATGCTCACCTTCTTGCTTCCATCACTGGCCAAATTTTCGAAGGTGGTCATTCTATCCATCGCCACAAGCATAATTGGGAAGTTGACTTGGACCATTTCAAAGGAAATGAAAAAATCATTAAGAAATTCAAGGGTTCTAGCCTTTTCAGAAGTGACCTGTCCATACCCTGGAATGTTGTCATGAAACCCATTATGGAGTTCATTTGCATCGACGACCCTGATAAACCCATGAAAACCTATCATTTGGCCTTCGTCAACCATTTCAGAGAATTAAACCCCTTGAGCATTCCTCTGTTCTTCCTAAACTCCATGAACCACTTAATTTCTTCCTGCATAGACAAGAAGAACCACGACCTTCCCCAGCATCAAGGTATTTTTAAGGTTATTTACACTTATATCATTTCCAGCAATCCTAAGGCTAACCCAGACCCTAGCAGCCCTGCCAAAAAGAATTTTCCTGTCGAACGCCTATCCAAAGCGAAAAAGAAGAAAAAGGCAACTGAAGCCCTTTCCAAATTGAAGGCGAGGAAAAGCATTACGTTTGATAGCAGTGAGGAATCGGTGAGAAAGTCGACACAGATTCAAAACCTGACTTGCAAGAGTAAGGTGATTGATATCAGAGACGACAATGAGGAGAACAAGAAGCTTAAGGATTACATTATTGCCTCTACTATGACAATGATGAACTGCATGATGAATTGTACTATGGACATTAGGGAGGGGCTCCACAAGCTATTCTACACTGATCAAATCACTCAAGCTAACATTGATACTGCTGAACTGACCTTGGCAACTGTCAAGACTGAACCCAAGGATGATGAACCTAAGGCAATGGCTGAAGAGGACGATAAGGAAGAAGAAAAAGCTGAGGCTGAGGAATGACTTCCTCTATCTCACCCTGTTCCCTTTGTTCCTTTTTGTTTATGTTTTTCTACCCTCATCGCTTCCCTGCGTGGAGCCTAAGTATTACTGGTCTTTAGGTTTTTCTTGTTAATATTTGTCCTGCATTTATGTATTTTCTTATTTCAAGCTTATCCTCCTATCTAAGTTCGGGTTTTGGATTCGATTTATGGTATGAGGTTGCGTCCTCACTTTTGGGTCTATTGGGTTGTCTCTAGTACATCTAAGGTTGAGGTTGTGTCCTCTTCCACGACCTTCACTAATATGGTCTTCTCCTGGGATCCTCAGTCTTCCTTCCAACATGGCACTGCTTTTATGCTGCTTATGTAAATAGGTTTGGGGATCCTTAAAACCCTTTTTTTGCAATATAAATCTTTTACTTAGCCAAAAAAAAGAACTAGTTTATTGTGAAGTGCTTCATCTTCAAGATAAGTCTTTTAGCATGAAGATGCCTTAACAAAGGGAACAATAAAAATACTAGTGTGAGATAATACAAAGTCTTCTTCCAAATTAAAAGCACCAAAATAGACAACACAACAATAGACACAAACTAATTATAACCTAGCATAGTGAAATGGATGACCAACATGAACTAATCCTCAATAGAAAAATGCATCCTTCATATTATACTTGCTTACAAAATGGCTACAATGTACCAAGATGTGAAAGGATTTTTTTGTTCACTCTAATTACATGAAGATAAATACCAAGTTCTTATCCAAACTAAAAGAGTTCTCTTCATGCTCGATTGAACTTAGTCTTTGCGAGAAGATGTGAATAACCTACAAGTATTTATAATTATGTAATATATTTAGAAATGAACAAAATCAATTGCATTACCTCACAAAGAAAGAAAAATATAGCACTCATAAAGAAAGAACATGTGTAGCGACCCCGGGATGCACGCACCGCTTTTACTCTACTTGCAATGTTATTAAAAACCCAAGATGAAATGGAAGACAATGAAAAGCATATAACACGGAAATAACAAATATGGATCTCTTTATTCGTATTGAAACTCGGTTACATGTCGGTCCCTCTTAGGGATACCCATTTCGATACAATGAGGTTACAAATAGGCAAAGAGTGCCCCTTTCACGAAGAGGTGGTGCACTTTCAAAAAGCTTCCTGGTTTCGCACATGGAAATGTATGAGGGCTTACAGATGCCTCCTTCTCCAGGTCTATTTCCTAGAGGGATCCCTTTTGCTCTCGTATGTTGCAGATTTCGTCCGATCAACCTGTGGCCTTGTAAGCAATGAAACAACAACACACGCTTAGATGTCCGAGAATGCCTCCCTGGATGAGGTTGTTAGTAATGGATATAACAAATGAAAGCAAGTGCAAATTAGACTAATGCTATGAATGCAAATGAATGAAATGATGCTATGCTAATGATATGCTAAAATAATGAATCTAATGTCTAAAACCCTAAGCTAAGCCTACGGGCCACTGTCCAAGACAACGATCGCTAAAGTGACTCTCATCCTCTTTGCTCCAAAGCTATGGATCAAAGCTTGTATCCTGATGTTGAAATAATAGGTGCTATGCTCTTCAATCCGTCAGGGCTTCATCGTACACATGATCTCCAAGGGAACTCTCCAAGTCTCGAAAGCTCTCCTCAATGACCAAGATTGATGGATAAAATATGATGATGATCCTTTGGTGCTCTTAGGCTTGCACCTTTTATAGTGTGAAACCCTAGGTCTATGTCCAAGCCCTAGGAATGAATTTCTCATGCGTAGTGCAAGTTAGCATGAGAGGCTTTTTGTCTTTTCTATGTTTGGAGGCCAGTTAACTGAAATATAACTACCAACTTGAGTCTCCTATGCGAACTGGTCGTTAGCATGAGAAGCTTTTGTCCTTTGTTTATGTTTGGAGGCTAGTTAACTAAAGTCTAAATGCAAACTCAAGTCTCCTATGTGAACTGGTCATGAAAAGGAATGCAAAGTTACTCCCGCTCACCTTTATTGCATGCAGACTACCACTTCCGCCCGTGATTAGGCCTGTTTGTCGATAAAACTACTTTTAGGGTTTAGTCGTTGTCATCTGTAGTGACTAAGATCTGGTTACTATCATCTACAATGGCTAAGGTCTGGCCACTCTAGGCTTGAGCGGCTAGGATCTGGCCACTCTTGGCTTGAGCGGCTAGGCTTGGATGGCTTGAAAAGGCCCCAAATGAGTGGTGAGAACCACTATTGATGCTTGGAAAGTCCAATATTATGTCATATGATCTTATGAATGTGTCTATGTGAGTAGCTCCCCTAAGCATGACATGATTTAGGTGTCTACAGATGCCCCTTTTTGTGATGCATTATGTGGAAAACACAATGTTGAGCAAAAATGTAGACTGATCTATTTGTAGGGTGTATGGTGATCAATGGTCTGATCAATGTTGGATGGCCCAATCATGCAAGATGGTATGCATCCCTTGAATCATTGCCTCAATATTCGGAGGACTTAGCTCAGTGGCTTGGGCATGTTAAATTGCACTCATTCCTCAAACTCAATCGGGTAGCTTCAGCTGCTACAACAATTCTGATCGGTAGGAGAGCTACAATTGAAGATGTCATGTCTGCTTACGTTCCTAGCAAACAAGGGAAATTTGTGATTGTTGTATGCAATGATTCATAGGATGAACATGATTTTGTTATGATCGAGTGATATTTTGTTGATTTTGATTATGATTATGTTGAAGTTTTGAACTACTTCCTCACACAATGGATTGGTGAAGAAATGACAATGAATGAAGCGACAAGTCGCTTGACCAATATGACTAATCTGGTTCCTTTCTAGCATTTGTTGCTTTTAATGGGCAATCCCACATCCAAGTGTGATTCCAATTGTTTATGATAATCATCTATCCCTATCCCGAGGAGCGGTCCAACTATCAATAGCTTTCTTAGGGAGTTAGGATGAGTGATTCTATTTATGTTCATATTGTATCACTTTGGCTTAATGTTTTTGGTATCATAGGGGAATTAGGATGATCCTTTCACACCCATGGAGCAGTCCGACCATCTTGGTCTTCTTCGGGATTGAAGGGTGGCACATCGTAATTCCAAAATGAAATGCTTTTGCCCCAAGTGGCCTTATGGTAACCTACTCATCTCATCGAAATGCATGGAGTGTGAATCATTGCAATCATCGAGTGGATAGAGCAAGTAACTGGGTACGAGGCCTGCTTGAGATTATGCTTTTATGTGATTTTTTTGTTATTTTGGTCATTAAGATGACTTCAATTCATCAAAATGTGTTTATTTAATGTTTTTGTCACCCCTCCATGGAAGGGATTTTCTTGTTTTTACCTATGGAGCAGGCCACTGTCAGGTCCAGCGGCCTCTGAGTTTCTGCCTGTGGTCGCTGTCGCCTTGAGCGGCCATGAAGTTCGGGCCGTTGACATCAGCAATGGCCAAGGCATAATTTGAAAATATAAAAAATGTATTTTTAGGGTTTTGACCTATCACTTTCATTTGCTATCAATCCACTTTTTAGAGCTCTGGTGAGACAATGACAGTTGCGATTTCTGAAGCTACCTACGTCGAGGACATGGCTGCATAGGGTGAGACATCAACTGTTGGAGGAGCTGGAGCTTCTCGAGTATTTTATTTTTTAAACCCTAACCTCTTTTCCTTTTTTGGGTAAAACTGAACCTCACTAAGTAATTGGCAAATGAACCTCACTAAACCTGTTGGTAACGAATGGAATCCATAGTTAGGCTTAGTATAGGTTTTTAAGTGGTGGGTTGGTCCCCATTTTGTTTTTTTTCAATTTTTTTTATTTTTACGGCCTAGGGTTCATGGGTTTGTCATGTCACCCTTCGACCGTTATCACTCAGAGCGGCAAAAATTTGGTCATTGTCGCTTAGAGCGGCTAAGTTTGAACCCCAATGGTCAAAAATTTGACCATTGGGATTTGGCCGCTACTGTCTCCAATGACCAGATTTTGGCCGCTGTAGGTGACAACGACTAATCCCCTTAGCCAATTTTGCACAATTTTTTTGCTTTTTATTGAATTTTGAGATAGTTTTTGATTTTTTTGAAATTTTTGAACTACTCTTTAGCCTGTATTGCACTGTAGTTATGTTTCATATTTCTTTTGCTTTGCTTAGATCCTTACTACTTGAGCTCGGGACCCGAGGCTCATGAGTGACCTCCTACCTCTTCTGGATGACATGGATTGGAGGTGGCTTAAGGCTCGTGGGCTCCAGTATGTTACCAGATTACCTCACATTATGTCGGACCAGGCTTACCTTATAGCTTTGGCCCATCATTGGGACCCTCGGACTAATACCTTCCACCTCCCGATCGATGAGATGACCATTACATCGGAGGATGTGTACAGGATCTTTCAGATCCCTTTTGATGGGGTGGCTATTGTTTCTTCGGCCACTAATGCTAAGGTGGTCATCTTCACTCGAGTGTTTGGGAGGCATTCTGAGGATGCTCTCAAGGACAACAAGTCTGGAGGAGTGTCTATCATCCACTAGTACCGGGAGCATGTTTTCACAATGAGGCATGCAGTGCTACTGATGGTCATCAACAATGTCCTTATCCCAGATTGCTCAGGCTTGAGGTTCCCTTGGAACCTCCTTGTGATGGTTCAGGACCTGATAGACAGTGAGGAGCCTATCATATATGCATGGGGTAGGTCTCTATTGGCTCAGTGTTATGATGAGTTGTACCACATCCATCAGAGGGGTCATATCAGCATCACCTGTAGTTGGCTTCTACAGATCTAGGGATGGGAGCACATTAGGGTAGATCACCCTAAGGGGCTTCCTATTGAGATCATAACTATGGATAGGAGGATGCAGTGCTATGGTGCTAGATGGGCCAGAGAGAGCGAGGAGTGCAAGAGCCACACTTTTGCAGGGGAGCTGACTCATTACACTGATACTTTCACTAGACTCCAGGATGGAGATATCATATGGCACCCGTATCATGAGTGTCCTACTTGGGATGACCCTGACAACTTTACTACTAGGACACGATGTGAGTGATGGCTCATTGGCCGCAAGGTTAACATCCAGGAGCACTTCTTCTACTCTCAAGTTCTTCATCAATATGGGTTGCAGTAGGATGTGCCACTAGTACCATTTTTATATAGGTGCATCAGAGCAGAGAGAGACCTCCCTCCTCGATAGGTTACAGAGCTAGCTGATGAGGAGGATGCCCCAGTTATTGATCCTAGAGTAGCTGGTGGAGTTACAGAGGCATTTGCATGATGGTGGGGTGACCTGATGTGGTATGGTGAGGGTAGTCTAGGTCGAGAGGATGATGGTAGAGATGGGGCAGACCTAGCGGGGCGTAGGGTTCATGCTAGGACTATGGCATGGGGCCAACAGGTAGAGTAGGTGGTAGTGGAGGAGTAGGAGGCTCCTGAGGAGGTAGAGGAGGAGATGGAGCCTGAGGAGAGATATTCTCCTCTTAGGGCATAGCTACATGATGTGGAGGTCGAGCTCCAGTCGGCCAAGATACAGGTACAATAGTGTGATGCCATCATAGCTCAGAGGGATACTACTATAGCGTAGTTATCAGACCAGATATAGGCTTTATAGGCTGCTATAGGAGGAGCTACCTAGATGCAGGTTGTTTTTGCTCCTCCTACTCCCGAGGATCCTTTGAGGGTAGCTCTTGAGACTGAGATCAATCATCTACAGGGTTTGTTGGATGAGAGTGATGTTCAGATTGTTGAGGATGCAGCCCAGATTATCGCTCTCTCGAGGTAGATCAGGAGGCTAGGAGCCATCCCTAGGGAGAGAGGGGCTACAGGTGGGTCACAGGTCAGTAGGAGCTCTACAGTAGGGCAGTCTTCCATCCAGCCTGGTCATGGGGCCCGGACTCATATTGAGAGACCAATAGGGTCTAGCTCGCACCATTCTCCTAGAGATCCGTCCATAGGGGGCGGTGTTGCAGGGGTGCAGGCCCAATATTTGATTGATGATTCTCTTGGTTTTGATTCATTTTTGAGGTCGACTGACCTATATGACTATCGCCCATGGGTATTTTTGTATATCCATGGACTTGACACACATACTTTTATGATATCTTTGCATTATGACTCATTATGTGTATCATTTATTGCTCATGTTTTTGTTGTTATTTTGTTTTATGATGTGATGTGATGATGGTATTATGATGATTTGATGTATATGTTAGATGATAGATGATATTGTAGATGCTTATATGGATGTGTAAATGCTTATATGATTTGATGATATGATGTGATGTATTTTGATGATGAATGATGAATTCATGATTGTATGCAAATGGATATTGCCTATATGTTTTATGATGTGATGATGGATGATTAATGAATTGTGTTTGTGGATGCGATGTTATTGTTAAATGCATGTTTAATTTTGCTTTAATTGTATGCATCTAACTTATGTGATGGGATGGTATAAACGAACCTGTATGCTCTAATCACTTAAAACATAAGGAATGCATATGACATTGACAATCTTAATGGGTGATACCACAGAAAGTAAAAAAATAATCATGAATTTAAATAATCACTCTTATCATAAGAATTGATTAAGTATTCATATATGAGATGTAATGGTGTGTAATGTATTTTCTTGATAAGTTTCTGTAAATTAAAAGATATAAAGTAGTCAGTGGTCGTCTATATACTATTTCTAATATATATGCGGTATTTGTCCTACTATGTTGATACCCCCTAATTTATAGAATCTTATAAAGAAAATGATGGTGTGAATGATGTTATGATTTGTTGCTATGTAAGAATTTTTGGGGCTTTTCGGAGATTCAAACACTCTAGTTACCCTATCAAAAGTTGTCTACTGACCACTCTAGACTTTTGAAAAGTAAGGCTTTTACCATGGACCTAGTTTTTCATGATCTCTGTGTGTGCAAGTGATTGTATATTTTGAGATAGAACTCAAGCATTTCCTCCGATGTCAGGCGGGATTCTTTCAGCCCATTGCTAAGATCAAGGATCCTCAAGTGTTCATCTCATCCTTATGTTGGACTTAGTTGGACTATACCACTAGGCAATATTGGGTTACCTAAGCTAGCTCATCCACATTCAAACATTGGTCTACACAAATGCATGAAGCAATTGTGATAGACATATCATCATGCATAAGGATCTCTCCTTCCGATTTTGTACAATGTTGAGAATTCCAAGGATTCAAGCTTTATTCCTTTTTTGGCTTCCTTTTGGCTTTGGATATTTGCTCATATGTAGTGATGAAAATCACTTTTTATTTTTGATTGATTTTTTCTTTGAGCGAGGATTTTTTAGTGATGATAATCACTATTTATTTTGCTCATATGTAGTGATGAAAATCACTATTTTTTTTTTGATTTTTCTTTGAGCGAGGTTTTTTTGAATTTATGATTTGTGTATCGGATCATTGCTATGAAATATGGATTGTATGCTTGGCTTTTTGAATATGTACTTTGCTTTAGGATTTTGCTTATTTTGATTTAAGCAAGGGATTTGGATAGGGCAAAGCTTGTCCTTTTGCCAATTCTCAGCACCTTTAAACCGGTTGCATAGGGGGATAAGCAAGGAAAATCCTTTTCGCTTAAGGTAACCTAGACCGCTTTTGCAACTTTCATATTTTCCTTGTACCAACTAGGATTTTAGTGTTTCAATTAGTGACGGGATCTTGAATATCCAAGGCATTATCATAGCTAGACCTTACCTTCTACTAATCAAAGTTGTTTTCCACAAAAGTTGATAAGATCACTAGGTGTGGTTGATTAACCGAAAAACCTTAGTATATTATGTATAGCAACAAATAATGGTTGTGTTGAAAAACACAATTACACACATGTGTTAATGGAGGTATGGATTTGAATGATTTGTGTGACAAACTATGGTATCACTTTTAAGGCTCTCATGACATATGCAATTGTAGTGGATATGAAAATGCAATGCAATGATGTGGATGCAAGATGTGAGATGCAATTGTTTTTGTATTTTTTATTTTTATGTTGTTTTTGTATTTTTGTTTAATTTTGACCAAAGGGCTTATTATGCCTTTGGGGATTTTTGATTTTTGACCAAGTAGCATGAAGTACCCTTGGAGCTTTTTGATTTTGACCAAGTGGCATGAAGTACCCTTGGAGCATTTTGATTGAAGTTGACCAAGCGGTTTGAATACCCTTGGAGCATTTTGAATTGATTTTGACCAAGCGAGATGAATTACCCTTGGAGCCTTTGATTGTATTTTTGAAATTTTATGTTTTTATGATTTTTTTTCATTTTTGACATATTTGAATTTTTTTGTATTTTATGACATATTTGAATTTTTTGTATTTTATGACATATTTGAATTTTTTGTATTTTATGTGTAGAATGCCTTTAAGTGAATGATATTGAGAGGTTCAGGCTCCTCAACACCATCTAATGATATAAGGTGATATGCTCCAAGCCCAACTCTCTATGAAATCATGTATGGGCCTATCCAATTTACCATGAACTTATCTCGTAGATGCGGTGGCAGATTCAAATTTTGTTAGTTTTCTTTGAGCACTAGATCTCCAACCTTGAATTCCCTTAAGTGGACTTTACTATTGTAAGCTCATGCAAGGTGATCTTGGTAAACGTGAAGATGCTCTAAAGCATTGACTCGACATTCATCAAGAAGCATTAACTGATCAAGGTGGCCTTGTCGCGTGACATCATCATCTATGAAGTCCTTTAATGCTATGCGTAGAGTTGGAATTTCCAACTCTAGTGGCATGATGGCCTCAGTGCCATATACTAGTGAAAATGGTGTTGCCCCAGTGGGCGTCCGTATACTAGTCCTGTATGCCCATAGTGCAAGAGGTAACTGCATGTGCCAATCCTTGTGATTGTCTTGCATCGTCTTCCTCAAGATGGAGACTATTGTTTTGTTTGAGGCTTTTGCTTGCCCATTTGCTTGTGGATAATAAGGTATTGAAAAACTATGTTGAATATGGTATTTGTTCATTAAAGCATGCACATTTTTGTTCTTGAAAGATGGCCCATTATCCGATATTATCTTAGAAGGGACCCCAAAATGACTTATGATATTGTGGAGTATAAACTCCGCAATCCTTGGTCTAGTTGTTGATGTTAAGGGGATCGCTTCCACCCATTTAGTGAAGTATTCTATGGCCATTATGATGAATGTGTGTCGGCATGAGGATGGGGGTGAGATCTTCCCAATCAAGTCTAGTCCCCACTACGAGAATGGCCATGCTGCCTGGATGGGTTGCAAGGCTTGCGATGGTAAGTGCATTAGATTTGCATGATGTTGGCACTTACTACATTTCTTGACATACTCATAGTAGTCCTTTTCCATGGTGGGCCAATAGTAACCCATTCTCAAGATGCGCTTAACGATGGCCATGCCACTAAAATGCCCTCCACATGTGCCATCGTGAGCTTGCAAAATTGCCCAAGATGCTTCCTGGGGCTCAAGACAATGGAGTAATACTCCATCATATCCTCATCTATAGAGGATTTCTCCTAGAAAGATGTATCTTGTTGCTTTCTATTTGAACGTTCACCTTTCAGTATGTGACAAACCTTGAGGTACTATTCCAAGTTTTAGGAAGTCCCATAGTTGGGAAAGCCAATCCTGATAAGCCATGACTTCTATAGAAAATATGACTTGCTTTTCCTATATTTTTGAGCTAGTGAACATGGATTGAGGAACAACTCTATGGTGTATGGTTGCACCACACTCCATAGGTCCTTGGGAGATCAAAGACCCCCAAGGTGTCATTTGCAAGAAATCTCTAGCTACGAAGGACCAATCCTGATTTGGCTCGATGTTGATCATGTTGACTGATTCTTGATTGTCAAAAGCTTCATGACGTATTGTTGAGTGCGAAAGCACTTTCACATGAACGGTTGTAAAATCAGTAGATAGATTCTAAGGGATTAAGGATCCCAAAGAGGCCATGGTGTCTACAAATCTATTTGATGTATGAGGGATTGCCTCGATGTCATACCATTCCAGTCGGGCTAGGTAGGTGTCAACAAGTTCCTTGTAAGTCTTCAGGAGTGGGCACCTACATTGAAATAGTCCTTTGACCTGGTTTACTATGAGCAAGGAGTCACCAAAGATATTCAATCTTTTAATGCCCATTGCTATGGTTGTTTGGAGTCCCAGGATCAATGCTTCATATTCTGTATTGTTGTTTGTGCATGGGAAGTCTAGTTTGAATGATAAGGGCAATGGAGCACCCTGTGGTGTGATAAAGACAATCCCTGCTCCGCCCCCTTGTTCACACTTTGAACCATCGAAGAACAATGACATGTCTCTTTCTTTCTTAGGTTCTTCGAGTTCTAGTGGATCTGATAATGCAAAGACCGCATCATCAAGCAATTCTATAGTGAGAGGCTTGTTATCCTGAAGAGGTGCCTCTGCTAATTGATCTGCTATGACTTGTCCCTTGATGGACTTTTGGCTTATGAACTCTAGATCAAATTCTATCAATAGCATGATCCACTTTGTGGTACGTGTATTGTGATATGTCTTGCTCATCATGTACTGCAAAGGATTTTGTTTTGATATGACGTAGGTCGTATGGCTCAACATGTAGTGTCACAACTTTCGAGTTGCAAAGACCACTGCTAAACACAAATTTTTGACATACGCATATCCTAGCTCATAACTCACCAAGGTGCGACTAATGTAATATATGGCTTGCTCTTTGTCTTGTGCATTCTTTTGGGCTAACATGGTGCCCAATGCGAAATTAGTAGCCGATATATAGTAAAAATGGTATGTCTGGCCTTGGTGGAGCCAATACTGGCGATGTTGCCAGATAAGTTTTGATCTCTACAAAGGCTTGATGGCATTCTTCATCCCAATGAAAGGGGACCTCCTTGCATAGCAATCGATTCATAGGTCGGCATTTGTTTGATAATTGTGTGATGAATCTTTTGATGGATGCTATCTTGCCTTGTAGGCTCCTCAACTCCCTAATGTTGGTAGGGGTGGCCATTTCCAATATAGCCTTTACCTTTGCAGGATCTACTTCGATGCCTCTCTTGGATACGATGAATCCCAAAAGCTTGCCAGAAGTTATACCAAATACGCACTTCTTAGGATTCAATCGGACATTGTGTTCTATGAGGTGATCAAAGACTTGTCTAAGGACTTCGGCGTGCTCTTGCCGCAACAGGGACTTGGCCAGTAAGTCATCCATGTAATCCTCCAAGATCTTATGCATATAGTCATGGAATATGTATGTCATGGCCCGTTGATATGTGGCACCAACATTTTTGAGACCGAATGGCATCACTTTGTAACAGAATGTCCCCCATGGAGTAATGAAAGTAATTTTATGTTGATCTTCGAGCTTAATCTGGATCTGGTTGTATCCGAAAAAACCATCCATTAGGGAGAGCATCTCATGACCTACGGTTGCATCTACAAGAGCATCTATGTTTGGCAATGAGAATGAATCCTTTGGTGTTGCCCTATTTAAATCTCTGAAATCCATGCAAATACGGACTCTTCCATCGGGTTTCCCCATGGGTACCATGTTTGACACCCACTCAGGGTAGTCGATAGGAACTATGAATACTGCATCCAGTAGTTTTTGCAATTCGTTCTTCACCATCAAAGCGATGGTTGGATGCATTTTCCTCAGCTTTTGCTTGACTGGCTTCTTCATGGGATCCAATGAAAGGTTGTGAATGACTAACTTTGGATCTATCCCTGGCATGTCTTTGTAAGTCCAAGCAAAAATATTTGGCCTCTCTTTGAGGAGAGGAATTAGGATGGCTTGTTCCTCTGGAGATAGACTTTCTCCGAACTTGACTTTTCTTGGTTGGGTAGGATCATCGCTGATGTCCACCTCGAAAGTCGCTTCTATAGCCATATGTGACCCATCCTCTAGCTGATGAGGCATGGGTATCAAATGAATGTCATCGGTAGGATTTACAGGACCTACTGACTCAGGTTCCAAACCAACATGGAAGACGTCATACGCACAACCTGATGCAAAATGGAATGGTTGTAACATCTCTTCATTGGGGAAGAGGTCTTCAGGCTCTATGGGTGAATTAGCATGATCCCAATCAATAGCCTCTACATCAAGATGCAATGATTTGGTAGGATCTGCTGGATTATGAAGTGGAGTGGTCAAATCAATGGAGATCATATTGATGGATGGGATGAAATCTCCAGGACCACATGGGTGTAATCTTATCTCAGGGGTTTCCCTTCCATACTCATGATGAGGTTCTGGAGGAATGGGAATTTCTGGATCTGGCCCATGAGTAGGGTGGATAATAGGATCATTGGGCTCTAATCGCTCTCTGAATGTAGGTGGAGGGGGATTGACCATCTGGTGAATGGCAGCTAGGTCAATAGGTCTCCCCAAAAATCATAGATGAGGGTCTATAGCATGGAGTGCTACCTCTCTCTCTACTAGCTCGTTGACTTGCCGCAAGTGGTGAGGCCCAAGATAAGCCATCTCGGTCTCATCCTCAAAGTCATCATCACTTATCCAGAAACTGTTAGCATTGGTATGTGGCCCTAAGACAAGGGGCTCATGTCTTGGCCCTAAGTAGGCCATCTCTATTTCATCTTCATATTCTTCATCACTTATGAAGAATCCATTTGCATTTGTCTCTTGCCCCAAAGTCAGGGGTTGATGGCTTAGGCCTAAGTAGGCTCTTTCTATTGAGTCTTCTGATTCATAGTCACTTTCATCTGATGTATACCCACTCTCATCATGGATGGACCATGTGAATATTTGTAAATAGTGAGGCCCCTGGTAGGCTAAGCCAAGTTGCACCTCATCATCACTTGCTTCATATCCATTCTCCTCATCCCATGAGTTGTACCCTATTGGGGTGGAATCAATTGAGATGTTTGGATGATAAATTTTTGGTGGCGGTATGTTTACCATGGCCACTTGTCTGTTGCTCAAATTTCCTATTCTTAGGGGGTGATAAGGAATGAAATCAATGTCTTCTCCTAACCCTAAGCTTAATCTATCCAATGCCACTGCAAGAGAGTCATCTCGACCTCCGATATAATAGCCTAACCCAAACCTATCGGAGGGAAGCTGATATTGTGGCTCGTATGGACGCATGCGCCCCTGCTCATATATACCAAGGCCATAGCCATGCCAATGGCAATGCTCAAAGTAGCTTAGAGAAAACTCGAGATTAGAGAGGTAATGAACATTGACCATGAATAATTCGTCACTATCCTCTTCTATGTCTGAAGACTTATGGGCGTAGTCCAGGCCGACATAGACAAAATTGGTTTGGTTGGGAGGGATTCCAAGTGGAACCATTATTCCCACTAGTGGCCTCAAGTCCTTAGGTCTTCCCATGTTTTGTGTAGACTCAATGATAGGCATAAAGGTAATGTTCTGCACAAGGTACTCCCCTATGCCTGTGCTTGCCAAGTGTATTGATGCATGCGACGTGGATGACCCTACGGATGATACTGGCGAAGTGGGGTGGTAATCACTATCTTCATCTTGATCTTGAAGATCTTCTTCTTCCATAGGACTTGGCATTTCAGCAATGGCTATAGTTGGCACTTCCTTGGGCCTTTCTTCCTTGACTAAGGGTGCCTTTAGCTTCTGATTGTCTTTTGGTTTTGACGTTGATGGTACTTTAGAAGCATTGACTATTTTGAGTGCACCAGGAGGTGTTGATGTGCATGGGTCTTTTCTTACCCTTTTGTCTTCGTTATCCACTTGTGTGGTTGGGGATGAAGGTGCTACGTACAGGTGGGTAGAAGGGATTACAAATTCTCCTAGAATGTCCACCTGATGGACGTATTTAAAAGGCTCTTCATCGGCCAGAACCACATAGACTTTGTTCTCGTGCACATACTTGACACACTGGTGCAAGATCGAAGGCACACACTTCATGGCCCTTATCCAAGGATGCCCTAAGAGGATGTTGTACTGCATAGCTCCTTCCAAGACATGACACATCACAGGGATGGTCTTGTGCCCCACCTTGATGGGTAGGACTATCGTTCCCATAGTATTGCATAAAGCATCATTAAAAGCTCTCAATGTGTAAGCTCCTAGAATGATATTGGACTTGGGGATCTTGAGGTGCTCTATTGTTGTTGTTGTAATGATGTTTATTGATGAACCTGTATCGACCAAGACCCTCTTGAAAGGTAAGTTGTTGATTGCTGCTACAATGTTTAGCGGAGGGTCTAGTAAGGTAGCAGGTATTGTCTTAATCTCATAATCATAGAATCGAATTACAGGTTCCTGGCATTCTTGTACTTGTCCCACAAAGTGAGTGAATGCATTCGCATCTTGTGGTTGGAGCTCAATTGTCCTTAAAATTTCCATTAAAGTCTCCCTATGCTTTGGGGACTATTGTATGAGCTCATAGATGGATAACTTAGCTGGAGTCATCTATAGGTTTTGCTCCAATCTACTCCGGATAGTTACCATAGGTCGTGTTGGTGGACCTGGAAGGTTGTCTTGCCTCTACCTAGGTGCGGTTGGGACATTCATGGGAGCTGCAGGAGGTTGCGGTTGACCATACCGCCTAGTCCTTGTTGCTATGTTAACAATCTCAACCATCCCAATGCATCCATGGGTAGGTATATCAGCTCAAACCTGATTGACTTGGGCCCCTTGCTCTCTAGGGGCCTCATGATTGGGCAATGGGTTTCTGTATATGCCCATGTCTCTTATTATCGAGAGCCAGTGGGTTGTCAACTTTGAGTTCTCCCACCTCAATCATGTTTTGCACTTGATGCTTAAAACCAATGCAAGCCTCAATGTCATGCCCCGGTATCCTGTGATAAGGGAAAAATTGATCTTCCCTATATCCTTTTGGCTTAGGATGGTTGGGATCTATAAGAGGTATATCAAGAAATCTGATCCTCCTAGCCTCGCTCAACTGATTAAATATTGATTGCATTGACTCTATCAGAGGCGTGAAATAGCGAGGTGGCTTGCATTCTCTGTTTCATCCCTGATTGTTCCTTTGGTCGTAATTGGCTGGCGGGGGATGTGCTTGATAGTTCTGGGGTTGTTGTGCACCCCCATCCTTGGGTGTAGCCAATATGACTTGATTGACTAGAGCAGGGTTGCCTTGCTTCTATTTGTACTTGTCATTCTTACCATTCTTGTTCCACTCCTTTTTGTTTTGGAGTTTAATGGTTCCCTCATCTACTTTTATTTCTTCGATGAGCTTGGCATGTGCCAAAGCTTCCTCAAATGAAGGATACTACTGAAGTTGTAGCAAGAGGGAGATGTGTTTAGAGCAACTTTTGGTGAACATGCGAATGATCTCTTCTATGGGAATGGAGAATGATAATTTTACCATGACTTTTCTCCATCTATTCCCATAATCCATTACTGGCTCATCATCATACTGTTTCAAGTTGGCCAAGTCTGAAAGGTTCACCTTCTTCTTAGCACCAAAGGAGAAACACTTTAAGAATGCATTTACTAGTTGTTCAAAATTGGTTATGCTATGCTTAGGTAGTTGGTTGAACCATTGAGTGGCAGCACCTAAAAATGTCATTATGAATGTTCTTAGCATGAGAGCATCATTGTCTTCAAGATGAAAATAGGCATTGATAAAATTGGTGACATGCTCTTGTGCATCCTCTTCACCCTTAAATTTTTCTAACCTAGGCATCTCAAAGTGCTTAGGATATGGAGGGCTAGGGATTGATGGGCACAATGGTTGGTTGTGTATCTTGCTCAATGTTGGCGAGTTCCCAGTTGCCTCTTGTTTCTCAAAGGCTTTCATATTTTTAGCAAGCTCTTGAAATACCTTTGATGCACGGATTTCCTCCTCTTGTAAGCCTACTCATAGTGGCAATGGAGGTAACTCTCTATCCATTTGATTTGTTCCATTTTCCTCCCTCCTACGAGGGGACTCAGGATTGTGATCCTGGTTTGTTATGTTTGCCCTTTCCCCACTAGTTGGATTTCATTCATGGTTTGGTGGGGGATTTCATTGTGGGCTATCTTGTCTAGTGCGCCTCTCCTTAGGTGAGTCAGCATGTCTAGTTCTTTGGTGGTCACCACCATTTGTCTATAAATTGTTAAGAGCTAGCCGCTCAGCTTGCTCTCTTAAGCGTTGCTCATGTTGGTGCAAGAGTCTTTCTCTTTGTTTATCCTGTTCGAGAGCTTCCACTAGCTCTCGCTCCTTACGTAATGCATTTTCTAACCACCTCATTCGGTCAGTTTGTGTTGTCATAGAAGACTCATGTTTATCTGACTCTGTTCTTGTTGTCTTGACTCGTAGATTCCTCGAGGAGGTTTCTATTGTACCTGTACTCTTGCTAGCTAATGTGACTTGTTCAGTGTACTATTGAGTATCCCTATGATCAGACTCCATGCGTCTACTATGGGGTCGCTCTGAGGTACCCCCAGACTGAGAGATGTGTTTAGAAGTCATAGTTCATGAGCTTCCAGATGCAGAGTTCTTAGTAGCTATAGTTCTTTGAGTTGGTCATGTAGGAAACCGATCCAACCCGTCTAGCTGTCTTGTTTTCCATGGCTGGTCCCATGGGGTGCCATTCACTCCTATGAGGTCATAGTCTATGGGAATATTTCCTTTTGTGTGAAGGGTTTCTTCTATTTGATTCCCATGGCTAGATGTAGCTCTAGTTTCCTGCCCTTCAGTGGGCAGACCTGTTTCATATGTTTCTTGTGAATCTTGAGGTGTTGTGACTCTTGCTTGCCTTCTTGATGAAGAGGGCTTTGTGACATGTTTTCTCCATGTGGATGGAGATGTAGCAGTCTCATCATCCCTATGTGAAGAATGAGTTTTAGAACCTTCTTTATGTCCATGTGAGGAGGAAGCCCTTGAAGCTTCCTCACATCTTTGAGATGTTTCTATGTGTTTAGAGGAGGCCCTTGAGGTCTCCTCATGTCTCCTTGATGAGGATGGTTGTGAAGCCTCTTTTTGTTTATGTGACTTTGTTCCATGATGTGGTTCCCTACTTGGGGTTTCTCGAGGAGATCCCCCAAGGGTTGAGTTATCACCCCTTAGGCTCGTGGAGCTACGTCTCACGATCTTACGGGTAGGTCATTCAATGTTACTACGACTCCGCCTATGGGTATGAGTTGCTTCAATCTCTCCCTCGGTATCAGACCGAGGGTGCTTACTTCTTGTTTTGACCATGTTGTCTATGAATTGATATTTTGAGTTGTAATTTAGGAATAGCCACACAATACCAAACAAATGTTTATCTTGATTATCGATTTAAGTGTGCCCTAAACTGTTTGGTGTGTTTTGATGTGTTGTTCTTTCGATTTCTTGCTCTTGTTCTTGGATTAAGAATGAGAAGACTCATCCATAGTGACAATCAAGTACACCCATGCCAAACATGGTTTTCTCAAAAGAAGCTAGGGTACACCGTTGAAGACCTAGTGGGGGGTTCGCCTAGCTCTTCCACTCTGAACCAATGATTGTTCCAACAGTGGGAGACAGTTTGAGCACAAGTAACTTAGTATCACTATAAATAAGTTTCTCAATCCATTTCTAGGAAGCTCTAGGGGGTAAACCAGTGGAAGGAGATGAATTCCAACGTCACTAGACTGAATTGAGGGTTGGTGATGAAATCCAACTCCCCAATGTTTAAATGAGATGTGCGTGTGTGGTGTTCATTTTAAGCTTGCGTAACATAAAGTGCATCATATAGCAGCAATGAATCTTTCCTATATGCCTAAGTGCAAAAATACATTTCAATATTCAGAAAGATGCATGAACTACTATGATTTGTATGAGCGCACTTTATTTCGTGCAGCTATGGCCTCTAGCAGGGCCTCAAAGCAAGCAAACAACATACAATGTCTAGCACGTTGGATTCTAGGGTAAAATTTTTAGGCATAATCCATTGTTCCTAGCAACGCCTAGTGGAAATCTAAAAGAAGATCTAAGATATGCAAAATGTTAGCGTACTTAACAATATTGTATTTCATATTTAGCTTTGTTGTTGCTCTGTTACAACTGCGTAACAGTTCTTGTTCAGCCGTTCCGCCGGTGCTATTCCCGGCTGTGTAACTCTTATTTAAACCAGTTCAATACAATGCATTTCTAGTTCGAAGTTTCACATGGTATCAGAGCCAGAAGGTGGAGGCGGACGGGAATTTTGCTGCGCGTTTTTTTTTTAACGCGATTTTGTTCGAAGCCTTGCGAAAAAAAAATTTTAAGTTTTTTTTTTTTTCCTGCTCGTCCGCTGGAACGCACAGGGAGGACTGCGCAGGAGGCGCAACCCCCGCGCGGAGGAAGCCCACTGCACGCCGCGCCCCCGCGCAGGAGGCCCCACCCTGGCTGTCCGCGCGAACAGCGCTGCGAGGAGGACGCAGTGGTGGCGAAAGACGCCGACGCGACGTCCGGCGTACGCGACAGACGCTGATGCTGACGCTACCAGCGTACAGCGCTGCACAGACGCCGACGCGACGTCGGGCGTACGCGTCCCACGCGGTGACGTCGGCGCACAGGCGGGAGGAGGCAGCCCCCCCAACCCCGCGCCCCCCTCGCGCGTTGGAGGACGCGCACAGGTGCCACGCGCAGGCGGGAGGTGGCACCCCCCCAACCCCGCGCGGGAATTGAAGGGGGTATAAACCCCCCCCCCGCCGTGCCCATTTGCGCGCAGCACGAAAAGCGCCGCACGCGGCCCACCCCCCCTCCACCCTCCCCATTTTGAAAAAGAAAAAAAAAAAAAGAGCCCCCCCGCCCGTGCCAACTTAAAAAAAAAAAAAAAAAAAAAAAACGTTGGTCTGCGGAGAAAAAAAATCAGCCGCGACTGGGCAAGCGGTGTTTTTTTTTTTTGCGGAGGCAGCCGCAGAGAGGAGCGCCGGGAAGCAGAGTGTCGGCAGCTGCAGAGGCCGAGGAGGAGGAGCATTCGGGTTGATAAGGGAGGAGGTCCACTGATCCTCTCGGATCAGCCCGCTGGCTCACGTGGTCGTGAGCCGTGCGGTAAGGCTCAGGGAGCCTGCAGGTCGGGGGTTCAAATCTCGCCGACCCCCCCCAAGGTATATTTTTTTAAAGTTATTTTTTTTTAATTATTAATTTTTAATTAAAATTTTTAATTTTAATTTTTTTAATAGTTTTTTAACTTTATAAATTAAAATTTTAATTTTAATTTATTTTTTATAAGTTTTAAAACTATATAAATTAAAATTATTTATTTTAATTTTAAATATAATAATTATTAAAAATGCTTTGTTAAAGAAAGCCTTTTAAGGGGGGATATTTTTTCAAAAATCAAAGGGGGATAGTGAGTAATTTTTCGA
The DNA here is from genome assembly GCA_028583015.1 of Wollemia nobilis. Lineage (NCBI taxonomy): Eukaryota > Viridiplantae > Streptophyta > Pinopsida > Araucariales > Araucariaceae > Wollemia > Wollemia nobilis. Next base: position 4,108,271 of record JAQPPZ010003276.1, read on the forward strand.
AAAATAGCAATTTGGCAAATTGTAAAAGGTGCATTTTCGGCTGTGACCGACACCTTGTGGGTTATTCTTGTGGGCAGTTTTTTTATGTTGTATGTTGCATATTTCATTTTTGCACTATAACATTAAAAACTTAAAATCAAAACACTCCCTAAGTCCCCGGAATATAAAACCCATCCGTGCAATTTTATTGCACTGCAGCGTTCGGTATTTGTGATACCTCTGCCCAGCACTTACAGGTAAAGTTGTCGTGATTTGGCTACTGTATCCGCCGCCTAATATAGCTGCTACAACGACGTCTGAGCTTGTTCTCTATAAATCGTCGGGGAGGAATAAGTACGCCATTTTTGCATTTTTTACTCCATCCACTACCCTTTATCGCACTTGTGTTTAGGCGTAAATCCTGACGAAGTATTCTTCATAGTGTTTAGGGGAAGTTACGCCCCACGCATGAGAAGAATCTTCTATGGTAGGTGCCATCAACAAGGCGATTCCCTTTCAATACCGCTTATGTTCCACGTATCGTATGATCTCTAAAAATCACCTATAGTCTCCCTCACGTAAGGGCGGGTGATTTTTGTTGATCTTTCTAAATACCTATAGTTTCCCTCACGTAAGGGCGGGTATTTTGTACGGTATATTGGCCTAGCAAAAGGTATATCGAAAGGGGGACCAATTGGTGATATAAGGAACCTTCACTATGGCCGTTGTTGCAAAGTTGATGACTGATCCGCATCAGTTATTGAAAGGTCCAAATTATACACCATGGAAACACAAGATGAAGGCTATTCTCCAAATGGAAGATTTGTGGGATATTGTTACTGGAGTAGCAACCAGGCCTTCACCAACAAGACAGGATCCACAGGTCCTTCAGCAGATCAGATAGCTTTTGACAAGAAAGACAAGTAGAGCAAAGGTGCTCATTTTGTTTGTTGTTTCAGATGAAGTGCAACCTCATATAGCTGACAAAGCAAGTGGTAAAGAGGCATGGGATGCCCTTCAAACCATCTATGAGGGAAAGAATGATTCCACCATTCTTCATCTTCAACAACAACTTCATAACTTGAGTTTGAGGCGAGGTGAAACAGTTGAACTCTTTACGTGCAGAGTGTCTGAATTGAAAGAGAAATTGAGTTCTCTGGGAGATACTGTGGACGAAAAGCTTCTCATTTCACTTGTGATGAGAGCTTTACCTTCTTCATTTGATATGTTGATAACCTCCATCCGGGTGTCTCAACGACAAATTACCTACATCGAGTTGGTCAATCTGCTTCAACAACAGGAGGCACGCCAACTTCACAAGGATGATTCTTCCAATACAGCCCTATACACCAACAGGCAAGGTTCTAGGAAGAAAGGTAATGGGCAAAAAGGAGGCAACTTTCAAAAAGGAGGAAATTCTCAACAGGATACGAAAGGAAAAGGCAAACAACCTCAACAGAAGAAGAGGTGGTGCAAGATCTGTGAGAAAGACAACCATGACACCAACAGGTGTTGGCATAAGAACAAGCAAAAAGGCCAAAACAAACCACAAAATAAAAACAAGCAACCCCAAGTGAATGTTGTTGTTGAAGAATCTGACTCAGATTCTGAATGGGCACACAAGGTGCTCATGACTACCACAGATTCCACACAGAGGGATCCCGTTTGGTATGTCGATTCTGGAGCTAGCAAACACATGACTGGCGACAGATCGTGGTTTGAATCATTTGAGGCCAAAGAGGGCAAACCTGTCACAATTGCTGATGATAAAACCTACAGGGTTCAGGGAGAGGGTACAATTTCAGTCACTCTTCCTGATGGCAAGTGTCAGATTGACAAAGTCCTCTATGTTTCGGGATTGGCCAACAATTTGTTGTCAGTGACACAAATCCTGGATAGAAATATGGTTGTCAACTTTCGTGTTGAGAATGGAAAGAAGTGTTGTACCATTACCGGGAAGGGTAAGCAGATTGCAACAGACTTCATATAAGCACGGCTTATTTGCACTAGATGCTATCTCTACTCCACATGTTGCCATGACTTTCTCTACCAAGGAGGCAACTTCCCTATGGCACAAGAGATATGGGCATCTTAGTTCCGGCTACTTACTTGAGCTTAGTAAGTATGAGATGGTAAAGGGTCTTCCTTCCCTTTCGCCACATTGCCGAGTGTGCTCGATCGCTAGCGGGAAAGCAAGCATAGAGTACCATTTGAGAAGAGCTCTACAAGAGCAAGAAAACCTCTGGAGTTAATTCACACCGATCTATGCGGTCCTTTCACACCCAACGGTGTTGGAGGGAAGAGGTATTTTCAGTTATTCGTAGATGACTACTCACGAAAGATGTGGGTTTTCTTTCTCCAACTGAAATCTGAAGCTTTCGCATTCTTCCAGCAGTTCAAGAAATCCGTTGAGAAGGAGTCAGGAGCTTCTATTAAAACTCTTCGCTCAGATCGAGGGGGAGAGTTTACCTCTAATGAATTTTCTGCATTCCTAGATAAGCATGGGATCAAGAGACAGTTTAACAATCGCCTATACTCCTCGACAGAAATGGAGTTGCTGAGAGAAGGAACCGTTCTATCATGGAAATGGTTCGTTGTATGCTCACAGGAGCTACTCTTGGGCAACAATATTGGGCAGAAGTTGTCACCACTGCAGTGTATCTGTTGAATAGGGCACCCACAAAGGCCCTAAAAGGAATGACTCCACAGGAAGCATGGAGTGGTCGAAAACCCTCCATATCTCATCTACGTATTTTCGGGTGTCAAGCTTTCATGCACATACCGAAAGAGAAAAGGAAGAAGCTAGATGAGAAAACACTGAGATGTATTTTTCTTGGTTATTCTGAGCACTCTAAAGGATATCGGTTGATAGATCCTTTGACCAAGAAAATTCATATCAGCAGAGATGTTGTCTTTGATGAAGCTTTCACATCACAGAGCACATCTAAAGTACACCAAGATATTGTGGAACCTAAGGAAGAGAAGATTCCTTCGTCAACACAGACAGGAGGTCCTTCTACATCTTCTTCAACTCCACCGAAGAAGAATCCTAAATGGTGTACAAATACAATCAGAGACGCAAATTTATCCACTCCTCCCAATATGAATTTGGATAGACCTCGTACACGCAGTATGGCTCAAAAGGAAAGAGAAGCTAGAGAAACTGGTGAGGTTGATGATCTTTGTCAATCTTTTGAGGAACTTTCTGTGACTCCAAGTACAGAAGTAGAGGATATGGATATTGATGATGACAGGGCATTCATGTCTACCATAGATAGTCTTGAACCTGCATCAGTGCAAGATGCTCTTAGTGAGCCTCAGTGGAAGGCCGCTATGGATACAGAGTATGAGTCTTTGATGAAGAATAAAACTTGGAAGCTTGTTGATCCGCCGCATGGAAAGAAACCTATTGGCTGCAAATGGGTATATAAAGTCAAGTACAAGGCAGATGGAACAATTGATAAGCATAAGGCCCGTCTTGTTGCAAAGGGCTATGCTCAAAAGGAAGGCATCGACTATGAGGAAACTTTTGCACCTACTGCTCGGATGACCACAATTCGGGTTATGTGTGCTATGGCAGCACAATATGGGTGGAAAGTTCACCAGATGGATGTCAAAAGTGCCTTTCTAAATGGTGATCTCCAAGAAGAAGTCTATATGACTCAGCCTGAAGGATTTGAAGTGGAAGGCCAAAAGCAGAAAGTTTGCAAATTGGTCAAATCCTTGTATGGTCTGAAACAAGCTCCTCGAGCTTGGTATATAAAAATGGACAATCACCTTATGCAGCATGGATTTAAGAGATGTCCATCAGATGCAAACCTCTATTTCAAGAAACAGGGTTCTGAGATAGTGTTGCTTGTACTCTATGTGGATGATCTGCTCATTACAGGGAGTTCAGAAACTATGATCTCTATCGTCAAAAGAAACTTGTGCAAATATTTTGAGATGACAGATCTCAGACTTCTCCATTACTATCTTGGTTTGGAATTCATCCAGAAGGAGCACTCCATCAAAGTGTCTCGAAAAAGTATGCCAAGACATTCTCTGGATAAATATCGCATGACTGATCGCAAGCCAATGGCAACTCCAATGGAGAATGGACTTCGATTATCGGGATATGATGACTCACCTCAGGTATATGGCACTCTCTATCGAGAGTTGATTGGGAGTCTCATATATCTGACCAATACTAGGCCAGATCTCGTATTTGCTGTCAACTATCTTTCGAGGTTCATGCGGGAGCCTAAGACCACTCATTGGAAAGCAACAAAACGTGTTCTTCACTATGTCCGTGGTACTATGGAATATGGCCTAGAATACAAGAGGAACAACAAATTCTTCTTGCAAGGATACACGGACTCCGACTATGCCGGATCATTTGATGATCGCAAGTCAACTTCGAGATACATTTTTCATCTGGGATCCGGTCCTGTCTCTTGGCACGACAAGAAGCAACGAGTGGTTGCTATTTCATCAACGAGAGGCAGAATATCGCGCCGCACGTGAAGCTGTGTGCGAAGTGATATGGTTACGTCGCATTCTGACAAGTATGGGCCATCCATCAAAATCTCCAATACGCTTGTTTTGCGACAATCAGGGTGTTCTGAACCTCGTCAAGAATCCAATCCATCATGAAAGAACAAAGCACATTGACACACAATGTCATTTCATTCGAGATGAAGTTCCAAAGCACCGAATTCAGCTTCAACGACATTCCCACGGATGCTCAAGTTGCGAGACATTTTCACTAAGGCACTTGGACGTGTCAAATTTGAATTGTTTCGCAGCTCACTATGTATTGCAAAATAATGTAAGGGGATGTTAGTATAGCTATTAGTTATTACATTACCCAAATAATGTAATAAAGGGGGATGTTAGCGTACTTAACAATATTGTATTTCATATTTAGCTTTGCTGTTGCTCTGTTACAACTGCGTAACAGTTCTTGTTCAGCCGTTCCGCCGGTGCTATTCCCGGCTGTGTAACTCTTATTTAAACCAGTTCAATACAATGCATTTCTAGTTCGAAGTTTCACACAAAATGGTTAATTCTTTCTCCTTTTATTCTTTCAATTTCTAAACATAAATGTGATTTAAGTTCTCTATTTTAGACACACAGAAGCAGAGATAAAGCTGTAAAATATCATATAAGTTGCACCAATCTTTGATCCAGCTTAGAGAGTCAGTGTTTTGACCTCTGTTGCACTCTAGTTCTGGCCGCTATTGACCATAGCGACTGGTTTTTAGCCGTTGTTAGTGGGAGCGGCTAAATCTCTATTGGTCGTTGTAGCTCAGAGTGGCTGATTTTTGGCCACTGTAGCTCATAGCGGCTAGACCTGCACACAAAATTAAGTATTCCAACAACAAATCAAAAATCAGTGTAGGTCCCACCGTGATCGCCATCTGTAGCGACCCCGGGATGCACGCACCGCTTTACTCTACTTGCAATGTTATTAAAAACCCAAGATGAAATGGAAGACAATGAAAAGCATATAACATAGAAATAACAAAGATAGATCTCTTTATTCGTATTGAAACTTAGTTACATGTCGGTCCCTCTTAGGGATACCCATTTTGATACAATGAGGTTACAAATAGGTAAAGAGTGCACTTTTCGCGAAGAGGTGGTGTGCTTTCAAAAAGCTTCTTGGTTCCGCACAGAAATGTATGAGGGCTTACAGATGCCTCCTTCTCCAGGTATGTTTCCTAGAGGGATCCCTTTTGTTCTCGTATGTTGCAGATTTCGTTTGATCAACCTGTGGCCTTGTAAGTAATGAAACAACAACACATGCTTAGATATCCAGGAATGCCTAGTACTGAATATAACAAATGAAAGCAAATACAAATTAGACTAATGCTATGGATGCAAACGAATGAAATTATGATATGCTAATGATATTCTAAAATAATGAATCTAATGTCTAGATCCCTAAGCTAAGCCTGCGGGCCACTATCCAAGACAATGGCCACTAAAGTGATTCTCGTCCCAAAGCTATGGATCAAAGCTTGTATCCTTATGTTTGAAATAATGTGCTATGCTCTTCAATCCGTCAGGGCTTCATCGTACTCATGATCTCCAAGGGAACTCTCCAAGTCTCGAAAGCTCTCCTCAATGACCAATATTGATGGATAAAATATTGATGATGATGGATGGATGTATGGATCGATCTATGGATGAATCTCTCTAGTGCTCTTAGGTTTGCACATTTTATAGTGCGAAACCCTAGGTCTATGTCCAAGCCTTAGGAATGAATTTCTCATGTATAGTGCAAGTTAGCATGAGAGGATTTTTGTCTTTTCTATGTTTGGAGGCTAGTTAACTGAAACATAACTGCCAACTTGAGTCTGCTATGTGTTGTGAGGTTTTCACAACCAGCCCCAATATTGGGGACCCACCTTTTTAATTTTGTGTTCGAAGCGCTTTGGTGTCCTTGGAGCGATATTGTTGATATATCCCAACCTTGATACTTGAAATTTAATTCCCAGGTTCCTTGTTGTGTTGGGTTGTTTTTGGTTTTGTTGTGAGTGTCTAATGTTTTGCTCAGTTTTGCATTTGAAATTTTCGCTATGTTCTTGTCGATGACTTTTTGTCGTCAATTTTTGTCGATGACTTTTTATCGTCAATTTTTGTCGATGACTTTTTATCATCAATGTTTTGTCGTCAATTTATTGTCGACGTCTTTTGTTACAAGTTTGTTGTCGACGACTTTTGTCAATTTCTTGTCGATAATTTTTGGTTGTCATTTTGTGGTTGACGATTTTTATTGTCGGTGTTGTATCGACAAGTTTTTTGTGGGTTTTGTTATTAGTGTTTTGGGGTTATTTTTGGGGATTTTTCTTTCATTTGTGTATACCGAATAATAATAATAATAATAAATATATAAAAAATATTCGGGTGTGGTGGTTTTGTGTTAAATTCCCCATTGATAAGTATAGCTCTCGATTATAAGAGGGGTCATAAGTGGGAGGAGACTGCTCAGCCCTATATATGGCCATAGGGGTTTCTCACAATAATCAAATCTAAATATATATATATATAAAATATAAAGATATACATATTATTGCTATTATGTAGCTTATATATATAACAACAATATGTATATTAAAAATAAAGTGAATAATAATAAAAGGACTATAATGTAATGTATATTACATTATATTGGAAATAAAGAAGTTTTTTTAATGAAGTACTAATAAGCCTGGAAGGCTTTATGTTTAGGTTATAGTTTATTTTAAAGCTAATGTGTCATTGTTTTGATTGCCTGCAGGTCTCGTTGGAGTGGGAAAATATTGTAGCCACGTCGATCACGTGGATGAAGATAGGCGGTAAGGTTCTCACCGGCAATGTGAATGCTTCGACGGGGAGTCATGGATGTGCGATGCCAACGTGGCGTCAGACGACACGTGGGGTCTGATGGTGACAAGGCGAAATGGACAAGGTGGCCTCACAAACGCACTGACAGCGGGGTGCTTGAATCTCAAGGTGGCTGACGCGTGGGGTTTCACCCAGATGAAACAGACATAGGAGTTATTTGCAGCATCAATGATGGCCATTTTAACCATCATTGGCATTCACGACGGGCACAGACGCAGCGGGTTTTGAATAACACCAAAAACCACCATTACATTCCAATACCATGCAGTCGCATCTATGTCTGATAGATGCGTACAGTGTCAATCACGGTTGTAGCAGCTATGAGGCAGCATTTGATGACAAAAATACCCGAAATGGAGGTTACATTTTATTGATGGGCTCACCTAACGCAGCAGCAGAAGAACATACAGAATAGGGGGACAACGCCCAAGTTAGAATGTGGATACAGAAGCAACAACGACCCTCGATACGCGGTGTAAAACCCTAGATCGAACCCTTGCCCATATAAGCTTAAACGGCAATTCGAAATGTTTTTGTTTCATCGATTGCGGACACAGAATCATCAGAGGTCGGGAGGCATCGTTCTCCAAGCTTTCATGGCAAGATCGATGCAGAAAGGAACGCGGGAGTCATAAGGAGTCTGAAGGTTTGTATTTTATTAATGTTCATTCATATGACAATATAGACTCGGGAGTCACAAGGGAGTTTAATGGTTAAAATTTCGTTGATATTTCTTTATATTGTAATGAAGGGGGGATTCGTAGGGATTTTCATTCCTTTATATTATAATATGAAGTCGGGAGTTATAAGGCATTTTAATGGTTAAATTTTATTAATATTTCTTTATATTATAATATGAAGTAAGGGGAGTTATAAGAATAAGAGTGAGGTTTGACGTTTTTGTTTTTTTTTTAAGATGTTAAAAGGAGTAATAGGCAAACATAAAATGACAAGATTTTAGGGCTTGTTTTGTTTATATTTGTTTAACATCACGAAAGAGGGGAAGTTGAAACGGAGGGGTTTCTGCATCCTTTAAAAGGCCAATGAAGTCCTTGTAACAAGGGGGCTGGAAATGATGTAAGATTCTGAAAAGCAATAAGAAAGAGCATTTTTTCAAATTTTGAAAGAGTAGCAAACTTTTGTGAGCAAAATCAAAAGGAGGGTTTTTATCATAAAACTAACATTTTTAGTGTCTTATCATTTCTGCATTTTAGTGACTTCTAGCCATTGTCTTATGCCATGAAATGGGTTGCAACAAGTGAAGGTCAAGATGATGCAGTTTCTCTATGTTTCCTTTGAGTCTCACACTTGATTTAATGGTATTGTGCTTATGTTGCAGGTCCATTAATTCATGTTGTTTTATGATTACCTCATAACTTGGGATTTTGCAAGGAGGAGCTTGCTAAACTAATTCAGAATTTGACTTTTTCAGCTAACCAAATTTGCATTTTGATTTATTTTTTTTGTTAAGTTCATTTTATTTCAAGCACTCAATCATTCCATTCTGGTCCATCCAGAATTTCATTTTCTTTTATTTCCATTCTGGTCCTTTTCCAGAATTTTTGCTAATTTATTTTCATTTCCATTCTGGTCCTTTTTCCAGAATTTTTGCTAATTTCTTTTTATTTCCATTCTGGTCCTTTTCCAGAATTTTTGCTAATTTCCTTTCAGTTTCACTTCTATTCTGGTCCATTTCCAGAATTGTTAAGCTTTCAAGTTGTTTCCATTCTGGTCATTTTCCAGAATTTTTGCACCTCCAAATTTCATTAATCTAAATGTTCAGATAAAACACATGGTTTAGGAGGGATACTAACCTGCAATTTCACATTAAGTTAAGATAAGAAATGAAAGCTAACTTTGCTAACATGGCTAACATGCTAACTTCTACTAACCACTATTAGGGTAGTGGCATCAACATAAGGAAGATAAAATGAACCCACTATCTAAAATTTACTTCATCTTAAAGGCACGGGCATTAAAATAAGGTGGACAACTCCACATTTTGTCATTTGAAACCTTTTAAGTGAAGATAAAATACTTTACTAATAGGGATTCAGGGTAGCACCAATTTAAAAAACCTTAAAAAGAATTGCTTTTATTTTACATTTGCTTCTTAGTTAGATCTTTCAATCACTAAGCATTGTTTAGAACCAGCAAAGGCCCCTCGTTTATGGTCACATGCATTATTGAATTATTTCTGGCATTATTGTAATATTTTAGATATTTTACGAGAACCTTGGAGAAGTTGAATGTTTGTCATTTGGTTTCTTTTCAAGAGAGAGTTTTCTATTCAATACTCTGCATGTGGTGGTATTTTGCAATTGGGAAAAATATACACTCAACATTTTGGCGCTAGAAGGAGGGCCTTCTTTTATGCTTTGTGATCTAGTTTTTTTTGCTAATGCTAACGTGGTCAGTTTTGGTTCAACAGTATTGTGTTTGCAGGTGCAACATGTTACTCTTGACTAGTTTGTGAGAAGCCTTAATAGAATAGTTTTAAGTTTCCCAAGCTGGACACACCTAGACGCATTGCTACTAGGTCTAAAACCACTGAGGAAACATTTTTTCAAAGTCTTGCTCCCAAGCCTAGAAAACCGAGATACAAAATCCAGGAGATCGAAATCCCATCCGAGCCTTCTGATACATTAGGTTTAGAGACGCTTTGCCAAGATTTGGAAAGGCTAGCTCTCAGACCTCTGAATCTGAATAACTTTAGTGGGTGTGCACCCATTAGTTCCACCGTAAGAGCTACATCAAGTGTACCCATATCCATCATCCCGAGGGTGTCAACTGCTTTAGTAGGGTCATTACCTTTGGTTAATATGGCCCAACAATAGCAACAGCAACAACTAGTTCCCTGGTTTGGTACCCAAAGTTCTCTGTTAAGTATACCTGGGGATGTCCATGATATACCTAGGCACCTTGAGAGGTCTATCCCTAAGTTCATCCATGATGGTCCCATTTTAGCTGAAGAGCACGTTCAAATTTACAAGGACCATATGATTAGGCAGGGAGTCAGTCATGAAGACGTCGCTTGTCGACTCTTCCCTAATAGCTTTGACCAAATGGCTCATGAATGGTACAGGAATCTTCCTGCAGGGTCCATTACATCTTGGGCCCAGTTGGAAGCTACCTTTGTTAATCAATTTAGGTCATTGCTAGATCCTACCATCATGTATAACCAATTCATGTCATGCAAGAGGTATCCTAATGAACCTATCAGAACATTTAATGCCAGATTTCAAAAGCTTTACACAAACGTGACTCGTCATTTTGCAATAGACGCTGTTGTGGCATTGCAATTATACCTCACAGCCTTAGACCCAATGACAACCATGTTTACTAGGAGAAATCCTCAAGTTACAATGTTGGCCTTAGCCTATGCTGAAGCCATGACCATTGAGCAACAAATGACACCACAAGGTGGCACTATGCCTCAATTTCCCATGTTAGGGAAATATGGCCCTTACAATCAATTTGCCATGATGAATCAAGCTGTGACACCTTAGATGCCCATGATGAATGCTTTGCCATATCATCAGTCATACCCATTCGCTCCCATGTTTCCATATTTTTTGACATACCCTAGTGCTGCCATTCCACCCACTCCGCAAACGATGGCTGCTAATCAGATAACCTTACCAGGATTTGAGGCGAGTAGTACTCAAGCCTCAAATGCCTATCCCATGGTTGCACCTCTTTAGGCCAAGGGTCCATGGTGGACCCAAAACACCCAGAGTCAAACCTTAGTGCCTAATCTAGAGGTTGCTAATGTCGAAAATGTCAGTGGATCTAGGGCTGTCATGCCCCAACCACAAGGACCCAATTCTGAGCTGGAAGAACTCAAGAGAATGACCATCAAATAGGGCAATGACATCATTCGGTTACAAAAACAAGTTGCCCAAAATCACATGCCCAATCGAAACCACGACCATAGGAGAACAAGACCATACAATACACAACCTAACAATGGGCGCGTACCCAATTTGGTAGCCAATCAGGCTGATGCGTTAGGAGGTTGTGAGGAGTCAGAGTCATGTGATGAGGAAATGCATCACTGTTGCCATAGAAAGTCAGACTCTTTGGTGTCTGAAGTCATTCATTATTTAGAAAACGATGAGATGGAGGAAGATATGAATGTGTTAGGAGAGGAAGAGGATGAAGCTTTGGAAGCCCAAGCCGCTAAACATTTTGGGAAAGCTAATCACAAGTATTTTACTAGGAGTTCTAAGGATCCCAAAACCTCCTCTACTCCCCCAAACAACCCTTTAGTTCCTCCTGATACAAAAGGTGATGTGAATCCACCACCTCCATTTTTGGAAACACCTAGGACAATGCCAAAAGTGTCGAATCCTGGAACATCCACTTATGACTTGGAAGAAGATATGAAAAGGACCAAGGCCAATATCTCAATGTATGAGGTCTCTCTATTGTTGGGGCTAGGATAAAATCATGGGGAAGAGATTGAATTCCCCAAGTCAAATTCATGAGGTTAAATCTGTAGAACCCCAACTTGCTATGATGAAAGAGAAACCAGAGGTTCCCCCTTTTCTCATAACTGTTAGGATCACAGGAAAAAATTTACACAACTATTTGATTGATTCTGGTGCCTCGGCCAACATCATGCCTCTTGAGATAAGCCAAAAGCTAGGACTTAAGCCTGTTCATTCAAATAGTAAAGTGGTCCAATTGGACAGATCTATGGTGGATGTAGTAGGTGTTGTAAAATATGTCCTAGTTCAGATCAACTCGGAGCCTAGGGTCCAAAATTACATGGATATCCTTGTGCTAAATATTGTTTCCAAGTATGGCATGGTTCTAGGCAGGGATTGGAGCAGAAATCTCAATGGTTATGTGGTGACTGATTCCTCCCATATGTGGTTGCCATGGAGAGGAGTTGCAAACCAAATCCGGGTAGACAGAGAACCCAGACTTAGGGAGATGATTACAGAGTATAATAAACCCAATGAGATTCAGTTTACTGAAATAGAATTAGGGGTTTACAATTTTGACATAGAGGACATAGCCGAAGGGTCCCAAAACGATAATATTTACCATTGTACTTCGAAAGAAAACAAGAGGGTGTGGACCCTAAATTTTGATGGGTCCAAATCAAAACAAGGTGCGGGAGCTGGGGTAGAGCTCACATGTCTTGGTAGTAAGCCTTTGCTTGCTGCCTATAGATTACAGTTCCCGACCACCAATAATGTGGCGGAGTATGAAGCCCTAATTTTTGGACTTCAGTTGGCCCTAAGAGAAAAGGTAAAATGCCTTAAGGCATCGGGAGACTCAGAGTTAGTAGTCAAACAGGTCAAGGAGAAATATACCTATAGAGACAAGAGGTTGAACCTCTATAAAACCAGAGTGAGGGAATTAATTAATGAATTTGATGCTTTCAATATTTCCCTCATCTCAAGAAAAAATAATAAAATGGCTGATTCGTTAGCCATAGCGGCCAGCATGCTTTCGCCTGTCGACCATAAAAAATGTAAAAAAATTTCCATTGAGTTAGTGCCTTGCCCCTCCATACCAGACAATGTCACGAACTTACAGGTCTTTGATAGTGATAGACACATTTTTAGTTTTGTCACTAATTCCGGTATATTTGAAAATCAGGTTATAGACGAAGAAGAGAGGAGGCAAGTAGAAGTAGGAACAACCGGAGTATGGAACGAGATGCCAAGTGATAGGGCCTCTCTAGAAAAGTTGTTTGATATTGGATATCAAAAGAAAAAAGAAAGAAAAATACCATCCCCCAAGGAATCATGCAATTCAATCAATTTGGGGAGTGCAGTAGATCCACGTGAAGTGTTCATTGCAAAGGCATGCACACAACGAGAGAAGGAGTCAATAGCTCAGGTTTTAGGAGAATACATTGATTGCATAGCTTGGAGCTATGAAGAGCTGAAAACTTATGACCCGAATGTAATCATGCATACTATTCCTCTGAAGCCTGATTCCAAGCCTTTTAGATAGAGGTAAAGAATGGTTAACCCAATCCTAGAGCCCCTGATAGAGAAGGAAGTGAAGAGGCTTGTTGGAAGCCAAAATCATCTTCCCTATTAGGCATTCCACATGGGTGGCTAATCTTGTCCTAGTTAGGAAGAAGAGTGGAGAGATTCGGTTGTGCATAGATTTTAGAAATCTGAACAAAGCTTGCCAAAAAGACAATTACCCATTACCCACCATTGATGAAATACTCCAAAAGGTAAATGGGTCTGAAATGATGTCATTCTTGGATGGATACTTAGGATATAATCAAATTCTCATACATCCAAATGACAGGATGAAGACGGCCTTCACCACGAAGTGGGGAACATTTGCCTACCGGAGGATGTCATTTGGTTTGTTGAACGTCGGAGCCACTTTCCAAAGAGCCATGGATTTTGCATTCAAGGGGCTCATTGGTAAGTGCATTATTTTCTATGTGGATGATATTCCTGTCTTCTCCAAGAAGAGGGAAGATCATGTTAGAGACTTGAGGAAAGTGCTCCAAAGGTGCAGAGAACATGGAATTTCCCTAAATCCAAAAAAGTGCATCTTTGGGGTAACAGAGGGTAAGTTGTTAGGACACGTCATTTCAAAATATGGGATCGCCATAGACCCAGAACAGATAGCCGCTATCCGGGATATTCCTCATCCTAATAGCAAAAATGAGCTTAGGTCCTTTTTCGATAAGATTAACTTTGTGAGAAAATTCATTTCAGGTTTTGTCGAGATCGCCAAGCCCCTAAATGACATGCTGAAAAAGGATGTTCAGATAAAATGGACCAGTGAGAATAGGGATGCCTTCAAAAGCATCAAGGATGCTATTTCCAAAGCCCCTATTCTCATTAGTCCAGATTATGCTAAACCATTTTATGTTTACACATTCGCTTCAGATCATTCTTTTGCAAGTGTGTTAACTCAGAAAAGTGAAGACAACATTGAAAATCCTATAGCTTTTCTGAGTTCTCCTTTGAAGGACGCTAAACTGAGGTATTCTGTCCTAGACAAGAAAATGTATGCCTTGTTTAAAACTATAAAAAAATTCAGGCATTACATTGTGCATAGTAAAGTTTTTGCTATAGTTCCTGACCCTGCAGTAAAGTCCATGTTCTTACAGAGTGAGCTAGGTGAAAGAAGGGGGAAATGGCTTTCCACCCTTCAAGAATTTGACTTAGAGATAAAGCCCATGAAGATAGTGCGTGGACAAGGTTTGGTCAAAGCTATCACAGAAATTGACCCTTCAATAACGTGCCAAAACTATGAGGTTAATGATATCACTACAGAGGAATGGTACGTAGATATTGTATATTTTTTGTTGCATGGTAAGTGCCCTTCTCATTTGAATTCCACTCAACGCAGGGCACTACGTTTAAAATCAGCTAGATTTCTGATTAAATCTGGTGTGTTGTACAGGAAGAATCATGAAGGAATTTTCCTTCGTTGCATTACTCAAGAGGAAGCAACCCAAGTACTCAAAGACTTCCATGGTAAGTATGGAACTGGACATGGGTCAGCAAACGCGACAACACACCAAATTCTTAGAGCTGGGTATTATTGGCCCCACTTGTTTAAAGATGCACATGCACATGTAAGAACATGTCACATATGCCAAGTGGCAGCCAACAGAGAGCGGAATGCAGCAATGTCATTGCAGTCAGTGGTAGATATGAGACCATTTGCACAATGGGGATTAGACTTTGTTGGGGTGATAAATCCTAACTCGTCCGATTCCCATAAGTTCATCCTCACCGCTACTGATTACTGCACAAGGTGGACAGAGGCTATACCTACTAAGAGTGCAACCTCCGAGGTTGTGATTAGATTTCTAGAGGAAAACATAGTCACTCATTTTGGAATGCCTAACTCCATAGTAAGTGACAACGGTTCTACCTTTTCCTCTTTAGAATTTGCAAATTGGGCGTACGAAAATAAGGTGAGTCTAAAATTCTCTTCCAATTATTACCCCCAAGGCAATGGTTTGGCAGAATCATCAAATAAAAATTTATTATGCATAATCAAAAAATTACTTGAAAAGAACCCTAGAGATTGGCATAGTAAGTTAAAATTTGCCCTTTGGGCAGATAGGACCCGAGGCAAGGAGTCAATTGGGACATCTCCTTATCACTTAGTCTATGGGCAAGACCCTATTTTTCCTACTAATCTGAAATTGCAGACTTTGCATTTTATAAAAGACTATATTGGGACTGATGATAAACTTGAAACCAGATTAACCCAATTAATGCATCTTGATGAGAAAAGGGATGAAGCCATGCTTCATTTCAGCAAACATCAAGACATAATCAAAAGGTGGTTTGATAAACGGTCCAAAATTAAGGTCTTTAAAGTTTTAGATTTAGTTTTGTTGTGGGATAAAAGGCATGAGAAAAAAGGAGAGCATGAAAAGTTTGATTGCTTGTGGCTGGGACCCTATCTAATATCCGAAGTCCTAGGTGAAAACAGTTTCAGATTAAAAGCCTTGGATGGAAAATATTTGGCCTTACCCATCAATGGCCTTCATTTAAAGCATTATTTTCAGGCCTAAGGGTAGAGTCATTGTATTATATGTACACTAATCAACTTGCTTATTTGTTTGTCTTGTCAGTTCTATTTCCTGTTTATTTGATCTTGTTTCTTTGATTTTAGAAGTTTTAGTATGTCAAAGTGCTTCAGTTTTGGATTTGATTGTAGGAGTAAGAGGTCAGCCTATGTGTATACGAATGTCAACCAAGACTAAGAGGATGTGAAACATTGGAATCATATGGCAAAGGCTTGAACATGTGAAATATTATTTGCAGCTCATGAAGCATGAAATATTTGATCCTGCATGTCATCCACCCATGTCTCAAAAGCACATTCTTATTACTTAAACATCATATGCTAAACCCAAACACTGAGAGTGATGTCCAATTATCTTGGGATCAAAGGCACAAAGAACACTAAGAAGATCTTAGGTTTGGAAGTTGTTGCCGAAGTTGTCGTAGGTCTATCACATTTTTGTCCATGTCCGACATCTGGGGTAAAATAATATGAAACCATACTTGGATGGGGATGTGAGGCAAAAAGATAATTCTGGTCTATCCTACCCTACACATAGTCCATAAAATAGTGGTTTTTACCACTTTCGCAATACTTAAAAGCCCAAAATCAGAGTAGTAAGGATAGGGTTAAATTCTCATCATGCTTAGGTTGAGAATCTGACTCCCCAAAGCTTTGATTTTGCCTCCATCACACCATGGATCATTGGGTTGTAAGGATCATACTACGTGTCCCTCAGAAGGATGGGTAGTCATCTCAAGATTCAAGAAATCCAAAGCAAAATGTTCACCACTCCGTTTCCATCACACCATTGACTATTGGGTTGTAAGGATCATACTACGTGTCCCTCAGAAGGATGGGTAGTCATCCCAAGATTCAAGAAATCAAGAGAAAAATCATGGACTATGGGGTTAACCTCCACCGGGGCTATAGATGCTTGACTGGCGGTGGAGTACACTCATGCCTGGTGACATAACTCCCGTGAGGTTGAGATTTATGACCGCCATGAGGATAGATTAGTCTGATGACCTCATCCATAACCGGTTTAATTATTTTGGTCAAAGATGAGAGCAGTGTTGAGTGGTATTTTCACACGATTGTGAAAGTACACTCTCCTTTAGGATTTGGGTTCCAAATCCCCTCTTGCAAAGAAGTTAAACAAACAACTTCTCCAAGGTCTCCGCTATATTAGCATTTGCATATGTGTATTAGTAATCTCAAATAAAGATATTCACTTTAAATGCTTGGAACACCTTAGTGATTGCAAGTAACTGTAAACAAGGGGCAATGTTGGTTTATTTTACCATGAAACTTTAGTGATTGTTCATTGAACCAAAATAAAGCAAATGTGAGTTGGCCCTCATATGACCTTCAATGTGATGCTCAAATTACTTTTGTAAAATAGAATTTTTATGAAGAGAGGGCAATTTTAGGCTCCAAAAATGGAAATTTGTGAAAATGCCATAAAACATAACTCCTTCAATGAAATTGGAATTTTCATGAAGGGAATGTCATCATAGGCTCATGAGTGCAAAACAAAACTGAAAAAATGAAATTTGACCTTAAAATGGAAATTTTCTATTTTCGGATTTTTAAAATCTGCAGTAAACAGCAACTTCGATGAATTTTTAAAAATACTAAACAACTCCGAAAATGAAATTTCAAAGTGCGTATTGGAAGTCTGAAGTATAACCTACGCAATGGTGAAATTATTTTTGGATTTTGAAATTTTTAAATGTTTATTTTAATGCCTGAAGATTTAAAAAAAGTTAAAATTTCTGGAAAAAAATAAAATGCAAGAAAATGAAAATAAAATGCATTCAGTATGATGCTATCCTATTTCGACAAAACCGAAGATGTGAGGTTTCCATGCATGCAACCTAACCTATTGGACCTGCAAAACAAGCACGATCCGGATAAGCTAAGTGCTTGGCTCCTAGGGTTTTAAATGAGGTTTTCAGATTTAGACATTCGCATGAAGCAACCAAGAAATCTTGCATAAACTCCATTTACAAGCCTAAAATCTGAAAAGGGGAAAAATAGACATTTAATCTTGCATGCAGAAAATGACTCCTTCTTTCTTGTCCATAAGATGCAACTTTCTAAAATTTTCTGTATTAAAAATTTGTCATTTTACAATAACAGAAATTTCTGGTTTTCCCAAACCAGTCCATGGAAGAAAAACAGCCCAAACAGGTCCAGAATGGCCCTCTTGCCTTCAAATCTGCAACTCTGCTCGCGGTAGTTTCCAACCCCTTCTGGCCTCTTTGAATGGCGTATTTAAACTTCTGAAAAAATTGTTTCTCCTTCCATGACGGTTCGTTTCATTTTCCAATGGTTGTTCGTTTCACCTTCCCTGACTGTTCGTTTCACCTTCCCTTGTGCATGCATGTGCTTTGGTTTCCATTTTGTGGCCCTTCGCCACGAAAATGTAACATGTCGCGATATCGCGACACTTTTGCCTCCTTGCTCTCTTTTGTTGCTTTTAGCCGCGAGAATGTAACATGTCGCGATATCGCGACACTTTTTCTCTTTTGGCCGCGACAAAGCAACATGTCGCGATATCGCGACACTTTTTCCTTTTGGCCGCGACAATGCAACATGTCGCGATATCGCGACACTTTTTTCCTTTTGGCCGCGAAAATGCAACATGTCGCGATATCGCGACACTTTTTCTTTTTGGCCACGAAAATGCAACATGTCGCGATATCGCGACACTTTTCTTTGGCGGAAAATGCAACATGTCGCGATATCGCGACACTTTTTCTTTTTGGCACGAAAATGCAACATGTCGCGATATCGCGACACTTTTTCTTTTTGCTCTTTCGGTCTCTAAAATGCAACATGTCGCGATATCCTGACACTTTTTCTTTTGGTCGCGATAATGCAACATGTCGCGATATCGTACACTTTCAACTTTTTCTTTTACATGCAACATGTCGCGATATCGCGACACTTTTTCTCTTTTGCGATGATGCAACATGTCGCGATATCATGAAAATGCAACATGTCATGATATCGCGACACTTTTTCTCTTTTGGCGCGATGATGCAACATGTCGCGATATCCTGACACTTTTCTTTTTGCTATGCAACATTTCCGATATCGCGACACTTTTTCTCTTTTGGCCGCGATGATGCAACATGTCGCGATATCGCGACACTTTTTCTCTTTTTTTTCTTTGGACCGTGAAAATGCAACATGTCGCGATATCGCGACACTTTTTCTCCTTGTGGTGTTTTGCCTTTTCTTTGATCTTTAGCATATGGGCCACTTCGGTCTTCTTGGAAAACATGCAAAAAAGGTGGGTCCCCAATTTTGGGGTACGTTGTGGAGCAGCCACAACAAATGGCGACTCTGTTGGGAAATGCTCCTGAGCATTTTGGTGAGAACTCAACCTGAAAACACACAAACTCAAATACAAGCGTTAGCAAATATCCAAAGAATGAAACTAGATGAGAAATACATGAAGCATTAGAATTATTAAGCATCAGCTCGGTGTGTGCAATGTGCTTCATTCCCTATCATTTGAAACTTGTTCAACTTTCCATTGTCAGTTTCACTTATGATTCGTATGCAAGGCTATGAATGATTTGTGTAGGATTTGATGTATGATGAATATGTTAGAGATATAACAACCTGCTTTGCAAAGGCTCAAACTTTCTAGCATCATGAACAAACATATTAAAACTGTCAAACCCTCTTAGGACCAAATATATGTATACTTGAATTAATTTACTAGATCCCAAAGTTGGTTATGTGTCACTACCATCTTGAACCCATGTGCAAGTGTAAGTGAAATCAGAGCTTTGGGGAATCGGATTCCCAACCTAAGCGAGATGGGAATTTAACCCTATCCTTACTACTCCGATCTGGAGTTCATTACCTCATCTTGAACAAAATGATTTAACCTGTTATGGATGAAATTGTCAGGCTAGCCTGACCATTTGAGCAGTCAGTGGTCTTGCTTTTAGACAAGACATGTTGCCACGCATGAGCATACTCCACTTCCAGTCAGGCGTCTATAGCCCCGGTGGAGATCAACCCCATAATCCAGGATTTGACTTCACTTTTGATTTCTTGAACCTTGGGGATGACTACCCATCCTTGCAAGGGACATGTAGTACGATCCTTCCAATCCAATATCAATGATGCAATAAAAGTAGAATGAAAAATATTCGCTTTGGAATTTCAAGTTCTTGATTGGGCAAAATAGAAGCTTTGGGGAATCGGATTCTCAACCTAAGCGAGATGAGAATTAGACCCTATCCTTACTACTCCATGAAGGTCAAATTAGAGCTTTGGGGAATTGGATCCTCAACCTAAGTTCGATGAGGATTTAACCCTATCCTTACTACTCTGATTTTAGGCTTTAAGCACTATAGGAGTGGTAAAAACCATTGTTTTAAGGATTATGTTGCATGATAGGACAGACACGAAATACTCCTTTCGCCTCACCTTTTCTTCCAAGTATGGTTTTGACCATTTTGCTCAAGATCCTCTTTAATATGTGTAAAACGTGCTTGGTTCAAGATAGTTCGGGCATCATTTCCCAACCTTAGGATCCTTTTAATATATGTTATGTAATAACCCTAAGAGGATTCGACACCTTTTCAATGATTGTATTTGAAATGTAGATGCAACTGAGATGAAATGTATATGCAATGCGGAATGTAACATGAGATATGGATGAATGCATTGCTCTTTTTGAAATGCGGATGGAGTATATCACCTACTTTGCCATAATTTATAAAACTGACAACTTCATGCATCACAAGTTCCAAACGATATTCTTTAATGTGTTTGCGATACTCGTGGAGCTTTTTGCAATACAATTCCGATGTTTCATATTCTCTTAGTCTTAGTTAACATTCATAAGGACATAAGTTGACATCTTGCTTTTCTTTTTTTTCTTTTTTCTTTTTTTTCAAGACAAACCAAAAGTGTCCAAAGGACCAACACACAAAACTTAAAACCAAAATGAGATCCAATCCAAAACCAAAACACAAAAACCAACAGTATATACAAATGTACAATATAATACAAGATGGTGCAAAGTTTGGATTATCATTTTCCCGGATCCCAAACCTGATTAGAATTCTTTAAAAGACATATGACGTGATACGCATACCAAGTTTGGAAGGAATCAAACAAGAACAAGACTAGACCAAACAATGCAACCAACTTCAACTTTCCCCTCTCACCCCACCAATTAGATTTAGTTCCATTAGTATTCTCATAGGTGAGATTCAAATTACCAAATTGATTAGACAATGGTTGATTTTCAATTCTTTCTTGTCTATTCTTTAAGGTGCAAATTTCATAATTCCATTCATGATTTAGAACTAGGCTTTCTTTATTCAAAATGAAATTTTGTAAGCAAGAGCCTATTTCTAAAAATTTCAAAGCTAATTCATTTTCCATGTTCTTAGGCCAATTAAAATTGTGCAACAATTTACAAGCCTCTAGGATATTTACTAAATTGGGATCATTAGGAGTTTTTATCCTAGGTTCAAGAATTAATTGTTGATGAATTTGATTTAGCAATTTAAATGCATCAAGCTCCTTTTCATTCATTAAAGTAATGTTATCAAAGGTGTGGTTAGAAATTAATCCTTGTTCTTCATTCACCTTCAAAGGCATTTCATCATATAGCACTTGTTCTTTCTCCATGATTTGTTTATCAAAGGCACCAAACCTAGGTACCCAATTGAACACATGTCCATCCCTTTCAAACCATAAGTCTTGTCTATCTAGGGGTGGGTTAACTAACACATTTCCATGGTCAATCACTTGGGTTGTTTTGGGTAACGTGAGATTTTCAATTGGATCATCAATGATATCAAACCCAAATGATTTAGGTTTTGTAATTTTCTCATTTTGAAATGGCATAATCATTGTAGCACAAGTAAGTGGATCAAGATTTTCAATTTCTTTTCCTTCAAAGGAATCTAAA
Organism: Wollemia nobilis; assembly: GCA_028583015.1. Taxonomy (NCBI): domain Eukaryota; kingdom Viridiplantae; phylum Streptophyta; class Pinopsida; order Araucariales; family Araucariaceae; genus Wollemia; species Wollemia nobilis. Next base: position 4,130,103 of record JAQPPZ010003276.1, read on the forward strand.
GCAAATGACTCTCTTTCTTGATTCATGGTTGTAGAATCCTTATCATCTTCCAAGTTCAAGTTATGACGCTCAAGTACCTCTTCTTCATCTTCTGATTCATCAGCATGTTTCTCATCCAATTCATCTTCACCTTCCTTAGATGATTCAGTTATTTCCAAAAGTGGGTTATTTCTTGAATTCAAATTGGTAAAGCTATCATAATCCAAATTTGTAACCCATGATTCAATTTTATCACAATTTGGAAGGTGTGGATCCTCTTGGTCATCACTTTCGAGAGCATCATCCAAAGTGTCTTTCGAGAACAAGTGGTGAAATTCGATTATGTCTTCAACTTCATTTGTTGATTTTATTTCAGATTCATTTTCAGTCACTTGTGATGACTTAGGATCTTCTACAATGGGATCGATTTTTGAATTTCGTGTCATATAGTTGCTCCAATCCTTTGCAAGTACCTCTGACCAAATCATATCCACATAAGTTTGTTCATCCAAATCCTCCTTTTTGGGTAATGATTCTAGATATTTCTTTTCCAAAACAAGATGGTGATCATTTGATTCCAACTTCTTGTTACCCATCCATAGAATTTCTTCTCCAAAATCTTCATGCTCTTCAAGACTTTTCGAATAGGTATTTACTTCAACGTGAGTCACCTCAAAATCTCTTGTATCACTTGAAGAAGCATAACATGAAACATCATTAAGATCGACATTATGAATTTTCTTCCTAGGATGATTTGGATGCATACATTGATGTGCTCGTTTTTGCGGTGGAACATGCCTACATACCTTCTTAACCACTTTCTTTTGCTCTTTTACTTCCGATACGAACTCTTTGGGTTGAGTGGTAGAAGTAGTAGGATTAGTTGGATTGATATCCACGGACAATGCTTGAACATTTGTTGCAATGGTTCCATGAGTGACCACATGATTCTCTAATTGAGGCATAATTGGATGGATGAAAGTACTTGTATAAGCACATGTGGGAGCATAAGTTGGTATGGTAGGATAAAGTTGATTGTAGGGAAAAACATTTGATATCAAATTTTGTTGTGCCCACGCTTGATTTACCATCGAGGTTTGATTGCAAGCCCCTAGTTGTCCTACCATAGTTGATTGCTCCATTCCATAACCTTGTGGCCTCAATTGTTGATCTACAATCATAGCTTCTGTGTAGGCCGATGCAAGATCAGTAACCAAGGGATTCATCCTAACAAATATGGCAAACAATGGATCCAATGCTCGAAAGTATATTTGAAGAGCACCACTTTCCTCAATAGTATAGGGAGAAATTAATCTCGCATGAAGCTTTCGAAACCTCAAGTTGAAACTTCTCACTGGCTCATTAGGTTCTCTTTTGCAAGAAGCAAATTGTTGAAATATCATGAGAGGATCAATGAACAACCTAAATTGATTGATAAACTCATCTTTCAATTGAGTCCAAGATGTAATAGAACCAGTGGGTAAATTGATGTACCAATCATATGCCACCTCATCTAGGGTTCCAGGAAACATTCTACATGCCACATCCTCATGTTCGACATTCCATCTAACTAGGATATCCACATAGGCTTGAATATGTTCCTCGGCTAATGTTGGACCATTGTGTTTAAATTTGGGCAAATGTTTTTCTACGTTCTTGGGTAAATCATGAGAATCTCCACTAATGTTCAAAGGACTAACATGTATCCCATACCACGTTCCTGCAATTGTAGCCATTAATGAAACTCAAAGAATAACTTCAAAACCAATTTGTTAGTCATGAATAAAAGAAGGAACCAAGACAAAGCAATATTCTAAAAATGTAAATTAGTTTCTGATTCACCAGATCGCATATGCGCAAGTGAAGAGCATACTCCTAGTGTTGTAGGCTTTCTGATTCACAAGATCGCATTACACGCAAGTGAAGAGCATAATACCGACAACAAATACATTTTTAGACAAAAATAATTCCTTACAAATAAGCATGAAATGACTAGCAAATATCAAACATGTAACGTATGAATAATCATGTTAGCATCAACCAAGAAATGTATCCATTAAAATCAAATGAAAGTAATTGCATGGAGACAACCTCGTTAGTCAAGACCAAAAATTTTCAAAATCAAATCAAAACACATTATTCCTGTATGAACAATCAAAAGCGTTAGAACAATGCATAGCAATTCATGTCCTCCTTTTAACAGTACAAGGTTGTATTGTTAAAAGAGGGCTAAAGATAATAATCAATAGGGCATGAAATATTCAAAATTTAAATCCCTATAGCATTTAAATCACACTGAAATAAACCAATTCAGGCCCTCCTTCTAGCGCCAAAATGTTGAGTGGTATTTTCACACAGTTGTGAAAGTACACTCTCCTTTAGGATTTGGGTTCCAAATCCCCTCTTGCAAAGAAGTTAAACAAACAACTTCTCCAAGGTCTCTCGCTATATTAGCATTTGCATATGTGTATTAGTAATCTCAAATAAAGATATTCAATTTAAATGCTTGGAACACCTTAGTGATTGCAAGTAACTGTAAACAAGGGGCAATGTTGGTTTATTTTACCATGAAACTTTAGTGATTGTTCATTGAACCAAAATAAAGCAAATGTGAGTTGGCCCTCATATGACCATCAATGTGATGCTCAAAAAATGGAAATTTGTGAAAATGCCATAAAACATAACTCCTTCAATGAAATTGGAATTTTCATGAAGGGAATGTCATCATAGGCTCATGAGTGCAAAACAAAACTGAAAAAATGAAATTTGACCTTAAAATGGAAATTTTCTATTTTCGGATTTTTTAAAATCCGTAATAAAACATCAACTTCGATGAATTTTTTAAAAATACTAAACAACTCCGAAAATGAAATTTCAAAGTGCGTATTGGAAGTATGAAGTATAACCTACGCAATGGTGAAATTATTTTTGGATTTTGAAAATTTTTAAATGTTTATTTTAATGCCTGAAGATTTAAAAAAAAGTTAAAATTTCTGAAAAAATAAAATGCAAAAAAAAATGAAAATAAAATGCATTCAGTATGATGCTATCCTATTTCGACAAAACCGAAGATGTGAGGTTTCCATGCATGCAACCTAACCTATTGGACCTGCAAAACAAGCACGATCCGGATAAGCTAAGTGTTGGCTCCTAGGGTTTTAAATGAGGTTTTCAGATTTAGACATTCGCATGAAGCAACCAAGAAACTTGCATAAACTCCATTTACAAGCCTAAAATATGAAAAGGGGGAAAAATAGACATTTAATCTTGCATGCAGAAAATGACTCCTTCTTTCTTGCCCATAAGATGCAACTTTCTGAAATTTTCTGTATTAAAAATTTGTCATTTTACAATAACAAAAATTTTTGGTTTTCCCAAACCAATCCATGGAAGAAAAACAGCCCAAACAGGTCCAGAATGGCCCTCTTGCCTTCAAATATGCAACTCTGCTCGCAGCAGTTTCCAACCCCTTCTGGCCTCTTTGAATGGCGTATTTAAACTTCTAAAAAATTGTTTCTCCTTCCATGACGGTTCGTTTCATTTTCCAATGGTTGTTCGTTTCACCTTCCCTGATTGTTCGTTTCACCTTCCCTTGTGCATGCATGTGCTTTGGTTTCCATTTTGTGGCCCTTCGCCGTGAAAATGTAACATGTCGCGATATCACGACACTTTTGCCTCCTTGCTCTCTTTTGTTGCTTTTAGCCGCGAGAATGTAACATGTCGCGATATCGCGACACTTTTTTCCTTTTGGCCGCGACAATGCAACATGTCGCGATATCGCGACACTTTTTTCTTTTGGCCGCGACAATGCAACATGTCGCGATATCGCGACACTTTTTTCTTTTGGCCGCGAAAATGCAACATGTCGCGATATCGTGACACTTTTTTCTTTTGGCCACGAAAATGCAACATGTCGCGATATCGCGACACTTTTTCTTTTTGGCCGAGATGCAACATGTCACGATATCGCGACACTTTTTCTTTTTTGGCCGCGAAAATGCAACATGTCGCGATATCGCGACACTTTTTCTTCTTTTTGGACATGTCGCGATATCGCGACACTTTTTCTTTCTTTGTGCCGCGAAAATGCAACATGTCGCGATATCGCGACACTTTTTCTCTTTTGGCCGCGAAGATGCAACATGTCGCGATATCGCGACACTTTTTCTCTTTTGGCCGCGATGATGCAACATGTCGCGATATCGCGACACTTTTTCTCTTTGGCCGCGATGATGCAACATGTCGCGATATCGCGACACTTTTTCTCTTTTGGCCGCGATGATGCAACATGTCGCGATATCGCGACACTTTTTTCTTTTTCCCTTTCTTTGGCCGTGAAAATGCAACATGTCGCGATATCGCGACACTTTTTCTCCTTGTGGTGTTTTGCCTTTTCTTTGATCTTTAGCATATGGGCCACTTCGGTCTTCTTGGAAAACATGCAAAAAAGGTGGGTCCCCAATTTTGGGGTACGTTGTGGAGCAGCCACAACAAGCAGTAAAGGATAGGGTTATATTCTCATCACACCTTGGTTGAGAATTCGATTCCCCAAAGCTCTAAGGTCCACTTGCACACACTGGTCCTTGATGATGACGGTTCATAACCAAGCCCTAGATCTGGTCAATAATTCATTACACACATAGTTGATCCTAATATGGTTAGACATTTTTGAGGTGTTTGCTCAAGCCACCATAGAATATGCTGCCCATGCTATAAAAATATTTTTATTCATTGCCATAATTCTAGATGCAATGCAAAAAAAAATTACAAGCAATAAGGTGCGGAATGCTTCACACACCCAGAGCTAATATTGCATGATTCTAATATTTTGTTGTTCTTATGAGTCTATTGACATTATTCATGCATTTGCTGATGCTTGATGCTTTTGGTTTGAAGTGTGTTTTCAGATTTTCAGGTTGGGTTCTCACCCGAAACGCGCAGGAGCATTTCCCCAGCAGAGTCGCCATTTGTTGTGAGGTTTTCACAACCAGCCCCAATATTGGGGACCCACCTTTTTAATTTTGTGTTCGAAGCACTTTGGTGTCCTTGGAGCGATATTGTTGATATATCCTAACCTTGATACTTGAAATTTAATTCCTGGGTTCCTTGTTGTGTTGGGTTGTTTTTGGTTTTGTTGTGAGTGTCTAATGTTTTGCTCAGTTTTGCTTTTGAAATTTTCGCTATGTTCTTGTCGATGACTTTTTATCATCAATTTTTGTCGACAACTTTTTTTCGTCAATTTTTGTCGATGACTTTTTGTCGTCAGTTTCTTGTCGACGACTTTTTGTCATCAATTTATTGTCGACGTCTTTTGTTACAAGTTTGTTGTTGATGAATTTTATCAATTTCTTGTCGATAATTTTTTGTTGTCATTTTGTGGTTGACGATTTTTATTGTCGGTGTTGTATCGACAAGTTTTTTGGGGGTTTTGTTATTAGTGTTTTGGGGTTATTTTTTGGGCTTTTTCTTTCATTTTCGTATACCGAATAATAATAAAAAAAAGAATATTCGGGTGTGGTGGTTTTGTGTTAATTTCCCCATTGATAAGTATAGCTCTCGATTATAAGAGGGGTCATAAGTGGGAGGAGAATGCTCAACCCTATATATGGCCATAGAGGTTTCTCAAAATAATCAAATCTAAAATATATATATATATATATATAAAGATATACATATTATTGCTATTATGTAGCTTATATATAACAACAATATGTATATTAAAAATAAAGTGAATAATAATAAAAGGACTATAATGTAATGTATATTACATTATATTGGAAATAAAGAAGTTTTTTTAATGAAGTACTAATAAGCCTGGAAGGCTTTATGTTTAGGTTATAGTTTATTTTAAAGCTAATGTGTCATTGTTTTGATTGCCTACAGGTCTCATTGGAGTGGGCAAATATTGTAGCCATGTCGATCACATGGATGAAGATAGGCGATAAGGTTATCACCAGCAATGCGAATGCTTCGACGGGGAGTCATGGATGTGCGATGCCAACGTGGCATCAGATGGCACATGGGGTCTGATGATGACAAGGCGAAATGGACAAGGTGGCCTCATAAACGCGCTGACAGCGGGGTGCTTGAATCTCAAGGTGGTTGACGCGTGGGGTTTCACCTAGATGAAATAGACATAGGAGTTATTTGCAGCATCAATTATGGTCATTTTAACCATCATTGGCATTCACGACGGGCACAGATGCAGCGGGTTTTGAATAACGCTAGAAACCACCGTTACATTCCAATACCATGCAGTCGCATCTATGTCTGACATATACATACAATGTCAATCACAGCTATAACAGCTATGAGGCAGCATTTGATGACAAAAACGCCCAAAATGGAGGTTACGTTTTATTGATGGGCTCACCTAACGTAGCAGCAGAAGAACATACAGAACAAGGGGATAGCGCCCATGTTAGAATGTGGATACAGAAGCAACAACGACCCTCGTTATGCGATGTAAAACCCTAGATCGAACCCTTGCCCATATAAGCTTAAATGGTAATTCGAAATATTTTTGTTTCATCGATTACAGACATCGAATCATCAGATGTCGAGAGGCGTCATTCTCCAAGCTTTCATGGCAAGATCGATGCAGAAAGGAACGCGGGAGTCATAAGGAGTCTGAAGGTTTGTATTTTATTAATGTTCATTCATATGACAATATAGACTTGGGAGTCACAAGGGAGTTTAATGGTTAAAATTTCGTTGATATTTCTTTATATTGTAATGAAGGGGGGATTCGTAGGGATTTTCATTCCTTTATATTATAATATGAAGTCGGGAGTTATAAGGGATTTTAATGGTTAAATTTCATTAATATTTCTTTATATTATAATAAAGTGGGGATTCGTAGGGATTTTATTTTATTTAACATTCTTTTATATTATAATATAAAGTTGGGAGTTATAAGGCATTTTAATGGTTAAATTTTATTAATATTTCTTTATATTATAATATGAAGTAAGGGGAGTTATAAGAATAAGAGTGAGGTTTGACGTTTTTTTTTTTTTTTTAAGATGTTAAAAGGAGTAATAGGCAAACATAAAATGACAATATTTTAGGGCTTGTTTTGTTTATATTTATTTAACATCATGAAATAGGGGAAGTTGAAATGGAGGAGTTTCAGCATCCTTTAAAAGGCCAATGAAGTCCTTGTAACAAGGGGGCTGGAAATGATGTAAGATTCCGAAAAGCAATAAGAAAGAGCATTTTTTTCAAATTTTGAAAGAGTAGCAAACTTTTGTGAGCAAAATCAAAAGGAGGGTTTTATCATAAAACTAACATTTTTAGTGTCTTATCATTTCTGCATTTTAGTGACTTCTAGCCATTGTCTTATGCCATGAAATGGGTTGCAACAGGCGAAGGTCAAGATGATGCATTTTCTCTATGTTTCCTTTGAGTCTCACACTTGATTTAATGGTATTGTGCTTATGTTGCAGGTCCATTAATTCAGGTTGTTTTATGATTACCTCATAACTTGGGATTTTGTAGGGATTAGCTTGCTAAACTAATTCAAATTTTGACTTTTTCAGCTAACCAAATTTGCATTTTGATTTTTTTTTTTTTTAAGTTCATTTTATTTCAAGCACTCAATCATTCCATTCTGGTCCATCCTGAATTTCATTTTCTTTTATTTCCATTCTGGTCCTTTTCCAGAATTTTTTCTAATTTATTTTCATTTCCATTCTGGTCCTTTTTCCAGAATTTCTGCTAATTTCTTTTTATTTCCATTCTAGTCCTTTTCCAAAATTTCTGCTAATTTCCTTTCAGTTTCACTTCTATTCTGGTCCATTTCCAGAATTGTTAAGCTTTCAAGTTTTTTCCATTCTGGTCATTTTCTAGAATTTTTGCAGCTCCAGATTTCATTAATCTAAGTGTTCGGATAAAACACATGGTTTAGGAGGGATACTAACCTGCAATTTCACATTAAGTTAAGATAAGAAATGAAAGCTAACTTTGCTAACATGGCTAACATGCTAACTTCTACTAACCACTATTAGGGTAGTGGCATCAACATAAGGAAGATAAAATGAACCCACTATCTAAAATTTACTACATCTTAAAGGCACGAGCATTAAAATAATGTGGACAACTCCACATTTTGTCATTTGAAACCTTTTAAGTGAAGATAAAATATTTTACTAACAGGGATTGAGGGTAGCACCAATTTAAAAAACCTTAAAAAGAACTGCTTTTATTTTACATTTGCTTCTTAGTTAGATCTTTCAATCACTAAGAGTTGTTTAGAACCAGAAAAGGCCCCTCATTTATGGTCACATGCATTATTGAATTATTTTTGGCATTATTATAATATTTTAGATATTTTACCAAAACCTTGGAGAAGTTGAATGTTTGTCATTTGGTTTCTTTTCAAGAGAGTTTTCTATTCAATACTCTACATGTGGTGGTATTTTGCAATTGGGCAAAATATACACCCAACACTATGCGAACTAGTCGTTAACATGAGAAGCTTTTATCCTTTGTTTATGTTTGGAAGCTAGTTAACTAAAGTCTAAATGCAAACTCAAGTATCCTATGTGAATTGGTCGTGAAAATGAATGCAAAGTTACTTTCGCTCACCTTTATTGCATGCAGGCTGCAACTTTTGCCCATGATTAGGCTTGTTTGTCGGTAAAACAGCTTTTAGGGTTTAGTCGCTATCGTTTGCAGCGACTAAGATGTGGCTGCTATCATCTGCAACGGCTAAGGTCTAGCCGCTCTAGGCTTGAGCATCTAGGATCTGGCCGCTCTTGGCTTGAGCGGCTAGGCTTGGATGGCTTGAAAAGGCCCCAAATGAGTGGTGAGAACCATCGTTGATGCTTGGAAAGTCCAAGATTATGTCATTTGATCTTATGAATGTGTCTATGTGAGCAGCTCCCCTAAGCATGACATGATTTAGGTGTCTACAATATGAATATGGAAATGATCCTTAGTTACCTATATTTTTTCACTAAATGAACAATAATGATCTTTAATCAATGATCAATGGTTGGGTAAGTGGTGGTATACAACCTATTCCATGATACAATACAACACCTCCCATTTCAATCATTATGATTAACCATTAGATGATGATAATAATACAAAAGGTCGCCTCACAAGACAAACATGGGCACATAGGACAAATACATTAATCACAAAAAAAATGCAATTCGAGACTTCAATAAAGATTAACGTTATCTCAACATACCCCCTTAAGTTGAACAAGGTCATAGAGAGATACCTTTACAAGTCAACCCACCTTAAGGGAAGCTCTCTCACACCAAGTAAATCATACAGTATAGTAAGTCACCTTAAGCATGATTTTGGTTAGCATATGTATTGCATGATCTCCTAAAAGCACATAAACTTGCATAACCATATTTCGTGACTAAAGTTAGAATATGTAGTGCATCCAAAACTTGATGTGCTTAGTCAATTAATACTCACCTAAATTGGAACAAGCTAAATAGTACTTTGATTATCACAAAACAAAGTAAAAGGGCCTTGATGCAAACAATTTAAGGGCATCTACTGAAAGAAGACCTTCACAAGCAACCAATTATCAAACTCAACTTCCCAAAATCGTTATACGATAATCACACGTACAACTATTTGAACACTTTGGCTTAAGCAAGGTCTCAAGACTTCTATAAGATGGCAAGGTCTTATGACGACAACATCTCATGCATAAGACAACAATGTTCAAGATGACATCTCTTTGAGACCATCATGTCTCAAGATGATAGTTCCTCATGAAAACCTCACTTAAGACGACAAAGTCACTTAAGGATGTAAGAAAACCTCGCTCAAGATGACAGTTCCTATTTCATTTGAATGATAGAGCACCATTTCCTTACATGAACAGTTTTTCACACGTTCATTATGATCTCTCCTTGAATGGCAAGGTAATGCTATATGGTAATATTCCTCTAACTGTACAATGCTCCCATCCTTCACCCAATGGTACTTCACTTGCAAACAATTGCTTGTCTTATTCGAACAATAGCTCCTCATATGACAATCAATAGCTCCAACAATGTGGATGACAACAATCTGTTAGAGTTAGAGTCTATTACATCATTTGGATCATGTAAATGTACCTTCCTAGGTACATACTTAGGACATTAGATTACTTTAGGGGGAAGTTATTTAGTTACTTTATGCAATGTAATAAATGCACAAGTGTCAATGTGCAAGTTGTAAATGTGCAAGGTGTCCCTTGTACAGCTAGGTAGAGTGTTGGTCAAGGAATATATCTTCCATTATAAAAGGGTCTCATTGTAAGAGATTGATAAGTCGGTAGGTAGTAGTAGTATTACTGTGTGACTCCATTAGTGATGGAGTACAATGTAGTCTTGTAGCATCTTGCATGGAGTGCCCATTTCCTCCATAGTAATATTGTATTCATTTCCTTCATTTCTATTTATAGCATATTTCTGCAATCTCGTAAATTTACTTTATCTTATTTTTTATCATCTTGTGATTGCCATATCCCATTGCAATCTACCTCAAAAGCTGACAGTGGTATCAGAGCCACGATAGATCTAGTCATAGTAGAACTTGCTACTGTAGATTGAGAGGAGAATCATCATTATTATTGAGCCTGAATTTTTGTGAACCTGATTTGCCATAGTGCACAGGCTCTTGCAAAAATATTTAGAAGAATCAAGGTGGTAGGGAGAGCTTCGAGAAAGTACTATTGTTAAAATAGGGCCAATCACCATAGCTTAGATTTTTGCAAATTGGATGTTCCATTGAACCTGTTGCATGTGAATTTTGTTGTCTTAAGATTGTCTGGTAGAACAGACTGAAAAGAGAAATTGTGAAATTCATTTGGCTCAGTATTCCCACAGAGTTACAAAAAAAAAAAAAACTCGTGAAGATAAGGACTCAACTTTTGATCCACTAGTTTGAATAATTAACTAGTGAAGCTCATCCAAAAGATCTGAAAAGTTTACTATTGCCTGAAGTTTCTTATTGCAAGTAACTAACTCTCAGGTTATTGGGGTCCCTCCTACAATAGAAAGCTAGGAGATTTCAACTTCATTGCCCGAAGGTCAGAGTGCCTTCATAGTGCAGAGATTAGTTGTTGCAAAATAAGAGTACTACAGAAAAGACTCTAGGAGACAGAGTCGTAGCGAAGGCTAGAGATTGAAGATCTCTATCGATAAAGTCAACTTCATAGCAAAAAAGGCCATAGAAGCCTTGATCCTAAAAAGGTTGAAGAAACACATGCTTATATTGAGAGGGGGGGTGAACAGTATAAGATAAAAAATTTCCTTCCAAACAATAACTACAATAATATGAATGCAATAATGAATCAATGCATAGAAAACCACACACATGAGACAAGGGTTTTACGTGGAAACACCCTTTCGGGAGAAAACCACAGCTAAATATTTTTGTTATTTCTTTAATAAATTTGTAGGCACCAACCCACAAGAGACACCAATCCCCTTGTACAAATATGTAGGCACCAACCTACAGGAGACACCAATCTCCTTATTACAAAAACATAGGCGACAACCTACGGGAGACCAATCTCCTTATTACAAGAACGTAGGCACTAACCTACGAGAGACACCAATCTCCTGCTCACAATTCTGATCAATAACTCTGCTCAGGTCTACTTCAAAATCTGATCAATAATGGCATACAGTACTACACCTAATTCCGTCACAAGGTCTTCTTGAATCTACACTCTAATCTCTACTCATGAAGATATTATAATTCATGTTGTACCTTGCTTTTACTCTTAAATTCTTCCTTTTTCTTGAGTTTGCTTTCTTCAACTTACTAATGCACTTGGATATCAAAATTGCAATATAGTAACATTCATTCTTCCCTTTTTTGAGTTTGCTTTCTTCAACTCACTAATGCACTTGGATATCAAAATTGCAATATAGTAATGAATGTTACTCACCTTGTAAATGTTGATTCTAATTAGAAAGTTGTATGGAGTGTATGTTATTTGTGATGGATGTTTTTCTTGCTCTTTTTTCACTGTGCACCTTTTTGTCTTCTTGTAGATGGTTGAATTGTCCTTCCTTTTAATTGGATGCTTGGGTGCACTAATCCTCTCACTCTATCCTTGCACTATTTGATGCCTTGACTTGTTTCAAATCAGTCCTTCCATTTGTATGTGGCCACACTCTTTTGTTGGTTCTTGCGTGTACTCCAAAACAGTAAACTCTTCCTTCTTTTTAATGCAACTTTGGCTCTTTCTTGATTTGTGTAAACTTTATGTTGGACGTCTGTTGTTGATCGGCTTCTTTGGAGTTATTTTCACAACTACGGTGCCATGCATTCTTCGCTATATTCCTCTTCATATGCTTTAGAATCCACAAACGATGGTCAATGACGTTTGACCTGTTTCTTTTTGCAATGTTTTCCAATTTATACAGTGTCCAAAAAGTATTACTCCACACGGCTTCGATTGCTATCTCTTATTTGCTTTTCAACAACTATCCTTCACAAATCCAGTGAATGAATCTAGTGGCTAGCTTTAATACCAATAGATGTATCTCTTCAATCAACAATGCTTGCTATATATGCACCTGTAAATAACAAATATTCCTTTGGCGTTGTTTGTAGGTTGTGCAGTCCTTTAACCTGTATTATCTCCGACAAAGATCTAGATCCTACAGCACTGCCTCTATTCGCATGAGCTCCGACAGAATTCCTTAATCCTACAGCGTTATCTTCGTTCGCACAAGCTTTGGCAGTTCACCTTGAAGTTCGGCGGTTCCACATTTTATTAAGCGCAGAGGGTTCTCGTTGAAGTTTGACAATTTGCGTTGTGGATTTGCTTTGCGTCCGAAATGTCTTTTTAACTTCTTTAACGGCTCACTATGCAAGAGATGACTATGCCTCACTACGAGTTCAACTATTGGTCTTTGATAAAATACCTTAGGTCATCCACCTTTTCTTCTCTCAACTATGAAGTCCATAACATAATCTTGTCCAAGTCGTTTGCATCTCCAATTGGTAGGCACCTTATGTGGAGATCGAAAACTCCTCTCTGCTGCTACGAAAACTCTCCTCTTATATTCTTATCTTAGTCTCGTTGCCTCCATATTTATGTATCCGGTTCTACTCCTTTAATGACGATATTCAATTGAAGCATTTTTGCTCCACACTGCTTCCCTATATCCAGCACTTCTTATATCAAAAACATTTGAATCATCATTGTTGCCCTATATCTTCCACAATGGCGTTACTAATGTATCTCCCGAATATCATCTTTGAAATGAACATTATGCTTGTATTTATATGCACAATTTCACCTCTTTGCTTTTGGCACCCAATTAGTCGACCCATACTTTCAAACTTCCACTCCATATTAATATTTAAATCTTTGATTTAAATATATCAAACTTTTATATTATATTTGAAACATCACTTTAATATTTAAATATTTAATTTAAATATTAAAGCATACACCACTTTAATATTTAAATATTTAATTTAAATATTAAAGCATACACCTATAATTAAATCACCCTTGAAGATATATCTGCCTTGAAGAATTTGCCCAAGCATACCATGGTTTGTTAGCAACCAAGTCGGCCTTTGACATCAATGACAACTCAATAATGCTAACAATATCCCCCTTTGTCATTGATGACAACCCTGCAAATAAATTATCCTTTACTACAACAGGATCACAAGTTGCTCCCCCTGACAAGTTTCTCCCCCTTACTGAAATTCTCCCTCTTTGACATCAATGGCAAAGGCTTCTCGAGGCTAAAGGATAAGACACTTGACAACGCCCCCTTTCTAACTGCTCTAACTAAGACTTCAATGATGAGATGGGAGTGAAATTACTCCCAACTTACTATGCTCCTTTTCTTGTTCTATTTTCTTTTTCTAAACTTTGGAGGGCATATCCTTTTGAACAGTTTGACCATCCTCCTTCTTACTTGATTTTGGAAGTTCAAGGAACACCATTCTACACCATTTAGTTGTATGCCCAAAATTATCACATTTGTAAAAAATGATGTTGTAGTCCATGAGAGGTGCAAATGAATTGAAATTCCTCTTGGTGAAGCCAAAATCATTTTTAGCATGGACCCTGCAATGTATAGCTTTATGACCAAATTGGTGACATGAAAAGCAATAACCCTGGAAGAAATATTGAAACCTATCTAATTGCCTTGGAGGATATGACCGCATGGTTTTCTCATTGTTGTTTCTGTGATGGACCTTGGTTCATGATGCTTTGTTTTCTTCCTTCTCGATGCTTCCACTTCTTAACACATCAACATAGGTCTCAGGATCTTCTTTAATTATTTTCTTTGATGCCTATGTTCCTTTTGAGCTTGACTCCTCCTTTTGTTTCTTTTTATTTTCTTCAAAACCAAGTCCAATATTTATAATCGAAGATCTCTGTGCTTTGATAATATCATACAAGATTTTTGTGCTTTTCTCAAATCTAATATTTTGTTGTAGCTTATTGTTAGATTTTTCAACTTTCTTCCTCATAGAGACAATCTCATGTTCCAGTTTTTCACATTCCAACACTTTTGCCTTTAACTGCTCAATCATAACTTCTTCAATTTGCTTTGCCTCTTCAATTTTAATTTTTAAGTTGATAAGTTCTTGTGAAAACTTTGCCTTTGTTTTCTCATCCTCTTGTACTTGAGTCTTCAATATTGAGTTCTTTCTAAGCCTCTTCACCTCTTCAAGAGAAAAAATAAGTTCCTCTTCTATGTCAACTATGGCTTCCTCTTCATTTTCTAGGTCTTTTTCCTCTTCTTGTTTTTCAACAACAGGAGCATCTTCTTTTACCTCCATGGCCATAAATAGGATTTCTTCTCTTTCACTATCGGAGAGGCTTTCATCACTGTTGTTGGAAGAACTGCTTGCTTCTTCAACATAAAAACTCTTCTTGTGCCTTTGATAGATCTTCTTCTCATGCTTGCTTTGATCGTGCCTCTTTTTCTTTTCATGATAAAATTTTCTTTCCTTCTTTTTCTTGTATTCCTCTTCTTCTTCATTGCTACTACTTTCATCTTGTGGGCACTTAGCTGCATAGTGACCAATGTTACCACAATTAAAATATTTCAAAGTATACTTACCTCTATGTTTACTTGATCCCTTCTTATTCCTTCACACAAAGTTAGCTTCTTCTTTGTTGCTTGATCCTTCACTTGACTTCGGTTCCTTATTCTTTGTCTTCTTTGAAACTTTAAATGTGGCCTCCCATTTGGATGTTTGATCTTTTTCAATCCTCATATCATAGGTTGTAAGAATTTTGTGTAGCTCATCCATGCTTAAAGTTTTAAGATCCTTCATTTCTTCAATCGTCGAGACCTTCGCATCAAACCTCATGGGGAGTGACCTTAAGACTTTCTGAATAATATTAGGGTCATCAATACTTTCTCCAAGTCCACGAATGGTGTTGACAATCTCATCAATACGGAGCAGATATTTGGTAATATTTTCCTCATCCTTCATATTTAAGTCTTCAAAATCCCTCCTATGGGTTTGAAGTTTTGTCATTTTAACCTTGTCGTCTCCTTCATATGTTCTTTGTAACT
The DNA here is from genome assembly GCA_028583015.1 of Wollemia nobilis. Lineage (NCBI taxonomy): Eukaryota > Viridiplantae > Streptophyta > Pinopsida > Araucariales > Araucariaceae > Wollemia > Wollemia nobilis. The sequence continues at coordinate 4,145,615 of JAQPPZ010003276.1, forward strand.
TGTCCCATATTTCTTTTGTAGAGGTGCATTGCATGAATTTAACGAACTCTTATTCACATAAACCACTTAGTGTTGCATTCATTTCCCTGGAATTATTTTCAAATGGTTTCTTATCATCTCGATCCCTAGGAGGGGTTGTAGGTGGTTTGAACCCATCCACAATATATTGCCATATATCATAGCCATGTGCCATCAAATAGGTTCGCATCCTCACGCTCCATAAGGCATAGTTAGTCCCATCGAATAATGGAGCCCTACTTGACGAAAAACCTTCTTGGTAAGCCATGTGTATTTTTGTAAGATCTTCCTTCAAGCGGTTAGGCTTTCACGAAGGAACCTACTTTGATACCAATTGAAGAAACACACGCTTATATTGAGAGGGGGTGAACAGTATAAGATAAAAAAATTTCCTTCCAAATAATAACTACAATAATATGAATGCAATAATAAATGCACAAAAAACCACACACATAAGAGACAAGGATTTTACGTGGAAACACCCTTTCGAGAGAAAACCACAACTAAATATTGCTTTTATTTCTTCAATAAATTTGTAGGCACCAACCCACAGGAGACACCAATCCCCTTGTACAAATATGTAGGCACCAACCTATGGGAGACACCAATATCCTTATTACAATAATGTAGGCACCAACCTATGGGAGACACCAATATCCTTATTACAAAAACATAGGCACCAACCTACGAGAGACACCAATCTCCTACTCACAATTCTGATCAATAACTCTGCTTAGGTCTGCTTCAAAATTTGATCAATACCTCTACTCAGGTCTACTTCAAAATCTGATCAATAACTTTGCTCAGGTCTGCTTTAAAATTTGATCAATAATGGCTGCAGGACTGCACCTAATTCTGTCACAAGATCTTCTTGACTCTGCACTCTAATATCTGCTCATGAAGATATTATAATTTCTACTGTACCTTGCTTTTACTCTTTAAATTCTTCCCTTTTCTTGAGTTTGCTTTCTTCAACTTACTAATGCACTTGGATATCAAAATTGCAATATAGTAACATTCATTCTTCCATTTTATTGAGTTTGCTTTCTTCAACTCACTAATGCACTTGGATATCAAAATTGCAATATAGTAATGAATGTTACTCACCTTGTAACTATTAATTCTTGTTAGCAAGTTGTATGGAGTGTATGTTATTTGTGATGATTGTTTTTCTTGCTCTTCTTTCACTGTCTTGTGCACCTTTCCGTCTTCTTGTAGATGGTTGAATTGTCCTTCCTTTTAATTGGATTCTTGGGTGCAATAATCCTCTCACTCTATCCTTGCACTATTTGACGCCTTGACTTGTTTCAAATCAGACCTTCCATTTGTATGTGGCCACACTCTTTTGTTGGTTCCTGCATGTACTCCAAAAGAACAAACTCTTCCTTCTTTTTAATGCAACTTTAGCTCTTTCTTGATCTGTGTAAACTTTATGTTGGACGTTCGTTGTTGATTAGCTTCTTTGGAGTTATCTTCACACCTATGATGCCCTGCATTCTTTGCTATATTCCTCTTCCGATGCTTTAAAATCCACAGATAGTGGTCAATGATGTTTGACCTGTTCCTTTTTGCAATGTTTTGCAATTTATACAATGTCCAAAAATTATTACTCCACACGGCTTCGATTGCTATCTCTTATTTGCTTTTCAACAATGATCGTTCACGAATTCGGTGAACGAATCCAATGGCTAGCTTTAATACCAAAATATGTTGTATCTCTCCAATAAACAGTGCTTGCTATATATGCACCTGTGAATAATAGATCTTCCTTCGGCGTTGTTTGTAGGTTGTGCAGTCCTTTAACCTGTATTATCTCCAGCAAAGATCTAGATCCTACAGTGCCACCTTCGTCTGCACAAGCTCTGACATAATTCCTTAATCCTACAGCGTCGTCTCCGTCCACACAAGCTCTGGCAGTTCACCTTGAATTTTAAAGGTTTCACATTTTGTTAAGCGCAGAGGGTTCTCGTTGAAGTTTGGCAATTTGCGTAGTAGATTTGCTTTGCATCCGAAATGTCTTTATGAATTTTTTAACAGCTCACTACGCAAGAGATGACTATGCCTCACTACGAGTTCAACTATTGGTCTTTTATGAAATGCCTCAGGTCATCCACCTTTTCTTCTCTCAACTATGAAGTCCATAACATAATCTTGTCCAAGTTGTTTGCATTTCCAATTGGTAGGCGCCTTATATGGAGATCGAAAACTCCTCTCTGCTACTACGAAAACTCTCATATTTCACTCTTATCTTAGTCTCTCTGCCTCCGTCTTTATGTATTCGGTGCTACTCCCTTAACGATAATATTCAATTGAAGCATTTTCGCTCCACATTGTTGCCCTGTATCTGGCACTCCTTATATTGAAAACATTCGAATCATCACTGTTTCCCTATATCTTCCACAACGATGTTACTAATGTATCTCTCGAATATCATTTTCAAAATGAACATTAGGCTTGTATTTATATGCATAATTTCACCTCTTTGCTTTTGGCACCCAACTAGTCAACCCATACTTTCAAAATTCCACTCCATATTAATATTTAAATATTTGATTTAAATATATCAAACTTTTATATTATATTTGAAACATCACTTTAATATTTAAATATTTAATTTAAATATTAAAGCATACACCTATAATTAAATCACCCTTGAAGATATATCTACCTTGAATAATTTTCCCAAGCATACCATGGTTTGCTAGCAACCAAGTCGGACTTTGACATCACTGACAACTCAGTAATGCTAACAAAAGCCACAAAAGCCTTGATCTAAAAAAGGCCATAGAAGCCTTGATCTAAGAAAAGGCCACATAAGCCTTGATTTGAAAAAAGGCCACAGAAGCCTTGATCCTGAAGAAGACTCTAGAAGAGAGTACCTAATTCTGAAGCAGATTCAGATTTTAGTACTAATCATTTGTTGCAAGGAAAGGAGATTCAGTGAGTTGGGAAACTTCCTACAAGAAATTTAGGAAGAGTATTTTCTTCAGAATCAATCCAGCACCGAAGAAAACTTGAAGGTGAAGAGATCGGTGAAGATCTCATTGAAGAAACTTCCATTATTGGAAGGATGAGAAGGACTAGATATCCAGAAGCAACAGAATCAAGAGATCCAGGAAGGATATATCAATTCCAGAAGTTGAAGGAGAAGATAGTAATTGCATAATCGAAGACCTAGGAGAGGTCTCAAGGAAAAAGGCTTGGAGAGCCTTGTTTTTGAAGCAAGATCATCAAAAGAGTTCCTAGAAGAACTCATTGGAGAAATTCTCCATCAAGGAGAAACTTTCTGATAAGGGAAATATTTGGGACAATTATCGCCATCCGACAACAAGCCCAATCGGGAGAAGAAGAATTGGCAAGGAGTGCCAAAGAAGATACAGAAGACCTCAAGACATTCAGAGTCTTGAGAAGAAGATCATGCTTGAAGTCAGAATTCGACAAGAAGACTTGAAGATAAAAGAAGCTTGTCAAAGCCGAGAGATTTGAAGATTACCTTTCAAGAAGGCATAAATATTCCTCTAAATCCACAGCAGAAAGGAGAAGATTACTAGAGAAGAACAAACCACCAAACCCCAGGCTCGTGAAAGAAAGTTTGAGACCTCTTTTTGGTGAAGGAGGAGCTATTTGGAAAAGCTAACAAAAGTTGCAGAAATCTAAAGCAACAAGCTTGATCTACATTCTCTACAAAAGCTATCAAAAAGGTAAGCAACTATTGGTGCAAGTAAATTCATTAATCGGATTACTCATCAGATTTGTTAAAGCACCTTATGTTAGATCAAAAGTTGCAAAGAGGAAAATTGAATTACAATCTTCAAAAGTGCAAAAGAGAAAAAATCCTTTTAAGGTTCATTTGCACAATTAGGAGTTGATTTCAGAAGTTACAATCAACTACCTATCTTATATCTTGAAAAAGAAGACTAGATCCTACAACTGTGTTTGTAGTGAAATTCGCAAGAATTTATTCCAGATTATGTTTGAAAGGTTGCAGTGGAATTGTTAAGAGCATTTTTGAGAAATTAGTGGAGCAATAAGGTGAATTTATTGTTACCATTTAAAGTGCATCTATTAAGCACCATTCTAGTTGATTTTTTAACTAGTTGCTCTCAATTAGTTTGTGTTGTTAAGAAGCACAAAAATAAAAAAAATTGCAGCACTTTCGTGGCCAAAAGAAGCCACCATTACAAGCAAAAAGGTGGAGTAGAAAACCACCATTGAAGTCCTTGAAGGAAGCCTCAAATCGAGACCTTGGAAGTCTCAAGATTCAAGGAGAATATAAGGGTTTCTTTTTTAGCACAGAGTGCAGGAATCCTCATTTCATTAGCTTGGATTGACTATCATCCAAAGTAGAAGAAGCAAGAAGGATTATAAAAATTCTTCATTTTGGTGCAAGATTTACATATTACAAAAGGCACCTCTTTTTTTCCTTGGAAGAACAAAAGTATTACTATTTACAAGGGGGTAGAAGGACGGAGCCATCAAAAAGCTCACATGAACAACAAATTTACGGCCAAAGGAAGGAGCCATCAAAGAGCTCACACAAACAGCAAATTTGCAGCCAAAGGAAGGAGCTATCAAAGAGCTCACACAAAAATAGATTTGCAGCCAAAGGAAGGAGCCACCAAAGAGCTCACACGTCCAAGAGTTGAGGTGTTTAAAAACACCATTTTCCTCCATCAAATCCAGCCCATCACTTGCAAAAGTGGAGCCATTCAAATAAGGCATTATCACTCATGCTTACGTAGAAAAAAGGGCAACATTCAGTGACAGGTTATCTACGTAAAAGATAAATAAAAAAGGATACTCATCGGTTGTTATAACCAACGATGAAGAAAGGTACAAATCGGCATTAAAAACAAGCTACAAAACCAGCAAATAAGTGGAGAGATAAGAGCTATACCTAAGGCATCCATTGAAGCGAGCGTCCACCAAAAGAAGAGCTCAAAAGTGTGCCATAAGACCATGAAGCAATCCAGTTGTAGTCGTCCATCATCCTCACCAAGCCAGCATGCAAAAGAAAGCTTGCATATCAAGAAACATAGCAAGCTCACGTAGGGTGCAAAGATAAAGGAAGAATTAGGGTTGCAAGCTCATCTTTGGAGCGTTAGAAAGGAGGCTTGCATGCACAAGTGCCACTTGGCACAAACTCTCTATGCTTCCCAATGTTCATGAAGACCCAAGCGCTCACCTAAAGGGAGTTACATTCGTTTGGAGGGAGTTAAGATTCTTTGGAGGTTACCACCAACCTCATCATTGTCGAAGGAACGTTAAAGATGTCTATCTTGTAATGCTTCGTGTGACACTTATCATGAAGCCCATCTTACTTAAGACGTCGATCTTGGAGAACAAAGGATACAATATTGTGTGAAGTAGAACGCAGCAAAGCAAAGCAAGGGAGTAGTCAAACGGAGTTAAAGCATTGAGGAGAAAATGGTTATTTCAAGCCATACACCATTCAACGATGTAAGGAAAACATTTAAGACATTGTCATAAAACCAATGAACAACACTTGCATTTGGAGAAGCCCTGCAAGGCATATCCTAAGATATCTTTCACCGCTAGTTGTAGAAGAGAAGGATCACCAATCAAGGAATGAGTTTGTACTAGTAAAAGAGGGCTCTGACTGCCCATGAGTGCTACACAACACATAGCTATGAATCTACCGATGCACAACATTAAAGAATGATTGAGGTAAAGGTTGATTTTTATGCTTGCTTTTAACATAAGGTTTTTGGAGTTATAAGGGAACATTTTATCTATTGCAATATTCAACATTAGATATTTATTAAGCAAGCATACTTCAGATTTGTTAATATTTGCAAAAAGTTATCAAGGAGAAATAAGGGTTATTATTGAAATTTAAATTACTTGCAAATATTATTTTCTAATTTTTCCAAATTTGGGAGTTATAAGGAATACAACATCAAACTTAGGAATTGGAAATTAGAAAACATTAAAATCAACCAAAAAGGGGTATTTAAAGAGGTTTATTAAAGTTTTCAAAAGTTGGGATTTTTATAATAGTGTTGTCTCAAAACACTTAAAGGAAGAAAAATAAATCCAACTTCAAAACCTCTTCAAAGAATTGAAAATAGTGCTTAGTTCAATAGGAGTAATAAGGAGATAGAAAAGTTGTTTTTTGTATTTACAAAATTTTACAAAATCAACTTAAAATTGAACTACAATTTACAAAAGCACTATATTGATCATATATCCTATCCAAAACATCCTAGGGAGTCATAAGGCATTCTACAAAACTTGGTAATATTAGCATCCATAAAAAATTATCAAGTTCTAAATTCATTGGATAGATGTAAGCTTGCTACAAAACCTAAAATCTTATTAGGTTTGCAAACTCTCATCATTAGGGAGACATAAGGAAGTCCACAAAATCTAAAGAGTTGATAAAGGGAATACAATGGCATCCAACAAATTCTTCCTAGCTGAATCCCAACTACTCAAAGGCCCAAATTATTTCTCTTGGAAGAATAAAGTAAAAGCAATCTTGGTATATGAAAAACTTTGGGATATTGTCCAAGGGAAAACAAAGAAACCTACCACAGGTGATACTGAGATTCTAAAATTTGAGGAAAATGATTCAAAAGCCCTAATGATCATAACATTTGCTATCACTGATGAAATACAACCTTATATCAGTTCAGCAAAAACATCTTCTGAAGCTTGGACAAGCTTAGAAAAAATATTTGAAGGGAAGAATAAAGCCACCATTCTTCATCTACAAACTCAACTACATTCCTTGAAAATGAGCAGTGGGGAAAGCATAGAACTTTTTCTAAGGAAGGTAGTAGATATTAAAGGAAAATTGTTAACTCTTGGACAGGAGCCTAAAGATGAACTTCTTACTCAAGTAACCATGAGAGCACTTCCAGACAACTATAAGCATTTGGTCACATCTCTACAAATCCTAAGTAAAGATACTTCTTTTGATGACTTAGTCAATATCCTTCAAGAATATGAAGTGGAACACACTATGAAAGATGAGATGACTAACACTGCATTGACATCAAAAGATAATCCACAAGGAAATATTGCTTCATCAGCAAAAGGACGAAGAACATGGTATTGTCAGATATGCAGAAAGAAAGGTCATAGTACCGGTTATTGTAGGTACAATCCTAGAAACTAGAATCAAGGAAATCAGATAAACAATGGGAACCAATTTCAACCAAGACAATATCAAAGGAATTCTCATCAACAACAATTTCAGTGACCAACCAATTATCCTCAATTGGAGTACCAAAAGGGGAATCAGAAAGGACACCTGGTTCAAAGGATAGAAGAAATTGAAGAACTGGATGAACACTCAAAAAATTATGAGGAGAAAGCTCTATCAACAAATGTAACACTTTTGCTTGAATAGGTTACAAAGAATCCAGAGAAAGGATACAAAGTTCAAGATGAAGAAGAAGATCCATATTGAAGACTAAAAGTCTTCAGTACCCAAATAATGTAATACAGGGGGTGTTAGAGTTAGAGTCTATTACATCATTTGGATCATGTAAATGTACCTTCCTAGGTACATACTTAGGACATTAGATTACTTTAGGGGGAAGTTATCTAGTTACTTTATGCAATGTAATAAATGCACAAGTGTCAATGTGCAAGTTGTAAATGTGCAAGGTGTCCCTTGTACAACTAGGTAGAGTGTTGGCCAAGGAATCTATCTTCCATTATAAAAGGGCCTCATTGTAAGAGTTTGAGATACAAGTCAGTAGGTAGTAGTAGTACCGTGTGACTCCATTAGTGATGGAGTACAATGTAGTCCTGTAGCATCTTGCATGGAGTGTCCATTTCCTCCATAGCAATATTGTATTCATTTTCATCATTTCTATTTATAGCATATTTTTGCAATCTCATAAATTTACTTTCTCTTATATTTTTGCATCTTGTGATTGCCATCTCCCATTGCAATCTACCTCAAAAGCTAACACAATCTTTGGTTTTGTCAGAACTATGACCACTCCTCACCTACAACCTACACTCTAGTTTAAAAATAAAATTGCAACAACATACAACGTTCATCATTTAGAAAAGTGTACACAAAGTGGGTTGAAATGAAGCGTAATCTATTATCATTAATGTGCTCATAGGCTACATAGAATATGAATATGAATGTGTTATGACACAAAGACTCTTTGTCATATCCTGCACTTACTTTCTGCAATATCACAACCAGATGCACACACTGCTTCCTTTACTTGCACATTTCTATGCTTTTCCATCCTTTCTTCTCCAGGTCCTCCCCCTTTCTTCTTTGATGCCTTCCTTTTTATTCTTCTATCCCCCCATAATTTTTGCTTCCTCCTCTTTCCTTATATGCATGGCCTGAGAATTTATTCAAACGGTTCACCAATTGTTTTTAATAATCCTTTGTTTATGTAATGGAGGCCCCTGCATCATACTCGACAGGTATGAGGAAATGTTTCATGAGCAAAACCTCATGAATAGTTCTTGAAATTGGTAACTAAGATGCCATACTTAGAAATCTTGGAAGCATTCATCCATGTCATTGCTTCAACTGACTAGTTCTTCCACTTGACCAGATACTCATAACATACCTTGCCTCTATTTCATCTCATTCTTTTTCTAGTAATTGTTCTATCCATTTTTTATTGGAAAATCAGTTGTGATATTTTCAGTTTTACTTGTGGATTTGTCATAGCAGGGATACAAATATGCCACATTAAAAATTGATGATATGTCTACTCCTTCTGGGAGTTCAATTTCATAGGTATTTGTTGCAAAACTTTTCAAGACCTTACAAGGTCCAATATTTTTCCAATTGAGCTTGTTGTAAGTGACCTTTGGGAGTCTTTCCTTCTACAATATGCCAAAACTAAGTCTCCCACCTGAAATTCTTGTGTCTAACATTTGAAATCAGCACGTTTATATCTTATAACATTCTTCTCCAACTTAGCTTTTACCTCTTGATGTAAATAATGTATGTAGTCAACAAAGTCTTATGTTGTTGCACTTGGTATTTGTAAATTTGTCATACTCCATAACTCATCCACTGTGAAACAACATAATTTTGCAATACGAGATATAAATGCAGAAATATATATTAATCTCACAAATCACAATACAAAATCGTGGGCCTCTTTGAGGGGGCAACCTCCTTCAATACTTTGACTCAATATGCAAAAAGAGACATTCGCTTATGCCCGCTTGTCTTTTAAAGATACATTTCATGCAACCCTAACCTAACGCTCAAGAGTTGGCTTACATGCAAAGTGTCACCCGAGCTAGAATCTTCTATGAACAAAGAGTTATATTCTTTATAACGGTTACGTGAAATGGCCACACTTGTCTAGGTGCCTCATGTGCTACATATCATTACAAATATTACAAAATATCATTATAATAGGGTCTCCGCATTGGAAAGGGGATCATTACATAATAATGTTAGAATTACATAATAATGTTAGGATGGTGTCCTAACATGCCCTTCCCCTTCAAAAAGATTTATCCTCAAAACTAGATATGAGAAAATTGTTGTTGTAGCTGCTAGAGAGACTCATATATGGCATCTTCTAGTAGTAGTCCATGCCACTAGACAAGAACTTCGGTGATGAATGATATTTGGTCCAAAATTTGTTCAGGCTCATGCATGATGGAACCTTCTTCATTTAGCTCTAGTAAAGTAGATTGAATTTGTACCTTGTTGCCAACAACCTTCGTGAGAGAAAAAACATGAAAGACTGGATGGAGCTTGGATGTAGTCCGAATGACCAATTTGTTGTAATACATAGTATGGTACATAGTATTGGGCAGCTAGTTTTTGACATTTGCGAAGCTTGAGTGATGATTGTTTGTAAGGTTGCAAGCGGAGAAAAACCATATCCCCCACTTCAAAGTTGCGCTCAGAACAATGTTGATTAGCTTGTTGATGCATACGGTTCTGGGTCAATTCAAGATTCATCTTAAGTTATCAAAGGACGGTGGAACACTGGCTAAGAGTGATGTCTACAACATGAACCTTGGAACTTCCTAGAGTGTAGGAGGAGGGTGTTGATGGAGGATGAGTGTATATTGCTTCAAAGGGTGTAACCTTGTTTGCGGTGTGATATGAAGTATTATACCACCATTCGGTCAAAGGAAACCACTTCACCCTTTGTGTAGGATGTTCATATGAAAAGCAAGAAAGGTAGGTTTCCAAGCCTTTGTTAATTATTTATGTTTGGTCTATTAGTTTGAGGATGATAGGCCGAAATCATTTTAAGTTGAGTTCCCTACAACTTAAATAGTTCTTGCCAAAAATGACCAGTAAAGGTAGGGTATCTATCTGACACAATAGATGTGGGTATTCCATGAAGGCAAAAGATAGAGTCTAAAATGATTTGGGCTACTATAGAGGCTATGTAGGAATGGGATAGAGAACATAAATGAGCATCCTTTGTGAGATGGTCCACTACAACTAGAATAATTAATTTTCCTCTCGACTTGGGTAACCCTTCAATAAAATCCATAGAAATATATGTCCATACTTATTTTGGAATTGGTAAGGGTTGAAGGGTTCCAAGGGAACACAATTTCTCCTTTCATTCTTTGGCATGTGTCACATTCAACCAAAAAAGTTTGAATATTTTTCTTCATTTCCTTCCAGAATAATGTATGTTTGGTCCTTTTATAAGGTTTGTTGGTGAGGCATGCATTTCCTTCAAGATGAGTTCCTGCATTTGTGAGGTTTGGGGAATAATAAGTTGGTCATGATATCTCAAATTTTGTCCATCTCAAGTGTATCTCGGGCATGAGTTAGGCTTTATTTGAAGTTTGGTGATCAAAGTTTGCAATCATGAATCCTTGGTCATTTCTTCTCTGATACAATTAATCCATTGAGGGATTAGTGTAGAGATAGCATTTAACATACTTTGATCTTCAAATTATCGAGATAGTGCATCAGCCACGATATTCTCCTTTCCTTTTTTATATGTGATTCCAATGATTAACACGTAAAATGGCTAGCTAGCATCTCCTTTGCATAAGTAGATTTACCCAAATTTTGGCCTGAAAGTGCTTTACTGGTGAAGGCTAATGGTTTTCCTTCTTGCATTAACACGATCCCAATTCCATTACCCAAAGCATCACTTTCAATTATAAAAGGTTTAAAAAAACCAGGCATGGCTAACACTGGGGTGGTTTTCATGGCTTGCTTTAATTTATCAAAAGCCTTCTTCGTTGGTCCTGAACAAATAAAAGAATTTTTTTCAACAGGATTATTAAAAGAGCTACTATCTTCCCATAGTTTTGTATAACTTTACGGTAATACCTCGTGAGTCCAAAAAATCCTCAAAGTCCCTTGAGGGTGCGAGGCTTTGGCCAATCTTGAACAACCTGAATCTTTTTAGGATAAACTTTAACTCCATCTTTGGTGACAATGTGACCCAAGTACTCCAATTTTGTCAACCCAAAATAACACATATACCTCTTGGCATAAAGTTTATTCCTAGACAAAAGTTGTAGAGTTTGATCCAGATGTATGAGGTGCTCCTCCCATGAGCGATTATAAATCGGAATATCATAAAAGAAAACTAGAATAAATTTGCGAAGGAATGGATAAAAGACATTATTCACGAGGCTCTAAAATGTGGATAGTGCATTAGTTAGGCTAAATGGCATGACCAAAAATTCATAATGGTCCTCATGAGTTCGAAATGTTTTTTTGGGGATATCTTCCTCCTTAAGCCTTATCTAATGATAGCCCAAGCAAAGATCCATTTTGGATAAAAACTTTGCGCCATGTAGCTCATTCAACAATTCATCGACTTTTAAGATAGGAAATTTAACCTTAATGGTGAGTTTATTGAGATCACAAAAATCTATACACAACAGCCATGACCTATCTTTCTTTCTACCCAATAACACTGGAGAAGGATAAGGATTGTTACTAGCTAAAATGAACCCTACTTTTAGCAATTCTTGTACCAACTTATCAATTTTTGGCTTAAGTGCATAGGGGTATTGGTAAGGCATGATGTTAGGTGGCAAGCTACCTAGTACCAATGGTATTGCATGATCATGGGAACAATGTGGCAGTAATTTTTTTGATTCCATAAAAACTACATCATGCTTGGTCAAAATGAGTTGCAACTAATCTTGGGGCTTATCTTCTTCTGAATTTTGAGGTTGAATTGCAAATAATTTAGCTAATACCCCATGTGAGGATTCTTTTAACTTCTCCATACGGCTTGAACTGATAATATGTGGAGATCCTGCTAGTGAACCACAGGGAGTGTAGGACTTCCCATTCTATGAGAATTGCATCCATAATTCAACGACTTCCCATTCTATGAGAATTGCATCCATAATTCAACAAAGTTTCGGGCTATTGTTCCCAAGGTTCCTAGCCATTGTGCTCCTAACACAACATCACATCCTCCTAGTTGAAGAGCAAACACATTAGTTTTGAGTTCATAGTCTCCTATATTCAACTTAACATTGCAATATTTACCCTTACAAGATAATGTTCCTCCATTTGCCACTGTAACTTCAAAGGATTTGCAAGCATGTATGTAAAAATTTGCTTGTTTGGCTACTTGAGTATCAATAAAATTATGTGTACTGCCTGAATCAATAAGAATTGCAATATGTTGACCTTTGAAGCATCCTCCTTCCTTCATCATCTAATGGGTCAAAGTGCATGGACAAAGATCTTTGGCTAGGGTTCTTCCTATGTTTTTCTCTCATCCTTATGTTGTTCCTCTTGCGGTTCTATTGCTTCATCAAGTATTTCATTCCCTTTTGATTCATCCATGTCCAACAAAAATAACTTCTTTTGGATGCATATATACCCTGGAGAATACTTCTCATCACAATTGTAACATAAGCCTTGTGCTCAACGAGCATCCATTTCCTTTGTAGTCAGTCACTTGATTGGGATAGACTTATTGCTAGTATTCAATGTGAAATTGGGAAGAAATGTGGGTTTGGCCTATCGAAATTTGGACGATCTCCTTTGGGCCGAAATGTTTCTTTCGCTAATCTTACCAATCTCGTGGCTTGCATCATAGAATTTGGTTTGAACATTTTTACCTCAGCCTTGATATCATCTTTCAATCCACTAATAAAATAACTTTGAAAAAATCCTTCATTCAACCCCTTGGTCCTATTAGCCAATTTCTCAAATTGAGTCTAATAGTCTCAAACAATGAAGGTTTGTTTCAATTTGGTCAAGGCTCCTATAAAGTCCTCATACTCACTAGGGCCAAAACGAGTGAGTAATTGGGACTCAAATTCTTCCCAAGAAGGATCAGGAGTCATGTTCTATAACCATTGATACCATTGTAGGACCTCAAATTCAAAGTTAAAAGATGCCATGGCGACCCACAAATATTGGGATATATTATAAGATTTGAAAATTTGATTTGCTAGACACAACCATCAACGTCCTTTCCATTAAACTTAGGAAAGTCTAATTTAGGGATCTTAAACAAGGTATCTGTGTCAAAAAGAGAATTATGGACTTCTCTTCATTGACTGAACTACCACTCGGTCCTTCAGTTTTAAGATGCTCGAACACCTTTGGGGCTTCCCTTAATCGCTCTTTAACCTCTAGGATTTTTTATTCAATTTCAGAATTAGATTTATTTTGGTCAGTTTTGATAACCTACATGTGATCTTTCATCTTTGAAACTTCATTTCCAATATGGGACATTTGACTTTATAGGTTATTGAGTGGTTTAATTGCTTCATATATTCTCTTTGTTCTAACTCCATTGATCCTCTAGTCCCTCAACCATATATGTATGATTTGGACCACTCCCACGAACTTACTAAAAGTAGAAGTGTTGTTCCAAGAGTTACTATTTTTAGTATTGATCCAAAAACTTGTTCGGGTGCTATATATCAAAATGATCAGCTCAAGAAGACGAATGGAATGGATGAGGTCTCACAATGATGTTTTTTTGCACCCTAGAAAAAGTGCATGGAGGCTAATACCAAAATGATCAACTCGATGAGACAATCGCAATGAGCTATATCCTATGACAATGTTTTTTGGCACCCTAAACTTTTTTTATTTGAGGTGTTTTTTTTTTTTTGGTAGATAAGATACTATAGCATTAATACCGGGTTTTACAAGTTGACCCAAAACCTTTTACAAAAATCAGCCCAGGGTTGTTGATGAACATATCCTTACTAAGGATCCTATATATGTAAAATCTACATGCCGCCAAAGCCATTACATCCGGTAAGGCACATAGCCTTGTTATCAAAAAGAAACTTCCCATACAACATTTTGGGTATACCCCGAGAAAACACACATGCATCATAATTACAAAAAAGAAACAGACACGGATCCCTTCCTTGAGACAATGGAGAAACAAAAAGCTGCAGACACACATAGCAGAGTACTGAAAAAACTCCCACAAGCTCTGTATTGACAGTTACTCTTAATAATTCTTTGGTAATTGCTTTCTTCCGTATATGACATGCTTTGGTACCACATACTATCTTGGCCAATCAGCCTTGGAGAAGTGAACCTGCTGGCTAGATTTATGGCGGTGGCTATCTGGTGGTCCACGTGGCTTTGGTTCGAAGTCTTATATTGTCATTTCTTTCCTTCCCTATGATTATCAACCAACCTCAAATTACTAAGATGACTAGGAGCCATGTTATCCGACATGTGACTGTCCCCATTAGTCTTTGTGGTATTTCCAAGCAAGCATCCACGAAGACTGACAACTCAGATAATTTTTATTGTGAGTCCAATTCAAAAAAGAGACGGGAATACTCCTAGCCTTCGAACTTACAATGCCTTCCCTGTTGGTAAATTCGACTATCATTCTTGGCATTCTTGTTGAATAAGCTCCTCTACTTCACTCGGGACACCGTGTTCCCATTTGAAAAGTCCGTCACCATCGACACCCAAATTGGCCAACTTATCAACAATTTTGTTAGCTTCCCGAAAGACATGTTGGGCTTTTCTGTCCTGTCTTCCCTGGAAAAGGATCCTAGCCTCTTCAACAATTGTTTTAATCCTCCAAGGAGGTGTTTTCCAATTATTGAGGAGATTTATAACATGCATAGAGTCTCCTTCTACGATCAAATTGCCTTCTAAGTCTTGAGTCATTTGAAGGCCTCTCCACATAGCTCTAGCTTCAGCTTCGTTGTTCATCCTTGTTCCCAAATATTTAAAAATGCAAGCATCATATTCCCATTATGATCTCGCACAATGCCACCAACGCCTGCTCTGCCAGGATTGTCCTTAGCTGCTCCATCAAAATTAAGCTTAAACCAACCCGTAGGAGGTGGAGACCACTTAACATTGGCTCTAGGGTTGACTACCCTAGGCACAGACTCATCTAACAAGGTTAAGCTTAAATATTGAGCAATCGTGGTCTCCTGCAGATGAGGTTTACAACTATCAAAAGGGATAAGGTTCACATTCTCATTGGCAAAGGATAGGATCCTGGCAATGATAGTTTGATGATCATGGATAGACTCATTAAAGACTCTATGGTTCCTTTCTAACCACACCTGCCAAAGATAGTGATTGAGACAAATTTTCCACATGTATCTAAGTCTTTGGCTTGAAAAGGGGTAAGGCCACTAGATGAACAAATCAAGTACGATGGCTGGTTTAACCCATGAAATATTGAAGGCCTAAAAACCCCACTTAGGACAATCAAGGAAAAAGGGCACTCAAGGAAAATGTGATAAATGGTCTCCCAATTAGCCCCGCACAGATAACAATGATTAGTGATACAAATACCTTTACGCATCATATTATCAATGGTTAGAATTCTTCCTTGGATAACCAACCATGAAAAGACTACAATTTTTGGAATTAAATTTTTTATCCAAACTAAGTCCTTTTGGAGGACAAAATCCTCGTCATCAACGAGAAGCTTGTAAGCTGATTTAACAGTGAACTGCCCATTTTCCGTAGGAGCCCAGGTCACTTGATCTTCCTTGGGTCTCATGGGGATAAACTGTTGCCCGAGAATGTTACAAAGATCATTTGATTCCGCTTGAAATCCCTGAATTCTTATTTGTTTCCACTTCATTCTACCTCTGTCCTCAACCATATAATCGAAGACTTTTCTGCCAATGAGTTCTTCTGTGATATCTCTGATTCGGGCTAAGTTAGGATATTGCGTCAATGGTTCATCCTTAGCCCACCTGTCATTCCAAAAATTTATCCTCTCACCATTGCCTAAAACCCATCTTAAACCTTTTTTGATGATTTCCTTACAATTAAGAATTGCTTTCCAAAAAGCAGAACCTCTGATTGGAACTGAGTCACTTAGAAATTCCATATTTTGAAGATACTTTCATTTGATGATAGTTGTCCATTCATTTTCTTCACCAGAAATGAGATGCCACGCCTGCTTAGCTAGTAAAGCTAAATTTATATGAGCAATTCTCCTCAGACCTAAGCCCCCATTTTCCCTGGGTCTGCACACTTTGGTCCATCCTACAAGGTGTATCCTTTTTTTCTCCTCTCATCCAGTCCATAAAAATTCTTTTTGGAGTTTCTCAATTTTTTGGAAAACCTTCACAAGGGCTTTGAAAACGGAGAGGAAATAGACTGGAATGCTCTGAAGAGAGGCCTTAGTGAGGGTCATCTTTCCTGCTTGAGATAGAAGATGACCTTTCCATCCAACAAGTTTTTTTGAATTCTTTCAATAACCCTGTCCCACATTGACTCTCTCGGAGAACCAATGAAAAGAGGGAGACCAAGATACGAAGTGGGGAGGTTTGCTATATCACACCCTAAAATTTTTGCAATCCTTCCTTACCTCTGAATGGGGGTGTTCAAGAAATATAACTTGCTTTTACTGAAATTAACTTTCTGACCAGCAACATCCTCGTAGAGTTGCAGGATGTATTTAATTATTTTGGCCTCAACCACCGATGCCTTAGTCAATATAAGGGTATCATCGATGAATTGTTGGTGAGAAACAGCCCTAGTGAGAGATGTTGCCTTGATTCCCGATATTAGCCTTGAACTGCAAGCATTTTTTATGGTTCTGCCTAAAGCTTCTGCCACAATGATGAATAACATGGGGCTGATAGGGTCCCCCTATCGAATTCCTCTATGACTTTGAAAGTAACCAGCAGTTGTTCCATTAACTAGAATCGAGAACCATGCTTTAGAAATACATTCTTTGATCAAATTAACCCATTGGTGGTGAAAACCAAACTTAAGGAGGACAACAATCAGAAAGTCCCAATTTAGCCTATCAAATGCTTTGTTCATATCAAGCTTGAGGGCAAAAATAGACCTGTTAGTCTTATGAGCAGAGTGCAGAGCTTCATGAACTGTGATAACTCCATCCAAGATTGACCTGCCCTGGACAGAGCTTCCCTGGCATGGATCTATGATGCAGGGCAGAATATCTCTCATTCTATTTGCAATGGCTTTAGTTAGGATCTTGTAAGAAACATTGCATAGACTGATTGGCCTGAAGTCAGCCATAGATTCAGGGGTTTGCTTCTTAGGAATTAGAGAAATAAAAGTAGAGTTGATACCTTTTGGGATATGATTGCTTGCTTGGAATTCTCTGACAGCAAAAATTACATCCTCACTTACGATGTCCCAAAAAGCTTGATAGAAACGAGGGGGAAAGTCATCGGGTCCCGGGCTTTGTCTGGCTCCATGCTAAACAAGGCTTCCTTAATTTCCTCATCAGAAAAGGGAGCTAGAAGCTTAAGGTTTATATCCTCATTTATTATGCTAGGAATGGATTGCAAGAGAATATCTTTGGCCTCCTCATTGCACTATGATTCCTGACCAAGGATAGAATTGAAATAAGTTACTGCCTCCTTTTTGATTTTTGTTAAGTCTTGAGTAATAGAACCATCTACTTTTTTAAAAAATTATCTTGTTATTGCTTCTGTTTCTAAGCATGGTGACGTGAAAAACTTGGAATTTGAATCTCCATATTTCAACCAAAGAGCCCTTGATTTTTGCCTCCAATAGATTTCCTCACAGGCCAAAATGTTATGAAACTCTGCTAGTTTTGTTCGTTCCTCCTGCCTAGTAGTTTCATCAGCATCACCATGTTGGATCCTCTGATCAATTATCTTCAAACTTTCAACAACCTATTTTTTATTTTCAAAGAGGTTCCCAAAGACCTCTTTGTTCCAAGTTCGAAGCTTTTCCTTAACAAACTTTAATTTGCCAAGAAGTTTAAAAGTTGCACTACCCCTGACAGTCTGCTGCCACCACTGACTTAAGTTATCTCTGAAACTGGAATGTTTGATCCACATAGATTGAAATCTGAAAGGTTTCTTGAAGGACAGAGAGTTAGGGATCTCCAACAAAATGGGATTATGATCAGAGGCAATTTTAGGAAGGGCTTGTAGGGTAGAATCACCGAACAAAGTTGTAGCCTCCTTTGATAGAAAAACCTATCAAGCCTTTCTTGAATGAGATGACACCCTATCCGCCGATTGCTCCAGGTATAATTCGCTCCTCTAAGTTTTACATCCATCAACATGTTGGAGTTCACAAAGTCATTGAACTCATCCATGCTCCTGATAGGTGGTCCATTTCCACCCATTTTGTCTGAAGGGTAAAGAGGAGTGTTAAAATCCCCAACCATAATCCAGGGGACATTATGGAAGATTTCACTCAGATTGCCTAAGTACTCCCACAGTAGAGCTCTCCCTTGAATTGAAGTCGGGGCATAAATATTTGAAAGGATCCATGACCTGTTGTTGTTTATTTCCTTAAATAAAACACTAAGAACCCTATCATATTTCTGAATAATGGTGCCTTCTACTATCCGGGGATCCCACAAAGTCATAAGGCCTCCAGATGCTCCTCTGGCTGATTTGCAAACCATCTCCCCTTGATTCCAGATTTTTTTGCTATTTTTTTTGACTGAATCTCATCAGTTTTTGTTTCTTGCAACATGATAATAGTTGGATTCACTTGATTTCTTATTGCATCGACTTCCCTGTGTTTGGGCAGGCCATTGAGGCCTCTCACATTCCATGAGAGGAACTTCATTTAGATTGTTTGGGATTTCTTCCTCTCCCCTCCCTTGAGGGGGTTTTCCTAATTTGTTGTCTTCAGAACCCGGAATAACCTGTTGAAACAAGGTTCTCTATTTTCCATTGGCAATGTCATTATCAGTTTTAATTTTTTGATGCTCAACATTTGATATTCTCCCTCTTCTTTTTTCACTACCAAAATCTATAGGAGACTTCACAATGCTCTTGGTTTGTTTAGGACTAAACTGAGGGGAGGTAATTTGTTGCAGAACCGGACTACCATATTCCTCAGTCTAAAGAGTTTCACATATCTCCACCCCTACATCCAAATATTCTCCTTTTTTCCTATATTCCCCTGGTCTACGGGACGGCCCCTCAGTAGGATTCACTTGGCTCCTAGTGATGATGTTAGGGAGATGAGATTTTTTATTTTCCAATGCCTCAACTTTCTTCCTAAGTTCTTCAGCATTAGGGTTTGGCTTTGGGATGCCCACCTGGCTTGAAGTATTTCTAGCATTGGGGTTTAAGGATCCTGACTTGGATGTGGATTCTAGAGATCGTGCATTAGGGTTTGGATTTGTGATGCCCACGGGGCTTACAATAATTTTAGCATTAGGGTTTGAGGATCCTGACTTGGATGGGGATTCGAGAGAGTCAGAAAGGTTAGCCTCAAGGTGTTGGGCTTCCATGTCTTCCGATAATCCTCCTACTCCCATATTGGATAGAATTGAAAATTTATTTGAAACTAGAGGATTGGAACTTACCTGAGTATTTTGGTTGCCAACAACCTGTTGTTTTCCTTTGTCTTGTTGGGACCCTGCACCCTCTCTTTTTTTTTTTGGTAGACATAGTTTGCCCTGATTGAAATCGCCTCTCCAGGGAAACTCCTCAAATTTCCTCTGTCTAGCATTCCCTCGCTTCGCTTTTCTCTATTCATTGCCAGGTTAGGGCACTGATTGCATAGATGTCCTTGATTTTTACATTCTGCATAGAATGTCAGTCTGTTCTCATATTCTACCGATTATTTTCGATAGTATTCTCCATACTCTAGCTCCACAAACCTTGGCAATTCATTATTCAAATTAGCATTTACGTAGATTCATGCATGAGTCATCCTTGTCCTGGCCAAGGTCGCATGGTCAATGGAGATCAGGTCCCCTATAGTTCTAGCTATGCCTTGCAGCCAATATTCATTGAAGAACTGGGCAGGTAGACTCGGAGACGAACCCAAATAGGGGCAATGTTAATATTTTGCTTTTAGGGTCAAAATATTCACCCCATCATCTGAGAAAAAGGCTCCTTTTGCCTAGAAACCAAGGACCTCCTATTAAAATGTGGTTAGCATCCTCCATATTGTTAAAACGGATAATGAAGAACCCTCGAGTTAGAGCTACCAACTCCAAGCTGCCTACCAGTCACCATTTACCCGTCGCCCAAGCCCTGATAGTCTCCATGTCCGGCCTACCTCCCAAAAACTTGCCTACCAGGGAGAATTCTTCCATTAAAAGAAAAGGGCTCATGGAACTTGTCGGGGCTGAAATTTTATTATTTACTGGAACTAGGGGCGGAAGAGAGAGAACCTCCTTTCTTTTTCCTCTAAGAGTCTCAAGAAAAGACAACCACTTCTTGGGCCCCGCATTGTCCTTCGTATCTTTTTTGTCGGGTCTTTCTGAGGAGGGTCGGGCCCCCGTGTGATGCCCGCCTCCAAATCTGCCGTAGCCTGACCGCCTTCCTCTGGATCCTCGCTTGATCCATGCTCGAGGTTCCCACCCGCCCCTTCCATACCTGCTCTACCTCTACCGCCTTGGCTGAGATTCCTGCCCAAAAAATTCAAACCCTCACTCCCGCCGCACCCGCTAAACCTCAGCTCACTCATTCCTCTTGCTGAAGGAGAACAGAAGAAAATGAATTTTATTTGAAGTGTTGTCATCAAGTATTGTATGTTTTTATCCTAGAGTCACTGTTCACTCAAAAAATTGACTTTTGTCTAATAACCCCTTAAAAGGCTCTGCAATGTCTATTACTGACAACTATTTTGTCTGACTCTATAACTCACTATTTCTGATAGCTATCCTAGCAAACTCTATTTCTAACAAATACCCTTACTATTATAATTCCCAACTGTAACTGTCAACTATACAATCAAACTCTATCTTAATTGTTACTAATTATGTAACTGACAACTATATAAACATATTGTCTTGACTATGGCCCTAACTATATTTGACTATTACTAGTAGACCCTGTCTTAGACCATTACTTTCACCACCAGTTTGTTTGTCTAATTTTTTCATTTAGTTAATTATGTGATAATGTAATCTCTTCAATATGATCACTTCTATTTTAGGGTTTTTAGCATGCAAGGAAAACATTTATGGAAACAAGGTACCCTAGGCCAAGGAGTATGTATTGTCCATAGTGCTCTATTATACCATAGTGACGAACGATAGTGCTTGGACCAATACTTTAGGCCACTACGCAAAGAGGATTCCATGCATACCCTTGAGCACACTATCGACCTCTCTGACAGTACAGGAGGGTGATCTTCCTGAATGATATGTTCAATGCACTATAAAAAATACATGGTCAAAAATCTTCCTAGGGCTAAAGGTTTCCCCTAATCCTAGGGGGGTCTCTTGATATACTCGAAGATATGTGGGAGATCAATTTTGTATAGGAGTGTTGTCTGAGGCTTGGGTAATGGATTCTAATCCCCTCACTTCACTAGATGCTTTATGGGAAATCTAACTTAACCAATAATACAACTCCTTCGTGATATTTTAAAACTCCCAACACAAGGTTTCTAACCTAATAAACTAAAACAAAACAAAAAATATGAAATTTTTTTAAAATAGGATAATAAACAAAAAAATAAAAACACAAAATTTATATCTAATAGTCAGAATGGTAGGGCAAGAACGGTTGCAGTCGTAGGGAACATAGAACATAGCCTTGGAAAGTGTTTTGATACCACTTGTTAAGAACCTTCTAATTAAAATAAGCACATCCACATAAATATTATAATAAAAGCAATAATTCATGAAAGAACATAATATTGCAATATGAAATGTAAATGCAAAAATATATATTAACCTTACAAATCACAATACAGAATCATGGGCCTCTTTGATGGGGCAACCTCCTTCAATACTTTGACACAATATGAAAAAAATATACATTCATTTATGCCCCTTGTATTGTAAAGATACATTTCAAGTAACCCTAACCTAACACTCAAGAGTTGGCTTACATGCAAAGTGTCACCCGAGCTAGAATCTTCTACCAACAAACAATTACATTCTTTATAACAGTTCATTGAAATGACCCCACTTGTCTAGGCACCTCAAGTGTCACATACTATTACAAATATTACAAAATATCATTATAATAGGGTTTCTGCATTGGAAAGGGGGTCATTACATAATAATATTAGAATTATATAATATTTTAGGATGGGGTCCTAACAAACAAATTCCATATACAATTTGGAATGGACTTTTGGATGTACTTCTATTGATCGAATTGTTATATGCAAATTCTGCTTATGCCAAAATGGTATCCCATAACTTTAGCTTCTTACCAACTAAGCACCTCAACAAATTCCCAAGGCTTATGTTCACAACTTCGGTTTGTCCATCCATTTGTGGGTGATAAGTTGAACTAAAACTCAATTTTGTGCCCAACTTCTTCCACAAAGTGTACCAAAAGTGACCTACAAACTTAGTATCTCTATCTGACACAATGCTTTTTAGCAAACCATGCAATCTTACAACTTCTCGAAAGAACAAATCAACAATATGAGTAGCATCATTCGTTTTCCTACAAGGTATGAAATGTGTCATCTTTGAAAATCTATCAACAACAACAAAAATTGAATCATTCCCTTTTTGTGTTCGAGGTAATCCAAGGACAAAGTCCATACTTATGTCTTCCCATGGCCTTTTTGGTATTGGTAATGGCTGATACAACCCAGTGTTCTGGCTCTTTCCTTTCACATGTTGATAGACTTGACAACTCTACACAAATATTCGCACATCCATGCTTATTCCTAGCCAATAATAGCTTTCACAAAGTTGTTTCAAAGTTTTATCTATTCCAAAATGTCCAGCTAGTCCTCCACTATGTTTTTCTCTTATCAAGTTCTCCCTCATTGAGCTTCATGGTATGCATAATTGTTGTCCCTTGAATAATAATCCCTCTTGGATAAAATAATCAAGCCATGGCATTCTATCTCCTACAATAGGGTCATTGCAAGTTGCCCAAGCTTCCTTGAAGTCCAAATCATCAACATAAAGCTCTTTCATAGCATCAAAACTGTGACTTCAATCCTCATTGCACTCATCAACAAGTTCCTTCTACTCAAGGCATCAACTACCCTATTTGAACTACCACTTCTATGTTTCAAAACAAATGAGTAACTTTGAAGATACTCCACCCATTTCATATGTCTTTGGTTTAATTTGCCTTGACTATTAATGAACTACAAAGCATGATGATCCATAAATAGCACAAATTCCTTCGATAATAGGTAATGCCTCCACTTCTTTAGTGCTTGCACAATGGCATAAAACTCCTGATCATAAACTAAATATTTCTTCTTGGCTTCATTCAACTTCTCGCTAAAATAAGCAATGGGTCTACCTTCTTGGCTCAAAACTCCTCCAATGGCTGTTCTACTTGCATCACAATCTACTTGGAAAACTTTGTTAAAATCTAGTAATGCTAAAAATGATTGCTCTATGACTTTCTCCTTCAATATTTGAAAGCTCTTTTCCACTGCACTCATCCATTTGAACTCATGTCTACCTCCCTTCATTGTTTTTATGATTGGAGCACAAATTCCACTAAAATTTCTGATGAACTTTCTATAAAAACTTGCCAAACCATGAAAACTTCTAGCTTCAAACATACTCCTTGGTGATGGCCACTCCACAATAGCCTTTACCTTTGTTGGATCCATCCACAAACCATCCTTGGATATGACAAAACCCAAATATACCAATTCCTTCTTCATAAAACTATATTTCTTCAAATTGATCAGCAATTGTTCCTCCTTCAACTTTTGCAAAACTAACCTCAAATGCATTAGGTGTTCTTTTTTCGTCTTGCTAAACACCAAAATATCATCCAAGTAAACCACCACAAACTTACCAAGAAAAGGCTTCAAGACTTCATTCATCAATCTCATAAAAGTGCTAGGTGCATTTGTCAACCCAAATGGCATGACCAACCATTCATACAAGCCTTCTTTGGTCTTAAATGCAGTCTTCCACTCATCTCCTTCTCTGATTCGAATTTGATGATAACCACTCTTCAAATCAATCTTTGTGAAGTACTTTACTCCACTCAAACAATCCATCAAGTCATCCATACGAGGTAATGGAAACCTATATTTTATTGTGATCTTATTGATAGCTCGAGAGTCTGTGCACATACGCCATTCTCCACCTTTCTTGGGTGCTAGTATAGTTGGTACTACACATGGGCTCAAGCTTTCCCTAATCAGCCCCTTATCCAATAGCTCTTGGACTTGTCTCTTCATCTCTTCATTCTCCATAGGTGTCATCCTATAGGCTGCCTTGTTTGGCAAACTTGCTCTAGGTATGAAGTCTATTTGATGACTAATGCTTCTCATAGGTGGTAATCTTTTTGAAATAATCTTAGCATATTCTTCCAACAAATCCTTCACTTCATGTGGAATGTTGGCCATCTTATTCATTGTCCCATCTTCCATGGGTTTAGCAATGAAAGCAAAACATGCTTCCTCCTTCTTCATCTCCTTCAAGAATTATTTTTTGGAGATTAAGCAAACTTTAGAACTATTGCCCACCTCTTTTCCTTTGTCCTTCAATGGACTTAATGCATAACTTTTGCCATCCTTGACAATTGAATAAGTATTCAGTCTACCATCATGTACTACTTTTCTGTCAAATTACCATGGTCTCCCCAACAAAATATGACATGCATCCATTGGCATGATGTCACATAGAATTGCATCCTTATAAGAGCCAATCTGAAAATTGACCATACATTGTTTGGTTACCAAAATTTGGTGTCCATTTTGTAACCATGACACTTTGTATGGATTTGGATGCTCAATTATTTTCAAGCCAAGTTTCTCTACCATCTTTGTTGACACTAAGTTGTCTATGCTTCCATTATCCACAATCACCTTACAATATTTACCTCCTGATTTACAAATTATCCTGAACAAGTTCCTTCTTTGCTCAAGTTCATGCACCTCCTTTGCTGGTTTCAACAATACCCTTTTCATCATAAGGGATTCTCCTTGTTCTGGTTCCTCCATGTGTCTTCGGTGAAGCAATACTTTCTTCGTCTGCTTGTGTAATATGGTTTCTAGCTTCCTTTCCTTTATTGTTGCTTTGTTGTATTGTTGGACATTCAAATGCCCGATGGCTAGCTTCTCCACATCTATAACAATTCGGAGAATCCTCTACCCCTTCATCTAACATAACCTCCTCTTCCTCTCGAGAAAATTGTCTTCTCTATTATTCTGAGAAGTACTAGATTCTCCCTCCTACCTTTATTGTCCTCTTTCATTGTTGATTTGTCATCTTCCTCTAGAGGATTATCCTCTTCCTTTAGGCACTATTTTGTTGCCTACACAACAACTTTTCCTCTGCCTTGAGTGCATATTAATATGCCTCTTCAACAGTTCTAATTCGAATCATACCAATTTCATCTTGTATGGACAATCTTAGTCCATTTATGTATCTTGCCACCTTCTCTTCATCATCTTCAATATGACCTACTCTTATGGTCAATTTATAGAACTCTTTTATATATTCTTTTACTCCTAACTCTTTTTGCTTAAGGTTTTGGAGTCTTCTAAACAATCCAATTTGATAATCCACAAGTAAAAACTTAGATTTCAACTTGGATACAAAATTTTCCCATGTTTGGATTTTATCCTTACCCTTTCGTTGTCTCTCTATTTGGACATGATCCCACCAAATTGAAGCATGTCTCTTCATTCGTGTGCATGAAAATTTGACTTGTTTTAGATCCTTCATAGATTCATAGTCAAAGAATCTCTCCATGTCCATTATCCAATCTATCAACTCTTCAAGATTCAAATTTCCATTAAAATTGGGGGTATCCATCTTTGGTTTACTTCCCATATTTGAGATTGCCCAAATCAATCATTGCTCCGATTCTTCTCCTTGCTCTTCACCTTGAGCTTCTACGTGACCAATTTTTTCCTCTTCATTATCACTAACCTCCTCAAGATGAACACCTCTCCTTTGGGTAGTCTCAATTGCATCTAATCTGGCGGTGATTCCTCTCAGCATTTTTGCTATATCCGTTGGTCGGGGTCCCAGACCACACAATCTTCCTCTTCCTCGTTGTGCCATCACAATTTTCATAATTCTAAAATTAAGCCCAACTCTAATACCAAATGATGCAGACAAGTGAAGGGCACCTACTGAAAGATGACCTTTACAAGCAACCAATTATCAAACTCAACTTCCCAAAACCGCTATACAATAATCACACGTACAACTATCCTAACACTTCGAGACAAGCAAGGTCTCAAGACTTCTATAAGATGGCAAGGTCTTATGACGACATCTTATGATGGTAGCTTATGAGATGACATCTCATGCATAAGATGACAATGTTCAAGATGGTATCACTTTGAGACTGTAATGTCTCAAGATGGTAGTTCCTCCTGACAACCTCACTTAAGATAGAGAAATTACTTAAGGGTGTAAGATGACCTCACTCATGACAACAATTCCTCTTTCGTTTGAACAACAAGGTATTGTTTCCTTACATGAACGGTAATTCACATGTTCATTACAATCTCTCCTTGGACAACACGGTTTTGCCTATACAATAATATTTCTCTAAGTGAACAACACTCTCATCCTTCATCGAATGGCACTTCACTTGCAAACAGTTGCTTGTCTTATTTGAATGATAGCTCCTTGAATGACAATTAGATAAATCCAACGATGTGGACGACAACAATCTCTGGTTTTATCAAAACTACAACCACTCCTCACCTATAACCTACACTCTAGTTTAAAATAAACAATTGCAACAAAATACAACGTTCATCATTCAAATAAGTGTACATAGAATGGGTTGAAATGAAGAATAATCTATTATCATTAATGTGCGCGTAGGCTATAGAGAATATGAATATCAATACATTATGACACAAAGACTTTCTGCCATATCCTACACAAGCTCTTTGCAATATCATAGTCGGATGTACACACTACTTTCTCTACCTGCACACTTCTGTTTTTTTTTGTCCATCATTCTCCCGGCCCTCTTCATTTCTTCTTTTCTACCTTTCTTTTTTATTCTTCTATCCTCCCTCACCCCCCCATTTATGCTACCTCTTATTTCCTTATATGCACGATATAGGCAGTTCTTCAAACGGTTCACAAACAATTTTTAATAATCCTTTGCTTATGTAACGAAGGCCCCTACATTAGGCCTTTCTAAAAGAACCCCAAAAGCTCAAGAATCATCAAAGGTCCATCAAAAATACTTTGTTGTCTCATTTTCATTATAATATTTTGCTTCCATGGAAGACAAAGATATAGTAAACTATCACTTTGAACACCTAGAAATGTGTCTAGAAACAAGTGAGAAAATAAAACCAATAGTGGACTTGTACTCATTAAGATCTCGTTGCAACACAATAGGATCTTTGATAGAATAATGAATGCCCATCTAAAGAGTGCATTTCATGTAATGCAAAATCCATTTAGTTGCCTTCTAGTGACTACAATGAGGTGTCTACATGTATCTGGAACAATAATTGACAAGAATGTTATGCCCAATCAAGTGTGACATATATAAGACTCCCAACCAAAGATTAGTAAAAACATATCATCAAATAATGAAGTGATGTAATTAGTCTGGCGCTTCAACTTGAATTCAAAGAGGATGAGAGCTAGCTTAAAATCCTCCATCCAAAAATGTTATAGAACCAAAGCATACTGAAGTTGAGACAAAAAAAATCCCAAAAAAAAATTATACAATCTAAATACACAAGTAATGAAAGCCCAAATATGTCATCTTAAGAGTCCTAAAGTCAACTTCATCTCCCAAATCATTAAAGCCAAGCTCAAAGTGATAAGAATATTGGTAATATCCAACACAATAATGAGAATATAACCATCATCGTGTTTAATGCAAACATTGGATGCTCTACCTCATTCCAATAACCACAACTACGAAAAATGAATCGTCTCACACCAAGCATGGGGTATCTACTTAAGTCCATACAAGGAGTTGTTGAGTCTACATACCAAGGTAATAGGTCCATCTGATACAAATTCAAGCAACTACTACAATACATCTCCTCTTAAACATCCCCATGAAGAAAAGCACTAAGGGACATCCATTCCATGAACTTTCCACCACTGCAAAGCAACAATAAGAAGGATCATCCAAATAGAATCCATTTGAGCTATGGGGGAAAATGTCTCGATATAGTCGACTCTCTTCTTTTCAAATAATCCCTTAACAACAAGATGCACCTTGGGCTTCTCAATCTAACCATCAACACCAAAGTTTATCTTATAGATCTCTTTATAACAAACAATGTTCTTGCCCTTGGGCAAGGCCACCAACTTCTAAGTTTGATTCTTCATGAAGAATATTTAGAGCAAACTAACAATTTAGAGAACTTATTACAAATTCCAAGAGAGAATTACATGAATAAGTAGATATGAAATTTTCTTTCAAATTGCAACAAATAAAACTTGATTTGATTATCTAGATTGGAAGATATCATAATTCTCCTTTTTTTCTAAATTACAATTTAAGAATATAAATCATTGCAATTGTTGCCAATTACTGGCTTCACGAGGTCATAACTTCCTTAGTTTTATTCCATGAAGAAAAGCACTAAGGGACATCCATTCCATGAACTTTCCACCACTGCAAAGCAACAATAAGAAGGATCATCCAAATAGAATCCATTTGAGCTATGGGGGAAAATGTCTCCATATAGTCGAATATCTTCTTTTCAAAGAATCCCTTAGCAGCAAGATGCAACTTGGGCTTCTCAATCTAACCATCAACACCAAAGTTGATCTTATAGATCTCTTTATAACAAACAATGTTCTTGCCCTTGGGCAATGCCACCAACTTCTAAGTTTGATTCTTCATGAAGAATCTTTAGATAAAACTAACAATTTAGAGAGCTTATTACAAATTCCAAGAAAGAATTACATGAATAAGTAGATATGAAGTTTTCTTTCAAATTGCAACAAATAAAACTTGATTTGATTATCTAGATTGGAAGATATCATAATTCTCCCTTTTCTAAATTACAATTTAAGAATAGAAATCATTGCAATTGTCGCATGTTAGGAACCTACTATTAAAATAAAGCACACTCACACAAAATACTGAAAAATAACTCACATACATCAAATAACTCAATATCACTATGCAGAAATCAATTACAGAAATGAAACAATCTCACAGTAACATCGAATCGCGGGCCTCTTCGAGGGGGCAACCTCCTTCAATATTTCATTAGCTTGCAAAAGGATAATCTCGTACATGGCTTCATATCTTTTTAAAGGAAAACTACATGCAACCATACCTAAATGCTCAAGAGGTGGCTTACATGCAAAATGCCACTCGAGCTAGAATCTCCCACCAAATGGCGGTTACAATCTTGATAAAAACGGTTACATGAAATGGTACCACTTGGCGAGGTATCTTACTACATCAGTTACAATATTGATAAAAATGGTTACATGAGATGGTACCACTTGGCGAGGTACTTTTATTGCCACCCACATTACTAAGTATTGCATAATAACATTAAAATAGGCTCCCCATGTTGGAAGTGGGTTACTACATAGGTAAATGAGAATTACAACATGGTGTTAGGATAGGATCCTAACATGTCCTTCCCCTTCGAAAAGCTTTGTCCTCAAAGCTGAAATTGAGGAAACTAGTGTTGGAGTTGATAGAGAGGCTCCCATGTAGCATCTTCTGGCTCTTGAAGTACCTCAATTTCAATCTGTATCTTGAAGTACCTCCTATCGTAAGGAATCTATCCATTGGGGGACAGGTGCGGAGATAGCACATAGCATACTGAGGGCCTCAAATTGGCGAGAGAGAGCATCAACCACAAGATTTTCTTTGCCCTTCTTATAGGTGATATCATAATCATAGCCCATGAGTTTAGAAACCCATTTTTGTTGTTTTGGGGTAGCAACCCGTTGTTCTAAGAAATATTTGAGACTTTGATGGTTTGTTTTAATGGAGAAATGGTGCCCAATGAGATATGGTCTCCAATGGGTGACAACATGTAATATTGCCAACATCTCCTTGGAATATGTAGATTTTCCCAAATTATGCTCAAAAAGTGCCTTACTGGTGAAGGCCAAGGGTCTCTCTTCTTGCATCAATACTGCCCCAATGCCATGACCAAAAGCGTCACTTTCAATGACGAATAATTTAGAGAAATATGGCATGGCTAGAACAGGTGTGGTGGTCATGGCATGTTTTAATTCCAGAAAGGCTTGATCAGCAGGTCTTGTCCAAGTGAAAGAGTCCTTTAACATAGATGTGAGGGGAGCTGCTATCTTCCCATAATTACGAACAAATTTCCTGTAATAACCTATAAGTCCTATGAATCCCTGAATTCCTTTGAGAGTGTGGGGTTTTGCCCTGTCCTGAACTGCCTGAATCTTCTTAGGGTCGACCTTGACACCATCTTTGGAAACAATGTGTCCTAAATACTCCACTTCAGTCAGACCAAAGGAGCACTTAGACTGCTTAGAAAAAAGTTGATATTGGGCCAATAATTGTAATGTCTGATCCACATGGGTAAGGTGTTATTCCCACGAGCGGCTATAAACCAATATATCATCAAAGAAAACCAGGATGAACTTTCGCATGAAGGGATAGAAGATGTTCATAAGGCTTTGAAATGTGGATGGTGCATTTGTCAAACCAAATGGCATTACCAAGAACTCATAGTGACCATCATGAGTATGGAAAGTAGTTTTTGGAATATCCTCGTCCTTGAGCCTGATTTGATGGTACCCCGAACGAAGGTCCAACTTGGAGAAGTACATAGCTCCATGTAATTCATCCAACAATTCATCCACTACCGGAATGGGAAATTTATCCTTGATGGTGATCTTATTGAGCTCACGGTAGTCTATGCACAATCGCCATGAGCCATATTTCTTACGAACTAGCAAAATTAGAGAAGAATAGGGACTGGTACTGGGTCGAATGAAACCTGCCTTGAGCAATTCATGTACCATCTTCTCAATTTCTGACTTGAGAGCATGAGGATACCGATACGGTCTGATGTTTGGTGGTGCACTACTCGAAAGTAGTGGAATAGCATGGTCATGAGAGCGACGAGGTGGCAGTGTAGTTGGTTCTAAAAAGACGCCATTGTGCTTGGTTAGAACAAGTTGCAAATCTGCTGGAATTGGATCTGTTGTAGAAGTGGGTGGCTGAATTGAAAATATTTGTGCAATGACCCCATGGGAGGACTTTTTCAACTTCTCCATGCGATTGGAACTAATAATTTGTGTAGGGCCAGCCTTGATACCCTTGAGGGTATATGTTTGTCCATTTTGTGAAAATTACAGCCATAGTTCTACAAGGTTGCAAGAGAAAGTGCCCAAGGTGTTCATCTATTCGGATCTTAACACAACGTCACATCCTCCCAATTGGAGGGCAAACATATCTTGCTTGAGTTCATAATCCCCTATTTGAATTTTGACATTTCGACATTTACCTTTACAAGGTAAGGTGCCTCCATTGGCCACCATGACTTCAAAAGAATTGCATGAGTGTATATAGCAGTTGGTCCGTTTGGCCACCTAAGGATCAATAAAGTTGTGTGTACTGCCTGAATCAATAAGAATTGTGAGACGTTGGCCTTTGAAATAACCCACAACTTTCATGGTTTGTGGGGTGGTAATCCCGGCAAGAGCATGGACTGAAATTTCTTCTAGTGTTTCTAATGGTTCCTCTTCCTGTGGAGTTGGTGCCTCAGTTTTATCACTCTCCTCATCACTATGGTCATTGTTTTATGGTTCCTCCACATCTATTAAAAACAATCTCTTATTTGCACATCTATGCCGCTTCGTAAACTTTTCATCACAATTATAACATAACCCTTGGGCGCGACGCGCATCCATTTCCTCTGTGTCATCCTCTTGGGAGCAGGAGGTTTATTATCAGTATTGTTTTGGACCCGAGGAGGGAAAGAAGGTTGGTTATGCGAAAATCGCAATGTCCATCTTTGAGCTGAGAGTTTAGATTCAGCCAATCGGGCTAAACTGATAGCATCCATCATGGTGTGGGGTTTGAACATCTTGACTTCAGCTTGAAGATCATCTTGTAGCCCACTAAAAAAACAACTCATAAAAAATCCCTCATTCAAACCCTTAGTTTTATTGGCCAATTTTTCAAATTGGGTATGGTAATCACGAACTGAGGTGGTTTGTTTCAACTTTATCAGTGCACCTGTAAAGTCATCATAATCATTAGGACCAAATCAGGTAAGTAGAAGGGACTCAAAGTCCTCCCAAGATAGATCAGGGTTAGCAACCCGTAGCCATTGGAACCAATGTAAGGCCTCAAATTCTAGGTTGAAGGAAGCCATCTGAACCCGATGATAGACAGGGACATTCTGGAGTTGAAAGAATTGATCAACCCGACATAACCACCTATCGACATCCTTTCCACTAAACTTAGGGAAGTCTAATTTAGGCATTTTGAAGGTTGGATCCCGATCAGAGTGATTTTCATTTGGTGTTCGTCGACCTCGTTCAGAGTTTTTAGCATGGTGTTTAGTTTTGGTACTACCGTGCAATTTGGTCTCCATCTCTGTGAGTTGTTCTTCTAAACGAATTCTAGTGTTATCCTAATCCAGTCGAAGCTCTCGAATCTTTGTGTCTATGTTCTTGTTTGCAGAGGTCAAGTCAGCAATGGATTTTTGCAGGTCGGCCAATAATGTGCCCAAGTCTAAATCATTTTATTGTGGTCCTCAAGTGCCACTTGCCATTGCGGTCCCTCTTGTGCTGAGTTACTAAAAATAGACCTCAAATTTTCAAGAGTTACTATTTTTAGTAAGGGTCCAAAATTTAATTTGGGAAATGAGTTGCAACACTGATTTTAGGATAGGATCCAATCCAGTGGTTGTTTGATCTGAGCGCTCAATGAGGAGATATACTGAATTTCTTGACTTTTTGTGATCTCCTGTTGGTTGCAAGTCGATGTTAAGGTAATTTCTTCCACTTGTACTTAAAATTTCACCAATGAGTCGTTGAGGGTCTTTTGTGCAGAATAACAAGTAGATTCTATTCCCAAAAAATTGGATCAATTTGATGGAACGATGAAAAGTTATGGCCTTAGCAAGAAAAATCAAAATTTGCTATTTTTAGAAATTTGGTGCAAAATTTGACCAGGAGGTGCCAAGGACAATTTTGTCTGGAATAGATTGTAGAATTTTCTGCTAAATTTTTGAGTCAATCTGCGCTCTGTGTGAAGAGATATCCTTGTTTTAATAAAATTGCATTACTTTTTTTTCTATGTTGGTGTTTTTGGTTTCTGATTTGGAGTTACAGTTCAAAATTTGGGACCTGGTATCAACTATTTCGGACCTATATACTGCACCTTGACCACTGTGTCACTCACTGTTCTCTGTTCCTGTCACCTGTACTAGGGTTACTGACACAGTTTCTGCTTCTAACCTTAAGGATTTTTTTGACACTGACAACTTTGTTTCAGAAACTAAAAGTCTGCAATTCTGGACTGGTACAGAGGACTGTTACTATCGACCCGACTACCACTATTATTGTCTTGACTGTTACTATCACTGTCCCGAATGTTCAAATTCTGACCACAGGCTGGTTCAAACACTTACAAAAATTTGTCTTGACTATTGGTGCATGCAAGTTGTTTTCTATGATAGGGAAAGCCTTCTCTGTATGCTCACTTTTGGGGATGGTGAATGCAGGTTAGTAGAACAGGGATGGGTTGATTTGCAAGGGAATGATACTTTGTTTTTGTTTTGTTTTCTAGAACCAAGGTATGCTAAGTAAGGGAGTATGTAATACCCATAGGCCCTCTGTTATACCGCAGTGACGAACAATAGTGCTCGGACCAATATTTTAGGCCACTACTCAAGGAGGATTCCACACATACCCTTGAGCACACTATCTGCCTCTCTAACAATATGAGAGGGTAATCGTCCGGGATGTTGTGTCTCATGGACTATGGATAATACAAGGCCAAAAAGCTTCCTAATGGATAAAATCTTGTTTAAACCTAGATTGTCTCCCGATATACCCGAAGATACGTGGGAGCTCAATTATGTGCGCAAGTGTTGTCTGAGGCCTGGGTATTGGATCCTGATCGCCCCTCACTTCACTAGACGCTTTATGGGCTATCTAGCTTAGCCAATAATGACAACTCCTTTGCGATATTTTAAAACCCCCGGCATAGGGTTTCTAACCTACACAAATACTGTATTTTTTTGTCTTTTCTGATTTTCTATGAAAAAAATGACTGTATTTTTTGAATTTTTTTTTTGATAAAAGAAAAACAGAAATAAAAACACACAGGAAAATTATACCTAACAAGCGGAATGACTGGAAATAATCGTCTTAGTTGCAACAAAACTTGGCCCTGGATAGCGTTCTGATACCACTTGTTAGGAACCTACTATTAAAATAAAGCGCACACACAAAATACTGAAAAATAACTCACATACATCAAATAACTCAATATCACTATGCAGAAATCAATTACAAAAATGAAACAATCTCACAGTAACACTGAATCGCGGGCCTCTTCGAGGGGGCAACCTCCTTCAATATTTCATTAGCTTGCAAAAGGATAATCTCGTACATGGCTTCATATATTTTTAAAGGAAAACTACATGCAACCATACCTAAATGCTCAAGAGGTTGCTTACATGCAAAATGCCACTCGAGCTAGAATCTCCTACCAAATGGCGGTTACAATCTTGATAAATACGGTTACATGAAATGGTACCACTTGGCGAGGTATCTTACTACATTGGTTACAATATTGATAAAAATGGTTACATGAGATGGTACCACTTGGCGAGGTACTTTTATTGCCACCTACATTACTAAGTATTGCATAATAACATTAAAATAGGCTCCCCATGTTGGAAGTGGGTTACTACATAGGTAAATGAAAATTACAACATGGTGTTAGGATAGGATCCTAACATGTCCTTCCCCTTCGAAAAGCTTTGTCCTCAAAGCTGAAATTGAGGAAACTAGTGTTGGAGTTGATGGAGAGGCTCCCATGTAGCATCTTCTGGCTCTTGAAGTACCTCAATTTCAATCTGTATCTTGAAGTACCTCCTATCGTAAGGAATCTATCCATTGGTGGACAGGTGCGGAGATAGCACATAGCATACCGAGGGCCTCAAATTGGCGAGAGAGAGCATCGGCCACAAGATTTTCTTTGCCCTTCTTATAGGTGATATCATAATCATAGCCCATGAGTTTAGAAACCCATTTTTGTTGTTTTGGGGTAGCAACCCGTTGTTCTAAGAAATATTTGAGACTTTGATGGGTTGTTTTAATGGAGAAATGGCGCCCAATGAGATATGGTCTCCAAGGGGTGAAACATGTAATATTGCCAACATCTCCTTGGCATATGTAGATTTTCCCAAATTACGCTCAAAGAGTGCCTTACTGGTGAAGGCCAAGGGTCTCTCTTCTTGCATCAATACTGCCCCAATGTCGTGACCAAAAGCGTCACTTTCAATGATGAATAATTTAGAGAAATATGGCATGGCTAGAACAGGTGTGGTGGTCATGGCATGTTTTAATTCCAGAAAGGCTTGATCAGCAGGTCCTGTCCAAGTGAAAGAGTCCTTTAACATAGATGTGAGGGGAGTTGCTATCTTCCCATAATTACGAACAAATTTCCTGTAATAACCTATAAGTCCTATGAATCCCTGAATTCCGTAATAACTCAACACTCTAATTTTAGAGAGTTACTTGGCAAAAAAATGATGAAAATATTTTAATTTTTAAAAAAACACATTTAAAACAAAAATTGGAGATCTAGAAATCTGATTTTCTATTAGATTTTCATTTTAAAAAAGGGTATAGTCAGAATTTTTTATCATCAAAGCCAATAAAACACACCATACAAATTCAAAATAAAAAGCAGTTTTAAATTGCTCTATGATTCCCTTACTCACTCTTGAACTGGATGGTTGGCCTTGGATAGGTGGTTGAATTGGAGGCTCCTCAGGTATAGGATCATCATGGTATATTTCCTCCAATCCTCTCATATGTTCCGCTTTTGCCTCTAATGCCTTGATGTCCTTTGTAGTAAACTCAGTATCCTACAAACCTTTAGCAATTAAATCTAAAGTGAATCTATCTCATTCAAATCAATCACCTCATAGCATTCGTACATCACCACTTGTCTAGTGTGAAGCCAAAAATTGTATTGTACAATAACAAGGTTTCAAATAGAGACCAATTATGCTTGCACTTAATTGAGACCAATTCGTACATCACCACTTAATTATGTGCACTTGGTCTCTATTTGTAGCCAAAAATTGTATTGTACAATCACCTCTGGGTCAACCTATTGCACTTCTTAGTGTGTGTGGTTTCAAATAGAGACCAATTATGCTTGCACCCAAAAGTGCTACAAGGCTAACTCAAAATGCATATTACAATCCTCTTAAAGATTAAATGTTCTAACAACATAATCCTCCCACCATAAATATGTGAAAAATAATTTTTCAAATTATATACTTACATTTGTAATTG
Source organism: Wollemia nobilis (assembly GCA_028583015.1). Taxonomy (NCBI): domain Eukaryota; kingdom Viridiplantae; phylum Streptophyta; class Pinopsida; order Araucariales; family Araucariaceae; genus Wollemia; species Wollemia nobilis. Next base: position 4,182,409 of record JAQPPZ010003276.1, read on the forward strand.
CGTCGTTATCAACTATAAGAAAAAAAAATTAAAAGTTTAAAATTTGTACCTAGTCACAAGGTCAACCTTTATTCAATACAAAAGGGGGATGAAAACAAGCTCCCATAAGCTTCCTTATAGGCTTGCAACTTGACAAGGATGACGAAATATTTGGCAGGTTCATTTATCATCCTATCAGCACAAGCATAGAACCCCCTGGACCTCTTCATGAACATTAAGATTACCATTGAACAAATATTTGGGTTTCAAGAAGTACCCCACTATATGAATAGGTCGAATGAGTTGTCTTCTCCATCTCTTATCAATGATTTGTCAAACGGCTTCATATTTGCTTTGACTGCCTCCATAGTAAGTGTTAAATGGTCTCTTTTGCCCTATCTATGGCCTCATACAGATACCCCATTACCAATTTTTTTCCATCTACAGGTCGAAGAACCCTAACCAAGGGTTTTGTCACTTGCAATTGAACAACAAAAATTAATAATCATATTTTACTAAATATATTTAATTAAAATTTACAAATCGAAATTTGTAATTTTAGTTAAAGTTATAAAAACACACTAAAAGTAATACCTAAGATTTTAAATTTAAACAACCAATTAATTACCTTGATAATTTTCTACACACTCACCCAAAATGGGTTGTGAAATACTTGCCTCTAGACCCTCTCCTCTTCTTTTGAAAGATGCGACAAGGCATACCATTCCTTGCTCATAAGCAAGCGATGCAACTAGAAAGCTCTATAAGGAAATGAAGTTTGAGGTGAATTGTGTGATACGTGAGTGAACAATGTCCCTCCCCTCATTGTGCTCCCACATCAAGTTGAGCACCCATGCGTGGTTGTATATAAATCTTATAATGTTCTTTGTCTCTTCCACCACGGTCTTCAACCATAATAATTTTCCAATGTCCTCAAGCATGAATGCAATGAGGGACACAAGGGATCCAAAAAATTGAGGGGTACTTCTCCTTGAGAAGTCTACCTGCAAATATATGTGTCATGTTGTTGTTCGTCACTACTTAGACAACATTATCCACACCTACTTCTAGCACAGCCTCCTTTATCAAAATAAACAACTATGTGTTATTCAATTCTTGCAAGGTATCAACTAACTTCAAGAAGACCATGGATCCACACGAAGCCACTATGAAGTTGAGAAGCATGTGGTTCCTTGCATCCATCCATCCATCCATCAGAGAGAATGTTGTAGCCCTTTTTACTTCTTTTTTTATTTTTCTTTTTTTTTGTTATTTTACAAGAGCACATGTGTTCATGACACAATCCAACAATGGCCCGCTCAAATCTTTTACTGAAGGTGGTTTTATCCTTTTATCAACCTTGCCTATTCCCCTCACCATGACTTCCCAATAAGGGTTTCTCATGCAATTAAAGAGAATGTTGCAGTAATACCAAAAATCCACCATCATTGTTCTTGCTTCTTGCAACTTCTCCTTCCCCCATGCAGTAGTTTGAAGGGTAGTTTGTCTTTTGTTTGAGCCTAATCCAATACCCAAACTCTACCCAGAAGCTCATCGGATGCAATAGCTAAGAACAAACTCTTTGTGGCAGCAACATCCTCCAATTTGACCTCATCCCAATGAAAAGAAACCCAAGGCCCTACTCCATGTGCAATTGCAAATTTTGTTCATTTGACCTCTATTTTTTTGCCTCCTTAATGCACATCCAAGCCTTGATCTCATTTTTTATTGTGTCATCTATTGAAGTGCATGTGTCCACATCATGCCCTTTTGCCCCAATCAAATGAAATTTGAGGTGATGGATGCCTCCTTACATGTCCTTGCCATAGTATTTGTAGAACACTTGATTTGGCCATGTCCTTGCCATAGTTTTTACTTTATAACTATTATGTAATCAAATAGCATTAGATCAAACAGTTATATTCCTCAACTTTCAAGGAGGAGACCCAAGTTTGAATCCTGTCAAGTGATACATCCATAACTGTCAAGCTAATATAATGCCATCGTATGGTCATGATGTAATAGGTAGGGCACGTTTCAATCCCATAAAGCCAATTAAAATAAAAAAAGAACTATTATGTAGTGTATAATTATATCATATATTATATAATATTATATGTTAAAAAGTGCAATTTTTTTTATTGGTAAATAATTTAGCTTTATCCCTAATATTGAGATTAATTGATACAAATTGGAAAAATTATCTTTCTTTGACAAGAAGTGTTAGGACCCCATCCTAACATTATTCTATAATTCTCATATTATTATGTAATGACCCCTTTCCAACATGGGGACCCCCTTATAATGATATTTTGTAATATTTTGTAATGGTATGTGGTAATTGAGGCACCTAGACAAGTGGGACTATTTCAAGTAACCGTTATCAAAAATGTAATTGATGTTTGGTAGAAGATTCTAGCTCGAGTGGCACCTTGCATGTAAGCCAACTCTTGAGCATTAGGTTAGGTTTGCATGAAGTTTATCTTTAAAAGACAAGGGCCCATAAACAAGCGTATCTTTTTGCATATTGAATGAAAGTATTGGAGGAGGTTGCCCCCTCGAAGAGGCATGCAATTCTACATTTACATTTCATGTTGCAATATTTTGTTTTTCATGAATTTATGTTTTTATTTGCAATATCTATGTGAATGTGCTTATTTTTAATTCAAGGTTTTTAACAAGTGGTATTCGAGCGTCTTTCCAGGGTCGAGTTCTGTTGCAACTGTGATAGTTTTTGCATTGTTATTTTGACTAATAGGTATAATTTTCTCGTGTTTTCAATTTTTTGCATGTTTCCTTACTAAAAAAACAGTCATTTTTCCTTTTTATGCATTAGCTTGTTAGGTTAGAAACATTGTGTCGAGGGTTTTAAAATATCATGGAGTTGTCGTTATTGGCTAAGCTCAATTGCTCGTAAAGCATTTAGTGAAGTGAGAGGCAATCAGGCTCCAATACCCAGGCCTCAGACAACACTCGTCTATGAAATTGAGCTCACGTATCTTCGGGTATACTAGGAGACCCCATAGAATTAGGAGAAACCTTTAGCCCTAGGAAGATTTTCAACCTTGTATTTTTCATAGTACATCAGACAGCATTCGAAAATATCACCCTCCTGTATTATCAGAGAGGCTGGTAGTGTGCTCAAGGGTATGTGTGGAATCCTCCTTGAGTAGTGGCCTGAAATATTGGTCCGAGCATTATCTTTCGTCACTGTAGTATAACAGAGGGCCTATGGGCAGTAGATACACCTTGGCTTAGAGTATCCTGTTTCTGTTGAATGTTAAACCTGCAACCAAAAATCCTACCACAAAAATTGAGCATATTGAGGAGACTTCACTATCCCAAAATTATTGCATGAAACAAACGAAAGAATTTGGTGATGAACATAACAATCAAGACAGGTTTTGTCAAGAGTAGTTAGTAACAATCGGGTATGAATTCAATCAGAGTCAATAATAGTCAAGACAGAGTCTACCAGTGTCAATAACAGTTGCCTATGACATTCATAAATCATAACAGACAAGGAGTTATAAATTATAGAGTCAGTAATAGTTAGGTATGACTTCAATCAGAATTGGTAAAAGTCGAGACAAAGTCTACCAGCATCAATAACAATTGTTTGTGACATTTAGAAATCATAACAGACAATGAATTTGTTAGTGACAAAGTCAACCTAGACAGTCGTCAGAATAGTGAGCTAAGGTGTCAGTGACAGTAATGTCAACAATAAATAATGGTCTCGTAATGAGTCCAACAAAAATTAAATTTGTGAGTGAACCAAGACTCCAAGAGAAACTCGAAGACAACACTACCCTAAAAAAGTCTGGGGTGCCAAAAAACAGTGTTGTATATAGCTCATTATGGTCATCTCGTCGAGCTAATCAGTTTGGTATATAGCCTCCATGAACTTTTTTAGGGGTGCCAAAAAACATCATTGTAAGACCTAGTCCATTATGATCATCTTTTTGAGCTGGTCATTTTGATATATAGCACCCAAACACTTTTTCTGGCTCATTACTAAAAATAGTAACTCAAACAATACTTCTATTTTTAGTAAGTGGAGTGGTTCAACTCGTACCTCAATGGTTGGAAGAACTAGAAGACACCAAAAGGAGATATAACAAAACACTCAAAACACCCTTCTAGAGCACCTGAATACCATAATTTCTAATCTTTCTAGTGAATTTAAATAGGTGAAGGATGAAATATCACTTTTGAGAGGTGAACAAATGAAATCCAAAGCTTCATTTGAAGAAAAATTCCTAGAGGTTGAGGAAAAATTTAGGGACGACCCAAAGGTGTTTGAGCATCTTAACATAACAAACCCAGTGGCAGTGTCAGCAATAAAGAGAATGGAATCCATCAGGAGAGGGAAGGTTATCGTTCTCTTTTTGACACAAATACTCCATTTAAGTTGCCTATATTAGCCTTTCCTAAGTTCAACGGAAAGGATGTTGATGGGTGGTTATGTCGAGCAAATTAGTTCTTCAAACTTCATAATGTCCCTAAATATTTGTGGGTCACTATGGCATCTTTCAAATTTGAATTTGAAGCTTTACAATGGTATCAATGGTTACAAAACATAACTCCCGACCCTTCTTGGGAATATTTTGAGTCACAATTACTCACTCATTTTGGCCCTAGTGAGTATGAGAACTTTATAGAAGCATTGACCAAATTGAAACAAACCTCTATGGTTCATGACTATCAGACCCAATTCGAGAAATTGGCTAATAGGACCAAGGGGTTGAATGAACGTTTTTTCAAAGTTGTTGTATCAGTGACTTGAAGAATGATATCAAGGTTGAGGTCAAAATGTTCAAACCGCAGTCTATGATGCAAGCCATAGGATTGGTGAGATTTTCCAAAGAAGAAACTTTGGCTCAAAAGAGACCACCTAAATTCCCATAAGCCAAACCCCCATTTCCTTCCAAGTTCACACCAAATGTTGGTAATATATCTACCCCATACAAGCATTTGACTACAGAAGAGATGGAAGCTCGTCGAGCACAAGGCTTATGTTATAATTGTGATGAGAAGTATTCATCAAGGCATAAATGCATCCAAAAGAAGTTATTTTAGTTGGATGTAGGGAGTCAATAAGTAGTGAATCACTTGATAATGATGTAGAACCATCAAAGGAACCACTTAAGGATGAGGGTGAAGCTCAAGAAGAACTACAATCAAAAAAATTTCCGTGCCCTATGAAGTTCTACCCCTCAAATGATGAAGGTCGTAGGATTTTTCAAAGGACGTCTTAAAATTCTTATTTATTCAGGATTTATGCAAGATTCTAGCTAATATTTAATAAATGAATAAATAAAATAACATTAAAAAGAATCACTTTTAAGGTTGAATCACTATTGCACTGGAATGGGGAATCCCTCCAATGGGTTTAAACAAATATATATTCTTCTTCTTTGATGATTGTGTGAATGGCCAACCTAATATATATATCTACCCTAAAGCTTTGTTGGTGAAGAGACGTGATGGTTCACGTTAAGAAGAGACGTGATTGTTCACGTTATGAAGAGATGTGATGGTTCACTTTGAGTTAATAATATAATAATTAAATGATTAATAATACTAACTAATAATGTTAGGATGGAGGATCCTAACATGCCACCCTCCTTAAAAAGAGCTTTGTCCTCAAAGCTCAAAGTGAGGAGCTTTGTCTTTTGTTTTCCAAGAAGAATTTTTGCAAGTTCTTGTACTATTTTAATGTCACTTTTTCGAAGGCAAGGATATCTTGAAGGTCGGAGTGTTAGTGGGGGGTTTCCAAGAACAATAGTAGAATCTTCCTTAGGAGAATCGTGATGACGATGGGAGGGCAACCATTGGGGTTCCTCAAACACTTCAGAATGATGCATCAAAAGTGGTGGTAACGCTTCCATATCCTTTTGTGATTCCTTGGTAGAGCCAACAGAGAAGGAGTGTGTAGTCACTTTGCGTTGTTTTTTAATAGGTTTGGTCATGTGGTGATAACTCACTATTGGTGAGGAAGGTGTGTGTAGGTCTTGTAGAGTGCATGTCTGGTTGGCATTGATCACTTCGGGTATGTCTACCTCATCCTTGCTTTGTGCATCAATCACTTCCGGCATATCAACCCTATTGTTGTCATTGGTGGAAGTAAGTATTTTGAGTATTTCTTACTCATTGTCGTTGTTTTCCATATCTTCCTCCTCTTTCAAATCTTCTATGGCTTCCTCATATTCCTTACCTTCCTCATTGTTGCCATATTTAGTGCTATATTCAGGTGTATCCATCACTACGTTTACCTCAATCGCATTTTCGTTGTTGGGAGAACTCCAAGGAATAGTTACATCTGAAATATATAGTGCAGGTGTAATACATTGATGATTGCGAACAAATTTCTCATCGCAATGAAAACAAAAACCTTTTTCGCATCATGCCTTCATTTCCGTAGGGTGAATACGTTTAATGGGTAAGAGTTGGGTAAGTTTTTGAGTGGTGTACATATTTTGTGATTCCCATACCGGTGGTTTTGTAATTGGGCCCTTCCATTGGCAAAAATCCTCCCTTGTAAAAAAATTATTTGCAAGGTCGTTCTTTTTTAGGGTTAACTCTGCTATTTTTCTTGCTATTTTTATTTCAAAATCATCTTGCCATTTATTCATTACTTGCAGGATTTCTTTCGAGATGTCTTTAAACAAACTTCCCCACTTGTGTCCATAATCAATGCTCTGATACCAAATGGTAGAACCCTGAAGGTTCTAGCTAATATTTAATAAATGAATAAATAAAATAACATTAAAAAGAATCACTTTTAAGGTTGAATCACTATTGCACTAGAATGGGGAATCCCTCCAATGGGTTTAAACAAATATATATTTTTCTTCTTGGATGATTTGTGTGAATAGCCAATCTAATAAATATCTACCCTAAAGCTATGTTGGTGAAGAGACGTGATGGTTCACGTTATGAAGAGACGTGATGGTTCACGTTATGAAGAGATGTGATGGTTCATGATGGTTCACTTTATGAGTTAATAATATAATAATTAAATGATTAATAATACTAACTAATAATGTTAGGATGGAGGATCCTAACAACATTTGACTACAGAAGAGATGGATGCCCGTCAAGCACAAGGCTTATGTTATAATTGTGATGAGAAGTATTCATCAAGGCATAAATGCATCCAAAAGAAGTTATTTTTGTTGGATGTAGAGGATTCAATAAGTAGTGAACCACTTGATAATGATATAGAACCATCAAAGGAACCACTTAAGTATAAGGGTGAAGCTCAAGAAGAACTACAACCAGAAATTTGTCCATGCCCTATGAATTTCTACCCCTCATACGATGAAGGTTGTAGTATTTTTCAAAGGACGTCTTAAAATTCTTATTGATTCAGGATTTACACAACTTTATTGATCCCTGAGTCGCCAAGCAAACAAATTGCTACATATATGCTTGCAACTCCTTGAAAGTTATGGTGGAAAATGGCGAAACATTGCCTTGTAAAGGTAAATGTCACAATGTTAAGTTGAAGATAGGGGATTATGAACTTAAAACTGATATGGTTGCTCTTCAACTGGGAGGATGCAATGTTGTTGTGTTAGGAGCTCAATGGCTAGGTACCTTGTGAATAATATCATGGAACTTTGTAGAGTTATGGATGCAGTTGTCACAAAATGGTAGGTCCTACACTCTTTGTGGTTTGTTGGCAAGATCTCCACAGATTATCAGTTCAAGTCGTATAGAGAAGTTGTTAAAAAAATTGCCCATGGGGTAGTCGCTCAAATATTTGCAATTCAACCACAAACTTCAACTAAAGACACACCTCCAGAAGATTTGCAACTCATTCTGACTAAGTTTGATGCACTTTTTGCATTATCTACAGAATTACCTCCATGGTGCTCCCATGATCATGCAATACCTTTGGTACTCGATAGTGTGCCCCCTAACATCTGACCTTACTGGTACCCCTATGCACTTAAGTCAAAAATCGAGAAATTAGTACAAGAATTGTTACAAGCAAGAGCCATTCAGCCTAGTAATAGTCCTTATTCTTCTCCAATCCTATTGGTTTGAAAGAAAGATGGGTCATGGCATTTGTGTACAGATTTTCGTGAGCTTAATAAGCTCACCATTAAAGATAAAATTTCCTATCCCTATGGTCGATGAATTGTTGGATGAGCTACATGGTGATATGTTTTTTTCCATGTCAGATCTTCGCTCAGGTTATCATTAGATAATGCTTAACGAGGAGGATATTCCCAAAACAATATTTTGAACTCATGAGGGCCATTATGAATTTTTGGTTGTCATTTGGCTTAACGAATGCACCTTCCACATTTCAGAGCCTCATGAATAACCATTCCACCCATTCTTTCGCAAATTCATTCTAGTTTTCTTTGATGATATTTGGATCTATAGTCGCTCTAGGAGGAGCACCTCATCCATTTGGATTAGGCTCTGCAGCTTTTGTCTCAGAATCAACTTTATGCTAAGAGGTCTACGTGTTCTTTTGAGTTGACAAAAGTGGAGGATTTGGGAGTTAAAGTTGACTCACGAAGTATGATCATTTTTGTTCCCTCTCCCACCCATACATAGCTTCAGTAGTAGCCCAAATCTTTCTAGACTCCATTTTTCACCTTCATAGCATGTCTGCATCTATTATGTCTAATCACAACCCTGCCTTCACTAGTCATTTTTGGCAAGAATTTTTTAAGTTGTAGGGAACCCAGATCAATATGAGTTTAGCCTATTATCTGCAAACGAATGGTCAAATAGATATTGTAAACAAATGCTTGTAGAGCTACATTCATTGCTTTGCCTCTAAACATCCTACACAGTGGGTGAAGTGGCTTCCCTTGGCTGAATGGTGGTATAATACTTCATATCACAATGGGACCAAGGTTAACCCTTTTGAAGCAGTTTACGACCGTCCTCCGTCAACACCCTCCAACCTTCTCAAAAGCTCCAGCGTTCACGTTGTTGACACTACACTAAGCCAGCATGTTGTTGTCCTTCATCAACTAAAGATGAATCTAGAATTGGCCCAGAACCGTATGCGACAACAAGTTGATCATCATCGTTCTGAGTGCAACTTTGAAGTAGGAGATATGGTTTTTCTCTGTCTGCAATCGTATAAACAATCCTCACTCCAGCTTCGTAGATGCCAAAAACTAGTTGTCAAATACTAGACCCTACCAGGTCTTAAAATGGACTGGTGCAACGGCCTACAAATTGACCCTCCCTACTACGTCAAAGCTCCATCCTATCTTTCATGTCTCCTCTCTCAAGAATGTAGTGGGTAATTAGGTACAAGTTCAATCTACTTTACCATAACTAGATGAAGAGGGTTCCATCTTGCTCAAGACTAAACAACTTTTGGAACGCAGATCGTGCACTCTTCGAAACCATGTCATTACTAAGGTTCTTGTTCAATGGAATGGACTACAACCAGAAGATGCCACTTGGGAGTCTCTCCAACAGCTATAACACCCTCCAGCTTTAAGGACAAAGCTTTTTGAAGGGGAAGGGCATGTTAGGACCCCATCCTAACATTATTTTGTAATTCTCATATTATTATGTAATGACCCCTTTCCAACGCGGGGACCCCCTTATAATGATATTTTGTAATATTTTGTACTGGTATGTAGTAATTGAGACGCCTAGACAAGTGAGGCCATTTCATGTAATCGTTATCAAGAATGTAATTGACGTTTGGTAGAAGATTCTAGCTCAAGTGGCACCTTGCATGTAAGCCAACTCTTGAGCATTAGGTTAGGGTTGCATGGAGTGTATCTTTAAGAGACAAGGGCCCATAAACGAATGTATCTTTTTGCATATTGAATGAAAGTATTGAAAGAGGTTGCCCCCTCGAAGAGGCCCGCGATTTTGTGTTGTGTTGTGAAATTATTACATTTCTGCATTTACATTTCGTATTGTAATATTCTGTTTTTCATGAATTTCTGCTTTTATTTGCAATATCTATGTGAATGTGCTTATTTCTATTAGAAGGTTCTTAAACAAGAAGCTTAGCAAGATTAATGGCAAGTTTCTAATTCATGATTACAAGTTTTCAATAGAAAGTGTAATGTTATGCCCATGAATTACGTTAAGGTACAACACTCTCTCCCTCTCTCTAGATGTTTCCAACTCCTCTTGGTTACGATGGCCACCAAAACAAATATGGATTTTTGAACCCTCTTATTATGATATACAATGCAAAAATGTCAATTCTACGATAATGGTAATCAATAGGCAGGCAATGTCTAGAAAGCATTCCCAACAAAAGAAGGAAAAGCTCATAATGTTCCTTTTGGAAGAATACCTTGAATAGGATGGAGCTAAAACCACATGCAAATGGGAAGCACATCTTGTACTTGGAACAGAATTTGGTAACAATTTGTTACAAATTTTGGGTGACAGTTTCACATATTTCTACTTAGTTACCACCTCTAAATTTCTCAAAGATAAAGACTATAAAGCAAGTGCCGGTTCTTATTTCATCTAGCTTCCTGTTTTATTAAATTGTACGGTTTCACATCTAAGAAGCATGTCTACCACATGAGATAGTAACCTATTGTAACTTTGTTTATCAAAAATTATGTCCCTTCCAGTGAACTCCTCCACTTGTTTAAATACTAATACATGTACCTCACTCAGACTATCATCATCCATTGTCTTTCCTGTGACAAATACAAATACACATTTCTATCTTTTCTTGTGCTACCTTCTACCATCAAATTAAAAAGATCTCTGAAAGATATGGATACTGGCATTATGCTAAAAATATTCTTCCCAAGACAGTGGATGTGAAAGTTGTGTTCCTAACAGAACAGCATAAGTGGTTATGCAGTTTAATGTTCAATGATATTAGAAAATTGGTATGACTTGGGCAGTTTTATAAAGCAGCAACAGAAAATTATAAAAGGAATATTACTTTTTATATTTGTTTTGTACATTCAGATGCAAGCCACAGCTTGCGATGTCAAACCTTGAGTTGTATAGTCTATGATAATAACCTTATATTTCATTAATACTTCCTCCTAAAATTATGAGTTCTAAAACTCCAGCATATACTTTCTTTGGTAGTATATTGGAGATCCAGAACAAACAATACTAAGAAACTAAATTGTCCAAATGCCAAACTAGATAGTATTCTAGAATTTAAAAAAAAAAAGGAATTCAATCTGCTAAAAACTACTTAACTAGTTGACCTTCGTGTTTTATTTGATGTTTGCTTGCTCTTGCATGCTGAAACCAGACATTATTTATCTGCAATAGAAGAAGCCAATATGTACAAGTCAAACAAGATAGACAGCAAAACATTGTTATTTTATCTCAAATTTCATTGGCCTGCACTCGTTACTTTGTCAGCATATACTGCAAGCTAATCAAGCATTTCATCTCAAAACGCTAAGTTAACCTGCACTTTACATGAAAACTGGGAAGAAAATCTCTCCAGCAAAACCTACCGCCTTTAGTTTTAGGATTTCTTCGTGAGTTCCAACCAACGGGCTCTCTTTGGAAACCACACAACTGGATATTTGGCAGCTCCTACATCAAGTGAGGTTACTTACCTTGCTGAGTTTAAATGAATTGACATTTCTTCCACCATCAAGACTAACTAAAGGAAACTGACTGCCTTTGACCATTCATGCTCCATTTTCCACGTACACCTTGAATGTTTCTTCATAAGCACATAACTCACAAACTCTTTATGATCTGCCTTTCCATTAATGATAGCATTTGATTCTTTTGGATACTCTTTTGGTGTAGAATTTGCCCTATCATTTGTCCTACTCTTGTTTCTTTCAGATGGTTGCGACTCAGAGTGTGAATCATTCTCAAAGATGCCCAAAGGTTGAGCATTCCCTATATCAGTCAACTTTGAATCCAACATTGAAGTTGGAGATTTGTTTACAGATGTTATCAACTCTAATCCAAAGATGTGGTTACTAACTGTCTGAAACTTTTCTTGCCAGTCTGCAATTTCTTGCAAAAATTTGGTTTCCTTAATGCAACTTTGACTGTGGAGATTCCAAATGAGGTACATTGATACTTCATAATATATTCGGAACAAATGAAATGGAGGACGCACGCATAAAATGTATTGGCAAGGGGCCCACCATATTTCAAGCAGTGTAACCAATTTGAAAGTAACATAAGAAGAGCTGCATCCCAGTTCTAAAATAAGAGGTTGTTTCTCTTCTTCCAATGTACTCTTTACCTGAAATTTTGATCCAGCTGGAAGTTTGGGAAATTTTGTACAATCCCATTCTAATTGAAAATTGTGGCAGTTTATTATGGGTTCCCTTCTAGAGGTCATAACATTTTAACAGTTGACTTGATTTGTTATTGTAATACCTTTTTGAAACTGCGGAACAAAAGCTCTATGATAGGGAGTATTTAAATAGGCCAGAGGCCTTCAGGCAGTCTCATTATTTTGAGCTCCAAAAGGCCTCTAAAATGCATTTGAAAATTATGACATGATTTCAGGCCCAAACTGCTACAGGTCAACATTTTCATGGTATAACCAGCTGAGCGCAAGTGGTTGATGGATGGCCCCAAACCATTTTAGTAACTGTTGGAAGATGAACCATCTCATCCCCCAGCCATGTCTCTTCATATTTCATTGCATGAATTTATATAAAACTACATTATTCGAAAGTACAAAGAGAAGATAAGATAATATTATTAGCATCCATGGATGACGGAGTAATCTGCAATTTAATTATACTGCTCTTTTCAGAGATCTGTTTATAAATTCTCCATCTGACATGTTATCTCTCATTTAATATTGCCCTTTTCTATGTATCTCTTCAATTGTACCATGTTTCTTTGTTCATTATAATACATTGTGTTTTGCAATTTAGAAGACAGTGAAGCCATTATAAAATAGTTTCCACCATATCAAGAAAATCCGCGACTACTCATTATTCAGAACATTCCCTCCCTTATTACATCAATATTCAATCAAAGGTACAAACAAGAACATCTTGAAAATTTTCAAACTTTACATGTGCAAGAGAATTTGTGAAAATGTTGGCACGTTGATCTACGGTAGAAGAAAATTGATGTTGTATGTTGTGTTCTTAAACATGTTCGCAAATGAAGTGGGGCACTAAACCTCATGCTTCAAGAATTCATGAAAAACAAGATTGCAAACAAGCTTCAAAACTCCTTGATTGTTGCAGTTCAGGATTGTTGGTTGCTTCTACGAAATGCTCATCCCTTACAAGATGCTATGCAACCATATCACCTCACAAATAGCTCCTACAACGCAATATTTTGCCTCGGTAAAAGACCAAGCAACAACACGCTATTTCTTACTTCCCCAAAATATCAGACCGGATCCCAAAAAGAATACATATCCAAATGTGGATCTGCTGTCATCAATGGATCCTACATAGTCTGCATCTGTGAATTTTGTCAAGAAGAATTGATCATTCTTCTTATAATTCAAACAGTTGTACCATAGATATACTTGAGTACCCTCTTTATTGTTTTCTAGCAACAAATCCTAGGTTCTTGAATGAACCACGAAAGAAAGCTAACATAGTAGATATCTAGTCAAGTGAATGTTAGATAAATGAGACTCCTAATCAATTGTTGATAGAGAGTTATATTTACCTATTGTAATGGATCGTTTCAAGATAGTTGTAACCCTGTCTCCATTGGGGTAGACATGGGCTTGCAAGTTGTCATCTAACACTTCTCGAGCAATATCTTGGCATGTTTCATTTATGACATGAAAATATGATTCTCCGTCTGCCACACCTCCAAGCCTAGACAATAATGCATTAGCCCAAGACTAGTCATGTCAAAGGACTTCTTCAAATCACTTTTGGTTCTTTCAATCAACTATTTTGAACTCTCAATGATGACCAAGTTGTCGACATCCACAATTATTATCACGACCTTCCCTCCTTGTTGCTTGAAGTATAGGTTTGGATCATACGGACTACAAAACCCATATTGCACAAGATGCTAAGCAATATTGACATACCAAGCTCTGGGAACCTACTTTAGCCCATATAGATATTTGATAAGCCTACATATGTTCCTCTCCTATCCCGGTATAACAAATCCCTCTACTTGTCATGTACACTTCTTCAATGAGGTCACCATTTAGGAAAGCACTCTTCACATCCATCTGATGCAACTTCCATCTAGATTGAGCTGCCATTACGAACACCATCCAAATCGCCTTGATCTTTGTTGTCAAAGCAAAGGTCTCATCATAGTCAATGCCTTCCTTTTGTGCATAGCCCTTCACAACATGCCTTGCCTTGTCAATATTGTTGTTAGCTTTGTATTTGATCTTGAAAACCCAATTACAAACAATGTTTTTCTTCCCTAGTGGAAGATAAACAAGTTGTCATGTCCTATTCTTCACAAGAGCTTGATAGTCAAACATCCATAGCATTCTTCCATCATTTTGATTCAAGGGATTCTTAAACTGTTGGCGGTTCAAATTTTTGCACAATTGTGCTCATAAGAGCTAGGTTGACCTCACTGCAAACTCTATTGCAAGTTCTTAGCCTGTAGTTGATGTGTTTGGGACTCCATCTAAGTTCGCATCACAAATTTTACTAAGATATCACTTGGGAATATGAGTGGTACTTGAGGAATATGGTTCAAATGGTCTTGGATCATCAGCTATGTCATTCACAAGATCATCTCCATCGTAAGAATCATCATTTTTTCTACCTCCCTCTCAAAGGCCTCACATCGAACAAAAGAACAAGAGCTTCATTTTAAACAAGTGGCTTAATGCAAGAAGAGTTGAACTCACTCTCCTCATCAAACACATCTCAACTGATATACAACTTCTTGGTGTCAAGGTCCTTGAGTCAATATGCCTTCGACTCATCACTATATCCAAATGAAGATGCACCTCTTGGACTTCTCTTCCAAATTTTTCCACTATTGCTTTGAAACATTCATGAATGTTATGCATCCAAACACTTGAATATGAGACATTGTGGGCTTAACACTCATCCATGCTTCCTCAACAATATCACCGTTGTTTTTATGGGTGCATGATTCAATAAATAAATCGTCGTACAAGCAATTTTTGCCCAAAATGTAGGCTCCAACTTTGCATCACTTAACATGCTTCCCACCATCTCTTGAAAAGTACGACTATGCCTCTCTACAACACCATTCTATTGAGATGTATAGACAGTTGTCAACTAACGTTGAATGATATTCTGCTTCAAGAAAGTAGAAATTTCATTGCCAACATACTCTCCCCATCGATCTCAATGGAGTACTTGGATCTGAAAACAACTAAAATTCTCCACGCAAGCTTTGAACTCTTTGAAAAAATGAAAGGCTTCATTCTTTGTCTTCAAACAATACACCCACATTTGTTATGTATGTTCATCAATAAACACTTGAAAATATTTATAGCCACTTAAACTTAGATCCATGTCCGCACAAATTGGTATGCTACTATTTGCTTGACTGCTAGAGCCAAATGGAGATCAATGTAGTTTTCTTGCCAAGCAACTCGTACAAATGTCACCAATATTTTTTAAGTGAGGGAAGACCTCTCAACGTAGCATGAATGTAGAGTGGTTTCAAGCATCCAAAATTGAGATGTTGTTATGGTACCTAGGAACAAGTATATGGGGATATGATATTATATTATATAAGGGTTGGCATGGGCCACACATAACCCAAGGTTTATTATATTATAATATTATATTATCTTATAATATAATAAAATACTACTAGTTGGCTCCCCAAAGTAGAATTAGAAGATGGGTATATAAAGAAGGGATATTATCATTATAATCATCATGGAGATCAATCATATGTAATCGTCTTTGCCCACGAAGTGGCTTATGGGACTTTGCTTTCTCTAAGTGGTGCTCTCATCTTAGGAGATCTTGTGGAGTTATTCCTTCCTTAAGGAGTATTATTGGTGTTGCCCTACCTTAAGAGTATTATCTATCTTTGTCTCTTGTATGGATTATTATTGTGGATAATTATTTGTGGATGAATGATTTGATATTTCTGCATATTGGTGAATGATTTATGTTTATGAGAATAAATTTTTGTAACAAATGTCCATATCATCAACCCCAAAGAGTGATAGCATCATCCTCCTTCATTGCCAAAGCTTGGTTGTCTCTCAATACAACCGCAAGCTTAAACATTTTGCCTATGCTTGTAGCATAGATAACAATTGTTGAACCCCTAGATTTGTCTCAAATAAGACAAAGGTGCTTCTCCTTTGTTCTATCAAATTCAACCTTCAAGTTGTGATCAAGTAATTGATTCACAAACAATAAACTTTTCATGACACTAGGCACATAAAGAACTTCAATTAGACAAGTATGTGAACCAAGATGCAAAGAAACATCACCAATACTAACAACAGTGTATGTTGAATTGTCGCCAAGTGTAACCTTTCCACAATAAGAATGGTTGAGTGACAAAAACCACTCCTTTTGACATGTCATGTATGTAGCACCTGAATCGACATACCAAAATTAGGCTATGTCACGAAACAAAACTAGGAGCTTGTGCTGAATAGACAAAATCTTCACCTTCATAATTTGTCCTCTACTACATTGTCATCTTGGCTTTGAGATGCATTTTGCCTCTCCCATTGAGGACCCTTCTACTTTCCTCCTAATGCTTGCTTATAGTTCTTGCTTGAAGAACTTTGTGAGAAAGTGGTGTACTTACACTCCTTAAGTACATGCCCCGATTACCCATAAATATAGCATGTTACATTGGAACATGAAAAATTCCCTTGTCCTTATTGTTGTTACTGATTGTGCCCTTTTGTTGTTGGTGATGCTTGTTGGGGGGTCTACCACCTTTTTTCGTCTACATAGGTTTCTTGTCTTTCTAATGCGAGCCTAGAGCATGTTCATTTGTAGTCTTCAATTCACAAATTGCTTCCTCTCATTGAAACAAATTCACAAGTCTCCAAAGTTGGACTCTGGTTGGTGACATTCAAGGTTGTTACCAAAACACTGAACTCTAGTGGCAAAACTTGCAAAACAATTGGTACCAGCACATCTCACTTACAATTTCTCCCAAAAATTGAAGTGAAGCATGCAACTTCACAATCCTCCTTAGAAAACCTTTCATTCTCACCACTACAATGCAATTGGCTCTGCAAGTGTAGCATTTGGTTCCTATTTTTGGATTCAAACACCATGTTGAGTTTATCCCATGTGTCTCTAGTTGTCATGGCATCACAGATGTATGGTTGTACCTCATCGGATACACAAAACATTATGATCAGGCAGGATTTCTAATTGGCCTTGTCGAACTTCCTCTATTCATCGAAATTGATGACATCTTATTGTGGTTCCCAAGACCACGTTTCACAAATTCTCAAACTCAAGATGAATTTTTATCTTCGTTTCCCAAAAAAAATAGTTGTCTCCTTTCAACAACTGTGAATCAGCCTTCAGGGCGTTAACAACCATATCAAATCTTTAAAAAATGAAAAATATTAAGTCTATTGAATCAGGCTCGAAATATGCTTTCCAAAGTATATATGAGCTTATACCAACGAAAGAATAATGCAATGTTGGGAGAAGTTTACATAGTCTTCTACTTGTTTTCAATCTACCATCCAAATCTTAAATCGATTAAATTCACTTTGAATTTGGAGATAGGAGTATAAAAAGTGAATTTTGCAACATCCACAATACATGTTCAACAATGAAGTTTTTCATTTCCCTTTTAGAACGCACTATGATGAATTCCAAACAACTTTTAAAGGAGAAATGAATCTTCATCATTGATCCTTGAGATCCAACAACACATATGACATGCACACTAAGATTCATTTGGAGTTTGGATTCATCGTGGCAAAGTCTAGAAAGTCTTCAACAAAATCACCTCCACATACATCTATTGCTCTGTAACATCTCCTCTTCAATTAAAGGATGGTTATGCTCTTCATGGTTGTGCATTCAATCTCTTTTGCGCCCTATGCCTTCACGATTATGGCACACAAACAACACAATTAACCTTGTGCTTTATGAAACAATGCCCCTCAACTACACTTTGCCCACGGATGCCTTACCTCATGCATTCAAATCCTTCATTGAACAAATGGGCACGTATCTCCACTACTCTTTCCTCCACTACATTTGTATTTGTTAGAGGTTAGATGGACTTTCTTTGCTTTCACTGAATAGCTCCTCATCAGCACATCACAAGCATCTCTCTCCTCATCAATGTTCACATTGCTCTATTCTTCAACTATCTAGATGGCACTTACACTCCCCTTTCACAATAGACGATACATGCTAAAACCTCAAATGGCAAGCATTCTATTTAGACAATCCGTGTTCTCTACACGATGATGTTGGCTTTCATTAGCAATATCTTTAATATAGTGGATGGCTCTCATGGACTACAACTCTTTTGTTCCTCTCACAAGATGGCATGCAACTTTCATTTAGATAGCCTACAAAAGACACCCATACAACCCTTCTTAACATGCAAGAAACCCTTTTTAACATGCAAGACAGACTCTCCTCCACATTTCAAGTTTTCACTCTACTTCAAGTACTCACAATGGCGAGGGACCTTCAGAAAGACATCTCTATGTCCTTGATCTTGGACAACCGAATTTCACTACCATTGTCTTCATTCTCCAAAGACTTGACAAGATATCACAGAAGACTATGTTCCCACCTTGTGCTAAATAGCAGACAATCCTTTGGCGCTTAGAATCTCCATTCGATATCAACTTGTGGACAACAACTTGTTTTTATGTCAGTCGTTGCATATTTATTCCTCACTAGACGACCTTTCCTTATAGACAGCCCAACACTCCTTCATTCGCATTGCTTGACGGCCTAATCACTTTGTCAGCATATCATTGAAGGACAGCTTTTAAATAATCAGACCATTCTTCTTCTTCTTCTAGACGGCCCTACTTCTTCAACACATCAATATCTACACTTGACAACCCTTCACTTGGAAACCAGATGGCACATTACACATTAGACGACACTTCTATTGTCAGCAGGTCAATTGATGACCCTACCACGTTGGCAATTGAATATTTGGCGGTGCTCTTTGTGAGATAGTTCACCTTCATATCAGTGCACGTTTACTTTACTTCCTTGCTAGACGACCTGACAAACGTAGACAGCCTCCTCTCTACTTGACATCAACTCCTCAATCTTCACCAAACATCAAATCTTCTTTGTTGTTGCCTGAAAAATTTAAAAAAAAAAACAATTTTTTTTTCTCACACAACCATGAACTCAAACTTCAAACCAGCAAGATCACCTCCTTGCTCACTCAGCAGAAATGCTGACTTCACTTCCCAGGACAAACTTTAAACGGTTGAACGGTATCTCCCACTCTGCAACTCCAAAAGGTGTCACTCTGATACCAAATAATGTGAATGCAATTGGCCATTATTACCTTTCATTGATATAATAATGAATTACATACATAGAGAAGATGCTGAAACCCTTGTCAAATAGTTTCCACCATATCAGGAAAACCCGTAACAGAAATTTCAGACTGATTTTACCAAATAGATAGTTGTATTTCTAGTTCTATTTTTTCTTTTGACTTGGATGTCTGAAGGCTTGCAAATTGTCTAGATGACAAGACATTTTGCTTGCATTTGTACCGCTTTCTTGCTTTCTACACATTTTCAATCACGATAAATGGAAGTATTAATCTACTTCCTTAGACAATACTACCATCCACCCCACCCCTAACACAAACATAAAAGAAAGCTAAATAAGTATATAATAATAACCATTTTATGGTGATGCATTTCACCTTGTTGATTTCATGATGATAACATGCTACAACATTAATAGATTCCTGATTCTGTAGTTCTACCACCTGAGCCCTCCGCCCCCTAAAAAAAAAAGTCCAATTGGGTTATATAGGATTAAAATGGCCCCACCCATATCGTCACCACATAGGGGTGTTACAACAACTTGGCAATTATGCATGTATCATTTGGCAAGATTTGAACTTGGGTCTCCTCCTTAAAAATCAAGATATTTAATTGGTTGAGCTCGTCCCATGAGCTCGTCCCATTTGAGACCCCAACAATCTATATATATATATTGATGCTAAATATTTGATGATTTTTCTACACCTTAAAGCAAACATTATCATTCAGAAATAGTAAAACATTATGTTTGAGATACCTCCTGCAAACGATGCACTGGGAACAGATTGCAACAACCTTATACAAACCCATGTTGACTGCAATGCCAAAGCTTTCCACACTTTATGTATTCCCCATAAATCCAAAAATGCAAGAAGCCCCAACAAAGTCACACACAATGCTATCATCTCCTTTCTCCTACTAGTTATCAGCAGTATCTCTCCAACTATCCTTGGGAACTACTAAATGATAGTCTCAAAAGGGTGTGGGCATGCCCCATGCATATGACAAATGATGAACTACCTTTAGGAACTACTAACAATAGCCTCAAGAGGGTTTGAGCATGCCCCATGACATACGATAAATGATGACAAGTTGAATTGAAACAAAAGGCATATAAAATACAGTAATACTTTACAATTACAAGCATTACCGGATGATGCTCTTTACATTTGAAAATGGAGAAAACATGAGCCATCGCATTAATCATAGAGGACGGAAACTAAAGGGATTTGCCCATATGATGTCTCAACCAGCAATGCAACTGCTACAGTATGTTTCCTTGTTCACTTAACATAATCAACCATTATGGATAGTTCAAGGGGTCCAACATATAATGTGTCTTCGTACTGCATGATGAAATTATGGGAGTGCTGGTTGTTGCCTTGTACAGTGATAGAGCTTTCTAAGCTTCTCTTACAACTGTTTTAATTGGGGAAAGAAGACTTAAGCACTTTCCCAAGAAGCCATCTTAAAACACAAGAACAAAGCAGATAAGGATTATCAACATAAAGGAGTGTGTAATTTTAGGGTAAGATAATAGATTGATAAGTTTGGATACAGATTTCTCAGAAGTTCATTGATCATTATCTTAGGTATCTAGGGCATTGATATTGTACTGTATAATGGAGTTATGGAGTACTTGGCATGGGCAACACATAAAACAAGGTTTATTATATTAGGATATTGTTTTGGTAATAATTAGTTGGCAAAGGGTTATAACCTCCCTTAAGATTTTAGAGCGAGAATATATGATATTGTAATCATGGAGTTGTGAGATATCAAGTCAATGCGTTGTAGTAGTCTTGGAGGTAGTCACCCTCAAAGTGGCACTCTCATATCGGGAGATCTTGTGGAGTTATTCCTTCCTTAAGGAGTACTGATTGGTGTTGCCCTACCTTAAGGGTATTCTCTATATTTATCTCTTGTGTTGATCTGTTGCATGGTGGATGATTTACTTGCTATTTCTGCACATTGAATGGTGATTTAGTTTACAGAGTATCAAGTTTCTTAACACATTATGCCCCTTTACATGTCATGAGATTCCAATAATTTACTTAGATTTTCAATGAGCAATACTAAAGCATGCAAAGAAGCTCTTACCCGAAATCCAAGATACCAAGGAGGCGAGGGAAAGGACTGGAATCTGAGATGGCCTCAAAATCTGGAAGGCATTCCCCAAAGCCAACATCCAAGGAGGCTGAGAGATTGGCCTAGAAGCTGAGAGAGCTTCCTAGAGCCTAGTACATGATCTCAGGTTGTTTCTTTTAGCTGCTGAACAGGGGTTTGGGGTCAGGCAAAAGATAAGAAGCTGAGTTCCATAAGGGAAACAAGTTGTTAAATGCAATAGACAGGAAGGTATATTTAACCCTTTGAAAAGTGAAGAGGACATAATGAATTTGTGAACACCCTTAAGTCACAATCTACAAAGTAACCATAAACTATATGATTTATTATCATTGAATGTCAATGATAATTGAGTATATGTTATAGCCCTGATAAGGCAATCACCTCGTCCAGCATGTCTCAAACTCATAAACAAATGTTTGTAGACAATGAAGAACAAGGACTTGTTGAGAACCTATTGTAACAACATCAAGAACTTTGTTATGACGACATAACTCATTGATGCAACATCACATAAGCACCAATTTGAAAGAAAAAATTTTGAAAAAAAGCATAGGCAAGTTCATTGTATAATTACTGCAATCAATTGTGTTGTTGCAAATGTCATTCTCCTATTCCATAAAAAGCTTTGATTCTTGTCTTGAGATAAATCCCAGATCTGATATAGTCCTTGTCCCAACATGCGGCCTGGCTTGGGTATTATCTCTGTCCTGCCAGTTTCAATAGTTTTCCTTGTCCTAATATGGGGCTTCAATAATGTGTATTCGTGGTTCCAAAATAGATTACAGTTCCAATACTTCTTGTCTGAGATGAACCAAACAGTTATAGTGAAATTCCTTAGTTGAGATGAATTCCTTGTCCAAGATGAAGCAAGTTGTGTATTAAATCGCAATGTGATTGTGATGTTTAGACAAATAAGACAAAGTTGGATGGACTTTCGATTAGTGATGCCTCATTGCAATGTGCTCACTTGTTTTCATATATGGTTCAGTGATGAATAACTTCTTACCTATGCCTAGATGGCTTGATTACTGATTTGGGTGGTCTATGTTCAACTCAAGTAAAGAATAGTTCTAATTTGCCATCATGTTCAGGTATCTTATACAACAATCTGTAAAGAGGTGAAAATTCCTGAAACTTGGATTGCATTACCATGTGGATGCTCTAACACAGTTGAGCTATAATTGTTTAAATATGGTATCAAGAACTTGACCCCCAAGTACAAGAAGCAGACAGCCTATAGTCTATTAGCTTTGCACGAAAAGCCTCCAGTCATATTAATGCCCTTATTAACACATTTTGCTGAATTATAAATACTATGATATGTGTCCCTTGTGTGTGTATATGAGAGGAAAAGCCCTATTATTACAATAGTCTTCATGACATTCAAGGTATACTCTGGTAAGGATCCAAGTTATAGAGCGATGTCCAATGCAGACCAATGAGTATCAATGCTAAAGCATATTTAAGAATTACTTTATCAACAATTGTCTTCATACATGCATTTAAGTGCTGATGAATGCAGATTCTTACGAGTATGGCAAGCATGAATTATTTTGCAATTCCATGATATATTAAAATGGTTTTAATCTTTTTGGAATTTATTGCAACCTTAGGCATGATTATATTCAAAGATTGTATTGAACCTCAATTGATGATTCAACCAAAATCCATTTTGGTATTCTTCACATTCACAATCATTGTTCCTGATCATGACAAATGGACTTCTAGTTTAAACCCAAGGAACATTTTCAAACCAAAAACTTCTAATCATGACATTTCTTTGTGGTCACAACTATAAAAGGCTGAGCACATTATGAAACTCTGTACCGGTGAACCAGTCAAAATCGTTATCTTCAGAAAGACATTCTCTAGCACTGGTGAAACCTCCTCACGGTTCCAACTAGAAAATATTGATTCACCTTATGAAACTCCATACCAATGGACAAGTGAAAATCATAATATTTAGAATGACCTTCTCTACCATCATGGACAGTTTTCTCGTTTGCAGCATGAACTGCACCAAAAGTTGGATCTAGGAAGCAGCTTCAACCAAGTAGCAGGATATTTGGTGTCCATGATTCTCAAAGTTCTACAAAAGTGCTTCCAGTGTAATGTCCATACTGAGTTTCCCAAGTACATCTGTACCTGTTCAACATTCACCATTGCTAAATTGCCCGACAGGAACCAACACTCTTATATTCCTGTACTTGTTTGGCATCAACTACATGAATCTATGCATCAAAAGTTGATCTAGAAAGCAAACTTCAACAATGTACCATGCCACTTTGGCATCTGCATGACTCGCAGTTTTGCAAAAGCACTTCTACCTCAATCTCTGCACTAAGGGTACCTAATAGATCTACACTTACTCAATGTTTACCATCCATAAACCACCTAATAAAAACTAAGGTCCTCATATTCCTGCACTTGTTCTGCAAGAAATTTGAGAATGTCTTTTTATCAATTCCCTTTACTGGCTACTAAGCAAAATTGAAAATTCTGATTCCATTTTTGTGATGGTTGATCACATCTCAAAGACAACAATTCGTGCAGGATTGTCTTAGCATAGTACATTGACAAACTCATTTTTATGCATGTTTGGATTCATCGATAAACTAGCTGCAACAATCATAAAATTTCTAGATTTTTGTGCACTTATTGGAAGATACTTTAGTCTCTCATGAATAGAACATCTCACCATGTCTATATTTTTCCTTCCATGGATCAATGACCAAAATGAAGTTGTCAAGTGAAAATTGTGCATATTATATACATGTACAACAACAGGCATCAAAGCACCTGGGACAAAAACATGAGTTTCATTTGGAATACTTACAATAAAGCTCAGCACAACTCTACTTGCTGCAGCCCCTTCCAAGATGGCTTGGATTTTAGCATTTTGAGGCCATCAACATAGTTTCTTGTCACTTCAAACTCATTCTCTTTCAGCACAAAAAGAAGATGACAACACTGCTAATTTTGTGGAACAAATCTAAAACATATAGCACAAAGTACATAACATGTTGGAAGATAGCATTGCTAAGTATAAAAAACAACATGATTGGCACCATGTCCCTACTTAGTTTCATGTTGATGACAAAATTTCACTTTATATCCACAAGAAGATATTCTCAAGTCTTCACTATAAGCTGTGTTATGGCCCATACACCATTGCCATGCAGGTTGGGGACAATGATTTCAAGCTTGATCTTCCAACATACTTCATTTGTCATCCAGTCTTTAATTTATACTTACTACAGCCCACTCTTCCTTCGTTGGATCCATCCTACCCCAAATTTAGCATCTAATCAAAATTAATCTAAGTTGCATGATTTCAATCAAACATGATCAGCTCATTGAAAACAGCTTGAAGCACAAGTGCATCAAGGCCTGCCTTCTTTTCCCAATACCAAAGCCAATCAACTAATGGCATAGGGTAAGTGCTTCTCAAGGGGGAAAATTCAAAATAAGTTTCCTCACTTTCTGCAACTGATGCAAAGGGAACCATTGCCTTTCAAAGAGGGGCCAATGACCAGGCTGCTAAGTCCTGTGTTAAATTCCAAGTTCAGCGATAGTTCTAACACCAAAAGCAACTAATGCAATGATACCACTCTTCACCTCAAGACCAAGTCCATTGTCAATGACAACAATGCCAAAATCTTCCTTAATACGAGCTTCACTATTGCCAAAAAGAAATGGATGCCTTTTTAACTTGGCATTGCCTCATCTCTTTGGCACTAATTTTGGCATCATACTTCATTTGGCACTAGAAGCATGCACCTCTAAGATGCCAACATCTGTTATAAATCCAGTTCTTGCAACAAATTGAAGTTGAACCAATTCAACTTCTATCTTTGATTTGTACAATACATATTATAAATTTGGATGTACTCCATATGCTTTAGGTTCTCTCTTAAAAATCACACTGTTCTTCTTACACATGATTTTGTTGCATTTTCTAATCATTATATTTCAGATCTCCAAATGTAGAAATTGCAAGTTGTGCATCTTCTTCCAATAAAAATATAAATGACATGGGATGTACAAATTACAAACTAGACAGCACTCTAGAATCTTCAACTTGACATTTCTACCTTTTGTATATCTTAATCTAAAAAATTAAAAAATTGACCGACTTGCTTGCTAGATTTTCTGGAGGTAACTGGCAAACTACTTACATTTCTTACTTAGTAAAACTCTACCTTTGCTTTTCCTTTCCCGCATGTATGAATTTATGTTCTATAAATATGTAGGTTGTGGGGTTTTAAAAGGGATTTTGAGATTGTTATAGGACTCCAAAAATAGGTTATATCTTAATTGATTAAAGTTAGAATTTTTTCTCTCCTATTCTTAAAATTTCTCCGTACTGTTGTCATAGGATTGTTATTTCAAACATTGCAAGTCTCTTCTTATACAAGCTGTTTATTTCCAATGACATATTCCCATGGTAAAATTTTGTTCCAAATTAATACCTCCTCTTCTTCTGCAATTCAGCAGAAGTGACAATAAACAGTGTTCATATGCAACAAGAAGTTGCATACATTAGAAACACAAAACAGGGTCCTGTGGTTGTGTTTTATGCATACTTTAGAAACACAATACAAGGTACGCTGGTCGGTCGTGTCTTGCATTTACTTTAAATCAAAAAATTGGTAAATATTTTTTGAAAAAACTACTTGAAAAACACCTCCACCTTGTTCTTTAAAAAAAAAAAAAAAAACTGTTCTGCAAACAGTCTCAGATTAAATCTTTAATCACTGTTTTAAAAAAATATAATTGAAAACGAAAAAAAAATCAACTAAAGCCTGCAAAATTATCATGTCCACAATCACATATTTGAAACATCAGGAAGAGGGAAAATGAAAAAAAGTACATGAATTGACTTGTTAAGGGAGAATCCGACATGCATACTATGAGCAAGAGTATGTAATGCAAAGAATAATGAAACAAATTCTCAAAAACCACAATCACATAAGTGAAAAAGGAAGCAAATCACCAAAGATCAAAATCAGATGAGTCAAAAACGAAAAGCAAACTTGCAAGAATTGCTACCATAAGTGGCATCAGACTTTGAAGGCACCTTAGCTTCCCAACCATAGTCCTGAGATGAAATTGTAGATGTAATTCCGCCCATGAGATTCCCATCATTTCCAGCACTACTAAAACCTAGTCATTCCTGCACTATCATCATTATCGACGATAATATTCTGTTAGTTTAAGGCCTGTAAAAGATCTGCTGGTTGGCTACAGAATGCACTACACACCGTCCATTGTTGCCAAAGTTACCGTTGACGTCATCGGTATTGCTTAGTGAATGAAGGCTATGTTCGATGCGCTCGTCATTGACCTGAAAGAAGAAGAATGAAAAATCATTGATTGTTGGTGCCAATATTTCCAAGTTTTCTTGTAGGTGTCTCCCTCAAGGTATCCTTATTTGTCAAGATCACTCCCAAAATATTTGGAATTCTAAATAGAAGGTTTAAGGATAGAATATTGGATGGGTAGGCATTAAAAGTATGAGTGGTAAACAACATTCATAATGATGAGATAGTCCCATAAAACCTTAGTGGATTTTAAAAATTATTTTAATTTTTACTTAGAGAGAGGTGCTATTTGCTAGGTGTTTACATAATTTATACAAAAGTTAACCATATATTATTAACAATAAGTAATTAACAAAAGTAAGACTAAAAATTATTTACCAAAATTGGATAATAACATACTATTTTTTTAACTCTGTAATTATTTTTTCTTTATCAATCATAAATGTTTTACTTTTTTATTGAGGTTAGTCGAGAGAAACCCTTACTATCGATGCTCAGGGTTGGGCATCCCCATCCCAACCATGACCTCTCATAAGGAGAGAGTTGAACTTATCAATAAGGACCAAACACATAGCCATACACACACCCACCCCCTCACATACTTGTCCACGTGGTTTGAACCTTGGACCTCTCGAAGAAGAGCCAAAGCCCGCACCGCTACGTTGTCCCCCGATACATCATAAATATTTTATTTTGTGCAAGTTTTTTTCATTGATGATGTTACATACATACATAAGAACATAAGACCATGCAATTTGGACCTACAACTCTTTTAAAACAAACTTCATGTACTAGTTAGTCTCCGTCCTAATATTGTAAATATAACTTGTAATAATAATTGTCTTTGTTTTGAGCCCAAAGGGAGTGCAAGCCAGGAGCGTGAGCCATAAGGGAGTGTGAGCCAGGATCGAGCCCCACTATTTAGTATGGAAGGAAAGTCATATTTGAAAGCCCTAATGGGAAGTCAGGATGCCATGGCTAGAAATTGGAATGCCCTAGCTAAAAGTATGGATGCCCAAATTGGAGATAAGTGGAAGAGCAAATATATAGCAAGTTCAATCCAGGTAGTAGATGTTACACCAAAAGTGATTATCAAGGATGAGATGATTGAGCATGATATAATGGTTCTTAAAAGTAGAGGGTTAATATGTAAGTTTCAATAAATACTGGCTAGGGTTTTCAGAGATTCAAAATTGGATCAAGTGGAAAGGGAAATTGAATTCAAATTACTCTGTGACTTTACTTCCTAAAGATTTTTTTATCATAATCTTTTCTAGTTTAAAAATCAAAGATAAAATAAGAGGTGGTGGCCCATGGTTTAGGGGGAGAGATGTCCTTTATTTAATACCATGGAATGAAATTCTTTTTGTCGAGACAAAAATTATTCAGAAAATTTTGATGTGGATTAGGCTTTGTGGACTTTGGTACCAACTTATCAATAAGGATGATTTGAAGAATATTGGGAATACCCTAGGGGAATTCTTCGAGGAAGGAGTAACTATTACGAGAGCAAAAGCATGCTATATATACTTGAATATGTGTTGTTATGAATAGTTCAAAACCTTTGCCACAATCACAAAATCCTAACCAAAGCCACGACTAATAGGCTCAAATCAATCCTTTCCCTCATCATTGACCCGTGCCAGGGGATTTCAGTCAAGGGGAGGATCATCACGGACAGGGTTATTACTATCCACGAAGCCATTCATTCCACCACCCTAGCAAAGAAGCCTACTCTCCTCCTCAAGCTGGACATGAACAAAGCCTTTGATAGAGTCCGTTGGGAGTTCCTATCAGACATCCTCCTCAAGTTTGGTTTCCATCTGACCTGGGTTGAGCTGGTTCACAAGTGTATTTCTTCAGCTTGGTTCTCCATCTTGGTCAACGGACTTCAAAAAGGGACTGGATGGATCCTGGGGAATGGGAACACTATTGACTTCTGGAAATACCGGTGGATCCAAGAGAATTTTTTGAGGCAAAATAGAGAGTTGGCGAGGTCCGAGGTGTAGACCAATTGGTTCATCCAAACCCCATAAGGGGGGCGAAGGCCAAGGTTAAAATCTCGGGCCTCGCTGGACTGAACGCTTGTCCCTTTCCTGGTGCTTTCAACAGCGTAAAAGGTTTAAAATGATTGTGGCATGGCGGTTATAGGGGTGGACTGCGTGAAGATCTGTGTGGCGGCTTTTGGGGCAGACAACGTAGAATACTGCAACGGCTATAAATGTTGGACAGCCTGCCCGGATTCGTGGCGGCTATCGATTCCACCATGTTGAAAAAAATAGAAAGCTAGCGGGCCTGGAGCCATACGCTACAAACTCCCTCGAAAGCAAAGTGGGGGGCTTTATAAGTCGTAGAACAAAGCGATCAAGATGGAGGACCATTGAAGTGGAGGTTTTCCCTAAGCAAGCAACCACCCAATCCAGACTTCTCCAAGCTACCACCATCCCCTCGAAATATGCCGAGGATAGGCCTATCTGGAAGGATACCGACAACGAAACCTTCACAGTCAAGTCGGTATACTCGGCCAACTCTATTTTTATTGTTTCTAACATTGTCTTGTCTCATACTATATTTATTATTTCTGATAACTACCCTAACAAATATTGTTTTGACTACTATTGACAATTACTTTGTCTAACACTATTTTAAATTGTTATTGACCCCAATAGTTATCTTCCTCAGCCAAGAATTTTATAGTATGGTCAATTCTATGATAGGTGGTCTCCTTAGTATGCTAAATTTTGTGGTTAGGATTTTTTTGGGTATTAGGGTTTCACATATGACTAAAACTAGGTAAATCTAGGCTAAGGTAAGTGCAAGATTCCACACATGAGTGCACTACCTATCTCTTTGACAATATGGGAGGGTAATCTTCTCGAGTGTTGTGCTCAGTGCATTATGGATAGATACATAGTTGAAAAGCTTCCTATGGCTAAAGATATCTCCTAAACCTAAGGGGGTCTCCTGATATACTCGAAGATATGTGGGAGCTCAAGTCTATATATGGTTTTGTTTGAGGCCTGGGTATTGGATTTTGATCACCTCTCACTTCACTAGACACTTTATAGACAATCTAGCTTAGCCAATAATGATAGCTCCTACGTGATATTGTAAAATATTCGGCATAGGGTTTCTAACCTAATAAACTATAACAAAAAAATGGCTCAATTTTTTATAAGGTAATAAGCAGGAAAATAAAAACAAAGAAAAAGTTATACCTAAAAGGTCAAAATGGAAAGACAAATTGTTTGTACTACAGTAGCAGGTGGCCCTAGAAAGTGCTCTTATACAACTTGTTAAGAACCTTGCAGCAAAATAAAAACACATCCACACAATATTGTAATAATAATAAAAAATGAGCTTGAAATTAACAGAATTACAAAATAAAATGGAAAAGCAATAGATTATATTGCAGAAAGCAATAACACATTACATAATCGTAGGCCTCTTCGAGGGGGCAACCTTCTTAGAAGTAGAGCTTTGCTACAACAAAATATGGGATACCTTCATCCATGTCGCCTTGCCTTTTTAAAGACTCTTCATAACCCTAACTATAACGCTCAAGGGTCGGCTTCCCATGCAAGTGGCACCCGAGCCCCCTTCCCTTTCTAAAGGATATTCATAACCCTAACTATGATGCTCAAGGGTCGTCTTCACATGCATGTGGCACCCAAGCTAGAATATTCTACCAAACAAGCAGATACAATATTTATAATGGTTACATTAAATGGTTCCACTTATCTAGGTGCCTCAAGTGCCACATACACATTAAATAATATTATTAGGATGGGATCCATGTGTTAGAAAGGGGGTCATTACATAGTAATGTTAGGATGGAGTTCTAACATTAGGAGGAAGACCTTAAGCTCACTAAAGGCATCCTTATAGCAATCCACAATGTTTTAAATCTAAAGGAAGAGTTGGAAGAAGCGGCTCCAAAGACTGAACCTCCATGCAATTGACTTGAGCAAAGAATCCATAACCACCTTTCTTCAATATATTTTTCATGCTATGTGAACTAACCACCTTGGAGGGAAAGGATTGGATTCCTTAGAGACAAATGAATCTTCCCTTCTCCATCCATTTGATATATATTTTTTGTATATTAATGGTAACATCGCCAAGCTGAGATAGTCATTGTGCTCGCAAGATGACATATGAACTACCTAGGTTCATGGAAAAAAGATTGCCCAACCAAGTACAATCCCCTATTTGGATGTTAACTTTAGTCATTTGACCCACACACTAAGCAGTTTCCCATTTGTAATTAAGACTTAAAATTTATCCTAATTTGAAGTATTGATGAAGTCTAAGAACTTTGTTGTCTTACTATCTATAGAGTTATGTGTGCTACTTGAATGAATCAACACATTGATGCATTGTCATTTAAAAAATCCTTGTACCTTGATAGTTTGGTGAGATTGAAGCTCCATAAGAGCGTGAGCACAAAGATCCATGGTATCATCCTCATGTTTCACCTTATTTACTTTTGTCTATTTCTCTTGCTATAATGAATCTTCATCTCCATATATTGTTGTGTCTTCACCTTCCACTTGAAATTTATGACATTCTTTATAGGCTTAATCTTGGGGATGGTAAGAACGACATATAAAATAGAATAATCCATAGGAACACTCATTGTTGTTGTAAGGATGATGAGAGTTGAAGTCAAGTATGTGTTGGGGACTAAAATCTCGAAGCTTTTGTTCTACCACCAAAGCAATACGTTGAGTATTGTTAAGAGTATAAGGATCGAGCATGTTAACTTCCCATTGAATTTTATCCTTATGATGGTGACAAAAGGCTGAGACCACCAACGTTGGATTCAATTGGTGGTGTAGGTGAGAATATTTGTGAACTCAAAGTAATAATCCTCCACTGTTCCTAGTTGCTTTGTTTGCATAAGATGGGCCACATACAATGTGGAAGATCCTTTGTCAAATATTTGAAGAAATCATTTTTTGAAGTTAGGCCACAAAAGAGAACCCCCATATTGGAAAAGTTGCCAGAACAACCATTGACGAGCTTGGATTCTCAACTTAAAAGTTGCTAATGTGATGACCTACTTTAGGAACATGGTGTAGATAGATAAGGTTATCCATATTGGCTAACCACCCTCATGGATCAACACCTTCAAAGTTGGGCATGTCGATGTGAGAAACAAGGACTTCATGAGGCTGGTCAAGGAAATTAGAAGCACCTCCTGCCATGGAATCTAGATTAAAAAACAAAGCCTAGGTCATAAGCACCCATAATATGAGGAGAACCTTGTATGGCATAAGGAGTTGAGTGACTTATATAGGAATTTGGAGGACTATGTCCAGGTGGCGATTGTGGAAGTACACTAGTATTTGGTGCTTGATGAATGAATAGGGGTTGTTGCCCTACAATTTTTTGTGATCCTTGTACAAGAGGAGGCATAACACTCTTTGGATGTTATCTAAGGAATGGGCAATGGAAGTAATCATTTAGTCTTGTTTATCCAAAGACTTGACAATGAAAATAATTGTTTGTTCTTGATTCAAAAGATATGCATGCAAATTAGGGTCAATAGTATTGGGAAGAGGATTACCAATTGGAGGGCTAACAAGGGAAGTGATTGGAGGAGGGTTATTGGGAGGAGGAGAGGAAGAACCTAAGGCATTAGAAGGATGCCATGGCATTTAAGCAACAAAGATGACGGTCAAAACTATTGATATTTGGGGAAGTGTTGTGATGTTTTTGGTTGGTACTTCTTTCTACTTATATGCACATCCTCTAAATGAACACTGTAATTGATCATTGACTCTCACCTAACCAATAGTGGCAACAAGTTCATTCATACACTAAGGGTAATTGAAAAACGTAAAAAATACTTGGCATGCTACTGAAAAAAATGTTGTGAAAAATACCTCCTACTTTGATCAATTTGAAGAGACTATTGCAAAGACATAGGTCTCCCTCAAGGATCCCAAGACACTAGCCTTTTAAAAAGGTGTTGTTGGAGATACCCCTTGTTTTGACCATCACGAAAATGAGAGTTTTACCTAGATTGGAGTCATGTCTATCTTCACAGTTGTTGGATTAAAATTTGAGTCCATTTTCTTAGGTATAGTCCAAATATGCCTATGAACGACGGACCTCCTTTAAGGAAATTACAATAGTCCTTGTTGGAGGCCAAGAAGAAGCCTCTAGTAAGGAGGAAATAATCCACATGCCCTTTTAACTTCCATAAATTTGTAGCCCATTTATTTATCTAATCCCCTATTGGTCTGAAGCCAATAAATTTACCTATCAAAGTATTGTTGAGCCTCTATTGTGCTCTCTCATAGACACTATCTAGGATTTTTAGAAGGATACCTTCTTTAGATGATTTAGTGGGGATTTCTAGTCGTTGACCCCTCTTCTCCTCAAATTTCTTCTTCCCTTTAACTCACTCAACCCAACTTCAATTAACACTCCCAACCCCTACTTTTCCACTTTGTAGCTCCAACTGGCCATTTCCCCACTTATTCCTCTCCCGCTCCTTCATTCCAAAAGTCTTTCAAAACAAATTAAATCAATGATATCTAGATTAAAAGAATGGAACAAAAACACTTTCATGAACATTTTTGATAAGAAAGAACTCAAAGAAAAACTTTAAAATCCCAAGAAGTTGAGCATAATAATCCAAGATTGGAGGAAAGGGATTTAGTGAATATCATGATATTTTGAGTAAGGAAGAGAAATTTTGGAGATTAAAATCGAAACATATTTGATTAAAAAAATGAGATAAAAACATAGTTTTTTTCATAGGATGGCAATAGTACAGAGTTTAGCATCCAGAATTAGTAGAATTAAATTAGTAGAAGGGGTTTGGATTGAAGACCAGAGCAAAATCAAAATGAGATAAGGCTTTTTTACCGTAATATTCTAGTTAGGGGAGATTGAAGTTCTTAATGATAAACTACTGCAAGAAGTACTTTTAGTTATAATAGATGAAGATAATAACAAACTAATAGAGCCTATTGCGCTGGAAGAAGTTCATTTAGCTCTTCTCTTTTGATAGGATAAATTCCCATGTTCAAATGGACTCTCTACAGCATTCTATCAACATAATTGGGAAATAGTGAAGGATTTTTTTATTAGTGGTGGTGGAATTGTCTAGGTTTAAATATTACATACCTTATAAAATATATGCAACATATCTTACTTCGATTCCAAAAAAGAAGGATAAATAATTGTTTGATTCATTTAAGCCTATAAACCTATGTAATGTGGCATATAAGATAATCTCCAAAGTGATGGAAAAACAATCAAGACCAATTTTAGACAATATTATTTTAGAAGAGCAAGGAGGATTTGTAAAAGGAAGACAGGTTTTGGATGGGATCATAGTAGCTCATGAAGTAATGCATTCAATAGCTTCTAGAAAAGAGAAAATGATCTTAAAACTTGATATGAATAAATTCTATGATAGGGTTAAATGAGATTTTATTTTTGTAGTATTAAGAAAGTTTGGATTTCGAAAGAAAAAGATCAAATGGATTAAAGCTTATGTCTTTACAGTATTATACTCAGTGTTGGTCAATGAGCTAATAACATAATCATTTAAAGCCAAGATGGGTCTTAGACAGGGAGATTCTTTGTCACCATATCTATTTATTTATGGCATAGGTATTAGGAAGAAACTTGAAGAAGGCATACAAAGATGGGCTAATAAGCAAACTTAAGGCTGGTAATAACATTGACAATATCACCCATCAACAGTTTGTAGATGATACAACCCTTTTTGAGAGGGTAGGGGAAAATGAGGTCAGAGCTTTAAATAACCTATTAAAGGAATATGAAAGAGCATCAGAGCATAAAGTTAACAAGACAAAATCCAAAATTTACTTCCTGAACACTCCAACTCGAATCAAAGCAAGGATATGCAAGTTTCTTCAAATGGAAGAGACAAATTTGCTAACAACATATCTAGGGATGCCCTTATGTGAGAGGAAATTGATGATAGAATTGTGGAATCTAGTTATAAGTAAAGTTTAAAATAAACTACCAACATGGAAAGGTAGATGGTTATCGTTAGTAGGAAGAGTGCAACTAATTAAATTAGTCTTACAGGTCATTCCAACATATTACATGTCCTTGTATATTATGCCAAAATCGATAGAAAAAATATAATCTATATTATGCGGTCATTTTTGTGGTCCAAATTACATGATAAAAGGAAAATTCCTTTGATGAAATGGAACAAGGTGTGTGATGATAAAACTAGGGGAGTCTTGGTTTAAGAGTTCTTACGGATGCAAACTTAGCTCTTAAGGGAAAAGTAATTTGGAGATTGTACAAACAGAGTCAAATATAATGGGCAAGAATTCTTCTAAATACGTTGAGCCCAATGACCCAAGATTAAATTTACTACATTCTCACTACCAAATGGTTTTGCACTAAGGAACGGTTTAAAAATTAAATTGATCTAGTGATTAAAGATTAAAGGTCTAAGATGGGTGGTGGGAACTAGAGAAAAAAATTATGTTTGGATGAATAGTTGGTGTGATAAAAGACCACTTAGTCTAGATCCAATTTTGAAACCATGAATGAGATTACTTCAAGACAAATATGGTGATAGGGTTTCAAACATTATGTACAAGGATCATGAAGGAAGATACAAATGGAAAAAATATTTTTTACAAGTATATCAAACATTGTTGCTAGGAGGTAGTCGAGCAAAAAGATAACAACAATGATTATTCCAAAAAGAGTTGAGGATAAGTTGATTTGAGAGTTGAATAGCTTAGGAGAATATACAACAATAAGCAAATATAATATAAAGCACCAGCAAAATAGGAATACCAAAGAGATATTTGGTATAGCTCAAGCATTCCAAAAGTTAAAATGTTTGTACGGCTAGGTCATAGGATAATTTTATCCTGTATAACCAAATGAAAAGGGGTTTTTGCGGTCCCTCACAATGTGTTCTATGTAAAAAGGAGGGGAGTATAGACCATCTCTTGGGACACTGTTCAATAATCTAGGAACTATGTCAATGGATTCTTAATATGTTTGGTAATGCATGGTGATTAATGGTAAAATTGAATAATGGTTAAAGCAATGGCAAAGCACTTTTAAAAGTGAGGCGTAAATAATTTGGGATACATCACAAGATACAATACTTTTGACTGTATGGTTGGAAAGGAATAGAAGAATATTTAAAGGAACTGAAAGCAATTTAGAGGTAATGAAAAGAAAGATTTGTTTAGCCATAGAGTCTAAACCAACTCTATCTGCTCACCCAATCCCTAATCTTGAAGGTAGATGGAGTCAAGTCATAATATGGAATTATGATGATGGGTATAAGCGAAACAAAAGGAATACAAAGAATGTAAAATGAAAACCACCAAAAGGGGAGTTGATCAAACTGAATTTGAATGGAGCATCTAAAGGAAATCCAAGACTAGCAACAGGAGGAGTAATTAGAAATTAGAAATAATAAGAGTGAGATTTTGTCACATTATGCTTTCAATAGTGGATTTAAGACAAAAAAAAATGAAGTTGAACCTTAGGCAGTTTTGGAAGGGTTAAAACTATACTAACAAATGAAATGGAAGAGATTATGGATGGAAGGCAATTGTAATAAATGCAATTTTGAGGAAATCAAAGGCTCCACGGAACATACAAGAGATCATTGCAGAAATACAAGAACTTGCAAATTAGGTTTGCATACACAATAAGGGAAGGGAACAAATGTATAGGCTATTCAGTAAAGGGGTTTTAATAGAGGATATTCTCTTTACCATGGTTAGAGGAAATCATAAGTTTAGCTAAAACTGACAAAAAAATGTTACTGCAATGTTTTTCATTGGTAATTTTGTATGTATTTTATAACATTAGTGTGTTTTCATATAAACTATTTATTATAGTTCTTGTTGTTGCACTTATGCCTCGGGAAGGAAACTAACAATCAAGATCTAGTAAAATGGTCTATGATAGTGCAAAGTTTTGAAAATATTACTCTACTGAGATGCAATGTGTAGATAGTAGAAGTGGACTTTTAGTATTGCAAAGGCTGCCGCAAGAAAATGTCAAGAACAAAAATGCTGAATTTTAAAATATTTGTATTTAGAAAGAAAATTGAAAAAGATCTAAAAAAATGAAAATCAATAATTCAAACTAACATATGAAAATAAATGTATGTGTCTAACTATAGCAACTCCATTGACATGAGATTGAATCTGTTTGTAAACTCTCAAGCTCTAAAGAAGAGAGTTGTGATTTGTCAAGTGTGGGGACCCAAGAATAACCCTTTTTTCTCCAACCAAAAAAAATGTATAGCTTTCATTTTGAAATTTTAGTCACCATATGTGAGGCAAAATGTAGGTATCTAACTATAGCAACTTAATTGAGATGAGATTGAATCAGTTTAACTCTCAAGCTTTAAAGAAGAGAGTTGTGATTTGTCAAGGGTGAGGGACCCAAGTACAACCCCTTTTTTTCCAACAATATATATATATATCTTTCATTTTGAAATCCTAGTCACCACTGGCACATATGTTAGACTTTGCCCTTTCTAAATGACTAGGATTTGTATTGATTTCATATATATTACTTCCATTATTGATTATCCAACATTGAATTATAATGTTTTAGTGGAAGTTTTCTTTTGCACACCTTTAAATTGTTACTGCTACTACTATATTTCTAAAGGTTGCTTTTTAACATCTTAGCCTTTAATGTTGATCCATATCAACATTTGTGGTCTTCTGGCTATTAAATATCTTGCCAATTATTGCAATATTGCATTATTATAAGGCTGGTGATTTTCTAGAAGTTCATAGGCATACACTCAAAGATACCTAAAATACACTTATTACCAGGCCATGCACATCAAGCAATTCAAATACATTATGAAAAACAGATTACTTACTTTGCTTTAACATTTAATATTTTCTTATAGATTGTTAGAAAGCAAATCCCCTAATAAAAAAAAATTAGGGGCAGCAGAATGAAATTTGACATCAATTAGTAACATAATATAGGTAAAGATTCTCTTTGGACATGAAGTGAGAACTTAAAAATGCCAAGAAAATAAAAACCAGATGACACAGTCAAATCAAATACCTGTAAAGAATGTGTCTACTGGCAAGATAAAAGAACCCTATTGATGTGATATTCGTGCATTTGCACAAAGACAAAATAATAAAAATAAAAATAACATTTTGACTCCTTAACAATGTCATAGATTCTAGTATCTCAAAAGGAAGGGTGGATGTTCTTATGCAATGTCCAATCGAAGACCATGTCATGCATATGAAACAATCCTATAATATCCAAAGTTGAACAGTTCATGGTGATTATCCAAGCTTAAGCCCCATAGGCTCATTCTCTGTTAATACAGCTGTGATGATACAGTCACACTCAGAAGACGCTCAGTGAGTCCAAGTGTGTGGCTTAAGCAAACAGGTATTCTATGCTTGATAGTGCATTTTTCACGCCTTAAACAAAAAGAAAAAAAAAAACTGACATTATCCAAACCAGTTCTAATGATAATACAGACGTTCTGGAGATTCAAAAAAGCTCCGATTCTAGTGATACAAGGCATATTACACTTGGATAAAGCAAAAAAAAAAAAATCCAAT
The DNA here is from genome assembly GCA_028583015.1 of Wollemia nobilis. Taxonomy (NCBI): domain Eukaryota; kingdom Viridiplantae; phylum Streptophyta; class Pinopsida; order Araucariales; family Araucariaceae; genus Wollemia; species Wollemia nobilis. Next base: position 4,220,826 of record JAQPPZ010003276.1, read on the forward strand.
GAATATCAGTCAATTGCAGTACATGCCATGGTTCAAAGGCAAGTACTACTTTTACAACAATATGCTGTTACTGCCAATGGAATGCCTGGCACAGTATAGATAGCATATCAATTAAATTACACTCACAAACTAAGGGTATCTTTCCATGGGTCCATCACATGATTCAACTCTCTTCAAAGTCAATCTTCAGTCTGTTAGTTGCGTTCTCCTCTTCCTCTTCGTTTTCAAAAATCTTAAAATGGCAAAGTTCCTTGCCAGCTTCATCTGCAAAAATGAGTTTTCTTTGTTGCTTTTGACTATCATTTGGAAGACTGGATCTTGTGTCAAATGGTTGTTTCTGTCATTCAAATGAATATTATTGGTAAGTGTAATTTAATTTCAAAAATGTAACGTTTTTAACATTATATGGCATATATAAAATGGCATTAGCTCAACTGTTTAGATTCCTCAACATTCAAGGAGGAGACCAAGGTTCAAATCTTGCCAAGCGATACATGAATAATATCCAAGCTTTGTTTTAATACCACTATGTGGTGATGATGTAATACGGGTTGGGCCTGTTTCAATCCCATATAATCAATTGAAAAAAACATTATATGGCATACCATGATTTGACAGAAACGGGTGCAGTCCCGAGACATCATGGCAATCCATTTTTTTGTTGTCTCTTCCATCTCCAAAGCAGTAGCAGCAGCAGTTTTCATCTGTTTAAGGCATAGCAGCACACAAGAATGTGAAAAATCTAATTGAAATAAGCATTAAAATGGATTGAACTATATTGCACACAACACATCAAAAATATGTCACGGATGGACACGACCTCTAGCTAATAAACTAGAAGCTAAACAATCAGATGGTACACATTTGAACTGAAACATTCAGCATGGACATAACAAGAAGTTACCAAAAAAAACCAAAATTTCTTCACGTCTACCTCATCTACTGTGAGCTTAACTGCTTCAGAGTTCAGATTTCCTTCCACAATCGTTCTCATCAAATTCAATTCCCTCATAAGATTGCTTGCTAAAGCCTCTATATCACGCATCTGATGCTGTGAAAATTCACTTGCTTTCTCAGCTCTAACTCTTATAGAAGAACACATGTCGCATTTACATGCTGTGGAGCACACAACAGCAGGGGACTTGAGGATGCTTCTAATTGATGGGGACGGACATGCCTCTTCTCTGCGGCTTATTATACAAGAGCTTTCTGGTAGTTTCCTTTGTGGCAGAGGAGATGACTGAATGCTGGGACAAGTAGCCACTATAGGAACATGATGGAGAATACGTGGTTGAGGACTTTTTGAACGCAACATGGGAGAATTCCGCCGTCGCATTGAACTTTTACTCTGACCACGGAACCCTGTAACACCTGGACTTTGAAAAGCCAAATCCTTAACATCTGGACTCTGAAAAGTAAAATCTTCAACTTCTGGATTTTGAAAAGCAAAATCCTTTGAATTTGTATCACATGGTTCAGAAATCAAAGGCGTTTTGTCTGTGGCCTCTAATTCATTTTGTTGAGACATGCCTTCTGCCATAATTCAGTACAACGATGTTATTAATTGTTTTAAATTAAAAACACCAAATAATATTGTAAAAGAACTCTCCAAAGAATATCTGTAAACAATATTCATCAATACTACCCACCTGTAGGTGGCGACTTTGTGAATGCACGTTTAAAATCTTCAACCTTAAGTCTTTTACCAGGGGACCCTAAACGCTTAGCATCTGAAGTTTGAAAACTAAAAACCTTTGAAGTAGAATCAAATGGTTTCGAAACTCCATTCATTTTGTTTGTGGCACCCAATTCAGCTTGCTGAGATACACTTCCTGCCATAATCCAGTGCCCAGATGCTAGTAGTTGGATAAAGAACTCCAAAATAACATCCAAAAGGCACTCTGCATACAATATTTACAAGCAATCACTATAGATACCACTCACCTCCAGAAGGTGACTTCGTAAAAGCATGTTTAAAATCTTCAACTTGAAGTCTTTTACTGTAAAGTGACCCTGAACGCTTAACATCAGGACTTTGAAAACCCTCCAAATTAGAATCCAACGATTCAGATACCACATTCATTTTAATTGTTGCATCAGGGTCACCTTCTTGAGATGAAGTTCCTGCCATAATTTAGTAAGCAGATGATATTTGTCAGTTTAGAGGGGGAAAAATCCATATAATATTCACAATCCTTTGTTATAAATACCACTAACCTGCAGAGGGTGACTTTGTGAAAGCCCGTCTAAAATCTTCAACCTGGAGTCTTTTACTGTAAGCGGACTCTAAATGATTAGCATCTGGACTTCGAAAACTAAAACCCTTTGAAATAGAGTCATATGGTTCAGAAACCACATTCGTCTCATCTGTTGCATCTGACTGGCCTTGTTGAGATGCATTTCCTGATATAATTTAGAGACCAGGTGGTGTTGGTTAAAAAAGTAAAACTCCAAAATGATATCTAAAAAGCTGTCTCTACAATATTCACAAACACTCGTTATATATAGTGCTCACCCGCAATGGGTGACTTAGTGAAAGCACGTTTAAAATCTTCAACCTGAAGTCTTTTACTGTAAGGGGACCCCGAACCCTTAAAATCTGGACTTCGAAAAGTAAAATCCTTTGAATGAGAATAACATGGTTCGGAAACCACATTCATTGTGTCTGTTGCATTTGACTCACCTTGTTGAGATGTAATTCCTGCCACAATTGGCACTCAATACTCTCCATGAGTTGCTCTAAAGACTCCATTATAACATGGGAATTTTATTTTGTACGATATTCACAAACACTCTTATAAATAACACTCACCTACGGGTGTTGACTTTGTGAAAGCACATTTATAATCCGCAGCCTGTATAAGTCATTTCTGTGAGATTGGAGTCATCCTCTACATAAAGAGGAAAGGATAGCAAATAAACACTCTTTGACTACATGTAAAAACGCTTACTATATATCAGAAACAATAAAATTTGGAGTTTCTTACCTTTCTCACAGATGGCATCTTTGCTGCTTGCTGCTGGAAGGCATCACCATGATCATCGTGGTCCATATCAAGAGTTTCTGTTGCAAAGAGATCCATGTGTTCGGTAGATATGTTATTGACACCAACAGCACACAGTGATATTGCATTTTCCAAGTGAGAACTCCCATGCATATACTCACCAAGACCTTTACTCTCTGGCTTATCAATAAGATTACTCTCTGGCTTATCAATAAAGGACCCATTCACCTTGTCTTTAGTTACAGCACCTCTTGGTGTAAATAGCTTTGTTTTAGCTCCAGGTGAAAAAGTTCTATGTTGACCCACACAGTAATTTTTTTCAGATGAAACTGACATACTGCAAGTGTCTAATTCAGATCCAGAAGCAAATATTTCAGTAGTCTTAGGTGTTTCACCATTTGTGTGTTTGGAGCTATCAGCTATAGGTTCAGATTCATGATTTTTGCTTTCAAGGTCATCAAATTCCATCAAATCAGTCGCATTGTTTTGGAAATCAACACCCTGCAAAGAATTGTCTGCCAAATCTAATTTGCTTCCAGTATATGAACTTCCTGAGCCTTCTGAAAAGGGCACTTCTTTAGTCGATGTCTCTGAAAATGTACAATCAATTTTGTTTTGTAGTTCTTTGTTATGCAATTGAGCAGTATATGAATTTCCTGAACTTTCCAAAGATAGGCCTTTTTCACTAAAATTCTCTAAATTATTTACATCAGATTTCCCTTGTAGTTCTTGCTTATTTGATCGACTACCCGCACGGCGTTGTGCCAGCCGTGTACTAGTCCTCTGAGATGTAACCTTTTCAGTTGTCTTTTCTTGCCAACAACCTAGAGGCTCCTGTTCAATGTTATCCAATTGAGTGGTATATGAACTTCCTGAGCTTTCTGAAAATAGGACTTTTTCACTGCAATTATCTGGATTAGTTTCATCCAATGCCCCATGTAATTCTTGGTTATTCAATTGGGCACCTGCACAACGTTGTACTTCTCGTGAAGTAGTCCTCTGAGAACTAACCTTTTTAGCTGTCTTTTCTAGCAAAGATCCTAGAGTGTCCTCTTCTTTGGGACCCAGAATTTTATCTGCTTCAATTTTGACAATTTCCTTTCCAGACCTATTTTGAGATCTAACCCTTTTGGTCTTCTTTTCTAGCAAAGACACTAGTGTCACCTCCTCTTTGGCACCCAGAATTTCATCTGATTCACTTTTCAAACTTTCATATTCAACCCTCTTTTGAGAGCTGACCTTTCTAGTTGACTTTTCTTTCAAGGATCCTAATGTCTCCTCTTCTTTGGTACCAAGATCTCTATCTGTTTCAGTTTTCACACTTTCCTTTTGAGACCTACTCCTCTTTTCCCTGGAGGGGGTTTCCTCTGCATCAGATTTAAAATTTTCCTTTTCGGGCAGATCCTTCCTCTTCCTGGAAGGGGTTGTACTAAAGTCTTTAGCAAATAACTTATTCTTTATGCTGTAATGAATTTCAAGGTCACAACTTGTGCTATTGGTAGTCAACTTATTGCTATCTTTCAGAGGTTTTGCAGGACTAGATTTTGTCTTTCCCTTTACTTTCTGCATAAATTCTATCAGAGTCATCTCATTTGTATCGCCACCTCCATCAGTTAAGGTTTGTTGTGTGCTTCTCGAAGGACTATCAGCAGCAGCAATATTGAAGCTGATAGGGTGCTTGTCGTCATTCCTCAAAGCATTGCCTTCTTCAGCACAATTTATATCATTGGTACTCTTCTTTCTTGGAGTTTTAGAAGCTTGAGATTCTTTGTTGGGTGTTGTCTGACTTAATTTTGTCAAGCGTTTATTTTTGGATTGGGATGTTACATTTTTGCGCTTCCTTGCTCCACGTCTAGGGGTAGCCTTTTTTATGCCCAATACAGCATTCACATTTTTAACTTTCTTAAGGGATATAGCTTCTGCATCATTGGGTAAATTCACCACATTTCCGCCTCTGAGCGTTTTCACATAATAGTTGCCAGCAAGTGGACCTGATTCGCTGAAATCCTTTGACAATTTTGGTTTTCCCTTGGCAGATTTATATGACAGGGCCTCATCCTTAGAACACATCCTTTCATAAAACAGGCCTTGGTGAGGCAATGATCCTGATGTCAGGCTATCTGTAACACATAAGAGTAAGAATCTCAGTTCTAATTCAACACCATCAAATAGAAGAGGCAAGGATATTGCCCACCATTCCAGCCAAAGTCCAGAAGTAATGTGTAGTTGCATCAGAGCAAAACGTCTCTGCTCCAAAAAGCAATTATTAAAAATTAAAAATTAAAAAAAAAAAAAGAGGAAAAATCACTCTGTAACAGAGAAAGGGAGACTTTCTGACCCCGTGCCCAGTTGTTAAAGATGAAAAGATGTTACCGATTCCCCTGATATCAAAAAAAAAAAAAAAAAGAAGGGAGACCTAGGAAGAACTTCAACCTGTACTGCCTTTATCAACTAGCAAGAAAAATTTGCAGTGGACAAGAAATTCAAATACAAACTCGATGACTGGCAAAAGTAGACCTACAAGCAACTTCACTGGTTATACGATCATCATGTAATGAAAAGAAAATTTGAAGTAAACAAAACTTGGAATTCAATGCCAATCATGAGCTATGAAATTGAATATCACCACTTAATGAAAAAATTTAGTAGCAATCAGCCCTCCCCTAAACATTAGCATTTTGCAAGCTACGGTAAAAAACAAATCCATGTTGCAAAACAGCTAAACACGCATAAAGCAAACAAAGTTCAAACCCCAAAACCATAGTCAAATCCTATACACTAATGCGCATATTAAAGGAAAGCCCACATATCTCCACCAACACCAGACTATTACAAAATATAGAATCAAACTATCTTTTGAAAACAACAAATGCCCAATCCCAAGCCCTAAAAACCAAAATCTTCATTAAGAAAAATAAGTGAACAAAGCTCATAAATACCTGGCCCAGATTGCAGCGTTAAAACCTCCGCAAACAATGCACTTCTGTTTAACTTTCCTAAGATATTGGAGATTCACACATATGGTCATATCAAACTAAATCTAAAAATTTAGTCGATGACAATGACCAGAAGTGCAAACCCCTACATACCACCAATAAAACGAACGACCTTAAATCTTTTGAATAAGTAACTACAAAGACACCTAAATCAACAACCACTAACCGCAAAACATCTAACTAAATAAAAACAGGAAACCGCCATTTTAACACGACCACAATAAAGTAATTGGAACTTTACGAAACCCTAGCCATACCTTCGCTTAAAACCAACACAAATAGATCCCAAACAGCCATTAAACAACAACATTTACTCAAAACATCAAGCCTACAGTGATATTTTAAACTTAGATAAAAAAAGTATCCAAAAAAAACAGTCATTTTGATAATTCTGGCTCAAATTTTTCAAAAAAACAACACGTCTTGAAGAGGAAAACTTACCAGGAACGCACAAAAGATCGCCGAATTCCAAAAATAGGCAAATTTCAGGTTGCAGTAAAGATCCAGTGACAGTCTTTATGGTAGAGTATTGTCGGAGAAAAAATTGAAAAAAAATGTGCACATATGAAAAAATTGAAGGGTTACAAGCGCGAAAGATGTGGCGGGAAACAGCCCTTCCAATCTCGCCTGGGTTTAGTTGTTTTTATTATTAACTTTTAGTGTTGTGTCCTTTGAGGGGAATCCAAGGCTTTGAACCAAGTCAAAGCTATTTTTTACCCTTTATATGTAACTGCTCTTTATCTTTTATTGTTGGTTAGTGTTTACTTTTTAACTTTTAACACCTCTTGCCAAATATTAGGTTGTGAGGTGGAGCGTCATCTTGACAAGCACTAGAACAAATTAGCTTAAATATTTTTAGGGTTTAATGGCTCCCATCAAAATTTAAGTAATAGTTTATTTTTAAAAGAGAGATTTATAGGGCAAGCAGAGACATTGCGGACTCTTTTAACAGAGATTTAAGTTCAATTTAATTCAGACGAAGGGTGATCCCTGCTTTTCAACCTCTTGAAAAAAATTTAAAAAATAGACTTATAGGTTTGTTTGTGATGAAATGAATTCTTATTTATTTTAATTTATTTTTTAAAATATATTTATTAAATTAAAATAGGTCTTTATAAAAAATATTATTTAAAATATTTTTATGTTTATATAATTAAAAATAAATATTGAATTTAAATTTATTATGAAAAAATATATAGGTATTTAATTATAGTAACTTAATTGAGATGATAATTGAATGTATTTATAAACTTTTGAGTTTTAAAGTGAGGATGTGATTAAAACCACTTTTATTTTAAAAAATAAATATTTAATTTTTGAAGTAGGTATTTAATTATAGCAACTCAATTGAAGTGAAAATTGAATATATTTATAAGCTTTAAAGCGAGGACCCTAACCCCTTTTATCCAGAAAAAAATATATATTTAATTTTTAAAGTTTTTTAATAAAATAAGTGTTCACTTTTATTAAAAAAGAAAAATTATTTAAAAAATAATTTTTGTTATAGGATATAAAGTTATTTAAAAACAAGGCTTTTCAATTAAACATCAAGGATCGAATCAGATCTTTTTAAATATATATATCAAATATTATTATAGTTGGTGTGTATTGATGGAGGTTCTGTTAGGGTTTTTTGGTTGCATGTTGTTGTCGCATGTTTGCTCTTTCTTTAGTTGCTATATTGTTAGGGATCTAAGTGCTTTTTCTATACAATTTTGTGTGCTAACTCCACTTAGGGTGAGGAGCTTCTCTCCTTGTTATGGCAACTTCTCAGGCCTCCACTTCACTGTTTAGTGAAATTGCAACTGCGAAGAACCATGGTACCAATCAACAGACCCAGGAAGTTTATCCTGAGGGTTTTTCATAGGGTAAATCCTTTGTGTCGGACATAGTCCTGCCCATGTAAGATTTTGATAATGCTTGCAATTGACTTGAGAGTCACACCCTCATTGGGTATTTTTTGGAGAGGATTATCAATGACTTGCTAATTTTTCAATGGATTGTCCAAGTTTGGCAACCATATGACATAAAAGTTGACCACATTTAGAACCTTACTAAAGCTTCTTTCATTTCTAGTTTGTTGAACCACAACATGTCATTGTGGTTATGAGCAAAGGTCCTTAGTATATTAGAAATATGTTTTTGTCTTCAGACTTAGCATTGTAATTTTATGATCTCTACAGATGTTTCCCTACGTGTCCCTATTGGGTGGAATTTACAGGTCTCCCCTTGCACCTTTGGCCATTCCTATCATAGCTTGTCGCACTCATTGGCAAGTATGTGTGCATGGAGTCACATAAATTCTACATTGTGTGGCCTTACAAATGCATTTAAGTTGAAATTGATCTTTCAAAGGACCTCAAGGACTCTATTGTTATTCAGGTTGGTGAGACCTATTTTCAACAACAGGTGGTCTATATAAATATCCCCAAAACTTGTTATTATTGCCAATCCATAACTCACGAGATAAAAGATTGCCCTCTTATGGAGGGTAGGTTCAAAAATTGAGCTCCAGTAGAAACGTCAGCACCTTCAATCGTAGTTCAATCTGCCCCTCTCGCTAATAGAGGGGAGGAATGGATGTTTGTCACTAGGAAAAATGGTAAAGGTGTAGAGGGGGAAAACTGCCCTACCGCATCAATTCCCAAAAGGTTGGATCCATAGGAAGAAAGCCTTATGGGGTGAACCGTGGGGGTATGTTGTTCTCTACACTCGGTGCTAGGGAGAAGGATTCACCAGGAACGATTTTAGGACTCACTCCAAGTCCTCAATATATTCAGGAATATTTGATGTATTCAGTTTCAAGCAATCACCTAAGTTTAGCTTTTCTAGAACTATGCTATGAAAGATAAAGGACAATGCAAAAACAAAATGCAATAATACAAGATCTAACCTAATATGATTCTTTCTTTGAATTCTTACTAACCTAGGTTTTTATCCAGAAAACCTTTAAATCAAGGGCACAAGATGAATGCACAATATTAACCCTATATGCATACTAAATACTTTTCACTTTCAGATGCCTAAGAATCAATATTCATATAAGATCTTCAACCAATAAAATAATTAGAGCACTTATCTTGGTCAGTGGTTGACTTAGTTTTTTTGTCTCTTGTCCAATGATATCAGGAATATATGTTTCTACAAGACAACTTACGAAACACTTGAAAATGGGATTAGCATTAGGGGGTCTGCTTAGGTTGTTGTACAAAAATGCTTGGAGGTGCAGCAATCAAGCCCCCTAGGTCCTTTTAGATGACCTTTGAAAACAAAAGCAGAATTTGACTTTTGGATAATTAATCATAAAACAACAATGCAATAGCAAAGAAACAAAAAATAAATTATGCTATCATGCCCTAAATGCAATTTAGAAAATACTCATGCAATCAAAATTTGACAAATGCTCTTAGTTCAATCTTGGGCAAAATCATGCCTCACAAATAGTTGGCATGATAACGCTACAGGTGAAGTCATGCTTCATCAGAACGGGGCATGTTTTTGCTTTTGTGAGTGAAAAACCTAAATTAGGGTTGGCGAAGTCGTGCCTCATCGATATAGGGCATGATTTCACTCTAGACATACAAAAAATAAAATATAGATAAAGAATGTAAATAAATGCATAAACAAAGTACGCACAACCTGATGGATGACGTAGAAGCAGGCAAAAGAGATCGAGGTATCCAAATGGGCACTCTCTTTCCTTCTGAACCACAACATGAATCCACAAAACCACATAGCAATCCAAATCAATGCAGAAGAAGATCAAATCTAAAATTTGCACTTTGAGGTTAGCTTGTAGAAGAAACAAAAAATAGAATGAAAGTAAAAATGTGAGCACAAGTCAATCATAAGAATTTTGATCTTAATTATGTCTAATATTTATCACCATATGAAAGAGTGAGATTAACCCCTCCTTTGATAGACAAAAATCAAGGTGAAAGAGGTAGGAAAACAAACACAAGCCGATGCCAAACACGTTTAAAAAGGTTAAACTCGAGTTTTAATAATTAAAACCTTAAAATAACGAAATCATACCCCGCATCAACGAGGTGTGATATCACTTCTGTGAAGTTGTGCCCCATCGTAACAGGTGCAATTTTTCTAAAAGGCTAAAGAAAGGCAAGGTAGGGGAAAAGAGGCTTACCCTTGCCTAAGGCAAGGGTTAGGGACCTCTTAGGGGCTCTAAGGAAGATTGCCCACAAAAAGTGGATTAATTTTTCATGTCTACAAAAGGTAATCAACAACAACCTTCTGTGGGAGTTGGTAAAAAGGAGTCTCAATCGAGCTCTCATCCAAGGATCTCTAATGCAATTACTCCAAAAGGAAATTTTGTTTCTCCTCTTGTAGGTACTTCAAATGGTAGTACCCAACAAGTCTCCCCGACTCCTCAAGGCTCCTAGATGGCTTAGTCATTAGTTATGCTAGAGTTTGTCCCCTCAAGCTAATGCCCTATCTCTCCTCCTAGTCATTCTAGGAAAGTTCCTTCACGAAACCCTCATCACTCTCGCAGTCTCGCTAGGGAGTCCTTGGATATCCCTTTGGAAAAGTGAAGACATATTTTTTTCAAGAAAATCATAATAGGTTTCTCACAAATGCCTTTGATTCTTTGGCATATTTCGAGGACTTTGAGTTCATCAAAGGAAATATGCTCCTCGATCGTGTCTCATGAAGTGCATGTCTTGGAATGTTAGGGGTTTTATAGATTTGGGTTTGGATGACTTCAAGATTAGATTCGACATTATTGATATTTTATGCCTTCAAGAAGTCAAAGTCACTAACTTCATTCTATCAAGTACTTACTCCTTTCTCTGGCTCCAAGGCCACACCTTTCATTCTATGCATGACACAAGCAAAGGAGGGGCAATTATTTGCCTTTCAAAAACCTACCATTTCAAGTTTATATCTTGGGGATGTGACCCTTCTAATCATGTTTTCTAGGTTGTGATGGATATTGATGACCATCTCCTCTATGTGCTCAACATCTATGCGTCTAACAATGCTAATGATTATTGTGCTCTTTGGTGATGGGCGACACTCTCTCTTCCCCTACTATTTAATTGCTTTGTGGGGACTTCAATATGATTGAATTCATGCATGACAAGGTGGGTCTTCTTTCCATATAGTGGATCATCAAGGAAAGAGAAGTGTGGATTTTTTAAAAATAAAATAAGGGGCTTTGTGACCCCAATAGTTGCTTCTTACCCTCTTTATTCCCTACTAATACCTGATTCACGTGGTCTAACAACCAACAGGGTGAGAGTTGTGTGCTAAAAATATTATATAGAGCTATGCTCTCAAATTCTAATATTTTCTCCTTTGAGAGGCCCTTGTCCTATTCCCCCTTTTTCTCTATCCACCCTAATATTTATTTGATTGATCATTCTCCCATTTCCTTTTCCATACTAGTTTCTTCCACCCTCCTCTTTCTCAATCTCAATTCTACCTTAAAACTTTTATTTTGTAAAAACTATGTCATCAAAATTTGGAACCTAGTCCTCAAATTGAAAGGATCCTCTGGTTGGATTGATTGGTGGAACGATGTTATCCAGTACATTGCCAACTTCCTTCGCTTGCTAGGGCACAAGATTGTCAAGCTTTATCATTGCTCCAATGTTGCTCTTAAGCGAGAGTTGGAGGTTACCTCAACTCATTTGCAGTCCAATCCTTTCAATGAGGAGCTTCAAAGGCACCTTGCAACTATCAAACACCAGCTTTTGATGGTGAAGCACTATGATACTAGAGGGGCACAAATCAAGGTGAGGTTGCACTAGCTTAAAATTGACGATAAGGTAAGCAAGGAGTTCTTTTAATGCTTACATTCTCACAATCAATTTTCACTTATTTAAACCCTTAACATTAACGGAGAGCATGTTTTTGAGCTTCCTCATATTCTCTCTGCTTTTGAAGAACATTACCAGACTATGTTCGCAGTTCAGTCTTGCTCCCCTCAATGTGACCAGTCTCTTAACTCCTACCTCTCTATTGTATCTTTCTAAGTATCAAAGAGCTACCTATGAAAAGGCCCTCTCTTGAAGTATCTAGAGGAAGTTCTTTCTCATATGACCAACAATTAATCCCTTAGTATTGATGGCTTCCATTATGAGTTCTACAAGTCCCTTTGGGATACTATTATACTTGATCTTCTCAACGTTTATCAAGAGTTCTTCTCTAAGGGTTCTCTAGGCTCTATTATTAATCAGGGGATTATTAAATTTATCCCCAATTTTGGTGATCCATAAATCATCAACAAGTGGAGGCCTATTACTCTCCTTAATGTTTCCTATAATATCATTACCAAAGCCCTAGATTTGCGCATTCACCATATCATTTCCATCATTGTGTGCCTCAAGCAAACTGGCTTCATTCAAGGTAAGTCCATCCTTGATAACATTATTATTATCTGGGAAGGCATGGAGTGGGCTCGTAATTCCAATCAATGACCCTTGTTCATCAAAATTGACTTTGAGAAAGACTACGACAGGATCAATTGGTAATTTATTTTGGCCATGCTTAAAGCTCTTGGTTTTGGACCATCCATTAGCTTTGTGAAGATGTTGTTCACTAAGGCTTCTATTGTTTTATCTATTAATAGGTATAAGTCCTCAACCATTGGTCTCTTTCATTCTATTTGACAAGGTTACCCATTAGCGTCATCCATGTATGTCCTCATCGCTGAAGGGTTTTGTTATTTATTAGCTCACCATGTTGCTCAAGGTTATATTCGAGGAATCTCTCTCCTCAAAGGTGAGTCTCAATTGATCAATGGTCATTTTGTTGATGATTATTTTCTCATGATTATTGAGGATGAAGATGTTATTCAACAAGTGCTTGCTTATCTAGACACTTTTTATCTAGATTTTGGATCCTCCATTCAATGGAGAAAGACATAATGTTACAGATAATATCTTGACCTGATGCTCCAATGGATTAGTCACTATTAGTGGAGTATCATCCAAGAGGGGGAATATTCCACTTTTTAGGTATTTCTTTTGCTTTTAATAGTTCAACATCAAAGTTGTGGAAGTATGTCATTAACACAGTGGAACAAAAACTTATCTACTGGTCCACCAAGAATCTCTCCCTTACTAGTAAATTCTAAATTTGCTCCAAAGTCCTTGCGACCATCCATGTTTATTATTCTTCCTATTGGGTCCCATCCAAAAACTACTATAAGAATATTGATAAGCTTCTATGATATTTTTTATGGTCCTCTTCCAGTAATGGTTTAGGATTCAACTGTGTTACCAAGGAGTATTATTGTCTCTCTAAAACCCATAGTGGGCTTGGCATTCTCAATACCCAATGTTGAGGTTGGATCCTCTGTATTAAGTGGGTCATCAGAAACCTTACAAGCAATGAGTCTTGGAAGATTTTCATTCGTTATTGTATCTATGAAGGTTCTTCTTTTGATTGTAAGAGTTGGAGGGACATGGGTTTCCCTTCCCTCCTTGTTGCTATTGTGTCTGTCAAAGTAACATAATCCTTCATCATCATGAGCATTTGGAAAGCTTGGGAGAGTGTTAATCCTTGGATGAGATGGAATGGTTAGAGATTTTGACATGGCTTCTCCATAAACTAGATGAATGTCTGGTGGTTGCCTGTAACCACCTGTTAGCTTTTGATGATATATATTAAAGGAAATGCAACCACAAGATGTAAAATGAGTAATAAATGATAACTATATGATAATGACACTATAACATGTAGAAAAATAATAAGAGAAACTTTTGCAATAACTCATAAATATGTCATTAATGAAAGCTCACTAAAATAGTACAATGTAATATAATAAAAGACATGAACACTCCATAAATACATGAAGGAACTACATTGTACTCACTTTAACTACTAATGCAACTAGTCACTATTGTATCTAATATTCTCTCACTATCTCACTCACTCAAAGGTATATATAGGGAGATAAGTCCCTTGGCCTATCATCTATCCTATGACTCATGTACATGTGGACTACATGCACATTTACATCATTGCACATTCTAACACTTGTGCATTTATTATATTGCATGGAGTAACTACAAAAACCTTACTCTAAAGTAAACTCCTACTCTAGTTATGTACCCAATGTGGTACATTAGAATGTACCAAATAATTTAATATACTCCAATACCCCCTATATTACATTATTTGGGTATTGAAGACTTTAGTCTTCGATATGGATCTTCATATTTTGAATACTCTTTAGCTTGATAAGGTCCTTCCTCTTCTTCTCTAGCTTGTAGATGGCCAAGTAGTCCATAGTTTTATTGTCCTCTCATCTTTTTAATTTTGAATCTTCTATTCCCTCTTCTGCTCTTATGATATATAGGTTCTTCATTTTTTGCAATCTGTTCCTGGGAAAATACATTAGTATTATTTTAAAATACAACAATATCTTGTGTAGTCTTAATTGAATCTAGAGCATATATATCTTTGTGGATTGATCCAATAGTTTCTATCTCATATTATTAATTTGCTCATATTATTATCTTGATCTTATTGTATCGTGGCTACATTATATTCAATCCTATGATATTTAACCTCTAATATTTGTGGTAGTGTTAAGACTTAAAAACCATTAGTGGTATCATAGCCACTAACAGACTCTATCCAACTTGATAGAGTTAATTTAGTCACTTACAAAAATTGATTTTATCCAGTTTGATAAAGTTGATTAAGATTTTGTCCACTTGGAAGGCAGTGAAACAAAACTCTATTATAAGGCCATATTGAGTAGAAATGCTAGAGTCTTTCCATAATTAAAGAATAACCAATGAGAACCAGGACTAATCTATAGAGTATTTCCATGATTGGAGAGTAATCAATAAAGACTAGGACTCTTCTAGATTGAAGGTGTATCAACTTTGAGATAGTTGATCATTCACGATCACAACCAACCCTTGATATTGAAGGAATTAAGGACATTCAACATCGTCTTGACATAAAATATTTAATTTATAGAATAGAGATACTCTAACATTGATTTTGGATTCTTAGGTGCAACCTAAGAAATTTTTGATTTTAGAGAAAGAGTTGTATAAGAGAAAGCAATAAAAGTGTGAGAAGCATCCTAAAACAAATAGAGAATAATTTTAGCTTCTAAAGTGTTGATTGTTGCTATGAATTGAGAAGCATTTAGAGCTTCCTATGATAAAGAGTAGAATAGAAAGAAATATATATCAGGTATTGAGAAAGATACATCAGTCTTGAGATAGATATATCAGTCTTCAAGAAAAGGATTAGTAGATAAGAATTACAAGGAAAAATTTTAGGTCTTTGACATAGATATTGACATAAGAAAAAGTTGCAGGTCTTGGAGATAGACCTTGACACAAGAAAAAGTTTTTGGTCTTGGAGATAGACCTTGACAAAATGAAAAATTTTAGGTCACAGAGATATTGACCTTGATAAGAAGAATGATATTCAGGTCCTATAGACCTTGACATAATGAAGAATATATATGTCATCTAGACCTTAACATTAAAATAAAGACTTAGAGATTCAAGTCACTCTAACCTTGACATTGGCAATAAGAATTTGAAGATATAAGGAAAATATTTTAGGTCATAGTGATATTGACCTTGACATAATAAGATCCATTGAAGAGAATAAAGAATATTGAAGATAAGAATTATAGGCTTGAGGTCAAAGATATAGGAAAGCAAGTAATCAAAACTAAAAAAATAGTTTGACAATCAAAATATAGAATCAAGTGTCCCAAGTTTCATGATACAGAGAAGAGGCCCAAGGTTCTAGCTTAGAGAATATGCCTAAGGTTTAAGGTATAATATAGAACCCTGAGGTCCAAGACATAGTGAAGAGGATTGAGGTCCAAGGTATAATGTAGAGGCCTGAGGTCCAAGGCACAATGAAGAGGCTTGAGATTTGAAGTAAAGATAAGAGGTTTAAGGTTCGAGGTATAGAGGAGGTTGAGATAGTAGGTAGCCAACATTCAAAGGTTTTATTTCTAGTGCAATGATGAAGTAGTCCAAAACCGAGTAGTCTATGTAACCAAATAGAGATAAGCATTGAATCCACATTGAGAGCCATAAAATATACAAAAGAGCAACTAACATATTAGGGAAAGCAATAAAAATAAGTCAAAATAGAAAGATTAAAACTTATCATAGAGCCAAAGTATCAAGTTGGAACCTATGCTATATCAAGGTGGAATGTAGTGCAACGTAAGAACAACCACATTGGAACAGAGTGAAACATAAGAATAACCACATTGTAACATTGGAATACACATGTTGAGATAGAGTGTAATGCATGAAGAGAAGTCAAAACAAAGTAGAGGAAGGTGAGCAGTAAATCTTGAGTCGAGCATATCATAGAAATAAGGAGGAAAATCAAGCATCTCATTGGAAAGGAGAATATAGCAATCAAATGCTAAGCATTGAGCATTGGAAAAGTGATCAATTGTTGAGTATTTGAATAGCAATCAAGTGCCAAGAGTTGGAGATGAGAAAGAGCTATCAAGTATTGAGCGCTACACTACAAAGGAAGAGAGTAGTCAAAGTGCCTGTTGAGTGGATATTTTATCCAATTACAAAATCCCCATCATAGTCAAGGTATTAATCCAAAAACCCTCTCTTGCAAAGAAGTTAAAACAAAAACAACTTCTCCAAGGTTTCGCTATATAAGCATTGCACATGTATATTTGTAATATTGTGAAGATGTGTCAAATAAGTGCTAGGAATACCTTAGTGATTTGCAAGTAATTGTTAACAAGGGGCCTGTGTTGATATTATTTTATTGCTATACTATTGATTGTTCATGAAACTTAAAAGAAAATGAAGATGTGATTGGGCCTTATATGACCACAATGTAAAGTCTTAATTCATTTTATCTTGGAGTATTTTAGGTAGATTTTATCTTCCTTTGATTAAGTAGATTTTAGACAAGTTTTATCTTGCATTATTAAACCCTGCTTTGAGCATAAAAGAGAAAACTAAAATCTATCTTTTGAAATGAAAAGTTCTAATAATGATTAGATTAATTTAATGTTGTTTTGAATATGAAAGTAAAAATAGCCTTTGATATAATAAATAAATTACCCCTCTAATGAAATTAGAATTTTCATAAAGAGAAGTCAATTTATTGCTTTAAAATAATGGCCTTTTGAAATGCCATATAAATAACTCCCCTTTAATGAAATTGTATTTTTCATAAAAGAGAGTTAATTTATTTTTTGCAAAATGAACATGCAAAGCTTGAAATTTGATTTACCTTCAAAATGCAAAAATTATGTAAAATCCAAAATTACAAAACACCTACAAAAACATCAACTTTGAATAATATTTATAATTTCAAAATGGCTTCAAAATGAAATCGAAATCGCATAAGATAAAACGTTAAAGCTCGTTCTTCACATCCGTGCATTTATTTTTGAGATTTTAATTTTTTTCGATTTTTATTTTAATTGTCGAAGTTTTAAAAAAATCTACAAAAGGGAAGGGTTAGAAAAATAAAAGTAAAATCTGGAAATGGACTAGAATGCTGAAAATGTTAAAACAAACTAATGCCAGCATGATGCCACCTTATTATTGCAAAATCAAAGATATGAGAAACTTCTACATGTAACCTAGTGTATACAAAACCGTATTTGCACAACTCACAATAACCTAGGTGCAAGATTTTGAGGAAAGAAAATGAATTTCATGTTTTAAACATTCAATGATGCAACCACTATTATGCATTAAACATCATCTATAAGCCTAAAACATGAAAGGAAAAAATAAACATTTAATCCAAACATGCAGAAATAATCTCCTCCAATCTTGCTAACAGGATGCAAATTTTTGGAATCATTTGTATTAAAAGTAGAAAATACAATCTTTGCAGCATATTTCCAGCCTTGACCTCCAAAAATATCCAGCTCCCATATCGTGTTTTTGATGGGTATTTAAAAAATCTTCGATGACTATTTGCTTCATCTTCCATTTATGAAAATTTCTTTCGTTTCTTCTCACCTTGCCATTTGAAACCCCCTCCTATCATAATACCAAAAATATAGTTACTTTGGGACCTATTCGAAATGCGTTCACTTCTTTCTTATAACACCTCTCTTTTCCCTTAAAAAGATTCATAGTCGACTTCACTTTGTTTTATTCAACCCGTCTCCATAAAGGAGCCACGATAGGCTAATCATCCACGTTTCCCCTTTAGATCTCTACAATAGAAGACTTGATTACCCAATAAAGAATCGTAGCATTTTAGTTCAACATTAACGTTTTTGGCCATCATGGCCCCATACCACACACACATGGTAAAGTTACCTTTAATGAGTCCAACTTATTCTCGATACTTTGAAATTGCTTTTAACTATATTTATTACCAATCATTCGGGAGTGAACATCAATGTGGGTTAACGTCTGACAGGCTTTGATAGCAGCACCTTCTGTGTTCGATAATGATTGGGAGGCAATTTTATTTTAAACCACAGTTTCAACTTCCATCCACACTAGAAGGCTTCCACACAGGTTCAAACACTGCCATGTATAGCTATCATGTTCGCTCTATGATGGGTCTTGAAACCACGTAGAAATCCATGACTTCCACAACAATCTATGTAACCTAGTACACCTTGAACTCACTTGTACCTCCTTTCTGCCGCACTCGATCTAGAAGCTCAAGCCACTGTAAACACCATCGTAGGGGTCTCCCCATACGATCCTTCATATCTAACATGCAATCTCTAATGATGTCATAGTTTGTGCTTCCCTCGTTGCGCATACAACAAATATTTGATTGGTGCATTCAAGAACGTTGTCCTGTCAGAAATCACACCACCGTATCATCATGTTCAATTCATGTTGGATGCTCGAGCCTATCCAAAACACTTTTTCATCGCTTCCTTCACACCTTAACAATGCCATCCGTCAGTTTTACCTACCTTGTATTTTCTACGTCCACTGCCCTCTCCAAGAGCCCACGATGTAAACCAGTCATGTCTAAGCTATCATCACCACATTGTAGCCCTCGGTCCTAGTTTAAGTCATATGTTTCATGAGGTCCACATCATTGCATCGATCTATTTGGGAGGACCTGATCGAGTTATCCACCATGTCGTCTGACTATACCATTCATATTTCCCCGCTTTCCTACTCGATTGTTTTTGCCTAACTCATCTCCAATGAAGATGTCCACCTCAATGTCTATGTCATCTAGGGGCTCGATCCATCCTTGTTTCTCGACTGCCATAGCTTGGTGTCCGCCAGCCTGCCACCAAGTTAGCTCACTATGTCATCCAAGTACGCATCCTCGTTGGTCCACGTTGGCTCAAGTATAAGTCTTCGTCACTTCGTCATAGTCAGTAGCCGCTCTTCATCCGTAGTATTGCTTCTGCAATCCACCATCCCATGGGTTCATCTAAACACACGTGTTGAGGCCTCACCTTTTTGCGACCTGCACAAAACATCAAACCAAACATTATTACCATGAAGCTTTTAATATAAACTAAGCATACACTCACCTTTATTAAATAAAGGCTTCACTATGTTAAAGCATCACACACAAATACTCTTTAATTTAAATCATTCTATATGTTTATGTATGCATATCACATGCATATATTTTATTTTATATTTTTTTATATTTTATTTAATTTTAATTTTTAAATTTGATTATATATATATATATATATATATTATGTTTTTATCGATGTGATCAATTTTAACCATATAAATTCAAAGAAACCAAAACATTAAACTAAACAATAAAACCAAACAAAGAAGCAAAACCAAACCCATACACAAGATAATTTACCAAAAACTAACGAAGACAATAAATGACAACTAAACGTTGGAACCAAACAAAAATCTCACTCCAAGGACACCAAAACTCCCAAAATAACAAAATTTAAAAGGTGGGTCCCCAATTTTGGGGTAATTTGTGCAATGGCCACAACAATGCCAAGCAGTTAGGCAATATAACATTCAAACATTACTGCAAAGGTAATAACACAAGTGAGTAACGTTGGAGCAATGTCTTATCATCTAAGGTAACGCCACCAAAAAATAATCAAATGTATCTAAACCATAACGTTTGCATGTCTACAAGTATCACCCAAGAAGGAAGATAAGCCATATATTAACGTGAATACAAGGAGTGTTGAAGGGAGCAATTATAACTACAACAAAGAATGCATGCTTGGAGAAATTCATTTGCAAAGGTTGGTGGTATTTAGGATTTTATAAAGCTAGAGAATAAAGTTAAATTTAAAGTTATATTAGGAGTGATAAGTTAGTATTTAAAGTTTGCAAAATTTACAGTTGTTTAAAGTTTTTTGGAATGATAAGAATTTTAGAGAATTAAAAGTTTTATTAAAGGTTTATGAAGTTTTAGGAGTAATAAATCAAATGACATTAGATTCCTCAAACATTAAAGGAGAAGACCCAAGTTCAAATATTGTCAAGTGATATACGGATAATATCCAAGCTTTGTTGCAATATCACTATGTGATGATGATGTAATATGGGTGGGGCCATTACAATCCCATATAACTAATTAAATAAAGTGTTTGAGAAGTAATAAGGTTTATTTGAAAGTATTTTTATTTAAATTAGGAGTAATAAGGTTTTATAAAATATCTGGAGTGATAAGTTAATTTTGTGAGTTTGAAGTTTTTAAATTTGAAGTTTTCTAGTTTGATTTGGTTTTATATTTTTGTTTGAAATTAAAGTTTTTTTATTTTTGCAACTTTATTTATTTGGGAGACAAAAGGATTTCAACACAAAACTTAAAAAAATATAAATTTGCAAAATTCATTAATTAGTTTCTAGAAATTAGGGAGACATAAGGTTTACTACTCCATATGATTTTAAATTAGAAACTTTGAATTATTCAAACTTAGGAGTTATAAGGTTGATTTATTTAATGAGAACTACCATGTCTAACAAGAAGTTTTCCTTTCTGAATATTAACTTCTCAAAGGACCAAATTTTGCTTCATGGAAAAATAAAGTGAAATCAATTTTAGTTGTAGAAAAACTTTGGGATATAGTTAGTGGAACAAAAACAAAACCTACTGAAGATGTAAGAGAAATTCAAAGATTTGAAGAAGGTGAAGCCAAAGCACTTATGATAATAATGTTTGGAATAACTGATGAAATACAACCTTATATAAGTGGAGTAGAAAATTCTACAAAATCTTGGAATACTCTATGTAAAATATTTGAAGGGAAAAACAAAGCTACTATCCTTAATCTTCAATCTCAATTATACTCCTTAAAAGTTAATAGTGGTAAAAGTATTGAACTATTTCTTTGAAAGGTAGCAGATATAAAAGCAAAACCAGTGACTCTAGGAGAAAAATTAGGAGAAAAATTTATTGTTCAAGTGATATTGAGAGCAATTACAAAAAGTTTCAAACATCTAGTCACATTTTTGCAAGTTTTAAGCAAAGATACTACATTTGATGAGTTATTCAACATTCTACAAGAATATGAAGTAGAAGTCAAAGATGAAATGACTAACAATACCTTAGTATCCAAAGATAATTCACAAGGTAATCTTGCTTCAACTCCAAGATATAGATCCAAATGGAATACAAGATATTATCAAATATGTAAGAAAAAGGGTCATAACACAAATTTCTATAGATACAATAAAAGAAATCAGTATCAAGAAAATTAGATGAATATGAATCAAGGTGGTCAAACAAATAAGTTAGTACAACAAAGGCAATATCAATCTTAGTACAATCCACAATGACAACAACAAATTCAGTATCCTTCTCAATATCAATATAGTCATCAATATCATCCTCAATTACAATATAGAGAGGGAAATTAGAAAGAACATCTAGTTCAAGAAATTCATGAATTTTAAGAATTAGAATAAACTACTAAAGAAAATTAATTCAAATATATTTTAGCAAAGATGATAAACAATAAAGATATATTTATATCAAAGGATTCTAAAGGTACTAACTTTGCAGTTGATCAAGATACAGGAAGGCAACATGATGCGATCAAGACAAAAAATAACAAAATAAAAAAGTTTAAGAAGATCAGGAAAATTTAGAAGAAAGAAAAAAGAGAACAAAGCAAGCATAGATCCCTAGATCAATTGAAGAATGAAGATGAAGATGAAGATCATGATTGAATACTAAAGTCTTCAATAACAAAATAATGTAATACAATGGGGTGTTGGAGTATATTATATTATTTGGTACATGCTAATGTACCTCCATGGTATCTTCATGGTACATTTGTAAATAATAGATTAGGGTTGAATCATAGTTTAGAGTGTGAGTTATATTTCATTTTACATAAGTGTGAATGTGCAAGAAATGCATGTGTCATGTAAAGTTGTAATGTGCAGGAAATGCACAAGTGTCATGTGAGTTAGTGTGCAAGTGTAAGTTGAGTCTATGTGCACAAGTGTCTTATATGTAAGAGTGCAAATATGTAATGTAAATATGTGCACAAGTGTCTTAGATTAGAGTGTGCAAAGTGAAGGTCAAGAGTCATGTATAGGTGTGCATACAATATAGTGTCAAGTGTTCATCAAGTATGCAAGTGTTAAGTAGAGAATCCAAGAGTCATAAGACTTGGCATATGGAAAGGAATATTCAAGTATCCAAAGATTCATATTACTATGGCTATATTATGGATATAATACTCCATAAGCATGTATCACAATTAGTCATGATCATCACTATCATATACTTTTGTAAGAGAAATAGGAGTAATAAAGATTGCATACATTTTGAGCAATTTGTTCTACGTGCTTAGTACATGTATGATTCAAGCTATTTACATTCATATTGTTGTTAATTATTGAATGTTAAATGATATATTATAAGCCTTGATATACATATTAATTTTCTCATATTATTATCTTCACCTTATTGTATTTTGGTTACATTATATTCGATCCTATGATATTTGTGGTAGTGTTAAGGCTTAAAAATCCATCACACACATTATTACATGAAACTTGTACACATATCACTCTTTGCACACATTATTAAATGATACGTGCACATCCTACACATAGGCACATATATAAAGGGAAATATAAATCACACTCCTAAACTATAGACTTACACCCTGATCTAATTTTTATGTTTACACCATAAGGTACCATGGGGGTACATTAGCATGTATCAAATAATGCAATATTCTCCAATAGTCATTTGGCCAAGTATAAACCCATATTCCTCTCTAGTACTATCGATTCATAAAAAAATCAAGTCTTGATGGTTATGCATAGATTTTGGCAAACTCAATAAAATTACTGTTAAAGATAAATTCATTATTTCAGTCATTGATGAGTTGTTGGATGAGCTTCATGGTGTTCACTTATTCTCAAAGTTGGATATGTATTTAGGATATCATCATATCAAATTAAGGGGAAAATATATTCCCAAGATAGCATTTTGGACTCATGAAGGCCATTATGAATTCCTTGCCATGTCTTTTGGTCTCACCAATGCACCTTCCACCTTTTAGAGTCTCATGAATGGGATCTTCCAACCCTTTTTGTGCAGATTTATTTTGGTCTTCTTTGATGATATATTAATTTATAGTCACACATGGGAGAAAAATTCACAACACTTGGACTAGACCTTGTAACTCTTCGTTGATAACCAATTATGTGTGAAGCGGTCTAAATATTATTTTGGAATATAATAAGTGAAGCACTTTGACCACATAGTTTCAAGGGAAGAAGTAAATGTGGATCCAAAAAAATTACAACCATACAACAATGGCCTAAACCGTACACTCTCAAGGGTCTTTAGGGCTTCCTATAATTCATTAACTATTATCACAAATTCATTTGATATTATGAGAAGATTGCATCTCCCTTGAAATGATGTTAAATAAAAACTCATTTATGTGGTCAGAACCAACTGAACAAGCCTTTCTATGTATCAAATAAGCTATGCTATCTACTCCCATGCTAGAAATACCTAATTTTTCCAAGCCTTTTATGGTTGAAAATGATATTTTATTAAGTAGAATTGATGTAGTGCTTATGCAAGAGGGATGGTCATTGAATTTCACTAGTAAGGCTTTGTTAGAAAAAACTAGGCAAATCGACCTATGAGATGGATATGATGGTGATCTTACATACTATCAACCACTAGAGACCTTATATTATTAGAGGATATTTCTCAATCAAAATAGATTACCACGATCTCAAATACTTTCTTGAGTAGTAAATCTCCATGCTTAAACAACAAAAATGGGTCACCAAAATGCTAGGGTATGACTATAAAATAATTTATAAGAAGGGAAAGGAGAATATATTTATTGACGCACTATCTTGCCAATACGAGGATTAGGATATTATGTGGGCCATCTCAACCTAAACATCTTAATGTATTTACCAAATTTAAGAAGAGGTGAATCAAGACTCTGCCTTCCAAGCCTTAATTCAACAATTATAAAATGGTCCTATCTCTCATCAAGGATATACATGGGTTGGAAAACATTTAAGATATCACTACTATCTTTTTCTTCTTGTACATTCACCATTTTGTGAATATATATTATAATAAATGCACTATTATCGTACTACAAGACATTTGAGGTTCTTAAAGACTTATGAACAGACTAAATGTACCTTTTTTAGGCAAGGATAAAAATAAATATTCATACTTTTTTGATAGAATGTGATACTTGTAAGTGTATATAACAGAAATTATATGCACACCAGGTACACTCCAACCTCTTCTTATGTTTAAAACTATTTGGACAAAAATTTCCATGGATTTTATTAAAGGGCTTCCAAATAATGGGTGCAAAATATTCATTCTTATGGTGGATCATCTTTCTAAGTATGCTCACTGTTGTCATTTATCCCATCCCTATATGACCTCAATAGTTACCCAAGTATTCCTTGATTCTATTTGTTGCCTTTATGGCATCCCTCAATCCATTGTTTCTGATGATGATCCCACCTTCATTAATCATTTTTGGTAGGATCTGTTCAAACTATGGGGCACAAATCTCAAAATGAGCTCAACATTCCATCCCTAAATAGATGGAAAAATAAAAATTAT
This sequence comes from Wollemia nobilis, assembly GCA_028583015.1. Classification (NCBI taxonomy): domain Eukaryota; kingdom Viridiplantae; phylum Streptophyta; class Pinopsida; order Araucariales; family Araucariaceae; genus Wollemia; species Wollemia nobilis. The sequence continues at coordinate 4,245,841 of JAQPPZ010003276.1, forward strand.
TAACAAGTGTTTGGAAACCTACCTCCATTTATTTTCATCAAAACATCCCACTCACTGGGTCAAATGGATTCCATTGGCCAAATGGTGGTATAACACTTCTTATCACTTTACCACCAATGTATACCAAATTAAGTAGTGTATGGACACCCTACCCCATCACTTTCATCATACATTTGGGGTAGTTCAAAAGTTTAGGCAATAAATTCCACTCTTCAAGAATATGCACTACTTATCCAACATTTGAGGGACAATCTAGTGATGGCATAGAACCATATGTGATAGCAAGTTGATCAACACAAGTTGAAGGACAATTTTAACATAGGAGACCTAGTTTTCCTATGATTGTAGCCATATAAGCAATCATCATTAAAACTTTGAGGTCATCAAAATCTAGCAACTAAATTATATGGACCATATCAGGTGTTATAGTGAATTGGACCCATGGCTTACAAGATCAAATTGCTATCCTTTTCCATAATACATTCAATTTATTATATTTCTTCCATAAATAATGTCATTGAAAACCAAGTACAAGTTCAACCTATGGATTTTAAGAATTTGAAAGATATTGAAAAGTTAATTAGTTTGAATTTTATAGAAACTAGCGTTGGCCTTGCAGAGGTTGTATGTACTAAGGTGATGGCTAATTTTAAATGGTGTTTTATCCTTGTGAAACTCCTTAATGTTAGTTTCAATGAGTATTACTAATTTTATTTTAAGGTGTTCATTCTTGGAGATTTTAGTTATCCATTCTTGGAAATTTTATTATTTCTTTTGACTCTTGTATCTAAATTGGAGTGGTAGATTTGTTCCCTTTAGTGAAACTTCTTTGATAACTAAGAAATATAATTAATTCAATTTATTCAACTAGATGATATTGTTTTGACCTTATATTCATAAGCTTTTATTATTTTGGGACTTGACTTTGCTATACCCACAAAAATATAAAATTAGCCTTAAAACCTTATGAAAATCAATTTTGAGTTCAATGAGCAAATTATTTTGTAAGAGATCAAATAATTTTTTAAGCTTAGAATAAAAAATATTATATAATTAGAACAAATTGCTTGTTTGGATACTTTGGTAAAAAGTCAAGTTCTTTTACAAAACATTTAAACGTTTATTTTATTATCTAGAAAATGGATCTTAGAGTAAGTTAGATTGACATGTTTAGTGCTCTCAAAGTTCAATAGAGTAAATTGCTCTTTGGGTTAACTACTTGCCCAAGAAGGGAAGTTGAACATGTGTTTAGGTTTCTTTAAAGGGTACAGAGCAAAATGATCATATATGAGAAAATTGATTTATAACAATAGACAAAATAGATATTTAAGAGAGTATGAAATATCAAAATATTTTGTGTAGCCTCTTGAAGTTGATCTTTAAAAATAAGATGAATCACTATATTGCTAGAGAACAAATTATCATGATGCAAAGTTGTTGAGTTTTGGATTTGACTTGTAAGATTAAAAGGCTAAAAAATGTGAGAATCACTTTGTTTATCTTGGGGAGCAAATTGATCTTTTGGAAAAATGTATTTTTAAATGGGAAAAATGAATACCTCTTTGATTGGCTGAGTGAATCATTATTTGGGAGAGTTTACATATTTACCAATAAAATAGGATAAAGTACTTTCTTAAACACCTACAAGCTTCAATTAGTCAAATACATGAAAATAGTACATCTAACCAATAATCATGAATAAATATTAAAAATATTTAAGGCAAATTTCTGATTTTAATATGAATCATAGAGTTCTTCATAATGGGATCACCATTTCATGAAGTGCTTGAAGATTTAAGCAAACATAATTAATGTAAAACTATTAGGATTGAAGTTGAAAAAAATAAATTTGACAAAATATTTTTGGGTTATGTATGATTTAGTGCTATGAACAAGCCTTTAATAGATTTAAAGAATTTTAAAGTAGATCGTAGATATAAAAGATAAGTGCAAGTGGCATAGGTTTTGATTTCATGTAAAAACCACACCTATGGATCCCATAAGGTATGCTAGAAATATTGATATGTGAAATTATCTTTATGATGTATGTGTATGTGAAATTACATTTTAACATAGAAAAGTGATTGGGTAAACCCCAATTTATGGGCTAATGGGTCGACTCCTTGTTAAAGTAATTCATCTAAATAAATTCAAGTAAATCTATAAGAAAAAGGACGCAAAAAATAAAGTAAAATTTAAATAGATAACAAATACAATATTTCATCAAATGGAATTAGCTAAACTATTTCTACTCCTCAACTTTCAAGGAGAAGACTAAAGTTCAAATATTTCCAAGCAATACATGCATGATTTCCAAGCCTAATGTAATACCACAATGTGGTCATGATGTAATTGAAAACACGAGATTTCGGAAACAAAAAGGAAAAACTAAACAAAATTGCATTAAAAGGAAAGAACACAAATGAATGAACACAAGATATAAAAGCAATATAAACTATAGCCCTTTTTATTGATATTCTTTTCAATTCGTGTTACAATACGTCTCCTTCCTTTTTAGGGGATAGGAGCGTTAGATATTGATCTCTACAATTTGCTTCAGAATTCCTCTTCCGCGTGCCCACATATAAAATGGGCGAACCAAAACGTTGTCGCCGCTTGCGTTGACAAAGGTCGATTCCTCGCTGCTCCTTCAATAGACCTGAAATCTGCGTTCAAAGAAACAAACAAAGAATCGGTAGCACCTGTGTATGAAAAATAAAAGATAAATCTTAACTATAGCTGAAATGAATCTAAATGCACTAAAAACTTGATAAATGCATAAACATGAAACTAGCTAAAATACTATAAATGAAGTAAAGCGGGGAGGTGCCCGAAGGCAAACCACCCGCGGATAAAACCTTGCTTCGACACCAATCCGCTTGAGATGGGTCCGAAACCTGATGTGATGTGTTGTCGTCAAATTGATAAAATATTGTGGTCAAAAGATTGGGGTTTGGGCACAAATCGCAAGTAAGTGAATTAACAGCACTTCATTGCTCAGAATGCTCCTGCTCGGTATATCCTTTGGGTGAGGAAACTCACCATTTTATAGACCCAAGGGGTCTCTTTAAATTAACATGCAAAAGTGTTTCTTTGCATGAATGCTTTTTTTTGTGAAGAGAAGACTTCTTATTGATCAAGGGCTTCTTAACTGTCTCTGTGCATGTCTTTGTGTGTTTTAGAAAAACTCACTTGCACTCCTATGTCATGCATGAAAAGCTGAGTGGTAATTCTGAGTTGTCATGCGCTGAGGTCTGACTTTTTGCTAGTCAAACCTGGCATTCATACCACCCAGAAGCGAGTGCTAGTAATCGTCCCTGGGTGAAACGAGTACAAATCCATACTCGTCCTTGGGTAGGACAAGTACAAATTCGCACTCGTCCCTGGGTGGTACGAATAAGAAATAAAGTGTCTAAAAGGTGCCAAATTGATTTTTGACTTGCAAAACTGTTGTGTAAGTGGTTAGAACCACTGTTTAACCTCTGGGGGCTACCCTGGGGGCTGTGTGTGTTAATGTGATCAGTGTTTGTAGTCACATAATCGGATTGGTGCTATTTTGGTGTCTACAGATGCCCCTTTTTGGGAAGCGTTGTGCATGGCACAGCGCCAAGCAAAAATAGATAACCAAAGCACTAATGATTAGGGTTTCTTAGTAACCTAACCAACTCTTGATGCCCCAAGCATGGAAAGGGCATGCATTCTTGAATCCTTGCTTCTGACGAGCTAAGGAATTTGATTTCAAGTATTAACCTATTTTGGTGAGGTGTGACTTGAGCTTGGACATTGATCAGTCATGAATAGGCAAAGGGCGCAACCTTTTATCCACGGGGGAACCTTGTGTTCATGCTTTGGGAATGCCAAGTGTTTGATCAATTTTGTGATTATTGCTTGTTTGCTGCCCCAAGCAGGAGCGTGATTGTCTTTGTCAATGATTCTTTGAATGCATGCTATTGTCGTGATTGGGTGTGTGTTTGTTGATTGGTGACTTAAGTGTGACTACCCCCTCAAGCGATGAATCGATGAAGGAATGACTGACATGAGAAAAGCGACGAGTCGCTTGACCCAAGATGACTTAAGTGAGGGTGCCTTCAGATGTTTTTCGTTTAATGCGAAAGCAGTTTCCAAACATTCTGACCTATTTTTGGTGGGTGTGAACCTATTTTGGGATGCCATTTGGGGTTAACATTGGCAAAAATCCATCTTCCCGTGGAGCGGTCCGGCTATGGTAGCCTTCTTGGGGAGTAGGATAGCGACAAGGTAGACCCCGACATCAGTTTTCTTATGCCAGGAGGTTAAGTGCAAGAGCACTTTTGTCCGGCAATTTTTAGTGGTTTTGGTGGCATTTGTCATTTTTATATTTTGGTTGTTTTGTTGTGTTTTTTTTTTTTTTTTTGTGGCGTGTTTTTTATGTATGTGTTTGATGTATGCAGAGGCAGTTATTAATGTGATGTTTCTAATTTGTATGATGTAGTCATATGAAATGAATGAAATGAGTTGTTGATGATGTGTCAATGCACCATAGACTGTACAAGATTTGACTGACTTGCGATACTAATGGAATGACTTTGTGGAATGACTTGGCATGTGATAACTGTGTGTTTTTGTATTTTGCATATATTTTGATGGTGATGTATGGAATAAAATGTGACAGTTGTTTTTAAAATGTAGTTAAGCTTTTCTTAGATTCAGATATTTTAACTAACTAGCCAATACTGTACATTTATCTCGCAAGACTTTTGAACAAGGGCTAAATTCGACTTGAATTTAACCAAGTTATTTCACATCCCCTGTGTGTGCAATTGAGTTCATTTATGTGGTATTCATCGGGATACCGCCGATGCCGAATGGGCTTTCAACCGAACCTGTACTGAGGATCACCTAATTAGCTCCACTAACTCCTTTATTGTATTTAGTCAGATTTGTCCGCGATGCTATCTAGGATACCACAAGGTAGCTCATCCACATGCAAACATTGATCTATACACAAGTTAATGTGACAGATATATCGTCATGCGAGAGGTTTATTTCCAGTGACCGATAGGATATCAACCAAACCGATACTGAATCTTGCCTCATGACCTGTCGAAATGCTGAGAGTTCCAGGGATTCAAGTTCGACTCCCTTCTTTTCTTCAAGTGTATTGGGATACTTGCTCTTTATAGTGATAAAATCACTGTTTATTTTTGTTTTATTGATGTTTTTTTTTTTTTGAGCAAGGGATAGGGAGTGACGAGAATCACTATTGTACGTGCCTTTTGATGTGTGCACTGTAGGATATCAAATTTTAGTGTTTTGACGTTTTGCAACTTTTGAGAACTTGGGATTCATGGGGAATTGGATAGGGAGGATGCTTGTCCTTTTGCCAACTCTCAGCATTCCTAGGGTCATTCGCACAAGGGGATAAGCAAGATAGCCGTTTCGCGTATGGTGACCTGGATTACTGTGCAGGTTTCATATTTCCTTCACACAACTTAGGAATTTTTATATGTGTGTTAATTTGTGTTGGAATGCTACGTAACAAGGCGTGGTCCAAGTAAAACTTTCCCGTGTAAAATCTGTTTAACTCTGTACAGTTTTGGCTAGAAATTTAAAGACAGCTGAATGACGAAAACCCTATATACATTAGGAGACAACTGACTATGCTAAAAATGGTCGTGGTGTTATGCTGGATGTATGCATTTATGCACATGGATGTGATGTGGAAAATGATGGTCTTGTCAAGTAATGACAGCCTATGGTGCTTTTGACTTGTATGACCTATCGAAGTATGCAAGGGATGGATGCAATGTTTAATGCAACCTATATTTTTGTATTTTGATTTTTATGAAAATGCATGCAAATGTTTTGGTGATTTTGTTTTTTTTTTTTATGAGAACCAAGGGGTCTCTTTAAATTAACATGCAAAAGTGTTTCTTTGCATGAATGCTTTTGTTTGTGAAGAGAAGACTTCTTCTTGATCAAGGGCTTCTTAACTGCCTCTGTGCATGTCTTTGTGTGTTTTAGAAAAACTCACTTGCACTCCTATGTCATGCATGAAAAGCCGAGTGGTAGTTCCGAGTTGTCATGCGCCGAGGTCCGACTTTTTGCTGGTCAAACCCGGCATTCGTCCCACCCGAAGCGAGCGCTAGTAATCGTCCCTGGGTGAAACGAGTACAAATCCATACTCGTCCTTGGGTAGTACGAGTACAAATTCGCACTCGTCCCTGGGTGGGACGAATAAGAAATAAAGTGTCTAAAAGGTACCAAACTAATTTTTGACTTGCAAAATTGCTGTGTAAGTGGTTAGAACCACTGTTTAACCTCTGGGGGCTACCCTGGGGGCTGTGTGTGTTAATGTGATCAGTGTTTGTAGTCACATAATCAGATTGGTGCTATTTTGGTGTCTACAGTAATACTAGTGGAACCTGTTTAAATCCCATACAATCAATTAAAAAAAAAATATTTAAACTATAGGAGTGTGAATGTTGATCTAATAAAAATCCTCAAAAATGAACAAATAACATTGGTGTGATCTGATCCATAAATAACCTACAATACAAGCATCATACAACTATATAGCAAGAAGTCAAAATACACAACTGATCCATAGAAAACATGCATGATATCTTTAGTAACTATAATTTTATATCAATGTACAATCTTTTATCATATGAAATAGATCTAGTATTCCAAAAATATCCAAAATAGCCAAAGAATCCTTAGAAATAAACTTTTAGCTCTTATTTATAGTAATGGTCTCACCTAAATTTTAATTGAGGTGAAATGATTTACTCCTAGTAAATCCATAATTTGATAGCATATTTTAGCAAAAGTAATGCTTAGCTAACTAAAATTACCTTTAAACTGATCATACATGAACTTAGTTGTTCTAATTCCTGCATTGGCACCACTTAGGAAGAAAAAATCATCTTCCAAGTTCTTACTATAGGCACTAGTTCTAAACAAAAGCAGAAATAAAAGTATTTGTAGAAATGTCCAAGCAATAAGGTACTAAGTTATGAGAAATGTAATGAAATGAAATGAAATGTAATATCAACAAAATGTAATGTAAATGATATATAAGCTATAATAAGTTATCAAATATACATATGTTATAAAGTTGGTATAAATATTTTATGTATGTATGCACGGGGAAGGTAGTTATATACAATGTGTCCAAGAAACCGTTGTTGCCAATGGTAAAGGACTACAATATAAATAGATCCTCTCTTTTTTATTATGGGAGAGTGATCAAGAAGCATAAGTGTAAGGATAAGCATACATGTATAATTATGCATGGAGAGATACACCTAAGTGTATGTAGCATATCCATCATAGAGATATATAATCCTTTGAGTTGTATGTTTATTGTGGTAGATCTATTAATGCAAGATACATTCTCCATTATTGCTATGTATGGTTATGTATTGATAATTTTTTTATGATTAGATTGTTAGGTTTGTATTACAAGATGATTTATTGTAGGTTGGAGGACTCAGATATAAAAGTGTAGTTGAAACTAGGGAGTGCAGACTCCATAAAAAAAAGTCAACCTTCATAGGAAGTTGATGTCATGAAAGTGGAATCCACCCTCTAGGAGCATGCTATCATATCATCAAGCTATGCCATCATGTCATCATATTGATTGTTGATGCCATTAAGAGGATGTCATCTAGACTATGTTGTCTAGAGCATGCTATCTAGGAATACCACCTAGTTGATGCTATCTAAGTCACTACCAATATGGTTGTCAAGAGTCTATGCTAACTAGAAGACTCTATTGGTTGAGATCTTACCATCTAATAATCAATGTTTTCTATGATGAATCTATATATTTTCATTAACTATAGATTTATTGGCATTTAAACCTATCATTCCCTTGTTGTTGGGAAATTTCACCATTGTGCTTCATTTGGCATCATTGCCTAATCAAATTGTGGGTCAGCTAGTCTATTGACATTGAAACATTAGGCTTAACTCATATGAAGAGTAAGGAAGTGAATGATAAATTTGCATAAACGAAGGAGAAGAAATTGAGGAAGAAATACAAATTAACCTATAAGGAGAAGTGCAAGAGTTGCCAACTAAGAACTATAGTCAAGAATATAACTTAACCAACCTGAAGTATAGCAAGTTTAGAATCCTCAGGAGGAGGATAGTATGAGTGAGAAAAGTTAAAGGTGGTAAACATTATTGATAACAATGGAGGACAAGGTGCAAGAGGAATCACATCAAATAGCAAATGAGAAAATTTGCATAAGCCAAGATGCCAATGTGGAGCAAGCACAAGGAGAAAAAGGATGGATGATCATGCCTAAGAAAATAGGTAGGAGGTTATTGAGGAGTATAGAGGATGGAATTTAGGCATTAAAGTAATCGCATGAAAGTGTTTGGGTGAGAAGGATGAATCTACCACTTGTATATTTATGAAGGAGGTTGTGAAGTGTAGGTGCACCTGAATTAGGATGAAGGATATTTGAAGGACAATAAGTACCTTGAGATCACAAAGTGTTGATAGTAGAGGCACAAAGATAAGAACAAGAATTACCAAGAATGGAAGCACATTGGGCTCAATATTTAGGCAAGACAAGTGGGAGTGAATCAAGAGAGAAAAACCATTCACCGATGGAAAATATTATAAACCAAGTAGGGAAATATAAGTGCCCACATTTCATAGGAGAAGGAAAGGAATATCCAACATGACACTTTCAAACATGCACAATAATTTGAAAAGCAAAGGGGTAAGAGACCCAAAAGCATGTTTATAATTATTCCTAGCAACACTACGAGGGATTAAATAGACTAGCATCTAAATAAGGAAGTGAATCAACCCTTCACTACATGGGAGAATTTAGTGGACAAATTTAAGAAATGATTTAGACCATTAAGAGATGACACTAAAATCATAATAGAAATATACTCCACTAAGGAAAAAAAGAAGATGAAGATATCAAATCCTATAATCATCGATTAAAGTAATTGATAAATAATATAGAATTACAACCGATACATGACATGGTAAAGAGGTGGTTTATCAACGGATTAATACCAAAATATAATAATAATATGATCATTCCATGCTCAACATATGATAACTACAAATGAACACAAAACTTCAAAAGTGAAGTGAAGCAGAAACCTATTGGTATTGGAAGTCAGTATAAAAATGATGATTCAAATAGTGAAAAGGAATTCCATGTAGAAATCCAGTCAATAAAAGAGGATTTTGAAAGAATGATTAAGGAAGTAAATGATGAAGGAAAGATAAGGATATATGGTGCTCAAATTGTAAGACAAATGGGCATACAAATGTACCTATTAAAATAACATGTACTATAATATATGTGAAGTTCTAGGACATGCTATCATGGAATGTCCATTTTATTTGAGAGGTATGAGATATCAAGTGATGAAAATATAGAAGGAATAATAAGAAAAATTGAATACCTTAAATAATAGATAAGATGCGACTAGTAGTGGTTATCAAAATAAAAATCATGGAGGATGATAGTATAGAAAGAATAATCGACAAGGAAGACAAAGTTGATCACAATATGAATTAGATGGGAGATAGGTTATTTAGTATTAAAATTGCTAGGAATGGGGAAATTTTATAAAGAACTACACCAACCCACAAACAAGAGGAACAAATGGAAATAATATAATACACATGTGTAGATGGTGTACTCCTAGCAACCACAAGTTAATTTCTTGAAGAAAGAGAGTTCTAGAAAAACTTAAAATATTTAATTAATTGATATAGGTGAATCTCTAAATTAATAGAAGAAGAAAAATCATGTGCTAGCAGTAACCAAGGCCAAGCAAGGAATACTAAGAAGTACCCAAACCCTACCAAGGAGGAGTAGTGAAATATGACACATGACATGATAGAAGAAGCAACGGAGAAAATAAAACAAGATAGATTACTCCACAAAAATATATTGAAGAAATTGGAGGAATCATAAGCAAACAAAGATCAATAGAATAGTTGGTATCATAAGTACTGAACACAATAGTCAAGGTAAAGATGTCTAATTTACATGGTGCAATACCTAAGTTATATGTACAAGTAGGAGAAATGGTGCATACAAAGAAGGTGGAAGAGCCAAAATAAGTCATGATAAGTAAGCAAGATCAATTTATTGATCCCATAGTATTGATCATTGAAGCAGGGAAGGATCCAACTTCGATCCATATGGAATTATTGGATCTTAATCTCATGTAGGTAATTGTTGATGGAGGATCTGGCATGAATGTCATGCCAGATCAGACCTAGAAAGATATTGGTCTAATTTTTTTGTTGTATGGAGTAGATAAGTATGGTATATATAAGAGGTGTATTGAAAAATAAAAAAGTAAAAATCATTGACCAAGACTTCATCATGGATTTTATGGTAATTGTAACAAAAAACTATCTTACGATGCATTTTTAGAACATGGATGGCTAAGGATGACCAAAGTGAATCATAACTGGGAGAAAGAATGCTTGACATTTAAGAAAGGCCAACATAAATACATGATAAATTTGAATAATTGGTTTGTAAGTCAAGACATAGCAACATAGGACAAATCGATAAGCTCATATTTAGATAAAGAAGGTGGATATAAGCCAAACGAAGGAGGAGAGTTGGGACTTGAAGATTATAGAGAGAGTGAGGAAGACTATGACAAAGGACTATTCCATTGACATATGGAGGATTATGAGGTGTTCATGCCACACTATTTTTGCATCCACATAGAGGAGAACCATGATGAAAGGAAGAATGTCATGCAAGAAGTTGGCAAAAGTAGTCAAAGAAAGTCCATATCAAATAAGGACAAAGAAAAGGAGAAGTAGACATTCCCAAAGAATTTTATAGAGTACATGATGGGAGAAGTAGTCATTGAGGACAAACCAACTCATCCAATTGATGTACTTAAAGCACTAGAGGAACTAGATATTGGGAAGTATGAGGGACCAAATATGATATAAGTATACCTCAATAAAGAAGGGGAAGAAAAGATCATACATTGTGGAGACAAATGGGTTCTAATATTGAAAGCAACAATTATAAAAAATTTATTGCAGTACAAGAATATATTTACATAGAATTATAAGGATATGAAGGGGATACCACTAGAGTTATGCATACATTGAATTCTTTTTATTTTGGGTGTTGCCAGTAAGGATACAACCATACAAAATGAACTTGAAGTATGTAGCACTAATGAATACAAAGATTGAAAAGATGATAAAAATTAGCATCATTTTCAAAGTGATAGTTAGTGAGTGGATGTCACCTATAGGAATCACTTTGAAGGAGACTAACCGAATTTGAATCTATGTTATTTCTAGAGATTGAATTCCATCATGATAAAATACCCTTTTCCCATTCCATTCATATATTCCATATTAGAAGAGGTAGTTGGACATGAGATCTATTCCTTTTGGGCTACAACCAACTTAGTATTTTCAAGGAAGATAAATTGAAGATGATATTTATAGTAGCGAATGGAATTTATGCATATAACCAGATGTCATTTGGGTTATATAATGCACCAACCAATTTTCAAAGTATTATTTTGTATATCTTCGATCAAATGTCCTGTTGAGTGAATATTTTCACATACTTGTGAAAGTATACTCTCCTTTAGGATTTGGACTCCAAATCCCCTCTTGCAAAGAAGTTAAACAACCAACTTCTCCAAGGTCTCCACTGTTTTAGCATTTGCAACTGTGTATTAGTAATCTCAAATGAAGATAATCAATTTAAATGCTTGGAACACCTTAGTGATTGCAAGTAACTGTAAACAAAGGGGCAATGTTGGTTTATTTCATCATGGAGCTTTAGTGATTGTTCATTATTTTACTTTTTTTTAGATTTTGTAAATTTTTTAATGTTCATTAAACCTTCTGGAAAATAAAATAAAATGAACAAAAATAAATACAAAAAATTAAAAGTAGAACACGTTCAGTCTGATGCTATCCTATTTCGACAAAACCGAATATGCGAGAGTTTCATACATGCAACCTAGCCTATTTGACCTGCAAAACAAACACAATCAAAGTAAACTAGGTGCTAGCTCCTAGGGTTTAAAATAATTTTCATATTGTAGACATTCACATGAAATAACCCAAAACAATGGCATGAATTTCATTTATAAATCTGAAATCTGAAAGGAGAAAAATAGAACAGTTAAAATGAAGCATGCAAAAAATTTCTCATCCTTTCTTGCCCATAAAATGCAAATTTTTGAACAATTCTGCATTAAAAATATGTCCTTTTACAATAGCAGAATCTCTGGTTTTTCTCAAAACCAGCAAAAGGGGAAGAAAAGCACTCCACAGCAGGCCCAGAACGACTAATCACCATCAACTCTGCAACATTGCTCGCAACAGTTTTCGACCTCTGTACCTGTCCTATGATTCTGCTTTTAAAGTTTTGGTAAATTGCTTCTCCTTCCATGACAGTTCGTTTCGTCTTCCAGATTGCTTCGTTTCACCTTCCCCGCCTTTCCATTGCTTTTGATTTTATGCTCGAGATCTTCTCTGTGAACTGTAACGCCTCTGCAGCCCTTACACATGTACGCCACGTGTTTTGCACTTTTTTGCATGTTCTGTAACGACCCCATGTAAATCACGACAAAAAATAGCATGTAGCTTTGCTCCTTTACTTTCACCGCGAAAACGCGACATGTCACGATATCGCGACATTTTCCTGCCAACAGCCTTGTCCACCTTCATGCATAGCGAAAATGAGACATGTCACGATATCACGATGTTTTTCTATCAGCAGCTTTGTTTCTCATCATGCATCGCGAAAATGATACATGTCGCGATATCGCGACATTTTTTTGCTTCGGGCCACGTGGATGCAACCTATCGCGAAATCGCGATGCTTTTCTCTTTCGGGCTGTCTTGCTGCTTTCTGTTGCAAAATCATGACGCTTTTCTCTTTCGGGCTATCTCGCTGCTTTCTGTCATGAAATCATGACACTTTTCTCTTTCGAGCTGTGCAGATGCAATCTGTCGTGAAATCACGACGTTTTTCTATTTCGGGCTATCTTGCTGCATTTGGCCGCGAAAACGCGACATGTCATGAAATCATGACATATTTTCCTTTCGTACCACTTCGCTGCTTGGAGCCGCGAAAACATGACCTATCACAAAATCGTGACATTTTTCTGCTTCGTACCCCTTTGCTGCTTCCTATCGCAAAATCGTGACGCTTTTCTGCTTCGTGCCCCTTTGCTGCTTCCTGTCGCGAAATCGCGACGCTTTTAGTGCCTTGCCCTGTTTGACTGGTTTGACCGTGATTTTGTGACATGCCGCGATTTCACGACAATTTTCCATTATGTCTTTCTCTCTCCTCTTTAGACCGCGATTTCACAACACGTTGCGAAATCGTGACAATTTTCGATCAATGCCTCTTCCTGCTTGCCTGGGCCGTGAAAGCTTGACATGTCGCGATATCGCGACGTTTTTCATTTTGGCCGCGATGGAGCGACATGTCGCGATATCGCGACAACTTTTTATTTTCGGCTGCGACGGAGCGACATGTCGCGATATCGCGACAACTTTTTATTTTCGGCCGCGACAGAGTGACATGTCGCGATATCGCGACACTTTTTCTCCTTTGTGAAATTTTTGCTTTTTTCTTGATTTTTAGCATCTGGGCTATTGCAGTTTTATTTGAAAGCATGCAAAAAAGGTGGGTCCCCAATTATGGGGTGTGTTGTGGATCAGCCACAACATGTTCACAAGGAAGTTTAAGGATTTCCTGGATAATTGGTGCTTATATAGTAATACAACCAAACATTTACAAGCACTGGAGGAGCACATGGGATTATTTAGACAAGATTATTTAGCATTGAATCCTATAAAGTGTATGCTATTGGTTCCTTATGATAATTTGTTAGGGCGTATTGTCTATAAGGAAGGATTGAAGACTAATCCTGATAATATATGAGTTGTATTAAACATGGGGAACCATACAATATGAGTTTAATGAAGACCTTTCTAGGTATAGTTGGTTATTATAAGAGGTTCATAAGAAATTACTCATAGGTATATTAGCCATTGGATGCACTTACATGCAAGCATGTTCCCTTCAAGTGGATGGAGGAACATCAAAAGGCCTTTGAGGGGTTGAAGGTAATGTTGGTACATGTGCCCATTTTGGTATTTTTGGATTGAAATAAGAAATTTCACGTCCATGTTAATGCATCAAGCTTTGTTATTGAATGCATGTTAGCCCAAAAGGGGTAGTTCAAGCTTGATCAACCCATGTATTTTTCAATTTGATTGCTATCAAGATAAAAAATGAATTATAGTACAATGGAACATGAAGCTTTGGGGATGGTATTTCCGGTGCAAAATTTTAGACACTACTTATTGCCCATTCCATTCACCTTCTATGCGGATAATCAAGCATTTTTATATTTGATCAATAAGCTAACTATATATGGATTAGTGAGAAAGTGACTCATAACCTTATAAGAAATTATGTTTTGAGTGGTAGTAAGACCTAGGAAGAAGCACATAATAGCATATCAATTATCAAGGATTTTCTCAGGAGAACCTACTAAAGGAGGGATACCAAATAAATTATTTAATGCATAATTGTTCATGGTGAAGGTATTACTATAATGGTATAAATATATAGAGGAGTATCTATCAATAGTAGAGCTACCAAAGGAGATTACAACAATGGAAAAGAAGAAGATCATCATGAAATAGGTACCATTCTTATTAAATGTATGCTTATTATATAAGTTGGAACCTAATGAAATCTTGTAAAAATGGGTTATCAAAGAGGAAATTCAAATGGCATTGAAGGAATCACATGAAGGAATAGCCAAATGACATATGGGGATAGATACAACAACAAGAAAGGTGTTGTTGGAAGGACTATGGTGGCCTACCCTATGTCATGATGCCAAAGAGTATGTACAAGCATGTGATACCTTCCAATGGACAAAAACCCATTGAAGAGAGATTTTATACCCATCTCAACTACAAGCGTTATTTGAAATATGGGGTCTAAATTTTGTAGGTCCATTAAAGATAAGAAAAATGAGGAAATTTCAATATATTGTAGTTGCAATCAAGTATTTTATGAAGTGGGTATAAGCGAGAGTGCCACCAGATGACTCTATAAACCAATTTTTATATGAGAAAGTAATTACAAGATTTGATTTCACCTTGTAATTGACAAGTGATAGGGGAGGAAACATTGTTAATGAGATCATCTAGAACTTGACCATAAAATTCAAGATCTTTTACTTGTTGTTTAGTCCATATTATCCCAAAGCCAATGGATAGACAAAGGCAACAAAAAGGTCTTGGTGTCAATAATATACAAGACATGTGGAGTGGAAGGAGAGGATTGGAAAGAAGATTACCAACAATCCTATGGGCATACAAGACAACCTTCAAGTCTACAATGAACCATACACCTTTCTAGTTGATGTAATAGTGCTAATAGAGTTCTTGGTACCCGATTTGAGGGTAGCAGTAGAGAACCATTTGAATTACAATAAAAGCTAGAGAGGCTTGTGATATTAGTACAACTAGAAGAGAAGTGGGTAATGGATCAATGGGAAATTTAATTGCCCAATAATGAAGGAAATTGTGGCACAACAAGCATCTAAGGAATTTGAAGTTAAAAATAGGTGACTTCGTGCTAAATTTTAATGGTAAGATATAGATCAAGCTAGGGAAGTTGAAGACTCTATGTCTTGGGCCCTTTTGAGTGGTTAAGGTTATGGAGAATGGAGTTGTTTGGTTGTAAAAGTTGGATGAAATATTATATCTTGAGATATTTAATGGTTCAAAGTTGAAGCTATACAATGTAAAAGGTCAAGTAAATATGATAAACTTTGAATCATCAATGGAAGAAATTGTGGGGAGACTGATGAAAGTACCATGACAATATTTAGAAATATTTTAAGGAATACAGTTCCAAGAATACGTAGAACCAAGTGGGACCATAAATCAAGATACAAACCAAGAGTAGAGATATATGGGTCTACATTGGTTATTTAAGATAGAAGGATAGAAGGAGGAAGATAACCTATAATAGAACAAAGCAAGTTAGAACCAAGACCAACTAAAAGACAAAAAATACAATTCATGTTGGCTTTTAAACCTTATTTTTTACAAAGTATCATAGGTCCCAATATAAATAAGCCACAATATTATAGATCAAAATTTCAATAATCAAGAGTAGAATTATATATGTGAGCAATCAAATATATATTCAGGCCAATATAATAATGAAATAACATTAACTCATAATATAAAAAATGAATGTAAAATGGACAAAATCATTCATGTATATGCATGAATAATACTTACAATTTGAATTTCTAAAAAACCTATATACAATATTTATTATCAAAGTTTGCTATGTGGTGATCATTACAGACTGTTTTCCCTTATATTGTATGGAGCTTTATCTCCAGAATATAGCCATAGTAATGTCTCTTCAATACTTACCTATTGCACTCCTCACATATTTGGGAGATGCAACCTTTCCTATTCTTGACATTTGGATTCTCATCTTACAACTTGTATGCTAGACTCTTCACTCTCTTCTTACACACATACTTGACTCTATGACACTTGCACACTTCTACATAACTCTTACTCTCCTACATGCACTCCTAATACAAGATACTTGTGCACATCCTCATATTACATATTTGTACTCTTGCATACATGACACTAGTACAAATTATCTCAATACACACTTATATGATACTTGTGCATATCCTGCATATTGCACTCTTACATGACACATTCATATCCTACACATTGTACTCTTACATGATACACGAATATCATACACATTGTACTCTTACATGACACATGCATATCCTATACATGGACACTTACATAAAGAGGAAATATAAATCACTCATCTAAACTATAGACTCAACTCAAATCTATTACATATTTACATTTATGCCATGAAGGTACCATGGGGTACATTAACATACCAACAAATATAATATTCTTCAACAATTCATGTAACTTTTTGAATACAGAGGAAGAACAAAGATCCCAAGCTATGACAAATGTAAATTTTTGACAAAGGGAGTTAGTGAAATAAAAAAATCCTAATTAGAAATTGTGAGGTAATAGAAGATAAGATGAGTACATGAGCCTACTAACACAAATTGGTCTAATTCAAGAAATGTTGCGTAGGGAGACACACAGTCTTCAAGAGGAATATAAAACTTTTTGAAGCTACAATACTCAAATGAGGGACCAGATTGTTAAAGAACGAGATGAAACAATACAAAAAAATAATGAAAGAGAAGCACAAACATAAGAACTAGTTGATCTTGAAAAACAAAGGTTAATTAGATAACAAGAAGTTTATGGACTATGAAGAGACATCTATGAAGTACATTCTTCTCAAGAAGGGGAAAGAAGGTCATATAAAAGTAGTAACTTATTCTCCATGAGTTAAAGTAATTATTCTTTGAGATAATATGTGATTAGGATAAACAATAGTAGTAGTAGTAGTAGTTTGAGTTTTCTATTAACAATAAGATGAAGGAGGAACTTGAATTGGATGCAACCAAACCCTCAAGTATAAGAAGAGATGAAATAAATAGTTCAAGTTTTGAATTTGACCTCTTGAGGCAATATGGAGAAATGCAAACTCAAAACAAACTACATAGGTTTTTAGAGGAAGATATAAAATTCAAAAGATAACTAGATATAAACAAACGATTGAGAAGATACTTGAGGGAAGTGTCAACAAGGATTCAAAATATAGGTGAACCTAATAGGTCACAACAACCATAAGGAGAATATACAAGAGTAACTTGGATAATTTGAGGAGGTAATAAGTCACCTTTGTGGTCTAAAGCTACCTATCCAAGGGAGGAGTTTGGTTGGCCTTCATCCTAGTGGCTCGAGGGGAAGAAATTTCCATCCTACTACCCCTAGTGTAATGGCCCACCCTAACAAGACATTTCCTTGTTGTTAAGTATTGATGTGTGGATATTAAATGCATGATCCTATTTTATTTTATCAAAATAAGTTGATAGTTTCACTTTATGCTTTTAGTTGGATTATGCTACTTTTGGAATATGTTACTACTGATGAAATTTGTGGTTACAGGACCAAGTACTCTCATGGGTGGATTGGTATGGAAAACCACTAGAGTTGAGAGAAATGAGAAATTATGGATGAATTCTCATCGATAATTCAATGGTAAAACCTTCATATAGATGCATTGAATATGTGTATGTCTGATTAGAAATGTGTCATCAGGCAAGGAGGTTGTTATTAAAGAAAAAGCACCATCCTTAGTAGACAGGTGATAACGTCGCAGTTAGCATAAAGCCTCATGCTCAAGGAAATAAAGCATTGTTTGTGCATATTATTGATTGTATCTTAGACTTGCAAATTATTATTGGGATGCATTCATGCATATGTTTTAAGGTATGGAAATTTTTTGGTTAATATTTTTATCAAGTTAGGTATTAATAATTAATACTTAAAATAATATCGATGTTAATGGTTAATAGTAATATTCACTATTTCATTATGTCAAGGATCAATTGAAACAATGGATGTGAGATACCAAGACAAAATTCTATGTCCAAAGAGCTCCATTAGTGTTCAGATGGGATGAGGTTAAAAAATACTTTGGGGAAGGAACAATTACAAAGCAGCTCAAAGAAGAGGATGATGCATTGAGTAAAGCGGTTCAGGACATTGACAACCAAGAGGAGATCTACTGGAAATAAAAAGCAAGAACCACTTGGTTATTAGAAGGTGATAAAAATACCAAATTTTTCCAATGGGCTGCTTGTGCTATGAGATAGACGAACAACATGGAATCTCTTCAATATGAGAATGAACACTCCTTTGATACAATTCTAGGTATGCATTTCCCTTAAATGGATGATTTTTCTAAACTATTTAAGGAAAGTATGGTGCAATATGAAGAGGCTCAAAATGAAGTTCCTGCTACCATACCCTTTGTTATATCTGAAGAAGAAAATCAGGCCCTACTTAAACCATTGATAGAGAGGAACTGAAGAAAATAGTCTTTGGAATGAGCACTGGAAAAACTCCAGGTCTAGATGGCTTTCTAATTGAGTTTTTTCAGGCCTTTTGGGACAACTTGGAGGAGGATGTAATGGTTGTTATAGAGGAGTCCAAAGGTATTAAAATAATGCTTAAAGCATTAAATCATACTTTTGTTGCCTTAATTCCAAAAGAGGATGAGGGTGCATATTTTAGATTATAGACCTATTTCCTTATGCAATGTCATATATAAAATAATCACAAAGGTAATGAATAGGTGGATAAAACCTCTTCTACATAGCATTATCTCCTCAGATCAAGGGAATTTTGTAGAGGGTAGGCAAATCTTGGATGGTGTGGTTCTAACTCAGGAGACAATCCATTCAATGCAAAAGTCTGGTAAGAGGAGAATGTTCATAAAATTGGATATGTCAAAGGCTTATGATAGGGAGGAGTGGAGCTTCTTTTCAAAGATGATGGCAGCCTTTGGTTTCTCTCAGGATTGGATAGAATGGGTCATGAGCAATTTTTACACTCTTACATACTTAGTGTTAGTCAAGGGTCTTCCCTCGCAACCGTTTGGAGCTACTCGAGACATTCATCAAGGAGGTCCTTGTTCCCCTTATCTTTTTCTCATATTGGCTGAAGGTTTGGATAGACTCATCTTGAGGAGAAGACAACAAGGTTTGCTAGTAGGTTCAAGGTGGGTGAGGAAGTTTTGACTCACCTACAATTTGTGGATGACACTGGATTGATGGGAGTGGCCAACTTAATGTCTACCTTAGGGCCACAAACCAAGTCATCAATGATAAAAAATCTAAAGTGGTCTTTTTCAATATTGATCAAAGGCTTCAAGATAGAATTTTAGAGATTTTGGGATTCACAAGGATTTCTCTCCTAGTGGTATATTTGGGGGTCCCTTTGTATTTTAAAAAACTAAAAATAGATATCTAGATAAATATTTTGGACTGTATCAAGGAAAGAATGAGTCATTGATCTCACAAATGGTTAAGATATGGGGGTAGATTAACCTTTTTATAGTCAGCCATTCAGGCCATACCAATTTATAAATTTTCTATCCTTGCTGCCCCATATAGCATATGGAAATATTTGGACAAGATGGCTAGAAATTTTTATAGGGAGGAGTAAAAGGAGAGAGGAAATAGGCCTTAGTAGGTTGGGATAAATTAAGCCAACCCAAGGTAAAAGAAGGTTTGTGACTAAGGAGATCAAAGTTAAATAATAAAGCTTTGGCTGGAAAGTTTTACTGGAGGTGGATTTCCCAACCAACTTCTTTATTCAGTAGAGTTTTAACTAGTAAATTTTTGGGATAGGTAAACCCAAATGAGGTGGGTTATTTATTTTTGGATGGTAATGAGTCCTTAGTGTGGTAGTCTCTAAAGTTAGGATCTCAGGTAGTGAAATATGGATTATTGTAGAAAGTGGGGAGGGATGAGATGGCATGATTTTGGACATATTAATGGGATCAATACCCACCTATCATTTTTGAATTTCCAAAACTACAACCAATAAAAATAGCTATGGAAACCGAGGGTTGGATCCAAATTGAAAGTAATTTCAACACTAGTCATCTGGGGGATTAAAATTTTAAGCAGTTTAAGAATTTGGATGAGTGGCCAATTTCAATCCCTTAAAAATTGACATCCATCATGACTAAAATCTTGGCATAAATATTTCTCATAGGTAGATATGGGGAGGGTGAGTTATATTGGGGATATGGGAGACTTAGTGTCTACATAATGAATAATGGATATGATAATATCCTTTTAGAGCCTCCTCCTCATGCATATCAAGTTGAGAATTGGAGAAATTTATGGTAGTCTACGGGTTGGTCGAAAGTAAACTTTTTTGCTTGGTAGTTCATGCATAATAGAATTATTTCTTTTGATAATCTCAGACATAGGAGAATCATTGGTCCATATCAATTTATTTTATGCTACAAGAGTGAGGAAACATCTGACCACTTGATGTTTGAGTGCCCATTCACATGCTAGATCTAGGAGAGATGGTTATTATCTTATTGTAGAGAGGGAAAACTGCCCTACCATGTACAATTCCCAAAAAGGATGGATCCATAAAGATAGAAAGCTTTATGGGGTGAACCACGGGGTTATGTTGTTCTGTACACTCAACGCTAAGGGGATGGGTTCACTAGAAACAGTTTAAGGACTTGATCCAAGTCCTCAAGATTTTTGGGATAGTTTGATGTATTTAGTTTCAATCAATCACCTAAGATTTGGATTTCTAGATCTATGCTATAAAATATAAAGGACAATGCATAAGTCATAATGCAAGAATACAAGAGCTAGCCTAATATGATTATTTCTTTGAATACTTGCTAACCTAGGGTTTTAAACAGAAAACCTTTTAAAAAAGGGCTCAAGAGAGAATGCACAAACATAATAAATCCTAAGTGCACACTATATGTTGTTTATATTTCAATACCTAAAAATTAATCAAATATATTTCTTTCAAATCAGATCTAGGCTTTACAACAGAAAAATAAAGCACTCAACATACAACCTAAATATTTATCAGAACACTTAGCTTATCTGATGGTTGATCCTTGGTTTTGTCCTTTTATCAAATGCTATTAATAATTCATGTTCCTGCAAGATAACTTAAAAAACACTTAAAAATATGATTAGTGTTAGGGGACCTGCTTAGGCCATTGTACAATAATGCTTGGAGGTACAATAGTCAAGCCCCCTAGGTCCTTTTAGATGACCTTTGAAAACAAAAGTGGAAATTGACCTTTGGAAGATGAACAAGCATAATAGAATAGAAAAACAGAGTATAGAATACCCTAATATGGCCTAAATATAATCTATAACATAGATCTAGGTTTTGGGGGTAGTAGCTTACCCCCAGATGTGGTCTATGCAAAATTACGCCCTGTATGGAGCGATCGCGATATCGCACGATGAAATTGCACCCTACAAAAATTGAGCACGATTTCATAGAAGTTAAGAGAAAACTTAGAAAATACGAATTAATATATGCGTAATTAGAAAACTAACTAATATGCAAAGTACAAAAGAGAAAAAACAACCCGATGATAGTGAAGAAGCAAGCAAAAGGGATGGAGACCTACAAGTAGTAGATTCTTCCTTAGGGCTTCAACACTTGTCCACCAAGAGTAGGAACACACAATATAATGCAACATAAAACAAAACTTCAACAGATCACACTTCACACTTATGAGTTAGCTTGCTTGCAGAAGAAGAAGAAGAAGACCTCAAGAAAATAGAGTTAACATGAACTTGCTTGGTAATACTTGGTGAAAACTTGGTTGGTTGGAAACTTGGTTAAAACTTGATTAGGAAGAAATAAATTTCAAACACTCTTTATATAGTGGATTTGAAACAAGAATGGGTGGGGAAAACTAAGCACAGCTGACCCTAAAAAGATCAACTTTGAAAATTAGGATTTTTTGAAGAGAAAATCCTAAAATGCAAAATCGCGCTCCATAAAAGACGGGCCGTGACATTGCACCAGCTAGATCCCTATGTGATTTTAATGCATTTTGGAGGGTCAAACGAAGTCAAAACAGGTCATATCATATACCGTTGGAAATATATTTTTGAGCATGATCCTGTTACATAACTTTTATTATTAAACATGAACCAATCACCAATATGCAGAAATATCAAATCATTCATCCACAATACATTATCCACAATAACAATCCACAAATGAGAGAGAGATAGATAATACCCTTAAGGTAGGGCAACACCAATAATAATCCTTAAGGAAGGAATAACTCCACAAGATCTCCCAAGATGAGAGGCCACTTCGTGGGCACGACGATTACATAAGATTCTTCTTCAATGATATGAATCCTTACAATGACAAATATCTCTTCTTTATATATCCATATTCTTATTCTACTTTGGAGAGCCTACTACTAATATTATATTATATTAAAATATAATATAATATTATAATACAATCAACCTTGGGTTATGTGTGGCCCATGCCAACCCTTATACAATATAATAATATATCCCCAAATATCTATTCCTAGGTACCCTACCATGCCACCCTCCTTACAAATGTTTCATCCTCGAAACATATGAAGAAACTTGATAGTATGATTTGCTAAGCAATGTTAGCAATTGGTACCAATCTCGATCATCCATCCATCCAAGTGAAACTCGATGATTTTGGTACGCCATTTTGTTACTTGAGTATCCAAATCTGCTTCGTTGGCTCCACGCTTCTGCTGCTGTATTTTGATAACTTGAATGATGGGTCCACTTGTTCCTTGATCTTTGATGAACCATCTTGAAAACCATGATCACTATGCTTTCTTTGCCAAACAACTTGCCATAGTTGGTGCCCTGTTGATTACATGTAGAACCATAATGTTGTTGCCTTGAACCATGCCTCCAATATTGTTTTCGCTCATGGTGGTGTGGATGGCGATATGGTGCAACCTTTACTTGATGTTCTACCTTCTTTGACTTTTCAACCTTTGGCTTCATTGTTATAAATTCTTCTACACCTTGTTCTTTCATGTTATCTTTGTTTGGTGTGTCCTTGTGCTCTTCTATCAAATATTCCTTGGACTCTGTTGCTGCTATCGCCTTCGTGGATTCTGTTTCCTGTTCTTCAATTTGTTCTTCTACAACCACTTCTTGATTTTCCTTGTATCCTTGCTCCTCAAGCTGAGAAATATCCTGCAATGTTATTTCCACTGAATTAGTTACTACTACTTCTTTCATGGACTCTGTTGCTACTATCGCCTTCTTGGATTCTGTTTCATGTTCTTCAATTTGTTCTTCTACAACCGCTTCTTGATTTTCCTTGTATCCTTGCTCCTCAAGCTGAGACATATCCTGCAATGTTATCTTCTTTTTTCGTACCATAACTTCATAAACTTCTTTTGCACATTAATGTTAACAGTACCCAAAGAATCTAACCAAGGATAACCAAGAACAATATCCTCATCATCCATCTCAATAGCATAGAAATCTGAATGTAAAACATATTTATCCATGGTGATCTTCAAATCTTTAAAAATCTGAACATTCTCACCCTCTAGCTGTATGTCCTTAATTTTTGTTGCTTGAACTTGCAACTTCTTAGCCAAAGCAATATTAATAAAATTATATCTGCTACCAGGGTCAATGGAAATAATAACCTGTTCCTTTTGAATGCTTCCATGAACTTGCAAAATAGACTTTTTAGATTTAAACAAATTCCTTTGTCCATTTTCTAATTTATCTTCCACCACAGGTATGGTTTCCTCTGTCTGCATACTGACATCTTTTTTATCTTCCCTGAACTTTTCCTCTTTCTTCTTGAGTAATTTTATTTCTTTTTCATAGTCGTCGATCAAATCCCTTAGGTGATCTACATAATATGGGTCCCATTTACTCAAGAATGCATGCTCTATTTCATCCCAAGTGTATTCATTATTCCTTTCTTTACGAAACTTATCCAACCAAAGCAAAGCCTTCCCTTGAAGACGTAGACCAAGCAGGGATTTCCCCCATGAGACATTACAATACCGAGATCTAAAATTTTTCCACCATTCTCGAGCATCAATATCATCTTCTCCAGAAAAATGTTGGAGTACCATTGTTCATGCCCTAATGCAACTAGGGTTTTTTGATAATAAATATCATGCCCTAATGCAAACTAGGGTTTTATGGAAAAAAAAATATCTTCCCACCAAGTTGAAGCTAAAAATCCCAAAGACAACTACATCTGCAATTTTTTCTTCCAAACAAAATAAAGTGCAACTGATTTGCTTACCCGAACTAAACAAATTGTCTTTTGAAAAATTCGCGACTTGAAAATTCGTCACTTTCCTTGTTCCAGATGGCTGACTTCAAAAGGTCGTATCTCCCTCAATACTACTCGGATTCCTTCATATGACCACTCATTTTAAAGCTCTTCAAATTCTGCACAATCTGATCCAAGAATCGCCTCAATCGGATTAACTGTCGCAAAGATATGGCTTACGAAAGATGAGGCATTTTTCCAGAAAAAATCTGCGAAATTCGTCACTATCCTTGTTTCGGATGACTAACTTCAAAAGGTCGTATCTCCCTCAATACTGCTCAGATTCCATCATATGACCACTCATTTTAAAGCTCTTCAAATTCTGCACAATCTGATCCAAGAATCGCTCGAATCGGATAAACTTGCGCAGAGATATGGCTCCTGAAAGATGAGATGTTTTTCCAAAAAAAAAATTGCCCTAATTCTAGGGTTTCACACAAAAATCCCCACTTTGCCAAAATCGTTGCTCTGATACCACTTGTTGCATAACTTTTATTATTAAACATGAACCATTCACCAATATGCAGAAATATCAAATCATTCATCCACAATACATTATCCACAATAACAATCCACAAATGAGAGAGAGATAGATAATACCCTTAAGGTAGGGCAACACCAATAATAATCCTTAAGGAAGGAATAACTCCACAAGATCTCCCAAGATGAGAGGCCACTTCGTGGGCACGACGATTACATAAGATTCTTCTTCAATGATATGAATCCTTACAATGACAAATATCTCTTCTTTATATATCCATATTCTTATTCTACTTTGGAGAGCCTACTACTAATATTATATTATATTAAAATATAATATAATATTATAATACAATCAACCTTGGGTTATGTGTGGCCCATGCCAACCCTTATACAATATAATAATATATCCCCAAATATCTATTCCTAGGTACCCTACCAGATCCAATGGTATAGGATTTAGGAGGAATAGATAATATTTTATAGGGGAAAAATTAGCTCAAATATGAACCTAATTTTCCAAGGAGAAAACAAGGGATCTAGGGAAAATTACTTATCTTAGTGGATCAATTTTCCGTTTCTACATTTTGCCCCCCCTTTAATGTATTTAAGGCCAAGTAAATATATCAAAGAAAGATGTAGACTCCTAGGTCAAGAAGACAACAAAAATAGAAAGGTGTGGCCAAGCTTGGTCAAAAGGGCAAGACATTACTACTATTAATGCCTCTATGGCTAGGGTGCCCCTCGAGTTTTGAAAGGAATGAAAATTCCTTAAGAAACTCGAAAAAAGGTAAAGAAAGAAAAAGTAAAACATAGAAACATGGAGAAAAAAGTAAGCAAACAAACAAAAAAGTAAAGAGCACTGGGTACAACATGAATCTAATGTAGCTAGTATGAAATGCATGGATGAATAGAAGAAAGGGAAAGAAAGAAGAAGGGAAGAGGAGAGAAGAAGAACAAGAAGAAGAAGGAGAATCCAAAGGTCAACCATAGAAAGTGAGAGAAGCTGATCAAAGAACCCTGAATGAAGGGTGTTATGCCCAAAATAATGGTCCAGGTGTGGAGTGAAAACCCGCTATGGGTGTAGTACTCGCTAATATGGAAATATGGGCAAAATATGGAGCGTAACCCGCTATGGGTGATTGCTCAAATGATGAAATGATGGAGCATAACCCTCTATGGATGATTGCTCGCTAGTGACTATTGTGGGGTGATTACCCGCTAGGATGTATACCGAGGCCTATTGAAATGGCCAAGGAGCTTATCCTATAATGGGGTGTTGAGTTCGTTGAGTCAAAAGAAGTGTAACCCGATAGGGGTGATATATTATTGCTGATGTGAATGATGTATTAGCAAGTACTACCCAATAGGGGTGTGTAAAAATATGTATAGACCAAGTCATATGAGCATAACACAATGTGAGTGTGTGCATGTGCTAGAAGAAATAAGAGGAAGAAAATAAGGAGCAAAGAATTGTGCATGTGTATCCCCAGCTTGAAGTTTCAACTAGTGAAAAGTCAAGAGGGAGGAAATGTGCAAACAAAGGAGAGAAGAATGTATATCCTTATCTTGAACAAAGAAGACAAAGGATAAATAAGAATCATGCAAAAGAAAAGGATATACCAATAAGAGGATTGCATTCCTTGACTTTGGAGGAGAAATGATGATCATTGTAAAAACTTTCAAAGTCAAGGAATACAAGAAGAAGAGAGAAGAGAAGAAAGAGACAAAGGAAGACAAGAAGAGAAGAAGGGATGAAAATGCATGGGCCCTAGGTTGGGGCTTTGCTAGGCATCAAAACCCTAGTGAAAAGTGCAATGCATGTGAGCTATGACCTAACTAGGTATCATCACATGCCATTATCATGAATCCCCAGAAGCTATATGAACAAGCAATCATGAACAAGCAACCATGTAATTATGACAAGAAAAAATGCAAGAGGAACAAAATGTCAGGCAACCATGCAAAATATGATAGGCAATCATGCAGTATGAGCAAGCAAACATGTATGATGGAATAAGAATGCAAATGCATGCCTAATTAATGATTGATTTTATTTTATTTTATGTTTTATTAAACAAGCAATCAGAGTGATAGTCAACACACATTTTAATTGTACCTCCTATCTTAACAAAAAGAACAGGCATTCAAGGGACTACTTCATCAAAGAAAAATCTAGAAGGCAAGCCATCTCGATGATTATAATCACGGAGAGGCTCCTTCATAGCTCTTTCTTTGGCAGCCATAACATGATAATATATACATTCTTGAACAAAACCATCATTCTTAACATAGGGAGGAGAAATCCCTAACTTTGCAAGATCTTTATGAGAAGCAGAAGATTTACCATTAGAACACACAAAATTTATCATATTACAAAATAAGATGTTAGAGGGATAAGGGGGATCCTTATCCTCATTACTCTGCTCCAAACCTTGATGAGATATATCCAGAAGAGGTTCTTGAAGAAACTGACTGTCTTGATCCCATGATGAAACTTTGATTAGAGGTTCCTCACTCACTTTTAGATTGTTGGATTGTTCAGATTTTTGAGATGAGGAACTTGGAGAAATAGATGATGAAACTGAAGGACAAAAATTGAGACCAAACTGAGCTTGTTCAACCATTGAACAATATTCGAATGGATGAAGGTCGCCTGGAATGGTGACAAGTTGATCCTTAAATTTAAACTTCAAATATTGATGAAGAGTAGAAGGGACGACCTTCATTGCATGAATCCAAGGATGTCCAAGAAGCAGATTAAAATATGTAAGGCAAGGTACCACATAGAACAATGTATCTAAAATTTTAGGTCCAACTTTAAGGGGGAGAGATATAGTGCCACAAGCTTCTTGGGACTCATTGTTGAATGTTTTGATGATTGCATCGGATTTAGTTAAATATTCCTCTTTTAATCCAAACTTTTGGATAAATTGATATGTGCATAAATTGAGGGAAGAACCATTATCAATCATAACCCTTTTGATAAGGGTTTCCCCAATAAATGCAATAATGTAGAGAGAAGAATCCCTACGTAGGTTTGAGGAAGAAATATCGTCATCCGAGAATGTGATGTGATGTGTCCCAAGAAAGCTTACAACATTGGCCATATCACTAGGGGAAATATCTGGAGGGACAGATTATTGTTTTAGAACATTTATTAAGGCTTCTCCATGAGTAGGAGAATTTTGCAAAAGTTCTAAGAGGGATATATTTGCTGAAAAACTCATCTCCTATTGAGACCGCTGGATCTGTCGATTCTGCACCTGCTGTTCTGAAGTAGTTGTTACCATACCAACCGTTTGGTTATCATAATGATGTTGTACATTTTTACAAGATACTTGATTAATTGCCTGTCTTCCTTACTTAGGTATATTCTGGTTGGTAGTGGACTTTTGTTGACTATTTGAAGATTGAGAATTTCTTACATCAAGACGTCCTGCATCAATTAAATCTTGAACCACATGTTTCAACTTCTTACAAGAATTTGTCCAATGTCCTTCTACTCTATGATATGCACAATGTTGTCTTACCTTGTACCAACTAGTTGTAGTATCTGGTTGCCTTATAGGAGGTAACTCAATTGCATTGGCTTCTAAAATTTGCTTTAGGACTTCTTCCATAGGTATGCCAAGTCTTGTAAAATTCCTTTGTGGAGGTTTTTGAAGTATTATCTTTTGTAGGTTGTTAACAACATTATTAACAGACCTACTATCCATTACACCATCACCTACCACATCCTTATTCTTATACTATGACTTAATGGTTTTATCTTCTTTCACTTTGAGTTGTCCTCTTCTGATAAGAGCTTGTTCCACTTTCCTTGCTAACTCAATTGCTTGATCAAAAGATGTGACAATAGTAGTCTCTAATGCATAAGATAATTGTTCTTGTAAATTACCAATAAATATGTCAAGCATATCTTTCTGAGGTATAGGATGTCTTAACCGACCAACTAAACTTCTCCAACGAGCTAAGAATTCTAAAAAACTTTCTTCTTTATTCTGCTTTAAATTATAAATATCTTTCATCGACACTTCTTTTTCAATATATGCACTAAATTGATGAACAAATAATTCTGTTGTTTCCTCAAAATTCCTCAAAGAATAATTAGGTAACCGATAATACCATTCTAATGCCATGCCAGCAAGACTCTTAGGAAACATCTTTAGTAATAACATATCATCATAGATGAGATCATGGCAAGTTGTTCTAAATATTCTTAGATGCTCAATCGGATCTTTTGTTCCCTTATATATAGGCAAAACCGGCATGGAAAAATGCTTAGGATAAGGCCTAGCAACAACAATAGGATCCAATGGTTGATTACACATTTCCTTATAACTGTAAGTGAAACCTGAAGGCTGAATCATATCCATTTTTGAAGCCAACTATTTTACCACATTTGTCAATTTTTGTACTTTTGGATCACTATTGTGCAATGCCCCTAGATTCCCTAAGGGAGGGGTATAGGCAGGTTGTTGAAAAGGCACTTGGCTTAAGCTGGAGGTATTGATACTATTGTGATATGTGATACCTTTCTGGAGAGGGTAACTAACATTTGGTGGAATAGAGGCAAAAGTGTTGAGATTAGCAGATTGAGGAGGAAATTGAAAATAATTTTGAGTGACACTACTGGTTGGATGAACTTGTGGATTTCTTCCAACATTGGTGGTTATAGTAGTGGCATAGGTTGGTTGATGGGTAGGATTACCATGATTCAAATATTCAAACAAAGGGTTATCATGAACATGCCTAGGAGAGATGATTGGAGGAGGAAGAAGAGTCTCACCTCTTTCGAGTTGAGCTTTGTTCCATAGCCTTAAGTAAAGCCTCCTTATGGCGTTCCATGAAACCCAAAACATGATCAAATGATTCAAAAATGTAGCGACCCTTAGGGTCTTCAAGGGGACCAAGACTATTATCAACCTTTTCTTCTTCAAGATTATGATTTTCTCTATCAATTTGATCATTCTTTGGAAAAATCATAACTCACTCCCAAGGTTGGAAGCCATTAGGAGAAGGAGAAAAGGACTAGGGAAAAAGGAAGGAACTAAAGACCAAAAAAAAAAGCATAAGATATTATGTTTTTAATGTTTTCTGATCTAACACACATAATTAATGATCTTGATTAAATTTTTAAAAGAAAAGGAGGTGTTCACATTAGGTTCACCAAATATGTAGAGGGGGAAAACTGCCCTACCACATACAATTCCTAAAAAGGCTAGATCCACAAAGATAGAAAGCCTTATGGGGTGAACCATGGGGGTATGTTGTTCTCTACACTCGGTGCTAGGGGGAAGGGTTCACCAAGAATGATTTAAGGACTCGCTCCAAGTCCTCAAGATTTTCGGGATAGTTTGATGTATTTAGTTTCAATCAATCACCTAAGTTTGGCCTTTCTAGATCTATGCTATGAAAGATAAAGGACAATGCAAAAATATAGAATGCAAGAATACAAGAGCTAACCTAATATGATTCTTTCTTTGAATGCTTGCTAACCTAGGGTTTTAAACAAAAAACCTTTTAAGCAAGGGCTCAAGAGAGAATGCACAAACATAATAAACCCTAAGTGCACACTATATGTTGTTTATCTTTCAATGCCTAAAAATTAATTAAATATATTTCTTTTAAATCAGATCTAGGGTTTACAATAGAAATATAAAGCACTCAAAAAATAGCCTAAATATTAATCAGAACACTTAACTTATCCGGTGGTTGATCCTTGCTTTTATCCTTTTATCCAATGCTATCAATAATCCCTGTTCTTACAAGATAACTTAAGAAACACTTAAAAATATGATTAGTGTTAGGGGGCCTACTTAGGTCACTATACAATAATGCTTGGAGGTGCAGCAGTCAAGCCCCCTAGGTCCTTTTAGATGACCTTTGAAAATAGAAGTGGAAATTGACCTTTGGAAGATGAACAAGCATAACAAAATATAGCAAAACATAATAGAAAAATAGTACAAAATGCCCTAATATGGCCTAAATGCAGTCTATAACATAGATCTAAGGTTTGGGGCTAGCAGCTTACCCCCAAACGTGGTCTATGCAAAATCGTGCCCCATATGGAGCGACTGCGATATCACATGGTGAAATCAAACCCCCTAGAAATCAGGCATGATTTCGTAGAAGCTAAGAGACAACTTAGAAACTACAAATTAATAGATGCGTAATTAAAAACCTTACTAATATGCAAAGTACAAAAGAGTGAAAACAACTTGGCGATAGTGAAGAAGCAAGAAAAAGGGATGGAGACCTCCAAGTAGTATATTCCTCCTTAGGGCTTCAACACTTGTCCACCAAGAGTAGCAACACACAATCCAATGTAGCAAAAAATAAAGCTTCAATAGATCACACTTCACACTTGTGAGTTAGCTTGCTTATGGAATAAGAAGAAGAAGACCTCAAGAAAATAGAGTTAACATGAACTTGCTTGGTAATACTTGGTGAAAACTTGGTTGGAAACTTGATTAAAACTTGATGGGAAGAAATGAATTTCAAACCCTCCTTATATAGTGGATTTGAAACAAGAATGGGTGGGAAAAACTAAGCACAACTGACCCTAAAAAGATCAACTTTGAAAATTAGGGTTTTCTTAAGAGAAAACCCTAAAATGCAAAATCGTGCTCCATAAAAGACGGGCCGCGACATCGCACCAACTAGACCCTCGTGCGGTTTTAATGCATTTTGGAGGATCAAATGGAGTCAAAATGGGTCATATCATATACCGTTGGAAAGATATTTTTGAGCCCGATCCAATGGTATAGGATTTATGAGGAATGGATAATATTTTATAGGGGAAAATTGGCTCAAATATGACCCTACTTTTCCAAGGAGAAAACAAAGGATCTAGGGAAAATTACTCACCTTAGTGGGTCAATTTTCCGTGTCTACACTTATAAAATTCGAGTTAATGGTGATTTGAATTAGAATAATATTTGGAAAATATGGAAGAGGGATAGATTTAAATCTAAATATCTTTGTATTGGTTGGGAGCTTGAATTAAACTTCATATGGTGGCAAGTGTGGTTGGAGAGAAATGACAATTTTTTTAGAGAAACCTTTTCATCTTTAGATTGAGTTTGGCAGGTCATTTAGAGCAAAATCATAGAAACTATGGTAGTGCATGGTAAAGAGGAAACTTAGGTTGTTATAAGAAAAATGGAGAAGGAAGTTGAAGTGCAATAGGGGTAGGACAGAGCTAGTTGGAAACCACCCCAAAAGGTTGGATTAAAATTAATATTGATGGAGCTACAAAAGACAATCTGGGTAGAGCTAGAATTGGAGTGGTTTACAAGAATCCTATTGGAATACTACTCTATTGGGAACTGCAAGTCCTGGGAAGGTCCACAAACAATGAAGCAGAAGCCTTAGCTATCAAATTTGCTTCTATTTGTGTAGTAAAACAAGGTTACAAGAGGATAATCCTAGAATCAGATTCTAAAATAATGGTAGGAGATTTGGATTGCATGAGGAAATTTACTTTAAAAACATGGAGTTTGAGGATTCTTGTCACTCAAATTAAGGAATTATGGATGGAATTAGACAATGTGATTCCAGTTTATGTGAGTAGAGATCTAAATAAAGTGGTAGACTTCCTAGCTAATATGGGTACTAAGAAGGAGGTAGGGGTTCAGTGGCACAATGACATGGCTATTGAGGATGAGATGATTAGGTAGGTTGGTGAGCAAATACAATGTTTAGATAATTTGGAAAACCATTGTAGATATATGATTTAGGATATTTGGCTCCAATGTAGATCTTCTTTGATAGTTGTAAATAGGTGAATAACCATTGTAGAAATATGGTTTAGGAGATTTGGCTCTAATGCAAATATTCTTTTACCATTGTAAACATGTGTTTTCTTTGGCTAAGGTTGGGAGAAGTATCATCCCAACTTGTAAATGATATCATTTTAATATAAGTTATTTAAATTATTAAAAAAATAGTAATATTCAGTAATTAAATCAATTCTAGGAGGTGAGTAATTGATTTAATCTTAATGTTAACAATTAAATACTAAAATTAGAAAGCAATTGAATTAATAAGGAGGTGTTGGAAGTATTATGTTATTTTTCTCACTTTGTAAATATTAATTTGGTAGTTGATTTATGTTTTATATAATGTATGTGTCAATATGAGAGAAAGTGCAAGGTGTCAAGAGAGAATAAAGAGTCATATGATATGTGGTAAGATGAGAGTTTTATCTCAATATGAGGAATATGAAAGGATGGATATCCCAATTACTAGAGGAAAGCAATAGTTAGAGTATTGAAAAATCATGTAAAATTATATATTAGAGAATTCTCTCCATGCAATGCAACCCAATATGAATCATTCTTGTAATCTTATGATATTGTGTACATCTGAGTTATATTTGAAATATTATTATTATATTGAGATTCATTGTTATTAGTGTAATATATTTGGTTTATACTTGATCCTAGATAGAGCTTTCTGTTAATTAATCTACTTGGAAAGCTAATAGTTGTATCGGAGCTACAATAAGAAGTTTCTTGCATAGGGTGAATTTGTTTAGCTGCATATAAAATCAATTTTTATCTAGTATGACAAAATTGGTTGAGTCTATCTGCTTTAAAGGAAGTTATACCTGGAATCTACAATGGAAGAATAAAAGGTTAAACTCTTTCTATAGTTGTGGGAACAACTACTAAAGACTGGGACTCAACCATAAAGTATTTCTACTAGATTTAAGGATAACCATTGAAGACAAGGACTTATAGTTGGATGAGTCAATTTGAAGAGAATTGATTATTTAGGGCCATAGCCAACCTTGACATTGATAGGAGATTTTTAGGGACATAGATAAATTCTTGAAAACTAATTTCTATAAACACTCAGATGGAAGTTGAAGGGTTTGGTACAATCAATCTATCTTGATTGGAGCATCGAGGAAATATATGTCACCTTGACATTGAAGGATCGAGTTCTTAGGTACGACCTAAGACATTGCTGCAGTAGATACTAGTCATCAAAAGTGTGAGAAGCTTCCTACAACATATAGATAAGACTTTCAGCTTTAAGTGCAATAAGAAGGTAGAAAGCTTTCATCAAGCAAATATTGAGTTGAGTTGCAAGTTATTAAATATTTTAGGTCTTGAAGGTAGATCTTGACATAAATATTTTAGGTCTTAAAGGTAAAACTTGACATAAAGATTTTAGGTCTTGAAGGCATACCTTGACATAAATATTTTAGGTCTTGAATATAGACCTTGATAGAGGATAAGTAAGATTTCAGGTCTTATAGAAGAGACCATGATATAGAAATTTTAGGTCATTAATATTGACCTTGACAAAGATTTAAGAGGCTTGATAGGATAGCCTTATATAATTTGATTCATAGAAAGATAAAAGATTTGTTAATATTGAAGGAAAAGCATCCAAGATTAAGTTTTTATTAAGATAAGTAGTTTTTGGAAGGAAGTCTAAAGGTAGTATTCAACTCAAAGAGTAGTCAAGGGATAGAAGAACAACAAGCATAGCTTTCCATTTAGAAGGTATAAGCCATTTGGTTTGTAAGGTGACTACGATATAGTATGACACATACTACGAGTTGAAGGCTTAAGTTAATAAACTATCAATAGAGATAGATGTAGAGTATTCATTGTAGAATAAAGAGGTAATATGAGTGTCATCTAAATATCCATTATGAGTGTCACCTAAGTTGGTGCAACCAAAGCTGAATAAGAGTTATCATGGTACATAAGTTGTAAAGTTAAACCTAAAAAATAGAATGGAGTGATTTAGAATCCAAAACAACAAGGAGAGGAATAGAGTGCAGTAGATAAGAAGATAAAGTAGTAAGGTTAAAAGGATTTTTTCTCATTGGAGTAAAGTAGAGAAGTGCCACAATAAGAGAGATAACATAGCAATCAATCCTTTAAGAGCCAACACAAAAGAGTGAACCACAATATTTGATTCTTGAGAGCCTACGTAGGAAGAGAAGTGTAAACATCAAAGCCAATGCAGGGTGAAGTGCAATTGATTCTTTGAGAGACAACATAGGAAAAAAAATGTAATAGTTATTCAACGCTAATGCAGGAGGGAGAAGTGTAATAAATGAGCCAATGTTGGAAAGGAGTTAACACAATAGTTAGTCTCAAAAAGCTAATGCAAAAAGTGTTTTCTCTAGCACAAGATAATAATAATAATAATAATGGTATGATTCATGAAACATCCAAATAGGCAGCACTTGGTAAGGAGAATCTACACATCACATTGGCAGAGAAAGGGTAGTGAAACATTCAAAGTGAAATGCTTCTGGCAGATGTAACATTCTAAGTGCAATTTTGAATGTTGAGGAAACCCTAATGATCCATCTAGAGTGTAACATGTAAGTGCTGGCAAGTAACATTCGAGGAGGTTAATTAAAGGACACACACAATTTGGAAGATGCACTATTCAGAGTATTAAGTTTAAGCTTTATAAAGTTTTTTTTTTAAGATTAAATTATAAAGGTAGATTAAAGAGTAATAAGATGGAATAGTATTAAATGTTATCAAAGGATTTAATTACTAAATAAGTAAATGGAGAGATAAGTAGAGTATTAATTTAAGATTGGAGTTATAAGTTTTTATTAATTAGAATAATTTGAATATGATTTGATTTATTAAGTTTTGAAATAGAAAAATATTTTTTGTAAATTTATTAATTTGGGAGTCATAAGGAAGTCTACTCCAAAACAATTTAAAAAATTATTATTGAATTTGCAAATTTAGATTTTTTTGATTAAATTAAAATTTTAGAGAAATAAGGTCATTAAGAATTTCTTGATTTTACAATTTTTTTAAAATTGATTTATAGTTTTTGAGAAAAAAGGAAATTATTTGAATTATTGAACTATTTAAAAATTTTAGTAATTTGGGAGACAAAAGGATTTCAACATGAAACTTAAGAAAATAAAATTTGCAAAATTTATTTTTTCTTAGTTTCTAAAATTAGGGAGTCATAAGGATTACTACTTCACAGGTTTAGAAAATTAAATTTAAAATTTACAAAATTTAGTTTTTAAAATTTTGGAGTTGTAAGGTTGTCAACTTCAAAGAAACATGGCAAGGAAAAAGCAAGAGAAAAGAAAAATAAAAAA
Organism: Wollemia nobilis; assembly: GCA_028583015.1. Taxonomy (NCBI): domain Eukaryota; kingdom Viridiplantae; phylum Streptophyta; class Pinopsida; order Araucariales; family Araucariaceae; genus Wollemia; species Wollemia nobilis. The sequence continues at coordinate 4,282,260 of JAQPPZ010003276.1, forward strand.
TCAAAACATAGCTATACAAAAACATGAGTTATCAAAAACAATTAAAGAAGAAAATTTATGTTTTTCAAGAAGACCAAATATACATTCAAGATGACTCAATAGAAGAGACTAAGGAAATATTGTAAAATTTAAAATGTTGTACTCAATACATGATAGCAAAAATTGAAAAACAATAAAATACATCAATGATGGAAAAGAAAGTCTTACAATCAATCATGAGAGAAGCCAAAGATGAAAACTTTTCAATGCTTGGAAATTATCTAAGTTCAAAGCTTCATGAAGCAGTTGAACACTCAAGATGTTTTTGCATTAACTAATGAAATAGGAAAGATAATGTATATGGCATTACTTTCTAATGAAGTTCTCAAAGGCCATAATAGAAAACAAGAGGAAATGACTAAATATTTAAAAAATAAGCTTGTTGATATTACCAATGAAGTAGAAAAGGGAGAATTTTTAATGCTTCAACAATGCATACAAAGTATACTTAATGATGCTAATAATTGTTATGAATTTTTTGTTACTATACCTGTTAGTCTATGGAAAACAATCTACAAGGGAATAATCACTCTAAATTTTTCCAAGATAAGAAAACAAGGAAAGGTTGAAGAATGTAACAACCCAAAAATCAAGAAACAAGAAAACACACAAAATCAGAAAGAATTTTTTTTTTTGTGACTAAGAAGAAGGATTCATAAATCCCTAACCAACCTTAGATCAACTTAATGTTTAACATCCCCTAAGTTTCTCAAGGACTATACCACACGAGATTTCCCTCACGAAGTCCCTTCTATGTAGGCATATCTCATGTCATGCACATAAGTCCATCCATCTCATTATTCTTGATGAGCTAGACTTACCACCCTCGATCATTGGAAGGTATACACACATATCCATACTTCACACAAACCATTATGTGTGGGTATGCTACATGTACTACGAGTTAAGCTATCAATCTCATCCTCTGACAAGCTATATTAAATCTTGGTACGATCTTCTAAACCTAATTACCAAATCTCCCTAAGGGGGTCTCAAGCCCTTAGGTCATCCTCTAAGTTCACCTAGAACTTACTATATATATATATATTTTTAAAGCTTACAAGAATACAAAGAATAAATCTAGATACTAAATCTAACAAAACATGCAGTATTAAATAGGCGAGGTTAACCAAAACATAAAGCATACATTAAAAGGAAAACATATGATAAAAAGGTTAAATATAATTGCAATCAAGAAGGTTATCCAAAATACAATAATCAACAATGTTCATTTATTACATAAGCATGTATGGCACACCCCATACCTTTAACAATTACTTTACATCTATTCCATTGGGGAAATCTCCCCATAAATCTAATCTATTGCATAATTAAGCAAGAAGTAAGGTAGAGAGAAAACTTGTGAAGTGGTCCATCTCATGAATTTGGTCCTCCTACTCTTCCATTGATCAAGTGAGGATAGAAGAGGACCAGGAAACTCATGGATCCAGATGTACATGCTTTTAAACACACTTGCTTATTTTATTGCCAAATTGCAACTATAAAAATAACCCAAGCAATTCAAATTTCTAATGCATAGCTAATATCATAGAACTACCCTTTCTATTTTCCCTCTCATCTACTAATGAGAGTCAATCCACCATGCATCCCACCATATGATTTATTTGCAATAAATGATCCAACCCTTACTTAACAATTAAAGTCCCATACCCTTAATTGTTAAATGAACTGGGTTCACACATCTTATTCAATTAAAGCAAACCACTTTAATCCTACCAATAAACCTTTTTCTTCATTTCATAAAGTAAGGTCCCATACCCTTATTTTACAAAAAAAACCATAATCACATTTATTATCCAATTAAAGCCATCTACTCTAATTTTCAAATAAACCTTTTTCTTCATTTCATAAAGTAAGGTCCCATACCCTTATTTTACAAAACAAACCATAATCACATTTATTATCCAATTAAAGCCATCTACTCTAATTTTTAAATAAACATTTTTCTTCATTTCATAAAGTAAGGTCCCATACCCTTATTTTACAAAACAAACCATAATCACATTTATTATCCAATTAAAGCCATCTACTCTAATTTTCAAATATATTTTTTATTTCATTAATCTAAAATCACTATTTAATTAATGAAACTACAACTAAGGAAATCCTTTGCCCTAAATCAAAATTCCCTACTTGATTATGATCAAAATAGGGTTTTCCTACCTAAATATCCTACGACCTTTCTTGGCAGCATCCTATTCTAAATATAAGACTGCACAGGTAGAACTTAAGTCAAGTGCAAGGTGGGTTTGAGGTGGCTCTCATTGCACCTCCTATGAAAAATATGCTTTATTGCTGCCCTTCCATCAATGATGGGCAATCAAACACAAAGCCTACGCCTAGGCAAGGGAGCAAGGAGTGGCCCAAGCCACTGGCCTATGGTCAACAAAGCTTCTAACAATAGCTATGCTCCATAAGGAGCTATGGTAACCAACGAGCTACACACACCAGTGAGCTACACGTACAAGGAGCTATGCTTTAACACAATGAGCTTTGATAAACAAGGGAGCTATGCTTTAAATACAATGAGATTTTGCTAACAAGGAAGCTACACTTTAAATATAGTAAGCTTCGACAAACAAGGGAGCTACGCTTTACACATCGAGCTTCAAAAAATAAGGAAGCTACACTTTACACACAACGAGCTTCGGCTAACAAGGGAGCTACACTTTGCACACAACGAGCTTCGACTAACAAGGGAGCTATGCTTTACACAACGAGCTTCGGCTAACAAGGGAGCTATGCTTTACACATAGCGAGATTCGATAAACAAGGGAGCTACGCTTTATACATAGTGAGCTTCGGCTAACAAGGGAACTATGCTTTACACATAGTGAGCTTCAAAAAACAAGGAAGCTACACTTTACACACATGAGCTTCGACTAACAAGGGAGCTACGCTTTACACATAGCGAGATTTGACTAACAAGGGAGCTATGTTTTAAATACAATGAGCTTCGACAACAAGGGAGCTACGCTTTAAACAGAGTGAGTTTCTAAGCAAACAAAGAGAACCATAAATACACTGTAACCAACCTGGTTGTCTTTGCTATTGGATTCCTTTGGTCATTTTAGTCGAGCTTCGACACCTCCTCCTTCACCATTTGTGCAGTGCTTCTTTCTCGTCCCTCCTTTTTCCCGTAGAGCTCTCCCCTCTTTGCTCTTTCTCCCTTACATTTTCCTTCTTGGTGCCTATCTATCCTCCTTGGCTTTCGTCCACCACCTACTTACCATTACTCCCACACCTTTTTATCAGGTGGTAGAGAAGATGTCTCTTCCTCTCGTCTTCCCAATAGATGAACCCATCCCTTCGCACTGGTGAAGCCATCCCTCATGTTAATGGTTCATCCTTTCACATCAACAGGACTCTGCCTAGTTAGCTTGGCCCAAATCCAAGGGTAGGTTCTATACATGATAGACCATTCAATTGTCGATTCATTATTTTAATGAAACCCATTTATTATTTAGGGTAAATCAACCATTTACTCAAGAATAATATTTATTTATCACTTTAAAATAAATTCACCATTTATCTAAAATGAATATCTATTTATCATAAATCACCCTTTTATTCAAGAATAAGATTTATTTATCACTTTAAAATAAATTCACCATTTATCTAAAATGAATATCTATTTATCATAAATCACCCTTTTATTCAAGAATAATATTTATTTAACATTTTAAAATAAATTCACCATTTATCTAAAATGAATATCTATTTATCATAAATCACCCTTTTATTCAAGAATAAGATTTATTTAACATTTTAAAATAAAATCACCATTTATCTAAAATGAATATCTATTTATCATAAATCATCCTTTTATTCAAGAATAAGATTTATTTAATATTTTAAAATAAATTCATCATTTATTTAAAATGAATATCTATTTATCATAAATCAACCTTTTATTCAAGAATAAGATTTATTTAACATTTTAAAATAAATTCACCCGAGACGGTGGAAGTCCTGGGAGCCTTCGTAGATAGTTTGAACCCTACCAGCTGTTTTGGTAGTTACTAAAAATCGTGATTGTAACCATTGCTTCTATATACCAAAAAAAAAAAAAAAAATGAATATCTATTTATCATAAATCACCCTTTTATTCAAGAATAAGATTTATTTAACATTTTAAAATAAATTCACCATTTATTTAAAATGAATATCTATTTATCATAAATCACCTTTTTATTCTTTAATAAAATTTATTTAACATTTTAAAATAAATTCACCATTTATCTAAAATGAATATCTATTTATCATAAATCACCCTTTTATTCAAGAATATGCAAGGAGTTATGAAGGTAGTTCATTCATTTATATTTTCCACATTATTGAGGTAAAGTGTTGAAGTGAAATATAATCAAGCATGTGCAACAAACATAGAGGGAGATATTTCCATCAATTTAGTCACCCGTCTCTACCTCGAGAACTTATGATAGCTACTAGGCCTTCCATCAATTTAGTCACCCGTCCATAAACAAAAAATAAACTTTTTTTGCATATCCGCCACTTTCTCTTGAGTGGCATTCCTTTTAGAGAAACGGTCTCACTAGACCTTACATTGCTCAAGGGTCCGATTATGTATAGCCTTAGAGCAAAATTTGAGAATCCTTACTGGCATTACTTCAATTGCCTATATGTTTGCCATCTACAAATTAGAAACATTCCACACATGGTCAGGATTAGCAACATATTTTCTACGCAAAGATATGTGGAAAGTGTCATGGATTTTTGACAAATTAGGAGGTAAGGCGAGTCGATATGCAACCGGACTAATATTCACAATGATCTCAAAGGGTCCTACAAACCATGGATCCAATTTTATGGATTTGATCACACTTTTCATTGGTTTGACCCTTAGGAGCACTTTATCTCCCACCGAGTATTCTTTGAGAGTCCTCTTTAGATCGACATAACTCTTTTGCCTATCAACTTCCTTGAGTCTTTGTCTAATTACCCTAATTTTCTCTTCCATTTTTGGTCCAATCACAGTTCTATCTTTAGGGTTATCCCAAGACAGTGGCATTCTACACTTTCGTCCATATAAAGCATCGAAAGGTGCCATCAATAGAGAAGAGTGATACCCATTATTGTAGGTAAATTCTACCAACAATAGGTAGTATTTCCATAGAGACTTGTGGTCCATGAAATACATGCAGAGAATATCTTCTAGTACTTGGTTTACCTGCTCTGTCTGACCGTCTATTTCAGGATGGTATGCTGAACTCATGTGCAATTTTGTATCTATTGCTTAGTTAAGGGCTCTCCAAAATTTGGAACTAAACTTGGAATCCCTATTTGATATGAATAATTATAGAAATCCATGCAATTAGAACACTTTCTTGACAAGTATGTTAGCCACTATTTAAGCACCATCATTGGTGCTTCTCGGTATAATGTGTGCAACCTTGGTCAGTTTATCAATTACTACGAAGATTGCATCATGTTGGTAACTGGTTTTTGGTAAACCCACTATGAAGTCCATTGATATGACCTACCATTTTTAAGTAGGTATTTTATGAGGGTACAAATATCCTATGGGATGCTTGCATTATACTTTGAACTTTTGACATTCAAGGCATCGAGCTAAAAAATCTGTAATATCCTTCGTCATTCCTATCCAGAAGAAGGTCCTATTTAGATTTTCCCTCATTTTTACCCCTTTAGGGTGGGTTGTATAAGGAGACCTATGGGCTTATTTCTTTAATATCCCCTTTGAATCCCCTAACTTTGGTATGACGATTCTTCCCTTGTAACACATAAGATTATCAATCATTCCAAACTTCTTATTGACCTCAGGTTCCTTGCTCATCCTAGCTCAAATTTCTTGGCAATACTCATCCTGATTTTGCTCCTGCCTTACTTGGTCCATGAGCTTTACATGAATCCTAGTTATGGATGCTATGTGTCTTCTTCTACTCAAAGCATCTACAACCTTATTCTATTTCCCTTTTATGTACTCAATTTCAAAGTCATACTCAAAGAGAAACTCAACCCACCTTCTCTGCCTCACATTGAGTATTGGTTGGGTGAATATGTACCTTAGACTTTGATGATCTAATTTTAACTCAAAGGGTCTTCCCACCATATAGTGGCACCAGATATTCAAGGTATGTACTATAGTGGCTAGTTCTAATTCATGAGTAGCATAATTCACATCGTACTTCTTAATATTTATTGAAGTATAAGCCACTACAAACTCTTCTTGCATGAGTACTCCCCCTAATCATTCCAATGATGCATCAATGTATACTGTAAAATTTCCTTGAGGATTTAGAATCTTCAAAATTGATGCGGTAGTGAGTTTTACTTCAACAAAGAGAAATAATTTTCACACCTTTCTATCCATTTGAATTCCTTCCCTTTCTTCCAGAGGTTGGTTATTGTCGAGGTAATCTTTGAGAAATCCTTTATATGATGTCTATAATAGCTCGTTAATCCCATGAAGCTTCTTACTTTAGTAACATTGGTAGGAGGTGGCCAGTTTAACATGGCTTCAATTTTCTCTAGATCCATAGTAATCCCTTTAGCTAATATGATATGCCCTAGATAGCGCACCTTTGAAACATAGAACTCGCTTTTGGATAGGTTTCCATAGAGTTGCTTTTCCCTCAATAGCTCCAACACGATCTTGAGATGCTTATCGTGCTCTTCCTTGTTTTGAGAGTATATTAGGATGTTGTCTAGAAATACAATGACAAACTAGTCTAGGTGCCTTCTAAAAACACTATTCATTAAATTCATGAAGGTGATGGGAACATTAGTCAGCACAAAAGGTAGGACAATGAACTCATAATACCCATACCTTGTCTTAAATATCATCTTGTAAGAGTCCTCCTCATGTATCCTCAATTGGTGGTACCCTGATATTAGATCTATCTTAGTAAATATTGTGGCATCTCTTAATTGGTCGAATAAATCTTTGATCCTGGGTAGGGGGTACAGGTTCTTGATTATATCCTTATTCAACATTATGTACTCAATACATAATATTACAGAACTATCCTTATTTTTTACAAATAAAACAAGTGCACCCCAAGGTGACACACTTGGTTTTATCAACCCCTTCTATAATAACCTTTGCAATTGTATCTTTAACTCCTGCATCTCAATGGGTGACATCCTATACATAGATCTATGAATGGGTTCACCCCTGGTATAAGATCAATAGTGAAATAAAGCCCAGGTAGATCCTCAGGGAATACATCCTGGAATTCTTGTAAAATTGGGTGTGCCCCAAATACTTCTTCCTTTTGGTTCTTTTTAACTTCATTCAGTTTTACTGCATAGACAATCCTTCATTTTCTAAGGGCTTTCTTTAACTACATAACTAAAAAAAATTGGGGTTTAAATGCCCCTTGTTTGCTATGAATTCGTAGCTTTGCCTTACCTTCCTTAGAATACTTGATCCATCTATCTTGGAAATTTATTACAACTTTATGGGCCTGTAGCCAATCCATTCCTAGGATCACATCGAAGGCATGAAGTGGGGATACATGTAGGCATCCTTCCATGGCCTCACTGGCTAAGGTAATTTCCATCATTGGGAAATATTGGTTTACAGAGTAGGTCTGTCCAGACCCGTACTCAACCTTCCATCCATGAGTTAAATACCCTAGCCTTTCCAGCATATCTTTGGCTAACTTACAAGAAATGAAACTATCAGTGGCTCCACTATCTATTAAGATATTTACTTTTTTATCAAAAATATTACCTTTTATGATCAACGAGGTGGTTTGTCCTTCAATTTTATGACTCCCAATTGTAGCATAGATCTTATGCATCGATTCCTTTCCCTTAGTGTTGGGTGTGATTGGCCCTAGTTGGTATGGGTATTGGTTAGAAAAGTGGGGCCCTCTACAATGGTAGCATTCCCTTGGGCCCTTGTTTCTTTTTCATTTTATGCTATTTGTACTTAATCACTAGAACAGGGCCTTGTGGTTTTTGTGGAGGAGGTTTAGCGTTATTCGGTTTATTGACTTTCTTATAAAAGTTCCTTTTAAACTTTTTTTGGCTTCCATTGAATTTATTTTTCTAGATTTTGGGGGTTCTTAGCCTTTCGTTCGTGTTCAGACTCCCATTTTATAAACCCATTGCTATTCCTCTTCTTAAGTTCCTGACGTTTCTGTTCAACCAAGGTTTCATATTTATAATGGAAATGTGACTTCGATTTATTGCTAGGTCATATGCCTTTTACAATGACTTAGTGAAGAACACAAGCTTATACTAAGAGGGGGGTGAACAATATAAGACCAATTTTTACTTTTCTTTCCCAATCAATATTATGTAATGTAAATATAGCAATATTAATAGCAATAATCAAAGTAATGCACAAATCACCACACATAATAGAGACACCACAATTTACGTGGTTCACCCAATGTGGGCTACTCCACGGAGAAAATATTTCACTAAAATTTTCTCAATCAATCTCTTGGGAATCCTTTCCCTATTATAATATTTATGGACCTTTGTCCAAAGGAGATACCAATCCCCTAAATCAAGTTTGTGGATCTCTATCCACAGGAGACACCAATCTCCTAATATTTGCTCTAGTTGGTGATCCTCTAGAAGACCTCTACCTCCATTGCCCTTAGCAAATGGAACTCTATCCATAGAAGACACCTATCTTACCTACCCTGGCTAATGGATCTCTATCCATTGGAGACTGCCATCCTCTATACTCTATCACCTTCAAAGCTTACACTTAGCTTTGTCTTAAATTTGTACCAAACACAGTCCTTAGATCTAGCACAAATCTGTTCAATCTCTATCTCTAATTTGGCACAAATCTATCCTCAAATCTGTACCAAAATCTATCCTCAAATCTGTACTAAACACAGACCTTCGGTCTAGCACAAATCTATCCTCAATATCTGTCCTCAAGTCTTAACATAAAGCTTGACTTAATCTCAAATCAACTCGGTTGGATCTGCCCTAAACCTTAACTCAAGGTTTGAACAAATCAATCAATCAAATTTGCTCACAAGTCTTCTAAAAGACTTATCTCAAATCTACCTTGTAAGCTTCCACAAAAGCTCATACCAATCTATCCACAAGTCCTCTCTAGAACTTTGTCCAATATGCTCAATAAGTCCTCTCAAGAACTTTATCCAATCTGCTCAATAAGTCCTCTCAAGAACTTATCCAAAATTTCTCTTAATCTGTACAGTAAGCTTCCATAAAAACTTACCCAAATTTGTACACAAGTCTTCTAAAAAACTTACCTCAAATCTGCTCAACAAGTCCACACTAGAACTTGTCCAATCTCTTAGAAACATAAAGAGAATTGTTAGAGACTCAATATGCCCTATACTCATCATAATGCTCAATCACTTTCAATCACTCTTTTAGAAACATACAGAGAATTGTCAGAGACTCAATATGCTCTAACTCAATCACTTTCTCAATTCAATTCAGAATATAGAATATTTTGCTTTATGGAACTTGAACAATCACTTCACACATCCACTTGACTAGGCTCAACCAACTCTACTCAACCAATCACTCAATGAAATAATCCTTGCTTACAAACCCTAGTCCAAGCATATGAACACTTACTCAAAATTTTTCCAACAATACTTATCAACCAATCTCACATAAAAATGATACTCATGTTCTTTTCAAACCCTAGTTCAAGTTCTTCACTCAACAACTCACTTCAACAAAAATGCTTATAAAACAACTCTCACATAACAATGATACTCATGTTCTTTCCAAACCCTAGTTCAAGTTCTTCACTCAACAACTCACTTCAACAACAATGCTTATAAAAAAACTCACATAACAATGATACTTATTTTATTTTCAAACTCTAGTTCAATTTCTTCACACAATTAATGGCTTCAACAACAATGCTTATAAGACAATGTTTTAACATCAATTCTTTATTCTAGAAAACCTTGAAGTATTAACTCAGTACTATCAATAAGGAAACCCTAATAAATTCCTTTTCACTCCAAACTTATTTTCCATAAAACCAATCAATCAACTCAATTATGGAAGAATGTGCTCATACCTTTTCTTGATGATGAAGGAACCTTAAATATCTGCCACAACCACAAACACTTCTTTGCCAAGCTCAAGGAGTTAGAAGATACTAAAATCTCTCAAAGATACAATGCAAAATATAAAAACACACATACACCTTATCACTCCATCTTAAAGAAAGCATCCATCAACATATACAAAAATGATTTGACCAAATACACCTTATGATCTCCCAATTAAAACAATATTCAATATAAAAAATATTGTCAATACAATATTCTTTTCAAACTAACCCAATGGAAAGAAGTCATTTTAAATTTAATCACTCTTCAATTCACTTTTTGATAAATCAAAAACATCACAATAACTTTATTAAAAATAAAGTTCAACACCTTATTCCTTCATTTAATAAAAAACTAACACTCAAAATAAGCACCTTTCAAAACCCCTTATAACTCCCTAAAACCTTATGTTTATACCTTAGGCAATTAAAAATTAATGTAAAATTAATTACCTCCACCTAGGTGAGAATCGAACCCTCGACACAGCTTCTCCCCATGCCCTAGCCACGGCTTCAACGTCGTACGAGCTAGGCGCTCATTTGGAGAACCAAGAGCACAATGTGCTCTATGTTCTTCCCAATGTGCCAAAACCAAAAATCAATGTGTCGCTTCTTCCAATGCCAAAACGTCCTTGCTAAAAATCAAACGTGAACTACTTTGCACCCGCATGACTTAACTCACGATCACTTACCACTAGGCCACATGCCTTGTTGGATATGAGGGTTTTGCCTTCAATCATTTTCAACACTTTCACTAGCGCCTTAAGACGAAAATTCATCTTCTTCTTCACACGAGTATTCACACAACATATGCCACGATTATTTCTTTCGAACGAAGGGTAAGTTCTATGCCATTTAGGCATATAGTTTTTATACATATTATCTCCAATAATTTTGAATGTCGGCGTCTTCGAAATTCAAATAATTAATTTATAAATTATTTAAAGTCTTTAGAATTTAAATTTTATAAATTAATTCTTAAAACCCTTTTTGGATTATTAAAGCCCTCTTTGATTTTACCTCTTTGCATAGATAATATTTATTTATAAAATTTAAATTCAAATTGAATTTAAATATTTTATAAAAAATATTAAAACCTCCTTTAACTTTTCAAAATGCTTCCTTGGGTTTTTATGAAAAACCTTTTATTTTGCTCATCCATGGTTTTAATAAAAACCCGCCTTCATATGCTTCCACATAATATTAAAAATATTATGAAGCTCTTTTGCCATTAACCTTTGCATTGTTCCTTGATATATTCCTTGACATCAATGACAACTTTGACTCAAAATGTCCAACAATATCCTCCTTTGTCATTGATGGCAACCCAATTTCTTTTTACTAGAAACTCAACCTTTTCTTTATTTTGCTCCCCCTAGGACATTGTTCCCCCTGGCTCAATGCTATTTTCAAATTTCTCCTCTTTACTCAAATACCAAATCTCTCCCCCTTACTCAAATCTCTCCCCCTTTGACATCAATGGCAAAGGGTCAACTTTGGGGCTCGGGGCTAAGAATGAGTCTCTTAGCTTAGCCCCTCCCCTACCTCCTCTTGAGGTGGTTAATTTTGGGTTGGGAGTATTTCTACTCGATCAAGCATTATTCTTTACCTTTATCCTCTTTTATTTTTATCTGATCCTTCTAATTCCTCTGACTGTTCCTTTCTATGTCCATGTTCCTATCCATGTCCATATTCTTACTTCTGTTCCTATTCCTATTCTTATTCATATCCATATTCCTATTCTTGTTCCTGTTCCTATTCATATCCATGTTCCTATTCTTGTTCATATCCATGTTCCTATTCCTATTCATACTTGATTTTGGAATGTCTGCTCTACACCACTTTGTTGTGTGACCATAATTATTGCACTTATAACACTTAATGTTGTTATTCCTTGAAGGTGCAAATGTCTTAGGATTTCTCCTAGTGAAACCATATCCTCTTTTGTCATGAACCCTGCAATTTATTGCCTTGTGATCAAATTGATTACATGAGTAACAATACCCATTGAAAGGCTATCTGTTTCCATATTATTGTCTTTCATGTGTCCTGCACTATGAACCCATGTGCCCAAACCTGTGACATGAAAAACATCTTCCATTGAAACTTCCTTGTCTTGACCTCATTGGTCTCTTAGTCTCTCTTGACCTATTCTGATTTTTGTTCCATGTCTATTCTTTGTGCATTATTCCTATCCTTGTTGAACTTTTTGTTGTCCAACTCATCCTCAGATGTCTCACTTTCTCTTACAATGCCTTCTTCTGAAGTGTCTTAATTTGAAGTTTCTTCTCCTCTAGAACTTGAGGTTGACTTCCCTTCCTATTTTTTTTGTTCTTGTTCAAATCTAAGACCTATTTTGCTTGATGTAGGCCTTTGTATTTTGATGAAATTATCTAAATTCTTTGAGCTATTTTTGAATCCTTTTAGCTTGACTTTGGAGTCTTCTAAATCTTCCCTTAGTAGGGCTACTTCTTGTACTAACCTTTCACATTCTAATACCTTTGCTTCTAGCTTATCCTTGAATTTCTTTGTCTTAGACTATGATTTGTCTAGATCCTCTATAAGCATTCTTCTCTCTTCATCACATTCTTGAATATGATCTTCTAATTTATAGTTTTGCTTTCTCACCTTATTTATTTTTTCAAGAGCATAGATAAGTTCTCCCTTAAGATCATATCCTTCTTTATCTTATTCTTCCTCTATTTATTTGACTTTGTCCACATCTTTATTTTCTTTTGACTTGTCTTCTATAGGATCACTTTCTTCTTTCTCTATAGCCATTAGAATATTTTCATCTGGTCCTTCAAGTGTATCCTCATATTCATCATCATCACTAAAACTATAACCATTTCTTGTACAATTATCTTCTAGATGTCCAAAGTTACCACATCTAAAACACTTGAGAATTATTGGTTCCCTTTTCTGGACTTCTTTTTCTTCAATCATAAATAGGACTTCATCTCTATCATTATCTAAAAAACTAGCATCACTTTCACTTGAGTACTTACTTGCCTTATCTGTATAGTAGCTCCTCTTTTACCTTTGACAGAACTTATTTCCTTGTCTGCTTTGTCCATCCTTGCTTTTCTTTTGATGCCTGTATCTTTCTGATTCCTTGTTCCTGTGATCCTATTTTTCTTCATCATCGTTATTCTTTGCTTCTTGATAAATAGTTTCATAATGACCATACTTTCCACAATCGAAACATTTAACAGATTTTATATCTCTAGATCTTCTTGAATCCTTATTCATTTTGCCATAATTAGCTTCTTCATCACTGGATGACTCATTGCTTGATTCTGAATTCTTACCCTTTGTCTTCTTGATTGCTTTGAAGGCTGCTTTCTTCTAGGGAATAAGTTCTTTTGTTATCAACTCAAAAGTTGTAAGAATACCAAACAACATATCTCTTGTCAAAGAATCACCATCCTTTGACTCTTCTATAGCAGAATATTTTCACTAAATATTTTGGGAAGAGATCTTAAGACCTTATCACATACATTTTGTTCATCAAACTTCTTTCCAATTCCTTGCATATCATTAACAACCTCATCAATTCTAAGTAAGTAAGTACTAATGTTTTCCTCATCCTTCATTCTTAACTCTTCAAATTGTCCTTTGAGATTTTGTATCTTTGATTTCTTGACACCTTTATCTCCTTCATATATATATATTACAACTTATCCCACATTCCTTTTCCATCTTGACAATGCATAACTTTTATGGACTCTATTCTATGCAAACCTCTCAAAAGTGCATTCATTGCTTTTGAATTGTAATTTTGTAGAAGCTTACCTTCCTTATCTGTAGGTGGATCAACTGGTGATACGTATCCATTTTCAATTGCTTCCCAAAATTCATTGCCAAGTGCCTTTAGGTAGATCTTCATTCTCAAACTCCAATATACATAATAACTTCCATCAAATATTGGTACTAAATTATCTGAAGGTCCATTCTTAGAATCCATTGTGTTATTGTAAGCTTTTCCTTCAAGCTGTTAAACTCTTATGAAGGAACCCAATCTGATACCCATTGAAGAACACAAGCTTATACTAAGATGGGGGGTGAAAAATATAAGACCAATTTTTTATTTTATTTCTCAATCAATCTTATGCAATGCAAAGAGAGCAATATCAACAACAGTAATCAAAGCAATGCACAAATCACCACACACAATAGAGACACCACAATTTACATGGTTCACCCAATGTGGGCTACTCCACGGAGAAAATATTTCACTAAAATTTTCTCAATCAATCTCTTGGGAATCCTTTCCCTATTATAATATTTATGGACCTCTGTCCAAAGGAGATACCAATCCCCTAAATCAAGTTCATGGATCTCTATCCATAGGAGACACCAATATCCTAATCTTTGCTCTGGCTGGTGATCCTCTAGAAGACCTCTGCCTCCACTACCCTTAGCAAATGGAAATCTATCCACAAGAAGACACCTATCTTCCCTGCCCTGGCTAATGGATCTCTATCCACTGGAGACTGTCATCCTCTATACTCTGTCACCCCAAAGCTTGCACTAAGATCTATCTCAAATATGTACCAAACACAGTCCTTTGGTCTAGCACAAATCTACTCAATATTTGTCTCTGATCTGGCACAAATTTATCCTCAAATATGCACCAAACTTTATCCTCAAATCTGTACTAAACATAGTCCTTCAGTCTAGCACAAATTTGTCCTCAATATCTGTCCTCAAGCCTTAACACAAAGCTTGAATTAATCTCAAATCAACTTGGTTGGATCTGCCCTAAACCTTAACTCAAGGTTTGAAAAAATCAATCAATCAACTCTGCTCACAAGTCTTCTCAAACAATTGTCTCAAATCTACCTTGTAAGATTCCACAAAATATCACACCAATCTATCCACAAGTCCTCTCTATAACTTTGTCCAATCTATTCAATAAGTCCTCTCAAGAACTTTGTCCAATCTTCTCAATAAGTCCTCTCAAGAACTTATCCAAATATGCTCTTAATCTGTATAGTAAGATTCCATAAAAGCTTACCCAAATATGTCCACAAGTCTTCTTAAAGACTTGCATCAAATCTGCTCAACAAGTCCATACTAGAACTTGTCCAATATCATAGAAACATAAAGAGAATTGTTAGAGACTCAATATGCCCTATACTCATCACAATGGTCAATCACTTTCAATCACTCTTTTAGAAACATACAGAGAATTGTTAGAGAATCAATATACTCCAAATCAATCACCTTCTCAATTCAATTCAAAATATAGAATAGTTTGCTTTATGGAACTTGAACAATCACTTCACACATCCACTTGACTAGGCTCAACCAAATCTACTCAATCAATCACTCAATGAAATAATCCTTACTTATAAACCCTAGTCCAAGCATATGAACACTTACTCAAAATGTTTCCAATAATACTTATCAACCAATCTCACATAAAAATGATACTCATGTTCTTTTCAAACCCTAGTTCAAGTTCTTCACTCAACAACTCACTTCAACAAAAATGCATATAAAACAACTCTCACATAATAATGATACTCATGTTCTTTACAAACCCTAGTTCAAGTTCTTCACTCAACAACTCACTTCAACAAAAATGCTTATAAAATAACTCTCACATAACAATGATACTCATTTTATTTTCAAAATCTAGTTCAAGTTCTTCACACAATTAATGGCTTCAACAACAATGCTTATAAGACAAGGTTTTAACATCAACTCTTTATTTCAGAAGACCTTGAAGCATTAACTCAACACTCTCAATAAGGAAATCCTAATCAATTTCTTTTCACTCCAAACTTATTTTCTAGAAAACCAATCAATCAACTCAATTATGGAAGAATGTACTCATACCTTTTTCTTGATGATGAAGGAACCTCAAATATCTGCCACAACCCCAAACACTTCTTTGCCAAGCTCAAGGAGTTAGAAGATACTAAAATCTCTCAAAGATATAATGCAAAATATCAAAACACACATAAACCTTATCACTCCATATTAAATAAAGCATCCATAAACATATACAAAAATGATTTAACCAAATACACCTTATGATCTCCTAATTAAAACAATATTCAATATAAAAAATATTGTCAATACAATCTTCTTTTCAAACAGACCCAATGGCAAGAAGTCCATTTAAATTTAATCACTCTTCAATTCACTTTTTGATAAATCAAAAACATCACAATAAATTTATTAAAAATGAAGTTTAACACCTTATTCCTTCATTTAATAAAAAAATAACACTCAAAATAAGCACCTTTCAAAACCCCTCATGACTCCTTAAAACCTTATGTTTATACCTTAGGCAATTCAAAATTAATGCAAAATTAATTACCTCTGCCTAGGTGAGAATCGAACCCTCGACGCAGCTTCTCCCTATGCCCTAGCCGCAACTTCAATGTTGTACTAGCTAGGTGCTCGTTTGGAGAACCAAGAGCACAACGTGCTCTATGTTCTTCCCAATGCACCAAAACCAAAAATCAATGCATCACTTCTTCCAATGCCAAAATGTCCTTGCCAAGAATCAAATGTGAACTACTCTGCACCCGCATGACTTAACTCACAATCACTTGCCACTAGGCCACGTTCCTTGGTGGATATGATGGTTTTGCCTTCAATCATTTTCAACACTTTTGCTGGCACCTTAAGATGAACATTCGTCTTCTTCTCCACACGAGTATTCACACAACATATGCCACGATTATTTTTTTCAAATGAAGGGTAAGTTCTATGACATTTAGGCATATAGTTTTTACACATTATCTCCAATAATTTCGAATGTTGGCGCCTTTGAAATTCAAATAATTAATTTATAAATTATTTAAATTCTTTAGAATTTAAATTTTATAAATTAATTTTTAAACCCCTTTTTGGATTATTAAAGCCCTCTTTGATTTTTTTTTTTGGTAAATAGTGTAGCTTATATTAAAGGGTTTTTTTTCCTGGATCCCAAAACTAGTAGTTACAAAACCCTCAAAGGAGGCTAGAAGCTTAGAAGACTAAACCTTAAAAAACTATTTTCGTACATGGATAAACATTGTTTACTAAACATTGATTAAATGCTAATAAGCCTAATAGCAAACACCCCAAATAGTATTGACGCAGATAATATATGAAAAACATCCCAAACATGATTGATGCGGATAATATATGGACAACAAACCCCCAAAATAGTATTTATACATATAATATATGTAAAGTTAAGCAAACCCCAATAAGGACCCAAAGAACCATAAACAAAAAAAGACCCATGGCCCTCCATCATGCATCAGCCACCTTCTTCGCAGTGCTTTCCTCGGTCTTTATGATCTGCTTTAGCTTCTCGCTAATACGTCAAGAGTACTATTAAGGCTACTGATGAGGATGTTGGCAACCTGATTATGAATCTCCTGCTGCGGTGCTTTGCTATTGATTTGCCCACTCTTGCTTGGCTTCATTGACAATGTTTAAGGGCAGATTGTTATCCCATACAGTCAAGGAATTATGACTGATTCCCATGTTTGCTAAGAGGTCAGCTGATCTGTTTACCTTCCTATACACATGTTTGTATATCACACTGCCCTATATTATAATCATGTTTTTGGCTTCCCTAATGGCATTCATGACATTCCACAAAGGATTAGAGCTATTGTTGATATAATTTATGATGTTTAGAGAGTCCCCATTCTATTTCATAGTTCCCTTTGTGCTTTTGAATGAAGGTGAGACCTCTGCATAGGGCATGGGCTTCTACTATGTGATTAGTTTGAATGCCTAGGTTCTTCGTAAAGGTGACCACAATCTTACCGTTGCTATCTCTGACCAGTCCTCCTACCCCTGCCATTCTTGGATTTCCTTTCGAAGCTCCATCAAAATTGAGCTTGAGCCATCCTGTTGGGGGGGTTTCCATGAAGAGGTGTGCCTTGGGTGGGTATGAGTGACATGAGGATTATATTCCTTGGGGATGTTAAGACTATTGAATAGAAAAAGCTCCAACTCCACATCAAGGGGTTCTGTGCAAGGGATGAGTCGGGAGTTCTTTGTGGCAAAGTTGATGATTTTACTAGCAATGGAGGTAGGGTCCTTGGGAGTGTTAGAGAACACCCTGCTATTTATTTCTAGCCATACCTACCATAAGAAATGGTGGGTGCACATTTTCCACAAATATTTCAGTCGAGGGTTTTTGAAAGGAATGGGCCACTGAGTGAAAAACTCTATCAGGGAGTTGGGTTGGACCTAGTTGATGTGGAAACTGGACAGTAGGTTACTCATCACAACATATGAGAAATCACATTTAGTGAAAATATGGTTGATGAATTCTAAAGCCTTATAGCACAGGTGGCATCTATTGGGTACCATCATCCCCTCTTGATGAGATTATCAGTGGATAGAATCTTATTTTGAATTGCCAACCAGGAGAAAACTGCAACTTTAGGGATGAGGTGCTTAATCCAGATTTTGATAGGAAAAAAGGAAGCTTGCTATGGATTGAGGAGAAGTTGGTAGGCAAATTTGATAGAGAAACATCCATTATCTATTTCTTTCCAAATTAGAAGGTGTTTTCTTCCATCCGTCGGGCTCACTGTAGTATTCAACATAAAAGCCAAAGCCCTCGCTACCCTGGTTATGTGCCCATAATTTGAGTTAATGTTGAGATATTTCTAGCTTTTAGACCCATTGATGTTTTGGATGAAGTCTGCTACTTTACTGCTTATGGTGCCATCAAGGATGGTTTTTAGCACAGATAACTCATCATCTTCAACTAGGGACTGATCATTGACCCACCTATCTATCCAAAAGTTTAAGGCAGTACCTGTTCCCAACTATAACCTTGAACCTTTCTGGAGAATTTATCTGACTTGAATAATTGACTTCCAAAAAGCTGATCCCTCTTTGGGGATATCTTCATCAGTGAATTCTTTGTGCTGAAGGTACTTCCTCTGTATTATTGACACCCATTCTGCATTGAAACTTGTGTGAATTTTTTAGGCTTGCTTAGCCAGTAGAGTAGTGTTCATATGCTTGATTCTTCTAAGTCCCAGTCCCCCTTGAATTTTTGATCGACAAACCTTTTCCCATCCAACCAAATGAATATTTTGTTTCTCCTCTGTGCCATCCCACATGAATCTTTTTTGTATTTGTTCGATTTGGGTGTAAACTAAAACATGGGCTTTGAATACTGAGAGGAAATAGGTTGGGATGCTTTAGAGGCATGCTGCGATAAGGGTGATTTTACTTGCTTAGGTTAGAAAAACCCCTTTCCATCTAGCTAAATTATTTTATCCTTTCCACCACATGACTCCACATGGATAATTTGGGACGACTGTAAAAAATACGAAGCCCCAGATAGCGAGTAGGGAACTCACCAAAGCTACATTGAAGAACAAGCTCAATTTTAATCTACCTGGAAAGGGGGGTATTGATGAAGAAGCTTTTAATTTTGGTATAGTTGATTTCTTGCCCAACCGCTTTCTCATATAAATCAAGGATTTTTTTGATCATCTTCACCTCCACTACTAAAACATAGGTAGCGATTTTGTGTCATCCACAAATTATTGGTGTGATAGCGGGTTTAGACTCGAGGCAACCTTGATCCCTATGATAGTTTTCTCACTAACAACACTCTTAAGTGCTCTTCCTAGATATTCAACGAGTATGATAAAAAGGATGGATGACAGGGGATCTCCCTGCCTGATGCCTTTGCCACTAGGAAAATAACCTGCGGGTGATCCGTTAACCAAGACTGAGAAATGTGGGTTGTAGATGCAGCCTCTGATTACATTTATCCATTCCCTATGAAAACAAAATTTCTAAAGAACAACCAGGAGGAAATCCCTGTTTACTCGATCAAAAGCCTTACAGATATCTAATTTGAGAAAAAAGGTTGCTTTCTTGTTTTGGGAAGCTGAATGGAGGACTTCATGCAGGGTGATTATGCCATCATGAATGGACATTCCTTTGATCGAGCTACCCTGGCAAGGATCTATAATGAGTGGGAGGATTTCTTTGAGTCTTGTTATTAGGGATTTGGTAAGAATATTGTATATAACATTACATAGACTAATGGGTCTATAGTCATTCATGGATTTGCACTCAGGGCCTTTAGGAATTAAGGCGATAAAAGTGGAGTTGGTGCTTCTGGGAACGACTTTGGATTTTTGCATGTGAATAATGGCTTTGCATATGTCAACCCCTATGATATCCCAGTAAATTTGGAAAAACCTAGGGGAGAAGCCATCAAGCCCCGAAGCTTTATCAGGGGCCATGGAGAAAAGAGCCTATTTAATTTCTTCATTAGTAAGGTCCTTGATGAGCATGTCATTCATTTTAAGAGATATCAAATTTGGAATATGCTGAAGAAGCTGATCCTGAGTCTGTTTGAAAATAGTGGAATTTGTCCCCAACATTTTTTAAAGAAAGTGACTGCTTCATTTATGATGAGTTGGATGTCTCTCACACTTGTGCCATCACTATTTTTTAACTCCTTGATCTTGTTGGAGCTTCTGTGGCGAAGGGTGGAAGCATGGAAAAATTTCGTGTTTGAGTTCCCATCCTTGAGCCATAGGGCTCTAGAATTTTGTCTCTAGTACATTTCTTCCTTGGCTAGAATGTTGTGGTAATCAACAAGGACCTTTTTCTCTTCAGTCCTGATTTGTATGCTCATCTGCCCTTTATGAATTTGCTCTTCTATAGCATTGAGCTTGCTGATGATTTGCTCCTTATTTTTAAAAATGTTACCAAACACTTCCTTGTTCGATATTTTGATGTGGTCTTTGATTATTTTGAGCTTTTGGGTAACTTGAGCGATGGGGATCCGACCACCTGTTGTTGCCACCACCCTGCAATTTGATTATGTAAATCTGGTTGAAGAACCCATATTGCCTCAAATCTGAAAGGGATCCTAAAAATTGTAGGCTTGTTAGCTTTGAGTAGGAGAGGGCTGTGATCCAAGCCAATTTTGGGTAGGGAGATGAGGGAAGCATCACTAAACAGTGGTATGGCTTCTTGAGATAGGAAGAATCTATCTAGCTTAACCTGGATCAGATTGTTCCCTATTCTTCTGTTATTCCATGTGAATTGAGCTCCATGAATCTGTATATCCATTAGGTTATTCTCAGTGACAAAACCATGGAAGTCATGAATACTTTTTATTGGAATGTCATTTCCTCCTACCTTATATGACGGGTAAATGGGGGAATTGAAATCCCCGGCCAAAATCCAAGGGAAGTTTTTGAAAGCCTACCTCATTTGACTTAATTGGTCCCAAAAGGAGCTCCTACTTAGGGGATTGTTTGGGGAATAGATATTAGACAAGATCCAGGATTGATCCTTGTCTTTGCAAAAAAAAATGATGTATATAACTCTATCTAAGGACGAGATTACTATACCATCTACTTTATTTGGATCCCAAAGGCACAAGAGACCCCCAGATGGGCCTTGGTTGAGACTGAAAATGCTTCCACTATTTTTCAAAATGGTGTTTCCCATCTTACATGCTTTTGACTGATCTAACTTGGTCTCTTGGATAATTAGGATTGTTGTTTTGATTTATTTTCTAAATGTTCTAACCAGCCTCTGGCCACATTGTTGAGGCCCCTCACGTTCCATGAGAGTATCCTCATTTGGAAACTTTGGATTATTTCTTACCCCCTTTTGACTGCTGCACAGGGGGTTTGGATAATTTGGGATCTTCCTTTGGTTGTGTAAATATTTTTGGTACAAGGGTTGTTTGGAATCCATTGGCTATTTCCTCAGTGGTTTGGCTTATTATTTCCTCTTGGATATTAGGCCTTACTATTTTATTATCATTTCCAACATCCACATAGGATTTTTTGGAGTTTCAAGTATTTTTGGGATTGAAATATGCTCTTGTTTTCTCAACAACATCTTGGGAAAAAATACTTTCAAGAGGGGTCTCAGGGGAACCTAGTTTGACTGGAGATAAAACAGGGCTGTTGGTGGGAAGGGGATACTACAAAACTTCTTCGATGGTGGTGATTTGGAGGTTGACATTTAGGTATGACATGTCATTTTCTTGTTGAGTGAATAAAACTTCATTTATTTCTAAATAATAATGAGTGAGATTTCCTAGAATATCAAACCGATTGGGGTGAACGGACAGTGAGGTTATCTGAGTATGGTCCTCTGATTTTTCTAGTTGCATTTTTTGCTTCCCTTTGTTTACCATAGGGTTGTGCCCTGGTGCTTGCTGGAGAGGGTTTTTGCTATATATTTGCCTGGTATTTTGCATAGGGGGCTTACCAAGGAAGTGAAAGCCTTGGTTCCTATATATATGGTTGCCAAAATATACCTCCTAATGTTTGAGCGAGGGGCAGTGGGACTTGAGGTGTCCTTGAGTTTGGCTTTCGATGCAGAATGTCAAAATTTTTTCATACTCTATGGCCTGGCAGTGATGAAAAGAACCATAGACTATATTGATTCGAGTTGGGATATGGGAATCAATATTTGTGTTGACGCATATTCTAGCTTGGGTCAACTTGGTGCAAGCTTTGGTGGTTGAATCTATGACCACCATTTCTCCTATGTATCTGCCTATTCCTTGCAGGATATCTTCATGCAAAAATTGGCTAGGGAGTCTCGAAAGATGAACCCACACTGAAGAAAAATTTATGCTTTGAGTTTTAGCGTTAAAATATTCTCCCCATCTGCAAATGAACAAACTTTTTTTCCCATAGAACTATGACCCCCTGTTAGAATACGGGTTGCATCTTCAGGAATGTTTAGGCGAAATTGAAAAAAACCCTCTAGGGAGAGCTACAATCTCAAGATTCCCTAAAAATTTCCACCTGGTAGTGGCCCACCGTCGAATGGATTCCATGTCCGGTCTACCACCAAAAAACTTCCCAATCAAAGAGTGTTCTTCTAAATAAAGATATTTGGCCATTAGGTTTCTGGAATCACTGTCTTCTCCGACCGCTGTCAAAGGGCTTTGGTCCTTGGTAGATTTTTGCAGTTTGGTACCTATGATATTTTTGAGATAATATGTAGACCCAGAGGCCGCAACGTCGGTCCCACCTACTTTGGGATAGCCCTCATTCTTGTCCAGGGGTTCTTTCCCCAGGTCTTTATCCTACCTAGTGGAAATATCTGTTTCAACATCAGCATTTGACTCATCAGTTCCCTCCCCTGTAGTAGAGCTAGGAATATCACCTGGTTCGAAGTTCCCCGTCGCTACTGCACCCAATACATTCACGCCAAAAATTACCTGAGAGAAAATGCTTGCCATCACTCTTTCGAGAATTGAAAAACAAGATTTTTAGTTATATATAAATAAATTATTTATAGTAAATATAGTAAATAAAAAATGGACAATAAAATATCAAGCTCTCTTTGATTTTACCTCTTTGCATAGATAATATTTATTTATAAAATTTAAATTCAAATTGAATTTAAATATTTTATAAAAAATATTAAAACCTCCTTTAACTTTTCAAAATGCTTCCTTGAGTTTTTATGAAAAACCTTTTATTTTGCTCATCTGTGGTTTTAATAAAAACCCGCCTTCATATGCTTTCACATAATATTAAAAATATTATGAATCTCTTTTGACATTAACCTTTGCATTGTTCCTTGATATATTCCTTGACATCAATGATGACTTCATTCCTTGACATCAATGACAACTTTGACTTAAAATATCCAACACTTAGGCTCCTACATCTCTACATCATGCTTTATTCTTGATTGTAATCCATGAGTAAACTTGTGTATATGTATTTTTTTATTATAGGTAGGTACATACTTCAAAAACTTTACTAGCTTTCTATAATATATCTCCACTAAGTTGGTCCCTTGCCTTAGACTAGAAAACTCCTCAAATTTTAGAGCATAGAAATGCTTTGTGAGGAACCTTTTCTTGAAGATGTCTACAAATTGCTTCTATGGAATGTCTACCAGTTCAATTTTGGTTCCCTCATAATAAGTTTCCCACCAATATACGACAAATACTTTAAGGTAAATAGTAGCCCAAATTATTCAGGTTCCTGATGAGTATCCCTTTACCATGAAGAAAACTTCTAGTTCTCTTAACCAAGCCTCAGCTGCATCCCCCTCTTCATCTCCATTGAATTTGGAGATACAAACATTCTTTAGGTATCTTACCATATATTTTTCTAAGATGGTTCTTGCTTGCTTCTATTTCACTATCAGCCCCTCAACTTGGTTGACTTCTAAATCTCTAGCTTGCAAATTTTGATTTGCCATAGTTTCCAGTGCTTGTCTTAACTGATCTTGTAATTCAGCAACTGTGGCAGTAATTTCTTCTATCTCCATATTGGGATTTTTTGAACCCTCATTCTGGATATCTTATATTACATTACTTTTTTGAGTCTGTCTAGGTGGAGGCCTTTCTATCCTGTTCTTAGGTGGTATCTTGATCTGGTTCCTGTTGGCAATTTTGCACTTTGCCACATTGGGAATTTTTCTAGAGTATTGTGATGTATATGATGATAAGGTCTTGTTTGTCTATGATGGATTTTATGTTAAAAACAATTTCATTTATTCCTCATTTGTTCACATAGGTACTCTTTTGTATTGGTGTTATAAGTGTTTTTGTAAAATTTCATTCGGGATGCAAGTTCGCCTTGTTATGAATATATTGAAAACAAAGGTATTTTTGGGCCTGTGGGGATAAAAACAAACAATGAATGATTTGATGGAAAAATTAAGAAAGTTTACTGTTTTGGAGATTATAGCTCGTTCACCCTAAAAAAGAGGTGAACACCTCATTCGCCCCATGTTCGGGCAAACAAAACAACAAGAAAACTCAAGAAGAAGCAAGAAGAGGTGCGGCAAAACATATTAACGTTCACCCCAATTGAGGGGTGAACATCTCGTTCGCCCCTCCTTTAGGCAAACACACTTTAATATCCAAACACGTTCACCCAAAGATAAAGCAACATTGCGTTCACCCCAGTGGAGGGGCGAATGTCTCGTTGAAATCCTCTATAAATACTAATCAATTTTCCATTGTAAGGAGGTTGGACATTTTGTGAGAATACTCTCCAGGTTTTTTGCATTAATACAAGGCATCAGGATTTTGAATTTGCAAATGATCTTGTGTGCAATTTCCTTCTATATTGTGCACTTCTATTTTACATTTATGTTTCTTGTTTGTTGTTAGATCTAAATTTTGCATTTGGATTTAAATATTACTAGTGAGGGAGTGAATGCTAGAGTGTTATTCTGAAGGTTATTACTGCAAGTTTATAAGTATATTTTGCTACTTTTTCCTCTGTTAAATGCTACTTCATGCTTGGGTGAATTACATACTGTTAGTCTACCCCAAATATTGCACTTTGACCTGTGGTTAAATTTCCCATTTATTTTCATATTTTCTAATTTCTTTCTTGCATCCCTAGTCTTTAACTAGTGTAGGATTTAGTTCAGGAACCAGCCCTCTCTAGAGATTGGCATGGGGGACATTTATTTCCTTCGGCATTTCAATGTTGGTCGTATCTAGGGCGCACAAATGCAGTATTTTTTGATTAGGTAGATATTTGACCAAAATTTTTTGGCACGCTCTGTGGGACCTCAGGGTTTCCACTTCCAAAAGTATTAAGGTTTGATGTTTGCCTTTGTGCTGTAGCATTCGAACATCTGGTGACTCGACTATTTTTAGAAATCCCTAAATGTGAGAGCAACGAAAGCTATGTCTCATGAATACAAGATCAAAATCCAAAAATTTGGATCATCAAATCGAGTTCTACGAACTTGATATTCAAATATTGGGAGAACATCCCCAGTTAGCCACTTTTCAGCGTATGTCTTCATTACCCCATATATCCCACATACCATCTGTTACATCCTCACGGTTAGCCAATGTATTTTTTGCTCCAGTAAGCCCAGTTAGTATTGCCACAATTTTTTCTCCACCTCATACGACTACTAGTGTTCCTCAACCTACACCTCATATACCAGTCCATATGGATCAGAATCCTTTGCCCCATCAACAACAACCACCAAGATAGTTCCCAACATGGAATAGCTCAAGAGCCCTGAATTTGCAAGCACAAAATTTGGTACCCTAAGCTGCTTTGAAATATTTTTTGACCTATGATGGTACTGGTAAAACTGCGTATGAGCATATCCAAGATATGGCCTCTTTGATGACCATCCATGACATAACGGATGAAGATATAATGATAAAGCTTCTGGTATTGTCATTGAAAGGAAAATTGCTTTATTGGTATCGATAACTCCAACCTGGTACTATTACTTCGTGGCATCAGTTTGTGGAGTTGTTGATTAAAAATTTTCATGAACAATCTTATCCATACTCTTTGTTGCACCATTTTATGATGATTCAAAGACATTCACAAGAAGAGATAGTCAACTTCAATGCCAGGTTCGTGCAAATCTAGCAAAGAGTCCCTGATGGGTTACAACCCACACATGAGTAAGTTACGTTCTACTATCTTAGGGTGTTTAGAACTGAAATTGGTATGGTTGTACGACAGGCCAATGTGACTACATTTCTAGACTTGTATATGCAAGCTCAAAAGGTTGAATCTGATTTGATTATTGTAGGTAGGCTTCCCCCAAAGATGACTATGCCCATTGTCCCTAACCTTCCATAACATCTGTATTCAAGCACATTTTCACAACCCATGCATTCCATGTACTTGATTCCCTCATGGAGTTCTAGCCCACCACATGTTGCTCCAATCCTTGTCCCACAACATCCGGCCTTAGGCTTTTCTTAGTTTTTGACTCAATCGGTTTCCCATTTATCGATGCCTATTACTTTTCCAACATTGCCAACGCCTTCGAATCCCTTGTCATTACCTACACCACAATCACCCTTACCTTTTCCAGCGTCCACTCTGTTGTCTAATCCTGATCCTCTCACGATGTTGTTGCAGAAAGTAAATTCTAACAATGTAGCCTTAAGGACAATATCTAATGAGTTTACCATAAAAAGGAAGAAGCAAGCGAAGGCTGAGTTTTGGTCTAGGAGATTTCATATCCCACCTATTATAAGAGAACAAGCTTCTACAACTAGAGGCCCTGAGAAAAGCCCAACAGTGATGGCGAATGAGGAGACTAGCACAACAGAAAAGGTGTATTGGTGTTCGACATGTAATGACCCTCACAAAGAAGATACATGTATGGTGCATATGAATTATGTGCAAACATTAGTAGAGAATTTGGTTGGTGAACAAGTTAATAATATTATAAAATTCGAACACAATTTCATGATGCCAATCCTTGGAGCAAGTTTTGGTCCTCACGAGGTCTAGAAAGAAGCCAATAACCATAGATCTGGTCGAGCTCGAATCTTTGAAGGTGCTTGTAGAACCAAAGGTACAAGATGAAAAGTGGCCACCTCCAACAAAAGCACCTGGTGTGAGAACTAAGGAGAAAAATTCTGTCAAGTTGAGAGACTTATTGCCTAAGCAGACTCAAGAGAAACTACAAAATAAGGCATCAATTTCATAACCTGTAGTGGCCGCTCAAATAACAGAGAGAGATAAAAGAGCAGGCCAGGGAGCGACTTAAGTACCTATCCTTGACGAAAAGATAGAGTGGAAGCTACTCAACAGTACTGGTACAAATATGAACGAGCTCCAAAAGAGAAGGTTTCGGTTGTCTTCAGCTATAACTGTACCACACGAGATTCCCCTCATGTAAGTCCCTTATGCGTAGGTATATCTCATGTCATGCACATAAGTCCATCCATATCATCATTCTTGATGAGCTAGACTTACCACCCTCGATCATTAGAAGGTATACACGCATCTCCAGACTTCACATAAATCATTATGTGTGGGTATGCTACTTGTACTATGATGTAAGCTATCAATATCGTCCTCTGACAAGCTATCTTAACTCTTGGTATGATCTTATAAACCTAATTACCAAATCTCCCTAAGGGGTCTCAAGCCCTTAGGTCACCCTCTAAGTTTACCTAGAACTTACTATATGTTTTTTATTTAAAGCTTACAAGAATACAAAGAATAAATCTAGATACTAAATATAACAAAACATGCAATATTAAATAGGTGAGGTTAACCAAAACATAAAGCATCCATTAAAGGGAAAACATATGATAAAAAGGTTAAATATAATTGCAATCAAGAAGGTTATCCAAAGTACAATAGTCAACAATGTTCATTTATTACATAAGCATGTATGGTACACCCCATACCTTTAACAATTACTTTACATCTATTCCATTAGGGAAATCTCCCCACAAATCTAATCTATTACATAATTAAGCAAGAAGTAAGGTAGAGAGCAAACTTTTGAAGTGATAAATCTCATGACTTTGGTCCTCCCGCTCTTCCATCGATCAAGTGAGGATAGTAGGGGATCAGGACACTCATGGATCTAGATAGACATGCTTCTAAATGCACTTGCTTATTTTATTGCCAAATTGCAACTATACAAATAACCCAAGCAATTCAACTTTCTAATGCATAGTTAATATCATAGAAACTACCCTTTCTATTTCCCCTCTCATCTACTCATGAGAGTCAATCCACCATGCATCCCACCATATGCTTTATTTGCAATAAATGATCCAACCCTTACTTAAAAATTAAAGTCCCATACCCTTAATTGTTAAACAAACTGGGTTCACACATCTTATTCAATTAAAGCAAACCACTTTAATCCTACCAATAAACCTTTTTATTCATTTCATAAAGTAAGGTCCCATACCCTTATTTTACAAAACAAACCATAATCACATTTATTATCCAATTAAAGCCATCTACTCTAATTTTCAAATAAAACATTTTCTTCATTTCATAAAACAAACGATAATCACATTTATTATACAATTAAAGCCATCTACTCTAATTTTCAAATAAATATTTTTCATTTCATTAATCTAAAATCACTATTTAATTAATGAAACTACAACTAAGGAAATTATTTGCCCTATATCAAACTTCCCTACTCGATTATTGAGCAAAATAGGGGTTTCCTACCTAAACACCCTATGACCTTCCTTGGAAGTGCCCTCTATTAAATCTAACACTACACGGGTAGAACTCAGGTCGAGTGCAAGGTGGGTTTGAGGTGGCTCTCATCACACCTCCCACGATAACTATGCTTTATTTTTGCCCTTCCATCCATGATGGGAATCAAACACAAAGTCTATGCCTAGGTAAGGTATCAGGGAGTGGTCCAAGCCACTGGTCTATGGTGAGGGAAGCTTCTAACAATAGCTACACTCCACAAGGAGCTACGGTAACCAACAAGCTATGCACACTAGTGAGCTACGTGCACAAGGAGTTGCACTTTAACACAATGAGCTTCGAAAAACAAGAGAGCTACGCTTTAAACGTAGTGAGCGTCTCCTAACAAAGGAAATATGATTTAAACATAGTGAGCTTTAGCAAACAAGGGAGCTATGCTTTATACAACGATCTTAGACAAACAAGGGAGCTACGCTTTACACACAATGAGTTTTGTCTAACAAGGGAGCTATTATTTACACACAATGAGCTTTGCCTAACAAGGGAGCTACGCTTTATACACAATGAGCTTCAAAACATAAAGGAGCTATGCTTTACACACATTGAGCTTTAGCTAACAAGAAATCTATGCTTTACACACAACGAGCTTCGACAAACAAGAGAGCTCCACTTTATACATAGTGAAATTCAGCTAACAAGGGAGCTACACTTTACACACAACAAGCTTTGGCTAACAAGGGAGCTATGCTTTAAATACAATGAGCTTTGGTAACAAGGGAGCTACGCTTTAAACACAATAAGCTTTTAAAAAAACCAAGATAACCATAAATGCACTGTAACCAACCTGGTCGCCTTTACTATTAGCTTCTTTTGGTCATTCTGGTCGAGCTTCGGCACCTCCTACGTCACCGTTTATGGAGTGCTTCCTTCTCGTCCCTCCTTTTTCTCGTAGAGCTTGTTAGCATATTACATATATAGTATTACATTATAGCATATTGCATAGGTTAATTAGCCATTGCTACTTTGATGGGACAGTTGAAGAAGTTGGTTGGTTGGTTGAACTAACCAAACCACCAAACCATATTCTATATAATTATCGATAATTTCAATGAGCAATCTAATCGATGTTTTCGTAACATGGTACCAGAGTTGGTATTTTTTGGGTAGTGTGCTTCATTGTTTGGGCAATGTGGTTGTTTTTTACCATTCCATAACATAGAACTCCAAGAACAATTACAACAAACTATTGTAACGCATTGTGTATATCTGAAATCCCTGACCATCGATGGAAATATGTTCTTGAGAGTGATAACATGTTCTTCCAGAAGCATCGGTCCAAGAACCAGTGCATAGATTAGTAGGCCGATGGAAAGACGTTGATGTTGGGGCATTCACTGTAGTAGACTGTCCCCGTTTCACTACTGTAGTAGACTATATTTGTCTGAGCATTCACTGTAGCAAACTGTCCCTGTTTTGAATACTCACAATGACATTTGGAGTCTCCGTACACAATGATTAAGCCACTATTATTTTGAGGTATAAAATAAAATTTACTTCAAATTTTATACTCTTGCATGTTATGTTTCTCAAAATAGTGGCCATAGTTCACTTTCGGTGAGACGTGGCATCATAGTATATATATATTTATTTACCTTGCTTGTGTACACAGGTAAAAGGTACATCATGCCATAAAGCACCTATATGCCTCAGAAGCAAAGTTGGTTGGACAACTTCTTTCTAGAGCGTAGGTTCGAATCAACAGGATGAAGTTTATTCTTTAAAATATGGTCGTCGCCCTTGATAAAACCCTGTTTTTGTTCCTTAATACTCAACGGGCCCTGTAGCTTGCTTGGTCAGCGCACTTGGTGATCCAATGGAGGTCCGTGGTTCGAATCCCTTAGAGGGATTAAAATGAAACAACAATTTTTTTTGCCCGTATTTTCTTTCTCAATAAGATTTTTTTGACAAAAATGTTTTGCTAACAACATTTTTTGACAAGAAATTTTTTGCTGCCAAGATTTTGATAATTTTTGTCAACAATTTTTTGCCAATGAAGGGTCCATTTTTTGACCACGGAAGGCAAAGTAGTGGATTTTTTTTTTCTGCCTAAGCATGCGGAGGGGCTATTTAAGAGGTATTTTTCACAAAAAAAACTTTGTTTATTCCTTTCAAGTAATATTTTTTGAGGGATAAGTTTTTTTTCGAAATTTGAAAGGGTCAATGCAAAATTTTTTCATCCTTGTTTATTTTGCAACACAAATGGGGGATCAACAACATTCTTTTTGCAAAATTCTAAGACAAAGAGGGGAAGAAAAATTGTTGATTTGATAAAGCACTTGTGGATGTGAATATCTTCATTGTAAAACTGGCATTGTAATAGGTGCATTTTTGATGGAAACCGACACCTAGAGTTTTTAAATTTTGTGGGCACTTGTGATTGTTTTTGCATTTAAATTTTCTGTTTTCTTGGATTTCAATCATAAATTAAAATATACAAAGCAAATAAAAGACCCCAAATTTTACACCTATTTGTGCAATTTATTGCACAACAATGTTCGGTATATACGATACCTCTGGTCCACACTTACAGGTGATGATGTCATGCTTGGACTATTGTATCTAACACATAATATAGCTACAATAATGACGTATGGGCTATTGTTATCTATCAATCGTCAAGGAGAAATAAGGCAAACCAATTATGATATTCACTCCATTTAATACCCTAATTCTTTTTGATTGCTTAGCTTAATTTCCTCCAACTCATCAACCTTCTTTCAAAGGGTTTTGAAGTGGGTGCCATAAATATGATTGAATTTCCTTTCACGTACTCTTGCAAGTATAAAGAAAGGGGGACCATTTGGTGTTATAAGGAACCTTCACAATGGCCACTATTCACAGATATCTATCAGATTCATAGTTGCTCAAAGGTTCCAATTTTGCACCATGGAATACAAAGATAAGAGTTATCCTTCAAGTTGAAGATTTATGGGATGTAGTGAAGCCCATGACTAAGCTTTTGAAAAAGAATACTGAATTTAAGTGGATGGAAGTTAGGATAAGAGCTTTTCAGGAAATCAAAGAAACAATCACACAAGCTCTAGTTTTAATTAATCCTGACTATTCAAAATATTTCATTCTCTATGCAATAGGAGAGCAAGAAAGCTATGCTATAGTGTTGACATAGAAATAGGAGGATGGATAAGAGAATCCAATTGCCTTCCTAAGCCAAGTTATTACTCCACATCAGGAGAAGTACAACTTCATTGAGAAGCAGGTTTATGCTATGATGAAATTGTTGAAAATTTTTTGACACTTCATTTCTCAGAGCAAGATTGTTGTTTGTGTGATTCATCCTGATGTTCGAAAATTTATACTTCAAGGAGAATTAGGTGATAAGAGATAAATATGGGTATCTAAAATTCAAGAATATGATGTGGATATCCGATCGATAGTGATAGTTCGTGGACGAGCTTTATGCAAGGATTTAGCTAAAAGTGTTGTCGCTGGGACATTGGATGTGGTGCATGTGGAGGACATAGGCAAAAGAATTTGCATGAATCATACTGTGAGTGATCGTGACTAGATAGAAGAGTTGGCTGACTATTTTACTTCTAGGAGATGTTCAACTCACCTCGATGTCTCACAACATCAGAGATTCAAGCTACAAGCGCTCAAGTATGTATTGTTACCCAATGGGTTATATCATAAAAACATTGATGGAATTCTTCTCAGGTGTGTAAAAGAGTTAGAAAAGAGGAGGATTTTGGAGGAATTTCATTCTGGACTATCTGGAGGTCACTACATAGGTAGAACCATGGCTTTAAAGGTTATTCAAGCAGGTTATTATTGGCCCACTTTGCTCATCGATGCCCATAAAGTGAGCCAACATTGTGATAGCTATCAATGATACATTGGTAGAACTAGGAAAGGGGATCTTCCCCTATGCCCAATCCAAGTGGAGGCACCTTTCCAACAGTGGGGTCTTGATTTAATTAGCGTCATTGATTCCCATTCTTCCACATAACACAAGTATATCCTGACGACAAAAAATTATTTCACCAGGTGGTCGAAGGCCATTCCCACTAAGAAGGCCGATTAAGCTACTGTTATCTCCTTTCTAGAGGGCCTCATTACTCATTTTGGCATACCAGATTCTATTGCAACTAATAACGATACTCCATTTATCGGCCAAAATTATAGAGTTTGCTATAAAATATGACATTTATTTGAATATATCATCCAACTATTATCCATAAGGAAATGGATTGGCTGGGTCCACTAACAAGAATTTGCTACGAATCTTAAAAAGGGCGATGGGCAGTAACAAGAGAAGTTGACACCTATTGTTGAATCAAGCGCTTTGGACGTACCGTATCTTAGTGAAGAAATCTATTAAAACATCCCCTTATACCTTATTTTATGAAAAAGAGTATATCCTTCCCACTCATATTGAGCTACCAGTACTTCAAACATTACAGTTGTTCCAGGATGAGGATGAAGAATATGACCCTATGTGTGCAAGGTTGGCACAATTACTGCAGTTAGAAGAGAACAGGGAATATGCTTATTAGGTATTTGTCGAGCATACCAGAGAAATGAAGAAGTGGTTTGGAAAGAAAACGATCGACCGTAATTTTTAGGTGGGAGATTTGGTTCTAAAATAGAACAAAAATAAGGCTAAGTCTGGGAACCACCATAAGTTTGATGCTATCTGGTAGGGCCCTTTTCAAATTTCCACGGTGAATTATGCAAATGCTTACCATCTTCATGATCTAGAGGGTTATGATCTCCCCATCCCTGTGAATGGTCTTCATTTGAAGGCCTATATTCAATGATGATATTCTGGTGAGGTACCATTTTGTATATATGTAAATATATTTTTAGAATGCTGTTGTTTTAATTTGTTGATGTTATATTTGTTATATATACAAAAAGAAAAAAAAGGAAAAAGAAAAAAAGAAAAAAAGATAGGAGTGCATTCACACCAAGGACAAGCAAAAGGGATTTTCACCCTAAGAATGAAGTGACTAAGCTATATGGGGAGATCATATGTGCTAGTGAAAAAGAAAAGAAGAGCAAAATATTTCCGTTCGCCCAAGAAGATGCCTTCATAAGAACATACAATGTATTATGTGCAAAATGCGTTTGCCCCTAATAAGCTAGAACTTGGCCATTCATTTAGTTGAAAGGGCAAACATAATTCACCAATTGGACATCAAGTTCGACGACAGCAAGCATTAAATTAACATTGCGTTCACCTTGAAGGATGGACGAATGGGTCGTTCGCCCCTGTTATGGGCGAACGAGTCAAGAAGGGTGACGAAATTTTTCCTTTGTATAATTTTGAAAATTAAAAAGCACTTACTTTTATATATTCAAAGATTTTTTTCGAGCGCCTATGAAGAAAGAAAAAAAATCATAAAGCTCATATATATAAAAAATAAAAAAGAAGAAAAGCAAAGGGCTTTATGATATTTTTAGAAAAAAATGATTTTCTAGGTATATTAAAAAAAAAGGCGAAAGCAGATAGAGTTTTCTTTAAAAGGGCCATTCACCATGAAGTTTCATACAACTCAAAGGTGCCCAAGTCAAGTAAAAGCATGGCATATTTCAAAGTCACCAAGAAAGGATTAAAAAATTGCTTTGCACCCGAAGTGATTTCACCAGAAGAAGGAACTAATTGCAACATTTTTAGAAGCATGTTGCGTAACAAATTTTGCCCCTTGGTTACGTGTCAACAATCAAAGGGTGAGAGTGCAGATAGAAGAGAATTAAATTAAAACATGCATTGTGCCAAATTTTTGTTTTCCAAGGAGCGACGAATATTAAATGATTGGTTTTTAAGTAGCCAATTTAGCTTTCCCAACAAGCTTTAGGCGCCAGGGCACAATTTACAATAAAATTGTGCGATGAGCGGGGCACATTTTTTAAGGAGGATCCAACAGTGAATCAAAGGAGAAGTCATTGAGACATTAGGAATGGTTCCAGACTAGCAGTTCGATACCATTTCCCTATCAAAAGTGCTTGCAATTAATTTCACATTTATTATGGCAGATGAAGGATGGCTCTATAAAAACCATGAGCTATAGAAGACTTTAGAGTTTTCTCAGAGAATTTGTCAGAGAGAAGGAAAATGAGGAAACGTAGCAAGGAGCCCAAGGTCATCATAGAGGCTACAGAGCCTAAGAAATAAAAAAAGGAGGGAGGTTCAAGAGCATAAAGGGCTTAGAAAAATGATTATGTAGACTTGGACCCCTATGAAGACACTATGAAAGAAATAGGAGATTGCCTTATCATGCATAAGGGAATCGAAAGGTTAAGGCAAGAGGTAGAAGCGATGGTGAGTCAAGGAGTGACATCAAATAGCTGGCTGATAGTGCCATATCATTCACAACTATCTTGGTATTTGTGTTTGCTTGTTCATCCATGCCCTGAGCTGGTGTAGCTCATTGCTCAGTTTTATGACCCGTTTACTAGGGTTGTCAAAAATACCAAGAGGGAAATTTTGTTCACCATCAATCCAGATGAAATTCGAAAAGCTTTTTCTTGTGGATTGAAGCCCCCTTCTTATGCAGTTCATAAAAAGCTACATATTGACGAGCAAGAGGACAGGTACGTCTCCACAGTGATAATGCACCAATTTATGGAGACACAACTTGTTAAAAATCCATAGATGGGGCAAATTCCTAATTTATCGAAGCTGCTCTCAGAATTCAAAATTCAAGATATATATTCCATGTTGTCTTGGGTGGCTGGGCTACCCTCAGATGAAACTGTACATAAATGGCAGGTAGCTATTTCACAGTGTATTTACAAAGTTGAATTGTATTCTCCCTCTGCCATGAGGCAAGGTGTCAATCTTATTTTCTTTGATTGGGCCGACTACATCTCCTAAAGAATGAACTTTCAATTGGAGAAAATGCAAACCGGGGAGACCAAGTCATTTTTGCATACCTCATTTTTAGTATGGTTTTTCTTCTTCCAGTTACAATAGCGCTTCTCCTTCATTGCAGTGATGCAAGTGGGCGAAAAGAATGATCCCTTTCCAGTTTATATGTAGACTCCCATTTTGTCAAGAATGGAGTTGGTATACAACTTTAATAGTTGGTTTATGGGGTTGACGATCGAATTGGTTTGTGGTATCTATGATAGAGTGTCATACAATTTTAGGGACATAGTCGTTGCGCATAGAAGGGTAATATTTTTTTGCTTACCCAGGGCGTAGTGCATATTTTTGGTTTCACAGGTAAGCCCTTTTTGTTACCATATTTTGCCATGGAGCATATGTTTACCATGGAGGTTGTGTGCCAGACCGATCATGTGAATGATATATATGGGGCTAGGCATGCGAAGAAGACTACATGCAATATACCATTCAAATTTTGCAGAATAGAAGTGAGTCAAGTTGGGCAGAATAGGATCTTGACGGTGGCACTCCAAGATTTGGGTTTGATTGAATTGCCGCAGTGCTAGAGATATGATCATCTAGGAAAATTCTTAATTATTGTGAAGGCTAAGTATTTTCATTGCTGTCCTCGATCAGATATCCAAAAGAGGAGAAATAATTTTGATGGGCCAGACATGAACTGGCATATTGAAAAAATGATGACCCTCCCACCATGGCATGATTATTATGAGCAAGAGATTGAATTTAATCTGGCCAAAAATAAGAATCAAATTCCTCCACCAGGCTTATTTAGTTCTATCAAGAAAGTCAAACCTGACTGGACTGAAGAAAAAATAATGAATTGGTAGATTATACAGATTCACCATGGAAAATCGACCACTCCTTACGAGTTGAAATTAGATGAGTAGTTTTTAGATGTTTACGATGAGTTTATAAATTCATATTAGCCCGTCACCTTCACCGATATTTTGCTACAAATCTTTCAACATTTTGACAGTGGCGAAGGTGAAACTGAACAAGAGCGGCCAATAGTCGAAGATGAGACTCCGAAGGAAGAAGAAGAACAATATGTTTCCAAAAGGAGATCTCAATGAACAAAGCGACAAGTAGAGGAGATGCCCATGCCTAAAAAGAAAAATTTACTGAAGGTGCCACCATTTCCAAAGGCGGTGAAAAGGCCAAGGTCCAATGCAGTTATGACTTCTACCATTGAGGCCCCTGTAATTTTAGTTGATGCGGTTTCTATAGTGTTAGTTGTAACTGTTCCCATGGTTACTAATGTGTCGGTAGTTGTTGTAAATTCTTCACCATGGAAGAGCTCTCAACCAAAGTTGCGAATGTATTTTCAATGGCTCAAGCATTGGCGAAAGATCAGCAGTCAAAAAGCTCTCATGTCAAAGTCATGGATGAAGGAGAAAATTTGGACATTAGCATAAGGGTAAAAGAATAGGAAGAAGAAGTAGTTTTACAGCCAACCCATCATCGCAGCACACGATGCTTGCACCTGAAGGTACATATTTTCTTCCCATTTCTTATTTGGAGCAAGTAGTGATTTTTGTCTCACTTCCATCTGTTCCTCTTTCATCGTCTTCAATATCCATTTATCTGCCCTTCAGTATACCCTCCACATTAATTTCATTTTCATCTTCTCTGGCCCCCGAAGTCAGTGCTACTCCCTCCTCTATTCCCATTCCTTCGTATTCTATTTCTTTTAGTTCATATGCATTAGGGACGAATCCCTTTTTACACCCATATCTTTTCGTTATTGCCTCCATCACCATTGAGGCTGTAAGTACGCAAGCTCCTCCTAGAGTAAGCGTAACTGCTACTGAAATTGCTTCCTCATATTTTTAAAACTACCAAAGAGCAGGAGGAACAGGCAACAATGAAATGCGTAGCGGCAGAGAAAGCAGCAGAGGAAGTAGAACAAGCTGAAGTGCTCAGAGTAGAAGCGAAAGCGAAAGAGCAGGAGTGCACTGAGGAAGATGTGCATCGTAAGGCCTCTATGACCTCAAAAAAGGTGCCAATTGAATTAGCTGGGATGAAGGACTCTGTAACCCAATGAATAAAGGTCTGGGATCGCTTGCATCCATGCAATATGGATACCCCGTGAGTCGCCAAAAATATTGGCAATTTTGCACTTTGCCACATTGGGGATTTTGCTAGAGTATTTTGATGTATATGATGATAAGGTTCTTGATGGTCTGTGATGAATTTTATGTTAACATAGGTACTCTTTTGTATTGGTGTTATAAGTGTTTTTGTAAAATTTCATTCGGGATGCAAATTCGCCTTGTTATGAATATATTTAAAACAAAGACATTTTTGGGCTTGTGGGGATAAAAACAAACAATGAATGATTTGATGGGAAAATTAAGAAAGTCAAATATTTTGGATATTACAACTCATTTGCCCTGAACAAGAGGCGAACACCTCATTTACCCCATGTTCGGGAAAAAACAACATGAAAACTCAAGAAGAAGCAAGAAGAGGTGCGACAAAACATATTCATGTTTGCCTTAGTTGAGGGGTGAACGTCCTGTTCACCCCTCCTTTAAGTGAATGCACTTTAATATCCAAACACGTTCACCCGAAGATAAAGCAAAATTGTGTTCACCCTAGTGGAGGGGTGAACGTCCCATTCACCCCTCTTTTGGGTGAACGTATCCTGAAAAGAGAATAATATCGCATTCGCCCTGGTTGCGAGGTGAACATATTGTTTGCCCCTCCCATGGGTGAATGTATTTTAAGGAAATATTGTGAGCACTTAAAGGAAGATCGGGTGAAACATATTTTTCATAAGATGAACATAGTTTTTTGGGCAAAATGGATCGCGGTCAAAGTCTCCAAGGGCACCGAATTTATGAACATTACATAATTATGACGATAGGTAACTCAAATCATGGATCCTGAGTAGAAGAGAAGCAGTGCAAGAAGAGCTAGAGAATTTTCATGATATCCAAGGCGTTGAGATGTTTCCAAAATATTCGATGTTTTCCAAATTATCCGTGCACCGATGCCCGAGTTGCTGTTTCTCTGGAAAATATTCCTTGAAAATGGATCACAATTCCTAATGAAGAGATTTTCAATGATTTCAAGGAGGAATTTCCTCATTTTTGTCTTTGATCTGCAGTCATTTTATTCTCTTGTGTATTTAATGAAAGAGGTAAAATCCTCTATAAATACTAATCAAATTTCCATTGTAAGGAGGTTGGACATTTTGCGAGAATACTCTCCAAGTTCTCTGCATTAATACAAGGCATCAGGCTTCTAAATTTGCAAATGATATTGTGTGCAATTTCCTTCTATACTGTGCAATTCTATTTTACATTCATGTTTCTTGTTTGCTGTTAGATTTAAATTCTGCATTTGGATTTAAATATTTCTAGTGAGGGAGTGAATGTTGAAGTGTTATTCTGAAGGTTATTACTGCAATTTTATAAGTAAATTCTACTACTTTTTTCTCTGTTAAATGCTACTTCATGCTTGGGTGAATTACCTACCGTTAGTCTACCCCAAATCCTGCACTTCAGCCTATGGCCAAATTTCCCATTTATTTTCGTATTTTCTAATTTATTTCTTGCATCCCTAGTATTTAACCAGTGTAGGATTTAGTTCGGGAACCAACCCTCTCTAGAGATTGGAATGGGGGACATTTATTTCCTCTGATCTTTCAATGTTGGCCGTATCTAGGGCGCACAAATGCAGTGTTTGTTGATTAGGCAGATATTTGACCAATATTTTTTGGCATGCCCGGTGGGACCTCAAGGTTTCCACTTCCAAAATTATTAAGGTTTGATGTTTCCTTCGTGCTATAACATTAGAACATATGGCGACTTGACTATACTTAGAAATATTCGAATGTGAGAGCAACAAAAGTTGTATCTCATGAATACAATATCGAAAGCCAAAAATTTGGATTATCAAATCAAGTTCTATGAACTTGATATTCAAATATTGGGAGAACATCCCTAGTTAGCCACTTTTCGGTGCACAACTTCATTACCCCATATATCCCACATACCATCTGTTACATCCTCACGGTAAGTCAATGTATTTTTTGCTCCAATAATCCCAGTTAGTACTGCCACAAGTTTTCCTCCACCTCATATGACTACTAGTGTTCCTCAACCTACACCTCATATACCAGTCCATATGGCTCAGAATCCTCCGCCCCATCAACAACAGCCACCAAGGTAGTTCCTAGCATGGAATAGATTAGGAGCCCTAAATTTGCAAGCATAAAATCTGGTGCCCCAAGCTACTTTGAAATATTTTTTGACCTATGATGGTACTGGTAAAACTATGTATGATCATATCCAAGACGTGACCTCTTTTGCGATCATCCATGACATAACGAATGAAGATGTAATGATAAATTTGTTGGTATTGTCGTTGAGAGGAAAATTGCTTTATTGGTATCAATCACTCCAACCTGGTACTATTACTTCGTGGGATCAGTTGGCAGAGTTGCTGATTAATTTTTTTTATGAACAAGCTGATCCATACTCTTTGCTACACCAGTTTATGATGATTCAAAGACATCCACAAGAAGAGATAGTTGACTTCAATGTCAGGTTCACGTGAAGCTAGCAAAGAGTCCCTAATGGGTTACAAACCACAAATGAGTAAGCTACGTTCTACTATATTAGGGTGTTTAGCATCAAAATTGGTATGGCTATACGGTAAGCCAATGTGACTACATTTCCAAACTTGTATATGCAAGCTCAAAAGGCCGAATCTGATTTGATTATTATAGGTAGGCTTCCCCCAAATATGACTATGCCCATTGTCCCTAACCTTCCACAATATCTATATTCAAGAGCATTTTTGCAACCCATGCCTTCCACGTACCCGATTCCCTCATGGAGTTCTAGTCCACATAATGTTGCTCCAATACTTATCCCACAATGTCTGACCTTAGGCTTTTCTTAGTTTCTGACTCAATTAGTTCCCCAGTTTCTGGTGCCTATTCCTTTTCCAACATTGCCAATACATTCGACTCCCTTGCCATTACCTGCATCGCAAGCACCCTTACCTTTGCCAGTGCCCACTCCACCATCTAATATTAACCCTCTCATGATGTTGATACAGGAAGTAAATTCTAACAATGCAAACTTAAGGATAATATCTAATGATCTTACCATAGTAAGGAAGAAGAAAGTGAAGGTCGAGTTTCGGTCTAGGAGATTTCAAACCCCACCTATTAGAAGAGAACAAGCTTCTACAAGTAGAGGTATTGAGAAAATCCCAATAGTGATGGTGAATGAGGAGACTAGTGCAACAAAAAAGATGTATTGGTGTTGACATGTAATGATCCTCACGAAGAAGATATCTGCATGCTGCATATGAATTATGTGCAGACATTAGCAGAAAGTTTGGCTGGCGAACAAGTTAATATGATTAGAGAAGTCAAACACAATTTCATGATGCCATCCTTGGAGCAAGTTTCAGTCCTCATGAGATCCAAAAAGAAGCCAGTAACCATAAATTCGGCCAAGCTTGAACCTTTGAATGTGTCTGCATAACCAAAGGTACAAGATGAAAAGTGACCACCTCTAGCAAAAGCGTCTTGTGTGAGAACTAAGGAGTAAGAGTCTGTCAAGTTGAGAGACTTATTGCCTAAGTAGTCTCAATAGAAAGTATAAAATAAGGCATCAGTTTCACAACCTGTAGTGGCTGCTCAAATATAGAGTGAGACAAAAGAGCAGGCCAAGGAGTGACTTAAGTACCCATCCTTGATGAAAAGACAAAGAGTGGAAGCTACTCAACAGTATCGGGACAAATATGAACAAGCTCCATAAGAGAAGGTTTCGGTTGTCTTAAGCTATAACTATACCACATGAGATTCCCCTCATGTAAGTCCCTTATGCGTAGGCATATCTCATGTCACGCACACAAGTCCATCCATCTCATCATTCTTGATGAGCTAGACTTACCACCCTTGATCATTAGAAGGTATACACGCATCTCCATACTTCACGTAAATCATTATGTGTGGGTATGCTACTTGTACTATGAGTCAAGCTATCAATATCCTCCTCTGATAAGCTATATTAACTCTTGGTATGATCTTCTAAACCTAATTACCAAATCTCCCTAAGGGGTCTCAAGCCCTTAGGTCATCCTCTAAGTTTATCTAGAACTTACTATATGTTTTTTATTTAAAGCTTACAATAATAAAAAGAATAAATCTAGATACTAAATCTAACAATACATGCAATATTAAATAGGCGAGGTTAACCAAAACATAAAGCATCCATTAAAGGGAAAACATACGATAAAAAGGTTAAAAATAATTGCAATCAATAAGGTTATCCAAATTACAATAGTCAACAATGCTTATTTATTACATAAGCATGTATGGCACACCCCATACCTTTAAAAATTACTTTACACTTATTCCATCGGGGAGATATCCCCAAAAATCTAATCTATTACATAATTAAGCAAGAAGTAAGGTAGAGAGCAAACTTGTGAAGTGGTCCATCTCATGACTTTGGTCCTCCCGCTCTTCCATCGATCAAGTGAGGATAGTAGGGGATCAGGACACTCATGGATCCAGATAGACATGCTTCTAAATGCACTTGCTTATTTTATTGCCAAATTGCAACTATACAAATAACCCAAGCAATTCAACTTTCTAATGCATAGCTAATATCATAGAACTACCCTTTCTATTTCCCCTCTCATATACTCATGAGAGTCAATCCACCATGCATCCCACCATATGCTTTATTTGCAATAAATGATCCAAACCTTACTTAAAAATTAAAGTCCCATACCCTTAATTGTTAAATGAACTGGGTTCACACATCTTATTCAATTAAAGCAAACCACTTTAATCCTACCAATAAAACTTTTTCTTCATTTCATAAAGTAAGGTCCCATACCCTTATTTTACAAAACAAACCATAATCACATTTATTATCCAATTAAAGCCATCTACTCTAATTTTCAAATAAAATTTTTTCTTCATTTCATAAAACAAACCATAATCACATTTATTATCCAATTAAAGCCATCTACTCTAATTTTCAAATAAACATTTTTCTTCATTTCATTAATCTAAAATTACTATTTAATTAATGAAACTACAACTAAGGAAATCCTTTGCCCTAGATCAAACTTCCCTACTCGATTATTGAGTAAAATAGGGGTTTCCTAACTAAACACCCTATGGCCTTCCTTGGCAGCGCCCTCTACTAAATATAACACTGCACGGGTAGAACTCTAGTCGAGCGCAAGGCGGGTTTGAGGTGGCTCTTGTCACTCCTCCCACGATAGATATGCTTTATTATTGCCCTTCCATACATGATGGGAAATAAAACACAAAGTCTACGCTTAGGTAAGGGATCAAGGAGTGGCCCAAGCCACTGGTCTATGGTCAGGGAAGCTTCTAACAATAGCTACAATCCACAAGGAGCTACGATAACCAACAAGCTATGCACATTGGTGAGCTACGCACACAAGGAGTTGTGCTTTAACATAGCGAGCTTCAACATATAAGAGAGCTATGCTTTAAACATAGTGAGCTTCTGCTAACAAGGGAGCTACGCTTTAAATATAGTGAGCTTTAGTAAACAAGGGAGCTATGCTTTACACAATGATCTTAGACAAACAAGGGAGCTACGATTTACACACAATGAGCTTCGGCTAACAAGGGAACTATTATTTACACACAATGATCTTTGACTAACAAGGGAGCTACACTTTATACACAATGATCTTCAAAAAATAAAGGAGCTATGCTTTACACACAATGAGCTTCAGATAACAAGGAAGCTACGCTTTACACACAATGAGCTTCGACAAACAAGGGAGCTACGCTTTACACATAGCGAGATTCGGCTAACAAGGGAGCTCTGCTTTGCACAAAACAAGCTTTGGCTAACAAGGGAGCTATGCTTTAAATACAATGAGATTCGGTAAAAAGGAAGTTATGCTTTAAACACAATGAACTTCTAAACAAATAAAGAGAACCATAAATGCACTGTAACCAACCTGGTCGCCTTTACTGTCAGCTTCTTTTGGTCATTTTGGTCGAGCTTTGACACCTCCTCCTTCACCGTTTATGCAGTGCTTCCTTCTCGTCCCTCATTTTCTCATAGAGATTTTTAGCATATTACATATATAGTATTACATTATAGCATATTGTATAGGTTAATTAGTCATCCCGACTCTTATGGGACAGTTGAAGAAGTTGGTTGGTTGGTTGAACTAACCAAACCACCAAACCATA
This sequence comes from Wollemia nobilis, assembly GCA_028583015.1. Taxonomy (NCBI): domain Eukaryota; kingdom Viridiplantae; phylum Streptophyta; class Pinopsida; order Araucariales; family Araucariaceae; genus Wollemia; species Wollemia nobilis. The sequence goes on from JAQPPZ010003276.1 coordinate 4,326,455, forward strand.
TTGTATATAATTATCGATAATTTCAATGAGGAATCTAATCGATGTTTTCGTAACATGGTACCAGAGTTGGTATTTTTTAAAAAGTGTGCTTCATTGTTTAGGCAATGTGATTGTTTTTTTACCATTCAATAACATACCACTCCAAGAATGATCACAACAAACTCTATAATGCACTATGTATATATGAAATCCCTGACCATCGGTGGAAAGACATTCTTGAGAGTGATAACACATTCTTTTAGAAGCACTGGTCCAAGAACCAGTATGTAGATAAGTAGGCCGATGGAAAGACGTTGATCTTGGGGGCATTCACTATAGCAGACTATCCCTATTTCATTGCTATAGCAGACTATCCCTGTCTGAGCATTCGTTGTAGCAGACCGTCCCTGTTTCGAATACTAACAATGAAATTTGCAGCTTGCGTACACAATGATCAAGCCACAAATTAAGACACTAATTTTTTTAGGTATAAAATAAAATTTACTTCAAACTTTATACTCCTGCATGTTATGTTTCTCAAAATACTGGGCACAGTTCACTTTCGGTGAGATGTGGCATCGTAGTGTATATATTTTTATTTACCTTGCTTGTGCACAAAGGTAAAAGGCACATCATGCCATAAAGCACCTATCTACCTCAGGAGCAGAGTTGGTCAGATAGCTTCTTGCTAGAGTGCCCGTTGGGAAGCATAGGTTCGAATTTGTGGGATGAAGTTTTTTTTTAAATATGGTAGTCGCCCTTGATAAAAACCTGTTGCTATTCCTTAATACTCAATGGGCCTTGTAGCTTGCTTGGTCAGCGCACTTGGTGATCCGGTGGAGGTCTGCGGTTCGAATATCTTAGAGGGATTAAAATGAAACAACAAATTTTTTTGCCCATATTTTCTTGCTCAACAAGATTTTTTTGACAAAAAGTTTTTGCTGACAACATTTTTGACAAGAATTGTTTTGCTGCCAAGATTTTGATAATCTTTTGTCAACAATTTTTTGCCAATGAAGGGTCCATTTTTTGACCACAAAAGGCAAAGTAGTGGATTTTATTTCTGCCCAAGCACGCGAAGGTGCTATGTAAGAGGTATTTTTCACAAAAAATACCTTGTTTATTCCTTTTTTGGAGGGATAAGTTTTTTTTCAGAATTTGAAAGGGTCAATGCACAAATTTTTCATCCTTGTTTATTTTGCAACACAAATGGGGGATCAACGAAATTATTTTTACAAAATTCTAAGACAAATAAGGGAAGAAAAATTGTTTATTTGAAAAAGCACTTGTGGAGGTGAATATCTTCATTGTAAAACTGACATTGCAATAGGTGCATTTTCGGTGGAAATCGACACCTAGAGTTTTTAAATTTTATGGGCACTTGTGATTGTTTTTGCATTTAAATTTCCTGTTTTCTTGCATTTCAATCATAAAGTAAAATATACAAAGCAAATAAAAGACCCCAAATTTTACACCTATTTGTGCAATTTATTACACAACAACATTTGGTATATATGATACCTCTGGTCCACACTTACAGGTGATGATGTTGTGCTTGGACTACTGTATCTAACACATAATATAGCTACAACAATGACGTATGAGCTATTGTTCTCTATCAATCATCAAGGAGAAATAAGGCAAACCAGTTATGATATTCATTCCATTTAATACTCTAATTCTTTTTGATTGCTTGACTTAATTTCCTCCAACTTATAAACCTTCTTTTGAAGGGTTTTGAGGTGGGTGCCATCAATTTGATTGAATTCACTTTCATGCACTCTTGAAAGTATAAAGAAAGGGGGACCATTTGGTGTTATAAGGAACCTTCACAATGGCCATTGTTCACAAATATATGTCAGATTCACAGTTGCTCAAAGGTTCTAATTTTGCACCATGGAAGACAAAGATAAGAGCTATCCTTCAGGTTGAAGATTTATGGGATGTAGTGACTGGCACTACAAAATAACATGGAATAGCAAGGCCAGATTAAGAGACCTTTGATAAAAATGATAGAAGACATCTCATGTTTATTCTGCTTGCTACTATAGATGAGTTCCAACCTCATATTTGTGATGCCAAAACTAGTAAGCAAGCTTGGGATGCTTTGATTATGATTTATGAAGGTAAGAATTAGTCCATATTCTAAACCTTCAAACTCAAATACATACACTCAGTATGAAATTTGGTAAGATAGTTGACCTATTCCTATGCAGAGTGGTGGAATTGAAAGCCAAATTTAATGTTGTGGGACAGACAGTGGATGATGCTCTCTTGACCTCAGTCATATTGAGAGCTTTGCTAGAATCCTATAAAGTGTTGATCACCTCTCTTAATGTATTTGGTAGACAAGTTTCATTTGTGGAATTGGTGAATTTTCTTCAAACTAAGGAGGCAAATCAGTTTTAGAAATATGAAGTGTCAGATAATGCCCTCTACACCAAACAAGGGGGTAAGAAACAAGGTCATTTTCAAAAGGGAGGATCTTCATCAAAAGGAAAAGGTAAACAACATCAATAGAAAGACAAACAATATTTTAATATTTGTGATATGAATAACCATGATACCAATAAGATGTTGGTTTAAGAACAAACAAAAAAATGACCAAGATCACAAGAATAATGGAAAAGGAAAATACAAACCATAAAAGAAGAATAAACAACCCAAGGAGAATGTTTCTTATGTCGAATCAGACTCGAACTCAGATTCTGAGTGAGCACACAAGGTGCTCATGAATTACACTTCATCCAAGTAGACTTATGTAGTGTGGTATATTGATTCAAGGGCAAATAAACACATGAGTGGAGATAGATAGTGGTTTGAGACATTTGAAAAAAAGGAAGGTAATCTAGTGACAATTGCTGACAATCAAACCTACCAAGTCTAGGGTGAAGGAGATGTTTCCATCACTCTTACAAATGGTAAATGTCAGATTGAGAAGGTACTCTATGTTCCTAGATTGGCCAACAATTTGTTGTCAGTCCCCCAAATCTTGGATAGAGACATGAATGTTGTTTTTCATGTTAAGGAGGGCAAAAAAATATGTTTCATCACTAGAAAGGAAAAGCATGTAGCAACAAGTTTATACAAGCATGGCTTGTTCGTTTTAGATGTCGTTTCAATGCCTCATGTTGCCATGGTAGCAAATACAAAGGATGCTACTTCTCTTTGGTACAATAGATATGGGCATTTGATTTTAGGGTATTTGCTCGAGTTGAGAAAATATGAGATGGTGAAAGGCCTTCCCAACCTTTCATCCACATTGCCAGTCTACTCGGATTGCTTAGCAGAGAAGCAACATCGAGTACCATTTGAGGTTAGCTCTTCAAGAGCTAAGAAACCTTTGGAGTTGGTACACATCGATCTGTGTGGTCCTATGCCAAACAACTATGGTGGAAAGAGGTATTTTCAATTGTTTTTTGATGATTAATCATGAAATATGTGGGTTTTATTTCTTCAATTGAAGTCAGAGGTATTTCTATACTTTCAGTAGTTCAAGAAGCTTATTGAGGAGTTAGGATATTCCATCAAAACCCTCTACTCAGATCAAGGGGGGAATATACCTCCAATGAATTTTCATCATTTTTGAATGAACATGGAATTAAGAGACAACTGACCACAAACTATACTCCATAGCAAAATAGAGTTTATGAAAGGAGGAATCGTTCCATTATGGAAATGCTTCAATGTATGCTTAAGGGGGCACATCTTGAGCATGAGTATTGGTAGAAGAAGTGAATACAACATCATACCCCCTAAAAAGAGCACCCAAAAGAGCTCTACAAGGCAAGACTCCACAAGAAGCATGGAGTGGTAAGAAACCCTCCATTTCTCATCTAAGAGTTTTTGGATGTAAGGCATTCATGCACATACCAAAAAAGAAAAGGAAGAAGTTAGATGAGTGTTGTGGCTATTCCACAACACACCCCAAAATTGGGGACCCACCTTTTTGCAGGTTTTCAGAGAAAATCCCAGTGACCCAGATGCTAAAAATGAAGAAAAGGGGCAAAAAATGCACAAGTGTAGAAAGTGTCGCGAAATCGCGACATGTTGTGAAATCGCGACACGTTGCGCCGTCGCGGCCAAAAATAGAAAAGTGTCACGAAATCGTGACAGTTTTAAAAAAAGTAGAAATCGTGACATGTCGCTCCGTCGCGGCCCAGAGAGGAGAGAGAAAGGCAGAATGGAAAACTGTAGCGAAATCGTGACGTGTCGAAAAATCGTGGTCAAAGCAGTCAACGACAGCAGGGGGCGAAACGGTCGCGAAATCATGACGTGTTTGATTTTCGTGGCTCGAAAGTAGGCAGAGGGCACAAATTGGAAAGGCGTCACGAAATCATGACAAAACTGGGACATAGGTGCATAGTTCGAAAGGCGTCGCGAAATCGTGACGTGTCGCGTTTTCGCGATGCAAGTGGATAAAAAGCTTAAGTATCAAAATGGTAGCGATTTCATGCAACTTTTGGCGAGGCATTCCATGCCAGACAAAGACGTCGCGAAATCACGACAGAAAATGAAGACCATGCCCGAAACAGAGAAACGGTAGCGAAATCGCGACAGGTTTTGGCAAAGTGTACGGAACAGAGAAGACGTCGCGAAATCATGACAGAAAATGAAGACCATGCCCGAAACAGAGAAACGGTAGCGAAATCGCGATAGGTTTTGGCAAAGTGTAACGAAGAGAAACGGTAGCGAAATCGCGACAGATTGCGGCGAGAGGGCCCGAAGGAGAAAATGGTCATGATTTCGTGACAGGTTGCGGCCAGAGCGTACGGAGAACAAAAGCGTAGCGATATCGCGACATGTCGCGTTTTCGCTGTGAAAGCGAAGGAGCAAGGCCGCGGGCTATTTTTGGTCACGATTTTCATGGGACCGTTACTGAACATGCAGAGAGCGCTGAACACGTGGCAGAAAGGCATGAGGATCAGAGTAACGCTTCAGATCGACAGTTACTGGCCGCAGAGAAGATCAAACGTTGCAGATTCAAGCGAAGGGTTAAAAACACCAAAAAGCGGGAAACTGAAACGAAGCGTCATGGGAACTGAAACGAAGCGTCACAGAGCAGCCGAGAGCAGCAACAGAAAGTTTAAATAGCAGAAATGTAGATAGATACAGGGCTGGAAATTGTAGCAAGAAAGCATTATTTTTAAAATAAAGGAGTTATTTGGCAAGAGCAACTTTTGTGTGCAAAACCAAAAGGAGATTGAAGCTAATACTACTGTTTTCTCTGTTAATCTTTCCTTTGCATTATTTTCTCTTGTATCTATCCATTTACACCATGAGATGGGTTACGATAGGTGAATGACATAATGATGCAATCATTTTCTTTCCTTAGAGTCTTGCATCTGATCTGATTTGACTGTGTGTTAGTGCAGGTCTGTTAGGTCAGGTTGTTTTAGAACTTCGTCTCACAACTTGGGGTTTTGCAGGGAGGAGATTGCTAACCGAATTAACGTCCTGTTTTAGTTTTCCAGCTGATTTTCATAAGCAATGTTGCGGTTCTAGGTTCTGATATTATTTTTTACTTTTTATTCGAAGATTGGCATCTCGGATTCTGGTGCATTCCAGGATACGTTTTATATTTTTTTTACTAACTCCAAACGCTAACGTAGAAATAGCAGAACATTTAAATGAAAGATAAAATGAACCAGTTAACCATAAAATGAACCTCATGCTAAAGGCACGGAGCTTAAAATGAAGTGGCCTATACCACGCATTTTCTCATTTAAAATCTTTCTTTAAGCCAAAGATAAAAGAGGTTGCTAATTCATTCTAGGGAGGGTTTCATTAATTTCAAGATCATAAAAGAAGAAAGGGTTTTTATTCTTTCTTTTGCTTTATGCTGTTAGATTGTTTTAACAGATTAGGGTTACAAAGTTTGTTGGGAATCATCAAAGGCCCCTTGTTAACAGTTACTTGCAGAAAATAAGTTGTTCTAGATTACATTCATTTATTTGCATTTTGTCTTAATTGGTTATATGCATATGAATGTTTGTTCACAGGAAACTTGGAGAAATTAAAATAATAAATTTTCTTTGCAAGAAAGAGTCTACAGGTTTGAGACTCCAGTTGCGTGTTCATTTTGTAGTAGGACAAAATATTCACTCAACATTTTGGCGCTAGAAGGAGGGCCTTCTTTATTGCTTTGTAATTATGGTTTGTTCTAACAATTAACGTGGGTAGTTTTGTTTCCACCTATTGTGCTTGCAGGTATAACATTTAGACATTTTATTTGGCAAGTGAGTTGAGAGAAGTCTTTTAGAGTTCTAGAGTTTCCAAGCTGGCCCAACCTGAGTACATAGCTACTAGGTCTAAAACCACAGGGGAAACTATTTTCCAAAGCCTTTCTCCCACTGCTAGGAGGCCGAAAAACAAAACATTAGAGATCGAAATACCACCCAGTATACTTGAGTTAGGGATTTCTTTAGACTCAAGTACATCTAGCGGGCCTGAGCCCTTAATTTCAAGTGCGACAGTAACACCAGTTGTATCTGTCTCCACAGTTCCAAGCATTCCAATTGTTCCCATAGGGTTAACACCTTTGAATAACATGGCCCAACAACAACAACAACAACAACAACAACCACCTGCCCTCTGGTATGGTGCGCAAAGTTCCCCTTTAGATATTCTTGGGGCAGTCCATGATTTGCCTAGAAACATTGAAAGGGGATTACCCAAATTCTTGCACGATGGTCCCACAACAGCAGAAGATCATGTTCAAATCTACAAGGACTATATGTTTAGGCAAGGGGTTACTCACGAGGATGTTGCTTGCCGAGTTTTCCTTGCTAGTCTAGACCCCACGGCCAATGAATGGTATCGAAATCTTCCAACAGGGTCCATCACTTCATGGGCCCAATTAGAAACCGCCTTCATTAGCCAGTTTAGAATGTTATTGGATCCCTCCATAATCTACAATCTGTTCGTATCATGTAAAAGATTACCCAATGAGCCCATACGAACATTTAACCAGAGGTTCCAAAAACTATACACGAATCTGACTCGTCACTTTGCGGTAGATCCTGCAGTCGCCTTGCAATTATATTTCGGAGCCTTAGATCCTTTAACGTCTTTGTTGACTAGAAGGAACCCTCAGGTTACGACGCTTCCTTTAGCTTATGCAGAAACAATGACTCTTGAACAACAGATGAACCTGCCAGGAGCAGGATTGTCTCAATTGACTAGGATGGGACAATACGGTCCATACAGTCAATTTGCCATGATGAACCAGTTAATGGCACCACAGGTTCCTATGATGAACAATTTTCAAACACCCACCCAAGTGACGCCATTTCCAGGTTATCCGAATGCCTCTGTTCAAACGCAGGGATTAATTCAAAATAGCCCGATGGGTTTGCCCGGGTTCGGCATGGGCAGTAATTTGTTGACCATGCCGGGGTTTGCTCCGATTAGCACGCCAAGCCCAATGACTTATCCAACAATCACTCCCATTCAAAGTGTGAATCCAGGGTGGAATCCACCTGCCCAGACCCAAGCTATTCAAAGTGTGAATCCAGGATGGAATCCACCTGCCTAGACCCAAGCCATTGTACCTATTCCAGAGGTGGCTAATGCAGCAAACACAACTGGACCCAGAATTACAGTGCCTCAACCACAGGGGTCCGAATCCGCCATAGAAAACATGAAGGAAACCTTGGCCAAAGTTTTGGTCACGGTGGGAAATGTCAATAAAAAAGTGGACCAAGCCATGGGTCATAACCGGCCTCATAACCATAGAGGAAAAGGAACATACAACACGCAGCCGAATAATGGGCGAGTACCCAACCCCGTAGCCAATCAGGCAGATGTCTCGAAAGATTTTGGAGAATCGGGACCTTGTGACAACGATTGTATGCACTGTGGCCACGGGAAGCATGAGTCTATATTGACTGAGGTTATACATTCCCAAGAAAGTGAAGAAGAGGAGGATGTGGAATTTTTTGGAAACGAAGATGAAGAAACATTGGAAGTTCATGCCAACAAACGTTTTGGGAAAGGAAATCACAAGTATTACACTAGGAGTTCTAAGGAGCCCAAAACTTCCTCTACTCCTCCAAACAACCAATTACTTCCTCCTGATTTCAAAGGAGATGTCAATCCCCCTCCTCCATCCATGGTGGAAAAGTCTAAGATGGTGCAAAATATGTCAAATTCAGAAAAACCCACTTATGACTTGGTGGAAGACATGAAGAAAACTAAGGCCAATGTCTCGATGTATGACATGTCCCGATTATTAGGCCAAGAAGTAAGTCCACCAAAAATATTAGATCCATCTCGCCCAAGTTCATGAAGCTAAAAGTGCTTAGTCCCGATTGGTTTTACAAAAGGAAAAACTGAGATATACCTCCTTTTTCGATAACCATTAGAATTGCAGGTAAAAACTCGCACAATTGTTTAATAGATTCGGGGCCTCGGCTACCATCATGCCCCTAGAAATCTATAAAAATTGGGACTTACACCAAAACCTTCTAGAAGCAGTGGTGGTGCAACTGGATAGATCAACCATGGAGGCAGTGGGAGAATTGGGTGATGTTCTTATTCAAGTCAATTCAGAACCCAGGGTTCAACATCACATAGACATATTGGTGCTCGACATTCCTATCAAATATGGCATGGTTTTGGGAAGAGATTGGAGTAAAAACCTGAATGGTTACATTGTGACAGATTCTTCACATATGTGGTTGCCGTGGAGGGGAGTGGCCAACCAAATTCGGATTGATAGTGAACCTAGGCTCAAGGAGATGATCACGGAGTACAACAAACCGAATGAGATCCAATACATTGAAGCAGAGCTGGGAGCATATTGTTTGGACATAGAAACGCCTGAAAGTTCCCAAAATGAAAGAATTGGGTGCAACGTTATTGAAGGACATCAGGACATTTGGACTTTAAGATTTGATGGATCCAGGTCCAGACAAGGAGCAGGAGCCGGTGTTGAATTGTCATGTTCGGATAAGGAGCCTATGTTCGCTGCATACAGACTGTAGTTCCTTGCCACCAACAACATGGCAGAGTATGAGGCCTTGATTCTCGGACTTCAATTGGCCCTTCGAAAGAAAGTTAAGTGTATCAAGGTCCTTGGTGATTCGGAACTGGTGGTAAAACAAGTGAAGGGACAATACGTATGCAAGGACAAAGCGGCTTAGACTTTACCGAACCAGGGTTAGAGATTTAATAGACGAGTTTGATGCTTTTAACATATCTCTGATCTCTAGAAAAGGCAATCGTCTGGCAGATTCTCTAGCCGTAGCCGCGAGTATGTTGAAACCAGTGGACCATAAGAAATGCAAGAAATTCTCCGTAGAACTGGTCCCTTGTCCCTCAATACCAGATAATGTCACGAATTTCCAAGTGTTTGATAGTGACAGGCACATATTCCATTTTGTCACTAATTCTGGTATATTTGAAAAGCAGGTTATAGATGAAGATGAGAGGGATTTAGAGGAGGCAGATTTGGAAGAAAAAATTATTGAAAAAAACAATAAGATGCCAGATGAGATGGCTTCGTTAGAAAAAACTTTCGATATCGGATACCAACCAAGAGAAGGTAAAAAGGTTCCACCTCCCAGAGAAGCCTGTGATTTGGTTAACATTGGAAGTGCAGAAAACCCTCGAGAAGTATTCATAGCAAAAGCATGTACCAAGCAGGAGAAGGATTCCATTGCCAATGCATTAAAGGAATACATAGACTGCATAGCTTGGAGTTATAAGGAGTTGAAAACCTATGATCAGAATGTCATAATGCACACGATTCCGTTGAAGCCAGATTCCAAACCCTTCAGGCAAAGACAAAGGCGAGTCAATCCATTATTAGAACCCTTGATAGAGAAAGAGGTGAAGCGACTGTTAGAAGCTAAGATCATCTTTCTTGTTAGGCATTCCACATGGGTTGCTAACCTGGTCCCCGTGAGGAAAAAGAGTGGAGAAATAAGGTTATGTATCGATTTTAGAAATCTTAATAAAGCCTCACAAAAGGACAACTACCCGTTACCCACCATTGATGAAATACTCCAAAAGGTAAACGGGTCGGAGATGATGTCATTCCTGGATGGTTATTCGGGATATAATCAGGTCCTTATCCATCCTAGTGATAGGATGAAAACTCGCTTTTACCACAAAGTGGGGCACCTTTGCATACAGGAGAATGCCCTTCGGACTATTGAACGCAGGTGCCACTTTCCAGCGAGCTATGGACTTTGCTTTTAAAGGGCTCATAGGTAAGTGCATCATTGTCTATGTAGATGACATTCCTGTCTTTTCTAAGAACAGGGAAAACCACGTCAGGGATCTTAAGAAAGTCTTTCAAAGATGCAGGGAACATGGCATTTCTCTCAACCCAAAGAAGTGCATTTTTGGGGTAACGGAAGGAAAACTGTTGGGACATATAATATCTAAGGATGGAATTTCCATTGACCCTGAGAGAATAGAGGCCATTCAGTGGATTCCTTGTCCCAACAGCAAGAAGGGGTTGAGATCATTTTTTGGGAAGATCAATTTCGTCAAAAAATTTATTGCAGATTTTGCAGAAATAGCAAAGCCTTTGAACGACATGTTAAAGAAAGAGGTCCAGATCAAGTGGACAGATGAAAATAGAGATGCTTTTAAAAATATCAAAGACGCGATTTCTAAAGCCCCGATTTTAGTGAGTCCCGATTACACGAAGCCTTTCTATATCTACACATTTGCTTCAGATCACTCCTTTGCGAGTGTTTTAACTCAGAAGAGTGAAGGCAGCATTGAAAATCCTATTGCCTTCCTGAGTAGTCCTCTCAAAGATGCGAAACTGAGATACTCCATCTTGGACAAGCAAATGTATGCTCTGGTTAAGACTGTAAAAAATTCAGGCATTACATAGTCCACAGTAGGGTCTTTGCTATCGTCCCGGATCCTGCAATCAAAGCCATGTTCATACAGAATGAATTAGGTGAAAGACGTGGTAAGTGGGTTTCAACTTTGCAGGAGTTTGATCTTGAGATTCAGTCGATGAAGATAGTGCGGGGACAAGGGTTGGTTAAGGCAATAGCAGAAAAGGATCTCGCAATTTCATGTCAACATTATGAAGTCGCAGATATAACCAAAGATGAGTGGTATACAGATGTGGTGTATTTTCTACTAAATGGTAAATGTCCACCGCATTTGAATTCTACTCAACGAAGAGCCTTGCGCTTGAAGTCTGCTAATTTCCTAATTAGATCTGGCACGTTATACAAGAAAAACCATGAAGGTATTTACCTTCGTTGTGTTGATCAAAAAGAGGCAGTGCGAATACTCGAGGAATTTCATGGTAAACATGGGACAAGACACGGGTCCGCTAATGCCACAGCCCACCAAATCCTTAGAGCCGGTTATTATTGGCCTCGACTATTCAAAGATGCCCATATTCATGTGAGGTCATGTCATACATGTCAAACTGCAGCCAATAGAGACAAGAGCGCTTCGATGCCTTTACAATCCGTAATTGAGTCTAGACCTTTTGCGCAATGGGGCCTGGATTTTGTTGGGATTATCAATCCCAATTCATCCGATTCCCACAAATACATTCTGACAGCTACGGATTATTGCACAAGGTGGATTGAAGCTATCCCCACAAAGAATGCTACTTCGGAGGTTGTTATTAAATTTTTAGAGGATAATATTGTCACTCGGTTCGGGATGCCTAACTCCATTGTAAGTGATAATGGTTCAGCTTTTTCCTCTCTAGAGTTTGCTAATTGGGCCTTTGATAACAACGTGAGTTTAAAATTCTCTTCCAATTATTATCCGCAAGGTAATGGATTGGCCGAATCATCTAACAAGAATTTGTTAAATGTCATAAAAAAATTGTTGGAAAGAAATCCGCGGGACTGGCATAACAAGCTTAAGTTGGCTCTTTGGGCCGACAGAATCAGAGTCAAAGAAGCAATAGGAACATCTCCTTACCATCCTGGTTTATGGACAAGATCCCATTTTTCCTACAAATCTCAGATTACAAACGCTGCATTTCATGAAAGATTATTTCGGAACTAATGATAAACTTGAGTCTAGACTAACACAATTAATGCATCTGGATGAAAAAAGGGATGAAGCTATGCTTCATTTTAGTAAACACCAGGATGTAGTAAAAATATGGTTTGACAAAAAGTCTAGAGCCAAGGCTTTTAAAATATCAGATCTAGTGCTGTTATGGGACAAAAGACATGAGAAGAAAGGGGATCATGATAAGTTTGACTACTTATGGTTGGGTCCGTACCAAGTTTCAGAAGTCCTAGGGGAAAACAGTTTTAGACTAAGAACCTTGGATGGAAAGGATTTGGCATTACCTGTCAATGGGTTGCACTTGAAACACTACTTCCAGGCTTGAAGCAGCTGGGTTTTGTATTATATGTAATTATGCCATGCTTTGTTTCTTTTGTGTGCAGATTTGATATTTAAGTTGTGTGTTCTTGACATGTTTAGGTTTGTATTAATGTTGTGCTTTGTTTCTTTTGTGTGTGCAGGTTGGACGTTTAGGTGGTGTGTTTATTTGACATGTTTTCATTGTCTTATACAGTAAAAAAAAAAAAAAAAAAAAAGAATAAAAGTTTGAAATGGTAACACATGCCTAAGATCGGGAGAATATGAAGCATTGGAATTATGTTGTAAAAGCTCCACATATAACACAAACTGTTAAATAATATCGTTTGAGGCTTGTGATGCATGAAGTAGTCAGTTTTACAAATTATGGCAATACTTCATCTGCAATTCAAAGGGCAATGCATTCATAGTACATCTCACTTTGCATATACATGCCATCTTAGTTGCATATGCATTTCAGATACAAATCATTAAAGTGTGTTAAATCCTCTTAGGGTTATACTATAACATAAATAAAGAAAAATCCTAAGGTTGGAAACTGAGCCCCAAGATATCTAGAACCAAGCACATTTTGTACACATTAAAAAAGATCTTGGGCAAAATGATCAAAACCTTGCTTGGAGGAAAAGGGTCAAGCGAAAGGAATATTTCATGTCTATCCTATTATGCAACATGATCCTTAAAACAATGGTTTTTACCACTTCCATTAAGCTTAAAGCCTAAAATCAGAGTAGTAAGGATAGGGTTAAGTCCTCATCGAACTTAGGTTGAGGATCCAACTCCCCAAAGCTTTGATTTGACCTACATGGAGTAGTAAGGATAGGGCATAATTCTCATCTCGCCTAGGTTGAGAATCTGATTCCCCAAAGCTCCTATGTCTCATTTCAAGATAAAACTTGGATTGAAAGGATCATACTACTTGTCCTCTCGCAAAGGATGGGTAGTCATCCCCAAGGTCCAAGTAATAAAATTAATATTCTCCATTTTTCATCTAAGACTTGGATTGGAAGGATCGTACTACATGTCCCTAGCAAGGATGGGTAGTCATCCCCAAGATCCAAGAAGTAAAATTAACTTTTTCCCATCTCATATGTATATTGGATTGAAAGGATCGTACTACTTGTCCTCTGCAAAGGATGGGTAGTCATCCCCAAGGTCCAAAGAAATGAAGTTAAGTCATGGATTATGGGGTTAGGTATGCCCATGCATGACAACATGTCTTGTCTAAAAAACAAGACCACTCGACCGTTCAAAGGGTTAGACTAGCATGACCATTTCTTCCATAATTGGTTAAATCATTTTGCTCAAAGTGAGGTAATGAATTCCAAATCGGAGTAGTAAGAATAGGGTTAAACTCCCATCTAGATTAAGTTGGGAGTCTGATTTCCCAAAGCTCTGATTTCACTTTCACTTACACATGGGTTCAAGATAGTAGTGACTCATAACCAACTTTGGGATCTAATAAAACAATTCATTATACACATGGTTGATCCTAAGAGGGTTTGATAATCTTGAATATTTGTGTATGATATTAGAAGGTCTATGCATTTGTAAAAGCAAAATCTCTAAGCATATTCATTAGGTTTCACAAATCATTTACAGTCTCACACATGCATGCATGTAAAACTGACAATGGAATGTTGATCAAGTCCAAGCGATATGGAATGAAAACAAATAGCACACACCGAGCTAATACTAATGATTCTGATGTTTCATGTACTTCGATCTGTCGGTATTTGTTTATCTTTTATGTGCTAACGCCTGTATCTAAGCTTGTATATTTCAGGTTGGGTTCTCACAAAAATGCTCTGGAGCATTTGACAGCAGAGTCGCCATTTGTTGTGGCTAATCCACAACACACCCCAAAATTGGGGACCCACCTTTTTTGCAGGTTTTCAGAGAAAATCTCAGTGACCCAGATGCTAAAAATGAAGAAAAGGGGCAAAAATGCACAAGTGTAGAAAGTGTCACGAAATCGCGACATGTCGCGAAATCGCGACACGTTGCGCCATCGCGGCCAAAAAAAGTGTCACGAAATCGTGACATGTCGCTCCGTCGCCCAAAGAGGAGAGAGAAAGGTAGAATGGAAAACTGTAGCGAAATCGTGACGTGTCAAAAATCACGGATCAACGGGCAACAGAGGGGAAACGGTCGCGAAATCGTGACGTGTTTGATTTTCACGGCTCGAAAGCGGGAGAGGCACAATTGAAGGTCGGAAATCGTGACAAAACTAGGACATAGGTGCATAGCTCGAAAGGCGTCGCGAAATCGTGACGTGTCGCGTTTTCACGGTGCAAGTGGATAAAAAGCTTAAGTATCAAAATGGTAGCGATTTCGTGCAACTTTTGGCGAAGCATTCCAGCTAGGACAAAGACGTCACGAAATCATGACAAAAATGAAGACCATGCCCAAAACAGAGAAATGGTAGCAAAATCATGACAGGTTTCGGCAAAGTGTACGGAACAAAGAAACGGTAGCGAAATCACAACAGAAAATGAAGACCATGCCCGAAGCAGAGAAACGGTAGCAAAATCACGATAGGTTTCGGCAAAGTGTATGAAACAGAGAAACGGTAGCGAAATCATGACAGATTGCGATGAGAGGGCCCGAAGGAGAAAATGGTCATGATTTCACGACAGGTTGCGGCCGGAGCGTACGGAGAACAAAAGCGTCACGATATCGCGACATGTCACGTTTTTGCTGTGAAAGCGAAGGAGCAAGGCCGTGGGCTATTTTTGGTCATGATTTTCATGGGACCATTACTGAACATGCAGAGAGCGCTGAACACGTGGTAGAAAGGCATGAGGATCAGAGTAACGCTTTAGATCGATAGTTACTGGCCGCAGAGAAGATCAAACGTTGCAGATTCAAGCGAAGGGTTAAAAACACCAAAAGGGGAACTGAAACGAAGCGTCACAGAGCAGCCGAGAGCAGCAACAGAAAGTTTAAATAGCAAAAATGTAGATAGATACGGGGCTGGAAATTGTAGCAAGAAAGCATTATTTTTAAAATAAAGGAGTTATTTGGCAAGAGCAACTTTTGTGTGCAAAACCAAAAGGAGATTGAAGCTAATACTACTATTTTCTCTGTTAATCTTTACTTTGCATTATTTTCTCTTGTATCTATCCATTTACGCCATGAGATGGGTTACGATAGGTGAATGGCAGAATGATGCAATCATTTTCTTTCCTTAGAGTCTTGCATCTGATCTGATTTGACTGTGTGTTAGTGCAGGTCTGTTAGGTCAGGTTGTTTTAGAACTTCGTCTCACAACTTGGGGTTTTGCAGGGAGGAGATTGCTAACCGAATTAACGTCCTGTTTTAGTTTTCCAGCTGATTTTCATAAGCAATGTTGCGGTTCTAGGTTCTGATATTATTTTTTACTTTTTATTCGAAGATTGGCATCTCGGATTCTGGTGCATTCCAGGATACGTTTTATATTTTTTACTAACTCCAAACGCTAACGTAGAAATAGCAGAACATTTAAATGAAAGATAAAATGAACCAGTTAACCATAAAATGAACCTCATGCTAAAGGCACGGAGCTTAAAATGAAGTGGCCTATACCACGCATTTTCTCATTTAAAATCTTGTTTTAAGCCAAAGATAAAAGAGGTTGCTAATTCATTCTAGGGAGGGTTTCATTAATTTCAAGATCATAAAAGAAGAAAGGGTTTCTATTCTTTCTTTTGCTTTATGCTGTTAGATTGTTTTAACAGATTAGGGTTACAAAGTTTGTTGGGAATCATCAAAGGCCCCTTGTTAACAGTTACTTGCAGAAAATAAGTTGTTCTAGATTACATTCATTTATTTGCATTTTGTCTTAATTGGTTATATGCATATGAATGTTTGTTCACAGGAAACTTGGAGAAATTAAAATAATAAATTTTCTTTGCAAGAAAGAGTCTGCGGGTTTGAGACTCCAGTTGCGTGTTCATTTTGTATTAGGACAAAATATTCACTCAACAATGAGAAAACCCTGCAATGTATTTTTCTTGGTTATGATGAACATTCAACGGGACATCGGTTGATAGATCCTATGACCAAGAAAACACATATAAGTTGAGATGTGGTATTTGATGAAGCTTTCACATCAAATAACACTTCTACAGTTGTATACCTAGAGGAAGAGGAGCCTAAGAAAGAGGTTCTACCCCCTCAAAACAAGGTTCCAAAATGGTATACACGCACTTTGAGAGATTTAAAGTTGACATCACTTCCAAATATAACTCTAGATCGACCTTGTACTCGTAGTATGACTCAGTAGATGAGAGAAGAGGCATCAACTTTAGAGGTTGACGAGCTTTGCCAATAATTTGATGAACTATCTATAGATGCAGAGGAAGACAAAGAAATATATATGGATGATGAGAGGGTTTATATGTCAGCATTGGATGAAAATGAACCCACAACATTTTAGAATGCACTTAGTGAGCCTTAGTGGAAGGTTGCTATGGAAGCAAAACATACATCTCTCATGAAAAATCATACATGGAAGCTAGTAAATCTGCCTTTAGGAAAGAAGCCCATTGGCTGAAAATGGGTGTTCAAAGTGAAGTATAAGGTAGATGGTACTATTGATAAGCATACGACCCATATTGTTACAAAGGGTTATGCTTAGAAAGAAGCCATAGATTATGAAGATAATTTTTCCCCTACTACAAAAATGAATACCATTCGAGTACTTTGTACCATGGAAACTCATTTTGGGTGGAAGTTACATCATATGGATGTAAAAAGTGCTTTCTTGAATGGTGATCTACAAGAAGAAGTGTACATGACCCAACCAGAAGAATTTGTGGTTGAAGGGCAAGAATAGAAATTTTGCAAGTTGATAAAATCCTTGTATGGGCTAAAACAAGCTCCATGAGCTTGGTACATCAAAATAGACAGTAACCTGGTGCAACATGGATTCAAAAGAAGTCCTTAAGATGTAAATCTCTATATCAAGAACAATGGTTATGACATAGTGATTTTGGTACTATATGTAGATGATATGATTATAACAGGGAGTTCAGAGAACATGATTGATGCAGTAAAATATGATTTGAAATAATCTTTAAAAATGACAGATCTAGAACTTCTTCACTATTATCTTGGTTTGGAAGTGACTCAGAAAAAGAATCATATTAGAGTGACACAAAATAAGTATGCTAAGACATTGGTTGATAAATATCACATGAATTACTGCAATTATAAGGCAACTCCAATGGAGCCTAGACTTAAGCTATCGTAATATGATAAATCACCACAGGTAGATGGTACTCTCTATCGCCAACTAATTGGGAGTCTCATATATCTAACAAATAGTAGGCCAGATCTCAATTTTGTTGTGGGTTATCTTTCAAGGTTCATACAGGAACCGAAGGTGAGTCATTGGAAAGTAGTAAAGAGAGTTCTTCATTATGTTTGTGGTACTACAAATTTTGGCTTGGAGTACAAGAAGAATAGCAAGTTCTATTTATAGGGATACACGAACTCAGACTATGTCAGTTCCATTGACGATCGCAAGTCGAATTTTGGATACATTTTCCATCTTGGATCTGGTCCTGTCTCTTGGTACAGTAAAAAGGAGTAGGTGGTTGCTTTATCATCTACAGAGGCAGAATATCATGCAATAATTAGAGCTGTCTACGAGATAATATGGTTAAGTCACAATCTTATAAACATGGATCTTCCAAAGAATCTTCCACTTCATTTATTTTGCAACAATCAAGGTGTTTTAAATATTGTCAAGAATCCAATATTTCATGATCGTACCAAACACATTGATACTCGATGTCATTTCATTCGTGATGAAGTTCCAAAGCATCACATACAACTCCAATACATTCCCACTGATGAGAAAGTTGTTGACATTTTCACCAAGGTACTTGCACATGCCAAATTTGAATTGTTTCGCAATGCTCTTTGTATTTGCCAATAATGTAATAAGGGGGTATGTTAGCATATTACATATATAGTATTACATTAAAGCATATTGCATAGGTTAATTAACCACCACTGCTCTGATGGGACAGTTGAAGAAGTTGGTTGGTTGGTTGAACTAACCAAACCACCAAACCATATTGTATATAATTACCAATATTTTCAATGAGCAATCTAATCGATGTTTTTGTAACAGAGCTCTCCCCTCTTTTCTCTTCCCCCCTTTATTTTTCCTTCTTAGCACCTATATCTCCTCCTTGGATTTCATCCACCACCTACTTACCATTACTCCCACACCTTTTTGTCAGGTGGTGGAGGAGACATCTCTTCCTCTCATCTTTCCAAGATGCAGCCAGCATTGAAGTCCCTCCTCTTCACGTAGATGAACCCATACCTTCACGCTGGTGGAGCCATCCCTCATGTTAATGGGCCATCCCTTCATGTCAATAGGACTTTGCCCAATTAGCTTGGCCCAAATCCAAGGGTAGGTTCTATACGTGATAGACCATTCGATCGTCGATTCATTATTTTAATGAAATCCATTTATTATTTAGGGTAAATCAACCATTTACTCAAGAATAAGATTTATTTATCACTTTAAAATAAATTCACCATTTATCTAAAATGAATATCTATTTATCATAAATCACCCTTTTATTCAAGAATAAGATTTATTTAACATTTTAAAATAAATTCACCGTTTATCTAAAATGAATATCTATTTATCATAAATTACCCTTTTATTAAAGAATAATATTTATTTTACATTTTAAAATAAATTCACCATTTATTTTAAATGAATATCTATTTATCATAAATCACCCTTTTATTCAAGAATAAGATCTATTTAACATTTTCCTAGTGCTTTCAGTGCGTAAAAGGTTTAAAATGATTGTGGCATGGTGGTTATAGGGATGGACTGCGTGAAGATCTGTGTGGCGGCTTCCAGGGCGGACAACGCATAATACTATGGCGGCCATAAAAAGTCTGGACAGCCTGCCCAGATTTGTGGCGGCTACCGATTCCACCATGTAAATAAAAAAAAAAGATTTATTTAACATTTTAAAATAAATTCACCATTATTTAAAATGAATATCTATTTATCATAAATCACCCTTTTATTCAAGAATAAGATTTATTTAACATTTTAAAATAAATTCACCATTTATCTAAAATGAATATCTATTTATCATAAATCACCCTTTTATTCAAGAATAAGATTTATTTAACATTTTAAAATAAATTCACCATTTATCTAAAATGAATATCTATTTATCATAAATCACCTTTTTATTCAAGAATAAAATTTATTTAACATTTTAAAATAAATTCACCATTTATTTAATATGAATATCTGTTTATCATAAATCACCCTTTTATTCAAGAATATCCAAGGAGTTATGAAGGTAGTTCATTCATTTATATTTTCCACATTATTGAGGTAAAGTGTTGAAGTGAAATATAATCAAGCATGTGCAACAGACAAAGAGGGAGATATTTCCATCAATTTAGTCACCCGTCTCTGCCTCAAGAACTTATGATAGCTACTAGGCCATCAGTATAAGTCTCAAGGTGACTATCTATTGATGATTATTCCTAATCGAATGCATACTTATATGAAGGTATCTATCCTTATTACTTTTGAGTTGTCATATCATCATTTCCCCAATCTCAAGTACCCTTGTCTTTGGTGGATGACTCAACTTATTCCACTTATAAGTGCACCTGATCCTACACATTGACAATTTGTTAGCAGTATCATATTCTCCAATATCTAATAATATTGTACCCAAGTGTTATAGGTGAGTTGGAGAGGAGAGGGCAATATTCCAAGGGAGGTCCCAGGTTCGAATCGTCACCCTACCAAAAATTTCAATGGGTACCCAAAATCTAATTGATAATGTTAGTGTGGCCAGGACCGGGTGTGAATCCTGGGTGACTTTGATAGTGTAGAACCCCCTGGTCATGGTATCTCAGACCAAGGCAGCCCCACAAGGGGTTTTCACTTTAAAATATATATATCTGATAATTTTGCATAGCTGCTTAATTGCACAAAACCGTGTATTAAAGCATCATACGTTAATATATTATTTTTCCACATTCAAAGGTCCATCTGGGAGGGTTGTGACAAATAATTAGAGAACAAAAAATGATGAAAGATGTTTTCTATGATACAAATGATTTAAGGTCTATAACAACAGATGCATGTTGTGATACTAATGATCATAAAAATGAAAAGAAAAATTGTGATGCAAGTAATGATACTTGTAACTTAGAATTCATGACAAAGATAGAACTTGTTACAAAAATAGATGCTACATGTAACATAGACAATTTGAATATAGTTCATAATTGTTCAAAAAAACTTATGGTATCAAAATTGATGATGGTATATATTCAAATGATGATAGAGATAGTGATGCTCAGAGTTGTGTTGATGTTGATAAGGATCAGTCTAATGATCTTTTTGGATACCAGGAAGTTTGTGATAGAAAATAATGACATCAAACTAGTAAAAGAGACTGATAGAATCAGTAACAATGAGGGACCGAATGACAAAAGAAATTTTGTAATAGAGAACATATGTAATAATTGTGGTAGATATGGACACAAGTTAGAGAAATGTTGGAATCTCCATTGTTGTGAAATTTGTGGAGGACATAATCATTCACAAATATTTTATCTACAAAAAGAAAAGAAAGATTATAGATTAAAAATGGATTGTGGATGGATAAACATGAATGAATGGGATAAGATAAAAGGAATGTTGTATGGTTTCTACAGAAGAAAATCAAGTATGATCAAAGTTTGCTAAGAATATTGTCAATCTTATTATAAAGAAATAAATTTTTATGCCTATAGTGAAAGCATCTATAGTGATGATCCTTCAGATATGATAGTCTTATGAATTTTCTAGTGGATGACCTAGAGACAATGATAATCTAGAGATGACCTAGAGGTAAAGTTATAGAGGTAGTGACCCAAAGGTAGTGATCTAGCGGGAGTGACTAAGAGGCAGTGATCCAAAGATAGAGACCCAAAGGCAATGACCCAGAGGTAGATCTAGTGGCAGTGACCCAGACATAGTGATCCAAAGGAAGAGACCTAGAGGTGACTCATACATTGATCTAGAGGTAGACACAAATAATTTATAAAGGAAGACCTAATGAAGGTTGCATATATCTAGCCATGCCAAAGTTAGAGTTGAAGAATGAAGAAAAAGAAGAATCAAAGAATGAAGGCAAAAAGCCTTCCTACAAAATAATGTAATACGAGGAGGTGTTGGAAGTATTACATTATTTGGTCCACTTTGTAAATATTAGTTTGATAGTTGATTTATATTTTATATAATGTATGTGTCAATATGAGAGAAAGTGTAAGGTGTCAAGAGATAATGAAGAGTCACATTGATATGTGGCAAGATGAGAATTTTGTCTCAATATGAGGAATATGAAAGGATACATATCCTAGCTGTTAGAGGAGAGCAATAATCAAAGTACTAAAAATTCATGTAAAATTATATATTGGAGACATCTCTCCATGCAATGCAACCCAATTTGAATCATTCTTGTAATATTATGATATTATGTACGTCTAAGTTATATTAGTGAGATATTGTTGTTATATTGAGATTCATTGTTATTATTGGTAAATATTTGGTTTATACTTGATCTTGGATAAAGCTTTATGTTAATTAATCTACTTGGGAAGTTAATAGAAGAAAGTGATTTAATTATTAATTCTATGCTTAAGAGCATTAGTAAAATTAATGTAAGCCTTTAAAAATAATTTTGCAAAAGGGGGGTGCTTTGAAGAACACAAGCTTATACTGAGAGGGGGGGGGGTGAACAGTATAAGACCTCTTTTTACTTTTCCTTTATACTTCAAAACAATAAAGCAATATATCCAAAGCAATATCAAAACAATGCACAAGATCATCCACAAAGTGACACAACAATTTCAATGTGGTTCATCCACAAAACTTTTCTCTAAAAGTTATCTCAAAGTTCTTTGGGAAACCTTCCCAATTACAATGTTTATGAGCCTCGGCTCAAAGGAGAAACCTTCCCCCAATCTGAATTTATGAGCCTCTGCTCAAAGGAGATACCTTCCCCTACCTCTGCTCCGTCGGTGATCCTCTAGAAGACCTCTCGCCTCCGCTGCCCTTAGCAAATGGAACTCTATCCACAGAAGACACCTGTCTTCCCCGCTCCGGCCGGAGACCTCTCGTCCTCAACTCTATCACCTCAAAGCTGGTCCTCGAATTTGCACTAAACACAGTCCTTCGGTCTAGCACAAATGTCCTCTTCCTCTGTCTTTGATCCGCACCAAACACAGTCCTTCGATCTGGCACAAATCTGTCCTCGGGTTCTTCTCATAGAACCAATGCACCTCTATCCTCAAGTTCTCTGAAAGAACCAACACCCCCCCTGTCCTCAAGTTCTCTCGATAGAACTATCAAACTCAGCTTCACAAGTCCTCTCGCTAGGACCTGTCCAAATCCGCTCACAAGTCCCCAATGGAACCTCGTCCAAAACCTCGCTCACAAGTCCCCAATGGAACTCGTCCAAAACCTCGCTCACAAGTTCATCAAGAAAACTTGCTTGGCATGAACCCACAAAGAGAATTGTTAGAGACCCAATGTGATTCATCAACCTCATAGAAGCATAAAGAGAATTGTTAGAGACTCAATATGTTCTATACTTAACTCCCAATCTCAATCTCAACTCAATCTCAATCTCAAGAGAATAAGATAGATGTAGTATGCTTTTCTCAAGAACATGAAACACAACCCAACAATTGCCAACCAAGCAATATCTCATATAACAATGATACTCATGTTCTTTCCAACAACCAATATCTTTTCTCAACCAATTAGGGCTTCAACAACAATGCTCAAAGACAAGGTTTAACCAACATCATTCAACTCAACATTAACCTTGAAGCATTCTACCAATCATCACAAGAAAAGGAAACAAGTAGAAATCCTTTTCCCTCCAAAGATATTTGAACAAAACAGCCACCCACACAATATCACCAAATGCAAAGAATAACTTGTTCAAATCAACTCAATGGAGTAAGCCCAATATCATGAATCAAGTAAAAGCAATAACTTGATCAAACAACCTCTATGGAAGCAACTCAACCATCAACCTCAAAACAACCAACCAAGGGTTTCACCAACTCAAAGCAAGTAGCAAGACTCACAAACATAAACCCTAGTGCACAATGCTTCCACTACCTCAAACCAGAATTATGCATTCACCAAAACTCTCATCAATGATAACAATGCATAAGTAGTCTTCAACAAACCAGAAAATAGGATTTACACCCAACCAAAGGAAACCTTGTTGTATACCTTTTCACTCCAATCTTATTTCAGGAAAACATACACCAATCATACTCATAAGAAGAATGTGCCCATACCTTATTGAAGTGAAGAAACCCCTTTGGAAATCTGCCACAATCACAAAATTCTTTTGCCAATCTTCACAAGGGTTAGTAGATCACAAAATAATCAACATTACTCCACTTTTCAATAATCATCACCAAAGCCTTTAATTGCACAACTTCCTTATCTCTCCTAAAACCACTTGTACCATAAAATAAAATAAATCACAACATTGCATAACCTTATAACTCCCAAAACCACTTATACCATAAAAGTAAAATAAATCACAACATTGCATAACCTTATAACTCCATTTCTTTACAAAAGCCCTTTTTAAATTTCACAAAAATAATAATGACAAATTCTAGGCATACCTTTTATTACACAAAAAGAAAATCTCACCCCACAAGGAGACTCGAACCTATGCTTCATTGCCAAACAACACCCTTAGACGACTCATGATTCCACCTGTGCTATTCTCTCATAGCACTCAATCCCACACTCTAATTATATCTTTCCCTCAAATGTGAACTCAACAACCATCTCAGCTGTCTACTATTCTCAATACCTCTCTAATATTTTATCCTCCATATCATGCGCTTTCGAAGGGTGTCTTCCAGAATATCGTTCGCACACAATTTTTCATCAACTTTTGGATCGAAATCGAGCACCCCTTAATTGATTTCATGCACCGATAAAACATTAGCTCTTCATTCGAAAATCAACAACTTCCATTGCCACATTTTATATGCACTAAGATGCATTGATTAACACGTCGACACTTTTAATTTAATTTAAAATTTTAATTTAAATTTTAAATAAATAAAATTTAAACTAAATATTTAAAATTAAATATCTTCATCACCGGGGCACCTTTTTCAATGAAACGAAAAGCCAACTTGGGTTTTAAGAAAAACCCATTTCAAATATGTTGTCCATGGTTTTAAATAAAACCTTTTATTTTGTCTACCTTGGTTTTCACAAAAACCCTTCCGCTTCTTGACATCAATGACAACATCAACACTTGAGCAAAGGCAATGTACCCAATGTACCCAAAATTGCCAACAATCTCCCCCTTTGTCATTGATGGCAAACCTTTACTAAAAAACACTTCTTAAGAGCCAAAACTGAAACCCACAACTGAGAATCTACCTTTGAAGTTTTGCTCCCCCTGACTTGAAGCTTTCCTCTTCACTTGAAGCTCTCCCCCTTACTCATATCTCTCCCCCTTTGTCATCAATGGCAAAGGGCCACCTTTGGGGCTCGAGACTAAGAATGAGCCTCTTAGCTTAGTCCCTCCCCCACCTCCTATTGAGGTGATTAATTCTGGGGTGGGAGTAAAACTCCCATTAGGCACTGATCATCATCAGCGTCTATAACTTCCTTGCCGGGCCTTCTCTTGAACTCTTTGTCCATATTCCTGTTCCTGTTTCTGTCACTGTTCCTGTTCTTAGCCATGCCTTGATCCTTGGACCTGTTCATACCACTATTTTTGTTCTTGTACCTTGGAATTTCAGCTCTACACTGTCTAGCTATGTGACCTTCATTGTTGCACTTGTAACAAGTAACAATGTTATTTCTTTGAGGCATACCTGTTCTTTGAATCCACCTGTTCTGACTAAACCTGTTCCTATTATTTGCCTTGCAATGAACTGCCTTGTGCCCAAACTGATTGCAAGAGTAGCAATACCCATAAAAGAAATCACCACTTCTGAAACTGTTATTTACCTTCTTCACTTGAGCCATGCAATGTACAACCATGTGACCAAACCTGTGACAAGCAAAACATCTGCCTTGAAACTTTCCTTTATTTGACTTCTTAGGTCCTGAAAACTTCTCCTTCTTCTCATTCTGAATTCTGTTTTCTGTTTCTATGCATCTATCATTCAAGGACTCATGATCTGAAATACTTTCCTCATTAGAACTCTCTTTCTTTTGGAGTCTCTTACTAGACTCTCCAACTTGTTTCTTGTGTGGCTTAACAAAACCAAGACCTATTTTATCTGTTGTCTTTCTTTGACCTTTGATAAGAGATTTAACCTTTTTGGAGCTTTCTTGAAACCTGTATAGCTTATCCTTGTACTCTTTATTTTCCTCTTTCAACGAAGCCATTTTCTGTTCTAATTCACTATACTCACGCACCTTAGATTCTAACTCATTCTTGAGTTCTTGTGCCTTAGCCATAGAGACATCAAGACTTTCTATAAGTTCATCTCTCTCCATACAACATTCATCTAACTTATCCTTGAGTCTAGCATTCTTCTTTCTTTCCTTTTTCAAAACACTAAGAGCATTAGTAAGTTCACTTTCAAGACTTCCTCTATTTGATTGCATTTTGAATTATCAAGGCCTTTTTCAGATTTCTTATCACTAGAGGTGCTACCCTTTTCAAAAACCATACATGCATCTTCCTTATCATTTTTTGAAGCATCCTCATACATACTAGCAACCAAATCATTATTTGTGCAATCATCCTCAAGGTGACCAAAATTTCCACATCTAAGACATTTCATGATAATGAATCTATGTTTTGGTTCTTCCTCTTTTTTGATATGAACAACATCTCATTTTCATTATCACTTGAAGAACTTTCACTATCACTACTAGAACACTTACTTGCTTTGTCTAGGTAGAAGCTCTTCTTGTGCTTGTGAGAATACCTCTTTCCTTTATTGTTGTGCTCATCTTTATTCTTCCTTTGATGCCTATGCCTTTCAGAATCCTTGCTCTTACAATCCTGTTTATCTTCACCAATTTTGAACGGATCATCTTCATCTTCACTGCTACTAAACCCATGGCAATGATGATCATTGTGATCGAGTTGACCACAAACAAAACATTCTCTTACTTGTGAGCAATCAATTGCAAAGTGACCGGTCTTCCCACAACTGGTGCAAAACTTTATTAGTCTGGCTTGTTCTCCACTATTTGATTCATCTCTTGAATCTATTTCCATTCCCAAAGCAACAACATTGAGTTCATCTTCATTTTCTTTCATGACCATGTGAGATTTCTTCTTCTTGTGTCTTATGGTTTTGCTTTTGCCTTTCCTTGCCATTTGTGTTCTTGTACAGATCTTCCTTCAAGTCGTTAAACTTTTCGAAGGAACCCGCTCTGATACCAATTGAAGAACACAAGCTTATACTGAGAGGGGGGGTGAACAATATAAGACCTCTTTTTACTTTTCCTTTATACTTCAAAACAATAAAGCAATATATCCAAAGCAATATCAAAACAATGCACAAGATCATCCACAAAGTGACACAACAATTTTGACGTGGTTCATCCACAAAACTTTTCTCTAAAAGTTATCTCAAAGTTCTTTGGGAAACCTTCCCAATTACAATGTTTATGAGCCTCGGCTCAAAGGAGAAACCTTCCCCCAATCTGAATTTATGAGCCTCTGCTCAAAGGAGATACCTTCCCCTACCTCTCGCTCCGGTCGGTGATCCTCTAGAAGACCTCTCGCCTCTCGCTGCCCTTAGCAAATGGAACTCTATCCACGGAAGACACCTGTCTTCCCTGCTCTGGTCGGAGACCTCCGTCCTCAACTCTATCACCTCAAAGCTGGTCCTCGAATTTGCACTAAACACAGTCCTTCGGTCTAGCACAAATGTCCTCTTCCTCTGTCTTTGATCTGCACCAAACACAGTCCTTCGATCTGGCACAAATCTGTCCTCAGGTTCTTCTCATAGAACCAATGCACCTCTGTCCTCAAGTTCTCTGATAGAACCAATGCACCTCTGTCCTCAAGTTCTCTGATAGAACTATCAAACTCAGCTTCACAAGTCCTCTGCTAGGACCTGTCCAAATTTGCTCACAAGTCCCCAACGGAACCTGTCCAAAACCTGCTCACAAGTCCCCAATGGAACCTGTCCAAAACCTGCTCACAAGTTCATCAAGAAAACTTGCTTGGCATGAACCCACAAAGAGAATTGTTAGAGACCCAATGTGATTCATCAACCTCATAGAAGCATAAAGAGAATTGTTAGAGACTCAATATGTTCTATACTTAACTCCCAATCTCAATCTCAACTCAATCTCAATCTCAAGAGAATAAGATAGATGTAGTATGCTTTTCTCAAGAACATGAAACACAACCCAACAATTGCCAACCAAGCAATATCTCATATAACAATGATACTCATGTTCTTTCCAACAACCAATATCTTTTCTCAACCAATTAGGGCTTCAACAACAATGCTCAAAGACAAGGTTTAACCAACATCATTCAACTCAACATTAACCTTGAAGCATTCTACCAATCATCACAAGAAAAGGAAACAAGTAGAAATCCTTTTCCCTCCAAAGATATTTGAACAAAACAGCCACCCACACAATATCACCAAATGCAAAGAATAACTTGTTCAAATCAACTCAATGGAGTAAGCCCAATATCATGAATCAAGTAAAAGCAATAACTTGATCAAACAACCTCTATGGAAGCAACTCAACCATCAACCTCAAAACAACCAACCAAGGGTTTCACCAACTCAAAGCAAGTAGCAAGACTCACAAACATAAACCCTAGTGCACAATGCTTCCACTACCTCAAACCAGAATTATGCATTCACCAAAACTCTCATCAATGATAACAATGCATAAGTAGTCTTCAACAAACCAGAAAATAGGATTTACACCCAACCAAAGGAAACCTTGTTGTATACCTTTTCACTCCAATCTTATTTCAGGAAAACATACACCAATCATACTCATAAGAAGAATGTGCCCATACCTTATTGAAGTGAAGAAACCCCTTTGGAAATCTGCCACAATCACAAAATTCTTTTGCCAATCTTCACAAGGGTTAGTAGATCACAAAATAATCAACATTACTCCACTTTTCAATAATCATCACCAAAGCCTTTAATTGCACAACTTCCTTATCTCTCCTAAAACCACTTGTACCATAAAATAAAATAAATCACAACATTGCATAACCTTATAACTCCCAAAACCACTTATACCATAAAAGTAAAATAAATCACAACATTGCATAACCTTATAACTATTTCTTTGGCAAAAGTCCTTTTTAAAATTCACAAAAATAATAATGAAAAATTCTAGGCATACCTTTTATTACACAAAAAGAAAACTCACTGCACCCCACAAGGAGACTCGAACCTACGCTTCATCGCCAAAACAACACCCTTAAGGATGACTCACGATTGCCACCCAGGCTACGTGCTCTCATAGCACTCAGTCCGCACACTCTAATTGATATCTTTGCCACTCGAAAAATGTGAACTCAACCGAACCAGTTCGCAAGGCGTGTCTACTATTCTCGAATACCGTGCTGTAATATTTTATCCTCCATATCATGCGCTTTCGAAGGGCGTCTTTCGGAATCTCGTTCGCACACAATTTTTCGTCAACTTTTGGATCGAAATCGAGCACCCCTTAATTGATTTCATGCACCGATAAAACATTAGCTCTTCATTCAAAAATCAACAACTACCATGCCACATTTTATATGCACTAAGATGCATTGATTAACACGTCGGCACTTTTAATTTAATTTAATATTTTAATTTAAATTTTAAATAAATAAAATTTAAACTAAATATTTAAAATTAAATATCTTCATCACCGGGGCACCTTTTTCAATGAAACGAAAAGCCAACTTGGGTTTTAAGAAAAACCCATTTCAAATCTGTTGTCCATGGTTTTAAATAAAACCTTTTATTTTGTCTGCCTTGGTTTTCACAAAAACCCTTCCGCTTCTTGACATCAATGACAACATCAACACTTGAGCAAAGGCAATGTACCCAATGTACCCAAAATTGCCAACATGCTTTTATTAATTAAAGTTATATTTTAATTAGAAATGTTGGAAGTGGGCAACTTGGAAATCTTTTCAACATAAAATGTTGAAGCATTACCCTAATGGCGTAATGAGCTAGTGTAAGAGGATGGATTGATGGGGCAAGCATGCATGAAGGAGTCAGTACCAACCTTTGATCTTCCTTGTTCCTCCAAGGTTATATGTTTTCTAGATTGTCAAGTTTTGGGGATTGCTAATGGGGAAAGAGATTGGCAAGGAGGAAGTTGGAAAAAGGAATGTAAAGGCTTGGAATTATTGCAAAAGAGGTATTTCATTTATGGTTAAAATGCTTGTGTATTTTGAATTTAAGCATTTTTTTTTCTTGATTCCAATCTCTTAGCTTTAAGCAATTTAGGGGAGATTTTTAATTATCCTTAAGCATGAGATTGATTTTTGGAATTTTGATAAGCAATTCCACCTGGATAATTTTCATTTATTTATACCTAGAGGCTATTGTGTTTAATTTTTTATTGTATTTTTTAGGGCTAGAATAGTAGGAAGGTTACCTCTGTTATTATTTTCAATAATGTTGTTGAGGGTATAAGTATGTGGTTATGCAATTATCAAGTGACCATACTTGTAGATTTGTAACCTTTATTTATCTTGAAACTAGAGTGAGGTATCATGTCTTTAAGCACTCATAGAGAGTTTGCTCTAAGTTGGGAGAATAGGAGTGTATTCTCAATTTTGGGTATTTGAATCCATTTTCTTGTTGTTAAGTCAAGC
Organism: Wollemia nobilis; assembly: GCA_028583015.1. NCBI lineage: Eukaryota > Viridiplantae > Streptophyta > Pinopsida > Araucariales > Araucariaceae > Wollemia > Wollemia nobilis. The sequence continues at coordinate 4,356,637 of JAQPPZ010003276.1, forward strand.
GAGAAATTGTATTGTCTCAACAATCAAGTTTTTTTTTTTAGTTTCGCAGCAAGTCTTTAGCTTAACCCATTAATATTTTAAGTGAATAATCATATTGTCTCCTTCATAGCATTTATGTTTTTTTTAGGCATTCATCCACTTATAGGTTTCATATCCAAAAATTAGTAGGTTTGGTTGGCCATAGGCTCATATCTCCAAGTGTATAGGAGATGCCTTTGTAACCAACCTTGCAGAACATCTTATTTTTCCACTATTTTTAGTAGACTGCTTTAGTGTGAGGAAAATTACCTTTCGATTGAAGTTAGTAGAGGGAGTCCTTAAGCCATTTTTATATTGTTTTTGTCCTTTTGAAATAATTAACCATACATTTTGATGAGTTGTAAAGTTTGAATTAAGGTATAATTCTTCCTTACTTTTAAATCAATTTTATGTCATATATTAGGGTTGAGAAAAGTAAGTTTATGCAGGAATTAAGTGACGTAATTATACTTGAAATATGGGTGGTTATTTGTAAATTTTTGGATTCATTAATGTATATAAATATTAAGCATGTATGCAAGTTTATAAATTCAATATTAGGGCAAATAAATGTTATGGTATAAACTTGGCATGTATTCAATGAAGTGTTTTATTTGTGTTTTCACTGAAACATTTATATTAATATGTAATGTTTGTAAATGTATTTGTGGAAAGGATATTATATTATGTTGATTAAATTAATGTGTTTATTTATCAACAAGGACTGGGTGTTAAATTGATAGTTTAATTAAATCATAGGAAGGAACTATTATCTTTTTATTGTTGAAATAATGGGTTGTTTATTCCTCAAAATGGATAATTTAATTAATAGTTTAATTAAGTTATAGGGAAGAAATAATAATAATTATTGTATACTTTTATCCATTGATATTAATGTGGGCTCAAAAGTCAATATTAATATGGATTATAAATGGACTTATTAAGAGAAGCATAAATCCATGTTTTGTATTTTTTTAAAATAATGTATTGGAAATATATATTGAAATGAGAAGTTATTATTGAAGGATTTTTTTTACTAAGAAATGCATGAGGCTTGAGTAGCTTAGGCATCCATATTCAAGAGAAGTATGGGATTCTCCCAATGTTTTTGCATGGTATTGCTTTGCATATTGTATTCTCTTGCATGGTGGCATATTTTTATTGCGTAGTGCATCTTAAGCTTGCATATACATTCAAGAGCTACCTTTATCCCTAAACTTACATCCGAGGTTTTATGGAGAAGACTTGTCAAGTAGAAGACTTGAGGAAAAGATGAGGTTAGAGACCATTTATGTTTAGAATGTTGAAATGCAATATTTTTTTATGGATGAGTATTATATGCGAAAGTTATATTTGCAATGATTATGATAAAGGAATAGATATCTTGTATATATTCTTGTCATTATCTTGAGAATTGTTCAAAGAATGAAATGAAATGGAATAATGATGGAATATAATTGATGGAATATGGTTATAATTATTTAGATGTTTATTTCATCCTTTCATTGTAAATAAAGGAAATGCTAAATTCTAGTATTATGATTAAAGAAGTATTTAAATTCCTAGTATTTAGCAATGTGTTATGTTGAATTTAATTATGATTTAATATAGCACTCTATTTATTTCTGGAGAGATGTTTATAAATGTTAAGACTCTTGGATTTAGATGGGGGTTATTTTGGGCATGTTCTAGCACCATATTAATAATCCCTTGAGTATAGATGAACCCAATCCTAGTTGAGTTGCGATGAGGTAATAACTAGGTATTTGTGAATGATACACCCTAAGCGGTGAGGCTTGGGTAGTCCATAGCGGTAAGGCTTGGACAAGTCCTAAGTGGTGAGGCTTGGAAAAGTCCTAAGTAGTGAGGCTTGGACCTTTTCCTAACGATGAGGCTTATAAATCTTAATAGTGGATTGGTATGGAACAATCCATAGGATGATTCACAAGACAGTATAGTGGTGGTACCATGCGGTTAGGCAAGACTGACCATGATCATTACCAAGTGAGTGGTAATGGTCTTAGCTAGCTCACGATGAGGTTAAGCTAACTAATCACGAAAGCATCATGTTAGAATAATCCTACATCGTTGGACTTATGTAGGATTAGGGAATGGATGTATTCGTTTAAGTATTATAGGTCCTAAAGGATAATGTCTATGTTATGGTCAAGTTGTCCTATACAGGTGAGTGTATAGGAAAAGTGGGGGGAACAATAATAGTGTCTTTTATAAATGGTGATGTTTAGAAAATTAAACCCAAAAAGTATGAGAAGTTTGCCACTCCTATCCACTTAAGTGTCATCTGCGAAAGTGGTTATGCATTATACTATTGAATTATATTGGGTCTTCTTTGTGAGTTAATCCTTGTATAATATATATGTATATGCATATCTCTATTGGGTTGAGTTAGTGGGTCATTATACCTAGGCCATAGGGTTAACAAAATAGGCTACAAGGACTATTATGTTATTAGGAAAAAAATAATCAATATTTATGGGATTATAAGGTTAGCCCATTAGGACCATCTCATGGTTCACATTAGATTTGAAGAAATAATCATAGATGATGAAGGAACTAAATAAATCTTGGCCAACCAAGAGTTGGATGAAGGCAATCCCAAACTAGGAAGATATTCCCAAGAACATGAACAAGAACAAGAACTATGGAATTTTTTTGGGGACGAAAACTTAAAAATAGAGGAGAATGTTGTTAGGACATCGATAAGATGATAGAGAGCCATAAAGACATTGGTAGGATGGGAAAGAGCCATAAAGGGGTTAGCAAGATGATAGATAGCCATTAGGAGATTAACAATATGGTAAGGTAAAAATAGAAATTGGTAGGGACAATGAGATATAGTTTGAGGGAAGTGCTTCAAGGAAATTATCAAATGAAAATAGCAAAAAGTCATCTGGAGAAAATCTAAACTGATGGCTACCATCAGAACACTGGGCAGATGACAAAAACTAGCAATCATGAGATAATAAATGAAGAAAAATACTATCACAAAGGAGAAGAACATGACTCATCAATGGAAGACACAATGGAAGTTCAAGTTGGTGTCACCATACAGATCATGAGACATGGTTAATGCCATGTTGTAAAGTTGTAAATAGAAATTTGGAAAATAAAAAATAAATTAAAAGATAAGAAAAGAGAAAAATAGACACACACAGTCATTTGCATGCAAGTGATGAGGTGATGAACATTAATTAGTTGGAGGTAGTTGAATAACTATTGCATAGGTAGTAACCAATTAAATAAAATTATAAATAGGGGTAAGGAGACTAGCACAATTGTCATAGAGCAACATTGTAGAAGTGAAGAAAGAAGGACATTGTAGGATACCGTCAAGAGTTCCATAGATAAGGATGACATGTTGGAATTCAAGTTACAAGGGTTTTTCTAGACAAAAGAGCAAAGGTACATATGCATCAAAGAAGAAAGTAGAAATAACCATACATAGGGTATAAAATCCATATACATTGAAGAAAATGGATGAAAATTTAAAAATAATTTTGTAAAATTTAAGTGCATAGAAAGGTAACAATTGCTTGAAAATTTGTAGTTAGATGAAGGAGAAGTAGAAGGAGCTATTGTTTGGAAGTTCCATCAAACATTGAGGGTTAGAGGAGCTACCATTGAGAAATATGAATAAGTTTTCATATAAGGCCAAATACTAGAAGAGCTATCATTTGTAGGAGCGATCTAAGGGACTACATTAAGAGGTTTCCATTTGGAAAAAAAGTCATCTTTGTTAGTAGATATAGGGTGTCATATAAAAGGTTAGAGTAATGGCCATCTAGAAGTGTCATCTAAATGTGCCATCATTGGCATACTTGTAGTCTAGAAATATTGTTTAATTATGCAAGAGAGTGCTATTTAAGGATGAAAAGAGTGTCAACATAGACGTAGGAGGGTGTCATCTAAAAGAGGCATCGATAGAAAATTGCAAGCAATTATATCAAAGGAATTGATTGTCAAAAATGCATAAGAACCCAACAATCCATAAGAGGATTAGGTATATGGAGCAGAAAAGAAGAGATCCATAAGAGACTGTATCACAAGAAAGGAGGCATAAATGAGAGTGTTTTCAAGTAGGTGAACATATAGAGTGAGTTTAGGAGAGGCAATATTGGCATCAAGTAGAGAGCATTCTATAGGATAGGGAAAGGGATGCTAGATAACATGGGAAGGAGAAGATACCCTTAAAGGATATAAGTCGGGTACATTCAACTAGAGAATATTATCAAACATGGTAGGAGAAAGCCTTGAAGGATCATCAATTGCAAAAAAGATCATAGTAAGTAGGAGTAAAATTTATATTGTAGGTACTAAATTTTTATCAAGAATTCAAGGACTATCTACTACAAATGCCAAAAACGTACAATATACAACATAATGTAAGGTACAAGTGGGTGACCAATAGTTGATTTTTTTAAGGAATTTTAGGAGAAAATTTGGGCTACCTAATCAAGAAATATTGGTTATGAAATTATAGTTGATTTAAACCAAAGTATACCATTGATTCAGGATGTAACAAGCCTCAACTAGAAGGATGTTCAAAAATCGATGATGCATGAAAGTAGAGGAGGTGAGAAACAATAACTAAGGAATGAGGAGTTGCAATGTGTGATGAATGTAATAATGACAAGACTATCTAGAGAGCAGAGGGTTTTAGAGTTTCTCATATGGCTTATACCATACATGTGAGGATTTGTAGAAGGGAAATCCTATGACTAGGCATCTTACCTTCTATATTGCATTAAGACTTTCTTGATTTTGAAGCACAAAGAACTTATCAATGGTATTTAATTCCATTAGCTTGTTATCGAGTGTTGCAACATATGTGAGGAGAGATATTCCTAGATAAGATCCTCAAAAAGAGTTATCAAAGTTAGCACTAATAATACTAAGGTGCATAAATGTAAATCCATAATATAATAAGACTAGTTTAAAAAATATTGAAGAAGATTTTGAGGAGGGATCTACTAGGTGATGTACCTAGTAAGGATTCATAGGAGGAAACACCATTGTCATAGCCAGAGCCAACCCAAAAGCAAATAAAGCATAGAGTACTAGGTTTGTAAGAACATTCATATTCCACATAGCATACCATAATGGAGGTAGGTGGTATGAGGGAATAGGTTGAGGAAGAATTGTTAGAAATAGATTATATTACGTTATTTGGGTCATGTAAATATACCTCCTTGGTACATACTTAGGACATTATATTACTTTAGGGGAAATTTATCTAGCTACTTCAAGCAATGTAATAAATGCACAAGTGTCAATGTGCAAGTTGCATATGTGCAAGATGTCCCTTGCACAACTAGGTAGACTGTTGGCCAAGGAACCTATTGTCCTATATAAAGGGCCATACATAGATAGAGTGACATATATAGAGTGTGTATGATAGAGTGTGTGAGTGATAATATCAAAGCTCATTTGTGAGTTGTAGCTTTGATCATTGAGAGTTCATTTCCTCTATAGCTATTTTGTATTCATTTCCATCATTTCTATTTATAGCATATTTTAGTCATCTCGTAGATTTAATTTATTTCATATTATTTTGCATCTTGTGATTGCTATCTCCCATTACATGTGTATCAAAATATAATAGTGGTATTAGAGCTACGATAGATCAAGCTACAATAGATCAATAGGAAAACCACCATTATCATTGACCTTAAGTTTTTTGTCAACCTAACGCATTGTTGGACCAGCCACTGTCAAAAATTCTCAGAAGATTCTAGGTGGTATAATTAGGGAGAGCCATGAGTGAGGATTGAAAAAAATCTTAGTTTTAGAAATATTGATATTGCATATGGCTAGAGTCTTTCCACATAGTTACAGAAAAAACTCGTGAAGAATAGGACTCAAAATTTTATCCACTAGTTTGATGAATCAACTAGTGAAGCTCATCTAAGAGATTTGGAAAAGTTTACCTGAAGTTTCTTTTACTGTAGGGAATTAATTCTTATATTATTGGGAAACATCCTACAATAGAATGCTAGGATATTTCAACTTCGTTGTTCGAAGGTAGGAGTGCCTTCATAGTGTAGAGATTGGTTGTTGCAAGAGAATAATACTATAGAAGAGACTTCTAGAGAAGAGTTGTGGTGAAGTTAGGTGGCAGGAGATCTCCATTACTAGTGTTAGATTTTGATACCACATATAATGGGAGATAGCAATTACAAGATGTATAATAATAATAAATAAATTAAATCTATGGGATGTCTAAAATATGCTATAAATAAAAATGACAAAAAGATTACAGTAGTAGCTATGGAGGAAATGGACACTCCATGATATAAGCTACTGCTCCATGAATGAGCTCTGAGCTTATAGCTCACACACACTACACTACTACCTATCTACCACACACTGAATATACTGATTTCCCTACACTGACTTCCATATATATCTTCTACATCTATGGCATTTATATAGGAAGATAAGTTACTTGGCCAACACTCTACCTAGATGTACAAGTGAACACCTTGCACATTATAGCTTGCACATTAACACTTGTGCATTTATTACATTGCATGAAGTAACTAGATAAATTCCCCCTAAAGTAACCTAATGTCCTAAGTATGTACCAAGGAAGGTACATTTACATGATCCAAATAATTTAAATACTCTATTTCTAACACCCCCCTGTATTACAATATTTGGGTACTGAATATTTTAGTCTTCAATGTGGATTTTCTTCCATATGATGGCTTTGAATTGGATCTTATTCTTCAAAATGATCTATGGCTTCTTTAGTTTTTGCTTCAGTCTTCAACTGATGTAAAAATATGTTGAAGCTATAGACCCTTCTTAGTTGACCTTGCACTGTATTCCTCCTTCATTGGGTTCATCTCCTTATTCTTTCTTAGCTTTGCCTTTGAATTCGGTCTCTAATTTTTCATAGGTGGTTGTGCTGCTACTTGGTTCTTGCATGGAGGATTCTCTTTTCTTTCATTAAATCTGTACAAATGCTTTTGAACAACCACTTAGGGCATCATGATAAGATTTTTAGTAGAAATTGAAGTATCAATTCTGCATGAGGATTGAAATTTTTTTCTAGATATGACTCACTTAGTTATGCCTTCTTTTGAGTAGTTCTATAAATCCCTTTTGTTCTACATATTCATTCTTGAAGTTTTTATATGTGAGTAAAGCCATATATAATATGCTCACAAGATCTAAGGAAAATGTAACATTACTTTCTTCGTTGCCAATAGCTTCATTGAGACGAGTTTCAAGATAGCATTCCATAATGTCAAAATTATATTCTAAGGCTTCACTATGGAATATTATAGAAGTTAGATCTATCATTATTTCCAATTACAAGAGCAGATTCATGATCCCAAGATTTATGGCACTAACTTTTTCCTTATTGATGTTTCCAGTATTTTGGAAGGTAGACATCCTTATGGCTTTCGATTAGGATATGTGATCTCTGATAGAAGTATATAAGATTTATTTGATAAAACCTATATTAATTCTTGATTTTTTAGGCTTCCTTATATCTCCCTAGTAATGAGAATGAGTACTCTTAAGGATTTTTAGGTTTTGTAGATAGCTTATATATTGTTGATGGATTTACAACTTGATAAATAATAGATTATGATATTACCAAGTTTTGTAGAATGCCTTATGAATTCCTAGTATGTTTTGGACAAGATATAAAGTTATTTTGTAAGTTATAGTTAAATCTTGGTTGGTTTTGTAAAGTTTTGTAAATGCTAAAATCAACTTCTATTGTCCTTATTGCTCCTATTGAACTAAGCACTTTTCCTAGATTTCAAGAGGTTTTAATGTTGGATCTTTTGTCCCGATTTGAAAATATTTGAGACAAGTAAATATTATAATTTCCAACCTTTAAATGTTTTTAATAAACCTCTTAGAATGGCCCTTTGAGATTTTATTTATACTTTTATAATTTCCAATAAATCAATTTGTAGTAGTAGATCTTATGACTCCCAAATTTGGAAAATTAGAAAAGATAATAATATTTGCAAAGTATTAAATAGTTCCACCTAAGTAGAAGGCCTTATATCTCCTAGGTTATCTTACAAATAGTATTTTGATTTTTGGTAAGTTATCTCCTATATCTTTTGCTTTCTCAACCTTAAATTTTATCCTTGAAATTATAACCTTATATTTCCTATGTTTGAAAGTAATATTAATGAGATAGTTCTCTTATCTTAGCTCCTTGAATTCACAATTGAATGGTGTTGGTTTTGATTTAAATATAACTATCCTTTTATGTACCCTTTTTGCAGTGCTTGACTTGATGAATCTGAATGGCCAAGTGTGGTATGGTTGAGTGAGAAATAGTTGGGATTGCTCTTCAATGCTTGGAGAGTATATGTTGACCTTATTTTATGGAGTCTTAAATGCTCCTTGCTCTCCTTCTTCCATGTTGCATTTAGGATCAGATTGACTGTGCTATTCCTCCTATCCTTTGACTGCACTTTGCTCTCCACTTCACTTTGTAGAATTTAGACGTAACATCTATTCTTTCACTCTCTCTTCTCTGCATTTAATGGTAGTCAATGATGGACAAGTGGCATATGTGTTTCTTGAGAGTGCTACCACTTCTTCTTGTAATGTTGCTGCACCTATTGTTACTCATTTGTAACATATTTAAACTTCCTTTGAGCACTTGTAACTCCTCAATGTTCATTTATTGAGCGTTAGAGATATGAAAACCATTAGGGAATATTATGCCAAGTGGAATTCAATCCTCTTGCATGGGACTTTCAATGTAACACCTCCAAGAAGAAGATTATTAATCCTTCGATTATCTTCCTCCTTACCTTACTTTGATTTCTTGAGCAACAAAAATGTATTCTCTTTTGTAGGTAATTCGTAAGCTACCTTGGAGCTTCGATGAGGATGAGGTAACTCTTTTACTTCCCTTTGTTGATGTAACTCCCAATGTAGCATCTATTATTCTCTTTGTGCTTATACCTTTGTTGTGCTCCCTATTCAAATTGATAGAGTTGAAGCTTGATGCATCTAAACACTGGATGTGCTCTATCTTATTTTTTTATGTAAATAGCTTCTTATCCTTACTATGGTTTGCGTAAATGATTTTATATAATTCCTTTCGCTTACGTCCTTGGAAATCTTGTTGTCATTTACGTAGAAGCTTCCTTTGTCTTGTAGATTCGTTCCTAGAGAGAATGCTCTTTTGTTGTTGAAGAACGTTCGATCCTTTGGCCCTTCTTTTGGCTGCCTTTTTTTTGTACCTATTATGCCTATTATGGCACCTTTAAATCTGCTTCTTTCCTTGCATTTGATGTATTGTAGAAGTGCAATACCATGTAACCTTTACATGTATATAAAACCTTTTTATTGCACCTTTTCTTGCACTCTTTTGTAGGTTTGAGATTTTGAATTTTGTAGTAGATTAGTGAGTGCAAAATGAGGGTTTTGAGGATGTCTCTTTGGCTAGACTCCTTACCCTTTTTTCTTGGATGATTTATGGTGAATCCAAGCCTTGTAAATGTTGTATAACAAAAGCTTTATTTTAGTTGCACTAACCCTAAGTTCTTTGGATTTGAGACTCACCAAGTCTCAATATTTGAAGCTTCTTTGGTTAGTTTTTATTCACTTGTACTAACCACGTTTGGTGTCTTCTATTGACAACTATGAGTTGCAAAATTTTTGTGCTTTAAGAGTGTCTTTAGACACTTGATCCAAACTAGATTTTGTAGCATTTATTTCAAAGCACAAAACTAATTTCTTTTGAGAGTAATAATAGTGCAAATGAATCTAACAAATTCTACTTTTAATGCACTAAAAAATTACACCTTATCACTCCAATCTACTCTCAATAAAATTCACTTAATCAATTCACTACAACTAATCAAGAATAATCTGAAATGAACCTTCAAGAATTATTCTATAAATTTCTTATAAGCAAGATATTAGGATATAGTCTTCTTTTTGCTTTCCAAAGTAGATAATAGGCTACTTGATAGATTATTAAAATTCTAAAATCTAATCAACTTCTAATGTGCAAATGAATATTAAAAAAAAATCCTTTTTGCACTCTTTAAGACTGTAATACAAATCTCCTTTTTGCAACTTTAATCAAAATTTAAGGTGCTTTAATAAATCTGATAAATAATCCAACAAATGAATTTGCTTACACTGATAGTTGCTTACCTTTTTAAGAATGCTTTTGTAGCTCCTTATCTACTTCTATAGAGGATGTAGATCTCGGTGCCTAATATCACCAAGTTGCTACCTTGAGTAGGATCTTGCAGCTCTTTGTAGACTATTTTGAATAGCTCTTTCTTCACCAAATTGATGGTCTCAAACTTTCTTTCATGAGCATAGGATTTGGTAACTTTGATCTCCTCTTGTAATCTCCTCCTTCTGTTGTATATTTGGAGAAGTTTGTATCTCTGAAGTAGGGACCTCTTGCTATAGGAGGTAATCTTCAAATCTCTTATATTTGATAAGATTATTCTGCCTTCAAGTCTTCTTGTTGAATTCTAACTTCAAGCAGGATCTTCTTCTCAAGATTTTGAATATCTTGAGGTCTTCACTAGATTATTATTTTGCTCAAATTTGGTACTCCTTACCAAATTATCATCCTCTTGGGCTTGTTGTCGGATGGCAATAATTATCCTAAGTCCTTCACTATCAGGGGCTTCTCCTTGGTAGTGGATTTCTCTAGTGAGTTCTCATTTTATGATTTCTTCAACAAGGTTCTCCTAGCCTTTTACTGGATGCTTGTCGAGATCTTATCAAGGTCTTTGATCTTATAGTTTCTTTTGGTCTTCCTTGAGACCTTATTTTCAACCTTCTGCTTCTAGAAGTGTTGGCATTGAGATATTCTCCTGGATATGTGATTTTATTGCTTTTGAATTCGAGCAAGACTCTCCTAGTCCTTCTTCTTCTTCTTCCTAGTATGGAAGTTCTTCAATGAGATCTCCTATTGATATCTTTTGCTTCAGGTTCATCATTAGTCTTCTATCCATCCACCTTCATTGGTATCCTTGCGCGTATCTTTGTTTGGTTCTGAATATTGATGGCTACGTAGAGCATTGTAAACTTGTCCTCTCATCTTATTGACTTTGATTCTTCTATGCTTGGCTCTGATCCCATTGTTAGCTTTTAATACCACATACAATGGGAGATAACAATTACAAGATGCATAATAATAAGAAATAAAGTAAATATGTGAGATGAATAAAATATGCTATAAATAGAAATGATGAAAAATATTACAATAGTAGCTATGGATGAAATAAACACTCCATGATATAAGCTATTGCTCCATGAATGAGCTCTGAGCTTATAGCTAACACACACTACACTACTGCCTATCTACCATACACTAAATATAATGACTTCCCTACACTGTCTTTCATATCTATATTCTACATCTATGTCCTTTATATAGGAAGATAAGTTCCTTGGCCAACACTCTACCTAGTTGTACAAGTGGACACCTTGCACATTATAGCTTACACATTGACACTTGTGCATTTATTACATTGCATGAAGTAACTAGATAACCCCCCCTAAAGTAAACTAATTTCCTAAGTATGTACCAAAGAAGGTCCATTTACATGACCCAAATAATGTAATATACTCTATTTATAACAGTTAGATTGAGAACTTCACAGAAGAAAAAAGGCCATAAAAGCCTTGATCCAGAAGAAAAGGCCATAGAAGCCTTGATATTGAAGAAAATACCACATAAGCCTTGATATTGAAGAAAAAGGCCACAAAAGCCTTGATATTGAAGAAAAGGCCACATAAGACTTGGTATTAAGAAAAGGCCACAAAATCCTTGATACTGAAAAAGGCCAAAGAAGCCTTGATCTTGAAGAAGACTCTTGAAGAGAGTATCTAATTTAAGCAGATTTTAGTACTAATATTTTGTTGCAGGAAAAGGAGATTTAGTGAGTTGGGAAAGCTTCCTACAATAAAGTTAGGAAGAGTATCTTCTTTATAATCAATCCAAAACCTAAATAAAAAGATATCAAGAGAAGATCTCATTGAATCACTTATAGACTTGGAAGAAGAAGGACTAGGAGAGTCCTACTCGAATCCAAAAGTAGTAGAATCAGAGATCCAAGAAGATCTCACCACCAACACTTCTAGAAGTAGAAGGTTGAATAAAAGGTCTCAAGAAATACTAGAAGAAGCTACAAGATCAAAGGCCTTAGGGAGGTCTCTATGAACATCCAGTAAAAGGCTTGGAGAGCCTTACTAAAGAAATCATCAAAGGAGTTTCGAGGAGAACTCATTGGAGAAATTCACTATAGGAGATAGTGAAATATTTGGGATAATTATCGCCATTTAACAACAATCCCAAAAGAAGAAGAAGAATTTGGCAAGGAGTTCCAAATATCATAAGACCTCAAGACATTCAGAATCTTGAGAAGAAGATCTTGTTTGAAGTCAAAATTCAACAAGAAGCTTGAAGGAATATTCAAACAGAAGAAGCCTACCAAATACAGGAGATTTAGAAATTACCTCTCACAACAAGAAGGTACCACTTCAAAATAAAGACTTCTTCAAATATATAGCAAAAGGAGGAGACTACAAGAGGAGAACAAGCCACCAAAATCCTAGGCTCGTGAAAGAAAGTTTGAGACCATCTTTTGGTGAAGATGGAGTTGTTCAGGACAACCTACAAAGAGTTACAAGATCTTACTCAAGGTAGCAACTTGGTGATATTAGACACCAAGATCTACATCCTCTATATAAGTGGCAAAAGAGCTACAAAATATTTCAAAAAAAGGTAAGCAACTATTGGTGCAAGTAGATTCATTAATTGGATTACTTATCAGATTTGTTAAAGCACCTTAATTTGGATTAAAGTTGACAAAATGAGAATTGAATTGCAGTCTTCAAAAGTCCAAAAAGAGAAAGGTTCTTTTAAGGTTCATTTGCACATTAGGAGTTGATTAGATTTCAGAATTACAACTATCTATCAACTACCTATCATCTACTTTTGAAAGCAAAAGAAGAATAGCTCCTACTACCTTTCTTATAAGGAAAGTGCAGAATAATTCTTGAAGATTCATTTCAGATTATTCTTGATTAGTTGTAGTAAATTGATTAAGTGCATTATTTTGAGATTTTATTGGAGTGATAAGGTGAAATTGTTAGTGCATTAAAAGTGAAATATTATTAGATTCATTTGCACTATTCTATTGCTCTCAAAAATATTATTGTTTGTGTTCGTGAGAAGGGCACAAAATCAAAAATTGTCAAAGTGTCTAAAGATACTATTAGTGCATAAAAATCTGCAACATTCAGTGGCCAAGAGAAGCCACCAAATCAGCTCAAATCCTCCAAGCATTGGAGAAGAAAGTAGCCATCGAATATCAGCAAAGGAAGCCTCAAATCGAGACTTGGTGAGTCTCAAATTCAAAGCACAATAAGGTTTCTATTACAAAGAAATAGTGCAAGAATATACAAAAAAAAAGAGCTTCTATCAAGTGGTTACAAGCTTGGGTTCATTTGTAAAATACCCAAGCAAAAAGGGGAAGGTGTCTAATCAAAGAGACAACCTCAAAACCCCTACATTGCATTCAAAATTCTGCCACAAAACAAAAAATTCAGACCTGAAAGGAGTGCAAAAGAAGGTGCAATAAAGGATATTTTATATATAAATACATTACATTGTGTTGCACTATCCTAATCTAGTTTATATAGGGAAAGAAGGTAGATTTGAAGGTGCCTCAAAGGCACAATATTCACTAGAAAAACCAGTCGAAGGCGGCCGAATGCTAGCATCTATCCAAGCATAGCAAAAGGAGCCACTCTAAGGGCTCATTCTCCTCACATCTTGGATGGTCGAACCTACAAAAGACAAGGAGAAAAGCAAAGGGAGAAACAATGTTATTCGAGAGCAAAATTATCTACAAAAGGAGGACGTATAACAGGTGAGAAAAGAAGAAGATTAAAGCACCATTGGAGTGTTTCAAACTCCACATCCGCATTGCTCAAAATCGGTGCTCAAGCCTCCAAATCATTGCTCCACATCCCAGCTAAAAATATTGCAATTGAACGAAAGAAGAGTTGGAGATTTTACAAGGTTAAAGAACCTCCAAAGGGTCCATTGAAGCAGTGATAGAGAAGACGTCCATGCACAAGGAGGAAGTGATATTTGTCACTTGAGGTAAAACCCTAACGCTCCTCATGTGAGCACTCATATTCATCAAGAAAGGAGTTACAAGCAACAGGTTGGTGCATTGAGTGTATGAGATACACTTGTCCATAAAGAGACCAAGCGCTCTGCTAAAGAATGTAATGTCCATACATTACTCAAAGGAAGAAATGAGCATTTTTTAGCACCTTCTACTCCTCAAGTGCTCAAGAAGAAAATGGATGTGCCACTTGGCACTTAATACAAGATTCTCCTCCATTTTAAGGACATCAATGACCAAGCATTCAAATAGCATTTTACGTCTCTACATTCAACACTTCGGGGTCTACACACATAGGATTGAGTTACAGCGTGTAAGGAAGGTGGTAGAGCCTTCAATGCTCTAGTCAAGCAAGGTCAAAGGTAGAGACTAAAGGGCACCATATTTGGAACATTAAATACAAGGAAAGTTCCAAGAAATTCTATTGGAGGGTACAATCAAAGCAGTAATGTCAATATTGCAGCCCTTGCACATCTGAAATCAATGCCTATTATTGCTTGATATAAGGTAAGGTTTATTCCCATTTTTATGTGCTTTCATTTCTTGGGAGTTATAAGGTTAAACTTAGAGGAATTTAATCATATTGAAAGCCATACCTCAAAGGGAATAATTTATCAAATTAATATAATATTTGCAATATAAAACCTAGGAGTAATAAGGGTTTCTACTCGAAATTAATCTTAAATATTTGCAAATATTATTGTGGTCTAATTTTTCCAAAATTAGGGAGTTATAAGGGTTACTACATCAAATTAATTTATTGGAAATTAGATACACTTAAATTAAATCCTAAAGGGATATTAAATAGAGAGGTTTATCAAAGCATTTAAAAGGTTAGAAATTTATAATATTATTGTCTTAAAATTTATTAAAAAGAGAAAAAATAAATCCAACATTAAAACCTCTTTAAATTTGGAAAAAGTGCTTAGTTCAATAGGATCAATAAGGGATAATAGAAGTTGATTTTGGTATTTACAAAAACTTTACAAAATCAACCAAAATTGAACTACAATTTACAAAAGCACTATATTCATCTTATATCTTATCCAAAACATACTAGGGAGTCATAAGGCATTCTAAAAAATCTAAGGATTGATATTAGGGAATTTAAATGGCATCAAACAAATTCTTCCTAGAATAATCTCAACTACTCAAGGGTCCTAATTATTTCTCCTGGAAGAATAAAGTGAAAGCTATCTTGGTATATGAAAAACTTTGGGATATTGTCAAAGGGAAAACACAAATACCTACCATATATGATATTGAAATCCTAAAGTTTGTAGAAAATGATTCAAAGGCTCTAATGATAATAACCTTTGTTATCACTGATGAGATACAACCCTATATCAGTTCAGCAAAATCATCTTCAGATGCATGGACAAGCCTAGAGAAAATATTTGAAGGAAATAATAAGGCAACTATTCTTCATCTTCAGACTCAACTTCATTCATTAAAGATGAATAATGGAGAAAGCATAGAACTGTTCCTAAGGAAGGTAGCAGATATTAAAGGGAAATTATTTACCTTAGGAGAAACAGTTAAGGATGAACTTCTTACTCAAGTAACCATGAGAGCACTTCCAAACAACTATAAACATTTGGTAACATCTTTACAAGTCCTAAGTAAAGATACTTCTTTTGATGACTTAGTCAATATTCTATAGGAATATGAAGTGGAAAATACAATTAAAGATGAAATGTCTAACATTGCATTGGCATCTAAAGATAATCCATAGGGAAACATTGCTTCTTCATAAAAAGGATAGAAAACATGGTACAACAGGTATTGTCAAATATGCAAGAGAAAAGGCCATAATACCAGCTATTGCAGGTTCAATCCCAAAAATTAGAATCAAGGAAATCATATGAACAATGGGAACCAATTTCAGCCATGACAATATCAAAATCCTTGTCAGCAATAATTTGAGTGTCCAACCAATTATCCCCAATTGGAGTATCGAAAAGGAAATAAAAAAGGACATCTAGCTCAGAGGATAGAATAAATTGAAGAACTGGAAGAATCAACAGACGATTATGAAATCAAAGCTCTTTTAGAAAGAATGATAGATTATGAAGACACTAACTACTTGCTTGAACAGGTTACAAAAAATAGAGAAGAAGAATCAAAATCTCAAGGTCAAGGAGAAGATCCACATTTAAGACTAAAGTCTTCAATACCCAAATAATGTAATATAGGGGGTGTTAGAAATAGATTATATTACATCATTTGGGTCATGTAAATGTACCTTCCTTGGTACATACTTAGGATATTAGATTACTTTAGGGGGAAGTTATCTAGTTACTTCATGCAATGTAATAAATGCACAAGTGTCAATGTGCAAGTTGTATATGTGCAAGATGTCCCTTGCACAACTAGGTAGAGTGTTGGCAAAGGAACCTATTTTCCTATATAAAGGGCCATACATAGATAGAGTGATATATAGAGAGTGTGTGATAGAGTGTATGAGTGATAAGCTCAAAACTCATTCGTGAGCAATAGATTTGATCATGAATTCCTCCATAGCTACTTTGTATTCATTTCCATCATTTCTATTTATAGCATATTTCAGTCATCTCACAGATTTACTTTCTTTCATATTATTCATCTTGTGATTGCTATCTCCCATTACATGTGTATCAAAATATAACAAGAATAAAAACAATAAGTTGAAGAAAAAGTTGTAGTTGGATAACAATAGTATTGGGAGTTTCTAAAGGGCGTGACCATGGACAAAGAATTCTAGGAAGCTATGGATACAATGGGAAAAGTGCAAATTAGGATAATTTATTTTTTGGCAAAAATTTAGCAAGTTGATCCAACATCACCTCTAGTGCAAGGGGATCCCTATTTTGAGGTAACATATGTAAAAGAACAAGTTTAGGCTAGGAAACTAGATGCACCTACTAAAAAACCAAAAAAGGAGAAACTAACTAGGCTAGTAAAAACATCGAAGAAAGGGAAAGAGTTAGAATTGGTGTAGGAGGAATCAAACTCACATGACAATGAGCTTTTCCAAATATTTAATCTATATGGAGGACATAACCAATAGAAGAGTAGGCTAGCTGAGAAAATATTGATGGAGGGTAAAGCAACAAAGAGGCTTAACAATCTATCATGATAAGCTAAAGAGAAAATGGTAGTAGATACCATAGATAATAAGATAAAGGATGGATTAAGTGAACTTGTGTTTATTGAAGTATTGAATTTTAGACAACCATCAAATATAGGAGAGCACATCAATACAAAAGTTAATGTTTGACTCGATAAGATCTATGGAGTCATTTATAGATTGAAGCTAGAATTTGAGATAGGCTATATCAAATAGTGGAAACAATGGTAGTTGATGACACAAAATGAGATTGAAAAGTTGGTGAATTAGGTCCATGATAAATAATGGATGATAGAAATTTCTAGCATTCACCAACTGCAACCTTGGGATCTAGAGACTAGAAATTTTAGAACCATCATTGGGTGGAGGAACTACTAGAAGGAACTAAGACAATGTACACAAGACCAACCTATGTTTATATTAAAGGTAGTTCTTGGTCCAAAATATACCTAATTGGATGAGTTGTGCCCTCAAGACCTCGACCAAGATTGGAAGATCTAGAAAAAGGCTTTTGGGTCAACCTTTCGAGTAGGTCAGTTCCTATGGTACTAGATAAACTAACAAAATAAAATGGGGTTTGTAGATTAAAGAAAGAGATGTGTAGAGTCATAAGCTAGAACTTAAAATGGTTAGGATTCAACAACATTAAGAGACACAAGGCATGAGAGTCTCGCACTCTTAACTAGACTAAACTGCCTAATAGACCAACCATCATCTAATGTTGTAGGGCATTAATAAAATTAGCATACACATGATTAAGCATTCTAGGAATTGAACAAGTAGTAATATAGGGGGAAATCCATATAACATAATAAATTTAACAAAATAAATTGTTCATTCAATTTTAACAAAATGCTTAACAATGAAATCAATATACATACATGTTCAACAATAGTCAAATATGGAGATCAAACAACACTTTAATTTTCATAAGAGGGGCATCGTACAATCATCATACAACTTATGAAAGCCGACCCCTGAAATGGGTTACATTCAAGTATATATGGTTTTACATACATTATGTTGGTCTAGCATGAATGCTTTCACAACTAATTGTAGGTCTGTTAGGTGAGTACAACACATACACATCTCTTTACAACTCATTCTAGTGCAACTATAATGACACCATTATTCTAATGTGATTGTATCTAATTTCTCCTAGGAACATGGTGTCATATATGTCTCAAGTTGGTTTATGATATTATCTGATAGATTTTATTTATTCCACTTTGCACGATGATAAATATAGTTGCATCAAGATAGGTGTTTAATGGGGAAGCCTTTGGTTGTTGAGATTCTCTAACAGTAGATTCTTGCTTCATGGGGGCAAGTCCAAGATTCTTAGCATTATTCCAAACTCTTTTTCCTTAGCTAAAATTAGTCCAACTCTTATTCTCCAAGTGCTAAAATTTTCTTTTCCTTGCATGAAATTAACCTAACCAAAATTCTAACCCTCATATTAACACTTAGTCACATTTATGATTTACCTTGTTGGATGTTGTACTTGTATGCTTACCTTGATGATGTCAGCTCCTTTAAAAGTTTGTCCACCCTCTACACTTAATTTATTTTGCAATGTATGCTACTGAGTGTTGAAAATGCTTTTGCTTAAAAAATTCTTCACTTTCCTATGCCAAATTTCATGCCTTAGAATATTTTTGGCTCTGGTATTGGTCTTCCTTTATGCCATACTTTTTATGTATTATTAATGATGTATAATTATTAAAAAGTCTTGCTCTTCTTTATGCTTAGCCATATTTTTACATCCAATAAGGATTTGCTTTGATTTTGGACTTTGAATATTCATTCAAACACTTAGCCAACAATTCTTTCTGATGCATCAAGTGCAATACTTTTTATGTCTTTGATGATGTTAACACCTTAAAATGTTTGACAATGTTCCATACTTAGCCAAAATTTAAGTTTGACATTGCAAAAATTTCATGCTCATTGATGACATCGACATATTAAAAGTATGGTCACATTTTACACTTAATAAAATTTGCATTCCAAAGCTTGTTGAGTCTCCATGCCTTAGCTTATTTTTTCTTAACCCGATAACTGCTCAATGCATTCAGTTGTGCTTTTGTCTTCTCAGCTTGACATGTACTAATTCATTAGCAAAATTTCTCTTTGAAGAGATGCTTTATAGATGTGGATAAACTCTTTCTACCCATATTAATGTTACCTCACAAGGGGTTTTTGCTTATAGGAACACAAAACCCATATAACCTTATCATATTGGATGATGGAGTAAAAAAGAAACCAAAAAGCTACTCATGCAAGTGGATGTTGTTTACACACTCTCCATATTTGAGGTCTCAGTTGTTATTATACCAACAGATTCACCCTCTCCTTTCTACATCATTGTCTCGAATGTTTCACCCTATTGTTTAATGTTGCTTCTCTGGCTAATTGAAGAAGCTACCAAAAGCCATAATACTTTACAAATATTATTCCATGATTTTTAAGAGGGGACATAATCTCCTCTAAATTTGTAAAGAACTTACCTTAATTACAAATATCTATCATAAGATGGATCATTGTACTTTTGAGCTAATTATTATGATATTAAAAGTAGCATAGAGAGCTTATGAAAGAGTGCAATGACCTGATTCAATTACAAAGGCTCAGGTAATGAGTTGATATCACTTTCATCAATGATTTATTGATCTAGATGTTGGATGAGCTACTCCTCAGTATAAAATTTACCATATCTACCCCAGAATTCTAGAAAACTAAGACCCATGAACTCTTGGACTGAGACTTTTATCTTATCTATACTTGCTCTAAGTGTAGTTATTATGTCACCTCCTTTATTAGGGACAAAGGAAACAATAATGATGGATTGGAAAGGAGAAAATCTATTTATGGAGGTCTCAAGGATTAAATGCTTGTATTTATAGGAGTGTGTGGATGTGGGTTCTTGGGAGTTTGTTGGACTTCATGTACAAAAGAAGTGAAAGCCATACCTGACAATGGGTTTTGAGAGGGTGAAACTTATCTTGTAGGGGAAGGTGGTGGAAGTGGTTGCTTTGGAAGAGGTTGTGAAGGTGATGGATGATTTTTAAAAATAAGAGCAGGGATAGAAGACACACCTAATCCTCTTGCTTTTAGTAGTTGCTTTTGATCAGCCACATCAAATTCCTATTTGCTTTGATCCTTTGAACTTCCATAGCTAGTTATTACCTTTTAATTTTATTTGGGGTATCCCTTTACCAAGTGCTTAAAGAATTTGTTCTCTTTGTCTTCTCATTGGATATTTTGTATTGAAAATGTTGGTATATATCAGGTTGAGGCTAATCCTTATCAGGAACTGTTGTAGTAGCTACTTCTTTTATATGCTCTATTGTTTGAATTATCTCAGCTCCCATGATATGCTCTATTTATTCTTCTTGACTTATTTATGGTATATTCTCTATCACTAGATAATGATTAGGTACACTTGCTCTTTTAGAATCCTTATTTTTCCTCGTATGTCCAATTATTTTATTTGAACCTAACTCTCCTTTTGAATATCCATAAGTGACTAGGGGCTTCTATTTGATGGGAATTTATTTTGTGGTTTCTTCTATCTCCTCAATAAAATATATTTTTTGCTCTTTATCTTTCCATTTGATCAACTCAGGATATATTTCTCCTTTGTGCTTCTCCATCTAGTCTTCATATTTTTCATCGAACTCTACTTTAAAATATTTATCTAAAGGGCTAGGGAATGTCTTCTTTTGTCTATCTCATTCGCACCTTGAAATACATCATTTCTAAATTTTATCTTCTATCTATTCTAGCTCTTATTTGATTTTCTCCACTAGATTGTTGCTTATCCATTGATCCCTATTTCTAACTAGATCATAAGATCGTTTGCAGGGATAACACTTTCTCCTTGGAGGTTGCCTTTGTATTTCATTGATATCAAGATCAAGAGCTTGATCCTCTTCTTTTATTGAACTACTCTATCTCCATTCGAGGAATATGTTCAAATGCTAGAGGCTTAGTGTTCAAATCTATTAATTTAACTTTGAATTTGTCTTTTGGATCATAATTCCACATATGTGGCATTACCGATAGTTGAAGGTCATTAAAATTCTCATATAAAATTCTTGCCTGACCTCTAGTTGTCATATTTATATCTTCAAAATTAAAAGGATAGTGGTAAGTGCAAGCTTTCTTAATCCCAACCCTAAAAATCTCATCGACTTAATTAATTTGTCGACATAATTCCATGGCAAACACACAATTAGTGATATAATAGGGAAGCAAATAGGGGCTATTGGAGAATCCATAGACTCTAATGATAGTACCACTCTATAAAAAATACCAATCCTATAATTCATACTTCTTACCATGCAACTTGTCTACAACCTCAGGGCTTAGTTAGAGAATTTGGCCATAAATGTATACTAGTGCAAGCCCAAGAAAGAGCCGGTTGAACTAAAGATATGAAGTGGTTTCTCTAAGGGCAAGGATCTAGTCAACTACAAGAAGGGGTCTTCCATTATTTTATCTTGCTTGAATTTTTAATCTTTGCATTCTTGGATCCATATAATACAAAAACAACCAGGCCAAATATGATGGATAATGGAAGGTCTCCTCTTTGAGCTTCATAGTAGTTAATTGTATATGAATTTGGTAGCTCAAAAACTAGGCCCAATCAAAGAATATAGGTTCATTTGGACTAGTACCATCATAATTTCATACATTAGTAACTACATATGCTATATATATCTAATAATCATACACATATTGATCAGTACCTAATCCAAGGATGACAACTATAATATAAATGACTTCTTGAAGGAATTCGCTAAATGCTACAAGTTTCATTGGTTATTTTTAAAATACTTCGATATTTCTCCTGTATTTGGTTAACCATACCTTTATATTATCCCTTTTTAAATGATTAATTTATTTAGTAATATCAATTGCTTTAGATTTTGTACTTGAGTGTTCTCTTACTGTGAAAGCATTCATGATAGCAAACAATCTCTACCCTGTTGTAGTGCAAAACTATTGTTGTCTTTAGGTTGTAATCAATTGTGATTGCCTTAACTAGCTTTGTGTAGGGGTGAAAAAATCTAGGCATAAATGATAATAAGAGTGAATTTCTCAAAGTTGCTTCTGGCCTTTTGGTTGAGTATTTTCTTCCCTTTGCTTCTGCTCCATCTCTAAATTTTTTTAATTTCACCTTGGTTGGGATGATAGGATCATGAATGTCACTTAGTAGATCTTGGAGATCCTTGGTGTTCTTATACACATTCATACCTCTTTTTCCTCATGTTATATCTACTGAAACAAGGAGCTTTAGCTAAACTTGCAAATGTAAGCAAGAATGTAGCACTTTCTGCTCCCACACAAAGTAATTTTATAATTCTGCAATATTTTGCTCATTCAACTACTAACTACTTTTTCATACATGGCACATTCATATCCCTGCTTTTATAGCAAGAAGAAATCATGATGTCTAGTCATTACTAAATTGATGTTGAATATTGTGCATGTTCAGCTTTTATTGCAAATTTTTTCCTTGAAATTGATGACTTATGCAAGCATTTGAGGCGCATGCTACTCTCAAGATTACCTTATGTTTAAGCCAATAAAATCATTGGAATTTTAAAATCTTGTGGTTGCCAAAAATATTTTCTGCCATTCAACTTCTATTTCTCAAAATCCACTACTATATTTACATGTCACTATTCACATATGTACAACTCGAGGGCATGTGCTTCTAAGCATAATGCTTTTAATATTGGTCATTCACCAGAATCAACAAAAGGTGGTCATCAATGTCTTGAAGGTCATATCAATTTAATGCTTTACTTCCCAATATTAGAAATGGTCCGAACCATAGTGATTCTAGCTTGTCATGTGTTCCTAGCTTAGCTTTACTTTCATCCCATTTCAAGACCAAGTCACCATCCTTAAATAGCTTTGGGGACATCCTCTTGTTAAACCTTTTGTTTATCACCACTTGATGTTGTTAGAAGCTATTAAATCCATCTTATCTCTTTTCTTCTAGCAACAACAACTCTTCCATACTTATTTCAATCAATCTTGTATTCTCTAGCTCTATTTGATCTATAATATTTAAGGTTAGTAGCTCTAGATGCATTGACAATATAGCTTCATTTCCATAAACCAATGAATATGGAGTTGTTTTCAACACCTTTTTTACTATAATTTTATCTTCCCATAATGGTTGATTAAACATTATGTGTCAACTCCCCTTAATGTTTCCAATATTCCTTCTAATTATCCTCATGAAATTCTTATTGGTAGATTCACCTAGCCCATTACCCTGTGGGTAATAATTGGAAGAATCTTTCCAACATATACCATACTTGCTCACAAATTTTATGGTTTTAGCACCTATAAAAGTTGCACCATTATCTAAAAATATTGTAGATGGGATCCCAAACCTGGTGATTAGTCTCTATAGCAATGTTTAACAAAAGAATTTGGATTAATTAACCCAATAAAATCTAGTCTCCATTTCTAAAAGGGCTTCTATGCAAAAATTGGCTAAAAAGGCAATGTTGGGTTCTTTTTTTCCCAACAAGCCTCTGATATTTATCACATGCTCTAGTGTATTTAAAAGCATCAATAAATGAAGTAGGCCAATAATATCTAGCCCCCATGATTTTAGTTGTTCTGGTTTGACTAGAGTAATATCCACTTGAAAAGCCACCATGAAATATGTCGAAGATTTTCATTGCTTTATCCAAATGTATACACCTCAGGATACACCATAAAAAAAAATTGGTACAAGATGCCATCAGTTATAACATAGTTCATAACCTGTAATTTGTACCTTCACCTTTGCGAGGTTGTAAATTCATTTGACACTTTCTAGTTTGAAGAAAGTATATTATCAAAGTTTTTTGGTGATCTTCTTTCAAACTGTTTTCCAATATAATATATGGAGCTTTTTTCTCCATAACATAGACATAGAAAGGTGACTCTTCAATACTTGACTATTACACTCCTCACATATCTGGAAGTTGTAACCTTTTCTATTCTTTACATAATATAAGACTCATGTCCTTTGGCTTCTCATCATGCCACTTGTATACAAGACTCTTCACTCTCTACTTACATGCACATTTAAATCTATGACACTTTTACTCTTCTACATGATGCTTACTCTCCTACATGCAATCCTAATACATGACACTTGTGCACATTCTCACATTACATATTTGCACACTTTCATACAATACACTTATGGACTTTATATCCTTACACACTTGCACTCTTACATATATTATACTTTTGCATATCCTGCACATTACACACTTGCACTCTTACTTACATGCAACTTGTGCATATCTTGCACATAGAAACTTACATAAAGGGGAAGTATAAATCACTCTCATGAACTATAGAATTAAATCCTAATCTATTACATATTTACATTTCTACCATAAAGGTACCACGAGGGTACATTTGCATGTACCAAATAATGCAATATGCTACAACAAAGTGAACCAATTATCACCAAGCATTGTGCACTTGTACTATGGTAGTGTAAACCACTTGGCAATTATCGACAAATAGGAAACTATATTGTGTCACTCCTCTAAAATAAGGGATTTAACTTACATGCCAAATATATTATAGACTATATAAAAGACTAAACAAATAACAAATTAGGTTGTGCAATATCTCCAAGTAATTTGTTGATCTTCATTCTTTGCTCCATCAAGGTTGAATATCGACCATCAATCCATGTTGGCCATAAAAAAACCACCAAATTTCCAATAAAAGCTAAGTGCCTAGGTAGGAATTTAAACCCAAGTTTTTGGGTGTGCAAAGCCTTCTTATGAAACTTACCAACCAATTAGTAGGTCAATTAATCCCACAAGTCAAATAAAAAATCTTGATAGGGCATCCATATAGTTAGTTAGAAAATGGGTTGAACATAAAAAGATAAAACTAAAGGGAACCTATCGATAGATATTTCTCTTGAGTCAACAATACTATTGTGGCATAGTGAGATACTCATGATCTAAGCTAGAAACTAGGGTTTTGACAAAAAACCTTAAAAACTGGTAGTACAATAATGATTTTCCTCTCAACCTATGAGGGATACCGTAGTGGTAAGTCCTTGGGATTTTATCCAGGAGATCCAAGTTCAAACCTTGGTATGAGGGAACCAAGACCCCTCATAAAAACTTGTGTAAACTCAAATTTTAGTGCAAGTTAGGAGGGAGTGTGAGCTAGAAATAAGTGCGATCTAAGAGGGAGTACAAGCCAATATTGAGATATTAAGATATGGTGAAATAGTAGTAGATTTGTTTGAAGTGTATTAATGCTTCAAACCCTTACCATGAGTGCAGTGAATATTATTTTCAAAAAATTATTGAAGCAAAGGAATACTAGGAGAAATAAGAGATAGGAGCGAGTGTGAACCAAGAGGGAGTGCAAGCTAGGAAGAAGTGTGAGTTGAGAGTGAGTGTGATCTAAGAGGGATTTCAAACTAGGAGGGAGTGCAAGCCAGGAATGAGCCCCAACCCCAATCCCACTAGTTAGTTTGGAAGGAAAATTATATTTGAAATCCCTAATGGGAAGTGAGGATGCCCTAGCTAGAATTGTGGATGCCCAAGTTGAAGATAAGTGGAAGAGAAAATATATGGAAAGTTCAATCCAAGTACTATATGTTACACCAAAATTGACCATCAAGGATGAGATGATTGAGCATGATATATTTGGTTTAAAAAGTAGGGAGTTAATATGTAAGTTCCATAGATCCTAGCCAGGGTTTTTGGAGATTCAAGATTGGATCAAGTGGAAGTGGAGATTGAATTCAAATTACTTTGTGAGTTCTCTTCCTAAAGGATTTTCCTTGTCATATTTTCTAATTGAAAAATTAGGGATAAAATATTGAGTGGTGGCCCATGGTTTAGAGGGAGAGATACCCTTTATTTAATACCATGGAATAAAATATTTTCTATTGAGATAGAACTATACCCTAATCTTTGTTTGACTGATCATTCTCCCATTTTCTTTTCCATCCTAGTTTCTTCCACCCTTATCTTTATCAATATCAATTCTACCTTAACACTTTTATTTTACACCACCCCATGTTGAAAGCCTATGTCATCAAAATTTGGAACCTAGTCCCCAAATCAAAAGGATCCTCTAGTTAGATTGATTGGTGGAACGATGTTATCCAATGCACTACCAGATTCCTTCACTCGCTAGGGTGCAAGATTGTCAAGCTTCACCATTGCTCCAATTTTGATCTTAAGTGAGAGTTGGAGGTGGCCTCAACTCAGTTGTAGTACAATCCTTTCAATGAGGAGCTTCAATGGCACCTCGCAGCTGTTAAACACCAAATTTTGATGGTGAAACTCTATGATACTAGAGGGGCATAGATCAAGGTGAGGTTGCACTGACTTAAAATTGGTGATAGGGTAACCAAGGACTTATTCCAACACTTACATTCTCACAATTAGTTTTCAAGTATTAAAGCCCTTAACATTAATGTAGAGCATGTTTCTAAGCTTCCTCATATTCACTCTACTTTTGAAGAATATTACCAGACTATATTCACGGTTCAATATTTCTCCCCTTAATGTGGCCAAGATCTTAACTCCTACCTCTCTATTATCTCTTTCTATGTCTCAAAGAGCTACCTATTAAAAGGCCCTATTTTTGAAGGATTTGGAGGAAGCTATTTATTAGATGACCAATAATTAATCCCTCAACTTTATGAATTCCATTGTGGGACATTATTAAGCCCGATATTCTCAAATTTCATCAAGAGATCTTCTCTAAGGGTTCTCTAGGCCCTATTATTAATCAGGGTATTATTAAATTTATCCCCAAGTCTTGTGATCCATAAATCATCAACAAGTGGAGGCCTATTACTCTCCTTAATATTTCCTATAAGATTATTGCCAAAGCCCTGGATTTGAGCATCCACCATATCCTTTCCATCATCGTGTAACTCAAGAAAATTGTTTTCGTTCAAGGTAAGTCCATCCTTGATAACATTAATATTATCTGGGAAGGCATCGAGTAGGCTCACAATTCCAATCAATGATCATTTTTCATCAAAATTGACTTTGCGAAAGCCTACGATAGGGTCAATTGGTAATTCATTTTGGCCATGCTTAAAGCTCTTGATTTTGGACCCTCCATTAGCTTTGTAGAGATGTTTTTCACTAAGGCTTCGATTGTTTTATCCATTAAAAGGTATAAGTCATCAGCCATTGGGCTCTTTCATTCTATTTGACAGGGGTGTCATCCCTGTATGTCCTCATTGTTGAGGGGTTTGGTTATTTATTAGCTCACCATGCCACTCAGGGTTCCAGTATAGGAATCCCTCCCATCGAAGGTGTCTCAGTTGATCAATGGTTATTTTTTTGATGATTATTTTCTCATGCTTATTGGGGATGAAGGTGTTATTCAACAAGTGCTTGCTTATCTGGATACTTTGTGTCTAGCATTTGTATCCTCCATTCAATGGAGAAAGACACAATGTTATAGATAATATCTTGAATTGATGCCCCACTAGCTTAGTCACTATCAGTGGAGGATCATCCAAGAGGGGGAAATATTTCACTTTTTAGGTATTCCTTTTGCTTTTAATAGTTCAATGTCAAAGCTGTGGAAGTATGTCATTAACACGGTGGAACAAGAACTTACCTACTGGACTGACATGGAAGTTGTCAAGGACCAGAGAAGAAAACCCATTTTCTAGTTGAAGAAAAGCTTTAGGAGAAAAATAGACAATATTTGACTAAAAAAAATAAATAAAAAAATTGTTAGTTTGGGCTAACGAAATAGCCCATTGCAATTATCTCATCAAGTTGATTATTTTGGTATATAACATCCATACAATTTTTTGGTGGTGCCAAAAAATATCATTTTGAGGCCTAGCTTATTGTGATCATCTTTTCAAATTGATCGTTTTGATATATAACACCTAAACTCTTTTTCTGGATAATTACTAAAAATAGTAACCCCTAAAAAAACACCTCTATTTTTAGTAAGGTAGTTAGGTGGTCCAAATCATAAGTCATTGGTTAGAGGCACTAAAGGAGCAATGAAGGATATGGAGAAAAACCAAATGATGGATCAAATAAGGTTAATAAGTCAACAACTTAGCAACCTACAAAACCAATTTGGGTAATTTGGACGAATTTAAAAATATAAAAGATCATTTACAACTCTTAAAATCTAAACAAATTAAGTAAAATTGGGGATTGAGGAAATATTTCTTGAGGTTGAAGGGTGTTTAAAGGGAGCCACACAACTGAACCAACATATTAACAATAAAGGAATAGTTGGTAGTTTAGGAAATAAAAAAGAAAAACATCATGCTCTTTTTGACATTAATGCCCCATTTAAAATGAAATTAGACTTTCTCAAGTTTAATGGAAAGGACCCCAATGGTCGGTTGTGTTGAGCAGATTACTTTTTCAAAATCCATAATGTTCCCTGATATTTATGGATCATAATGACATCATTTAACTTTGAATCTAAATCTCTTCAATGGTATCAAAGGGTGCAACATATGAATCTTGAACTTTCTTTGAAAGAATTTGAATCCCAATTACTCACTCACTTTGGTCCTGGTGAATATGAGGAATTTATGGAAGATTTAACCAAATTGAAACAAACCTCTACGATTTGTGAGTATCAAACTCATTTTGAAAATATGGGTAATAGGGCAAGAGGTTTGAGTGAAGGATTTTTTTAGATTTTTTTTATTAATGGGTTAAAAGATGATATCAAGGTAGAGGTAAAAATGTTCAACCATAGTCCATGATGCAAGCCATAGATTGGCTAGACTAATGGAGGAAAATTTTACAACCTAGAGGTGGTCATCTAAATTTCCATAAGCCAAACCTTCATTTCCACCCAAGTTCACATCGAATACCAACAATAAATCTCCATCAATTAAGCGATTGACTAGGGAGGAAATGGATGACCATAGAGCACAAGGTTTATGTTATAATTGTGATGAGAAATTTGAGGCATAAATATGTACAATATACATTGTATTTTTTGGATGTGGATAAATCTGTAGCAAATAAAATACCTAACAAAGTAGAACCATATGATGAAGAGCCTCAGGCTGAGGGTGAAGCACAAGAAGAACCACAACGAGAGATTTTCGTTCATGCACCTATAATAATCTCGACCCCTTAGACTATGGAGGTAGTAGGTTTGTTTAATAATTTTTATTGATTCAGGTAGTACACATAATTTCATTGATTCCCAAGTAGCTAAGTAAGCGAATTGCCACATACATAATTGCAACTCTTTTGAAGCCATGGTGGCAAATGGAGTAATATTACATTGTAAGGGTAAATGCCAAAATATTAAGGTGAAGATAGCGTATTATAAACTCAAAACTGATATGTTTGCACTTCCACTTAGAGGATGTGATGTATTGGGGGCACAATGGCTCCGTACATAGGGAATAGTAGCCTAGAACTTTGCCAAACTATGGATGCAATTTTCTCAAAATGGGAGATCATACATTTTTCATGGTTCACATAAAAGATCTCTATAGGTTATCAATTCAAGTCAAATGGAGAAATTATTAAAAAATCCTCACATGGAGTAGTAGCCCAATTGTTTGCAATTCAACCCCAATTTTTTGAAGTAAACAGATCCCAAGGGGATTTGCAACTCATTTTGACTAAGCTTAATGCAGTTTTACAGAACCAACAAGATTACCTCCACACCATTCCCATGATCATGCAATACAGTTGGTTTTGGGTAGCTTGCCACATATCAGTAGACCCTATATATACTTCTATGATATAAAATAAAAAATTGAGAATTTGGTCTAAGAATTACTGAAAACAAGGGTGATTCAACCTAGTAATAGTGCTTATTATTCATTGATACTATTGGTTAGAAATAAATATGCATCATAGTAGCTGTGTATAGACTTTCGTGATCTCAATAAGCTCACCATTAAGAACAAATTTCCTGTTCCTATGATCGATGAACTATTGGATAAGTTACATGCACACTTTATTTTTCTCCAAGTTAGATCTTCGCTCTAGATATCATCAAATAAGGATCAAGGAGGAAGACATTCTAAAAACAATATTCCAAACTCATGAGGGCCATTATGAATTTTTAGTCATGTCATTTGGCCTAACTAATGCATATTCAACATTCCAGAGCCTCATGAACAATGTCTTCCATCCATTTCTTCACAAGTTTATTTTGGTCTTGTTGGCAGTTTTGTAATATGCCACATTGAAGTATTTTTGATGAATTTTGATTGTAATACAACAAAATATATTAATATTAACAAACAATATTTTGATTGATATAATATGTTGCAGTTATATTTTATTTTGCTTATTTGTTTTCTTGCATCCTTTTGTATTGAAAATTATGGGAAGTTTAAGAAAAATGGGAGAATGCATTTGAGACTTTGGTTCGGATCACCTCTAAAATAGTTGTAAAATGGTGCATATGAGAGCTTCGTTGAAAATCACGTTTGTTGGGAATTTATCATGTACAAAAAATACACAACCTATGCAAAAAAAACAAATAATAACATCGAAAATGGA
The DNA here is from genome assembly GCA_028583015.1 of Wollemia nobilis. Lineage (NCBI taxonomy): Eukaryota > Viridiplantae > Streptophyta > Pinopsida > Araucariales > Araucariaceae > Wollemia > Wollemia nobilis. Next base: position 4,387,494 of record JAQPPZ010003276.1, read on the forward strand.
GAAACAGTTCAAACCCTAGTTAAGCCTCCATAAGCAAAATAGGAAATAATGCAATAAACAACAAGCAATCACACAAATGTAAGAGACACAAGATATATGTGGTTTTGGCAGTATACCCTATATACACTGAGAAACAATCAGTCCTTTGTATTAGCAACAATACGACAATATTCTTCACTTGTACAATGTCTCCTCCTCTCTCTTCCTCCAAACCAGAAAAGTGCATTCACATCTAAGACGACCTTTATAGTACATATAGAGATTCATGACTTTTCCACTACCCAAAACCACATAGTGGTGTCAGAATACAATGGGCCAAAACCATGGGTTGAAACCACCCATACGGTTATCACGTTATTTTGACAAGTATTTTTCACCAAGAAATACAGTTAAATTTTCAAAAATTTGGAGGCACACCAGGGGCGTTGCCCCTTGGAACCCCGTTCACATTTCTATTTTTGATCGTTGTCCATCAACAATATTTAATGGCCTTGGAACCCCACCAATAATATTTAATGGGCTTGGAACCCTGAAAACAATATTTAATGGTAATTTTTTCCTTTCTTATCAATTTGGCTCCATTAACTAACATCGTTCACCTCAAGCAATGGGTAAAAGGCTCATTCACCCTACTTCAAGGTGAATGTAAAATAAAAAAGACATGACCAATTATGGTGAGTGAGATTCGCCCCAATTGAGGGGCCAAAACTCTATGCGCTCTTTGTTGAGGCGAAGAAAGGAAAAGAAATTAAGAAAAATAATCAAGTTTCAAAAAATGGTTAAGTGTCAAGGTCATCTGAAGTCAAGACACAAAAGGAATCGCGTTCACACCAAAGGGGGGACGAAAGCTTTGTTCGCCCCACTTCAGGGCGAACATCCTTAAAAATTGAAGGAGCACACCAACCCATTGTGTTGATTGGTTGGAAATACATTTGGCTTGGTGAAAGTATTGAGCATGGTAAAACTTAGCAAATATTGGCAAATTTTGAAAGAAGGTGCATTCGCCTCGAAGATGGGGTGAATGCTTCGTTCACACCAAGCTGGGGTGAACGTATTTAAAAACATGACTTTGAAAAGTCAACCTCACGTTCACCCTGGTTGAGGGGCAAAAGCTCCATTCGCTCCTCCTAGGGGCAAACGCGCCATGAATGGTAAAGCAGGCAAAGAGTCTAAAATTTGAAGCGACTTTGAAAAGTCAACTTCGCATTCACCCCAAGAGGAAGGCGATAGCCTCTTTCACCTCTTTCGAGGGCAAACGTAGAATTTAAGGAAGCTTTTAAAGGCAATTTCACCTGGAATATAAAGAGTTGATTGCTGTTAAATCAAGGGTGCCTTATTCACTAGGGAATATGATAAAAGGAGTAAATACAAGATTCACTTACTGTTAAGATCGGGTGACTTTTGTTGTCAATAACGACAATGAATTTCAAGAACACCCAAGGCAAGCGAATGAAAAACATTAAATTTTTATGGCAAAGAGTAACTCAGGTTGTGGATCTTGAGCAAAGAAAGCAACAATATTAAAAGCGCAAGATGATTTTCATGATTTCCAAGTAGAAGCGTATTTTTGAGGATGGCGAATGTATCAATTCAACGACCAAGCCTTGCAGTTTTCCATGCATCGATGCCCAGAAATGTTGATTTCCCAGAAGAATTTCCTTAAAAGCTAGATCATCACCTCAAAAGAAATATTTTCAATGATTTCAAGGAGAAATTGTCTCACCAAGGTTCCTGATCTATGAGCATTTTGTCTTCATGTGTATTTAATGAAAGAGGTAAAATCCTCTATAAATACTAATCAATTTCCATTGTAAAAAGAGGTTAGACATTCTGTAGAAAGACTATTCAAGTTCTATGCATCAATAGAAGATATCGAGCTTCTTAATTTGCAAGTGATCTTGTGTGTGACTTCCTTCTATTTTATGCATTTCTATTTTATGCTCATTTTCATTATCTACTGTTAAGTTTAAATTCTGCATCTAAATTTGAACATTGCTGGTGAGAGGGTGAGTTCTGAAATGCGATCTTGGAGGTTGTTTTCGTAAGGTTACAAGTAAAATTTGTTGTTTTCTTTTATTACATGCTATTTGAATGCTTGGGTGGAATTCCTATTGCTAGTCTATCCCCAATCCTACACCTTTGACCTGTGGCCCTATTTCCCATCTCTTTCTATCATTTCTAATTTCTTTCCTGCAACCTTAGTCTTAAACCAGTGTAGGATTTAGTAAGGGAGCCAACCCTCTTTGGATATTGGCATGGAGGACATTCCTTTCCTCTGGAATTTCAATGTTGGCCATGTTGAGGGTGCACAAACACATATTTATATAATTAGGTAGATATTTGACCAATAATTTTTGGCATGCCTGATGGGACCTCAAAAATTCCACTTTCAATAGTATTAAGGTTTGATGTTCGCCTTTGTGCTGTATAGTTAGAACATCTGGTGACTTGATTGTACCCAAAAACCTCCAAAAATGAGGACAGTGGAAGTTGTGCTTTATGATTATGAGATCGAAGGCCAAAAAACCCCAAAATCCCATTGAGTTCTACAAAATTGATACCAAAAGGTTAGGATAGCATCCTCAACTAGTCACTTTACACTGTATGTCATCGTTACCTCGTACATCTCATACATCATCCACAACATCCTCACGATTGGCTGGTGTGTTTTTTGCTCCCACAAGTTCAGTTAGTACTACTACTAGCATTCCCCAAGCTCAACCCCACACTAGTCCACATGGATCAGAACCCACTGCCACAATAGCCATAGCCACCGAGGCAATTCCCAGCATGGAAAAACTCAGGATCCTTGAACTTACAAGCACAAAATCTAGTTTCCCAAGCAGCTTTGAAGGCTTTGCCAACTTATGATGGTACTGGGAAAACCGCTTATGAGCATATTCAGGATGTGGCTTCTTTGGTTACAATCCATGACATAGCATATGAAGACATTATGGTGAGATTACTAGTGTTTTCACTAAAAGGAAAGCTATTATATTGGTATCAATCATTGTAGCCTACCGCTATCACCAAATGGGATCAGTTAGCGGAACTACTGATCAAGAAATTTCATGAAAAAGTTGACCCATTCTCCTTGCTACATCAATTGACAACAATTCAAAGGCATTCACAAGAGGAGATAGTTGATTTCAACGCTAGGTTCACCCAAAGTTAGCAAAGGGTTCCTGATGGCCTTCGGCCCACGCATGAACAAGCTACGTTTTATTATCTTAGGGTATTCAACTATGACATAGGTATGATTTTTTGACAAGCCAACATGAACACATTTCTAGAACTGTACATGTAGGTGTAGAAGGCTAAATCAGACTTGATCACCATAGGCAAGCTCCCCCCAAAAGTGACCATGCCTATTCTTCTCGACCTTCCACAACACTTATATTCAAATATATTTTCACAACCTATACCTTCTATGTACCTGGTTCTCTCATGGAGCTTGGGTCCACCTCAAGTCACTTCGATTCCTATCCCACAACTTCCTGCTCCAAGACTTTCATAGTTACCCACACCAATGACACCACAGTTGCCAGCACCCATTCCTTTCCTAGCATTACCAGTGCCACCAGTTCCACTACCATTTCCTGCCCCATCAACGCCTCTACATTTATCGATATCTCCTACGCCCTCGAATCCTGATCCTTACATGACACTATTACAAGAGGTGAACTATGCTAATTCAGCCATAAGAACAATGTGAAACGAGCTTACAACAGTAAGAAAGAAGTAAGCTGAGGCTGATTTCTGATCAAGGAGATTCCAAACACCATCGATTACTCGAGAGCAAGCAACCACTAGCAAGGGCCTTGAGAGGAGCACAACAGTGTTGGTGAATGAAGAAACTAACACATTAAAAAATGTGTATTGTTGCTCCACCTGTAATGATCCTCATGGAGAAGATATATGTATGGTGCATTTGAATTATGTACAGAAGTTAGCCAAAAGTTTGGCTGATGGCAAAGTTAATATGATAATGGAAGCTGATAATAATTTTATGGTACCCTCTTTGGGGCAAGTTTCAATTCTTATGAGATATGGAAAGAAGCCGGTGATTGTAGATCCAGCGAAGTTAGAGCCTTTGAAGGTTCTTGCAGAACCAAAGGTGCAAAATAAAAAAATGCAACCACCAGTGAAAGCACCTGGTGTGATGGTGAAGCAACAATATTTTGTCTTGTTGAAAGATCTATTGCCCAAGTAAGCTCAAGATAAGCCGTAGATAAAGGCATCAACTTCAAAACCTACAACAACTTGAGAACAATATGAAGTGAAAGAGTAGGTCAAAGAGCACCTCAAGTACCCGTAATTGACTAAGCGATAAAAGGGTGGAAGCTACTCAATAGTACCGAGACAAGGATGAGTGGGTTGTAGAAGAAAAAGCTCCTAGTATTTCTAATTATAACATTATGGAAGAGATGAAGAAGATACCTATAAAAGTGAGCTTTTACAATGCACTACAGTTACTTGGGCAGGTTGACTTGCTGCAAGAGTCTCTTAAGACTACAAAAAACCAAAAGAAGAGTCATTTCCAAACTGTGTTGATGCAGACATTGCCTACTTCAACTATTGGAAAGAACAGATCGCCCCCATTCTATTTGTCACTCAAAATGGAGGGGTGGATTGTGCACAACCGTATGATCGATTTCAGTGTTGCAACTACTGTCATGCCAAAAGTAGTATGTGAAGTAATGGGAATGGAATACTTAAGAAGTATTCCAGGAGTATTGCAACTGGATGGGACTCTAGTAAAAAAAGTGGGAATAATCAAGAATATTCCTATTATTCTACATAGAATGCTGCAAATTACTGTTATCCAATAAGTAGTGGTGGTTACTTCAACATGTGTCTTTCAAGGGAGTTCACAACGAAATTGGGAGGATACCTTTCCTTGGATAATTCACATTTGGAGATTTTTTTCAAATGAAAAAGAATATGTATTTATAATGAAAATCCATCCACGTTTCATATAGAAAATTTGGAATAAGAAGAAACATCCACAGGAGCAGTCAACATGATGATATAAGAATTAGAAGAAGCTAATTTTATGAAAGAAGCACTTGGAGAACTCCACCTTGAAGACGAGTTATCACTCATGGATTTCAACATGATAGTCAAAATTGATATTGGTTGTTATACAATAACCAAACCTGAACAGATTGAAGAAAAGGTCCCTGAGTCCCCAGACCCTGTTCTAGATTAGTTATGGAAGCTGTACTTTGATGGTGCCAGGTGCAAAAATGATGTAGGAGCTGGTATCATTCTTGTTTCACATACTAGGTTGCAAAATACCTATTTGTATATAATAACTTGGAGTTGCATGAATAATGCAACCGAATATGAGGTATTGTGTATTGGATTGAAAAAGGCTAAGAAATTAGGCATCAAACAACTGTAAATATTTGGATATTCTGAGCTCATTGTCAACTAGACCAAAAACAAGTGTGTGTCAAAGCAACACTACTTGAAGGTTTATCACAAAAAAGTGTAGAATTTGTTTGAATCCTTCACAACCTTGAACATTCAAGTGATATCGTAGGAGCAGAAAAAACATACTGATCTTTTGGCCTCTCTTGGTGCAAATTACTCTCCCATGGAACAAATAGTCAGAAAACCCAAGATTTTTAGGGTAATCTATAGACCCTCATTCCCTGATAGGGACCTCTATTGGCAAGTGTTCGACAATGATGAGCAAATAGTTAATTTTTTGATTAAGAAAGCTACAAGCATGAATGATAGAATAGTTTTCGAAGAGGAGATGGAAGGAATGATTCAATTGAAGAATAATCATATTCCTAGGGGGTTTATTTCTCTAGAAAGTCTATTCGACGAAAATGATAGGGTTGAGAAGAATAAAATCAAGGTAGATACGAAAGAATATAAGGAGTTGCAGTTGGAGCCTGAGAATATCATCAAGATTGCATGTCAAAGGAATTGGAGGACATTAAGAACTTGTGTCTTGAGTTCCCTAACATCATTGCATGGAGCTATCAGGATTTGAAGGGATATGACAAAAATGTTATCTAACATATCATTGAATTGCAAGAGGGGGTAAAACCCTTTTGGTAGAAACAATGATCTGTCAATTCCAAAATTGAGGTACTCATGAAGGCGAAGCTATTAAAGATGCTAGAAGCAAATATAATATATCCAATTAAACACTCAACATGGGTGACAAACTTGATGTCAATTCTAAAAAAGAATGGGGATATCCATCTGTGAGTGGATTTTTAGAATCTAAACCTAGCATCGTTAAAAGATCACTACCCCTTGCCACAGATTGATAAAATACTCCATGTGGTTGCCAGAGTGCAAAGATTTTTATTGTTGGATGGTTTCTCTGGTTATAACCAGATTTGGGTAAAATATGAGAATCATCACAAGATGGCATTCCCTACTAAGTGGGGCATGTTCACCTATCAAAGGATGTCGTTCGACCTTTCAAACATGGGTACCACATTCCAGAGAGCCATGGATGTCACTTTCGATGAGTTATCAAACATAATTTTTATGATTTACCTTGATGATATGATTGTGTTTTTGCATCATAGAGAAGAGCACATTTCTCATTTGAGGTAGGTGTTCAAGAAATACTGGGAGTTTGGAATTTCCATTAACCTGAAGAAGTCTATATTCCCTGTTAAAGAAGGAAAATTTTTAGGTCAATTGATATCACAAGAAGGATTGGAGATTGGTCCTACAAGGGTTGAAGCACTCCTGAATCTACCACTGCCAGCTAACAAAAAAGACTTGCAATATTTATTTTGTCAGATAAATTTCATTCAAAACTTCATTGCCAATTTTGCTCAGGTACTAAAATCCATGACTGAGCTCTTGAAAAAGAATGCCAATTTAAAATGGATTGAGGTAAGGAGATAAGCTATTTGGGAGATCAAGGAAATAATTATCCAAGCGCCCGTATTAATCAACCCATATTATTCCAAGGACTTCATTCTCTATGCAGTGGGCGAATAAGAGAGTTATGTTGTAGTTATCATGTAGAAGTAAGAATATGGAGATGAAAATCCAATTACCTTTTTGAGCCCAATTATTGCGTCGCACCATGAGGAGTATAATTTAATCGATAAACAAGTGTACACAGTGATGAAATCCCTAAATAAATTCTAGCACTTTGTCTCACAGAGTAGAACAATTGTTTATGTTATACATCTGGATGTCAAAAACTTCATTCTCCAAGGGGAACTAAGCGACAAAAGAGCAAGTTGGGTCTCGAATATTCAAGAGTATGATATGGAGATATGACCAACAAAGCTGATTTGTGGATGAGCTCTTTGTCAGGAACTAGCCAAAAGTGCATCATCTGAATCATTGGCTATGGTACCAAGAGAGGATATCAGTGAAAACATTTGTACAAATTGTGCTATGAGTTTTCATGATTGGACAGAGGACTTGGTCAAATTATTTACCTTAGGGAAATGTCCATCACACCTTGATGCTTCACAACATTAGAGATTCAGGCTATAAGTGCTTAAATACATCCTACTACCAAGCGGGCTATTCCACAAGAATATTGACGAAGTTCTCCTTAGATATGTGAAGGAATAAGAAAAGGAGAAAATCTTGGAAGAATTTCATTTTGGCTTGTCTGGCGGCTATTATGCAGGATGATCCATGGCCTTGAAAATCATTCAGGCTAGATATTATTGGCCTACTCTATTCATTGATGCACATAAAGTAAGCCAACAATGTGATAGCTATCAGTGTTATGTTGGCAGGACCAAAAAAGGATCATTACCCCTACATCCAATTTAGGTATAAGAAGCATTTCAGTAGTGGGGCCTTGACTTCATTGGAGTCATAGACCTGTATTCCTCCGTAGTGTTGGAAATTTTGAGTCCCTAAGCTGAAATGTTGTCATTGATGTCAATAGAGCAATACATGTCAAAAGGATCTATGAAGAGTTTTTGTGAAAACCAAGGCAGAGAAAATAAAAGGTTTCATTTAAAACCATGGATAACATATTTGATCTAGTTTTTTCTTAAAAACCACGTTGGGCTTTCGTTTCGTCGAAAAAGGTGCCCCGGTGATGGAGTTATTTGAGTTTTAATTTTTGGTTTAAATTTTAATTATTTAAAATTTAAATTCAAATTTAAATGGAAAGTTTCCCACTGAAGTTATCATGCAAATACAATTTTAATATTTTCGTCAATGTCTTCAAAGTGTTATTAAACACTATATAAAGGGGTGGCAATTAAACCAAATATTATCCTTGCTCTCGTGTGTTAATTGCCTTGGAATTCGAAAGAGCTCGTGCAAATTGTTGAAAAGGAAGTAGAGAAGAAAGCGCAGTGATTTGGAAATCTCAAATGTGGTATGAGGCATGGTGCATTGGCGTATCAATTTTGCTAATACTATGGGCAATGCAAGTATCAGGGATCGAATCCCCTTGAAAACAACATGTGGGAAGTGCTTTGGCACTTTGTCCTTTACAGTAGGTGGAGAAAGATTAAAGGTCCTTTTGGCATTTGCTTTTCCAATGAGCGCTTTGGCTCTGTTGGAATCTTAGCCGTGGTGAAGACGCTCACAGTGTGTGGCGAATAGGGGTTCGAATCCCATTGAGAGGTATTTACGTTTTTTCCTTTAATAATTTTTATTAGCTCTAAAGTTTGGAGTTATAAGGTATTTAATGGGAATTAAATTTTATCATTAGGGCTGTTATTATTATTGCAAAAGCATATTTGATTTATGTTTTATTTTTATGGAAATGGAGAATTAATTTTAGGAGAAATAAGGAGTTGTTGTTAAAGTGATTTTAAGAGATTTATTATGGGTTATTCTTAATAAGGGTTTTTATTAAAATAGACTTTGATGGATGTGTTTATGAAATTGGAGTGAAAAGGGTGTAAATTAAGTTATACTTTTATTGTGATTATTTAAAAGACCACTAACCCTTATTAATATTGAAAAGGAAAGTTGTGATTAAGTGTGGCAAGTTTTGTGGATAACTTATTGGCATCAAAAAGGTATGGGTACATTCTCCTATTGATTGTTTGTGGTGATTGGTATCATTGGAGTGAAAAGGATTAATTGAAGTTTCCTTTGTGAATATGGTTGGTTGAATGCTTTAAGGTTTTCTGATTTGTGAGTTGTATTTAAACCTTGTTTCATTAGAATTGTTTTTGAAGCCCATTGATGATGAAATGAAATTGAACATGAGCTAGAAAAGAACATGAGTATCATAGTTATGTGAAACTTGAGATAAAGCATTGTTGGAAATATTTTGAGTTGGTTGATACATGCTTGAACTAGGGTTTGTGAGAAAGGGTTGTTCCTTGATGTGATTGGTTGAGTTGAGTTGGTTAAGCCTAGTCAAGTGGATGTGTGAAATGGTTGTTCAAGTTCCATAAAACAAAATATTCTATATTCTAATTTAAGTTGAGATTGAGATTGAAGAATAGGACATATTGAGTCTCTAAAAATTCTCTTTATGCTTCTATTGAGTTGAGATTGGGATTTGAGTATAGAACATATAGAGTCTCTAACAATTATCTTTATGCTTCTATGAGATTGATTTGAGTTGAGATTGAGATTTAAGAATATGACATATTGAGTCTCTAACAATTCTCTTTATGCTTCTATTAAGTTGAGATTGGGATTTGAGTATAGAACATATAGAGTCTTTAACAATTATCTTTATGCTTCTATGATATTGAATTGAGATATTGATTGTACTTTGAGTATAGAACATATAGAGTCTCTAACAATTCTCTTTATGATTCTATGAGATTGAACAAGTTCTGTGAGAGCTTGTTAAGCAGATTTGAGCAAGTCCAAGAGAGGACTTATTGAGCAGATTTGAGAAATTCCAAGAGAGGACTTATTGAGCAGATTTGAGCAAGTCCAAGAGAGGACTTATTGAGAAGATTTGAGCAATTCCAAGAGAGGACTTATTGAGCAGATTTGAGCAACTCCTAGAGATTATTTGTTGAGCATATTTAGACAATTTTTGTGTGAGTTTTTTGAACAAATTGGATAAGTTATATGTGGAATTGTTGAGCAAATTTTGATAGGTTTTGTGTGGACCTGTTGAGCAGATTTGAATAGGTTCTGAGTGAACCTATTGAGCAAAATTGTACTAGATCGACTGTACTATGTTTAGTGCAAGAGATTGAGCAAAACTATGGTAGACTGATTGAACTATGTTTGGTACAATATTGAGACAAAGATTTAGAGGTGACAAAGTATAGAGGACATAGTCTCAGTGGATAGATATCCAGCAGCCAAGAAAATTGAAGACAAGATCTGAGTGAGAAGTCTTCAAGTGGAGAGAGATCCACCAGTCAGTGCATCATAGAGACAAAGTCTTCTAGGAGATCACTATCCAAAGCAGAAGGGGAAAGAGTTCTCTTGTGGAAGATATCCACGAACTTGAGATTAGGGGATCAACATCTCCTTTGGATCGAGATCCATAAACATTGTAATTTGGGAAGGATTCCCAAGAGATCATTTGAGAAATATTTAGAAGAAATATTTTCTCTGTGGAGGTAGCCCACATTGGGTGAACCACATTAAATCTGTGTCTCTATTATGTGTGGTGTTTTGTGCATTGCTTTGATTACTGCTATTGATACTGCTATCTATACACTACATAATATTGATTTGAGAAGAAAAGTAAAAAGTGGTCTTATACTGTTCACCCCCCTCTCAGTATAAGCTTGTGTTCTTCAATTGGTATCAGAACAGGTTCCTTCAGAAGAGTTTAACAACTTAAAGGAAAAGCAGTGTAAGAACACAATGGATCAAAATGCAAAATAATGAGGCCTTCAATAATATAGCACCAGTATTTTATGGAAGTGACTTCCTATATTGGTGTGTGCTGATGAGATTTCATATGATGACACTTGGCAATGAAGTTTGGGATGTAGTGGAATTTAGGTACAATTCAAAAATTAATCCTCCTATAGATAAGGAAGGTAGGTTTCTAATGCATGCAAATTCAAGAGCTATGAATGAAATTATAAGAGGATTGCATAGATCAGAATATATGAAGGTAATGGAATGCAAAAAAACAAAAGATATGTGGGAACTCTTGCAAACCATATATGAAGGAGATAAAAGTGTCAAGAAAGCAAAGATAAAAAAACTCAAAGGAGAATTTGAGAATCTAATAATGAGGGATGATGAAAGCATTCATGACTATCTCAACAAGGTTGATGAACTTATACATGAGATGAAAGGTCTTGGAATGAAGATTGATGAATCTGATGCTTGCGACAAGATCTTGAGGACTCTTCCAAAAAGGTATAGTGAAAAAATTTCTACCATGGAAACATCAATTGATAGTGATAATCTAAAAATAAATGCTTTGCTTGGTATGCTTACAAATTTTGAGATAAGAACAAAATATCCTATTCCTCCAAAAGAAGCTGCATTCAAAGTGGACATTAAGAAAAAGGGTAAGAAGACAAAATCAAGCAATGAATCTTCTAGTGATGAAGAAGCTAACTATGGTAGAAGAGATAAAGGGTTCAAAAGACCAATATATATGAGATCTGTTAAATTCTTTAATTGTGGCAAGTTTGGACATTTTGCAACAAAATGCAAAGAGCCAAAGATCAACAATGATGAAGAAAAATAGGATCACAGGTATAGGGAATCTAAAAATTACAGGTACCAGAAGAAAAACAGGGATGGACAAAACATACAAGGGAAGAAGTTTTTCCAAAGGCAAAAGAGAAGCTACTATGTAGATAATCCAAGTAAGTACCAAATTGATAGTGATGCTAGCTTTTCAAACAATGATAGAGATGAAGTCTTGTTCATGGTTAAGGAAAAAGATCAACTTAGGAAAAAAAATCCAGTTATTCTCAAGTGTTTTAGATGTGGTAAATTTGGACACCTTGAAGATGATTGCACAAGAGATGGTTATAGTTTCAGTGATGATGATTTTGAAGATGCACTTGATATATCAAATGAGAATCTTCTAATGGCTTTAGAATATAAATAATTGAGTGATCCTATAGAAAGCAAGTCAAAAGAAAGAAATGATATGGACAAAGGCAAACAAATAGAGGAATACTCAACAGTGAATGGTTATGATCTCAAAGGTGAATTTATCTATGCTCTTGACACAATGAAGAAGGTAAGAAGCAACACTCTAAGCTTGAAAGTCAGTTTTAAGAATGTGATGAAGAAATATTATTGCTCATAGAGGACTTAGAGAAGTCAAAGGCCAAGGCAAGTAAGTTTAGAGAAAATTTAGAAGCAAAAATATTGGAATGTGAGAAGTTAGCACAAGAAGTGGCTACTCTAAAGAAATATTTACAAGAATCCAAGATCAAGATGAAGAGTTTCACAAATAGCTCTAAGAACTTGGATAAGTTCATTCATGGAAAAAAAAGAACATCATGTTCAACAGGTCTAGGTTTTGGAAAGAAATAGGAAAAGGCAAAGTCTACTTCAAGTATTGAATAATAAGAAACAACATCAGAAGAAGATACTTCAGAAGAGGGATTCTCAGATGTAAGTGAAAGTGAAACTTCTAAGGATGAGTCAGATTGCAGTGGGTCCAATAGGGATAATGGGCAAAGAAGATACAGATGGTACAACAATAAAAATAGGAGACCAATGAGGTATAGGCAAGGAAGCTTCAATGGGAGATGCTTCTCATGTCACAGGTTTGGGAACATGGATTCATAGTGCAGGGCACATGAAATACAGGTATATAGAAGAGAACAAATTTTCCAATGATATTGTTATTCATATAATGAGTTTGGTCATAAGGCAATAAATTGCAGGATTCGTGATAGAAGAGGATATGGCTTCACCAAGAGAAATCCTAAGACTATTTCACATCCAAGGAAAAATAACATTAAGTGTTATAAGTACAATAATTATGGTCACATAGCAAGATGGTGTAGAGAAAATATTCCAAAAATAGGTATGAACAGGAATAGGAATATGAACATGAACAAAAACAGGAATATGAACATAAACAGGAACAGGAATATGAACAGGAATAGGAACAGGAATAGGAACATGAACAAAAACAATAAGATGAACAGGAACAAAGACTTAGAAAAGAAAAGAGACTCAAAAAAGAATGAGAACAAGAATAGATACAATAACAGGAACATGGATGAAAATAAGAATGAGAACAAGAACAGGTATAAGAACAGGAACATGGATGAGAACAAGAATAGGAACAGGAACATGGATGATGACTCGAAAAGAAACAGTGAGAGAATTCAACAAAAAGAAAAAGGAAAAGACAAAGGCAGAGAATAGTGCTTTCAAGGAGTAGAAATACTCCCACCCCAGAATTAACCACCTCATGTAGAGGTGGGGGAGGGGCTAAGCTAAGAGGCTTATTTCTTAGCCTCGAGCCCCAAATGTGACCCTTTGACATTGATGTCAAAGGGGGAGAGTTTTTGGATATGAGGAGAGATTTGATATCTAAGAGAGTATTGATCCAAGGGGAGTAAAGCCCTAGGGGGAGCAAAAAAGAAGGTTAGAATTCAATAAAAGGATTTGGGTTGCCATCAATGATAAAGAGGGAGATTTTTTGACATTTTGAGTCCCTACGCTGAAATGTTATCATTGATGTCAATAGAGCAATAAATGTCAAAAGGATATATGAAGGGTTTTTGTGAAAACCAAGGTAGGGAAAATAAAAGGTTTTATTTAAAACCATGGACAACACATTTGATCTGGGGTTTTATTAAAACCCACGTTGGCCTTTCGTTTCATCGAAAAAGGTGCCCCGGTGATGGAGTTATTTGAGTTTTAATGTTTGGTTTAAATTTTAATTATTTAAAATTTAAATTCAAATTTAAATGGAAAGTTTCCCGTCGACATCATCATGCAAACCGATGTCTTCAAAGTGTTATTAAACACTATATAAAGGGGTGGTAATTAAACCAAATATTATCCTTGCTCTCGTGTGTTAATTGCCTTGGAATTCGAAAGAGCTCGTGTGAATTGTTGAAAAGGAAGTAGAGAAGAAAGTGCAGTGATTTGGAAATATCAAACGTGGTATGAGGCGTGGCGCATTGGTGTATCAATTTTTCTAAGACTGTGGGTAGCGCAAATATCAGGGATCAAATCCCCTTGACGATAGCGTGTGGGAAGCACTTTGGTGCTTTTTCCTTTGCGGTAGGTGGAGGAAGATTAAAGGCCCTTTTGGCCTTTGCTTTTCCAATGAGCGCTTTGGCTCGGTTGGAATCTTAGTCGTGGCTAAGACGCTTGCGGTGTGTGGTGGACAGGGGTTCGAATCCCCTTGAGAGGTATTTATGTTTTTGCCTTTAATAATTTTTATTAGCCCTAAATTTTGGAGTTATAAGGTATTTAATGGGAATTAAATTTTATCATTAGGGCTGTGATTATTATTGCAAAAGCATATTTGATTTATGTTTTATTTTGATGGAAATGGAGAATTGATTTTAGGAGAAATAAGGAGTTGTTGTTGTTAAAGTGATTTTGAGAGATTTATTATGGGTTATTATTAATAAGTGTTTTTATTAAAATAGACTTTGGTGGATGTGTTTATGAAGTTGGAGTGAAAAGGGTGTAAATTAAGTTATACTTTTATTGTGATTATTTAAAAGACCACTAACCCTTATTAATATTGAAAAGGAAAGTCGTGATTAAGTGTGGCAGATTTTGTGGACAACTTATTGGAATAAAAAAGGTATGGGCACATTCTCCTATTGATTGTTTGTGGTGGTTGATATCATTGGAGTGAAAAGGATTAATTGAAGTTTCCTTTGTGAAGATGGTTGGTTGAATGCTTCAAGGTTTTCTGATTTGTGAGTTGTATTTAAACCTTGTTTCATTACCACTGATGTTGAAGCCCATTGATGATGAAATGAACTTGAACATGAGCTAGAAAAGAACATGAGTATCATTGTTATGTGAGACTTGAAATAAAGCATTGTTGGAAATATTTTGAGTTGGTTGATACATTCTTGAACTAGGGTTTGTGAGAAAGGGTTGTTCCTTGATGTGATTGGTTGAGTTGAGTTGGTTAAGCCTAGTCAAGTGGATGTGTGAAATGGTTGTTCAAGTTCCATAAAACAAACTATTCTACATTATAATTTAAGTTGAGATTGAGATTGAAGAATATGACATATTGAGTCTCTAACAATTCTCTTTATGCTTCTATTCAGTTGAGATTGGGATTTGAGTATAGAACATATAGAGTTCTAAAAATTCTCTTTATGCTTCTATGAGATTGATTTGAGTTGAGATTGAGATTTAAGAATAGGACATATCGAGTCTCTAACAAGTCTCTTTATGCTTCTATTAAGTTGAGATTAGGATTTGAGTATAAAACATATAGAGTCTCTAAAAATTCTCTTTATGCTTCTATGAGATTGAATTGAGATATTGATTATACTTTGAGTATAGAACATATAGAATCTCTAACAATTCTCTTTATGATTCTATGAGATTGAACAAGTTCTGTGAGAGCTTGTTAAGCATATTTGAGAAAGTTCATGAGAGGACTTATTGAGCAGATTTGAGCAATTCCAAGAGAGGACTTATTGAGCAGATTTGAGCAAGTCCAAGAGAGGACTTATTGATCAGATTTGAGCAAGTCCAAGAGAGGACTTATTGAGAAGATTTGAGCAAGTCCTAGAGAGGATTTGTTGAGCAGATTTAGACAGGTTTTGTGTGAGCTTGTTGAGCAGATTTGGACAGGTTCTATGTGGACCTATTGAGCAGATTTGGAAAGGTTCTACATGGACCTGTTGAGCAGATTTGAGCAGGTTTTGAGTGAACCTATTGAGCAAAATTGTACTAGACCATCTGTACTGTATTTAGTGCAAGAGATTGAGCATAACTATGCTAGATCGACTAAAATGTGTTTGGTATAGTATTGAGACAGAGCTTTGGAGGTGACAAAGTGTAGAGGATAGAGTCTCAGTGGATAGAGATCTAGCAACCAGGACAATTGAAGACAATATCTGAGTGAGAAGTCTTCAAGTGGAGAGAGATCCACTAGTTAGTGCAACATAGAGATAAAGTATTCCAGAAGATCACTAGCTAGAGTAGAAGGGGAAAGAGTTCTCCTATGGAAGAGATCCACAAACTTGAACTTGGGATTAGGGGATCAACATCTCCTTTGCACCGAGATCCATAAACATTGTAATTTGGAAAATATTCCCAAGAGATCATTTGAGAAATATTTAGAAGAATTATTTTCTCTATGGAGGTAGCCCAAATTGGGTGAACCACATTAAATATGTGTCTCTATTGTTTGTGTTTTTTCTGCATTGCTTTGATTATTGCTATTGATAATACTATCTATACACTACATAATATTGATTTGAGAAGAAAAGTAAAAAGTAGTCTTATACTGTTCACCCCTCCTCTCAGTATAAGCTTGTGTTATTCACGTAGAGCACAAATACATCTTGACAGTAATATATTATTTCACCAAGTGGGCAGAGGCCATTCCTACCAAAAAGGTAGATCAAGATATGGTCATCTCTTTCCTGGAGAGGTTGATCACCCATTTTGGTTTTCTAGACGCCATTGTAACAGATAACAAGACTCCATTTATTGGGGCCAAGATCACCAAATTAACCAGTAAATATGGTATCTATCTCAAGACATCATCTAATTATTACCTTCAAGGGAATGACTTGTCCGAATCCACCAATAAAAACTTGCTACGAATCTTGAAAAGGACATTGGGAAGCAAAAAAAGGAGTTGAAACTTATTGTTGAATCAGGCTTTGTGGGTAGACCGCATATCCGTGAAGAAGTCTATTAAATCCTCTCCTTATTCTCTCGTGTATGGAAAAGAAGTAGTTCTACCTACTCATATTGAGCTCCTTGTCCTCCAATCCTTGTAGTTGTTCAAAGATGAAGATGAGGATTACAATCCAATGAGTGCAAGGTTGGCTCAATTATTGCAGTTAGAGGAATAAAAAGAAAGGGTGTATCAAGATTTCATCGAACACACTAAAGAAATGCAGAAATGGTTTGAAAAAAGACAAAAAAGCACAAGTTTCAGGTAGGAGATTTAGTTCTCAAATGGAATGAGAACAAAGCTAAGCCGGGGAAGCACCATAAGTTTGATACGATCTGGGAAGTTCTATTTCAGATCTCTGTAGTGAATTCGGTAAATGCATACCATATTCAAGACATGGATGACTGGAATCATTTGATTCCAGTAAATGGCCTTCATATGAAGGCTTATATTCAATGATTTGATTAGAAGAGGTACAACTTTGTAAATATGTACAAATTTCCTTTCTAGTATTTTATTTGCTTTATAAAATGATAGGTATAAAAAAGAAAGAAAGAAAAAAAAAGAAAAGAAAAAGATGAATGTTCATTTTGAAATCTATTTGAAAGAATTTGGCTAATTCCAAGAATACAACATTATGAAAATCCTAGCAAAGAAAGAGCCTTTAAAATGACCTATCTTTTTTTTCCGGAGGCACACAATAAAAGTAAAACCTTTTTGCACCCATTTCGGGACATAGGATGACAATTACGTGGAAAAGTGCTTTCGCCCAAGGGGAGGGGTGAAAACCCCATCGCCTCCTTTGAGGGTGAACATAAAATGAAGAAAAAAGCACCAATTCAACACGCTATGAAAGTGGTCAAAATAGATTTTTCGTAAAATAAGGAGCAAAACGATCATTCACCCCTTGTTGAGGCGAACACGTTGATTAAAATGTGTGCCACCAATTGGAATGACAAGGATTTTAATGTGCGAAAGGCATGCATGTTTTGTTTTCTTTTTTTCGGATGGATGCATTAAGATTTCAGGGCAAGGCACAAATGAAAAGAAAAAAGGGAAGAAAATCTAAAATCTAAAAAAAAGAAAAATGCCCTAAAAAACAACTATTTTTTTAGAACATGCTTTTTCTAGAATTGGGAAAAAAAAAAATAGAAGAGGTTTTAAAAAGGAGGACATTCACCATGGAATGGTAAATCGAACAAGTTGAGGGCATTTCGGAGTGAAAGGAAAGGAAGACAAGTGCGCCACAAAGATGTTTTCATCCCCATTAATTTTTCCTAGGGTGCCCTGATGTCATAAGCATAATCAGAATTTAAAAGCAATTTATCAAAGCGATTTCGCTCTCGGATGTGTGGTAAATCTTGAGAAGCGTGCATGTGAACTAAGGTGTATTTTTGAGGTATTTAATTTAAAACGTGCACCTGGATTTGTGTCAAAAGGTGTTTTTACTTTCTCAACAACCAGAATCCCACACCATCGAAAGAAGAAGCACTTATTGGTCCATAGGTGGTGAGGATATTATTCCAAGGAAGCTTTAAAAGCTAAGGCACAATTTTTGATGAAACCATGCAGCAAGAAGGGCACACTTTCCAAGGATGATCTTGCACTAAATATAAGTTAATACCATTCGAACATCAGGAATAGTGCCAGGTGGGTGAATCAAAGCACATGTTCTTCTAAAATTTCTCAAGGGAAATTTGACATTTACTGCGATGGTTGGAAGGGCACTCTATATAAGGGAACATGTAAAAGCTACCCAGTTGAATTTCTAAATTTTTACTGCCACTGTGTATCCTAGTAGTTGTTGTAGAAGTTACAAAGAAAATTCAGAGTATTTATCAGAAATAAATAGTGGGAAAGTGAAGCAAAGAGACAACAGAGGCTTCAGAGCCCAAGAAGTCTAGGAAGAGAGAAGGTGGGTCAAAATCCAAAAAGATCCGAAGGAATGAAAATGTGGATTTAGACCCGTATGCTGATGCAATGGTAGAAATTGGAGATTGTGTAATTACTAACAAGGGTATGGAGAAACTGTGGCAGATGTGTAGCTCATAGTAACTGAGGGGTTAATAGTAGGAAGCCCATTGATAGTGCCATATCACTCATAATTATTTTGGTATCTATGTATGCCTATACACCCATGCCCATAGCTGGTGTAGCTTATTGCTCAATTTTATAATCTGGTTACTAGGACGGTGCGAAAGGAAAATAGAGAAGTGCTCTTTACTATTACCTCGGAGGAAGTGCGGGAAGTATTTTCTTGTGGTTTGAAGCCTCCCTCATACGTGATTACCAAGAAGTTACATACCAATGAGCAGGAGGACAAATATGTCTCTACCGTAATGATGCATCGATTCATGGAGACATAGTTGATTAAGGAGCCACAACTAGGGTAGATTTTGAACCTACTGAAGTTGCTCATAGAATTTAAGATCCTAGACATCTATTCAATTTTGGCGTGGGTTGCTGGTTTACCGATAGATTCCATCATTAATAAGTGGTAGGCAGCCCTAGCGCAATGCATTTTCTAGGTTCAATTTTACTCTTCGTCGACCATGAAGCAGGACACCAATCTAATTTTCTTTGATTAGGCTGATTTTATATCCAAAAATCTGCATTTTCATCTGGAGAGGTTACAAACTAGGGAAGAGACATCATTCATGTACACTTATTTTTTGGTATGGTATTTCTTCTTTCATCTACACCAGTATTTATATTTCATTGTACTAAGGCAAATGGATGAGAGGGATGAGCTCCTATCAGTATACATGTGGACTTCCGCTCTATCGAGCAGGGAGTCATTTTATAGTTTCAATAATTTTTTTTTGGGATCGCAATAGAACTGCTTTGTGGTACATGTGAAAGAGTGTCGTAGGAGATGAGAGAAGCAGTGGTTAAAGCATAAAGGGGAGATATATTTTTGCTTACTTAGGGTATGGTCATAAGAATTTTTGGCTTCATGGGCAAGTTGTTCCTATTGCCATATTTCACCACCGAATATATTTTTTCTATGGAGGTGGTGCACCAATCAGACTATGTTAATGATGTATATGGAGTAGGGCAAGATAAGAAGATGACTTGCAATATGACTTTCAAGTTTGGCAATATAGAAGTGAGCCAGGTAGGGTAAAATCGACTACTCACAGTAACACTTCAGGACCTAGGGTTGATATAACTGCCGCATCATTGGAGGTATGACCTATTGGGAAAATTCATAGAGATAATAAAGGCCAAGACATTTCACTATTGTACTCGAATCAACATTGAAAAGAGGTGAAATAATTTTGATGGACCTGACTTGGAGTGGCACATTGAAGACATGATGTCACTTCCACCCTGGCATGACTGCTATGAGTAGGAGGCTGAGTATAATACGGTGAAGTACAAAAATCAAATTCCACCTCCTAGGTTGTTTAGTAAAGTAAAAGAAAGCTGGCCCCTATGGATCGAGGAGAATATTATGTATTGGTGGATAATGCAGGTCCATCGAGAAAAAACCACATCTCCTTATGGGTTGAATATGGATGAGGCATTTTTAGACACCTACGATGAGTTTGTTAATGCCTATAAACCCATCGCTTTTACCAAGATCTTACCTCAAATTTTTCAATATTCTTATAGTGGTGAAAGCGGGGTATAGGGAGAGTGCCCGACAGTCGAAGAGGAGACTCCGAAGGAGGAGGAACAACAATATGTGTTTAAACAAAGTTCACAACAAATGAAGCATAAAATTGAGGAGGCACCTTTGTCGAAGAAGGAGACTATCCAAGACGTGCCTCCATTTCCCAAATATATGAAGTAACCAAGGATCGATGCCACTTCCACATCTACTGCTAAAGTTTTTGTCACTATAGTTACCATAGTTCCAATTTTTTTGATGACTATTATTTCCTCTTCATCGATGATAGATGCTTTGATGACGGTTGCACAAATGTTCCCAAAAATTCATGAATAGGAGGACCAGCAGTCGGAGAGCCCTCAGGTGGAGGTCATGAATTTTCAAGGGGGATGTAAACATTGAGGTGGAATATAAGAAGCAACATGAGGAGATTATTTTGCAACCGCTTCCATCATCGAAGCACACAACACCCACACTCAAAGGTACATCCTCTATTCCTTCTTCTTCTTCTTCAAAGTATGTAGTGACTATCGGTTCACTTCCATCAATTTCTATATCAATCTCTCCTCCCTTTGATATACCTTCGGTGTCCATTTTGCTCCCTTATTTTTCCCTTTTTTAATTCACTACTGCTCATTTCTCTATTTCTATTTCTTTGGCCTCCCTTTCTTTCAGTTCGTTTGCATCAGGGTCGAACCTATTTTTATGCCCTTCTCCTTCCATTGCTACCACAACTTTCATCAAGGCTGTAAGTATGTAGGCTCCTCCCAAAGTGAGCATAATTGTAGCCAAACCCGGTTCCTCCATCCATTCCATCATTTTGGTCCCTCCACTTCTAACCGTCTCTTTCGCTTCCTTTGAGCTTGACCACTCAGAATTTTTGATACCTTTCACACTATTTTTGGAGTTGCAAGTATTGCCCAAAGTTTAGGTGGCATCGAAACATCCCAACATGGAAAAAATCAATCAAGCACACCTCATTTCGTTGCAATGGTTGAAAAGCAAAAGGCAGAAAGAATCACTGGATCCATCTTGACTACTCAAGAAGGTTTATTTTGATCTCGTTGCCATGGAAGCTCACACGACTAAAATCACTCCCTTGATTCAGAAGCCACAAGAAGAAATGATGCCGAGTGATTATGTTTGTGAGACTATAATAGAATATCTGACGAGGATTGATCCCATGGAAAATATGGGCAACATACAGGTGGATATGAGTTTAGTATACTTGCATGGTGAGTATTTTAAGCAGATATATTTTGATAATGAGAATAAAGTTATTGAACTCAAAAATGCCTTGGCCAAAAGCAGAGTGTAAGAGAAGAAGACAACCACGGAGAATGAACATTTGCATCGATAGGTAGGAGTGCACTTGAAATAAAGGGATGCAGTAAGAATATATACGCAAACACTCTAAACGTAGTTGGAGGCCATATAGAATCAACTAGCAAAAAAGGCTACACAGGTTGCAGGTTTTTCTTCAAAAAGTATCAAGGAGGCATGTCTTCGCTTGACCCAGAACTACAAAAAGCTGGCCACACAAGCAGTTCAAGTATTGTATTACCTCTGGGAATCTAGGATACATATTCAAATGGGGTAGTAGTTGATAGATACTACTGAAATTGTAGAGTCATATATGGAGATGGTTATAAAAATTAAAGCTTTGGCTAATTCCAGCATACACATTCACCCCCTGAGTGAAATGAATCACGCTTGGTCGGCTGTGAAAGTCACACTGCATAGTTATTTTTAGAGGATGGACCTGGTGATATAATTCTAGAATATTCTTAATGTAATCAAGCGAGAGCATATGGTTTCCATGAATCATTTTGATGCTCTTGCCGATATGGGATTTTTGGATTTTACAGATGAATAGGGTGAACCTCTGTTGAAAGATAAATTTATAGTGACCTAGAAGAAGTTCATGGAGGATACATTAGAGATTGATGCATGGGAGGAACCCCTCACAGAAGTGAATGTGTTACCACTTATGTAGAAGTTCACCCACATGGAGCTGACATTGTTTGAATTAGCCCAACGAGCGAAGTGCCTCAGCATGGAAGATGTCCAGAATCTCCACTTTGTTTATGATTCACTGAATGTTCTTTATTTTTTTACCACTCATGCTTGGGAGGAGGTCATCACAGTTTATGAGGTAACATTTGAAAGCCTATAGGAACATGAAGAACAAGCAGCAATAGAGCACACAATAGCAAAAAAGGCAACCAAAGAAGCTGAGCTGATAGAGGTACTCCGAGTAGCAGCAAAAGCTGAAGCCACTAAGAAGATAGAAGAAGAGACACAAAAAAAGTGTCTACATCAAAAGCACCAGCCAAAGTAGCCAACAAGAAGGATCAATGAAATCCCAATGGATAAAGGCCTAGGATAACTTGCATCCATACAACCTGGATACCCCACGAGTCACTAGAAATATTGGTAGTTTTGTAATATGCCACATTGAAGTATTTTTGATGAATTTTGATTATAATATGAAAAAATATATTAATATTAAAAAACAATATTTTGATCGATATAATATATTGTCGTTATATTTTATTTTGATTTTTTTTTTTCCTGTATCCTTTTGGCTTGAAAATAATGGGGGTTTTAAGGAAAATATCTAGGATAATACATTTGAGACTTTGGTTTGGATCACCTGTAAAACAGTTGTAAAATGGAACATATGAGAGCTTCGCTGAAAATCATGTTCACCTCAAGTAATGGGTAAAAGGATTGTTCACCCTACTTCAAGATGAATGTAAAAGAAAGTAGAAATGACTAATTTTTGTGAGTGCAATTCATCCCAATTGAGGGGTGAAAGCTCTATGTGTCCTTTGTTGAGGCAAAGGAAGGAAAAGAAATTAGGACAAAGAATCAATTTTCAAAAATGACTAAGTGTCAAGGTCATCCGAAGTCAAGATGGAAAAGGAATCACGTTCACCCCAAAGGGAGGGCAAAAGCTTCATTCACCCCACTTTGGGGTGAATGCCCTTAAAAATTGAAAGAGTGCACCCACCTGTTGTCTTGATTGGTTTGAAATACATTCGACTTCGCGAAAGTCTTGAGCATGGTAAAAATTAGCAAATTTTGATGACTTTCAAAAGAAGGTGTATTCACCCTGAAGATGGGGCGAATACTTCGTTCACCCCAAGTTGGGGTGAACGTATTTAAAAATATGACTTTGAAAATTCAACCTCACGTTCACCCTGGTTGAGGGACAAAATCTCCATTCACCCCTCCTGAGGGTGAATGTGCCATGAATGGTAAAGCAGGCGAAGATTCTAAAATTTGAAGCAACTTTGAAAAGTCAACTTCACATTCACTCCAAGAGGAAGGTGACAACCTATTTCACCTTTTTCAGGGGTGAATGTAGAGTTTAAGGAATATTTTAAAGGTGCTTTCACCTAGAATATAAAGGGTTCATTGCTATTAAATTAGGGGTGCCTTATTCACCAGGGAAAATGATAAAAGGAGTAAATACGATATTCGCTTACTGTTAAGACCAGGTGACTTTTGTTGTTAATAACGTCAATGAAATTCAAGAACACGCAATGCGGGTGAATGAAAAACATTAAATGTTTGTGGTGAAGAGTAACTCAGGTTGTGGATCTCAAACAAAGAAAGTAGTAATATTAAAAGCGCAAGGTAATTTTCATGATTTACCAGCAGAAGCGTATTTTTAAGGATGGTAAATGTATCAAGCCAATGACCAAGCCTTGCAGTTTTCCATGTATTGATGCCCAGAAATACTGATTTACCAGAAGAATTTCCTTAAAAGCTGGATCATCGCCTCAAAAGGAAATTTTTTCAATGATTTCAAGGAGAAATTGTCTCACCAAGGTTCCTGATCTGTGAGTATTTTTTCTTCATGTGTATTTAATGAAATAGGTGAAATCCTCTATAAATACTAATCAATTTCCATTGTAAAAGTGGTTAGACATTCTACATAAAGACTATTCAAGTTCTCTACATCAATAGAAGATATCGGGCTTATGAATTTGCAAGTGATCTTGTGTGTGACTTCCTTCTATTTTATGCATTTCTATTTTATGCTCATTTTCATTATCTGTTGTTAAGTTTAAATTTTGCATATGAATTTGAACATTTTTGGTGAGAGGGTGAGCTCTAGAATGTGATACTAGAGGTTGTTTCTGCAAGGTTACAAGTAAAATTTGTTGTTTTCTTTTATTACATGCCGTTTTAATGCTTGGGTGGAATTCCTACTGCTAGTCTATCCTCAATCCTACACCTTCGGCCTGTGGCCCTATTTACTATCTCTTTTTATCATTTCTAATTTCTTTCCTACAACCTTAGTCTTAAACTAGTGTAGGATTTAGTAAGGGAGCCATCCCTCTCTGGAGATTGGCACAGAGGACATTCCTTTCCTCCGACCTTTCAATTTTGGCCATGTCTAGGGTGCACAAACGCATGTTTGTATAATTAGGTAGATATTTTATCAAAAACTCTTCTTTGATGATATTCTCATCTATAGTCACACTTGGGTCGAGCACTTGTAACATTTAGATCAAAATTTGTAACTCTTATAGGACCATCAATTATTTATCAAACTATCTAATGCTCCTTTGGAATGTAACAACAAAACTATTTGGGGTATATTGTTTCATAGGAGGGAGTTAAGGTTTACCCAATGAAAATTGAAGCTATATAAAATTGGCCTAAGCCACAAAATCTCAAGGCACTTTGACGATTTTTAGGTTTTATTGGATACCACCAGTAATTTGTATGGGATTATGGAAAGATAGCAATACCACTTACTGCCATGTTAAAAAAAAATTTATGTGGTTAAGATATCATAGAATTATTTTTTATAGATCTCAAGAAAGCCATGACTTTGACACTAGTGTTAGCCACTCCATATTTTTCCAAAACCTTTATAATTGAAAGTGATGCTTCAGGGCATGGCATCGGTGCTATCTTAATGCAAGAACGGTGATCCCTAGCTTTCACTAGTAAGACATTATCAAGGAAAAAATTAGGGAAGTATAGTTATGAAAAGGAAATGATGGCCATCCTCTATGTTGTCAATAATTGACAACCATATCTCACTGGGAGGCATTTATCCATAAAAAAAAACCATCAAAGTTTGAAATACCTCTTGGAACAGAGAGTATCCACCCCAAAACAACATAAGTGGGTCTCAAAATTATTGGGGTATGATTATACCATTATTTATAAGAAGGGGAAGAAAAATATTGTGGTAGATGCCCTCTCACATCAGTTTGAGGATTAGGTGACATTGTGTACCTTATCATCCCTGCTTCCTCAATGGGTCTCCTCTAGACACCCAAAAGTTGCACATTACCATTTATCCCATTATCACAACTAATCAATGTAAAAAATCCACAAAATTTGCATATATTAGCCTCAAAACACTATTTATTTATGAAAAGTACTATTCATGCACTATTCATAAGCCCCCTTCGGCCACTTAAACCCTTTCCTACGCTTAAATCTGGTCGTCATGTGACCGTCATCTTTGCCTAACCATGATTAATATCTAACTTGGGTCAAGGTCACTTCATAGTCAAACTTCTAACCATGGTCAACCTAACCATGGTCAACCTAACTCATGGTCACCTTACCTAGTCTACTCTTTGACTAGCCTAGGCTCCACCTCATCCATTTGACCTTGGTCTAACCTAAGGTCAACCTAAGTAGGGTTAACCTTAACCCTTGCTCCACACATCTCCCCATGAGCATTTAGGGCCTTAAATGGATTTTGGAGACTTTTGTGTCCCAAAGCATGGATCAAGGGTGAGTCACCCTCCACCTCACCTAAAAAGTCAACAACTAACCTAGGGTTAACCTAAAATTGGTTAAATCTAACTCTTGCTCCATTTCAAATTCCCATGTGGATTTGAATTCATAAATGACTTCTAAAGACTTTTTAGTTTTCAAAGCATGGGCAGAGGTGAGTCACCTTCCACCTGTATCGCTCCAAATTTTTCACATCCTTACCTTTAGGCTATAGGATCCACGCCTAGAAGGGGGATGCGAGAAGGATGGGACAATACCTCGAACCTTTGAAGGTCCCGCATCTCGGGGGAGGAGTATAAGGGTGAATTTTTGATGGATGATGGGTTCACCAGGAAACTTTTGAATGGTAGTTTCCATGCATAGGTTGATAGTGGGTTTGATGTGTTCATTTTTGTGCTCAGTCATTCAACTCCTAGGTTTGGCCAAGATGAATCTAAACTATTCTATCTACCAATAATGATTTAAATGGATACAGAAAACAGGAATGAGTGCTAATAACAGAGAATATGCTAATTAGAATGTGTCATACCTGATCCCGGATGTTTGATGAAGATTCTGAGTTTTGTAGCAGTCTAGATCACCTCAGTTCATATGTAATCATCTGAGATCAGACAGGATCGTTTGATATTGAGACGAATTCGTCAGAAACCTACAATCACAGAAATAGATGCGAAATACCAAATATGCAAGTGCAGAAGCAAAGGACAATGGTAGAAATAATAGCAAACATGCCTAAATAATGGATTCCAATAACAAATAAGGAAATGCAGTAGATTTAATGATTGATTTTAACCTTACCATGCGATTATGCTAAATGAGGTGAACTCCAAGATGCAAAAAACATAATAATTCAAGATAGTGCAGAAATACAATATGAAAAATGTAGGGAAAGCTGAGGGAATGCAAACTCTGGACTCGGATTGCCCCTAATATGGACTACAGTCAGGATCGCCTCCAATCGTAAGAGATCATATGCGACGATCCGAGCTATCTTCGACTGAAAAAAAGTAGAGTTCTTGCAAGAAAATGCAAAATATAGAACACAGAAAGTAGTACGAGGGAATAAGGAGTTAAATCTGTCAGCTAAGGGGCTCAGGGAAATCAGGATCAAGGGGATTCAGGGGGGTAAACTAGAAAATCCTAGTTAATGTAGGCTTAGGAAGAGGTTTAAGAGGTTGGGGATCATCCCAATCTGGGAGATCTCCAACAGGGAAATCTCCAACTGCGCAGACACGCTTCTGCCCAAGTTGGGGAGGCTATTGAAACATAAGCTAATTATGAAAATTCGGTTTTGGGACAAAATCTTCTGGACGTTCTGTCTATGATGATTTCATTAGATCTGGGACGATCACATCTAATCTACGACGATATCATCCAACGGTAAAAAAAAATCCTAAAAATGGCATGGAAAACGAGGAAACAGGTAACAGGCGATTTTGGAGTGGTTTTGGGGTTAATATTTAAATTTTTATCTTTTATATTTTACTAAGGTTTTAACCGTGCCAATTTTAGGGTGCTACATTTTGCCCCCTCTTTAGCGAATTTTCTAAAGAAAATGCGTTAAAGATGAGTTCTTCCTGTTTTACGAGAAAGCAAAAAATGTACTCAATTTTTTAGATGGCGATTCTTGGTCGAATCGTACGAATGCTGACTATGGTGCCCCCTCCGTGTTTTTACCCAAATCGAACGTTTGAGGTAAAAACACGGAAAGGCAAAAATTAAAATGCTGATGATTTTTTTTTAAAAATAAAATTAAGAAAATAGGGTAAAACCCTAATTCATTTGTACTGTTCATATTTATTGTTCCAGAGCTCTGTAGAGAGAAAAAATGGTGGAGATAGCGCACAGAGCAATAGAGGTCCGGCCCGGGCTATGGGTAAGGATCTAAGCCTAGTAGATTAGTTTTAATTTTGCTTTGTGCAATCTGTGGATTTAAATTTGGATTATTTGGGGCATCACGACCGTTTTTAGGCCATCGACGACGTCCGAACGAAATCGTCCCTATTTCGTCGAAATCGTCCCTAGATCATCAATTTTGTTGGAGGGCAAAATCAGCGAACTAGGGGCGATCCCGTTCAACAAGGGGCGATCCCCAAGTTTGCAAAATCGGAGACAAATTCATCCTAAAAAGGATGATTTTGCCAAATTTAGGATGATATCATCCGATGGTGGATGATAACATCTTTAACTTGCTTTTAAAAATGTGTTTGATTTGATTTTAATGATTGGTTATTAATAAATTTTGTTGTTATTGTTTGTTTTGTAGAGGGGATTACTAAAGAGCCGAGAATAGAAATACAACAAACTAAGAGATGACATAGTCGTGCTTGACCAGGTAGAGCGTGACCGACTAGGACAGGTCAGGCTACAACATGTGGCAGAGATGCCACAAGTACCGACTGACATGGGGCTATTGACAGCCCTAGCAGAGAGATGTTATTCGAGGTTGTCCTATTTTTGGTTATCGACAAGGGAGATGGCTCCCACTCTACAGGACGTATGGAGGATCATGAGGATCCCCATACAGGGACGACTCATGATGCCTACGGAAAATCAAGGCCAGGCGATGATGAGGCTGACTGGAGACCCGAGCTTCACCCTGGAGAAGGGCGAGGTGAACATCGAGTCTCTACGGCAGATGCCTAGGGCATCTAGGCTAACTTGGGTTTTGGCAGGAGTGGTTGGTGGTTTACTGCTATGCCACTAGAGCAGATGCAGACTACCGTGGCTCCTCTTAGATATAGTTTGTGACATGAGAGATCATGGGTACAGATTTGCATGGGGCAGCTTTGTACTATGTCGCTTGTATAGGATCCTTCATGGGGTCGTATACAAGGGAGGTCGATGTATGCTTTTGACATCATTGCTGCAGGTTTGGTGCTGGGAGCACATTACGATGCGGAGGCTGGTAGGGCTCCCACTGACAAGGGTTGACTGGGAGAGGCCCTCGGTTTTCTATTGGTGGCTACAGAGAGGGTCACAGCAGTGGATAGATCTGTCGATGTCTCGAAGGTTGGTAGACGACCTCATCTTGGACCAGATCACCTGGAGGTCATGGCGAGAGCATCTAGGGTGGGCACAGGATGGGCAGGAGCTGGCTCGCATCAGGCAAGTCTGCTGGCTAAGGATGGAGCGAGGAGAGGTAGAGCTCCATCGCTACGATCGGGTACTACGCTAGTTCGATCTACAGCAGGGGATCCCTTCTCTTAGGGATTATGAGTACTCTCGGACTGTTTGAGATAGTACTACACTGAGCAGGGCTCTAGAAATACAATGATTTTGGATTTAGGATGCGAACGATGCCCCCATACAGCCAGTGGATGGTGACAATGCTAGGGTTACAGCCGATTATGATGCCTGGTACACAGGCATCCACCCTCCTTAGATGACAAGGGTGCAGGGTCCAATGCATGCCATGGTGCGCCAGATGGGGAGGCAACGCCAGGCTACCATTGAGGCAGTGCGGGGTCATGGTAGGAGAGAGTAGTGGTGGTCCCATTAGGAGAGATGCCAGCGAAGGGGTCAGGTTCCATAGAGGCCGCAGGAGATAGGGTAGAGGGAGGAGAGACTCCCTTCATAGTAGGGGGAGAGACCACCATCGCCAGGTAAGGGCAAGGGTGTGGATGTAGGGGAGAGCAGCGAGATAGCGGCTCTCCAGGTTGAGGTTGCCCACATTCAGGCTCAGGTGCAGATACTACAAGATGAGGCTACACAGCTCAGAGCTCAAAGAAGAGGAGCGAGCACTCAGGATTTGGCACGGTCTATTGCTCAGACCACATTCTACCAGGGTTTGTACTATCAGGTGGTCCCAAAGGGATAGAGGATATCATTGCCAGCCCCTATTGCAGAGCCGATCATGATGGGATCATCGAGGACATCCTCACGATCAATGACGAGGACCCGAGATACAACCCAGACCTCTATGGGACCACCTCCTCCACGTCAGGGTGGGGGAGGAGATGAGGTTGAGAGCTCAAGGGATTCTCGAGGCTAGCTACTACAGAGTGCAGATTATATTATTATTACTTTTGAGGGGATTGAGTATGCAAGAGTTTTGATTATGGCATACCAATCCAGATGATGCACATAGTTGATTGATGATATATATAGATTGTATTTTTGATGATATGACTTGCGTATCTGTTGTATGATGCTTGAATTGTTGATTCATATAATTATTGTTGTGGTTAATCCACAACACACCCCAAGATTGGGGACCCACCTTGTTGCAGGTTTTCAGAGAAAATCTCACTGACCCAGATGCCAAAAATGAAGAAAAGGGGGCAAAATGTGCAAGTGTAGAAAAGTGTCACGAAATCGTGACATGTCGCACCGTCACCGCTGAAAAAAAGAAAAGTGTCGCGATATCGCGACATGTCGCTCCGACGCAGAGAAAATGGTCGCGATTTCGCGACGTGTTTTGACGAGGTGTACGGACGATGAAAATGGCAACGAAATCGTGACATGTTGCTCCGTCGCGGCCCAGAGAGGAGAGAGAAAGGCAGAAGGAAAAAGCGTAGCGAAATCGTGACGTGTCGCAAAATCACGGTCAACATGGTCAACGGCAGTAGGTGGGCGAAAACGTCGCGAAATCGCGACGTGTTTGATTTTCACGGCTTGAAAGTGGATAGAGGTGCATAGCTCGAAGAGGCGTCGTGAAATCGTGACGTGTCACGTTTTCGCGACGCAAGTGGATAGAAAGGGCCGAAGGAGAAAATGGTCACGATTTCACGATGTGTTTTGCCAAAGTGTACGGATAGAGAAAATGGTCGTGATTTCATGACATGTTTCGACAAAGTGGCCCGAAGGAGAAAATGGTCGCGATTTCATGACGTGTTTCGACAAAGTGTACGACTGATTAAAATGGTCACGATTTCGCGACGTGTTTCGGCAAAGTGTACGACTGATTAAAATGGTCGCGATTTCATGACGTGTTTTGGCAAAGTGGCCCGACAGGGAAAATGGTCACGATTTCGCGACATTTTTTTGCAGTGTACGACACAGAGAAGATGTCGCGATATCGTGACAGAAATGAAGACCATGCCCGAAGCAGAGAAACGGTAGCGATATCGCGACAAAAATGAAGACCATGCCCGAAGCAGAGAAACGGTAGCGATATCACGACAGAAATGAAGACCATGCCCGAAGCAGAGAAATGGTAGCGATATCACGACAGAAATGAAGACCATGCCCGAAGCAGAGAAACGGTAGCGATATCGCGACAGAAATGAAGACCATGCCCGAAGCAGAGAAAGCGGTAGCGATATCGCGACGGGTTGCGGTAAGATGGCCCGATGGGTAAAATGGTCACGATTTCGCGACGGGGTTACAGCCGAAGCGTACGGAGAATGAAAGCGTCGCGATATCATGACATGTCGCGATATCGCTACGAAAGCAAAGAAGCAAGGCCGCGGGCTATTTTTAGTCGAGATTTTTGGGGACCGTTACTGAGCATGCAGAGAGCGCTGAACACGTGGCAAAATGCATGAGGATCAGAGTAACGCTTCGAATCGACGGTTGTTGGCCATAGAGAAGATCAAGCGTTGCAAATGCATGCGAAGGGTTAGAACACCAAGAGGCGGGAAACTGAAACGAAGCGTCCTAGAAACTGAAACGAAGCGTCACAGAGCAGCCGAGAGTGACAAAAAGTTTAAATAGCAGAAATGTAAATGGATACGGGGCTGGAGATTGTAACAAAAAAGGACATTATTTGTTGAAATAAAGGAGTTATTTGGTAAAAGCGACTTTTGTGTGTAAAATCAAAAGGAGATCGAAGCTAAGACTACTGTTTTCATTGTCAATCTTTCCTTTGCATCATTTTTTCTTGTATCTATTCGTTTACGCCATGAGATGGGTTACGATAGGTGAATGACAGAATGATGCAGTTATGTTCTTTCCTTAGAGTCTTGCATCTGATCTGATTGGATTGTGTGTTAGTACAGGTCCGCTCGGTCGGGTTGTCTTAGAACTTCATCTCTTAACTTGGGGTTTTGCAGGGAGGAGATTGCTAACTGGATTAACATCCTTTTTTTTGGT
Source organism: Wollemia nobilis (assembly GCA_028583015.1). Classification (NCBI taxonomy): domain Eukaryota; kingdom Viridiplantae; phylum Streptophyta; class Pinopsida; order Araucariales; family Araucariaceae; genus Wollemia; species Wollemia nobilis. The sequence continues at coordinate 4,419,653 of JAQPPZ010003276.1, forward strand.
TTTCCAGCTGATTTGTATAAGAACATTTTCTATTTTAGTTCCTGATACGTTTAATCTCATATTAAAGACTAACGTTAAAATAACGGAATGATTAAACAAAGATAAAATGAACCAATTAACATTAGAATAAACCATTAATGTTAGAACATTAGAAGGATTTTTGTTGCATGATTGATTATTTTAACAAATTAGGGTTACAAAGTTTGCCATGAATCAACAAAGGCCCCTTGTTAACGAGTTACTTGCGGGATCCGAGTTATTCCGGGATATATTTGTTTATGTGCATTAAGTTGAAATCGGTTTTATGCATATAGAGATCTGTTCCACAAGAAGCTTGGAGAAATAAAAAATTAATAACTTATTTCTTTGCAAGAAAGAGTTTCCTGTCGAAACTCTAGTTGTGTGGTCATTTTGTTGTGAGACAAAATATTCACTCAACATTTTGGCGCTAGAAGGAGGGCCTTCTTTATTGCTTTGTAATTTTGATTTGTTCTAACAATTAACGTGGGTAGTTTTGTTTCCACCCATTGTGCTTGCAGGTATAACATTTAGATATTTTATTTGGCAAGTGAGTTGAGAGAAATCTTTTAGAGTTCTAGAGTTTCCAAGCTGGCCCAACCTGAGTACATAGCTACAAGGTCTAAAACCACAGGGGAAACTATCTTCCAAAGCCTTTCTCCCACTGCTAGGAGGCCAAAAAACAAAACATTAGAGGTCGAAATACCACCCAGTATACTTGAGTTAGGGATTTCTTTAGACTCAAGTACGTCTAGCGGGCCTGAGCCCTTAATTTCAAGTGCGACAGTAGCACTAGGTGTATCTGTCTCCACAGTTCCAAGTGGTTCCATTGTTCCCATAGGGTTAACACCTTTGAATAACATGGCCCAGCAGCAACAACAACAACAACAACAGCCACCTGCCCTTTGGTATGGTGCTCAAAGTTCCCCCTTAGATATTCCCGGGGCAGTCCACGACTTGCCTAGAAACATTGAAAGGGGATTACCCAAATTCATTCACGATGGTCCCACAACAGTAGAAGATCATGTCCAAATCTACAAAGATTACATGTTTAGGCAAGGGGTTACTCACGAGGACGTTGCTTGCCGAGTTTTCCCTGCTAGTCTAGACCCCACGGCCAATGAATGGTATCAAAATCTGCCAACAGGGTCCATCACTTCATGGGCCCAATTAGAAACCGCCTTCATAAGCCAATTCAGAATGTTAGTGGATCCCTCCATAATCTATAATTTGTTCGTATCATGCAAAATATTACCCAATGAACCCATACGAACATTCAATCAGAGGTTCCAAAAACTATACACGAATGTGACTCGTCACTTTGCGGTAGATCCTGCGGTCGCCTTGCAATTATATTTCGGAGCCTTAGATCCTTTAACGTCTTTGTTGACTAGAAGGAACCCTCAAGTTACGACGCTTCCTTTGGCCTATGCAGAAACAATGACTCTCGAACAGCAGATGAACCTGCCGAGGGCAGGATTGTCTCAATTGATTGGGATGGGACAATATGGTCCATACGATCAATTTGCCATGATGAACCGATTAATGGCACCACGAGTCCCTATGATGAATAATTTTCAAACACCCGCTCAAGTGGCGCCATTTCAAAGTTATCCGAATGCCTCAGTCCAAACGCAGGGATTAATTCAAAATAGCTCGATGGGTTTGCCTGGGTTCGGCATGGGCAGTAATTTGTTGACCATGCCGGGGTTTGCTCCCATTAGCACGCCAAGCCCAATGACTTATCCAATAGTTACTCCCATTCAAAGTGTGAATCCAGGGTGGAATCCACCTGCCCAGACCCAAGCTATTCAAAATGTGAATCCAGGATGGAATCCACCTGCTCAGACCCAAGCCATTGTACCTATTCCAGAGGTGGCTAATGCAGCAAACACAACTGGACCCAGAATTACAGTGCCTCAACCTCAAGGGTCTGAATCCGCCATAGAAAACATGAAGGAAACCTTGGCCAAAGTTTTGGTCACGGTAGGAAATGTCAATAAAAAAGTGGACCAAGCCATGGGTCATAACCGGCCTCATAACCATAGAGGAAAAGGAACATACAACACGCAGCCGAATAATGGGCGAGTACCCAATCCCGTAGCCAATCAGGCAGATGTCTCGGAAGATTTTGGAGAATCGGGACCCAGTGATAACGATTGTATGCACTGTGGCCACGGGAAGCATGAGTCTATATTGACTGAGGTTATACATTCCCAAGAAAGTGAAGAAGAGGAGGATGTAGAATTTTTTGGAAGCGAAGATGAAGAAACCTTGGAAGTTCATGCCAACAAACGTTTTGGGAAAGGAAATCACAAATATTACACTAGGAGTTCTAAGGAGCCCAAAACTTCCTCTACACCTCCAAACAATCAATTACTCCCTCCTGATTTTAAAGGAGAGGTCAATCCCCCTCCTCCATCCATGGTGGAAAAGTCTAAGATGGTGCAAGATATGCCAAACTCAGAAAAACCCACTTATGACTTAGTGGAAGACATGAAGAAGACTAAGGCCAACGTCTCGATGTATGACATGTCCCGATTATTAGGCCAAGAAGTAAGTTCACCAAAGAGATTAAATCCATCTGCCCAAGTTCATGAAGCCAAAAGTGCTGAGTCCCGAATGGTTTTACAAAAGGAAAAAAGAGATATACCTCCTTTTTTGATAACCATTAGAATTGCAGGTAAAAACTTGCACAATTGTTTAATAGACTCAGGGGCCTCGGCTACCATCATGCCCCTAGAAATCTATAAAAAATTGGGACTTACACCAAAGCCCTCTAGAAGCAGGGTGGTGCAGCTGGATAGATCAACCATGGAGGCAGTGGGAGAATTGGGTGATGTGCTTATTCAAGTCAATTCAGAACCTAGGGTTCAACAACGCATAGACATATTGGTGCTCGACATTCCTATCAAATATGGCATGGTTTTGGGAAGAGATTGGAGTAAAAACCTAAACGGTTACATTGTGACAGATTCTTCACATATGTGGTTGCCTTGGAGGGGAGTGGCCAATCAAATTCGGATTGATAGTGAACCCGAGGCTCAAAGAGATGATCACAGATTACAATAAACCGAATGAGATCCAAGTACATTGAAGCGGAATTGGGAGCATATTGTTTGGACATAGAAACACCTGAAAATACCCAAGATGAAAGGATTGGGTGCAACGTAACTGAGGGACACCAGGACATTTGGACTTTAAGATTTGATGGATCCAAGTCCAGGCAAGGAGCAGGAGCCGGTATTGAATTATCATGTTCGGACAGAGAGCCTACGTTCGCCGCATACAGACTACAGTTCCCTGCCACCAACAATATGGCAGAATATGAGGCCTTGATTCTCGGACTACAATTGGCCCTTCGAAAGAAAATTAAATATATCAAGGTTCTTGGTGATTCGGAACTGGTGGTAAAGCAAGTCAAGGGACAATACGTATGTAAGGATAGGCGGCTCAGGCTTTATCGAACTAGGGTTAGAGATTTGATAGACGAGTTTCATGCTTTTAACATATCTCTGATTTCTAGGAAAGGCAATCGCATGGCAGACTCCCTAGCCGTGGCTGCGAGTATGTTGAAGCCAGTGGACCATAAGAAATGCAAGAAGTTCTCCATAGAGCTGGTCCCTTGTCCCTCGATACCAGATAATGTCACGAATTTCCAAGTGTTTGACAGTGACAGGCACATATTCCATTTTGTCACCAATTCTGGTATATTTGAAAAGCAGGTTATAGATGAGGACGAAAGGGACCTAGAGGAGGCAGTTTTGGATGAAAAAGTTACTGGAAATAAGATGCCAGATGAGATGGCTTCATTAGAAAAAACTTTCGACATTGGATACCAACCCAGAGAGGGTAAAAAGGTTCCACCCCCCAGAGAGGCCTGTGATTTAGTTAACATTGGAAGTGCAGAAAATCCTCGAGAAGTATTCATAGCAAAAGCATGTACCAAGCAGGAGAAGGATTCCATCGCCAATGCATTAAAAGAATACATAGACTGCATAGCCTGGAGTTATAAGGAGTTGAAAACCTATGATCAGAATGTCATAATGCACACGATTCCATTGAAGCCAGATTTCAAACCCTTCAGGCAAAGGCAAAGGCGAGTTAATCCATTATTAGAACCCTTGATAGAGAAAGAGGTGAAGCGACTGTTAGAAGCTAAGATCATCTTTCCTGTTAGGCATTCCACATGGGTTGCTAACCTGGTCCCCGTGAGAAAAAAGAGTGGAGAAATAAGGTTATGTATCGATTTTAGAAATCTTAATAAAGCCTCCCAAAAGGACAACTACCCGTTACCCACTATTGATGAAATACTCCAAAAGGTGAACGGGTCGGAGATGATGTCATTCCTGGATGGCTATTCGGGATATAATCAGGTCCTTATCCATCCTAGTGATAGGATGAAAACTGCTTTTACCACAAAGTGGGGCACCTTTGCATACAGGAGAATGCCCTTTGGACTATTGAACGCAGGTGCCACTTTCCAGCGAGCTATGGACTTTGCTTTTAAAGGGCTCATAGGTAAGTGCATCATTGTCTATGTCGATGACATTCCCTGTCTTTTCTAAGAACAGGGAAAACCACGTCAGGGATCTTAAGAAAGTTCTTCAAAGATGCAGGGAACACGGTATTTCTCTCAACCCAAAGAAATGCATTTTTGGGGTAACGGAAGGAAAACTGTTGGGGCATATAATATCTAAGGATGGAATTTCCATTGACCCTGAGAGAATAGAGGCCATACAGCAGATTCCTTGTCCCACTAGCAAGAAGGGGTTGAGATCATTTTTCGGGAAGATCAATTTTGTCAAAAAATTTATTGCAGATTTTGCAGAAATAGCAAAGCCTTTGAACGACATGTTAAAGAAAGAAGTCCAGATCAAGTGGACAAATGAAAGTATAGATGCTTTTAAAAATATCAAGGACGCGATTTCTAAAGCCCCGGTTTTAGTGAGTCCCGATTATACGAAGCCTTTCTATATCTACACCTTTGCTTCAGATCACTCCTTTGCGAGTGTTTTAACTCAAAAGAGTGAAGGCAGCATTGAAAATCCCATTGCCTTCCTGAGTAGTCCTCTCAAAGATGCGAAGCTGAGATACTCTATTTTGGACAAGCAAATGTATGCTCTGGTTAAGACTGTGAAAAAATTCAGGCATTACATAGTCCACAGTAGGGTCTTTGCTATCGTCCCAGATCCTGCAGTCAAAGCCATGTTCATACAGAATGAATTGGGTGAAAGACGTGGTAAGTGGGTTTCAACTTTGTAGGAGTTTGATCTTGAGATTCAGTCGATGAAGATAGTTCGGGGGCAAGGGTTGGTTAAGGCAATAGCAGAGCAGGATCTAGCAATTCCATGTCAACATTATGAAGTCTCAGATATAACCAAAGATGAGTGGTATGCAGATGTGGTGTACTATCTACTAAATGGTGAATGTCCACCGCATTTGAATGCTACTCAACGAAGAGCCTTGCGTTTGAAGTCTGCTAATTTCCTAATTAGATCCGGCACATTATACAAAAAAACCATGAAGGTATTTACCTTCGTTGCGTTGATCAAAAGGAGGCAGTGCAAATCCTCGAGGAATTTCATGGTAAACATGGGACAGGGCATGGGTCCGCTAATGCCACAGCCCATCAAATCCTCAGAGCCGGTTATTATTGGCCTCGTCTGTTCAAAGATGCCCATACTCATGTGAGGTCATGCCATACATGTCAAACTGCAGCCAATAGAGACAGGAACGCTTCCATGCCTTTACAATCCGTAATTGAGTCTAGACCTTTTGCGCAATGGGGCCTGGATTTTGTTGGGATTATCAGTCCCAATTCATCTGATTCCCACAAATACATTCTGACGGCTACGGATTATTGCACAAGGTGGACCGAAGCTATCCCCACAAAGAATGCTACTTCGGAGGTTGTTATTAAATTTTTAGAGGATAACATTGTCACTCGGTTCGGGATGCCTAACTCCATTGTAAGTGATAATGGTCCAGATTTTTCCTCTCTAGAGTTTGCTAATTGGGCATTTGATAACAGCGTGAGTTTAAAATTCTCTTCCAATTATTACCCGCAAGGTAACGGATTGGCCGAATCATCTAACAAGAATCTGTTAAATGTCATAAAAAAATTGTTGGAAAGAAATCCGCGGGACTGGCACAACAAGCTTAAGTTGGCCCTTTGGGCTGACAGAATCAGAGTCAAAGAAGCAATAGGAACATCTCCTTACCATCTGGTTTATGGACAGGATCCCATTTTTCCTACAAATCTCAGATTACAAACACTGCATTTCATGAAAGATTATTTCGGAACTAATGATAAACTTAAGTCTAGACTAACGCAATTAATGCTTCTGGATGAAAAAAGGGATGAAGCTATGCTTCATTTTAGTAAACACCAGGATGTAGTAAAAATATGGTTTGACAAAAGGTCTAGAGCAAAGGCTTTTAAAATATCAGATCTAGTGCTGTTATGGGATAAAAGACATGAGAAGAAAGGGGAGCATGATAAGTTTGATTACCTTTGGTTGGGTCCCTACCAGATTTCAGAAGTCCTAGGGGAAAACAGTTTTAGACTAAGAACCTTGGATGGAAAGGATTTGGCATTACCTATCAATGGGTTGCACTTGAAACACTACTTCCAGGCTTGAGGCAGCTGGGTTTGTATTATATGTAATTATGCCATGCTTTGTTTCTTTTGTGTGCAGATTTGATACTTAAGTGTGTGTTCTTGACATGTCTAGTTTTGTATTAATGTTGTGCTTGGTTTCTTTTGTGTGTAGATTTGATATTTAAGTTGGGTGTTTTGACATGTTCAGGTCTTTGTATTAATGTTGTGCTTTGTTTTGTGTGTGCAGGTTGGACATTTAGGTGGTGTGTTTATTTGACATTTTTTTCATTGTCTTATATATATAAAAAAAAAAAAGGGAATAAAAGTTTGAAATGTTAAACACATGCCTAAGATTGGGAGAATATGAAGCATTGGAATTATATTGTAAAAGCTCCACATGTAATACAAACAGTTAATTAATATCGCTTGAGGCTTGTGATGCATGAAGTAGTCTGTTTTGCAAGTTATGGTAATACTTCAGTTGCAATTTAAAGAGCATTGCATTCATCTTACATCTCACTTTGCATATACATGCCATCTTAGTTGCATATGCATTTCAGATACAAATCATTAAAGTGTGTTAAATCCTCTTAAGGTTATACTATAACATAAATAAAGAAAAATCCTAAGGTTGGAAACTGAGCCCCAGGATATCTAGAACCAAGCACAATTTGTACACACTAAAAAAGATCTTGGGCAAAATGATCAAAACCTTCCTTGGAAGAAAAGGGTCAAGCGAAAGGAATATTTCATGTCTATCCTATTATGCAACATGATCCTTAAAACAATGGTTTTTACCACTTCCATTAAGCTTAAAGCCTAAAATCGAGTAGTAAGGATAGGGTTAAGTCCTCATCAAACTTAGGTTGAGGATCCAACTCCCCAAAGCTTTGATTTGACCCACATGGAGTAGTAAGGATAGGGCATAATTCTCATCTCGCCTAGGTTGAGAATCCGATTCCCCAAAGCTCATATGTCTCATATCAAGATAAAACTTGGATTGGAAGGATCGTACTACTTGTCCTCCGCAAGGGATGGGTAGCATCCCCAAGGCAAAAAAAAAAACAAACGGAGGAAGGATCGACTACTTGTCCTCTGCAAGGGATGGGTAGTCATCCCCAAGGTCTAAGTAATAAAATAATATTCTTCATTTTCATCTAAGTCTTGGATTGGAAGGATCGTACTACATGTCCCTGGCAAGGATGGGTAGTCATCCCTAAGATCCAAGAAGTAAAATTAACTTTTTCCCATCTCATATTTATATTGGATTGAAAGGATCGTACTACTTGTCCTCTGCAAAGGATGGGTAGTCATCCCCAAGGTCCAAAGAAATGAAGTTAAGTCATGGATTATGGGGTTAGGTATGCCCATGCACGACAGCATGTCTTGTCTAAAAAACAAGACCACTGACTGTTCAGAGGGTTGGACTAGCATGACCATTTCTTCCATAATTGGTTAAATCATTTTGCTCAAAGTGAGGTAATGAATTCCAAATCGGAGTAGTAAGAATAGGGTTAAACCCCCATCTAGATTAAGTTGGGAGTCTGATTTCCCAAAGCTCTGATTTCACTTTCACTTACACATAGGTTCAAGATAATAGTGACTCATAACCAACTTTGGGATCTAATAAAACAATTCATTATACACATGGTTGATCCTAAGAGGGTTTGACAATCTTGAATATTTGTATATGATGTTAGAAAGTCTATGCATTTGTAGAAGCAAATCTCTAAGCATTTTTCATTAGGTTTCACAAATCATTTACAATCTCACACATGCATGCATGCAAAGCTGACAATGGAAGGTTGATCAAGTCCAAGCGATGGGGAATGAAAACAAATAGCACACACCGAGCTAATACTAATGATTCTGATGTTTCATGTACTTCTGATCTGTTGGTATTTGTTTATCTTTTATGTGCTAACGCCTGTATCTAAGCTCATATATTTCAGGTTGGGTTCTCACAAAATGCTCTGGAGCATTTGACAATGAGAGTCGCCATTTGTTGTGGTTAATCCACAACACACCCCAAGATTGGGGACCCACCTTGTTGCAGGTTTTCAGAGAAAATCTCACTGACCCAGATGCCAAAAATGAAGAAAAGGGGGCAAAATGTGCAAGTGTAGAAAAGTGTCACGAAATCGTGACATGTCGTGAAATCGCGACATGTCGCACCGTCGCCGCTGAAAAAAGAAAAGTGTCGCGATATCGCGACATGTCGCTCCGACGCAGAGAAAATGGTCACGATTTCATGACGTGTTTTGACGAAGTGTACGGACGATGAAAATGGCAGCGAAATCGTGACATGTTGCTCCGTCGCGGCCCAGAGAGGAGAGAGAAAGGTAGAAGGAAAAACTGTAGCGAAATCGTGACGTGTCGCAAAATCGCGGTCAACATGGTCAACGGCAGCAGGTGGGCGAAAACGTCACGAAATCGCGACGTGTTTGATTTTCGCGGCTTGAAAGTGGATAGAGGTGCATAGCTCGAAGAGGCGTCGCGAAATCGTGACGTGTCGCGTTTTCGCGATGCAAGTGGATAGAAAGGGCCGAAGGAGAAAATGGTCACGATTTCACGACGTGTTTTGCCAAAGTGTACGGACGGAGAAAATGGTCGCGATTTCGCGACATGTTTCGGCAAAGTGGCCCGAAGGAGAAAATGGTCACGATTTCACGACGTGTTTCGGCAAAGTGTACGACTGATTAAAATGGTCATGATTTCACGACGTGTTTCGGCAAAGTGTACGACTGATTAAAATGGTCACGATTTCGTGACGTGTTTTGGCAAAGTGGCCCGACAGGGAAAATGGTCACGATTTCATGACGTGTTTTGGCAAAGTGTACGGCACAGAGAAGATGTCGCGATATCACGACAAAAATGAAGACCATGCCCGAAGCAGAGAAACGGTAGCGATATCGCGACAAAAATGAAGACCATGCCCGAAGCAGAGAAACGGTAGCGATATCGCGACAAAAATGAAGACCATGCCCGAAGCAGAGAAACGGTAGCGATATCGTGACAAAAATGAAGACCATGCCCAAAGCAGAGAAACGGTAGCGATATCGCGATAGAAATGAAGACCATGCCCGAAGCAGAGAAAGCGGTAGCGATATCGCGACGGGTTGCGGTAAGATGGCCCGATGGGTAAAATGGTCACGATTTCGCGACGGGGTTACAGCCGAAGCGTACGGAGAATGAAAGCGTCGCGATATCGCGACATGTCACGATTTCGCGACATGTCGCGATATCGCTACGAAAGCAAAGAAGCAAGGCCGCGGGCTATTTTTAGTCGAGATTTTTGGGGACCGTTACTGAGCATGCAGAGAGCGCTGAACACGTGGCAAAATGCATGAGGATCAGAGTAACGCTTCGAATCGACAGTTGTTGGCCGCAGAGAAGATCAAGCGTTGCAAATGCATGCGAAGGGTTAGAACACCAAGAGGCGGGAAACCGAAACGAAGCGTCCTAGAAACCGAAACGAAGCGTCACGAGAAGCGATGAGAGCGATGACAAAAAGTTTAAATAGCAAAAATGTAAATGGATACGGGGCTGGAGATTGTAACAAAAAAGGACATTATTTGTTGAAATAAAGGAGTTATTTGGTAAAAGCGACTTTTGTGTGTAAAATCAAAAGGAGATCGAAGCTAAGACTACTGTTTTCATTGTCAATCTTTCCTTTGCATCATTTTTTCTTGTATCTATTCGTTTACGCCATGAGATGGGTTACGATAGGTGAATGACAGAATGATGCAATTATGTTCTTTCCTTAGAGTCTTGCATCTGATCTGATTGGATTGTGTGTTAGTACAGGTCCGCTCGGTCGGGTTGTCTTAGAACTTCATCTCTTAACTTGGGGTTTTGCAGGGAGGAGATTGCTAACCAGATTAACATCCTTCTTTGGTTTTCCAGCTGATTTGTATAAGAACATTTTCTGTTTTAGTTCCTGATACGTTTAATCTCATATTAAAGACTAACGTTAAAATAACAGAATGATTAAACAAAGATAAAATGAACCAATTAACATTAGAATAAACCATTAATGTTAGAACATTAGAAGGATTTTTGTTGCATGATTGATTATTTTAACAAATTAGGGTTACAAAGTTGGCTGTGAATCAACAAAGGCCCCTTGTTAACAGTTACTTGCAGGATCTGAGTTATTCTGGGATATATTTGTTTATGTGCATTAAGTTGAAATCGGTTTTATGCATATAGAGATCTGTTCCACAAGAAGCTTGGAGAAATAAAAAATTAATAACTTATTTCTTTGCAAGAAAGAGTTTCCTATCAGAAACTCTAGTTGTGTGGTCATTTTGTTGTGAGACAAAATATTCACTCAACAATTATGTCGTTTGGCAATAAATTATAATGTTATGTAATGCCATAAAATTGTAAATGAAATAATTTGATATGCATAAATTGGTTTTTTTTGGTGTGATTTGATGAAAAATAAAAGGGACTTCTAACAATAATTTCAAAGGACATTGTCGTTGTTATAGACCGTTTCATGGAGTCGTCGCTCGCTAGGTAATCAAGCTAATCCCAGTATAGAAATATTGCTAAAAGTAAAAGAGTGCTTAAGAGACTGTCGTAAGACTTTGTGTTGTGATGATGAAAATGATGATGGTGATGATTTGTTTTCAGATTTTTCACAAAATTATGCATGAAATATATTTTAAAAGGTGATTTTTGCTAGGCATAAATTCCTAAGTGTGATAATTTTTTGAATAATTTCTTAGAAATTATACCATGGGTGCAAGATGGAATGTTTGACATAATGACATGAAATAGAATAAGTGTTTGTTCATTTTGAAGCACAATTGTGTAACATAATGATGTAAGCCATATGTGTTTTTAAAATGGATGGGAAAATAAAATTAGAACAATGGTTTGCGCTAGGCATAGAATTTATAGGTATAGACTTATACCATCATCGCGAAATCCAAAGATAAAATAAATATTTTAGTTTTATTGCATGATTGATTTTTGATTTTTGATTTTTGATAAACAGAAAATAATAATATGATGAACATGTTGTTTGAAATCGTTTTGCAATTTTGTGACACAATGTATATAATTGTTTTTATACAAAACAAAATTATGAAATAAGAGGATAAAATTGTTCTAAAAAGAATTACAAAAATATTTTAAATTATCTCAAAAACAAATGTAGGTTTATAAGGGATCCTCATGTGTAAACGTGATTTCATTACAGATATTGATTTATCATAATGATACAAAATCTCTCAAATACAAATGTGTGTGCAATTGTATTGTTCATTCACCAATTTTGAGGAAGATAATTTGATACAAGCAATTTGCCTTAACCAAATGAATGTTCGTTAACCATGATTTATATGCATGTAACCGTACTAGACTACTGTGCAAGTTAGGTTATCAAGAGCTAGCTAATCCATAAGCCGACATAGGTCTGTACAAAATAAGGTCGCTAATGTGACAAACATATCACCACACTAGGAATTACCCAAGGCCAAGCGGGTTGGGCACAAACCACCTGTTATGGGGCTTACCTCACAGTTTTCGAATAATTGAGAATTCCAGGGATTCAAGCTCATTCACTCTTCTTTTCTTTTCAAGGGGTAGGGAAAGGATTTTATTGCATTTTGCTTTTGCTTTTCTTTTTTTTGCTCGTTTTTTTTTTCTTTTTTTTTTGTATTTTTGCTTGATATTTGTGATAATGCTGAAATATTGTTGTGATGATACAAAATAACATTTTTCTTTTTCTCTTTTTCTTGAACTTTTCTTTTTCTTCCTATGCTAGGGATACTTGCTCGGATTAGTTGTAGAGCAAGTGATTTTTATTCTAGGTAGGGGTGAGCTTGTCCTTTTGTCAATTCTCAAAGATTCTAGACCATGTGCATGATAGGATAACAGGGGAAACTTTTCGCTCAAGAAACCACGTCTACTAAGTAGCATCATATTGAATTTGCAATGAAATCATTTTAATGTGAAAAGATATACTTGGTTCAAGTAAATAACAAGATCAGTTCTCTATGCTCAAAATTTTATTTAATGCCAATGTGGACTTTGATATAAGAGAGATTAATAATCATACCAAATAAAATCAAGATATTTATTCATGTAAGTGTGAAAGTGCGGGATTCCAAATAAATGCTCATTTATCCAAAATAATTGAAAATATAACTGCAAAATCCAAGAATTGACAGGTATAAAAAAGATGTTTTTGAAGATTTTGACAATTTTTATGTTTTTGTATTTGATTTTAATTGATGATTTGCAAGAAGAAATACTATTACTGTTCTTTGAAAAAGATTTTGATAGAAATGGCTAAAAATGAAACAATATGCAAAATACAGTATATAAAAATGATGAAATGACCCAATGTTTTATGCATAGTAACGTTTGAGATGCATAATGTTCATAGGTTCTTTAAGTTTTTTACCATCTAAGGTAGGTAATTTTTATGCTCCCGATCCAAATTTAGCAGTGATGATATACGGTCCAAGCTAGTTGGGCTCGAATTTACCTTTAAGGTCTTTAGTAGCATTAGTATTTTTTTGATTTTCTTTTAAGACAAGGTCGTCGATCTCAAAGGATCAAGGATGAACTTTCTTGAGATATGCTCTCTTAAGCTTGTTTTGGTAGGCACGAAGATGCTCCAAAGCATTGATGCATTTTTCATCTAGAAGTTCTAGCTGACTAAATCTGCCAGCATGTTATTCATCCCCTACTTCAATATCTTGAAGTAGTAGAGCCAAAGAAGGAACTTCTAATTCAAATGGAAAAATAGCTTCAGTGCCATAAACCAAAACGAAAGGTGAAGTTCCAGTGGGGGTGCAAACACTAGTTCGATAGGCCCACAAAGAAGGATATAATTGGATATGCCAATCTCGACCAGATTTATTGACCAATCTTTTGAGAATTTTTATTAAGGTTTTATTAGATGCTTCTGCTTGACCATTAACCTGAGGATAATAGGGAGTGGACCAACAATGTTGAATTTTATATCTTTGACATAATTTTTTGACATCTTTATTTTTGAAACAAGTTCCATTATCTGAGATGAGATTGGCAGGAATTCCAAACCTACAAATAATTTGATTAAAAATAAATTTGGAAACTTGCATTCCAGTACAAGAAGCTAAAGGCATAGCTTCAACCCATTTTGTGAAATACTCCGTAGCGGTTATGATAAATTTGTGTCCATCAGATGACATAGGGTTGATTTTTCCAATGATGTCTAAGCCCCATTTTGAAAAGGGCCAAGGAGATGAAATAGCCTGCAGTTCTTGTGCAGGCACATGGACAAGGTCAGCGTGTTTCCGGCACTTGTCGCAATGTCGCACATAATTATGTGCATCATTTTCCATGGTAGGCCAAAAATATCCTATCCGAAGGAGTTTCTTAGCAACGACGCTACCACTAAAATGTCCCCCACAAGATCCATTGTGGGCTTCATTCAAAGATGATCTAGATTCTTCTAGATTAAAAAATCTTAATAATATGCCTTCAAAAGATCTCCTATACAAGGTATTACCAATAATTACGAAGTGACTTGCTCGTCTACATAATAATCGGCACTGGTTGCTAGTATAACCATCAGGGAAGGTTCCATTTTGCAAAAAATTAAATATATCAGTGTACCATGGTTCGAGAGTAGTGTCATTGATTAGAAACACATCCAAAGGTTCTAAGCATGATTTTATTGAAGCGAGTTCCTGGAGTCAACGAATAATTATGGTAGCATATTCATCTTCTAACTCCAATGGTAAAAGAGATGCAGCTACAGCCATAGCGTCAGCCACACGATTGCTAGTTCGAGGAATAGCTTCCAAGGTAACTTGATCAAATAAGGATAATAATTGCAAAAAATATGTTTTATATGAGTGTAATTTATCATCTCTGGTTTGATAAACATCATTGATTTGATTTATGACGAGTTGGGAATCACCAAAAACTAACAAATTTTTAATTTTCAATGCCAAAGCTGCTCGTAATCCAAGGATTAGAGCCTCATATTCAACAATATTATTAGTGCAAGCAAACGTTAATTTAAAGGATAGAGGTATAAGATTTTTTTGCAGAGATATTAAAATAATACCCACACCAGCCCCACTCATACATCGGGCTCCGTCAAAGTATAGGGACCATTTTTTAGGATGGTTTGCCTCTAATTTAAGGCATTCATCGGGAAGCTCAATGATGAGGGGATGGGTAGACTCTAAGGGTGCAACAACTAATTGATCTACTATGATTTGACCTTTAATAGACTTCTGTCCTACAAACGTGAGTTCAAACTCGCTTAGCGCAAGAACCCACTTGGCTGTGCGACCAGATAAATACGGTCGACTCATAAGATATCGCAAAGGGTCGAATTTGGCAATAACATACGTTTTCTGACTAAGCATATAATGTCGTAGTTTTTGTGTAGAAAATACAACTACAAGACATAACTTCTCTAATATGGTATAGCGAGTTTCATAACTGATTAATGTTCTGCTAATGTAATAATTTGCACGTTCTTTCTTCTCATCGTCAAGCTGAGCTAACATAGCTCCTAAGGCAAAATCGAAAGCAAAAATGTACAAAATAAATGGACGATCAGATCTAGGTGGGGAAAGCACCGATGGTTGGAGGAGATATTTCTTAAGGAGTTCAAATGCTTCTTGGCATTCTTCGTCCCAATGGAAAGAGACATATTTCTTAAGAAGTTTAAGAAAGGGTCCGATTTTATCTGCCAACTTATCAATAAAGCGACGAATAGCTTGAAGCTTACCTTGTAAACTTCATAATTTTGATATATTTGTGGGTGCGGGCATATCAGTGATAGCCGTGATCTTGAGAGGGTCAATTTCAATGCCACGTAAAGAAACGATAACCCCCAATAATTTACTGGACTTGACTTCGAATATACATTTGGCTGGATTCAATCGGATAAGATACTTCCTTAACCGATCAAATGCTTTTCTCAAGTCATTTAAATGATCATATTTTTTTATGGAACGAGCTATAATATCATCTACATAATCATGTAGAATATCATGCATCATATTGTGAAAGATATAAGTCATGGCTCGTTGATAGGTTGCGCCTACGTTCTTTAAACCAAATGGCATTACTTTCCAACAAAAGGTTCCCCAAGGGGTAATAAAGGCTGTTTTATCTTGATCTTCAGGAGCTATCCTGATCTGATTATAATTGAAAAATCCATCCATTAGGGATATCATTCCACTTCCAGCAGTAAAATCAATGATTTGATCCATGTTAGGAAGAGGAAAATTATCCTTAGGGTAGGCAGCATTAATATCTCTGAAGTCTGTACAAACGCTAACTTTAGTGGCTTCTTTCTTAGTTACTCGAACTACATTCGAGATCCATTCAACATGTTGTGGGTGATCCACAACACACCCCAAAATTGGGGACCCACCTTTTTGCAGGCTTGCAGAGAAGAATCTCGGTGACCCAGATGCTAAAATTGAAGAAAAGAAAAAAATGCCTAAGTGTTGGAAGGTGTCGCGAAATCGTGACATGTCGCGAAATCGCGACTGGTTGCGCCATCGCGACCGAAGCCGGGAAACATGTAGCGATATCGCGACATGTCACGATTTTGCGACATGTCGCCATATCGCGGTCAACGCGGTCAACGGCAACAAAATAGGAAAATGGTCGCGATTTCGCGACGTGTTTCGGGGAGGCGTACGAAAAGAAAAAGCGGTCGCGATATCGCGACCGGTTTTGCCAAGACGTATGGATGATGAAAGGTGTCGCGATTTCGCGACGCATTTTGGCATAGTTGTACGATATAAGGAAGATGTCGCGAAATCGCGACGGAAATGAAAATCAGGCTCGAAGCAGGGAAACGGTAGCGATTTCGCTACGCCTTGCGGAAAGAAGACTCAAAGTTCAAAAATGGTAGCGAATCGCTACCATGTCACAAGGAGAAGGCTTGAAATGAAAGTGGTAGCGAATCGCTACCACATTTCAAAGGGACGCTGCAAGGCCAAGGTGGTAGCGATATCGCTACCACATTTTGAAAAGGGCTCAAAGTTAGAAAGTGGTAGCGATATCGCTACCATTCGAAGAGGAGGGCTCAAAATGTTGAAACGGTAGCGATATCGCTACGAGAAGTTGCCGGAGGTAGACAAACGAAAAACGGTCGCGACATCGCTACGGGGAGCTGATGAAGGCGTACGGCCGGGAAACATGTAGCGATATCGCGACATGTCACGATTTCACGACATGTCGCCATATCGCGGCTAAGAAGATGAACGGGCAGACTTGCAGTTTTGTCATTTTTTTCGCAGTAAGCGTTACACAGGACACAGGAAAAGCACGACACATGGCGCACAGGTGTCAAACTTGCAGAGGCGTTACATGCAGAGATGAATTTCGAAGCGTTTTCAAATTTGAGCGTGAATCAAAGCGGGAAAGGCAGGAATTTGAAGGGTCGCCCACAGGAAGAGGAAATGAAGCGACGGAGGAAATCGAAGAGCCATAACATTGCTATAAAACCAGAATTGCAAATTGAAGAAGGGGTTGGAAATTTCCGAATACGGAGTTGCAGAGACGAGAGCTTTGTGCTATTCTGGGCCCGTACTTGGGCAATTTCCTTCTTTTTGTTCTGGGATTTTCTTTTACGCCTGGAACATTTTTGAATGTAATCGAGACATCATTTAAATACAAATACAGAGAGTTGGCATCTTATTGGATGAGAAAGAAGGAGTAACTTTTGCATGCATGATTTAACGTTTATATTTCCCTTCCAGATTTCTTAGGTTTTTAGGTGAAGTTAATGCAAGATCTCTTGGTTGCTTCATGCGAATGCCTGTTTTTTAGAATTACCACAGAAACCCTCGAGACTCGCACCTGGCCTATTTGGATTGTGTGAAAGTGCAGGTTCATTAGGTTAGGTTGCATGTGGAAAGCCTCAGTATCTTCGGTTTCATCAGATTAATGACAGCTTTCTGACTGTAATTTATTTTACGTTTTTATTTATTTTGCTTTGCTTTTCAAACCCATATTTTATTTTTAGCAGTTTAATTACTGCGTTTGAATAAATCACTGAAAATCCATCAGAATTAAAGGTTAAAACAGATTTTATTCATTTTGAGTCCATTGAAAGTTCAAATTGATAAACCACAGTGCCCCTTGTTAATATCCACTTGCAAACCCTAAGGTGTTCTTAGCATTTCATTTTAAACAACATCCTTGATAATCAATAATTGTCATAATAAGAACCTTGGAGAAATCGTTTTTTTCTTTGCAAGCAGAGGATTTAGGACTCGGATCCTATAGGGAGAGTGTGTTTTCACAATCGGGTTAAAACACCACTCAACAGATTGGCGCTAGAAGGAGGGCGAATCGGTTTATCTATTTCGATTGTTATATCTGAATATTTTATTTTTGATTTAATTCTGAAATTATTTACGGCTAAACTGCAACACTGTTTTTGTGTTTGTTGCAGGTTTTTTTTCGAACTAGCCGAGGGTTTCCTCGGGCAGGCTGGACCCACCACGCCGTATTGCGACCGGGTCTCAAACAACCGGAGAAACCATTTTTCACGACCTTACCGGTACTCCCAAGGGTAAAGTCAAGCAAGTCGTAAGCACTCCAGTGGCAAAAGGCCTGTTTTCTCCAGGAACGTCGAGTGGACCTACGCCAGTAATATCCGTTGCCCCTAGTGTGCCTATAGTTTGTAATATTTCTTCGACTATTGTAGGTCTGTCTACATCAATTCTGAGTCAAATGGCTCAAGCTCCAGCAGCTCCTTGGTATGGAGCTAACAATACCCCTTTGAATATTGCTGGGGATATCCATGAAATCCCCAAGAACATTGAAATATTTCTGCCTAAATACAAGCCAGATGGCCTAAGAACAGCAGAAGAACATATCCAAGCCTATAGAGATGTTTTAATTAGGTTGCAAGTTCAGCATGAAGATGTAGCCTGCAGGATTTTCCCCATGAGCTTGGATCCAATAGCATATGAATGGTATATATGCTTGCCAACTGGTTCAATCACCTCTTGGACGCAAATGGAAAATGCATTTGTCAATCAATTTAGGTCACCCTTAGATCCCGCAACTATTTACAATCAGTTTATTACATGCAAACGGGGCCAAGGGGAACCAATCCGAATGTTTAATCAGAGATTCCAAAAGAACTATAACAGAGCAATTAGACATTTTGCCATCGATCCTACAGTAGCTTTGCAGATATATTTTGGGGCATTGGACCCCATGACAGCCATGTTTGCAAGGCGTAATCCTCAGGTCACCACGCTGGCTTTGGCCTATAATGAAGCCATGACTATTGAGAAGCAATTGACACCGCAAGGCTACGGGTTTACCCAGATGCCTATGTTGGGACAGTGTGCTCCATATGGTCAAGTTCCCCGAGCAAATCAACTCATGGCACCACAAATGCCAAGTATGAACGCCTTCCCATATCAGCGATCGTATCCACCAAAGACCCGCATATGCACCCATTCCAATCCAACCAATCACAGCCATTCCACCTGTTCATGCATTTTTGTAGAACAATCAATCAACTACGCAAGAAACTAGTCAAGTCAATCCTCAAGCCATAGTTCCCTATTTTGAATCCAATCCCAATTCAAGGTATCAATCCATATGGGAATCCAATTACTCATAACCCCACCCAAATGTGGAATCAAGACCCCATCAATTATGCAAATCCAATGGGGGTTAACAACAATGTGGTTCCACCTAAGGATGTCTTTTCGAAAGTCGAAGAGCTCAAGAAACTAGTGCATAAACTAAGTAATGACAGGGTTCAACAGCAGAAGCATGAGTCCCGTGCCCCTCACCCAAGTCATAATTTTAACAATAGAGGGAGGCACTGGAACACTAAGCCAAACAATGGGGGAGTTCCTGCTCCCATTGCTAATCAATTAGATGCTTCTGTAGGCCCCAGCCAATCCAATTCTCTTTTGAATCTTTCAGATTTGGCATGGGAAAGAGGGTGCAGGTTACATAACACAAAAGAGCACAATGAAAAGAATTGTCCCGAGATCGCTAGATACACTCATTGTCTTCGAGCACAAGTTGATGATTTGGAACTGGTATCAAATGAGGATCCATCGTATCAGCAAGATGAAAATATTATGGTGATGGAAACAGTATATCACCAAGAGGGTGAGAGCGAGGAGGAAGAAGACGAAGTTTTGGAATAGGAGGTGCAAGCTTTTCGAGATTTTAGAAAGGGGACTCATGGGTACCATTTGAGGAGTAAGCCTAAAACCTCATCAACACCTCCAAACAGTTCTATTCTTCCTCCAGATACAAAGGCAAATAAAAAACCTCCCCCTCCACTCAGAAGAGAAATGTCTAATGACGTCCAGAAGACTGTCAAATTCAAAAAACCAAATTATGACGTAGTGGAGGATATGAAGAAGTCCAAATCTAGCCTTTCATTCCCAGACGCAGCTAAATTGCCTGGTCAAAAGGAGGCGTTGATAAGAGCTTTGAACTCACCTGATCCGATGTGGAAGGAAAAAAGAGCTGAATCCCATCTGATTTTGTGAAAGGAGAGAAGGGATGTCCCGCCATTCTTATTAACTCTGAGAATTGTGGGTAAGAACTTGCATAACTATTTGGTAGACACAGGAGCCACGAGCAACCTCATGCCTACGGAGATATGTCAAATGCTGGGTCTACAACCGGTTTCATCCAAATGCACGGTCTTGCAATTGGACCGTTCAGAGGTAAATGTAGTAGGGACCTTATATGATGTCAAGATTCAATTAAATTCTGAACCCAGGGTCCAACAGGTTGTAGACATTTTGGTGGTTAACATCCCAAGTAGGTATGGAATGTTACTTGCGAGAGATTGGATGAAAACGTTGAATGGCTATTTTGCAACAGACTGCTCGCATATGTGGCTGCCATGGAAGGGCATTGCTAACCAAATCAGAGTGGAAAATGAACCGAGGCTTAAGGAGATTATAACGGATTTTAACAAGCCGAATGAGGTTTAGTTTTTTGAGCCAGACCTAGGGGTCTATGCTCTTGATGTTGAGAAAGCTGTTGATGAACTTAAAGAAGAAGTGTGTCATAGTGGTTCTTCTGAGGAAAAGGATTACACGTGGTTGCTCAAGTTTGATGGATCAAAATCTAGACAGGGAGCAGGAGCTGGAGTCGAGCTCACTGGTCCAGGAGGTAAACCATTATTGGCTGCCTACGATCGCAATTTCCTTGCACAAACAATGTGGCGAGAATATGAAGCATTGATCTACGGTTTACGTCTAGCATTGAGCAAACATGTTAAATGCTTGAAGGTTTTGGGAGATTCTGAGTTGGTTGTCAAGCAAATCAAAGGACAATATACATGCCGCGACAAAAGACTGAGCCTTTATAGGACTAGGGTTATGGACCTCATGGAGGAGTTTGATGCATTCAACATAGCCCTTATTTCTAGGAGAGGAAATCGAATAGCAGACTCTCTTGCAGTCACCGTGGGCATGTTAAACCCGGTGGATATAAAAAGATGTAAAAATTTTTCCATTGAGCTGGTTCCTTGTCCATCAATACCTGATAATGTGAAGAATTTCCAGGTTTTTGAGTGTGACAGCACATCTTCAAGTTTGTCACAAACTCGGGTATTTTTGAAAATCAGGTGATCGATGAGGAACAAAGGTGGCAGGATGAAACAGAAGAAAGTGAAACCGCGTATCAATCCAACAAAATTCCTAAAGACGTGGTTTCATTAGAAAAGATGTTCGACATGGAATGCAAGAACAAGAAAAGAAAAAGAGTCCCGCTCCCCAAAGATGCATGCGATTCAATTAATCTGGGGAGTGCGGACAATCCAAAGGAGGTGTACATAGCGAAGGCATGTACAGAGGAAGAAAGGAGCAATATAATACGAGCTTTGAAGCATTACATAGATTGTATTGCTTGGAACTACAATGAGCTGAAGACTTACAACCAGAACATTATCACGCATACCATCCCTTTGAAGCCAGACTCCAAGCCTTTTAGGCAAAGACAACGAGTTGTTAACCCGCTATTGGAGCCTTTGATCGAAAAGGAGGTTAAAAGATTATTGGAAGCGAAAATCATTTTTCCTGTTAGGCACTCAACCTGGGTGGCCAACCTCGTTCCAATAAGAAAAAAGAGTGGAGAGATTAGGCTGTGCATAGATTTTCGAAATCTTAATAAAGCCTCTCAAAAAGATAATTATCCATTACCATCAATCGATGAAATTTTGCAAATGGTAAATGGATCTGAAATGATGTCCTTTCTCGATGGATATTTTGGGTACAACCAAGTTCTTATACATCCAGATGACAGGATGAAAACAACCTTCACAACCAAGTGGGGGACATTTGCATATAAGAGAATGTCGTTCGTACTGTTAAACGCTGTTGCAACTTTTCAGCGCGCCATGGATTACACATTCAAAGGACTAATAGGCAAATGCATCATCGTGTATGTGGATGATATCCCGGTTTTCTCGAAGAAGAGAGAGGATCATGTTAAAGATTTGAAGAAAGTGCTTCAAAGATGCGGGGAACATGGAATTTCATTAAATCCCAAGAAATGCATTTTTGGAGTGACAGAAGGGAAACTGCTAGGTCACATTATTTCAAAGGAGGGAATATCCATCGACCCAGAAAGGATACAAGCTATCCAAGACCTACCTCTCCCGAGCAGTAAAAAAGAATTGAGGTCTTTCTTTGGGCAAGTCAATTTTGTGAGGAAGTTCATTTCTAGCTTTGCTGAGATAGCTAAACCTCTAAACCAGATGCTCAAGAAAGATGTGGACGTAAGGTGGAACGAGGAAAGTAGAGTGGCTTTCCAGAATATCAAAGATGCCATTTCCAAAGCCCCGGTCTTGATAAGCCCAGACTATTCCAAGCCTTTTTACATTTATGCTTTTGCATCGGAGCACTCCTTTGCGAGTGTATTAACCCAAAAAGGCGAAGATAATGCCGAAAAACCCATTGCATTTTTAAGTGCCCCCCTAAAAGATGCCCAATTAAGGTATTCAATCCTTGATAAGCAAATGTATGCACTTTTTAAAACTGTGAAAAAATTTAGGCATTACATCGTACACAGCAGAATTATCGCCACCGTGCCCGATTCTGCTGTCAAGACCATGTTTTTACAGAACGAACTAGGTGAGAAGAGAGGAAAATGGATTTCGACCATCCAAGAATTTGATCTCGAAATCCAACCAATGAAACTAGTTCGAGGACAAGGAATGGCAAAGGCGATCGCAGAAAATGATCCGCAAATAACAAGTCAATGCTCAAATACAGAATACATGGCTAAGGAGGACTGGTATGTTGATATTGTGCAATTTTTATTGACTGGTAAGGGCCTTTCTAATTTGAATTCAAAAAAGAGGAGAGCTTTAAGGCTTAAATATGTAAACTATCTGATAAAGTCTGGTGTGCTTTACAGGAAAAATCATGAAGGTATCTACCTGAGATGCTTGAGCAAAGATGAAGCCGCCAGGGTGTTGCAAGAATTTCATGGCAAGCATGGAACTGGTCATGGTGCGGCCAATGCTACAGCACATCAAATCCTGCGAGCAGGATACTACTGGCCACATATTTTCAAGGATGCGCATACCCATGTACGAGCTTGTCACATCTGTCAAGTGGCTGCAAATAGAGAAAGAAATGCAGCCATGCCGTTGCAGCTTGTAGTCGAAATGAGACCGTTTGCACAGTGGGGACTGGATTTTATCGGGGTTATTAACCCAAATTCTTCTGACTCTCACAAATTTATTTTGACAGCTACAGACTACTGTACAAGGTGGACATAAGCGATTCCCACTAAACATGCCACCACAGACGTTGTGATTAAATTTCTTGAGGATCAAATTATAACAAGATTTGGGATGCCCGACTCTATTGTCAATGACAATGGTAAAGCTTTCATTTCCACACAATTTGCAGAGTGGGCATATGATAATAAAGTGAGCTTGAAATTTGCATCCAATTACTATCCTCAAGGAAATGGGTTGGCCGAATCTTCAAATAAGAATTTGTTGAATACTATTAAGAAGTTGCTGGAAAAGAATCCTCGGGACTGGCATAGTCAATTAAAGTTTGCCCTGTGGGCAGATAGGACCAGAGTGAAAGAAGCTATAGGGAATACTCCTTATCATTTGGTCTATGGGCAAGACCCGATATTTCCAACAAATTTGAAGTTGCAGACCTTACATTTCATACAAGAGTACTTGGGGACAGATGATCAAGTTGAAGCCAGGTTGAGCCAGTTGTTGCACCTTGATGAAAAGAGAGAAGAGGCCGTGAATCACATGAATAAACACCAGGAAGTAATCAAGAGATGGTTTGACAGAAGGGCCAAAGTTAAATCATTCAGAATTTCAGATTTAGTATTACTATGGGACAAAAGACATGAGGAAAAAGGAAACCATCAAAAGTTTGATTGTCTTTGGTTAGGCCCATATCAGATTTCAGAGATTCTTGGGAAGAATACCTTCAGGCTAAAAACCTTAGAAGGGAAATATTTCACGCTGCCGGTTAATGGGCAGATTTTAAAACATTATTTTAGCCCTTAGGTTGTGGGACTTTCATATTATTCTTTGATTTTGGTGGGATTTTCAGATCTTGTTTCATTGTTTAGGATTTTCAGATTTTGGTTTTTATTTAGGATTGCTAACCTAGTTAGGATTTTGATTCTGAATTTGATTTCAATTGTCATGTTTTGCTTAAATAAAAAAAAAATAAATAAAAAAAAAAAAATTGAGATGCCAACTTATGCTTAGGGTTAGGAGAATATGAAATATTGGAATTGTCTTGTAAAAGCTCCACAAATAACATAAAACATTTTAAGTTTTATATTGTTTGACTTTGTGATACATGAAAGAATCAGTTTTGCATGACATATCATTTCATTTGCAAAGATAAGGCATTCATATTCCATCTCACCTCACACACATTTCATTTTAGTTACATATGCATCTTATGTACAAGTCATGAAAGTACGTCAAATTCTCTTAGGGTTATGTTATAACATAAATGTAAGTAGCTCCTAAGGTTGGAAACTGAGTCTTGAGATATCTAGAACCAAGCACGTCTCATAAATTAAAAAGGATCTTGAGCAAAATGATCAAAACCTAGCTTGGAGGAAAAGGTTGAGCGAAAGTGGTTTTCATGTCTATCCTATTATGCAACATGATCCTTAAAACAGTGGTTTTGACCACTTCCATAGAGCTTAAAGCCTAAAATCAGAGTAGTAAGGATAGGGTTAAATCCTCATCAAACTTAGGTTGAGGATCCAATTCCCCAAAGCTTTGATTTGACCCACATGGAGTAGTAAGGATAGGGCATAAATTCTCATCTTGGTTGGTTGAGAATCTGATTCCCCAAAGCTCTTATGTTTTCATTTCATAATTAGTCTTGGATTGTAAGGATCGTACTATTTGTCCTCTGCAAAGGATGGGTAGTCATCCCCAAGGTTTAAGCAACAAAATTAATGATTTATATCTAAGGTTTGGATTGTAAGGATCGTACTACTTGTCCCTAACGAGGATGGGTAGTCATCCCCAAGGTCCAAGAAGTAAAAAGTAAATAAATTTTTCCCATCTCATCTTTATTTTGGATTGTAAGGATCGTACTACTTGTCCTCTGCAAGGGATGGGTAGTCATCCCCAAGGTCCAAAGAAATGGAGATAAGTTTTGGATTGTGGGGTTAGATATGCCCATGCATGGCATCATGTCTTGCCTAAAAAACAAGACCACCGATTGTCTAGAGGGTTAGACTAGCATGACCATTTCTTCCATAACTGGTTTAATTATTTTGCTTAAAGTGAGGTAATGAACTCTAAATCAGAATAGTAAGGATAAGGTTAAACTCTCATCTCGGTTGGTTGGGAGTCTGATTCCCCAAAGTTCTGATTTCACATTCACTTGCACATGGGTTCTAGATAGTAGGGACTCATAACCAACTTTGGGATACAATAAGGTAATGAATCAGTGGATCCTAAGAGGGTTTGGCAATCTTGAATGCTTGTACATAATATTAGAAGAAGTACCATGCCTTTTATGGAAGCAAATCTCCTTGCACATTCATTAGGGTACACAAATCATTCACCATCCCACATATGCATTCATGCAAAACTGATGATGGAGTGTGGATCAAATTCAAATGATAGGGAAGGAATTCATTGCACACACTGAGCTAATACTTGAGGATTCTAATGATTCATGTACTTCTGATCTTTGGGCATTTGTTATTTTGCTTATGTGCTAACATGTATTTGCGAGTTTGTGATATGTTTCAGGTTGGGTTCTTACTAAAATGCTCAAGAGCATTTGACAGTAGAGTCGCCATTTGTTGTGGGTGATCCACAACACACCCCAAAATTGGGGACCCACCTTTTTGCAGGCTTGCAGAGAAGAATCTCGGTGACCCAGATGCTAAAATTGAAGAAAAGAAAAAAATGCCTAAGTGTTGGAAGGTGTCGCGAAATCGCGACATGTCACGAAATCACGACTGGTTGCGCCATCGCGACCGAAGCCGGGAAACATGTAGCGATATCGCGACATGTCGCGATTTCATGACATGTCGCCATATCGCGGTCAACGCGGTCAACGGCAACAAAACAGGAAAATGGTCGCGATTTCGCGACGTGTTTCGGGGAGGCGTACGGAAAGAAAAAGCGGTCGCGATATCGCGACCGGTTTTGCCAAGACGTACGGATGATGAAAGGTGTCGTGATTTCGTGACGCATTTTGGCATAGTTGTACGGTACAAGGAAGATGTCGCGAAATCGCGACGAAAATGAAAATCAGGCTCGAAACAGGGAAACGGTAGCGATTTCGCTACGCCTTGCGGAAAGAAGACTCAAAGTTCAAAAATGGTAGCGAATCGCTACCATGTCACAAGGAGAAGGCTTGAAATGAAAGTGGTAGCGAATCGCTACCACATTTCAAAGGGACGCTGCAAGGCCAAGGTGGTAGCGATATCGCTACCACATTTTGAAAAGGGCTCAAAGTTAGAAAGTGGTAGCGATATCGCTACCATTCGAAGAGGAGGGCTCAAAATGTTGAAACAGTAGCGATATCGCTACGAGAAGGTGCCGGAGGTAGACAAATGAAAAACGGTCGCGACATCGCTACGGGGAGCTGATGAAGGCGTACGGCCGGGAAACATGTAGCGATATCGTGACATGTCGCGATTTCGTGACATGTCGCCATATCGCGGCTAAGAAGATGAACGGGCAGACTTGCAGTTTTGTCATTTTTTTTCACAGTAAGCGTTACACAGGACACAGGAAAAGCACGACACGTGGCGCATAGGTGTCAAACTTGCAGAGGCGTTACATGCAGAGATGAATTTCGAAGCGTTTTCAAATTTGAGCGTGAATCAAAGCGGGAAAGGCAGGAATTTGAAGGGTCGCCCACAGGAAGAGGAAATGAAGCGACGGAGGAAATCGAAGAGCCATAGCAGTACTATAAAACCAGAATTGCAAATTGAAGAAGGGGTTGGAAATTTCCGAATACGGAGTTGCAGAGACGAGAGCTTTGTGCTATTCTGGGCCCGTACTTGGGCAATTTCCTTCTTTTTGTTTTGGGATTTTCTTTTACGCCTGGAACATTTTTGAATGTAATCGAGACATCATTTAAATACAAATACAGAGAGTTGGCATCTTATTGGATGAGAAAGAAGGAGTAACTTTTGCATGCATGATTTAACGTTTATATTTCCCTTCCAGATTTCTTAGGTTTTTAGGTGAAGTTAATGCAAGATCTCTTGGTTGCTTCATGCGAATGCCTGTTTTCTGGAATTACCATAGAAACCCTCGAGACTCGCACCTGGCCTATTTGGATTGTGTGAAAGTGCAGGTTCATTAGGTTAGGTTGCATGTGGAAAGCCTCAGTATCTTCGGTTTCATCATACTAATGACAGCTTTCGACTGTAATTTATTTTACGTTTTTATTTATTTTGCTTTGCTTTTCAAACCCATATTTTATTTTTAGCAGTTTAATTACTGCGTTTGAATAAATCACTGAAAATCCATCAGAATTAAAGGTTAAAACAGATTTTATTCATTTTGAGTCCATTGAAAGTTCAAATTGATAAACCACAGTGCCCCTTGTTAACATCCACTTGCAAACCCTAAGGTGTTCTTAGCATTTCATTTTAAACAGCATCCTTGATAATCAATAATTATCATAATAAGAACCTTGGAGAAATCATTTTGTTTTCTTTGCAAGCAGAGGATTTAGGACTCGGATCCTACAGGAGAGTGTGTTTTCACAATCGGGTTAAAACACCACTCAACACAAGCATAATCAATGGCTTGTATAAAAACGACCTTCAACAATTTTTCTAGTTCTCCTTTGACTAGTAAGGCCACTTTAGGATGCATTTTTCTAAGTTTTTGTTTAATTGGTTTAGCATCTGGATGGACTACTAGATGATGCATGACTACAGAAGGGTCCAGACCTGACATGTCTTCATATGTCCAAGCAAAGACATCTTCATAGTATTTAAGAAATGAAATGTATTTATCTTGTTTTTCTTGACTTAATTCCGATCCAATATTGATTATGTGAGGGTTATGTTCGGTTCCAATGTTAATTTTTATAACGTTTTCAACTTCCATATGTAAATCTCTCTCAAAATTAGGTGGGGCGGGTGAAACACCCAATTCTTGTAATTCTTCCAAGGTTAGCTTGGATAATTCATCTTGAGGAGTCGAGGCCTCAAGTTGGGCTATACTAGGTATAGAGCCATCAAAATAAAATTCGTTATGGAACAAGTCCTCAATGGAGACATCATGGAAGATATCCCCTTCCAAATCATCGTCGGATTTGGCAATCATCTCAAGGTAGGTGAGAGATAGCATATGACAGGTAAAGGGATTATTTTTTAAAAGCAAAGAATTTTGTTTATCAAGATAATCTTGATAACATGTAAGATGGTCATCCTCCTCAAATGGGAAGGGTTGACCTTTACTAGGAAATAGGCCCACATCGCATCGAGCAGGCCACGGTTCTACCTCAATAGGTTCCTTCATACCATTTTGGGAAGGTCCCAAACCTTCCCTTTATAGCCCAATTTGAGCATTATGGGTTTAGCTTTAATATATTCATTAGCAAAATAGCATCTAGCATATCCATCACAATGTGTCTTGATGTTTCTAGGTATTCTTCCCCAATCATATCCCTTATAAATAAAAGCACAACTCCCGACTTGGTAGATACTTCCCATAGGTTGTGGGAGGCCCAAGGTATGAGGAGAAGGTGGGAGTTTATTTAAAAGGAGGGAAGTTTGCATAGCAGTGTTGGTTTCTTCTGATATAAGAATTTTAGATAAATCGGGTAAGAGCTCATCAGTGAGAGCATAAGAGGTAGAAGGAACATTTCCTAGATCTTCTGATGTGGAAAGAATGCCTGTAGTGGATGTAGATGTTATAGGGATATCGATGGATGAGTCTATCAGTGTGGAAGATATAGGAGTAAAACAAGGAACATTGGTTGTAATTTTGGGATCTTTTTGAGGTCCTAATGTGGTTTGTTCAAAATATGGTTGAGCTATATGTATAGGTGTAGTTGAAAGAGTAGATGAGGTTATGGGTGTGTGTTTTACATGTTTGGGTGGATGATGAGAATTAGGATGTGTGGATGAAAAAGCAGGGCAAAATTGAACTCCAACTGGTTCTGCCAAAGCACACATATCAAAGGGTCTAGGATCACCATGAATGGTAACCAAATGGTTTTTAAATTTGAATTTAACACACTGATGTAAAGTGGATGGAACTGCTCACATCGCGTTGATCCAAGGGTGACCCAAAAGTATATTGTACGATGCTGGGCAATGTACAATAAACACGGTTGTATCTAGGGTTCTAGGACCAACTTGCAAGGGTATAGTAATGACTCCACATGTTTCTTGTGTCTCGTCATTGAAGGCTTTTATAATCATATTAGTTCTTTTCATTTCATCACTTCTAAAGCCAAATATTTGGTAGAAGTCAAAAGTGCATATGTTTAAAGATGAACCATTATCAATCAAGACGCGTTTAACGGCTACATCCCCAATTAGGGCAGTAATATATAAAGGGTTATCCTTATGTAAACTATGTTGTGGTATATCTCTATATCAGAAGTCAATACAGTCAACTTCTCGAGTTATGATAGTATTGGTCATGGCTTCAGTGCTGAATATTTTGTGGTACCATCATTTGGCTTAATGTGAGCATTAATTCATCCCTATGGATAGGAGAAGACCTCAAAAGGTCCAAAAGGGAAATTCTAGCTGTAGTATTGGATAATTGTTCATTAATATTATACGGAGGCTTAGGTTGAACATTAGGCATATGATTCCCTTTATTGGGAATTTTCAAAACAAATGGAGCTGATCCATCATTCTGAGTTTGATCTTGTTGAGAGTTTTGAGCCTGTTGTCGAGTAACGACTCCGATGGCACCTACAATATTATTTTGAGGATGATGAATTGGTCTCGGTCTAGTGTTTATGTCTTGTTCATTAGAAAGGAACTGATGAGAGGAGGGTCGAGTAGTAACTCTTCTAGGAAATGGTTCTTCTGAAACCATGGAATTCGTGATAGGTTGAATAGGGTCTGATTCATCTTTAGAACTATTCGATTGATTTGAGGTGATTTCCATGTCACTTTCAGTCTCATATTCAGTGTCACTAATATCAAGCATCCGACTATTATGTAGAGGTCTAGTCGTAACTATGGATAAATTTATGTCAAAGATTTGAGGATCAGGAACAGGTAATTGTCCACTAATAGTCCCTACATATCGGGTAGGAGGGGGAACATTATGATGTTCAATTTTATTATCCACCTCTTTGCCATGTTTTGGTAAAGGATGTTGAAATATATCCAATAATTGATTGGCATTCTGATTCTGACTTTGAAGAGTGTTCTTTTGAACATTATTAGTAGGATTTTGTTTAGGTTGAAAGGCTTGCACCTCCATCTCATTGTTATCAATTAAATCTTGTATTTTATGTTTTAATCTTTTACAAGAGTTGGTAGCATGTATAGGTCCTCTATGGAAATCACAATGCAAATCGGCTCTGTATCTGGGTATGGTTGGATCAGGTTCCCGGATAGTTGGTAATTGGATCAATCCTCATGCTAGTAATTGCGGGAGAATGGTTGATAAAGGTTGATTTAACCTAGTAAATTCTTGAGGTGGTTTATCAGGAGGTTTCAATATGAACTTCTCTATTGTTTTCGTAGTATTAACATTGGCAATGTTTTTGCTATCAGTGACTCCATCACCCACAACTTATTTATTTTTATATTGATTTCTGGATGTTTTCTCATCATCTTTCTTTTTGAGCTGACCTCTTCTAATGAGAGCGTCTTCCACTCTTCGGGCTAAGTCTATAGCTTGATCGAATGTGGTCAAGGTAGCAGTTGATAATTCATAGGATAGTTGTTCTTGTAAATTATTGATAAAAATATCCAACATTTCTTGATAAGGTAACACAAAGTGTAATTTTCCTATCAACTACCTCCATCGAGCTAAGAAGTCAACAAAACACTCATCTTTGTCTTGTTTTAGGTTGTACAAATATTTAATGGTTACATGCATTTCAATATAGGCACTAAATTGGTGCACAAAAGACTCGGCAATCTCTTCAAAATTTCTCAAAGAATGAGTGGGCAATTGATAATACCACTCCAATGCCATCCCTCCTAAGCTTTTTGGGAACATTTTTAGTAATAACAAGTCATCATGTGATATATCATGACATGCTATCCTAAACATACGAAGATGCTCTATGGGATCTTCGGTTCCTTTGTATATAGGTAGGACAAGCATGGGAAAGCGTTTAGGATATGGTTGTGCTACAACTATAGGATCTAGAGGTTGACTACACATCTCTCGATAATTGTACGAGGGACGATAGGGATCTATTTGGTCCATACGGGAGGTTAACTGTTTCACCATGGCTTCCAGATTACCAGTTTGTCCACCATATTGGTTTGGTGGTACATGAGCATGGGATTTGTGAACGTAGGAAGATGAGACGTAAGGATTAGATGCTATATTGCTGTTATGCAAATGGTTGGTAGGAAGAGTATTATGTAGAAGATTTGTTGTAGCATTATGTTGTATCCCAGATTGTTGGAAATTAACATTTGGTTTTGTTTTAGGCTTTTGTTTATTTGAGGTATATTGATCAATAGCTTGGCGAAATAGAGCAGTGAATGAAGGTTTCTTTTGTGTGGGAATAACCCTTGGCTTAGTAACAGGCACTCTAGGTAGTTGGGTAACCTGTTGTTGTCGCATATTTTGGATTATAGTAGCCATGTCCAAATTGGATGGTCCAGCTTGATCACTCTCTTAATCAACAAAGGACAAAGGATTAGTGTGTGTGTGATATATGTCTTCTAGGGTTGCTTGAGTGTCACTAATTTGATCTTTGTCCATATGAACTGCTCTGTTAAGGGTGCCCATATTATCATGGAGGAACTTTCAGAAATGTTCCATGTTCTCAAAAGTAACAGCTCCTCCTGGAGATATTTTAGGAGATGAGGATTCTTCCTCCATAACATTTTCCCTTTGTTCATTTGCATCAACATAGTCTTCTTCTTGTTGGTCTAGATTTCCTTCTTCTTGAATTGGGTCTTCAGGAAGGACATCTGGGTTATTTTCTGTTTTCCTTAACCAATCTTCTTCTACCTCAATTTCTTTTCCATTCCTGAGTTTAGTTATTATGTCTAAATTTAGATTTTAGAAAATATATATATTGATATATTTGCAATAGATTTGGGAGGTATATATTTTAATTATATACCTACTATGATGCTTAAAAATAAAATGTTTTGATTTTTTGTTATGATTTTGTTTTTTTTTTTGTTTTTTGTTTTTTTTTATGCTTATAAAGACAAAAAATAGCACACTAAATACAAGAAATAACAATAATAAAATAATAGCTTAGTTTTCTATAAATATTTTATAGAAATCATTGATGGGATCAAGTTCATTAGGAGTCATAAAATGCTCTTCTTCAAATTGGAATTTTTTTTCAGAAAGTCAACAAAGTGTGCTATGGTGATGTTATCTGTTTCAGATTCTGTTTTGTAAAAATAAATCTCATGAAAATACTCTCGATATAACATAGCTCTGGGAACTCTATTCCATATATTTCTATCTGTAATAATGACCTCTTTGTCCTCTATACGAGACATACATTTATGTACTACAGCTGCATTATCAAGGTATTCCTCAAACGTATACAACTCAGAAGACACAAGGGCTCTTTTATCTGCTAACCACCTATGGCAAGCTCTCTAAAGCTCATGATACAAAGTCACTTGATCAGGATCCAGGATTCTATCTAGGACAAACCTCTTGATTTGCCTAAGTTTGGTTGCTCTAGATGAAATAAGATTCAATCTCTTATTAAGCTCATCCCATAAAAGTGGGACTCTATATGTTGGAGCTACTCTAAGCAAATAATTAGTCTCTATAGCTGCTAATTGGTTTTCAAAATTAATGGTGATGGCTCGTCTTTTGTTATAATCTACCATCTAAATATGACATGCAATCTTTGATTCTAAATGCATTTATGTTTAGGGTTTTTTTTTTGGATTATTTTCAAAAGGTTTTTAGTTTTCATGTCGGGTTCACCAAAATGTATCGCTCCAAATTTTTTGCATCCTTACATTCAGGCTATAGGATCCACGCCCAGAAGGGTGATGCAAGAAGGATGGGACAATACCTCGGACTGAGAGGCCCTTTGAAGGTCTCGCCTCTCAGGGGAGGAGTATAAGGGTGAATTTTTGATGGATGGTGGGTTCACCAGGAAAATTTTGAATGGAAGTTTCCATGCCTAGGTTGATAGTGGGTTTGATGTGTTCATTTTTATGCTCAATCATTCAACTCCTAGGTTTGGCCAAGATGAATCTAAACTATTCTATCTACCAATAATGATTTAAATGGATACAAAAAATAGGAATGAGTGCTAATAACAGAGAATATGCTAATTAGAATGTGTCATACCTGATCTCGAATGTTTGATGAATATTCTGAGTTTTGTAGTAGTCCAGATCGCCTCAGTTCATACGTAATCATCTGAGATCAGACAGGATCGTTTGATATCTGATGAATTCGTTAGACAAATTCATCAAAAACCTGCAATCACAGAAATAGATGTGAAATACCAAATATGCAAGTGCAGAAGCAAAGGAAAATGGTAGAAATAATAGCAAACATGCCTAAATAATGGATTCCAATAACAAATAAGGAAATGCATGAGATTTAATGATTGATTTTAACCTTACCATGCGATTATGCTAAATGAGGTGAACTCCAAGATGCAAAAAACATAATAATTCAAGACAGTGCATAAATACAATATGAAAAATACAGGGAAAGCTGAGGGAACGCAAACTCTGGACTCGGATTACCCCCAATCTAGACTACAGTCAGGATCGCCTCCAATCGTACGAGATCGGATATGACGATCTGAGCTATCTTCGACTGAAAAATAGTAGAGTTCCTGCAAGAAAATGCAAAATATAGAACACAAATAGTAGTATGAGGGAATAAGGAGTTAAATCTATCAGCTAAGGGGCTCAGGGAAATCAGGATCAAGGGGAGTCAGGGGGTAAACTAGAAAATCCTAGTCTATGTAGGCTTAGGAAGAGGTTTAAGAGGTTGGGGATCATCCCAATCTAGGAGATCTCCAACAAGGAAATCTCCAACTACGCAGACACGCTTCTGCCCAAGTTGGAGAGGCTGTTGAAACAGAAGCTAATTATGAAAATTTAGTTTTGGGACAAAATCGTTTGGACGTTTTGTCCATGACGATTTCATCAGATCTAGGATGATCACGTCTAATCTGCGATGATATCGTCCAACGGTCAAAAAAAATCCTAAAAATGGTGCAAAAAATGAGGATACGGGTAACAGGAAGTTTTTGAGCGGTTTTGGGGTTAAAATTTAAATTTTTATCTTTTATCTTTTACTAAGGTTTTAACCGTGCCAATTTTAGGGTGCTACACCACCTCATCCAAGTCAAATATTAACTCAGGGTTAACCCTACTGTAGTTAGATTCTAACCTTAACCCCACTCCACATCCCCATGCTAATTTATGACATGTAGGTGGGTGAGATATTCTCTCACCTAGATGCACTTATGAGGCATACCGCATCAGGGAACACCTTGCAAGGGACACCTCAACCCAACTAACCTCTTCAAATACTATAAATAGAGGGCCATTTTTTCTATCTTTAGGAATCAACCATTTGCATACCCAAACTCTATCAAAATAAACCTAGAGGTCACTTAAGCCCTCACTTGCCATTAACCACCATGGAGGCCACTTAAGCCCTCTCTTGCTATCAAAAGCCCTCTTTTTGCACCCTTTTTGTGTCCCAAAATTGGTTTATTTTACAGGTTTATAAGGTGACTCGATGAGGATAGGAGCTCTAACAACATTAAAGGAGCCCTCCAGAAAATCCAAATTTCTATTTGGATATCAAAGTCTTTGTTGTAAGGTACCTTGTAACCCAAAACAGTTGCAGGGTAGCGTGTGACCTAAAATTTCAACCAAAATCACCCTCACTGTTTTTCCCATTACTTTTGCATCCATATTCCATTTGACCTAAAATTTTGAGGGTAGCTTCTTGAAATATATAGGAAGGCCCCCACTAAATTTCATCCCATTATGACTAGTATAATTTGATTCACAAGGTAGGTTGCAACCATAAAAAAACAACAAACCCTCCAAGTAGGTAAGTATCACTAGCCAAACTCGTTGTGTAATAATTTTCATGGATTTTGTAATATATTAGTTTCATTTTAAGTTTTTTGTCTTCAAATGTAAGATGTCTAATCAAGATAGGTCCCCAAACATTCTAACCCCTTTTTGTAGGTCTCACAGGGCTTAAGGATATGTTGGATCGATAGTGGCACACAAACAATAAGCCCAATCAAATTGAGTATCTCTTGGAAGGATGTTGAGGTGTTATTGACCTCCTCACTAAAGAAGGGGTTTTAACCTTACAAAACCCCATTTTGTTGCCTTCAAAGGAGATTTTGTAAAAGGGACTCCTTTGTATCCCTTTAAACCATCAATTACAAACAACATTGCTTTTCCTTAAGTTCATTCTGGCATGCTTGGTGGGACCCCCATCATGTTATTTGTTTTTTTTTGACTTTATCACTTGTTAACTTATTTTTATTGTTTTTATGTGCTTTAGGTGCTATAAAACCAATGCAAAACCCTACAAAACCCTGAAAACATAACTCAAGTCCAAGACAAAGGTCTCTCTGGTCTATGAGCTAGGGTTGCAAGGTAGGGTGCGAACATTTTTAGTCATAAGGTACCCTACAGCCATTTTTAGTCATAGGTTTTGGGGAAAACATTACTTAAAACTATAGCTAATTTATTACCTCCATTTAAATTGTTAAACCTAGGAAAGCTCGTAAACTTTGTGAAGTACAATGCACAATTTATGCTTTTAAAACCAACAAGATGAGTCCACTATGTTCCAAGGTTTGGGGGGGTGGTTTGTGGTGTCATTCTATTTCTTGTACAAACCATTAATTTAGCCTAAATTATCAAACACATGATTGGAAATAAACTACAAAAAGTAAAAACACACACTTGCTGGAAAATACAAAAAAAACAGGAAAATTACAATAATAAAATAAACTATAGAAAATACATATAATAGAAAACAAATAGTGAATAAATGAATTATAGGAAAACATAGGAAAAAAATAAGGAATACTATTGAGAGTGGTCCCAAGCTTCTAGCATATTCCACCAAGATTAATTCATGCACATCGGATGCTTAGAAATATAAAGATGAACACTCGAATGAATTTTATTGCAACTTCAAAAGTAATTTCTAGAAAACTATGTGGGATCCCTTTTCAAGGGTGGTCTATGCATTTATATAGTGTACAACCATCCCTGATTACAAAATTAGAAAAATCTATTTTAGACTTGTCATTACAACAAACACGTGAAAATCAATCTTAGACAATGAACACGTGCTAAATTTATCCTTCACAGGATAAATTAGGCATGTTCTATTTAACGAACAATATATATAAAATTACACCTCAATCGATATCCATAGTTTCATACAATAGATTTACGTGTTTGCTTAATCATTAATGAGAAAATGATAATTTTTTTGGTTCATTATGTTGTTCTCCATTCACATATGTTGCTGGAAACAACTATTCTATTTATTCTAAAAATAGGGTTCTTGTTATACTCTGATTCAACGGGAGTTAGGCATCGTCCAGCCTATCACAAGAAATTAGGCACTGTTGACTTCAAAGTCGGGAGTCAGACACTGTCAACCTCAAAGTTGGGAGTTAGGCACCTTTGATCCTAAAGTTGGGAGTTAGGCACCTTTGACCCTAAAGTCGGGAGTTAGGCACCACTATTTCGAAATATAGGAGTTAGGCACCTTAACTCAGTGTACGTAACTCTTTGTTACGGTCACCTTTGTCCTTAGTTATCCACCATAAAACATGAAGGGCCAGGTCCAAATGAGACCTTGATGTAGATATTCAAAAAAGTAGCAAAATAATTGAATCTAAACAGAAATCATCCTCAAAACTCATATTAGAGAATATACACAATTTCCTATTAAATATATATAAAACCTCCAAAAAAAGTACATTCTATCAAAATAATGTCGTATAACATGTTATGAATCTATACAAAAAAATGACCATTTTTTGTGCTCACCATTCCCCCATGCCTAAATTTTGCCATGCCCTCATGGCACCTTCTACTGGTAATCTCCTATTTTGTCAATAGCCAGCTAGTATGCTTTGTTTCTACGTTTTCTTTCCCTGGTTGTGGCTCTGTCTTTTTCCTTATTACATTTTCATTTGCCACCCTATTTCGGATGATTGGGACCTATTTCTATTTTAGGTACCTTCTTTCATGAAATGCACCGTAGGGGTTGACTCGACACTGCTCTTGTATTTGGCTTTGTTCTACTCCACCTATTTATACCTACTACTTTTGCTACGTAGAATTCTATAAATGTAGTGGCATCCTTTTGGAATATAGGCTCAGATTGCTTCTAAACCGATGATTTGGGGGAAGTTGGACTACCACTGGAAAGTGAGGCTTGTCCCATGGTGGATAATGGGATGTATCATGCACTCTAGCCCTTGACAATTTTACTACCTCAGGGTCAAGTGTGGTGTTCTCTGCAATATTCTCTTCAACATTATTTTCCTCTGCATCATTATTCTTTACATCTTTAGGGGGCAAAGATTCAGACACTCAAACTAGTGGTGGAATCATTGGCTATTTTATGAATATGCCCATATTGTCCAAATATTCCCTCATCCTTGAGGGATTGCCATATTTTAAAACATATAGGTTCCAAAACTATTTTGGCTATGTAGGATGAATAGAAATACTTGGCTCTCGAGTCATTCTTTTGTAAGCCTTTCACTCCTTTTTAACCTCGTTTAGGTTCTTTTGGAGCTCTTGGAACTGCTCCCTTTAGTTGGTGAAGCCTTTCATGGATGCATAACACTTGTCATATGAGTTTGGGTTTGGTTGCACCTTCCATTTTTGTCGAGAGACCTTCTGCTTTGGTTGTTTTGCTATTTTGGCCCTTGCCTTCTGCTTTATCTATGGTTCTCTCTCTACTTTCCTTTTGGGCTATAATTTCCTTGATGGTCCAGGTGTTGCTGCCTCAGATTTGCTTGTTGAAGGACCAACCTCCTCTTCCTTATATAGAGGTGGTATCTCCTGGACCTCAGAGGACTCTGCATCTTGATTTTTTTGGGTCCCTAGTGTGTTCCCAATTGGCATAATCATGGTATTTTTATGCAATTATTCAACCTTAGTTTAGTCAACCAATGGTTAACTAGCTAAATGTACATATTCTATGGGATCGATTGACCCATATGGATGATCCTTTTCATAGTATTTCCCTTATACTGCTTTTGTCTAGATAGTAGGGTCAAATGTTTGTGTGTTGTTAATTGGTTGAGTGGCACCCAATTGTGCTTCAGATTTCCCAACATGACTATGTGACTCTTGCTTGGTCATCTGGTGGCTGGTCATCAGACTGGGCAACATAAGGTATCTAAGCTGACTCCTCAACCAACCTGTCATCAATCTCTACTACAAGGGGATCTACTTGTAGATTTTAGCTCCCCTATTTTTTACAATTTTTTTTAGTAGAGGCCTCAAAAAGGTCCCCTGCTTCAGCTTCTAAGTTGACTTCTTTCCTGGCATCTGACCTAATATGACCAAAAGAAGTAATCTTCTCCTAAGATTCTGGAGAAATCATAGGCACCTGCATCACCCAATTTGTTTGGACTGCAACGTCAACCTTGGTTGGTTGACCAACCTCTATTTGTTGAATATATGATTTCAATCATTGTAATGTATCTTGCAACTAGAGTATGGTGTTGTACATATCTAGCTGCTTTTCTAAAATATTTCTAGACACCTTAAAGAGAGTATGATATACTTTGTACTTGCCTTCTCAAATGAAAGTTTGCTCCTTTAATATCTGCACCTATTTTTGTAGATCTTCTCCTTGGACTTTTGGGTGAGAAGGTTCACCACCAACCATGTTCTGTAGCACCTAGGCATCAAATTAATCTTCAATCATGCCAATGACTTCTTCATCACTAGATGAACTGGAGAAAAATAAGGATGCTCTCTTTGTCCTACTTCTGGTCCTTGGGTAGGTCATAATACAAATAGGACATGACAAGCTTGGTCCTGATTCCTCATTAAAATATTGAAAAATAAGGGAAGGAGGTTGCCCTACCTCCTGTTGGGTGTTAATTTTACCCAATTATGAAATTACACTCTCCCTTAGGGTTTGGATCCCAAAACCCTCTCTTGCAAAGAAGTTAAACAAACAACTTCTCCACGGTCTCTGCTATATTAGCATTTGCATGTGTATTAGTAATATCAAATAAAGATGTATCAAATTAATGCTAGGAACACCTTAGTGATTACAAGTAACTATAAACAAGGGGCATGTGTTGGTTTATTTTACCATGATACTTTAATGATTGTTCATGAAACCAAAATAAATCAAATGTGAATTGGCCCTCATATGACCATGATGTAATGCCTTAATTCCTTTTATCTTGAGGATTTTAGGATAGATTTTATCTTCTTTATTAAGTAGCTTTTAAACAAGTTTTATCTTGCATTAAATCCTACTTTAAACAGGTAAATGAAGATTAAATCTATCTATGAATGTAAATCCAAAATGATGAATAGGCTCCTTGAATATGACTTCTTATCATGAAGATAAAGATAGCTTTCAATGTGATCAATAAACTATCCCTCTTTGGTGAAATTGATTTTCACAAAGAGGCAATAATTTATGGCCTTAAAATAAGGGCTTTAAAATGTCACTTCAACTTATCCCTCTTAAATGAAATCAAATTTTCATAAAGATGAATAATTTAGTGCTTTGAAATAATGACCTTCAATGTAACATGTAAAATTACCCCCTTCAATGAAATCAAAATTTTCATGAAGAAAAGGTACATTTATGCTCCAAAAATGGTAATTTGTGAAATGCCATAAAACATAACTCCTTCAATGAATTTGAAGTTTTCATATCATAGGCTCATGAATGAGATATAAAGCTGAAAAAATTAAATTTGGCCCAAAAAAGAAGATTTTTGAAATTTTGACATTTTAAAATCTGCAATAAAAACAACTTCGGTTAATTTTAAAAATATGAAATGACTCTGAAGTAAAACGTCTAAGTGTGTAATGGAAGTATGAAGCATACTCTACGCAGCCATGCAATTATTTTTGGATTTTGAATTTTTTTACTTTTTATTTTAATGTCCAAAAATTAAAAAAAACATTAAAAATAAAAAGTTAGAAAATAAAAACAGAATATAAAAATTGAAAATGAAAGCTGAAAATGCAAAGTAAACTACATTCAGTACGAAGCCCTCCTATTCCGGAAAAATTGAATATGTGAGATATTCCATGCATGCAACCTAGCCTATTAGACCTGCAATATTGCACAATCAAAACAAGATAGGTGCTAGCTCCTAGGGTACGAAATAAAATTTCAGATTTCAAACATTCGCATGAAGCAACCAATAAAACATGCATAAAATTCATCTATAAATCTAAAATTTGAAGGGGAAAGATAAACTATTAAATCTAGCATGCAGAAAAAAATCTCCTCATTTCTTGCCCATAAAATGTAAATTTTTGAAAGTTTCAGCATTAAAAATATTTCATTTTACAATAGCAAAATTTATGGTTTTCCCCAAAAACCAGTCCAAATGGAAGGAAAACATTCAGAAAAATCCAGTGCCAAAGCTCCTGCCTTCATTACTGCAATCTCCTCTAAAAAGTTTCCAACCCTCTTGCATGCCTTTGTTTCTGTTTTTAATGTTTTCCAAAAACCCTTGGTTTCCATTTTCTGCCTCTTGTTTTCTGGTTTCGTTTGGGTTTCCAATCCTGGCTTTTCGTTTCATCTCTATTTTTTTCCTTTTTCCATTGCTTGCTACTTTTATTCATTTTCAAGCTTTTATTTGTTTCATTTGATAATGTCTTTTAAATTAAAACGTTCTCTGTGCAGACATTATTCTTCCACCCCATGTGTTTAATCATTCCAACGTTTCCCTTTCTTCTGTTACCATTTTTTTTGTTCATTTTAATGTCACCTTAATTAAGTTCCATAAACATGGAGGAAATTTATTTCCAAGGCATCACTTACTAATACCTTAAGAAACAACATGACATCCACGAGGAACTCCCACCTTAATTTCCAATATTTTCATATATTGTCGAAGATGTCGCTAGACCCTTATACATGGAGCCTCATGGACTTTCAAATCATTTCATTCGAAATTTCTAGCGGTCAAAAATCTGCTTGTGTGCCCATGATATCGTGCCATGGGAAAATCTACCATTTACTATGCATTACCCTATTCGACCGCCGCTAACTATCCACCTGCCACCAAAATTTTTGACTCTGGGTAATATCGTCGTTGAAACTGCTATCAAGCACCTCGATGTCCACAGTGTTATCCATCATATTGGTCCACTGCTATTATCACTGTTTGACTTTATCCTTCAATGAT
The DNA here is from genome assembly GCA_028583015.1 of Wollemia nobilis. Taxonomy (NCBI): domain Eukaryota; kingdom Viridiplantae; phylum Streptophyta; class Pinopsida; order Araucariales; family Araucariaceae; genus Wollemia; species Wollemia nobilis. The sequence continues at coordinate 4,461,332 of JAQPPZ010003276.1, forward strand.
GTTTTAATAGACAACCCCAAATTCATTAACACCATTCATGTTTTAGAATCTATGTTGTCAATGCGTCCGGTATACACTGCCCAAACATTCACCACGCTGACCTATGCTGATTCTGCCATAACTCTTTCATCTATCAATGTTTAAAATTGTTGCAAGTCCACTTCATCCTCAATGTCGAACATCACATTCTGCGGTTCATTTCTATGCCATGATCCCCATCATGGCTGTCGCGTCAGTCTTCATACGATATCCCTGCAGTCTTGCGATGTCTCCATTAATGCTTTTGGTTGTGGTTATGGGGTGCCTGCAAGGAATACGTGGTATCCTTCCATTATAACTAGCGTAGGGGCCTCAAACAATGTATCCACCATGTGTGATGCGCCTGTTTCTAATTTCATTGAGCCCTATGGATACTGCGTCTTGCTTCCCATGAAACCCTTATCGGTTATACTACATTCCAACTATGAAACTGCTTGAGTACCCTCAATTTTGTTGAGGATTTATTTTTGACAACCCTTGAACATGCATATACACATAAAACACAGCCAACCAGTTACCAAGCTTTTATCATTGTCAAGCTCCTCGCGATCTGTCGTTTATGCCATCGTTTACCTTATTGGTTTTTTACTTGCGTAACCCTTATCCATTTTACTAACCTTTAATCATGTCATCATCGATGTTTACCTGTCTCCATTCGCTATTGTTTTCATTCACCGTGAAACACGATCTGCCTGCATGGCATCCACGCTTTCCAAACTATTGCTGTGGTCCACATGTGAGGGCTAACTCAGGTCCGCCAAGATGAATCATCCTGACACGCTATCCTTTTCCACATTTTCATTGGTCTGGTCGTGTACTACTTTTATATTGAAAGTCTCCTATGGTCTACGTATGCTGGCGGTTATCATTTTTGTCTATGCATGTTCAATTTATCCATGAGCTCGATGTGCGTTTGTTGAAATCCCCAATAATGCCATCTTCAAATATCAAATACACCTTCTATTATTTCAATTGATCTCTTTAATCGCATGCATTTATCCATGTAGGTGGGTCTCCCATCACGCACCCTATTTACTGCATCCCAACTAATAAAACCACCAAGTTGCTACCTTTCGGGTCTTCTGTTGGGCCACGTATGCAGCTGTCATCGTGTCATCAACGTCGCTGTCATGAATGATGCTCCCTAATACTCATGCCATGATTTGGAACTGTAGACACCTAAATCATGTCATGCTTAGGGGAGCTACTTACATAGACACACTCATAAGATCGTAAGACATAATCTTGGACTTTCCAAGCATCAACAATGGTTTTCACCACTCATTTTGGGAATTTTCAAGCCATCCAAGATTGGTCGCTTAATCCAAGAGCGACCAGATCCTAGCCGCTCAAGCCTAGAGCGATCGGAACTTAGCTATTGGAGATGACAGTGACAAGATCTTAGCCACTGTAGACGACAATGAATAAGCCATAAGAAGCGGTTTGCCAATAAACAGGTCCAATCTCGGGCGAAAGTGGTAGTCTGCATGCAATAAAGGTGAGCGAGAGTGACTTTGCATCACCAGTTCACATGGGAGATTTGAGTTTGCATTTAGAATTAAGTTAACTGACCTCCAAACATAAACAAAGGACAAAATATTCTCATGCTAACGACCAGTTCGCATAGAAGACTCAAGTATGCAGTTAGATTTCAGTTAATTGACCTTCAAATATAGACAGTGAATAAAATCTTCTCATGCTAACTTGCACTACGCATGAGAAATTCATTTCTAGGGCTTGGACATAGACCTAGGGTTTCACACTATAAAAGGTTCAAGCCTAAGAGCACCAAAACATAGGAGATCCAGATATCATATATAGGAAATCTTTTATCACATCAAGGAGAGAGACATCTTCTTGAGGAGAGCTTTCAACACTTGGAGAGTTCTCTTTGAGAACACGTATTGGCTACACCCAAGGATGGGGGTGCATAACAACCACATAACTATCAAGCACATCCCCCACTAGTAAACTATGACCAAAAGAACAATCAAGGAAGAAATCGAGAATGCAAACCGCCTCGTTAGTTCACACCTCTAACAAAATCAATGCAATAAATATTTAATCAATTGAGCGAGGCTAGGAGGATCAGATTTCCTGATATACCTCTTATAGATCCCAACCATCCTAAGCCAAAAGGATATAGGGAAGATAAATTTGCCCTTATCATAGGATACCGGGGCATGACATTGAGGCTTACGTCGGGTTTAAGCATCAAGTGCAAAACATGATTGAGGTGGGAGAACTCAAAGTTGAAAACCCACTGGCTCCCGATAATAGAGACATGGGCATATATAGAAACCCATTGCCCAATCATGAGGCCCCTAGAGAGCAAGGGGCCCAATTCAATCAGGTTCGAGCTGACATACCTACCCACGGATGTGTTGGGATGGTTGAGATTGTTAAAATAACAAGGACTAGGCGATATGGTCAACAACAACAACCTACAACTTCCATGAACATCGTAGTTGCTCCTAGGCAAAGGCAATACAACCTTCCAGGTCCACCAACGAGACCTGTGGTAACTATTCGAAGTACATTGGAGCAAAACCTATAGATAACTCTAGCTAAGTTATCCATATATGAGCTCATACAACAGTCCCCAAAGCATAAGGAGACTCTAATGGAAATTTTAAGAACAATTGAGCTTCAACCAAAAGATGTGAATGCATTCACTCACTTTGTGGGACAAGTGCAATAATTCCAGGAACCTATAATTTAATTCTGTGATCATGAGATTAAGACAATTTCTACTACCTTGCCGGACCCTTCGCTAAACATTGTAGCAGCCATCAATGATTTACCTTTCAAGAGGGTTTTGGTCATTACAGGTTCATCGATAAACATCATCACAACAACTGTAATAGAGCACCTCAAGATACCCAAGACCAATATCGTTCCAGGAGATTACACATTGAGAGCTTTTAATGATGCTTTATGCAATACTATGGGAACTATAGTCCTACCCATCAAGGTGGGACACAAGACCATCCCCGTGATGTGTGATGTCTTGGAAGGTGCTATGTAGTACAACATTCTCTTAGGGCACCCTTGGATAAGGGCCATGAAGTGTGTGCCTTCGATCTTGCACCAGTGTGTCAAGTATGTGCACAAAAACAAAGTCTATGTGGTTATGGCTGATGAAGATACTTTTAAATATGTTAATCAGGTGGACATTTTGAGAGAATTCATGATCCATTCTACTCACCTATACGTAGCACCTTCATCCCCAAACACACAAGTGGATAACAAAGACAAAGGGGTAAGAAAATACCCATGCACATCGACACCTCCTGGTGCACTCAAGACAATAAATGCTTCTAAAGTACCATCAACGTTAAAACCAAAAGACAATCAAAAGCTAAAGGTGCCCTTAGTTAAGGAAGAAAGGCCCAAAAAAGTGCCAACTGTAGCCATTGCTAAAATGCCAAGTCATATGGAAGAGGAAGATCCTCAAGATCAAGATGAAGATAGTGATTATCACCCTGCTTCTCCAGTATGATCCATGGTGTCATCCACATCACATGCATCAATACACTTGGCAAGTACAAGCATAGGGAGTACCTCATGCAGAACATTACCTTTATGCCTATCATTGAGTCTACACAAGACATAGGTAGGCCTAAAGACTTGATGTCACCAATAGGAATAGTGGTTCCACTTGGAATCTCTCCCAACCAAACCAATTTTGTCTATGCCAACCTAGACTATGCTCATAAATCTTCAAATATAGAAGAGGATGGTGATGAATTATCCTGAGTTTTCTCTCTAATCCTGAGTTTTATCTAAGCTACTTTGAGTGTTGCCATTAGCAAGGCTATGGCCTTGGCGTATATGAGCAAGGGCGCATAAGTCCTTACGAGCCACTATATCAACTTCCCTCTGATAGATTTGGCTTAGGCTACTATAGCAGAGGTCAATATGACTCTATTGCAGTAGCATTAGAAAGATTAAGCATAGGGTTGGGAGAAGACATTGATTTCATTCCTTATCACCCCTTAAGAATAGCAAATTTGAGCAACAGACAAGTGGCCACGGTAAACATACCGCCTCCAAAAAATTATCATCCAAACACCTCAGTTGATTCCACCCAACAAGGTACAACTCGTGGGATGAGGAGAATGGATATGAGGTAAGTGATGATGAGGTACAACTTGGATTAGCCTATCAAGGGTCTCGCTATTTGCAAATATTCACATGGTCCATCCACGATGAGAGTGGATATACATTAGATGAAAGTGACTATGAATCAGAGGACTCAACAGAAAGATCCTACTTAGGCCTAAACCATCAACCCCTAAATTTGGGGCAAGATACAAATGCAAATGGATTCTTCATAAGTGACAAAGAATATGAAGATGAAACAAAGATGGCCTACTTGGACCCAAGACATGAGCCCCTTGTCTTAGGGCCTCATACCAACGCTAACAATTTTTGGATAAGTGATAATGACTTTGAGGATGAGACTGATATGGCTTATCTTGGACCTCACCATTTGTGGCAAGTCAATGAGCTAGTAGAGAGAGAGGTGGCACTCCATGCCATAGAACCTCATATCTGATTTTTGGGGAGACCTATTGACCTAGATGCCATTCATAGTATGGTCAATCCCCCTCCACCTAAATTTAGAGAGAAGTTAGAGCCCAATGATCCTATCATCCACCCTACTCATGGGCTAGATCCAAAAATTTCCATTCCTCCAAAACCTCATTGCGAGTATGAAAGGGAAACCCCTGAGACAAGATTGCACTCATGTGGTCTTGGATATTTCATCCCATCCATCAACATGATCTCCATTGATTTGACCACACCACTTCATAATCCCAAAAATCCTACCAAATCATTACATCTTGATGTAGACTCTATCGATTGGGATCGCACTAGTTCACCCATAGAGCCAGAAGACCTCTTCCCCAACGAAGAGATGTTACAACCGTTCCATTTCACATCAGGTTGTGCGTATGACATCTTCCATGTTGGTTAGGAACCTGAGTCAGTAGGTCCTGTGAATCCCATCGATGACATTCATTTGATACCCACGCCTCATTAGTTAGAGGATGGGTCACATATGGCTATAGAAGAAACTTTTGAGGTGGACATCAGTGATGATCCTACCCAACCAAGGAGAGTCAAGTTTAGAGAAAGTTTATCTTCACAGGAACAAGCCATCTTGATTTCTCTCCTCAAGGAGAGGCCAAATATTTTTGCTTGGACTTACAAATACATGCCAGGGATAGATCCAAAGTTAGTTGTTCACAACCTTTCATTGGATCCCATGAAGAAGCCAGTCAAGAAAAAACTAAGGAAAATGCATCCAACCGTCGCTTTGATGGTAAAGAACAAATTGCAAAAACTACTGGATGCAGTATTCATAGTTCCTATTGACTACCCTGAGTGGGTGTCAAACATGGTACCCATAGGGAAACCTGATGGAAGAGTCCGTATCTGCACGGATTTCAAAGATTTAAATAGGGCAACACCAAAGGATTCATTCCCATTGCCAAACATAGATGCTCTTGTAGATGCAACCGCAGGTCATGAAATGCTCTCCCTAATGGACTATTTTTCTGGATATAACCAAATTTGGATTAAGCCCGAAGATCAACATAAAACTACTTTCATTACTCCATGGGGAACATTATGTTACAAAGTGATGCCATTCAGTCTCAAAAATACTGGTGCCACATATCAGCAGGCCATGACATACATATTCCATGACTATATATATAAGATCTTGGAAGATTACATGGTGACTTACTAGCCAAGTCCCTTTTGCGGCAAGAGCATGTCGAAGTCCTTAGACAAGTCTTCGATCGCCTCATAGAACACAATGTACGATTGAATCCTAAGAAGTGTGTATTTGGTGTAACTTCTAGCAAGCTTTTGGGATTCATCATATCCAAGAGAGGCATCGAAGTAGATCCTACAAAGGTAAAGGCTATACTAGAAATGAATGCCCCTACCAACATTAGGGAGTTAAGGAGCCTACAAGGCAAGATAGCATCCATTAAAAGATTCATCACGCAATTATAAGACAAATGTAGACCTATGAAAATGTTGCTACGTAAGGAAGTCCCCTTTCATTGGGATGAAGAATGCCATCAAGCCTTTGCAGAGATCAAAAATTATCTGGCAACATTGCCAGTATTGGCTCCACCAAGGCCAGACATATAATTTTTACTATATATATCAACTACTGATTTTGCATTGGGCACCATGTTAGCCCAAAAGAATGCACAAGACAAAGAGCAAGCCATATATTACATTAGTTGCACCTTGGTGAGCTATGAGCTAGGATATGTGTATGTCAAAAAATTATGTTTAGAAGTGGTCTTTGCAACTCAAAAGTTGTGACACTACATGTTGAGCCATACGACCTACATCATATCAAAACAAAATCCTTTGTAGTACATGATGAGCAAGACATATCACAATACACGTATCGCAAATTGGATCATGCTATTGATAGAATTTGATATAGAGTTCATAAGCCAAAAGTCCATCAAGGGACAAGTCATAGCAGATCAATTAGCAGAGGCGCCTCTTCAGGATAACAAGCCTCTCACCATAGAATTGCCTGATGATGCGGTATTTGCATTATCAGATCCACTAGAACTCGAAGAACCTAAGAGAGAAAGATACATTTCATTGTTATTTGACGGTTCGAAGTGTGAACAAGGAGTCAGAGCAAGGATTGTCTTTATCACACCACAAGGAGCTCCATTGCCATTATCATTCAAACTAGACTTCCTATGCACAAAGAAAAATATAGAATATAAAGCATTGATATTGGGACTCCAAACAACCATAGCAATGGGTATTAAAAGATTTAATATCTTTGGTGACTCCTTGCTCATAGTAAACCAAGTCAAAGGAATATTCTAGTGTAGGTGCCAACTCCTGAAGACTTAAAAGGAACTTGTTGACAATTACTTAACCTGGATGGAATGGTACGACATCGAGGCAATCCCTTGTATGTCGAATAGATTTATAGACACCATGGCCTCTTTGGAATCCTTAATCCCTCAAAATTTGTCTACTGATTTTACAACCATTCATGTAAAAGTGCTTTCACACTTAGTAATATGCCATGAGGCTTTTGACAATCAAGAATCGATCAACATGATCAACATCAAACCGAATCAGGATTGGTCCTTCGTAGCCAGAGATTTCTTACAAATAGCACCTTGGGGGTCTTTGATCTCCCAAGGACCTGTAGAGTGTGGTGCGACCATATAGCATAGAGTTGTTCCTCAATCCATGTTCACTACCTCAAAAATGCAGGAAGAGCAAGCTATCTATTCTATAGAAGCTGTGGCCTATCAGGATTGGCTTTCCCAACTGTGAGACTTCCTAAATCTTGGAATAATACCTCAAGGTTTGTTGCATACTAAAAAATGAACGTTCAAACATAGAGAAACAAGATACATTTTGCTAGGAGAAATACTCTACAGATGAGGATATGATGGAGTATTGCTCCATTGTTTTGAGCCCTAGGAAGCATCTTGGGCAATTTTGCAAGCTCACGATGGAACATGTGGAGGCCATTTCAGTGGCATGGCCATAGTTAAGCGCATATTGATAATGGGTTACTATTGGCCCACAATGGAAAAGGACTACTACAAGTATGTCAAAAAATGTAGTAAGTGCCAGCATCATGCAAATCTAACACACTTACCATCACAAGCTTTGCAACCCATCCAAGTAGCATGGCCATTCTCGCAATGGGGACTAGATTTGATTGGGAAAATCTCACCCCTGTCCTCAGGACGACATACATTCATCATAACGGACATAAAATACTTCACTAAGTGGGTAGAAACGATTCCCTTAACATCAACAACTGGACCAAGGATTGTGGAGTTTATACTCCACAATATCATAAGTTGTTTTGGGGTCCCTTCTAAGATAATATCGGATAATGGGCCATCTTTCAAGAACAAAAATGTGTGGGCTTTAATGAACAAATACCACATTCAACACAATTTTTCAACGCCTTATTATCCACAAGCAAACGGGCAAGCAGAAGCCTCAAACAAAATAATAGTCTCCATTTTGAGGAAGACAGTGCAAGAAAATCACAAATATTGGCACATGCAATTGCCTCTTGGACTATGGGTATACAGGACTAGTATACGGACGCCCACTAGGGCAACACCGTTTTCACTAGTAAATGGCACTAAATCCTTCATGCCTCTAGAGTTGGAAATCCTGACTCTATGCATAGCATTAAAGGACTTCATAGATGATGAAGCTGCGTTGCAAGGTCGCCTTGATCAATTGGTGCTTCTTGATGAATGCCAAGTCAATGCTTTAGAGCATCTCCGTGTTTACCAAGATCGCCTTGCGTGAGCTTACAATAGTAAAGTCCACCTAAGGGAATTCAAGGTTGGAGATCTAGTGCTCAAAGAAAATTAGCAAAATTTAAATCTACCACCGCATCTATGAGATAAGTTTGCGGTAAACTAGATAGGTCCATACATGATTTCACAGAGAGTTGGGCCTAGAGCATATCGTCTTATATCATTAGATGGTGTTGAAGAGCCTGAACCTCTCAATATCATTCATTTAAAGGCATTTTATACATAAAAACAAAAACATTCAAATATGTCAAAAATTCAAAAACATTCAAATATGTCAAAAATTCAAAAACATTCAAATATGTCAAAAATTCAAAAACATTCAAATATGTCAAAAATACAAACAAATCATAAAAACATAAAATTCAAAAATTCAAATCAAAGGATCCAAGGGTAATTCATACCGCTTGGTCAAAATCAAATCAAAGGCTCCAAGGGTAATTCATACCGCTTGGTCAAACATCAATAAAAAGACTCCAAGGGTAATTCATACTGCTTGGTCAAAAATTCAAATCAAAAGGCTCCAAGGGTAATTCATACCGCTTGGTCAAAAATTTAAATCAAAAGGCTCCAAGGGTAATTCATACCACTTGGCCAAAAATCAAATCAAAGGCTCCAAGGGTAATTCATACTGCTTGGTCAAAAATAAAAAAAGGCTCCAAGGGTAATTCATACCACTTGGTCAAAAATCAATTCAAAGGCTCCAAGGGTAAATCATACCGCTTGGTCAAAACAACAATCAAAAAGGCTCCAAGGGTAATTCATACCGCTTGGTCAAATCACATCAAATCAAAATCTCCAAGGGTAATTCAAATCACTTGGTAAAAATCAATAATTAAAGCTCCAAAGGCATCATAAGCCCTTTGGTCAAATTAATCAAAAAATACAAAAACAATATAAAATAAAAAATACAAAAACAATTGCACTTCACATTTTGCATCCACATCATTGCATTGCATCGTCACATACATTACAATTGTATATGTCATGAGAGCCTTAAAATTGATACCACAGTTTTTCGCACAAGTCATTCATATCCATACCTCCATCCACATGTGTGTAATTGTGTTTTTCAACACAACCATTATTTGTTGCTATACATAATATACTAAGGTTTTTTGGTTAGTCAACCACACCTAGTAATCTTATCAACTTTTGAGGAAAACAACTTTGATTAGTAGAAGGTAAGGCCTATCTATAAAGCCTTGGATATTCAAGATCCCATCACTAATTGAAACACTAAAATCCTAGATGGTACAAGGAAAATATGAAAGCTGCAAAGTGGTCTAGGTTACCTTAAGCGAAAAGGATTATCCTTGCTTATCCCCCTGTGCAACTAGTTTAAAGGTGCTGAGAATTGGCAAAAGGAGAAGCTTTACCCTATCAAAATCCCTTGCTTAAATCAAAACAAGAAAAAATCCCAAACCAAAGTACACATTAAAAAGGCCAAGAATATAGTCCAGATTTCAAAGCAATAATCCGATACACAACATAAAGTCAAAAATTACAAAAAAATCAAGCTCAAAAAAATCAATCAAAATAAACAGTGATTTTCATCACTACGTATGAGCAAAATAAACAGTGATTATCATCACTACAAAAAAAATCCCCGCTCAAAGAAAAAAAAAATAGTGATTTTCATCACTACATATGAGCAAAAATCCAAAGCCAAAAAGAAGCCAAAAAGAAGGGAATAAAGCTTGAATCCCTGGAATTCTCAGCATTGTACAAAATTGGAAGGAGAAATCCTTACGCATGATGATATGTCTATTACAATTGCTTCATGCATTTGTGTAGACCAATGATTGAATGTGGATGAACTAGCTTTGGTAACCAAATATTGCCTAGTAGTATAGTTCAACTAAGTCCAACATAAGGATGAGATGAACACTTGAGGATCCCCGATCTTAGCAATGGGCTGAAAGAATCCCGCCTGACATCGAAGGAAATGCTTGAGTTCTACCTCAAAATATACAATCACATGCACACACAGAGATCATAAAAAACCAGCTCCATGGTAAAAGCCTTACCTTTCAAAAGTCTAAGTGGTAAGAAGACAACTGTTGATAGGGGAACTAGAGTGTTTGAATCTCTGAAAAGCCCCAAATTTTTTTTACATAACAACAAATCATAAAATCATTCACACCATCACTTTTCTTTATAAGATTTTATAAATTAGGGGGTATCAATACAGTAGGACAGATACCGCATATATATTAGAAATAGTATATGGACGACCACTGACTACTTTATATATTTTAATTTACAGAAACTTATTAAGAAGATAAATTACACACCATTACATCTCATATATGAATACTTAATCAATTCTTATGATAAGAGTGATTATTTAAATTCATGATTATTTCTTTACTTTTTGTGGTATCACCCATTAAGATTATCAATGTCATATGCATTCCGTATGTTTTAAGTGATTAGAGCATACAAGTTAATTTATACCATCCCACCACATAAGTTAGATGCATATAATTAAAACAAAAATTAAACATGCATTTAACAATAACATTTGCATCCATGAAACAAGTCATTAATCATCCATAAACCACATCATAAAACATATAGGCAATATCCATTTGCATACCAAATCATAAATTCATCATTCATCATCAAAATACATCACATCATATCATCAAATCATAAAAACATCTACACATCCATCTAAGCATCTTCAAAATACCATCTATCATCTAACATATCCATCAAATTATCATAATATCATCATCGCATCATATCATAAAACAAAAAAATAACAAAAACATAAGCAATAAACGATACACATAATGAGTCATAAAAGGCAAATCTATCATAAAAGTATGTGTATCAATTCCAATGGATATACAAAAATTCCTATGGGCTATAGTCATGTAGGTTAGTCAACCTCAAAAATGAATCAAAGAACCAAGTAGAACATCAATAAAATACCGGGCCTGAGCCCCCTACATCACCTCTTCCAGTGCCACCTGTCGCAAGTCGAGTGGTGCGAGCTTGTCGGTCTCTCTGTCTGAGTTTGGGTTTGCTGGTTAGGATGGATGAAATACTGCCACGAGGTAGAGCGCCCACTGACCTGCGAGCCACCTGCATCTGCTATATCCTTAGGGACAAGCCCATGCCTCTTGAGATACATCTGAAGGAGGGTAACATGATCCGTAAGACCCCGAATCCATACCTCATGCTCATCCAACAAGGACTGAAGCCGTCCCATATCTATCTCTGAGCCTGCTACTAGAACCTCCTATGGTGTAGAAGTAGGAACAACAAACTGCATCCTAACATCGCCACCCCCAATAGTAGCCTGTAGAGCCTGTATCTATGTTGTGAGCTGCTCAATCATAGCATCTCACCACTGTACCTAGATATTAGTAGCCTGGAGCTCAGCCTCAAACTTGTGCAACTGTGCTCTTAGAGGAGAATCTCTCTCCTCGGGCTCTAACTCCTCCTCCTTAGAAACATCAGGATCCTCTACTGCCACCTGCTTTGTCGGTTGGATCCATACCTCGGTCCTGGCTCGAACCCTGCATCCTGTCAGATCTGTGCCATCACCCCTACCATAATCCTCATGCCCTAGACTATCGATGCCATGCCACATCCGATCAACCCACCACTAATATTAGGCCTTTGTAACTCCCCCAACCATTGTAGGGTCTACGGCTGGGGCATCCTCCTCATCTACAAGCTCTGTGACCTATCATTGAGGTAGATCCCTCTCTGCTATAAGGTGTATGTACAAGAATGGTACCAAGGGCACACCCTATTGCAATCCATATTGACGAAGAACCCAAGAGTAGAAGAAATACTCCTGGATGGCAGTATTACGGCCAACAAGCCATCGCTCATGCTATGTCCTAGTAGTAAAACTAGCTGGATCATCCCAAGCAGGGCACTCATAGTAAGGCCGCCACACGACATCTCCGACCAACAGTCTGGTGAAAGCATCAGTATAGTGGGACAACTCCCCTACAAAAGTGCAGCTCTTACACTCCTCATGCTCCCGAGCCCATATGGCAGCATAGCACTATGTATGAGCCTCAATAGATGTAATCTCAACTGGGAGCCCCTTAGGGCGATCTACCTTAATGTGCTCCCATCATAAAACTCGTAAGAGCAAACTGCAAGCAATGCTGACGCGTCCCCACCAACGGATATGGTACAACTCATCATAGCACTGAGCCAATAGCGATCTACCCCATGCATAGATGATAGGCTCCTCACTATCCAATAGGTCCTGCACCATCTCTAGGAGGTTCCAAGGGAACCTCATGTTAGTGATATATTACATTAGTTGTTAGGTGTATTTGGTTAGTTGTTAATTATCATTAGCAACTTGTTATTTTGTTGCAGCAACATCTTGTTGAGATGTGCCTTCTTCGGGCTAATCCAGGAATGCTGTGTATTATTTAAATGTTAGATTCAATGGTAATAATGTTCGATTGTTTGACATGGTATCAGAGCTGAGAGTATGAACTCCTCCGCCACTCTCATTTCTTTGGAATGATCCTATAGTAAGCGGCTAGGAGCTCTCAAGTGAAGTCTGTTGCTTTATGAAGTGAAAGCCAGATCCTGTAGGTAATTCTTTCATGCTCCCAATGTGACAGCAGACCATGTTTCAGCCTCCAATAATCCTCAATCACGATGAAGTACGATGATATAGTTCCTGTATTCTCCAATCCCAATCACAGGGACTGTATTCTCATTCCACTGTGATATATGCAGGAACTGAGAGGAGAACAAAAATTATTTTTTATTTGAATCTGCCGCTCCTGTGAGTGAAGACATCCTGTGAGTGAAGAGGTTCTGTCCGCAGGAGGTTCTGTCAGGGAGAGTTTTTTTTTTTTTTATGTTGCCGTCGGCTTCTGCAGGAGAACGAAGAAGCATTAAAAATAAACCAAAAATTTAATTTCATTGCCGTCGCCAACGCGTTGCCCCGCTGCCACCATTGCGCCACCCTCGTGCCACCTAGCCACCCCCTGCACTTAGCCTGAGCCCTGTGCCGGAGCTCCAGTCGAGCTTTGCTCGAGCACCGCTCAAGCTTTTCCCAAGGCGGTCACACAGCGTCCAAGGCTTCTTTGAAAGCCTTATTTATGTGGGCATCGGGCTTTAGAACCAGATCAGCCCACGGTCTCACTGGCTAGTGAGCTGTGTGGTGGGTTTTGGGAACCTAGAGGTCACGGGTTCGAGTCCCGTCGACCCCCCCCTCCACATAAAAAAAAAGGTAAGTTTTTTTTTATAAGTTTTTTTTTAAATTATTCTTATTTTTAGTTAATTAAAATTAAATTTTAATTTATTTTAATAGTTTTTAAAAAAAGGTTATTTTATAAATTAAAGTAATTTTTTTTCTTAACTATATAAATTAAAATTATTTTTTTTTAACTTTAAATCTTTAGAATATTTATGAAAATTCTTCATAAAGGAAAACTATACAAAGGGGGGTGAATTATTTTTCAAAGAAGGTAGTGGAAGTGTTTTTTTTTTTCTCTCAAAATTCGAAGGGAGAATATTGAACAATTTTTCAAGCATTTTACTTGGCAAAACTTGTAATAGGTGCATTATCGGTGGTGACTGAAACCTAGGGTTAATTTTTTATGCTTTAATGTTGTATGGATGCTCTCATTTTTCAGCATTTACTTCTAAAGCATAAAGCATAAAACTTCACAAATAAACCCATTTTTCTGCAAAGTCACATTCAATAGAGAGATGCAGAAAGTGCTAGTTTCATTTACTATTGTTTCACTCCATTCACTACCCCAATAACTCTCGTGTTTAGGCTTAAATCTAGATGAACATTCGGATATCCAAAGTGTTTAGGGGAAGTTACTCCCCACGCATGTGGATTGAAGACTTTCTAAGGTCGGTGCCATCAACGAGGTGATTCCTTTTTAGTACTGCCTAAGTACCACGTATCGTATAATCGTTAAAGTTACCTATAGTCTCCCTCACGTAAGGGCGGGTAATTTTTCTGGTTTTTCAAAATACCTATAGTCTCCCTCACGTAAGGGCGGGTATTTTGTATGATATAATGACCTGGCATTAAGGTATATCGAAGGGGCGACCATTTTGGTGTTATAAGAAACCTTCATAATGTCTACAAAACTAATGACTGATTCTCATAAGTTGTTGAAAGGTCCAAACTATACACCATGGAAAAACAAAATGAAGGCAATCCTAGAGATGGATGATCTTTGGGATGCTATTTCTGGAGAAATAGTAAGACCTTCATCTATAACTGGAGCCACAACTCTCACTGTCGATAAGAAATATTTTGATAAGACAAATAAAAAGGCAAAGGTACTCATTTTGCTTGCTATCTCTGATGAAGTTCAACCCCATATTGCTGATTGTCAAAATAGTAAAGAGGCATGGGATGCCCTTAAAACTATTTATGAAGGAAAGAATAATTCCACCATTCTATTTCTTCAATCTCAATTACACAATCTAAGCATGAAACATGGAGAAATAGTTGAACTTTTTTGTGCAGAGTATCTGAGTTGAAAGGAAAGTTGAATTCTTTGGCAACACCAGTTGATGATAAGCTCCTTACCTCAATGGTATTGAGAGCATTACCTGATTCTTTTCAAGTATTGATCACCTCACTTTAGGTATCACAAAGGAAAGTTACCTTTGTTGAGTTGGTAAATTTTCTACAAGAAGAGGAAGCACGCCAACTACAGCGAGATGATTCTTCTAACACTGCCCTATATACCAATAGGAAGGGGTAAAATAAGAAGGGTAATTTTTAGAAGGGAGGTAGTTCTCAAAAGCATTCAAAAGGAAAACAAACACAACCTCAATAGAAAAAGAGATATTGCAAGATCTGTGAAAAAGAAGGTCATGATACAAACAGATGTTGGCATATAAATAAACAATCAAAACAAAAATGCCAGAACAAACCACAAAAGAACAAATAATAGCAAGTGAATGTTGCTATTGAAGAATCTGACATGAATTCTGAGAGAGCACAAAAAGTGCTCATGACTACCACAGTATCCAAACAAATAGATCCTATTTGGTATGTCGATTCTAGAGCCAGTAAGCACATGAGTAGTGATAAATCGTGGTTTGAGTCTTTGGAGGCCAAAGAGGGAAAACCAGTCACTATTACTGATGATAAAACCTACAAGTTTAAGGGAGAAGGAACAGTTTCTGTTACTCTTCCTGATGGCAAGTTCCAGATTGAGAAGGTTCTCTATGTTCCAGGATTGGCGAACAACTTGTTGTTAGTCACACAAATTTTGGATAAAAATATGATTGTAAACTTTAGTGTTGAGAGGGGCAAGAAGTGTTGTTCTATAACTAGGAGGGGTAAAAAAATTGCAACCGCTTCATATAAGCATGGCTTATTTGCCCTAGATACTATCTCTTCTCCAGATGTAGGCATGATTGTCTCTACAAAAGAGGCAACTTCCCTATGGCACAAGAGATATGGACATATGAGTTCTGGTTACTTACTTGAGTTAATTAAGTATGAAATGGTAAAGGGTATTCCTTCCATTTCTACCACCTTGCCAGTTTTCTCTGACTACTTGGCAGGAAAGCAACATAGAGTACCTTTTGAAAGGAACTCTACAAGAGCAAAGAAACCTCTGGAGTTGGTTCACACCGATCTGTGCGGTCCTTTGACACCCAAAAGTTGTAGGGGTAAGAGGTATTTTCAGTTATTCATGGATGATTACTCATGAAAGGTGTGGGTATTCTTTCTTCAACTGAAATTTGAAGCATTTGGCTTCTTTCAGCAATTCAAGAAATCTATTGAAAAGGAGTCAGGGACTTATATAAAGACCCTTTGCTCAGATTGAGGGGGGGAGTTCACCTCTAAAGAATTTTTTGCATTCTTGACTAAAAATGGGATCACATGACAGTTGACTACTGCTTATACTCCTCAACAAAATGGAGTTGCTGAAAGGAGAAACCATTCCATCATGGAAATGGTTCATTACATGCTCACAGGAGCTAGAATTGGGCAACAATATTGGGCAGAAGCAGTCACCACATCAGTATATCTGTTGAATAGGGCACCCACTAAGGCCCTACAAGGAATGACTCCACATGAAGCATGGAGTGGCAAAAAACCCTCCATCTCTCATCTACGCATTTTTGGTTATAAAGCATTCATGCATGTACCGAAAGAAAAGAGGAAAAAGCTAGATGATAAAATATTGAGGTGCATTCTTCTTGGGTATGATGAACACTCTAAGGGTTATCGATTGATTGATCCCTCAACCAAGAAGATACTGAGAAGTCTCCTTCATCAAAGGTTGGAGGTCCTTCTTCATCTTCTTCAACACCTCAGAAGAAGAATCCAAAGTGGTATACAAATACAATCAAGGATTCTAAGCTATCCACTCTACCAGATTTGACATTGGATAGGCCTCGTACTCGCAACATGGCTCGACAGGAGAAAGTTGCAACAAAGAATACTGGGGTTGATGATCTGTGTCAATATTTTGAGGAACTTTCTGTAGATCCAAAGAGAGATACAAAAGATATAGATATTGATGATGACAGGGTGTTTATGTCCTCAATAGATGATCTTGAACCTGCATCAGTGCAAGATGCTCTTGGTGAGCCTCAGTGGAATGCCACTATGGATGCAGAGTATAAGTCTCTAATGAAAAACAAAACTTGGAAGCTTGTCGATCTGCCATACAAAAAGAATCCCATAGGCTACAAATGGGTGTATAAATTTAAGTATAAGGCATATGGGACAATAGATAAGCATAAGGCCTGACTTGTTGCAAAGGGCTATGCTCAAAGAGAAGGCATTGACTATGAGGAAACTTTTGCACCTACTGCTCGGATGAAAACCATTCGAGTTCTTTGTGCTATGGCAGCACAATATGGGTGGAAAGTGCACAAAATGGATGTCATGAGTGCTTTTCTAAATTGTGATCTCCAAGAGGAAGTCTACATGACTCAACCGAAATGATTTGAAGTGGAAGGCCAACAACAGAAAGTTTACAAATTGGTCAAATCCTTATATGGTTTGAAACAGGTCCCTTGGGCTTGGTACATAAAAATGGATAATCACCTACTACAACATGGATTTAAGAGATGTCCGTCAGATGCAAACCTCTATTTCAAGAAGCAAGGCTCTGAAATAGTGTTGCTTGTACTCTATGTTGATGATCTACTCATAACAGGGAGTTCAAAAACAATGATCTCTACTGTCAAACATGATTTGAGCAAATATTTTGAAATGACAAATCTTGGACTTCTCCATTACTGTCTTGGTCTGGAAGTGAACCAAAAGGAGCACTACATCAAAGTGTCTCAAAAAAAATGCCAAGACACTACTAGAAAAATATCGCATGATTGACTGCAAGCTGATGGCAACACCAATGGAAATAGGTCTTCAGTTATCGCGATATGACAAATCACCTTAGGTAGATTTTACTCTTTATCGTCAGTTGATTGGGAGTCTCATATATCTGACCAACACTAGGCCAAATATCGTATTTGCTATCAACTATCTTTCGAGGTTCATGCAGGAACCTAAGACTACACACTGGAAAGCAGCAAAGTGAGTTCTTCACTATGTCCGTGGCACAATTGAATATGGCCTAGAATACAAGAGGAACAAAAAATTATTCTTACAAGGATACACGGACTCCGACTATTCCGGATCATATGATGATCATAAATCAACTTTAGGATATTTATTTCATCTTGGATCTAGTCCTGTCTCTTGGCATAGAAAGAAGCAACAGGTGGTTGCTATCTCATCAACAAAGGTAGAATATCGGGTTGCACGTGAAGCTGTGTGCGAAGTGATATGGTTGTGTCGCCTCCTGAAAAGTATGGGTCTTCCATCAAAATATCCAATACACTTATTCTGCAATAACATGGGTGTTTTGAATCTTGTTAAGAATCCAGTACATCATGAGAAAACCAAGCACATTGATACACAATGCCACTTTATTCGAGACGAAGTACCAAAACACCGAATTTAGCTTCAGTACATCTCCACCAATGCTCAAGTTGCAGACATATTCACTAAGGCACTTGCACGTGTCAAATTTGAATTGTTTTGTAATTCTCTATGTATTTCAAAATAATGGGGGGATGTTAGCGTAGCTAGAAGTTATTCAATTACCCAAATAATGTAATAAGGGGGGATGTTAGCGATATATTACATTAGTTGTTATGTGTATTTGGTTAGTTTTTAATTATCATTAGAAACTTGTTATTTTGTTGCAGCAGCATCCTGTTGAGATGCGCCTTTTTCGGGCTAATCCTGAGAAACAATGGTGACATTGTTCTATTGATCAACAATGCATTACATAGTTTTATAGTTCTTGAAAGAACTAAAAATAGACATGGTGGTTGAGAGAAATCCTCTTAAACTTATTACAATAAACTAAATTAAAGATAGCTCTTATCCTAACAACATGCTAATCTTGGACTATGGTCAAACATTAACCAACCAAGCCAAAACCTCAACGTATGCTAATCAAATTAACTAGAAATATGTAAATCAAAACATTAAACTAAAACTAAATACTTAGGACTAAGGAGGCAATGTTGAAAATATTCCAACATTCTCCCCCTTGATGCTAAGGACACTCATGCAAGAGTTCTTTAAGCATCACAGAGTTGGATGAAAATATTTCTCTTACGTTTCCTCCAATCTTGAATCAAGAAATCAGAATTTACAAAATACTTATGGTGGCACTCCTTCCACTCTTCATGTGAAATTTCCTGCAAATGCTTGAGTGCATTCTTTTGTTTATTAGTTCCCCCTTCAACAAAAGTATCTCCTCTTGTGGTTTTCAACAACCACTCTCTTACATATTTATCATTATGGTCTTTAAACCATGCTCTCACATTTTGATCTTCTTTTACATATTCAACACTAAACAATACTCCACATGAGTATTTGCAATAAATCATCTCACATAGATGATTATACCATACAACTCTTTCACATATTTTCACACAAAAAATCACAACAAATATGGCCATATAATGACCAACTACATATGCAACATAAATTTGATCCTCACACAAATATTCTCTCACAACAATGACTTTACAAGAATCCTTCTCCCAGGGAATTTTGAACACATCATTTTGATCCATGTGACCCAAGTTCTCCATCACTGTATTCTCTCCAAGAAGACTCTTCATCAAAGTTGTCTCAATGAGACAATCACCTTTCTTTTCATTCCTGCTCACAAAAAACAAATCATTAATCATAAAAACATTACCTTTAGTATGAGTAGATTTTGTGCTTCCCATAAAGCTATTTTGTAGCAGTTCTCCTTCATTGTATGGTGCTTCAATATCAACCATCAAATGTTCACTAAGAGTTCTCCTCCTTTGTTCAATCCATGTTGGTGTGTTGAAACACCATTCATTCAAGAAATCATACATTGTTGCATTTTCAAGACAACTCTCTTTCTGCAATGTAGTCACTCCAAGTGAGTGATATTCATCCATGAGTGATGTTTCCTTTGCCATTACGTCAAGAAAATCAGCAATCTCATTTCTATTTTCTATTTCTATCCCATTTGCCCTCTCACTTTCCATATACCAAATGAGAGTCTTTTGTGTTCTTTTCTTCACACAACACATCCTTCACCCTTGATGAGTGATCTTCAAACAAGAAGCTTATAGCTTCCATTTCCTCTTCATCAAACTTTTCTTGTGGATCATCATCCCACATTACTTTATTTGTTCTTTCAAGAGAGCACACATCCATTCCAAGTGAATGGTCTTCAAGATAAGTGAGCCAATGGTCTTCCATGAACATGGCTTCTCCAGCATCATATTCTTTATTATCCTTCATGAGAATTGTAAGTGCATTCTCCATAATACACTCTTCATTTATCTCCTCCAGGAGATATTCTTCATCATACATTTCACTTTGATGGTATTCAAGCAAGGAACACTCCAATGTGAGTGTTTCTCTTCCTTCATCTTCAAAGTCTTCTTCCACTTTTGAGTGGTCTTCACTACAAGGTCCTTGAGCAATTGTCTCTCCATTGAGACATCCATCCTCTTTTCTATCAATGCGAATTATTTCCAAGCATGCCATTCCTGCAAAAAAATTATTAGTACAATCTTTCTTTTCATATTTTTCTCCTCCTAAAAGAAAGAATTGACTATTACAATTTTCCATGCCATTAAAAGACATGTCTGCAACTATGGGTGTCTCAAAATAACTCTCTCCAATTAGCTCTTCTCAAATCTAGAAGAGCTAAGCAATTTGCATATTGCTGCTCCTTCTTCTATTTTCTCTCCTCGCCTTGTAGCTTGCTCCAAGTGGGTTCCTCATAGCCTTATTGAACTATATACCATAAGTCTTGAGCCTTCAATAAGGTCTTCATCATTATGATCCAAATAGCATAATTATCTCCATCAAATTTTCGTACAGCCAAGTCTGCATACATGGCTTCCTTTTATTTACCAAAGTCTTAAGCACCCAATTTATCATAAATTGGCCAATACTGATTGCAACAAACTAAAATTTTTCCTGTAGACTTCTGATATACTTATCTGAAAATCCACTAAATTTCAGATCCAAATTCACAAATTAAAAATATGTGATCAATTTACTTTTGCCCTTTCTATCACAATTTCGGATCTACGATTATTGAAGGAAAAATAAATATTCACATACATTAATCAATAAAGATCCAAATGACCTGAAATTTTGTTTGAATTATGATTTTATTTAAATAATATTTCTCCCAAAATTTGAGAAGCAAATACCTTGTATTTCACCTTATAAAACCATTTTATTTAAAAAATAAAAATGCTAATAAAATACGCAAATTAGCTCCAAATAACCTAAAATTTGGACAACATCCTCTTGATACAATTATCTAACAACCCTAAAAATTTCATAATCAAATACCTTAGGATGCATGAGATATTAATGATTTACTTGAGCTCTTCCTTGCAAATTTGTTGAGTGCTGGCCACTTGAGTTTCTCTGACAAAGTGTGTGCTTCAGATCTTTTCACACCACTCTCCACAAGTTTTGATCCGTTTGAGAAAACCTACTCTGATACCAAATGAGAAACAATGGTGAAATTTTTCTATTGATCAACAATGCATTACATAGTTTTATAGTTCTTGAAAGAACTAAAAATAGACATGGTGGTTGAGAGAAATCCTCTTAAACTTATTACAACAAACTAACTTAAAGATAGCTCCTATCCTAACAACATGCTAATCTTGGACTATGGTCAAACATTAATCAACCAAGCCAAAACCTCAATGTATGCTAATAAAATTAACTAGAAATATGTAAATCAAAACATTAAACTAAAACTAAATACTAGGACTTAATACTTAGGACTAAGGAGGCAATGTTGAAAATATTCCAACAAATCCAGGAATGTTGTGTATTATTTAAATGTTAGATTCAATGGTAATAATGTTTGATTGTTTGAAACCTCAAACTCGAGCAGTCCAAGATACGAACGTTGTTGATCACCATCAACAACACAACATACCTCACTATGAAAACATGAGCATCATACCAAGTCTTGATAGATACTCCCCCAGACCCAGTCTCCTGGAGGGCCTGTGTAGAGCGTGCTCCAAACACCCGAGCATAGACAACCACCTGATCAGTAGTGGCCGATGAAATAATGGGCACCCCATCAAATGGGATCTAAAAAATCCTGTAAACGTCCTCCGACGTGATAATCATCTCGTTGGGTGAAAGCTGGAAGGTGTTGGTCTGTAGGCCCCAATGATGGGTTAAGGCCATAATATAAGCCTGGTCGGCCATAATGTGGGGAAACCTGATAATGTATTGTATCCCACGGGCCTTAAACCACTCCTAGTTAGTGTCATCAAATCCAGGAAGCAAGTCAAGCAGGAGTTTCGAGTCCTGAGCCTGAGCAGTGAGGATCTAAACAAAGCAGAAGAAAAACAAAACATAACTAAAATTGCATCAAAGGCATGATTCGAAATAAGCATGAAAATGGTGCAAAAAATTATGAGTTACTCTAAATCTAAGAAAAATAATAATAAATTGCACCTAATCAAGCAAAGCAAAAATTCAAAAATAAAAAAAAAATCATAAAAATTAATACGCAAAATGCAAAAACAAGGTTTAAGCTTTAGCTTCTGTCACCTACAGTGGTAGAAACCAGGCCGTTTGAGGCAGCAGTGGCAAATTCCGAACAATCAAATTTTTGACCGTTGGGATTCAAGCTTGGCCGCTCTAAGCAACAATGACCAAGGGGCGGCACGAAAAACCCGTGAACCCTTGGCCAAAATTTAAAAACAAATTACAATTGACAAAATAACTTAAGAAAAATAACAAAGGGAGGGAAAGCAAACAAATTGGAAGGCAAATGTTCCTACCCAAGCATCAAAACTAGGCTAAATTCAAAATGCCCAAAATGACAATAGCAGGTGAATAATGAAAAAAATTCAAAAAACCTAGGTTGAAGCCATTGATAAATAACAAAATTGGGGACTAACCCACCGTAGCAAAAGGGAACCTAAGACTAATTACGGAGTTTTTTCATTTCTAGGAGGTTTAGTGATACTTGTTTTGCTCATTTATCATAGCCATATCCTTAGCACCAACAAGTTTTGAAGTCGCAACCGTCACCGCTGCACTAGATCTCTGAAAATGGAATCTTCAATAGTGAAAATGATAGGTCAAAACCCTGGAATTGTAAATTTTATATTTCCTTAATTATGCCTTAGTGGCTACTGATGTCAGCGACCCGACATTCTTGGCTGCTCAAGGTGATAGGGACCACAAGTAGGAAATCAGAGGCTGCTAGACCTGACAGCGGCCAGGCCCATAGATCAAAGTAAAGTAGTTCCTTCAATGAGGGAATAAAAAAACAATAAATAATCACATTTTGATGGTTTAGGATCATCAGAATTTTCAAAATAATAAAAATAATTACATAAAATTACAATCTTAAGCAGGCCTCGTATCCAATTACCTACTCTATCCACTTGATGATTGCAACGACTTGCACTCCATGTATTTCGATGAGATGAGTAGGCAATCATAAGGCCACTTAGGGCAAAAGCAATTTATTTTGGAATTACGATATGTCACCCTTCAAACCCGAAGAAGATCAAGATGGTCGAAATGCTCCACAGGTACGAAAGGATCATTCTAATTTCCCTATAACATCAAAAACATTAACTCAAAGTGATACAATCTAGGCATAAACATAATCACTCATCCTAACTCCCTAAGAAGGCTATTGATAGACAGACCGCTCTGCGGGATAGGGATGGATGATTATCATAAGCAATTGGAATCACACTTGGATGTGGGATTTCCCATTAAAAGCAACAAATGCTATAAAGGAACCAGATTAGTCATATTGGTCAAGCGACTTGTTGCTTTATTCATTGTCATTTCTTCATCAATTCATCATGTGAAGAGGTAGTTCAAGACTTCAACTTAATCATAATCAAAATCAACAAAAGATCACATGATCATAGCAAAATTGTATTTGTCCTTTGAATCATTGCATACAACAATCACAAATTTCCCTTGTTTGCTGGGAACGTAAGCAGACATGACATTTTCAATTGTAGCTTTCCTACCAGTCGAAATTGTTGTAGCAACTGAAGCTACCCGATTGAGTTTGAGGAATGAGTGTAATTTAACATGCAAAAGCCACTGGGCTAAGTCCTTCGAACGTTGAGGCAATGATTCAAGGGATGCATGCCATATTGCATGATTGGGCCATCCAGCATTGATCAGACCATTGATCACCATACACCCTACAAACAGATCAATTTACGTTTTTGCTCAACATTGTGTTTTCAATACAGTGCATCGCAAAAGGGGCATTTGTAGATACCTAAATCATGTCATTCTTAGGGGAGCTACTTACATAGACACACTCATAAGATTATAAGACATAATATTGGACTTTCCAAGCATCAATAGTGGTTCTCACCACTCATTTGGGGCCTTTTCAAGCCATCCAAGCTTGGCTGCTCAATCCAAGAGTGACCAGATCCTAGTTGCTCAAGCCTAGAGTGGCTAGAACTTGGCTGCTATAGATGATAATGGCCAGATCTTAGCCACTGTAGATGACAACGGTTAAGCCATAAGAAGCGGTTTACCGACAAATAGGCCAAATATCGGGTGAAAGTGGTAGTCTGCATGCAATAAAGGTGAGCGGGAGTGACTTTGCATGACAACTCACATGGGAGGTTTGAGTTTGCATTTAGACTTTAGTTAACTGACCTCCAAGCATAAACAACGAACAAAAGCTTCTCATGCTAACGACCATTTCACATAGAAGACTCAAGTGGGCAATTAGATTTCAGTTAACTGGCCTTCAAATATAGACAACAGACAAAAGCTTCTCATGCTAACTTGCACTACGCATGAGAAATTTATTTCTAGGGCTTGGACATAGACCTAGGGTTTCACACTATAAAAGGTGCAAGCCTAAGAGCACCAAAACATAGGAGATCCAGATATCATATATAGGAAATATTTTATCACATCAGGGAGAGAGACATCTTCTTGAGGAGAGCTTTCAAGACTTGGAGAGTTCTCTTTGAGAACACGTGTGCGGCAAAGCTTTGACGAATCAAAGAGCATAATACCTACTTTCTTCAACATCAGATAATAGTCTTTGACCCATAGCTTTGGGGTAAAGAGGGCAAGGTTTACTTTAGCACCCGCTATCTTGGACAATGGCCCACAGGCTTAGCTTAGATAGACATAACATCTTTATTTTGTTTTATTATATCATTAGCATAGATTTACATGATTTAATGGCATTTTTTTATCATATTTCTGTTACATTCTTTGATTACTAACAACCTCATTCGGGGAGGCAATCTCAAACACCTAAAAGTGTGTTGTAATTTTATTGCTTGCAGGGACACAGGTACATCGGATGAAGATTACAACATACAAGAGGAGAAGGTATCCCTATAGGAAATAGACCTAGAGAAGGAGGCATCTGTAAGCCCTCATACATTTACGTGTGCAAAACCGAAAAGCTTTTATAAGCGCACCACCTCTTCACGGAAGGGGCACTCCTTGCCCACTTGTAATTTATAGTATCAAAATGGGTATCCCTAAAAGGGACCGACATGTAACCGAGCTTCAGTACCAATAAAGATATCCATATTTTGTTATTTTGTGTTATATTCTTTTTCCTCTTGTCTTTCCATTTCATATTTGGTAGTTTAAATAAGCATTGCAAGTAGGATTTTCAAAAAAGGGACCTGTGCGTGTGTTCCCAGGGTTGCTATAGGAACTACCGTGATTCCTTGCACTGTGCTGCATGTTCATCCCGTCCTGAATGTCTACTACTCTATTTGGATGACGTCATCTATGTTTTATTCGTACTGCCAATCCTCACCTCAAATGTTACGTCCCCATTTTTTTATTTTGAGCCTTTCAACTAAAGCTACCATCCATGCTAGATTTGTCACACACCACTCGCCCATAAGTCATCCTTCATGACATGGTTCGAACTTGCCCATTCACACAACCTTTTTGTTCCTCTATGGGCCTGCCTTGGAGAGCTCTACCTGACGCCACATCATCGTAGCCTCGCCTGGTTTTGTTCTCTCATCCAGCATTTTCTCGAAGTTCGATGCGGCCATGGGTAGTTCCATCTCAGAATCGTCGAGTCGAATATCCACCCCTGCATACACGAGACCCAAATATTAGTTGTGTAAACAATACAATACCTCCTCCACATAAAAAAAAAAAAAACTTTTATAACTAACCATATATTAGGAAATTTTAACACTCATTCGTGGAGATACGAAGGGTGACTTATACCTTTGGACTTTATGTATATGAAGTTTATTTCATTTATTTATTTTTTATTTTTTTAAATTTTTTATTTTTTATTTGCAACCCTAAATAAAGTTATATATATATAATTATATATATATATATAACCATATCCTTTTAATTTTTTTTTATATATATTATTATTATAATATATATGAAATATATTATTATAATAATAATATATTTTTCTTGATTAAAACTTTTATTAGTTTATATACATATATAGAAAAGCATATATATATATACATAAATTTGAAAATTATTGCTTTCTTTTTTTTTATAATCCTGCTCAAAGAATCCCATTAATTGCAAACCCACAAATAGGGCCACGCCAAAATCAACCTTTTTTAAAATTTGAAATGAAATCGCAACCCAAACTATAAATCCTATGAAAGAATGACAAGAAGACACTCAACAACCTCTTGAAAGAACATGGAAAGGAAATACGAACATATGCAAACCTATCGATGCTCCAAAGGAAGACCACTGAAGATGAAAACACTACACAACAAGAATCCTTGGAACTGAATTGCAAACATCGAGGATGGGATCCATTAAAATTATCTCTCCAAAGACACTAATATACTCGAAACACAAAATTTAAAGGTGAGTCCCCAATTCTTGGGGATAGTTGTGGAGTAGCCACAACAAATGACGGCTCGACTGGGAAACATTCTTGAGCGTTTTGATAATAACCCAAACTTCAAAAATACAAAAAACCCTAATATTAAAATTACAAGCATCAACAAGTATCCAGAGAATGCAAGTAGACCAAAAAGACATGAACCATCAAAATCATTCCACCTCAGCTTAGTGTGTGCAAAGTGATTTATTCCTTATCGTCTAAAAGCATTCAACATTCTATCTCCAGTTTCACATGGATGTTTATATCTTCAGGATTTATGCATATGATATGTTATGGATGATTTATGCAGGGTGGGATGTATTGAATGGATGCTATAATATGAATAGCCTATTTTGCAGAGATTCAAACATTCTTGTACCATGAACAAACACACTAAAACTATCTAACCCTCTTGGTACCAAATGTGTGTGCAATGAATTCATTTACCAGATCAAGAGATTAGTTATGAACCACTACCATCCCGAACTAGTTTGTGCTAGTGGACTCAGAGTTTTAGGGAATCAGATTCTCAACCTAGGTATGATGAGAATTTGACCCTATCCTTACTACTCTGATATGAGTTTATTACCTCATATTGACCAAAATGGTTAAACCTATTATGGATGAAACCACAAGGCTATCCTATCCATTTGAATGGTCAAAGGTATCACTTTTAAACGATACATATCACCACGCATGAACATACTCCACTGCCAATTAAGTGTCTATAGCCCTGGTGGAGGTTAGCCCCATAGTCCATAATTTTGCTTTTGATTTCTTGAATCTTAGGGATGACTACCCATCCTTCATAGGGGACATGTAGTACGATCCTTATAATCCAATAATCAGTCATGTATGATGCAAGCAGACTCAAAGCTTTGGGAAATCAGATTCTAAACCTAAGTATGATGAGAATTTGACCCTATTCCTACTACTCTGATTCTGAGCTTCAAGTATTGTAGAAGTGGTAAAAAGCATTGTTTTATGGACTATGTTGCATGATAGGACCGACAAGTATGACCCTTTTCACCTCACATTTTCTTCCAAGGATGGTTTTGGCCATTTTACCCAAGATGCTTTTAATATGTGGCGATTGTGTTTGGTTGAAGACAATTTTGACATTAGTTTCCAATCTCAAGATCTTCTTAGTGGATTTTGTACAATGATCCTAAGAGAATTTGACATGCTTTCGACGATTGTATTTGAAATGTAGATGCAAGTGAGATGCAATGTGAAATATCCCATGAAATACAGATGAATGATATGGAGCATGCAAAAATATTTCACCCTAATTTGCAAAATTGACAACTTCATGCATCACAAGTTTCAAACAATATTCTTTAACGTGTTTGTAGTACTTGTGGAGCCTTATGCAATATAATTCCAATGTTTCATACTCTCCTTATCTTAATAAAAATTCATGAGCACATGAGCTGACATCTCACTCTAAAATACTAGAAAACAACAAAAACTTGGAAGCGAATGAATACAAACATACAAATAAAACTTGCAAACATCAAAACAACATCCAAACCCAAAATCGAACATGAAAACCAAAATGTATGTACAAATGTATAATATGGTACAAAATGATGGTGCAAGGCTTGACCTATCATTTCCTTGGATCTCAAACATGATTAGAACACTTCTAAAGACATATAACGTGATTCACCTACCCTATTTTGTAGGAATCCAACAAAACCAAGATAAGGCCAGACAATGTAACAAACTTCAACTTGCCCCTCTCACCATACCAATTCTATTTAGTTTCATTAATAATCCTATGGTGGAGTTTCAAGTTCTCAAATTGATTAGACAATATTTGATCTTCAATTCTTTTGTCTTTTCTTTAAGATGTAAATTTTACAACTTGATTCATGATTTAGACTTAGATTTTCTTCTTCAAATATGAGACCTTGCAAACAAGAGCCTATTTCTAAAAACTTTAAAGCCAAATCATTTTCCAAATTTGTAGGTCAATCAAATTCATGCAACCACTTACAAGCATCTAGGATATTTATTAGATGAGGATCATTGTGATTTTTTATCCTAGATTCAATTACTAATCGATTATGGA
Source organism: Wollemia nobilis (assembly GCA_028583015.1). Taxonomy (NCBI): domain Eukaryota; kingdom Viridiplantae; phylum Streptophyta; class Pinopsida; order Araucariales; family Araucariaceae; genus Wollemia; species Wollemia nobilis. The sequence continues at coordinate 4,490,221 of JAQPPZ010003276.1, forward strand.
CTTTTAACACCTCCAACATATCAACTTCCTTTTCGTTTAACAAAGCAATATCATTAGTGGTGTGAGGAGTAATTAAGTCAATTTATTTACCAACCACAAATGGCATTTTATTATTGATAGCATTTGAATCTAAAAATAAATTAGGTAAACTATCACCTGAGGTTCGAATGATAGAACACAAAGGATGAGATTTACTTTTTGCACATTCTTATGTGATAAACTTTTGTGAGCATTTGTAATATTTACCTTTTCTCCACGACTTTCATCATCATCGAACACTTGTTTCTCGAAGACACCAAAATTAGGCACCCAATTAAAAACACATCCATCCTTTTCAAACCATAAGTCTTGTCTATCTAGGGATGGGTCAACTAACATATCTTCATGATCGATCACTTGGGTTGTTTCAGATAAGGTAAAATTTTCAATTGGATCATCAGTGATATCAAACCCAAACCACTTAGGTTCTAAAATTTCCTCATTTTGAAATGGCATAGACATTGTAGAACCAATATGTGGATCAATATTTTCAATCCCAAACCCCTTAAATGGTTCTCCTTCATCATCCATGTTTGTAGAATCATTATCACTTTCCAAAACATGATTCGATTCAAACCATTCTTCCAAAAAAATTTCAAATTGTGCAGGACTTGTAATATCCTCGTGTGAGGAAACAATTGTATTATCCTACATATCAATTGACACAACAAGTTCATTAGAAGGTTTAGAGTGATCATGTTCTTCCCATTTCTTGTTAACCATCCATACTATTTCTTCCTCAAAATATTCAAGAAATTCTTCTTCAAATTTTTCTTTATCATCATCTTGAGGATGTTGAAGGTTTTGATCATCAATTTTAATCATCTCATCTGAATTTATGGAAGATTTTGATTCATCACAAGTTCCAAAACCAGTCCACTCTAGAATCACTTCATTTTACAAAAGAATGTTACGTTTAGTATCTTCAACATTTGTCTCACAAGGATTATTTGGAGTATCATCTGGATATGCATCTTGAGGATTTTGTTCTTGTAGTTGAGAGATGTTTTATTTGAGTTGTAAAACTAGCCTTTGCAACTTGTCCTGCATATCAAGTGAGGTAAGCGCTTCATTAGAAAGAGTGGTAAAGTTCTCACATTTATTCCACCAATAATGATCATCTTCTAAAATTGGGGTGTGATGCTCAACTATACCTTCACATTTTTTAAATTTATCAATGACTTGATCCTCAAACTCACCTTCACCTTCTGTAGATGGTTCAATAATTTCCAAAAGAGGGTTACTCTTTGTATCCAAATTTTCAAGATCACAATTCACATTTGTAACCCAAAATTCAATTTTATCATAACTTGGAAGGTGTGGATTTTCTTGACTATCAGTGTCAACAATATCATCCAAAGTATCTTCCAAGAATAAGTGGTGACATTCTATTAGATTTTCAAATTCATATATTGATTTACTTCCAAGCTCATCTTCAACCACTTTCGATGATTTAGTGGTGTTGTGGCTACTCCACAACACACCCCAAAATTGGGGACTCACCTTTTTTGCACGCTTTCTAAGAAGACTGTAGCGGCCCAGATGCTAAAATCAAAGAAAAAGAAGAATGTCATGAAATCGTGACATGTTGCTCTGTCGCGGATAAGAAAATGAAAAGTGTCATGGTATCGTGACATGTTGCTCTGTCGCAGCTAAGAAGCTGAAAATTATCGCGATATCGCGACATGTCGCGTTTTCACGGCATAGATCGGCAAAAGACAACAAAAATAAAAAGTGTCGCGATATCATGACATGTCGTGAAATCACGGTCAAAGTGGTAAAACAGAACCAAACGCCAAAAGTGTCATGATATCGCGACATGTCGTGAAATCATGGTGCAAGACAAAGAACCAAGTTGAAGACTCAAAAATATCGCGATATCATGACATGTCATGTTTTCGCGATGTCTGGCGGGTGAAAAGGCTAAGTGCAAAAACTGTCGCGATATCGTGACATGTGTTTTCGTGACATGTCATGAAATCATGGTCAACGATAGCAAGAGGAATAGTCAACATAAAAGTGTCACGATATCACGACATGTCACATTTTTGTGGCTCAGATCACGAGGTAGAGCAGAATGGAAAATTGTCGCGATATCACGACATGTCATGAAATCGCGGTTCATAGAGGAGAGAGAAATTTAAAGTGACATGTCACGATATCGCGACATGTCATGAAATCGTGGTTCATAGAGGAGAGAGAAAGTTAAAGTGAAAAATGTCGCGATATTGTGACATGTCATGAAATCGTGGTTCATAGAGGAGAGAGAAGACAAAATAAAAAAAAAGTCGCGATATCGTGACATGTCACAAAATCACGGTCAAACCAGTCAAATAGGGCAAGGCACTAAAGTTGTTGCAATATCGCGACATGTCATGTTTTCACGATCTGAAGACGAGATGAAGAGCAAACAGAAAAAACGTCGCGATATCGCGACATGTCGGAGTTTTGCGACCTGGAGCAACCAAAGTGAACATAGAGGAAAAGTGTCGTGATATCGTGACATGTTGGATTTTCGTGACCAAAGGTAGGAAGATAGAGCTAAAGAGAAAAATGTCACGATTTTGCGACAAATTGCATCTGCACAGCCCGAAAGAGAAAAGCATCGTGATTTCACGACAGAAAGTAGCGAGATGGTATGGAATGAAAAAGTGTCATGATTTTGCGACATGTCGCATTTTTGTGGCTAAGTACAACAAAACACAGCGAAGGAGAAAAACGTCACGATATCGCGACATGTCTCATTTTCACGATGCATGGGTGGAAGAACAAGGTTGTAGATAAAAAACGTCGCGATATCGCGATATGCTATTTTTGTCGCGATTCACGGCGGACCGTTACAGAGTATACAGGGGCAGCACTGAACACGTGGCATAAAGGTGTAAGAATCATGGGAAGCGTTATTATAGAGAAGACAAACGTTTCAACGTAGAGCAAAAAGACAAAATAATGAAGAGGCCGAGGAAGGCAAAACGAAAATATCTGGGAAATGAAATGAACGTCACAGAGCGAAACAGAGAGTCATACCAGAGGGTTTAAAAGCAGAAGCCAAAGACAAATAGGGGGTCGAAAACCGCTGCGGGCAGAGTTGCAGAGCTGAGGGTGATAAGCCATTCTGGGCCTGCTTTGGAGTGTTTTTCTTCCCCTTTTTTTGGTTTTGAGAAAACTAGAGATTTTTGTCATTGTAAATTGATAAATTCTTAATACAGAAAATTCAGAGAGTTGCATCTTATGGACAAGAAAGAAGGAGTTATTTTCTGCATGCAAGATTAAATGTTTATTTTTCCCTTTTCAGATTTTAGGCTTATAGGTGAAGTTTAATGCAAGTTCTCTTGGTTGCTTCATGCGAATGTCTAAATCTGAAAATCACAGTTAAAACCCCAGAAACCAGCACTTAACTTATCTGGATTGTGCATGTTCTGCAGGTTCAATAGGTTAGGTTGCAGGCAGAAAACCTCATATCTTCGGTTTTGTCAGAATAGGATTGCATCACCCTGAATGCATTTCATTTTCATTCTTTGCACTTTATTTTCATTTTTTTTGCATTTTACTTTTTCTACGAGTCATCAAAATAAAAATTAAAAAATTTCAAAATCCAAAAATAGTTCCACCATTGCGTATGTCATACTGCAGATTTCAAATACGCATTTTAAAATTTTATTTTCGGAGTTGTTTAGTATTTCTTTAAAATTCATTAAAGCTGCTGTTTTGTTGCAGACCTTAAAAATCCGAAAATAGAAAATTTCCATTTCAGGGCCAGAATTTCATTTTTCAGTTTGTTTTTCATTCATGAGCCGATGATGACATTCCCTTCATGAAAATTCCAATTTCATTGAAGGAGTTATGTTTTATGGCATTTCATCAATTTCCATTTTGAAGTTACAACGTGGTCATACGAGGACCAACTCACATTTGCTTTACTTTGATTCAATGAACAATCATTAAAGTTTCACGGTAAAATAAACCAACATTGCCCGTTGTTTACAGATTACTTGCAATCACTAAGGTGTTCCATTTACTTTGCTTTTAATTGAATATCTTTATTTGAGATTATTAATTCACATACACAAATGCTAACATAGCGGAGACCTTGGAGAAGTTACTTGTTTAATTTCTTTGCAAGAGGGGATTTGGAACTCAAATCCTATCGGAGAGTGTGTTTTCACAATCGGGTGAAAATACCACTCAACAGATTGGCGCTAGAAGGAGGGCCTGAAACGGTTTATTTCATCATGATTTTAAATGCTACATGTTTATAATTGCTTAAGAGTTTTGTATTGATTAGCAGCTTCGGCCTCCTCTAACACTCAGCAGATTGTTAAAAGGACGACCGAATTGGTTTACTTTATTTTATTTACGTTAAGCAATTCATGTATATTGTTCTAACGTTGTTTGATTGTTCATACAGGAATAATGTGATTTGATTTAATTTTGAAAAGCATTGGTCTTGACTAACGAGATTTTATTTCCATATGATTACTCTCATTTCTAATATTCTCTATTTGATGATGTGTTAACGCTAACTTCATTACAAATTGGAGAATATTCTTTATTGCCGTGGTTTTATTCATGCATTATAATGAATGAGTGTGATGATTTGTTCATTTGATATTGGTTAGTCATTTCATGTTTATTTGCAAGATATTTATTTGACTAACAGATTTGGTCCTAAAGTTATATTCTGAGTTTACTAATGGCAACATTTGAGGAGCAAGTTGTATCCCTAAGAGCTGAAATAGCATCTCTAAGAGAAAGAATGGTATCAACGATGGAGGATCATTATAAGGGTTTGTCTACACATGTGATACCCTATCAAATTCCTAAAATGTTATTGGAGTTTTTACGATGTTTTAATCAAGAGGTGCCACTAGGATACTTGCAAAAACTGCACGTCTACAAGAATACATTATGTCAATTCCAGATTTTCTATGAGGAGGTGGCTTGTAAGTTATTTGCATACATTTTGGAAGATAAACCATTCTTTTGGTACAGCCAACTACCCATGGAGGTTAGGACTTCTTGGATACAACTAGAAGCAGCCTATCTTTATCATTTTGGTAATCAGGTTGACTTAGAAATGTTGAAAAATCAGTTTACCTCCATATGTAAGGAGCCTAATGAATCCTTGAGTCAATTCAATGGAAGATTTCGTGAGTTGCACTCCCAAATGTGGGAAAATTTTAACACATTAGAAGAGGAAGCCATGGAAGTATACCTGGGAGCCATACACCCCACACTTGCTTCACTCATTGAGGAAAAAATGGGTGGCTTGTCTCTAGAGAAAATCTATGAGATCTTAGAAGAGGTAGAACGACAAGGTCTTGAAGAAGAAAAGGCACAACATGTTCACATAAGAGATTGTCCTTCTAAATATATTGATGCCAACCTACACCAACCATTAAAAATAGCACCCTCCACTCCAATGATACCTAAGGTGAAAGATCAAGGGAATGAATTTGAAGATATGATAGAATTTCACCACTTGTTCTTGGAAGAAACTCTCGATGAGAAGCTGGGAACTAATGATCAAAAAATTCTTCACCCTCCAAATTGTGATAGACTTGAATTATGGGTTACAAATGTGGACTATGATAGCCTTATCAATTTGAATACAAGCAATAACCCGATTTTGGAAGTAATGGAACCATCTAAGGAAGGTGAAGGTGAATTTGATGAAAAACACATTGATGAATTGGAAGATGTTGAAGAAGTGGTTGAACGTCACCACTTGACTTTGGAAGATGATTATTACGATGCTTGGAAGAAGTGGGAAGACTACACTCACTTTAAACCTCCTCATGAACCCTTGGTGTCGATTGATATGCAGGATGACACAATCGCCTACTCAAAGGAAGATATTACAATTCCTGTACAATTTGAGGATGTTTCGGAAGAGGGTTTCAAATCTCATCAAATTTTGAAAGATTATAATGATTCTATTACCAAGGACAAAGAAGAAAAAGAATTGATGAATGAATCAAAAGATCATGTCACAAATGCCATGGAGTTTCATCCCACAAGTTTGGAAGATAATTTTTACAATGGTTGGGGGAGATATGACAATGCATTTTTTTCTCACACCCCTATAGATGAAACTCATATTTCACTTGATATGCAAGACGTTGAAACTTCTATCTCACATGAAGAGATACCATGGATAGCGAACAAAGAATGGGAACTAAATGTCAAAGAGATTGATCAATTGGAAGCAACTCAAATAAGTGATCATCAAGACAGATTACTTGACATACACTTTGACCAAAAATATTTGAGGGTTGAAAAGGATGGGCATGTTTTCAATTGGGTGCCCAATTTTGGTATGTTTAATGAACAAGTAATCAATGAAGAATATGAAGACCATGAGGTAAAAGAAGAAATTGTGATTTCTCACCAATTTTTGGTAAATAAAAATGTTCAAAAGGTAGAATCTAACCTTTTGTGTTCAAACATCCAAGATTTAGGTGAAAATTTGCATGACCATATTTTGAATTTGAATGATGTTTATGGTGAAATGTCATTAAAGGTAAATGAAAAACAAGGTATGATTTCTAATCACACCTTTGACAACATTGTTTTAACAAATGAAAAAGAAGTTGATGCACTTGAACTGTTAAATCAAATTCATCAACAATTACTAATTGAATCTAGGGTAAAGACTTTTAATGATCCTAATTTAGTAAATATCCTAGATGCTTGTAAACTGTTGCACAAATTTGATTGGCCTAAAAACATGAATAATGATTTGGATTTGAAATTTGTAGAAATAGGCTCCTACTTACAAAATTGCATATTTGAAAAAGATAGCCTAATTCTAAATCAAGGATTGAGTTTTGAAATGGAAGTTTTAGAGAATAGACAAGATAAAATTGAATATCATTTATTGTCTAATCATTTTAGTAACTTGACGCTCACCTATGAGAGTACTAATGGAACTAAATTTAATTGGTGGGGTGAGAGAGGAAAGTTGAAGTGGGTTGCATTGTTTGGTCTAGTCTTGTTTTTGTTGGATTCCTACAACATTTGGCATGCGTATCACGTTATATTTTTGTTGAAGTGTTCTAATCATGTTTGGGATCCAGGAAAATGATAATCCAAGCTTTGCACCATCGTGTATTATATTGTACATTTGTATATAGATTTTGTTTTTTTGGTTTTGGGTTTGTGTTTTCAAGTTTCGTTTTGGGATTGCTATTTGGATTTGGATTTAAAGTTGTGTGTTGGTCCTCTGGACATGTTTGGTTTGTATAAAAAAAAAAAAATAAAAAATAAATAAAAGAAGAAAAAATTGAGATGTCAACGTATGCCTAAAGATCAGGAGAATATGAAACATTGGAATTGTGTTGTAGAAAGCTCCGCAAGTAACACATACAGTTAAATAGTATCGTTTGAAATTTGTGATGCATGAAGTAGTCAGTTTTTGGCAATATTCCATCCGCAATTCAGAAGAGCAATGCATTCATATTACTTCACATATACATGCCATCTTAGTTACATATGCATTTTAAATACAAATCATTAAAAATATGTCAAATCCTCTTAGGGTTATTCTATAACATAAAATATATAAAAAAAAAATCCTAAGGTTGGGAACTGATGCCCGAACTCTCTTGAACCAAGCACGTTCTATGCACATTAAAGAGGATCTTGAACAAAATGATCAAAACCATACTTGGGAGAAAAGGTCAGGCGAAAGGAGTATTTCGGGTCTATCCTATCATGCAACATGATCCTTAAAACAGTGGTTTTTACCACTCCCATAGAGCTTAAAGCCTAAAACCGGAGTAGTAAGGATAGGGTTAAATCCTCATCGAACTTAGGTTGAGGATCCAACTCCCCAAAGCTCTGATTTGACCTACATGGAGTAGTAAGGATAGGGCATAATTCTCATCTCGCTTAGGTTGAGAATCTGATTCCCCAAAGCTTCTATTTTTCATTTCATCATAAATCTTGGATTGGAAGGATCGTACTACATGTCCCTTGTAAGGATGGGTAGTCATCCCTAAGATTCAAGAAATTTAAATAAAGCAAATATTTCATCATTAATCTTGGATTGGAAGGATCGTACTACATGTCCCTTGTAAGGATGGGTAGTCATCCCCAAGGTCCAAGAAGTAAAAAAAAAATGAAGCCAAAATCATGGATTATGGGGGTTAATCTCCACCGGGGCTATAGACGCCTGACTGGCAGTGGAATGTGCTCATGCGTGGCAACATGTCTTGTTTAAAGCAAGACCACTGACTGCTCAAATGGATAGACTAGCTTGACAATTTCATCCATAACTGGTTAAATCATTTTGCTCAAAGTGAGGTAATGAATTCCAGATCAGAGTAGTAAGGATAGGGTTAAATTCCCATCTCGCTTAGGTTGGGAATCCGATTCCCCAAAACTCTGATTTCACTTTCACTTGCACATGGGTTCAAGACAGTAGTGACTCATAACCAACTTTGGGATCTAATAAAGCAATTCATTATATATATAGTTGATCCTAAGAGGGTTTGATAATTTTAAATGTTTGTGTATGATACTAGAAAGTTTAAGCCTTTATAAAGCAGATTGCTATATCTCTAAGCATATTTATCAGGCTGTGCAAATCATTCACAATCTCACATATGCATTCATGTAAAACTGACAATGGAATGTTGATCAATTTCAAACGATAGGAAGTGGAACACACTGCACACACCGAGCTGATACTTAATGATTCTAATGTTTCATGTATTTCTGATCTATCGGCATTTGTTTATGTTTTTATGTGCTGACGCCTGTGTTTAAGTTTGTATATTTCCAGGTTAGGTTCTCACCGAAATGCTCAGGAGCATTTCCCAGCAGAGTCACCATTTGTTGTGGCTGATCCACAACACACCCCAAAATTGGGGACCCACCTTTTTTGCATGCTTTCAAAGAAGACCGCAGTGGCCCAGATGCTAAAAAATCAAAGGAAGAGCAAAATACAGCATAAGAAAAAAGTGTCGCGATATCGCGACGTGTTGCTCTGTCGCGGCTAAGAAAAAAAGGAAAGTGTCGTCGATGTATCACGACGTGTTGCTCTATCACGGCTAAAAAAATTAAAGTGTCGCGATATCGCGACATGTTCGTTTTCGCGCTAGAGAAAGAAAGAAATAAAAGTGTCACGATATCGCGACATGTTATGAAATCACGGTCAAAGTGGTCAAACAGAACGAGATGCCAGAAATGTCACGATATCGCGACATGTTTCATTATCGCGATGCAAGACAAAGAACTAAGTGAAGACTCAAAAATGTCACGATATCATGACATGTCATGTTTTCACGATGTACGAAGAGTGAAAAGGCAAGTAGAATTGTCGTGATATCGTGACATGTCATGAAATCATGGTCAAAGCAAAGAAGAACAAGCAATCAAAATGTCACGATATTCGTGACATGTTTGGATGATCAGAGAGAGAAAGAAAAGTTGTCACGATATCGTGACATGTCATGAATGAGTTCAAGACGAGAGAGAAAGATAAAGTGAAAACGTCGTGATATCGTGACATGTCATTAAATGTCATAGGAAAGAGAGAGAAGAACAAATAAAGAAAATGTCGCGATATCGTGACAGTGTCATATAGGGCAAAAAATAAGAAGGAAAATTGTCGCGAAATCGTGACATGTTCACTTTTTCGATGATCGAAGACGAGATGAAGAGGAAAAATGTCGCGATATCGCGACATGTCGATTTCGCGATGGAGCAACAAAGTGAGCAAGAGAAAAGTGTCGCGATATCGTGACATGTCGTTTCCAGACAAGAAATAGAAAAAAAAAACATCCGAGAATAAAAAAAAAAATCGCGATTCACGAAAGAGGACGAATAAAAAGTGTCACGATATCGTGACATGTCGCATTTCCGTAAGTACAACAAAAACGAAGAGAAAAACGTCGCGATATCGCGACATGTCTCATTTTCGCGATGCATGGAGATGAACAAGGTCGTAGATATAAAAATGTCGCGATATCGCGATATGCTATTTTTGTCGCGATTCACGGTGGGCCGTTACAGAATATAAGAGGCAGCACGAACACGTGGCATAAAGGTGTAAGAATCATGGGAAGCGTTATAGAGAAAAAACATTTTACGAGCCAGAAAAGACAAAACAATGAAGAGGCCGGGGAAGGTGAAACGAAAAGATCTAGGAAATGAAATGAAGCGTCACAGAGCGAAACAGAGAGCCGTACCAGAGGGTTTAAAAGCAGAAGCCAAAGATAGGTACAGGGGTCGAAAACCGTTGCGGGAGAGTTGCAGAGCTGAGGGTGATAAGCCATTCTGGGCCTGCTTTGGAGTGTTTTTCTTCCCCTTTTTTTGGTTTTGAGAAAACTAGAGATTTCTGTCATTGTAAATTGATAAATTCTTAATACAAAAAATTCAGAGAGTTGCATCTTATGGACAAGAAAGGAGTTATTTTCTGCATGCAAGATTAAATGTTTATTTTTCCCTTTTCAGATTTTAGGCTTATAGGTGAAGTTTAATGCAAGTTCTCTTGGTTGCTTCATGCGAATGTCTAAATCTGAAAATCACAGTTAAAACCCTAGAAACCAACACTTAACTTATCTGGATTGTGCATGTTCTGCAGGTTCAATAGGTTAGGTTGCAGGAAGAAAACCTCATATCTTCGGTTTTGTCAGAATAGGATTGCATCACCCTGAATGCATTTCATTTTCATTCTTTGCACTTTATTTTCATTTTTTTTGCATTTTACTTTTTCTACAGTCATCAAAATAAAAATTAAAAAATTTCAAAATCCAAAAATAGTTCCACCATTGCGTATGTCATACTTGCAGATTTCAAATACGCATTTTAAAATTTTATTTTCGGAGTTGTTTAGTATTTCTTTAAAATTCATTAAAGTTGTTGTTTTGTTGCAGACCTTAAAAATCCGAAAATAGAAAATTTCCATTTCAAGGCCAGAATTTCATTTTTCAGTTTGTTTTTCATTCATGAGCCGATGATGACATTCCCTTCATGAAAATTCCAATTTCATTGAAGGAGTTATGTTTTATGGCATTTCATCAATTTCCATTTTGAAGTTACAACGTGGTCATACGAGGACCAACTCACATTTGCTTTACTTTGATTCAATGAACAATCATTAAAGTTTCACGGTAAAATAAACCAACATTGCCCGTTGTTTACAGTTACTTGCAATCACTAAGGTGTTCCAAGCATTTAAATTGAATATCTTTATTTGAGATTATTAATACACATACACAAATGCTAACATAGCGGAGACCTTGGAGAAGTTACTTGTTTAATTTCTTTGCAAGAGGGGATTTGGAACTCAAATCCTATCGGAGAGTGTGTTTTCACAATCGGGTGAAAATACCACTCAACAAGTGGTTTTTAAAATGGGATCACACCAATCCTCACTCGTAAACCAAGGCTTTGATTCACTCATCTCCAATTCATTTATCGATTTCTCAAATTTAGTCTCAACCACCTTTGTTGAATCAAGGGTTTGTTCAATAGGATCAAATCTTGTCTCTTTCTCCCAATAGTCATCCAAATCCTTTGTGCGTAAACATGACCAAATCATATCTTGATGGGTTTGTTCATCCCAATCATCATTAATGGACCTCGGTTTTGAGACTTGCACATCCTCTTGGATGGAATCTAGGGTGGTTTTTGTATTTGGACATTCAACTTCATTCCATTGATTTTTCATCCTAGGTTAGGCAATGATGGTTGATTCACTTTTTCTCTTATCAAAATGGCCTGTTGTTCTAATTCTCTCATGGCCTCATAGACTCTATGCAAAGATGGGTCATCAAGACTTTCCCTTAACAATGTAGCCAATTCGGGTGGCATAGCTCCCATGTATATTTCAATAGATATCTCTTCTAAAATGAAGAAATGGGACACCACTTCGGTATACAACTTATGAAACCTATCATTGAATTCACTCATGGACTCATTAGGTTCGCTAGAGATAGAGACAAATTGATTTAACATCCAAACAGGGTCAACTTATTTTCCAAAATGGCTAGTAAATGTTGCTTCTAGCTGAGTCCAAGAAGTAATGCAATCTATAGGTAGGTGTATGTACCACTCATATGCAACTTCATCCAAAGTGTATGAAAATAGTCTACAAGGAACATCTCCTTTCCATATTTGCATTTGCCTTAAGGTATTCTTGTACCTTTGAATATTTTCGTTAGCTGAGGTCACATCATCCTTAAACATAGGTAAATGTGAATTAGGGAAAAATGGTGCACCAAATTATGTAAAACAATATGCGTATCTACCCCATCTCGCTCATGAGCATAAAAAAGGAAGCATGCATGTGAAAAGGAAAGAATACCAAACAAAAGGAAATGAATTAAAGCAAGTCTCTTCTTATTAATTTGTTGGATCAGATCCAAGGTTACATATATGTACCCTTTAGGGCTCAAAATTTTATACAATTGTTGCAATATAAGGTGCCCAAAGACTAAGTCTTTCACGGAATCAAGGTGCACATCCAATGTTTCTCCGTGTACCCACAATCGAGGTGGGTGATCCAATGCCACTATTTCTTGTATCTTAAATCTCTAATGTCTGATATTCCTTCCCAATGACTTATAATAACCTTCACCTGCACAAAATGAAGCAAAAAGGGGTCAAATAGCAAGGGTGTATGGTGAAAACATGCAATCCCCACAGGGGTAAAATAGCGCATATATTAAAACTATATAAAAACATATCCAAATGACTTGAAAATTTGTAGATATGTTAAAGAGGATTTTTTGGGATGATATCACCAAAAAAATATTGGAAATTGCATCTGTAGACCCCTCTATTTTGCGTCGCTCGCCTACAACCTACGAAAGAGAAGACAAGAAAATACCAAACCTAAACATGTTAAAAACTCATTAAATTTTGTACATATGCATAAATTGACATTTTAAGACAACCCATATGGTTATATTTTAAAATTGGAGCCCGTATCCACCTGCATCAAACTGGGGTGCCCAGATGGGCCCTACGAGCCTGCGAAAACTTAAAAATGCTATAACTCTTTAATTTTAACTCCAAATAACTTGAAATTTGAACTATAGAATAATGGGAAAATATAGAAAATTAATAATTAAAAAAAATAATGAATTTTTTTGAGAATTTACCCTCGTCCCAAGGGGCAATGGTGACTGCAACTATTTGGGGGGCACCCTAGGAGGGGATACCAACCAAATACGGCCAAAATTTACTAAAAAATTACTAGTAGATTTTACTAAAAAACCTAAGGTGTATTTTCATAAAATATGGTGAAGAAATTCACCCGGATGGAAAAGTTATGCTCAAATTACCTTCTTGAAGTCACCCGGTAACCTCCTTGGCAAAAGGAAGATTCTGAGGGCAATAAGGTGCAATAAGGTGAGGGAAATCTCGGTAGAACTCTGTTGCATATCCTAGAAATACTATATATATTATATGTGTGTTCCGTGTGGACATTGAATCCATTTTATAGCCCAAAGGGGCTCATGTGCAAAAAGGCATGCAAGGGCATTCATGGCAGGAGGCTCCACTTGTCAAAATGGAGGCATGCACTGGATGGGGAAGAGAATCTCCATTTTGGGCCTTAATTAAGAAGTGTTTCATAAGGCTTAAGTGCCCTCTGACCCGCATGCTCTATATGGCATGCTAAATGGTAGTTTTTAGGTGCCATTTGGCCCAGATTTGACTTTTTGTGGGTCAAACTTGCTCACCGTCCCACCCTGGGACGATGGCTCACCACCATCCCAGGGTGGGACGATGGGAATCTACCACTATACCAGGGTGGGAAGGTGGTGAGTTTTGGTCCAAAACCTCCAAAAATTGGGCCGATAGCCTCCAAAAACCTTTTTGGAGTGGCTAGAACCACTATGAGCCTCCTAAGGGCTGCCCAAGGGGCCATATGATGTCAATTTGATCATTTTTTGTGGATGCTTAATCGGGTTTACCACATTTTAGTGTCTACAAAATGATTTTCTACCCCTTGAGGAATTTGATGAGTAGGCCTATCCATTTGATGATAATAGCCATCTATCCACAATGAAATTTGTGCCCTAGTTAGAACAACCAATGCTATTGGTGAAACTCAAAGAATAACTTCAAAACCAATTTGTTAGTCAAATAAATATTTCTTACAATGAAGCATGAAATGACTAACCAATCTCAAATATATAACAAATGAATCATCATGTTAGCATAAACCAAGAGATAATGTATCCATTAAACCATGAAATCGAAGAACATTCTCAAATTTGCAACATGTTAGCATTAATGCATCATCAAAAATAGAGAATGTTAGAATCAATGAAAGTAATCATATGGAAACAAAAACTCGTTAGTCAAGACCAATGTTTTTAAATAAATGTTTCAAGTAAAATGAAAAATTTAGCATCTAAATAGCAATAACATAAATCAATTCCAATCCTCATAGCTCTCAAAGTGTGAGTGTTAGAAGAAGCCAAAGATGCTAATCAAATGAACTTGAAATATTTAGCAATTCAAAACTTTCAAATGTATATCAAATCACATTATTCCTGTATGAACAATCCAAAGCATTAGAACAATTCATAGCAATTCATGTTCTCTTTTTAGCACTACAATGTTTTGTTAAAAGAGGTCTAAAGATAATAATCATAGGGCATGACATATTCCAAAATTTAAATCCCTATAGTATTTAAAATCACAACAAAATAAACCAATTTAGACCCTCCTTCTAGCACCAAAATGTTGGGTGTTAATTTTACCCAATTGTGAAATTACACTCTCCCTTAGGGTTTGGATCCCAAAACCCTCTCTTGCAAATAATTTAAACAAACAACTTCTCCAAGGTCTCCACTATATTAGCATTTGCATGTGTATTAGTAATCTCAAATAAAGATGTATCAAATTAATGCTAGGAACACCTTAGTGATTGCAAGTAACTATAAACAAGGGGCATGTGTTGGTTTATTTTACCATGATACTTTAATGATTTTTCATGAAACCAAAATAAATCAAATGTGAATTGACCCTCATATGACCACGACATCTTGAGGATTTTAGGATAGATTTTATCTTGTTTATTAAGTAGCTTTTAAACAAGTTTTATCTTGCATTAAATCCTACTTTTAAACAGGAAAATGAAGATTAAATCTATCTATGAATGTAAATCCGAAATGATGAATAGGCTCCTTGAATATGGCTTCTTATCATGAAGATAAAGATAGCTTTCAATGTGATCAATAAACTATCCCTCTTTGGTGAAATTGATTTTCACAAAGAGGTAATAATTTATGGCCTTAAAATAAGGGCTTTAAAATGTCACTTCAACTTATCCCTCTTAAATGAAATCAACTTTTCATAAAGTTGAATAATTTAGTGCTCTAAAATAATGACCTTCAATGTAACATGTAAAATTACCCCCTTCAACGAAATAAAAAAAATGGTAATTTGTGAAATGCCATAAAACGTAACCCCTTCAATGAAATTGAAGTTTTCATGAAGGAAGTGTCATCATAGGCTCATGAATGATATATAAATTTGAAAAAAATTAAATTTGGCCCAAAAATGAAGATTTTTTAAATTTTGATATTTTAAAATCTGCAATAAAAACAACTTCGAGTAATTTTAAAAATACGAAATGACTCTAAAGTAAAACGTCTAAGTGCGTAATGGAAGTATGAAGTATACTTTATGCAACCATACAATTATTTTTGGATTTTGAATTTTTTTTACTTCTTATTTTAATGTCCGAAAATTTAAAAAAATATTAAAAATAAAAAGTTAGAAAATAAACACAAAATATAAAAATTGAAAATGAAAGCTAAAAATGCAAAGTAAACTACAATCAGTATGATGCCCTCCTATTCTGGAAAAACCAAAGATGTGAGATATTCCATGCATGCAACCTAGCCTATTAGACCTGCAATATTGCACAATCAAAACAAGATAGGTGCTAGCTCCTAAGGTACGAAATAAAATTTCAGATTTCAAACATTCGCATTGTGCATGTCCCTATTCGGTCGCCACTAACTATCCACCTGCTGCAAAATGTTTTTACTCTGATCAATATCTTCGTTGAAACTGCTATTAAGCACCCCGATGTCCACAGTGTTATCTGTTCTATTGGTCCACTGTTGTTATCACTGTTCGACTTTATCCTTCAATGATGTTTTAATAGATAACCCCAAATTCATTAACGCCATTCATGTTTTAGAATCTGTGCTATCTACGCATCCTATATACACTGCCCAAATATTTGCCACACTGCCCTACGCTGATGTCACCGCAACTCTTTCATCTGTCAACATTAAAAATTGCTGCAAGTTCTCTTCATCCTCGACGTCGAACTTCACATTCGGTGGTTCATTTCCACATCGTGATCCCTATCATGGCTGTCGCGTCAGCCTTCATGTGGTATCCCTGCATTCCTGTGACATTTCCATTAATGCTCTTGGCTGCGGTTACGGGGTGCCTGCAAGGAATACGTGGCATCCTTCCATTATAACTAGTGCAGGGGCCTCAAACAATGTATCCACCATGTGTGATGCACCCGTTTTTGATTTTGTCGAGCCCTGTAGATACTGTGTCTTGCTTCCCATGAAACCCTTATCGGTTATACTGCATTCCAACTGTGAAACTGCTCGAGTACCCTCAACGCTATCAAGGATTTATTTTCGACAGCCCTCGAACACACATATACACATAAAACATAGCCAACCAATTACCAGGCTTTTGTCATTATCGAGCTCCTCGCTATCTGTCGTTTATGCCATTGTTTAACTTATTGGTTTTATACTTGCGTAACCCTTATTCGTTTTACCGACCTTTATTTATGTCGTCGTCGACGTTTATGCATCGAATGTTATACCCCCATCGTCATTTTTTTATTTTGAGCATTTCAACCGGAGTTGTCATCCACGTTGGATTCGTCGCACACCACTCGCCCGTAAGCCGTCCTTCGTGGCATGGCTCGACCCTACCCGTTCACATAGCCATTTCATTCCTCCGTGGGCCCACCCTAGAGAGATCTACCTGATGCCACGTCATCATAGCCTCACCCGGTTTTGTTCTCTCATCCAGTGTTTTCTCGAAGTTCGATGTGGCCATGTGTAGTTCCGTCTCAGAATTGTCAAGTCGAATATCCACCCCTGCATTCACGCGACCCAAATATTAGTTGTGTAAACAATATAATACCTCCTCCGCATAAAAAAAAAAAACTTTTAAATATAACCATATATTAGGGGGTTTTAACACTCCTTCGTGGAGATACAAAAGGTGACTTATACCTTTGGACTTTATATATATGAAGTTTATTTCATTTATTTATTTTTTATTTTTTTTATTATTTATTTGCAACCATAAATAAAGTTATATATATATAACCATATCCTTTTAAGATTTTTTTTTACACATTATTATTATAATAAATATATTTTTATTGATTAAAACTTTTATTAGTTTATATACATATATAGAAAAGCATATATATATATATATATATATACTTAAATTTGAAAATTATTGCTTTCTTTTTTTTATAATCCTGCTCAAAGAATCCCATTAATTGCAAACCCACAAATAGCGCCACACCAAAATCAACCTTTTTAAAAATTTGAAATGCAATCGCAACCCAAAATATAAATCCTATGAAATAATGACAAAGAAGACACTCAAAAACCTCTTGAAAGAACATTGAAAGGAAATACGAACATATTCAAACCTATCGATGCTCCAAAGGAAGACCACTGAAGATGAAAAACACTACACAACAAGAATCCTTGAAACTGAATTGCAAACATCGAGGATGAGATCCATTAAAATTATCGCTCCAAGGACACTAATATAATCGAAACACAAAATTTAAATGTGGGTCCCTAATTCTTGGGGCTAGTTATAGAGTAGCCACAACACCTCCCTTGTTAATTGATCATGATAGGAGGTAGGCACCGAATTGGTTGGCCTTAATGCCCCTACATTTGACTAAATATGGGAGTCGGGTGCCTCTACAATCTCCTGCTGTTCTAGAATAATAATATCTTCTTCAATTGATACCTATTTATGTGCCTCTGTGTGCTTTATTAGGGCTTAAATCAATCCATGGTGCACCAGGGTAGTAGCTGTCCCTTCCTGATACTGGTTGGCCTTGTATTTTAGGGCACACGATAAATAATATGGGAAGTTGATCTTATCCCCATGTAGTAAATAATTCAAAAAACATAAATGTTTTGCATTGAGCCCTAAGTACCTACTTGTGCAGGTGAAGAATCGAGCTATTTGCTCAAAGACTTGGCTCCAAAGATCTAGGAGGTACTATCTCGGTAGTCTAGAACGTGTTAGATACGTCGTCAGTTGCCCGAAAAACCTTTGTGCACAAAGCTCGGGGTTATTGTCCTTATATATACGGTCTCTTGTTTGAGGGAGAGTGATGACTGCAGCAATATGGGCCTCTATGACTAGAATTTCTAGTCCATGCATTCTGACATCATCCCTCAAGGATTCTACAAATTCTTTGGCTACTTCAGTGTCCTGGTTCTGACTACCCAGGCAACAGTAATCCATACATCTAACAAATTTGAATTGGCTCTAAAAATATTCATTGATCCTTGATAGATATTTGGGCTCATTCTTTTTAAGCAGATGATTTGTGGATTTTCCTCCCATGTCGAATTACTCTCTGTTTTTTGTCTGCAATTTTTTTTCTGATTCTCTGGATTTCTCTGCAACTTACCCTGGCTCACAAGTTCTTTTAACATATCATTTTAACTCAATCATATCCGTGCAATAAAGTGTTTCCTCACCATAATTAGAAATAATTATAGTGATTTGTGCAACAAATCATTAAAATCGTGTACCGGATTTCTAATGTATTATTGCTATAATTTTTCACCAAAATGATCACTGACACATGGAAAAATGTAGAATTGGGTATGATGATTGGATGGATGTCTACGGATAATGTGACGACACTATTTATAGAAATGTATTTTCCATGAAAATTATATACATATAAAATAGAAAATTGAGTACATACCTAAATAGTGTTTCGCGTGTGCATGATGTGTAGATGCTTGTGGCACATACAAATTGGTTGTCTCATGATGACTATGATTACCAAAAAAAATAATGGCATGCGTATTTCCTATGTGAAGAAATTTTTCTCAGGTGCTACAATTTTATTTTCATTCAAGGTTACCTGCTAAAAAAAACATGCAAGAAAAATATTAAATTAATACTTTTCGTAGGATGACACACATCCCTCCTTGGAAGTTGTTTGTTGATTGTCTTGGAACATGCAAAAATATCCAATGCAAAAAATATTTTTATCCATGAGAAGTTTAACTTTGATCACGTGGATGAATTGCTGACGTGGTTTTGGCTGCTTCTCAATGTCGAAGATTTATTTTGTATACTGGAAACATGCACTTATTATAATGAAAGTCAGGCACCTTAATCCAACACATGGGAATTAAGAATCCATTAGAACGAAAGTCAGGCACCTTTTTCACTAGAAATTAGATGCCTTACTTCAATACACGGGAAACAAGCACATGTTAGAATGAAATTCAAGGACCTTTTTCAATAGAAATCAGACATCTTACTTCAATACATGGTAAATAGGTGCTTGCTCAATATCGATATTATTATTATTATTATTATTATTATCATTTAGGACTCTCCAATAATGGGAGGTAGGTACCTTTATGATATGTGGGATTTAGGTGCCTCTCCATCATTGAAAAGTCAACGTCTGCTGATGTGTCCATAGTTGAGCACTTCCAGTTGATCAGACTTTCTGTGTTCTCCTTACAAGGATAGAATCAACATCTATTGTATTTCTCTCCTTGAATACGTAGAACACTCACACACACGTCCAAGCATGGTTATGCCCCTATAGATGGGGATGAGCATACTTTACTGAAATTAAACCTCCTAGAAAGTTGGAAATGCATAGGTTTATGGATCTTGTGCCTGATAGGCCTAGGTTTCCCAAGATGGATTCAGAGTGCATTCACGGCATCATTCCTATAGAACAAAAATACTACTAAAGAAAGAAAATGCAAGACTTTAAAAAGAATAAATTATTTTTGGTTTATGTGGAAAAACATGTGTCCACATCTTACTATTTTTTTTTAATTTCAATCAAGTGGGGCCTCCCCCATGCCTATTTTGGACTCAATCATGTAATTCTCAAGCATGTGATATGGCCACAATCGATGAATATTGAGTGTCAATATAGTGTTGCTTTTGTCAATAGTTCTGACATGCACAACACCATTGTTGATTAGTTCAATCACCTCATATGGCTCTGTTAGCCTTGGAAGGCAATGTCTCCTTTTTTTTTCTATTTTTTTTCCCCTAGTATTTTTCTTTAGGGCACACAAGGTGGTGCATCCAAGTATGAGCTCATGCGCCCCACTCTCCAGTGGAGTGCACAAAAATCCCAAGGGTGCACAAGCTTGTGCACCCCAAGTCAAGCCCCCATGCTCCACAAGTGGAGTGCATGAAAGTCCCTTCGGGTGCACGAAGCCATGCACTTGACATTTGCTCATGTGATCCATAGAGGAATGGAGCACACGAAAGTGTCTAAGGGGTGCATGACTCTGTGTGCCCCGCTTTGAGTCTGCACACTCCACGGGAGTGTGGAGCGTGCAAAGTGTCTTAAGGATGCATGACTTCGTGCACCCCAAGTAGAGTCTATGTGCTCCACTCAAATGGAGTATGTGAAGGTCCTTATGGGTGCACAAGGTCATGTACCCATCTAGAGTCTATGTACCCCACTATAAATGGAGCGCACAAAACATCCTAAGGGTGCATGCCTTTGCATGCATCAATCCCACCCACGCTCTCCACTCCAATGGAGTATGCAAAAGCCTTTGGGATGCACGAATCTGTATGCCCAACCCCTAGCCCACGCGCTCCACTCCAATGGAGCACATGAAATCCTGAAGGGTGCATAAAGTTGTGCATCCACATCTGGGTTTGTGCACTCCACCAAAGAGTGGAGCGCATGAGGGTCTTTAGGGTGCATGGTCTCATGCACCCCATTATAGTTTTCATGCTCCACTCCCTTGGAGCATGCAAGGTTTTTTTTGGTGCACAAGGTCATGCACCCACTTTGAGGTCCATGCACTCCACTCCCCCAATGGAGTGCATGAAGTTTTACTAGGCACATGAATCCATGTACCCAGTCCTATTTGAGGTGTGCGAAGAGTTAATGAGGTGTAGTTTCTGCATGCTCCTCCCAAAAATCCATGTGTCCCACTTGAGCGCACCTCGCTCGAGAAAAACAAAAGCTTCCATGTGTCCCAAGATCTCCTAGCATCGTAATTTGATCAAATGGGCATAAAGTGCAGCCAACCCACAACCAACAAGAAGGATGACGTGGTGCATCCAACTCCATGGCATGATCAGTTATAAAGTGCTAATGAATGAAAAAGTGCACACCCCACCTACAAAAATTAAATACTAGTTCTTTAAATGGAAGGTGGTGGACCTCTCCCGCACCATTATCATAATTGTGCATGCAAAGAGCTTTCTCGATGAGGTCGACCACAGAGATTCCAAAACCCCTTATGTTTACGAAGACACATTGCAATGGCTTCCACCAGTGCAGCTGCAGTAGGAGTGCCCAATGTGAAGACTCGAATTGGGAGAATTACTTGGGTGTGGCCAATTACCAGGAGGGTAGGGAGATCACAAGACCCAAGAGCACTAACAAACTTTCTTGATTTGGATAGGGACATAATAGTAGACCAGTAACGAGAGGTGGAGGGCATCACGATATATAGTTTTGATCCTACTAAGGAGGATAACCAGTGCCATCCAATGCTATTGAGGAGCCTGTTTATGAGGGTGCAGAGGGATAGCATTGAGCTAGCCCCAGTTTGTAATAATTGGAATACTAACCTGTCTGAAGGTTTACCACTCTTTAAAACTCCTAGCATGGCTAGCTATGGCCTATGACCACAAGAACAATACTATTCATGACCACAAAAATTAGGTTGCTGCTCGATTGACAGCAGATAGGATTAGATAGGTGTTTGAACTCACCGCAGCTTCACGGACTGTGGAATTTATAATGCTCACTCTTCAAAAAAAATTTATGCTGAAATACCACATTCTCACAGATGCTCCTAAAGAGAGGAAAGAAAAGGCCTTCGTGTTTTCCAGTTCGAAAGTTCTCACTTCGTCCCTAGGTGTAGAACTATGTGAATATGATTAACCTGGTGCTGGGTATCAAGGACTTGGATATTATCACAAAGGAGATTATGTTCCTCATAATATAGTGCAATAGAATAGACAGGATGCCCCTCTAATGATGGCAGGACATGATAAGTGACAACATAGATAAGGGATTGAGAAAATTATAGGAGGCCATATTGGTCGATAAGGAAGAGCTCCCCCCATTCTCATATTATTAATTTTTAATTCATTTAGTGATAGCACAATTAAGCAAATACCTGGTGGCTCAGTTGGGAGGGATGACTACCTCCGTAATTCAAGATTCATTATTATGTATACAAGAGGGGTGTTCAAGTTATAAAGTTTTTTTGAGAATGTTCTCCCAGTCTTATACACCCGATTGTGCGATGAAGAGCTCGACAGACTGGGAGTTGGGGTGAGAAAATTTCTACATGAGGCTAGGGTAGGAGACTTCTTCTATACATAAGAGTTCTCTTATATTAGAGTATATGGTTATAAATTACCCCCAAAGGCATTTCCAAAGCATTGCCCAACCTCAATTGCTATCCTAGAGATAACCCAATATATTTCAAAGGAAGTGAAAATAAGATACCTCAGGAAGAAAGGGAGTGTGCCATGGTTACCCATTCCTTTCTTGATGGGCCATTATACATGTTTGGACCACTTTACAATGCTATGGGCCATATGGCATATGGATACGTACTGCTTCCTCAAAGTTACGTGGAGACCCTATGACCTCTATGGTCACCATAGGCATGATGTTGCTAAAAAACTTGCTCTATTACAAGTTACTCATAGAAAGGATGGTTTTAAAGATGAGATGCAGAAGGCCTTTAGGGGAAATAAATCACTAAACTTGGTATGTAAAATGGATAAAAAACCTTATAGTAAGCTAGAAGTAGTTGGAGATTATGGCTCTGAGCTAAGATTACATAGAGAATTATTGGTGGATAAGGTGGTGCCACTGGTCCCAACTGCTCCCCCAGAATAATTCGAGGACCCCACTTTCCAGATTGTCCATCAAGATTCTGACCTATTGTCATCATGAAAATAGTGGGTGAAGCTTAACAAGAACAAGTAAAACTCCCCTCTTCTTCTAGTTCTCCTGTTGCCACCTCAAAAGAGAAGGAGTTGGTCACTTACTCCTCGTAATGATCACTAGGCCTCACATCATCAGCTCAGACACTAATGTCTCCATAAGAGCAAACCGATGTGGCAGTGGACCAACCTTCTTTGTTCTCTACCACCTTGGTAGGTAGCAAATAGGAGCATCCCATTCCCCCAAGGCTTTAAAGAAAATAACAGAAGTAGGAGGATTGTCCAGTATACTTAGATAATATGAAGTACAAGAAAGAAGCCCCATGCAGTCCCCCACTAGAAAGAAAACTAGAACTAAGTCTACTGATGAGAACACTAAAAATATTATGCTGGCGAGAGTGAGGGACACACTCTAATTTACTGCAGATAAAGAAGATCAAATACAATATATAGAGGAGTACAAATCCCCCAGTAAAGGGGTAAGCATGCCCTAAAGGATAGTTGTGTAGGATACATGTGACATGTCCATTGCTATATTTGACATCCCTTTACCACCAAGTTTAAAAGAATCCACCTTTGATGTCAGTAAAGGTGTCATACAAGTATAATCTGGCCTAGTGGACATGATGAAGTCCCACGTAGCCTCCCAGGTGCAGGTGGTAGTAGCAGTAGAGAAAGAGATGGAATATTTAAAGGCCAAGGTTGTAGAGGCGAGGCAACTATAGCTCAAAGTGCAGTAGCTTCAAGTCAAGGTTGATAAATCTAAGCAAATGCCAGCTCCTTCCCAAACCATTTTTGTACAAGCTAGTGATAAAATTGGGTCTAGAGAAGAATTCAAATAGGAAATGAAGGAGAAAATGATGGAAAAAATAAAGGACCTTGAGTCCATTTTTATGACATCTATGCTACCAGGCATGTTGTAGACCTCTTGCGTGATCGATTGCAAGAAGCAGATCAGAGAGTGAATGCCATATTTCCTATATATAAGAGGTTTAGGGAGAATTACATAGCAATTGGTGGGATGAGAGCTACATTGGTGAGTGCTTCTATCTGTTTCTTTATCGAAGAGTATGCCAAGGTTTTCATATTCCTACAAAAAAAAAAATTGGCTCATGTGGAACCAAGAGGTGGTCGAAACTGAATGAGAGGTCAAATATGAACTTGAAGATTATGGTTTCAAACTTGATGAGTTTATTCAGGCTCCTAAAATCAAGGAGTTTGTGCTCCATAAAATATAAAATTTTGACTTTGGTTCTAATGTAAAATCATCAAAGCAGTTTATAGCTTTGGTACAAATGGTGGATTGCCTATGTGTCTTCATCGAGAGCACCGTGGAATGGGCCAAAGAAAGGGTGAAAAAAGCTACACAGGATCTTAACTTGTTATTATTTACTTTAACATTTCATGATGAGGCATGGAACTACATTGAACAAAATATACAAGACCTCATAAGAGGAGGGGTGAGGCCCAGTTCACTAGGAGCACACGAGCCGAGTGCAGCATAGCTGCTAGCCCAAGGTAGTGGGGGAGATGATACATAGCCACAACCACCACCTACATAGACAGAGAGACATGGGCTACATGCCCATTTTTGATTACATACTACTTTTGGAGGGAGAAATATTGATCCAACTAGAGGAAACAGTTACATCCCCACTCGATCAACCAACACTATATAAGGGAGACCACTGCAACAATAAATGTTTTCATCAAACCTCTAAGATAGAAAATTCTAGGTATAAGTTGTCTAAAATTTAGTCGTATTTCTCTTTGTTTGTGTTTTTCTATCTGTCTTACCACCCCTTTTCCTTCTGCCATTTCCAGGGATTGTCTAGGAAGCTTCATCTGCTAAGATCATACCCTGTGGACACATCGGAGTTGGAGGCTCTTGCATCACTGTAATCAATATGGAGAGAAACAACCCTCAGTTGCAATATTTGAACTAGGGAGTCATTGTACTTAATACCATATAAGACCCAAGCATTCTACCAGGCTTTTATGTAAAATCATTTTATAATAAAAAATCCAACTCCATTCCTGGAATTCCTATGTTATGGTTTATGTGTTTGCTCATTTATGTATTACAGTATTCTGAATGTATAAATGATGCTTTCTCTCGCTAGTTTACCATTTTTATTGATTACATAATTTGAATGAATGAAAATGAGCTAGTTCCTCTTTCTCTTTCTTTTTTGAGTTAATCACAAATTTAAATCTGCTACAACTACCCAATGGACATGGCACCGGTCTGGTCTTAATGGTCTTAACATTGCTTGGTTTGGTCAAAAATAACAAAAAATTAATATAATATCATTGAATCTGGTAATATATGGGTGATTGTGTCATAATGATAAATGTTCAAGCCCATTGTATGGGGTTTCCTTACCCAAACTAGTATGTCTAGATTTACTTAGATAATCTATTCGCCACCAGAGTCTATAATACTCATGATTTTCGGGATTCCTGTGACATGACAAAGTTTAAGGAGGTAAGTAGGAAATCTCCACAACAATTTTTGGCACCGTTTCCAAGGAGGATCCTCTAAATATTTTTTTTGTCTTACTCCCCTCGACATATTCCCACTATGAGATTTAAAATATTGGGCTGATCAATCTTGGTAAAAGACCATATAAATTCGTCCTCACAATTATGTAAGCCAATAATTAAACACACAGAACATAAGCAGACGGAAATAAGTTACAACAAGTCAAATAGTTTTCAATCGCAATTAAAATCAATTGCCACTAGGAGGGCAGATCCCGCCGTGAAGGCAAAGTGCGAATACACAGAGAATAAAAAAGCAAAGATGAGATAAATGAATTAATTAAACAACTACCCTAATAAATATGAATTTCTTATGCACTTGGAGAACCTAGCCGACGGCTAGGTTTGGTATGTAGCATGACTCCCCTCCTCGAAAAGCTTTGTCCTCAAAGCTGGAAATGTCTGGAAAATACTTTCGTGTTCCCATGTGGCATCTTCCTCTGGTAGGTCTTGCCATTTGATGAGAAATTCTTGAATTTGGCGTGATCTTAGTCTTCGTATTCTGTGTTGTAATATATCTTCAGGTTGGAGATGTATGCGTCCTTCCTCATCGAGCATTGGTAATTCGGATTGACTTTGCACTTTCTGACCAATTACCTTTTTGAGACATGAAACATGAAATACCGGGTGTATTCGTGATGATGAAGGTAGCTCTAAGCGATAGGCTACTTCTCCAATGCGGCGCACAATTTTGTAAGGACCATAGAATCGTGGTGCCAACTTTTGACTGGTCTTTATCCTTAACGATGCTTGTTTGTAAGGTTGCAACCTTAGGAAAACCTTGTCACCGACATTAAAAGTTCGTTCCGATCGGTGCAAGTCTTGTTGTTGTTTCATGCGATTTTGTGCTTGGAATAAATTCTCTTTGAGTATGGTGAGTGTAGACTGCCTTTGTTGAAACCAATCATCCACTTTGTCTACTTTGGATGAACACTGGGACGTAATCTGCTACAATTGGAGGCTTGGTTCCATACAATGCTTCAAAGGGAGACATCTTAATTGAATAATGGTAAGAAGTGTTGTACCACCATTCCGCCATTGCTAGCCATTGGCTCCATTGATATTGTTTATCTTGAACGAAACATCGTAAGTATGTACCCAAACATTTGTTAACTACTTCTGTTTGCCCATCTGTCTGGGGATGGTAAGCTGAGGACATGTTCAATTTGGTACCACTAAGTCGAAATAATTCTCGCCAAAAGTTACTAGTGAAGATGGGATCTCTATCACTTACAATATTTTTTGGCATACCATGTAATTTGAAAATTGAATCCATAAATACCTTTGCCACCTTGCTTGCGGAAAATGGATGTTGTAAAGCCTGAAAGTGAGCGTATTTGGATAACCGATCTACCACTACGAAGATTACTTGTCATGCCTTCTGACTTTGGAAGACCTTCAATAAAATCCATGGATATATGTTCCCACTGACGTTCAGGGATGGGTAAGGGTTGTAATAACCCTGGTGATTTGACTGTTTCTCCTTTATTGCGTTGGCAAACTTCGCATTCTGCTACCCATTGTTTGACTTCGGCTTTTAATCCTTTCCAACAAAATGATTGTTTGATCCTTAAATATGTTTTCAAAAATCCTGAATGTCCCGCTGATGGAGAAGCGTGCGATTCGTCTAGGATCTTCGATTTGAGTTCTGAGTTGTGTGGAATGTAAATGCGGTTCTTCTTCCGGAGGATTTTATCTTCATAAGAGAACAAAGGGTGTTTAGAGGACCCAATAGATAATTCTTGAATTATCTGAGCAGTTTCGCTATTGGACAACCATTCATCTTGTAATTGATTCACCCATTGGGAGCAAGGACCTGAAATAGCGTTAATGACTACTTCGTCTTCATATTTCCTGGATAGCGCATCGGCGACTACATTTTCCTTCCCCTTCTTGTATTCGATAACAAAATCATAACCCAATAGTTTGGTTAACCACTTATTTTGTTTCGGATAGGAAAACCTCTGCTCAAGAAAATGTTTGAGACTACTATGATCTGTTTTGATAATGAAGCGGCTCTCGATTAGGTAGTGTCTCCATTTTTCTATTGCATGAAGAATAGCCAACATTTCTTTTTCGTATGTCGATCTTCCCAAATTTTTCTCGGAGAGTTGTTTACTTTCAAATGCCAACGGATGACCTTCTTGCATTAATATAGCCCCAATTCCTGTTCTAGAGGCATCACATTCGATAATAAATGGTTTGTGAAAATTGGGGGTTGCTAATACTGGAGTTGTACACATGGCCTCCTTAAGAGCTTCGAAGGCTTGAGTAGCCTCTTCCGACCAACGAAAAGCATCCTTCTTTGTGAGTGTTGTGAGAGGTGCTGCAATCTTACCATAATTTTGTACAAACTTGCGATAGTAGCCCGTGAGACCCAAAAAACCATGAAGTTTCTTGATGGTTTTAGGTAAAGGCCACTCTTGAATTGCCTTAATCTTATTGGGATCAACTTTGACGCCCTCGTGTGAAACTATATGACCAAGATACTCGACTTCTTGGACACCAAATGAACATTTGGAACGTTTGACAAATAACTTTTCTTTGTGTAAAATGTGAAGGGCTTTATCCACATGATGTAAATGATCCTTCCATGTTTGGCTATATATGAGAATGTCATCAAAAAAAACTAACACAAACTTACGGAGGAATGGACGAAACACTTGGTTCATGAGACTTTGGAAAGTGGATGGTGCATTGGTGAGACCAAAAGGCATGACCAAAAATTCGTAATGACCTTCATGAGTACGAAAAGCAGTTTTGGGAATATCTTCTTCTCGGACACGGATTTGGTGAAATCCTGAGCGAAGGTCTAATTTTGTAAAAAAATTTGCACCATGCAACTCATCTAGTAGGTCATCTATGACAGGGATAGGAAATTTGTCCTTGATAGTGAGTTTATTGAGAGAACGAAAATCGGGACACATACGCCAAGAATTATCTTTTCGTCGAGCCAGAACTACAGGTGAGGAATAAGGGCTAGTGTTGTGACGAATGACTCCATGATCTAGCAGATCCTGAACGATCTGTTCGATTTCTGTCTTTTGTGGTTGAGGATAGCGGTAAGGACGACTGTTAGGTGGGACACTCCCTGGAACCAAATGGATGGCATGGTCATGAGATCGTTTAGGTGGTAATCCTTTAGGTTCTTGGAAAACCTCTTCGTAATTTGTTACGATGTCTCGTAAATCTGGAGCAGTAATATCCGAAGTTGCTCGAGATTGTTTTTCCAAACAATTAATTTGAGCTATAAATCCATATCCACCCTTTTTTAACATCTTCTCCATACTATGAGAGCTCACCATTTGTGATGGAGGAGTAGTAATGCCTTGTAAGCGAATGACTCGTCCGTTTTCCTTCCATTCCACAAATAATTTTTTGAAATTGAAGCTAACCGTGTCTAATGTTTCCAACCATTCAACTCCCAAAATGACATCGAGTTCCCTAAATTCATGACGAAAAGGGATCCAAACCAGGTATAAGTACCCATTTTTATGGAAACTTGAGATGTTCGACCAACACATTGCGCGTTCACCCCGTTGGCCACTAGAACCTAGAATTTGTCTTTGTTGGAAGAGTTAATGAATAGATTCAAAGCTTTTGCTATTTTGATGTCGATAAAATTGTGGGTACTACCGGAATCAATTAGCACATTCACCTTTTTCTGGCGGAGAAATCCTGGTACCTTGATGGTATGGTGGGCGGTTAACCCCATGAGGGCATGTACGGAGATCGCCATTGTATCCTCTTCCTTCTCTTCTAGAGTAATTGGTAGTTCTTCTTGCATAGGTTCTTCTTGTTGGTAAGTTTCGTCCTCTTCTCCTTCATATTGATCACACTCAATATGAAAGTTTTGTTTTTGGGCACATGCTTGTTCCCCTGGGATGATGAGTGCGACATTTATAGCAAAAGTATCTTGATGGTTGATCATTTCTACGAAAGGAATTGTTGCGATATGAAGGACGACTATAGTTTTCACGTCGTGCATACAACTGAATTCTCTTCTCAGCCAGCTTGGCTATTCTTATACAATCGTTCAGCGCGGTTGGATTTTGAATGTCCACCTCCACCCTAATATTTTCTTTCAATCCATTGCGAAAAGCTCCCACCACTATGTCGGGGCTGAGGTCTAATGTATATGGTAGTAAACTGGTGAATTCTGAAACAAACTCGCTAACCGAACCTTCTTGTTTAAGAGATAACAGTCTTACTGTGTATGACGATGTAGCTCCTTCATCAAATCTTTCTAAAAAGTAAGTAGTGAATTTTTTCCAGTTAATAGTAGCTCCTTTCTCTCGCTTAAGCCATACGAACCATTGGTAGGCCTCGGTGCCTAATTTTGAGGCAGCGAAAGGGACTTTATCAAATTCCTTAATTTGGTATAAGTCGAGAATGCCTTCCATTTTGGCTATCCAACCACGAGGATCATGACCCTCAAAAGTGGGCATATCAATGCGTGGAAAATTATTAGGGCCTCTCGGTTGGTGATAACCCATATCCCTTTCTTGATCTTG
Source organism: Wollemia nobilis (assembly GCA_028583015.1). Taxonomy (NCBI): domain Eukaryota; kingdom Viridiplantae; phylum Streptophyta; class Pinopsida; order Araucariales; family Araucariaceae; genus Wollemia; species Wollemia nobilis. The sequence goes on from JAQPPZ010003276.1 coordinate 4,520,523, forward strand.
GTTATACCACTGTCTATGATAGCGATCCCTGTAATTATCCGAATTGCCTCTTTGTTGTTCCCAATCGTCATCCTGAGTGTCATTTTCTTCATTCCTTTGGGCATGGGAGTGATTTTGGGGATTAGTATTGGGATTAAGCTGGTTTTGTGCGCTCACTAGGGTTTTTAGGTTGGCACTAATTTTGCGCATACCATCTATTAAGAGTCGAAGAGTTTCATCGTTGGAAATGGCCGAGTTACTTGAGTCTCCTTGTGTGATGTTGTCGTGAGTTGGGGGAGGGTTAGTAGCCATAGGATCTACCAGTGGATGATGTGGATTATAACTGCCAATTTTGAAAGGAGAAGGAGAATTTTTTTGTACCTGGGCTTCGATGAGGTCTTCTTGCATTGTTATTGGTCGTCTCCGAGCTTGATAATCGACCGTCAGATCCTTTGGTCCACCTTTTGCTCATGCATTAGTTAGCATAACCTGCTTAGAAGCTTGTGAGCTTGGACTGCAGCAAAATTGGTTGATTCTAGCAAAAATTTGGATCCGCTTCAACTGTCACTCCAACTGTGACGCGGATTTGAATTTGGGTGGCCTCCTTGACCGCAACCTTCAACAGTTTGTTTTTTTTTTTTTTTTTTTTATTTGGACAATTTCAGCAACTTGACAGCATCGGAGGACACGACAGCTGACGAACAATAGTCGAGGAACGGATGACGTCCTGGGCACACGAGCGAAAGACACGACAGCTAAGACCAAACGACACGATGCGGAAGACACGATAGCTAAGACCAAACGACATGATGAAACGAGACAGCGGGCACGTGAGCAGAAGACACGATAGCTAAGACCAAACGACACGATGAAACGAGACAACGGGCACTCGAGCGAAAGACACGACAGGGAAGACCAAACGACACGCGAGCGGAAGACCAAACGACACGCGAGCGGAAGACACGACAGGGAAGACCAAACGACACAACGAGCGGAAGACTCAAGGTTCGCGAGGAGGAAGGCTTGTGTGGCCAAAGCCACGTAAAGCTTAGTGACCCAAAAAGAATATAAACCAGGAATTTTCCCCTCCTTGGAAGATGTGGGATATTTCCCAGCACTAAAAATTAAAACAAAATTATAACTGGCGCTAACCTTAGGATAAAACAATTAATTTTTCAAAACCACGAGCCTTGATTGGTCACTGGTTACAGACTGCGTACGCTGCGTTGGGTTGATTTTCCGCGATGGTTTCAGAGTGGTAGGAGAAGCGTATTTAAAAAAAAATATGTGATCGTGCTATTTATTAGCAGACCTCACAGGGACTGACGCTGCATAGGGACTGACACTGGTTTGCCACACCATGAAGAGACGACTGCGTCCGATCCGAACAACCTGATCTGCGTCGCTATGAAACGGAGACTGAATCATCCGCCACCCCTCTTGAATCGCCCAGACTGATACCACTTGAAGCGATTTAGCTTCTCTCTGAATATAAATTCGTCCTCACAATTATGTAAGCCAATAATTAAACACACAGAACATAAGCAGACAAAAATAAGTTACAACAAGTCAAATAGTTTTCAATCGCAATTAAAATCAATTGCCACTAGGAGGGCAGATCCCGTCGTGAAGGCAAAGTGCGAATACGCAGAGAATAAAAAGCAAAGATGAGATAAATGAATTAATTAAACAACTACCCTAATAAATATGAATTTCTTATGCACTTGGAGAACCTAGCCGACGGCTAGGTTTGGTATGTAGCACTTACTCTTTGCACATTGTGCTAGCAACTCTGAAGAACTTAGAACCAATACCAATGAGGAGCTGATCTGGAGGACACAAGAAGTAGTGGAAAAGAACTACACCCCAAAATTTTAGACCCTCAAGTACTTTTCAGAACACATAAAAGCAAAAAGAAAGCTTTGGTTTCTATTCCTCCTAGTAATCAGGGTAGTTACAGTACTATTTTTATTCCTAAAAGTTCTCACCCATTAAGTACTGTCCCACCCACTGTACCTCCTATCTCGAGGGGCCCAGTCACACCAATGGCTAATCCACCTCTAAATAATTGGTGCATTAATAGGTATAGGCCTTTTATATTACCACTCGCCCTGAACCCATTACCCCCAAAAGCCCACAAGTACCTACCCAAGTTCCTGGGGGATAACACCGTGATCGGGGAAGACCATGTTAAAGACTTTTTATATGCTATGGATAGCCTAGAGGTGGAGCATGAGGATGTTGTCCTTAGATTATTCCTCCAAACCTTGGAAAAGGATGCCAGAGAGTGGTTTAATAGCCTAGCTATGGATACTATTGGCACTTTCCAAGATTTGGAAACTGCATTTCTCAGGAAATATGGGGAGAAAAAGAATGAATAGTCCCTATTGACCGAGTTGGAAACAATGAAAAATAAGGATAATGAAACTGTAGATGATTTTAATAGGTGGTTCACCAAGCTGAGAAACTAAATCCCTGTGGCTTTAAGGCCTAATGATCACCAATCCATATGCTTCTACAAAAATGCCTTCCCTGGTGACTTCAACTATGAACTCAGGCAACAACCCACACTTACCATTGATGCTTGTATGGAAAGAGCAATAGTAATAGAAAGGGATATGATAGATAGTGGGAAGATGAAGCCAACCTCAGTAGACCCCAGCCCAATACAACCCGAAAGGAAGACTAAGAAAGTAGGCTTTGGCATTTTAAAAAAATTAGAACCTGATCCTATTGATAAACTGTCATCACAGTTAACAGAAATGTTCCAGTCTATGAACAATCAGCTATCTAATATTGAGAGGGATAAATTTGATAGTGGAGAACCTTCACAACATCAAAATGAAGGCAGACCCCTTTTAGAAGGAATTTCAATAGGAACTGGAATAATGAGGGGGGTAGGAATTCAAATAATAATTGGAAGAGGAAGGAAGTCCAGAAAGATCAAGATGCTATCCCAAACCCCATGACCTCTGTCAATGTAGCCTCTGATTTCCCTTTCTTCTATCCAGCATGTGATGCTCCCCACAATCCAGTCGATTGTGATGTATACCTCAGTCTCCATTCAGGTGTTGACCTCGAGGAGGAATCAAAAGATGAAATCAGAGTCAATGCTTGTTGGACTTGGGATGAGACCATTAAAGCACCACCAGCTCAAGAAGAATCAATCCAACCTTCCAGTCCTAATAATAGACCTATAACCTTCACCCTTGATGATGTGAAGATTTTAAAGAGACCCCCAAATAACCACTTTGAACAAATAAAGCAAGGCAAACTAATCCCCACAACTGAAGAGGTTGAAACTCTGGAAAGAGTCCATGCTACTAGGCTATGTAATAGAACCATACCTGACAGGACTGATAAAAAAATATAGTTGAGGATAAGGAGAATGCCAATGTAAAGAAACCAAATGATGGCCATCAACAACCCCCACCTGAAAGCATTGAACCAGTCAACAGTGGGTCAAAAAATAAAAAATCAAAATTTGACATAGGACTGGAACTGGAAAAACAGAAAATAAATATAACCTTTGGGGAATTGATGATAGTACCTAAATATAGGGATCAAATTTGTAGAGCCTTTGGGCTAACTGAACAAGGGGGAGTCATGTCCTCATAGCTTCAACTTCTAATCCATCTAGCAGAAGCCCCACCTCAGTAAGGCCTTTTTATATATCCCTTCACTATACATCTGGGTATGGTGACCGCTATGTGATACACAACTGCATGCTTGATAGTGGGGCATCTCACAATATTATGCCAAAATAGGTGGTTGATCAATTGGGATTGATATGCACAAAGGATTCCCCCCATTTCTATCATGGAAAATAGGTAGGTGCCTTATGTTGGGATAATTATAGGCCTCTTAGTATTTTTAGATCAATATCCAAAGAAAGGGATTGTAATGGATGTAGTTGTGGTAGATGTAGACCCATTTTTTTCTTTATTGCTCTCCAGACATTGGGTAGAACAATTAGGTGGGTCAATCCAGTTAGATTGGTCATATGCCACCATCCCCCTCTCATCCAAGGAATAGGCCACCTTGAGGAGAGAACCATTCAATAAATGCTCAGTTGAGTTAATGAGGCCTGATAACACCACTATCAATATGGTCAGCTCTGTTGAAGAGAAAGAGTTGGGTGTTTACTCTATTTGGCATACACCATTCCTCAAGGAAGTGCCTAATGTAGATGGGATGGATCCCAAGGTAAAAGTAGTAGTGGATGTTGAGTCAGATAGAGTCCTAACCACTGAAATGTGGACCATGACATTTGATGGGGTAAAATCACAAATAAGGGTTGGAGCTAGAATTAACTTGATAGACATAAAAGGAAATTATCTAGGTGTGCCCTATCGATTAGAATTTCCTTACACAAATAATGTGGTAGAGTATGAGGCACTTCTACTAGGACTTAGGAAATCCAAGGAATTGGGTATAAACTACCTCACTATCTATGGGGATGTTGAACTGATTATCCAATAGATCAAAGGGAAATACCAAACTAAGCACCCCAGATTGAAACAATACAAGCAAGCAGTGCTAGATGAAATTGGTAGGTTCTTGGCCTTTAACATATCTCATATACCCAGAGAAAAGAACCATGTTGCTAACCTATTGGCTGTAAATGCATCTAGGGTAGATAATCCTAAGATAGATACAAAATTCATGGATAGATTCCCCACCATATATGTGTATCATCCTTCTATCCCCGATAATGTGGTTTACTTATAGGTTTTTCAAGATGATGTTGATATCAAAGACTTTATGACTATACAAAATCACTTTGCTAGGGTAATTTGTGATGAAGAAGATGAAGAAAAATTGTAACATATCATAGGGACTCCAACAGAAGTAATACAATTAAAAACCAATAAGATTCCTAGAGGTTTGGTATCTTTAGAATCCCTTTTTGATGATTTTGACAAGGCCCACAAGATTTCCCCACAAATCAGAAGGTGAAGAAGTTAATGTTGGGACAACCAAAGAACCAAGAATGGTCAGGATTGACAAGGCATTATCAACAAAGGAAAAGAAATAGTACATCCAATACCTAAGAAAAAATAGGGATAATTTTGCTTGGAGCTATGATGACTTAAGAACATTCAATACTGAGGTCATGACCCATGTTATTCCTTTGAGGGAGGATGCCAAACCTTTTAGGTAGAAACAAAGAAAATTTAATCCTACTCTACATCCTATCATGCAAAAAGAAGTCCAAAAATTGCTAAATGCAAAAATAATCAAAAAGGTGAGGTTCTCTTCTTGGATAGCAAATTTGGTGCCTGTGAGGAAAAAGAATGGAGAAATAAGGTTGTGTGTGGATTTTAGAAACTTGAATAAAAATTCTCTCAAAGACAACTACCCCCTCCCCAACATGGAACAACTATTACAGGTAGTAGTGGGGTCATCCAGGATATCTCTATTAGATGGCTTCTCAGGATATAATCAGATTTTGGTCAACCCAGAAGACCAATTCAAAACTACATTTACTACACCATGGGGGACCTTTGAATATCAGAGAATGCCATTTGGGTTAATGAATGTTGGGGCCACTTTTCAGAGGGCCATGGACTTTACCTTCAAAGGGCTGATGTTTAAAATTGTAGTGGTGTATTTGGATGACATCATAGTATTCTCGAAGAATCCTGCAGATCACTTCTCCCACTTATCTCAAGTGTTTGAAAGATGCAAAGAATTTGGGATATCCTTGAACCCAAAGAAATATTTTTTTGGAGCCACCCATGGCAAGCTGTTAGGGCATGTGGTCTCCAAGGAAGGGATAAGCATTGATCCAGAAAGAACAAAGGCTATTGCACAAATACCACCCCCAAAAGCCTCAAAGGAGTCAGGTCCTTCTTCGACAAGATAAACTTTATCAGGAGATTTATCCCAAATTTTGTCGAAATTGCTAAACCTGTTAATGACATGATAAAGAAGGATGCAAAGATAAAGTGGGATGAAGACAATATCAAAGCCTTCCAATGAATTAAAGAAGCCATTACCATTGCACCTGTGTTGACCTACCTGGATCATTCAAAGAACTTTAACTTGTATTCTTTTGCTTTAGAGCATACGATAGTCATTGTGTTGTCCCAGAAGGATGAAGAAGGAAGTGAAAAACCCATAGCATTCATGAGTTCAGGAATGAAGGGGGTCCAACTGAAGTATAAGCCAATAGAGAAGTAGGCCTTTGCCCTTATTCAGGCCTTGGAACATTTTAAAAGTATCTTTGGCTCTAGTAAAGTGATTGCCTACATTCCTTACATAGCCATAAAAGATGTCCTCACCCAGCCTGAACCCATAGGAAGTTTAGCAAGATGGATGGTGAAGCTGTTGTAGTATGATGTTGAGTTTAAGGTAATTAGAATTATTAAAGGTCAAGGGTTGGCAAAATACATGGCTTGCAAAGGAGAAGAGGATATGGATAATGCCCTTGTAGTGCAAGGGGCACAACAGGTTGAACATCTTGAGCATGAAGAATCTGACTGGTATAGGGATATCCTATTTTATTTAAAGAACCTATCCTTTTTACCTGACAAATCTACCAGTAGGATGAGGAGTATTAAACAACAAGCTCAGAAGTATCACCTCCAAGAGGACTAGCTTTATTGGAGACACCCAAGTGGAGTGCTACTTTTGTGTGTGATAGAAAAGGAAGTCCCCAAGATCATTGAAGAATTTCACATAGGATTTTGTGGTGGTCATTTCGCTCCAAAGGCAACAACCAACCATATTATGAGGGTAGGTTACTATTGGCCATCCATGTTCAAGGATGTGTATCAATTTATCAGAAAATGTTATAACTGTCAAGTTTTTACTAGCAAGAAAAACCTGCCTGCAATGCCACTGAAGCCTGTAATCATTGAAACTCCATTCTCTCAATGGGGAATAGATCTGATAGGGGAGATCAACCCAAATTCTTTAGGAGGGCATAAATGGATAATCACAGCCATGGATTACCTTACCAAATGGGTTGAAGCAGCTCCTCTCAGAAGGTCAACAACATCAACTATCATCAATTTCCTAGAAGAAAGCATATTAACTAGATTTGGGGTGCCCAGGAAGCTTGTGACAAACAATGCTAAATATTTCACCTCTTATGAGATGGTTGACTTTTGTGCACAATACAATATAGAGCTGGCCCACTCAACAAATTATTATCCTTAGGGGAATGGACTGGTCGAGTCTTCAAACAAGAATATAATCACCCGAATCAAGAGATCATTGGGGAAGAATAAAAGAGGTTGGGATAGTGAACTGAAGTATGCCTTGTGGGTAGATAGGCTATCAATAAAAAGAGCCACTGGAAAATCACCTTATGAGCTGGTCTATGGGGAAAAGGCACTTCTGCCACCTCAACTGGAGAGAACAACCCTCTCATTACTACTCCAGGATCATGAAAGACTAGATGTATTGCAAAGGAGAATGGACCAGCTTGTGCAATTGGAAGAGGATAGGAGGGAAGCAGTTGCTAAGATGATCACTCAATCCACAAGACCATTCAGCTGTTCAACAAAAAGGCTAGGGGTAAAATTTTTTTGTGGGTGAAGTAGTGCTCTATTGGGATCCAAATAATGATAAGCCTGATGAGAAGGACAAATTTGAACCCAAGTGGTTAGGGCCCTATCAAGTTGCTAAGGTGATCGGCCAACACACTTACAGGCTCCAAGACATGGAAGGAGAAGAGATGCCCATACTGGTAAATGGTCAACACCTAAAATCCTTTGGCCCCCTTCACGGAGGTCATGAGGAATGATTAAAAAAAAAGAGGAAGGGTGTGTGTGTAAATAAGTCATCATTTTTGTCCACCCAAAGATTCTAGAGTTCTCAAGTCGATGTCTGAATGTTTTCATCCATCCCCCTATCCCAGTCAAAGCCGGTGTTAGCCGAAGGGCAATGTCCCCTTTTTTTTCTATTTTTTTGTCCCCCTTTTTTCTTAAGGGTGCACAAGGTGGTGCACCCAAGTCTAAGCTCATGCACCCCACTCTCAATGGAGCACACAAAATCCCAAGGGTGCACAAGCTTATGCACCCCAAGTCAAGCCCATGCGCTCCACAAGTGGAGTGCATGAAAGTCCCTTCAGGTGCACGAAGTCATGTGCCCGACCTTGGCCCATGCACTCCATTGGGGAATGGAGTGCACAAAAGTGTCTAAGGGGTGCATGACTCCATGCACCTCACTTTGAGTCCATGCACTCCATGGGAGTGTGGAGCACAAAGTGTCCTAAGGGTGCATGACTCCATGCACCCCAAGTAGAGTCCATGCGCTCCACTCCAATGGAGTGCGTGAAGGTCCTTATGGGTGCACAAGGTCGTGCACCCATCTAGAGTCTATGCACTCCACTGTAGAGTGGAGCACACAAAAAATCCTAAGGGCATGCACCTTCGTGCACCTCGATCCACCCATGTGCTCCACCCCAATGGAGCATGCAAGAGCCTTTAGGGTGCATGAATTCATGCACCCAGCTCCTAGCCTATGCACTCCACTCCAATGGAGTGCATGTAAAGTCTTGAAGGGTGCATGAAGTCGTGCACCCACCTTTGGGTTCATGCACTCCACTAGAGAGTGGAGTGCATGAGGGTCTTGAGGGTGCATGGTCTCGTGCACCCCATTGTGGTCTGCACACTCCACTCCCTTGGAGCACATGAGGTTTTGTAGGTGCACAAGGTCGTGCACCCACTTTGAGGTCCATGCACTCCACTTCCCCAATGGAGTGCATAAAGTTTTCCCAGGTGCATGAATCTGTGCACCTAGTCCTATTCGAGGTGCATGAAGAGTTAATGAGGCATAATTTCTATGCTCTCCTCCAAAAAATCCATGCACCCCACTCGAGCGTGCCTCTCTCGAGTAAATCAAAAGCCACCATGTGTCCCAAGATCTCCCCATATCATAATTCAATCAAGTGGGCATAAAGTGCAGCCAACCCATAGCCAACAAGGAGGATGATATGGTGCACCCAGCTCCATGGCATGACCAGTCATAAAGTGTCGATGAATGAAAAAGTGCATGCCCCACCTACATGAATTAAATATTGGTTCTTTAAATGGAAGGTGGTGGACCTCCCCCATGCCATTAGCGTAATTGTGCATGCAAAGTGTTTTCTCGATGAGGTCGAGTGTAGAGATTGCAAAACCCTCTTCTGTTCATGAAGACACATTACAATGGCTTCTACCAGCATGGTCGTAGTAGGAGTGCCCAATGTGAAGACCTAGATTAGGAGAATTACTAGGGCATGGCCAATTACCAGGAGGGCAAGGAGAGCCCAGGACCCGAAAGCACTGATGAACCCACCAGATTCAAGTAGAGACATAATAATAGATCAATAGTGAGAGGTGGAGGGCATCACAATCTATAGTTTTGATCCTACTGAGGAGGATAACTAGTGCCACCCGACGCTATTGAGGAGCCTATTTATGAGGGCATAGAGGGACAACACTGAGCCAGCCCTAGTTTGTAATAAATGGAACACTAACCTAGGCTGGTTAACCTATCCAAAGGTTTACCACTCTTCGAACCTCCTAGCATGGCTAGCAGTGGCCTACGACCAAAAGAATAGGACCATTCATGACCACAAGAATTAGGTTGTGGCCCGATTGATAATAGATAGGATCAGACAGGTGTTCGAGCTCACCATAACTTCATGGGTCATGGAATTTAAAATGCTCACTCTTCAGGCAAATTTTATGCTGAACACCACATTCCCATAGATGCTCCTGAAGAGAGGAAAGAACAGGCCTTCAGGTTTTCCAATCTAAAAGTTCTCACTTCATCCCTGGGTGTAGGACTATGCAGATATGATTAACCTAGTGTTGGGCATCAAGGACTTGGAGCTTATCATAAAGGAGGTTATGTTCCTCATCATCCAGTGCAATAGAATAGATAAGACACCCCTCTATCGATGGGAGGATGTGATAAGTGATAACATGGACAAGGAATTAAGAAAATTATAGGAGGTCATATTGGCCGATAAGGAAGAGCTCCCCCCATTCTCATATTATTCATTTTTTATTCATTTAGTGATAGCACAATTAGAAAAATCCTTGGTGGCTCGGTTGGGAGGGGTGACTACCATCACAATTCAAGATTCATTATTGTGTATACAAGAGGGGTGTTCAAGTTATAAAGTATTCTTTGAGAATGTTCTCCTAGTGGTACACACCCGATTGTGCGATGAAGAGCCCGATAGACTGGGAGTTGGGGTGAGAAAATTTTTGCATGAAGCTAGGGTAGGAGATTTCTTCTATATAGAAGAATTCTCTTATATTAGGGTATATGGTTCTAAATTACCCCCAAAGGCATTGCCAAAGCATTGCCCAACCTCAATTGCTATCCTAGAGATAACCCGACAGATTTCCGAGGAGGTGAAAATCAGATACCTCAGGAAGAAGGGGAGTGTGCCATGGTTGCCCATTCCTTGCTCGATGGGCCATTATACATATTTAGGCCACTTTGCAATGTTGTAGGCCATATGGAATATGGATACATACTGCTTCCTCAAGGTCACATGGAGACCCTATGACCCCGATGGCCACCACAGGCATGTTGTTGCTAAAAAACTTGCTCTCTTACAAGTTACTCATAGAAAGGATGATTTTGAAGATGAGATGCAGAAGGCCATCAAGGGGAATCGATCATTAGACTTGGTATGGAAAATGGATAAAAGGCCTTATAGCAAGCTAGAAGTAGTTGGAGATTATGGCTCCGAGCTAAGATTACATAGAGAATTATTAGTGGATAAGGTGGTGCCACTGGTCCCAGCTGCTCCCCTAGAAGAATTCGAGGACCCCACTTTCCAGATTGTCCATCAAGATACTGACCTATTTGAGGTCATGATGAAAATAGTGGGTGAAGCACAACAAGAATAGGAAAAACTCCCCTCTTCTTCTAGTTCTCCCATTGCCACCTCAAAAGGGAAGGAGTTGGTCACTTACTCCTCACAGTGATCACAAGGCCTCACATCATCAGCTCTGACATTGATGTCCCCATTAGAGCAAACCAATGTGGTAGTGGGCCAACCTTCTTTGTTCTCTACCACCTTGGTAGTCAACCAAGAGGAGCATCCCATTCCCCCCAAGGCTTTAAAGAAAATAATAGAAGTGGGGGATTGTCCAGTATACTTAGAGAATATGAAGTGCAAGAAAGAAGCCCCACATAGTCCCCCACCAGAAAGAAAACCAGAACTGAGTCTGCTACTAAGAACACCAAAAATATTACGCTGGTGAGAGTGAGGGACACGCTCCAGTTTACTACTGATGAAGAAGATCAAATACAAGATATAGAGGAGCAGAGATCCCCTAGTAAAGGGGTAAGTAGGCCCTGAAGGATAGCTATGTAGGAGACAGGTGATGTGTCCACTGCTATATTTGACATCCCTTTGCCACCAAGTTTAAAAGAAGCCACCATTGATGTCAGCAAAGGTGTCATACGAGCAGAAGCTGGCCCAATGGACATGATGAAGTCCCACGTAGCCTCCCAGGTGCAGGTGGCAGTAGTAGTAGAGAAAGATATGGAAGATTTAAAGGCCAAGGTTGTAGAGGTGGGGCAACTACAGCTCAAAGTGCAGTAGCTTCAAGCCGAGGTTGATCAATTAAAGCAAATGCCAGCTCCTTCCTAGGCCATTGCTGCATAGGCCAGTGATCAATTTGGGTCTATAGAAGAATTCAAATAGGAAATGAAGGAGAAAATGATGGAAAAAATGGAGGACCTTGAGTCCATATTTTATGACATCTATGCCACCAGGCACATTGTCGGCCTCTTGCGTGATCGACTGCAACAAGCAGATCAGAGAGTGAATGCCATATTTCCTATATATAAGAGGTTCAGGGAGAATTACGTAGCAATCAATGGGATGACAACTACATTGGAAAATGGTTCTATCTGTTTCTTTGTCGAAGAGTATGCCAAAGTTTTTGTCTTCCTGCAGAATAGATAAAATTGGCTCCTATGGAACCAAGAGGTGGTCGACGCCGAATGAGAGGTCGAGGATGAACTTGAAGATTGTGGTTTCAAACTTGATGAGTTTATTCAAGCTCCTGACATCAAGGAGTTCGTGCTCCACAAAATACAAAATTTTGACTTTGGTCCTAATGTAAAATTATCAAAGCAATTTACAACTTTGGTACAAATGGTGGATCGCCTATGTGTCTTCATCGAGAACACCATGGAATGGGCTAGAGAAAGGGTGAACAAAGCCACACAGGATCTTAACTTGTTATTATTTACTTTAACATTCCATGATGAGGCATGGAACTACATTGACCAAAGTATACAAGACCTCGAAAGAGGAGGGGTGGGGCCCAGTTCACCAGGAGCACACGAGCCGAGTGCAATGTAGCCACCAGCCTAGGGTAGTGGGGGAGATGATACACAACCACAACCACCACCTGCATAGACATAGAGACATGGGCTATGTGCCCATTTTTTATTACATCCTACTTTTGGAGGGAGCGAGATTGATCCAACTGGAGGAAATGGTTACAGCCCCGCTCGATCAACCGACACTATATAAGGGAGACCACTACAATAGCAGAGTTTTTCATCAAAACTCTGAGAGAGAAAGCTCAAGTCCAGGTATAAGCTATGTCTAAGATTTAGTCGTATTTCTCTTTGTCTGTGTTTTTCTATCTTTCTTACCTCCCCCTTTCCTTCTACCATTTCTAGGGACCATCCAGGAAGCTTCGTCTACTGAGATCATTTCCTATGGAACGTGCTAGAGTTGGAGACTCTTGCATCACTACAATGAAGGATGGAGAACCCCAGACTAGGGAGTTATTGTAATCATTATCATATAAGACCCGAGCACTCTACCGGTTTATCTATGTAAAATCATTTTATATTAATAGAAACTCCAACTCTATTCCTGGCATCCTTTGTGTATGTGGTTTATGTGTCTCACTCATTTATATATTACAACAATATGAATGTATGAATGATGCCTTCTATCACTAGTTGAATCATTTTTATTGATTACATCATTTGAATGAATGAAAATGAACTAGTTCCTCTTTCTCTTTCTTTTCTGAGTTAATAAATATAAATCTGCTACGACTACCCAATGGACATGGCACCGGTCTGGTCTTGATGTGTTTTAACAATGCTTGGTTTGGTCACAAAATAACAAATAAAATATAATATCATCTTATCTGGTAATGTATGGGTGATTGCATCATAATGGTAAATATATGAACCCATTGTCTGGGGTTTCCTTACCCAACCTAGTCTGTCTAGAGTCACATAGATAATCTATTCCTAGGTCAAAGAGGTAGATCCACCAGAGTCTACAATACTCATTATGATTTTTGGGATTCCTATGACGTGACAAAGTTTAAGGAGGTAAGCAAGAAATCCCCACAACAGGCTCCATCCAGTACTGCATGAGTTTCCCCTTTATTTTTTGGAACTAGGAATCATACAACAATACCCATTCTCCCACCTTGAACTACTTTGACTGAATGTGATGATCATGCTATTGTATTCTCTATTTCTAAATGAATTTGGTGTGATGCAAAGGATCACACTAGTATAAATCAAGTTGGTTAATCTACTGATTTTATTCTTTCTATGCTTCATCCAGATTCAAATTTAGTTCTACTACAGTTCTGAGAGTTCTAATTTCAAATTCTATAGGCATCATAGCATTTTTCCCATATACCAACTAAAATAATGTAAAACTAGTGGTAGTTTTCTAGGTGGTTATGTAAGCCCAAACTGCTTCTTCTAATCTCATAGCCTAGTCTTTCCTATGTTGCTACACCATTTTTGTGAGAATTTTTTCCAATTCACGGTTAGTGAATTTTACTTACCTATTTTCTTGGGGATGGTAAGGAGTGGTCTTATTGTACCTAATTTTGTACTACTGCATTATTTCTTGGATCAAATTTGAAGTGAGTTGGGGTCCCTGATTAGTAGTGATTTCTTTTATAATGCCAAATCACTTGAAGATGAATGCAGACATGAAATCTGCTAAAATATTTTTCTTGGAATCGTGCAATACCTACATCTCAACCCATTTAGTCACATAGGCAGTGTAAACTAAAATATATCTCTTACCAAATGACTGTGGTTTAATGGGCCCTACAAAATCCATTCTCCATTTGTCAAATGGCTCAATGTGCACATGTGGTTGGAGTGGCATTTCATCTTGAAGAGTTGGTCTACCCATCCTCTGAAACTGGTCACATTGACTTACATGTTTGGCTGCATCCTTAAATAGTGAAGGCCAAAAATATCCATCCTACAATACTTTAAACATAGTCCTTTTACCTGTAAAATGGCCACCATAAGGTTCATCATGGTAAGCTTTAAAAAATTTTGCAATATCATTTTCAGCAACACACCTTCTCATGATTTGATCAGGCTTGGTTTTAAACAGGTGACCATCAATCCATGAAAAGACCCCACTCTTTTCTATTAATGTATATTTTTCACGCGATGAGAGTGTATGGGATACTTTACCTATGGCTAAGTAATTAGCCATACATGCATACCACGATATTTGTTCATCAAGAGCAAACAAATGCTCATCTAGAAATTGATCTTTTGTGGTTGTATGATCTGGAGGTATCAACCTAGAAATAAAATATGCAATCACATTATATTTACCTGGTTTGTCAAAAATTGTAATATCAAATTCTTGCAAAAGTAAAAGCCATCTAATAATTCTACCACTAATTGTAGGTTTTTTCATCAGGTATTTGATGGTTGAATGATCAGTATGCACAAAATCTTGTAACCTATAATATAATGGCAAAATTTGTTAACAGCATGAACGACTGCAAGATATTCTTTCTCTGTGACAGTGTAATTAAACTCAACACTTGTAATATGTTTACTAACATAATAAATGGCATAAAAGTATTCACCATATTTTTTTTCCAATACTATCCCTATCGCATTATTGGATGCATCCACCTATATGTGAAAGTGAATGATCCAATTTGGACCTCTCAATACTAGAGCAATGGTCAGTCTCTTTTTCAAATTTTGAAATGCCTGTTCATGTTCATTTTTCCAAACAAACTCTATATCGTTTGACAACAATGTGGTCAAGGATTTAGAAATTTTGCTAAAGTCTGATATAAACCTTCTATAGTATCTTGCAGAGCTAAGGAAACTTCAAACATCTTTTTGAGTTTTAGGAGTGGGTAGATTTTTTATTACCTCAATTTTCTTTTTATCTACCTTTATCCCATCTCCAGAAATATGATGTCCTAATACTATCCCCTTCTACATTAACATAAAATAATTTTCATGACTCAAGGGCAAATTAGTTTCCTTACACTATTGAAGCACTCATTCCAAATGTGCTATGGATTCCTCAAAAGTCTCACCATAAACTACAAAGACATCCATATATACTTCCATAGTTTCTCCAATCATATCAGAGAAGATACTCAATATTACCCTTTGAAAAGTGGGAGGTGCATTACACAAACCAAAAGGTAAGACTTGGTAAGCGAAGGTTCTCCATGGACAAGTGAACATTGTTTTATCTTGATCCCCTTCCCTAATATGTATCTGATTGTTTACACTAAACCCATACAAGAAAGAAAAGTATTTTCTTCCTACTAAGGTGTCAAGGACCTGATCTATAAAGGGTAAGGAGAAGTGGTATTTCTTTGTTGCCTTATTGAGCATTCTGCAATCAACATAGATACACCACTTTTAATTTTTCTTGGGCACCACCACCAAAGGTGATACCCACTCACTATCATATATAGGGTAGATAAATCCAACTATTAGGAGTTTTTATAATTCAGTTTTAATAATTTTATTCATGGCTAGTTTCATTCGATGTTGTGGTTGTATTACTAGTATTACTTGTTCTTCTAGATATATATGATGAGTACAAACTTTAGGAGTAATTACCATCAAGTATGAATAGTCCCAAGAAAAAGCATTTTAGTGTTTGACTAATCTCTCTTTCAGGGTGTCTTGTTGAACAAGTGTTAATTCATTGTTTACATTCAATATCCTTATAAGTTCAATCTTAATTTGTTTGATGTGGTGATATTTAATTCCAATAAGTGGTAATTTTGGAGGAGGGTTGGAGGATTCTCCTTGGAAAATTTTTGTTATAACTCTTTCTTCATCATTTTCATCCTGAAGCTCATCCAATGCCATTATTGGTTGAATCATTGATAAATCACCAGTATTCTAATTTTCATAATCAGGTTAAGTCAACGGATTGTGCAGGTGGATGAATAATTATATTTTTAATAATATGACCATTAGAAATGGTTATTTGTCCATTCTTGTAGCTTATGTAGGCATCAATTGTTGCCAAATAGGGTCTACTTAAGATGAGTGGATAACCACCCAACCCAAAATTTGATTGCAACACCAAGAAATCTATTGGATATTCCCATGCATCTACTATAACTATAATGTCCTCCAACATTCCTTCAAGGAGCACTCTAGATCTATCAACCAATTGAAGAACAATTTTAGTTGGCTTCAAATTTGTGAGTTTAAGTTTCAACATAATATCCTTGGGCATGACATTAATGGCTGCCCCTAGATCTACTAGTGTGTTGGATAATGGATAGCCTTCGATTTTGACAATTAAAATGGGGATTTTTGGATCAGAATATTTATGGTGGTAGGTTTTTTCCAACATGAGATCAGGTAGCTGCCCTACCACATTAATTTATTTTGTTGGCCTTCGGCCTAGTTTTATCAAACATAATTTTCGTATAGCTTTTGTGTAAATTGGAATATCTCTTATAGCTTAAAAAAGAGGAATTATGACTGTTAAATTTTTTAGACTAGATAAAATGTCAAACTATGGTTGTACTGGCTTTCTTGGTTCCTGTAACCTTTTAGGACAAGGTGGAACCTCTTCTCTATAATTTTTAGTAATTGGTTCTTCCTCTACTTCTACAAGAGGTGATTCCTCTACTTAAAGGGTAAATAATTAGAATTGTTATTGATTCAGGTATTACACATAATTTCATTGATTTCCAAGTAGCTAAGTAAGAGAATTGCTACATACATTATTGCAACTCTTTTGAAGCCATGGTGGCAAATAGAGGAATATTACCTTGTAAGGGTAAATTCCAAAATATTAAGGTGAATATAAGGTATTTTAAACTTACAACTGATATGTTTGCACTTCCACTTAAAGGATGTGATGTATTGGGGGTACAATGGCTCCATACTTTGGTAGTAGTAGCCTAGAAATTTACCAAACTATGGATGCAATTTTCTCAAAATGGGAGTGTAAGAAGTAAAAATAATACCTCTGATCTATTTGCAACTTTTCTTTCTGAATCAATATTATGCAAGGTATCAATAAAAATATCAACAATAGTAATCAAAACAATGCATAAATCACCACACACAATAGACACCAATTTAACATGGTTCACCCAATGTGGGCTACTCCACAAAAAAAATATTTCACTAAAATTTCCTCAACAAATATCTTGGGAAACCTTTCCTTATTACAATGTTTATGGATCTCTATCCAAAGGAGACACCAATCCCTTAATCAGGTTCGTGGATCTCTATCCATAGAAGACACCAATATCCTAAGCTAGTTTTTGGATCTCTATCCATAGGAGAACTCCTTTCTCATTTGCTCTAGATGGTGATATTCTAGAAGAGTTGTTGCCTTCACTACACTAGCTAATGGATCTCTATCCATTGAATACTCCTATCCTCACTCAGAAGACCTATCCTCACTAACCTGGCTAATGGATATCTATCCAATGGATACTATCATATTCTATACTAGATCTACTAAATCTACACCTATATACAAATATACACCAAACTTTGTCCTTAAATATATCCTCAAAACTTAACACAAAGCTTGAATCAATCACAAATCAACTCTGCTAGATATACTCCAAACCCTAACTCAAGATTTGAACAAATAAATCAATCAAATATTCTGACAAGTCTTCTCAAATACTTACCTGAAATATGTCCACAAGTCATCTCTATAAATTTCTATCACTACTCTCAAGTCTTCACCAAGACTTACCTCAAATCTACTCAACAAGTCTTCACCAAGACTTATCTCAAATCTGCTCAACAAGTCTTCACCAAGACTTATCTGAACTCTAATTAACAAGTCCTCACTAGAACTTGTCCAATCGCACTCAAAAAGTCTTCACCAAGACTTGCCTCAACTCTTCTAAACAAGTCCTCAAGTCCTCACTAGAACTTGTTCAATCTGCTCAACAAGTCTTCACCAAGACTTACCTCAACTCTGCTCAACAAGTCCTCACTATAATTTGTTCAATCTAGTCAACAAGTCCTCACTAGACTTGCCCAATCTGTATTGTAAGCTTCCATAAAAGCTCACACCAATCTATCCACAAGTCCTATCTAGAAATTTTATCATCTTACAGAAACATATAGAGAATTTTTAGAGACTCAATATGCTTTACACACTTTCAATCTCTACTTTTATCACATAAACATATAGAGAATTGTTATAGACTCAATATGTTTTACACTCACAAACACTCAACCTCTTTCTCAAATCAATTTATAATATGGAACAATTTATTTCAAAGAACTAGAACTATCACTTCAACATTTCCACTTGACTAGGCTCAACCAACTCGACTCAATGAAATACTCCTTGCTCATAAACCCTAGTCCAAGCATATGGACACTCACTCAATTATTTCAAAAAATGCTTATCAACAAATATCACATAACAATGATACTCATGATATTTCACAAACCCTAGTTCAAGATAGTTCTCAACTTCATATAACAATGATACTCATGTTCTTTTACAAACCCTAGTTCAAGCATATGAAAGCTTTACTCAATGTTTCCAACAATGCTAATCAAACAAGGTTTTTATCATGAACTTTCACTCAGAAAAACCTTTAACAATCAAACTCAACAATGCTTATCAAACAACCCTTTTCTCTCCAACTTAGCATTCACAACATCCAACAATAACTCACAAGGAAGATGTGCCCATACCTTTTATTTATTGAAGAATTGACCTCAAAACCTATTTTAAACACAATTTTCTTCTTTGCCAATTTCAAAGGTTAGATGAAAAAATATCACACTAACACTCTCTCAGAAATATTTCTCAATTACAAAAATAATCAAACTCAAATACACCTTATTACTCCAGCTTTTAAATTAGCAATCATCAAAACATACATTAAAAATAATTACTCAATTACTCCTTATAATCTCCAATATTTAATTAAAAACTTCCAAAATCAAACCCTCAAAAATAATATTGCCTACCCTTTTATCTCCCTCAAATACTCAATAACCAGTTAAAAAAAAAAAAACTTCATAAACCGTCAAAAATATTTATTTTTCATCCAACCTTAGCAAATCCAAAATATTTCATGCAACCTTGGCAAACATTAGCGCATACCTTTTATCTCAATCAAAAGGCCTCGATAGGTTTCAAACGTGAGACCACTCATAGTCCAGCGCCTTATCGAGGTGCTAGCCCACCACGTGGGCTATAAGACTCCACATGAAGAGGAAGGCTTAAGCCTTCACTTTGTCCTTTTTGATCAGCATGGTGTAAAACAAAAATGCACTCTTCTCCCTTGCAAAAATCAACTCAAGGGGTTTCGAGCCCTGCTCTCCTAACCTACAGAACTTCTTAGCACCACCCATTGTCGTCAACTGTGCTACGCAATGTTGTACAGAGAAAAAGGAGCCCTGCTCCTATTTATTTTGTCTTCTACCACCGAATGCTTTCAAAACGCGTAAAATCCCATCTCTTCCTTGTGCATGCATATTTGGAGCTTGATTAATCGATAATGCATAGACTTAAGACAAAGGTTCTTGCCCCCCTTTTATACATGAAGGCCAATGCCTTAGGAACGTCGATGCCACATTCAAATTTTGAATTCGAATTAATAATTAACCTTTATAACCCAACCTTAGGGTTATTTAATTAATATAAATTAATTTTATAATTAAATTATAATTAATTTATAATTAACTTAATAACTTTAGAAGTTAATTAAATTAATTAATAAATTAATTTATAATGAAATTATTTTAATTAATTTATAATTAATTTAAATCTCCCCTTTTAATATTATAATAAAATATTATAATATTATTTTGCTTGGGCCTCTTCATTTGTCTTTGAACCTCATCTATCCACCTAGAACCAGATCTGACCAACTGGAAGCAGACTTTCCTTTTGCACTGATTGCAGAACCGCTTCTTCTTGTATTTCTCACTAAAATTGACTCTTGACATTGACCAACTGGAAGCATCATTTCCTTTTGAACTAATTGTGGAAATGCTTCTTCTTACACTGCTTACTGAAACTGACTCTTGACATCAATGACAACTCTACTATCTACTACTCAAAATATCCAACAATATCCCCCTTTTTCATTGATGGCAACCCAATTACCTTTTACAACTTTCTTAAAAAAATTTTGTTCTTCTCAACCTGGGAAATTGCTCTCCCTAACTCAATACTTTCCCTGTAAATCAAATCTCTCCCCCTTTGACATCAATGGAAAAGGGTCACATTTGGGGCTTGAGGCTAAGAATGAGTCTCTTAGCTTAGCCCCTCCCCCACCTCCTCTTGAGGTGGTTAATTATGGGATGGGAGTATTTCTACACCCAACATGCATCGATATTTACCTTTGTCCACTTTCCTTATCATCTTATCCTTCTGATTCCTCTAATTGTTCTTGTTCCTACTTGTCTCTAGAATTTTTGCTCTACACTCCTTTGTTGTATGTCCATCATTATTGCACTTATAACACTTAATATTGTTATTCCTTGGAGGTGCAAATGTCTTGGGATTTCTCCTGGTGAAGCCATAGCTATTCCTGTCATGAACCCTGCAATTCATTGCCTTGTGACCAAAATGATTACAAGAGTAGCAATACCCTTGAAATAACTACATGTTTTTGAAGTTACCATATTCCTATATTTCATGTGTCGTACACTGAGAAGATTTGTGCCCAAACTTGTGATATGAAAAACATCGTCCATTGAAATTACCTTACCTTGACTTCATTGGTCTCTTAGTATTTTTTATCCTATGTTGGTTCTTGTTCCATCTGTTCCTCTTTTGTGCATTATTCCTTTCCTTGTTGAAATTTTTGTTGTCCATATCATCCTCAGAAGTCTCACTGTCTCTTACAAGGTCTTCTTCTAAAGTTTCTTCTTCAAAACTTGAAGTTGACTCCTCTCTTTATTTCTTTTGTACTTGTTCAAAACCAAGACCTGTTTTTTTTGTTGACCGTATTTGTACCTTGATCATCTTATCTATGATAATTGAGCTCTTTCCAATCTTGTGTAACATGTCCTTAGAATTTTTTATTTCTTACCTTAGTAGAGCCACTTCATGCTCAAACTTCTCACATTCTAATACCTTTGATTCTAAGTTATCTTTAAACTTTCGTGTCTTAGCAATTGACTTATTTAGATCCTCTATAATATTTCCTTTCTCTTCATCACATTCTTGAAATAGAAGCTTAAGTTGGGAGTTTTTCTTTCTTACCTTATTTAATGCATCAAGGGCATGAATAGTTTCACATTCAAGATCAAATCCTCCTATTTTTTATTCTTCTTCTATTTGTTTACCTTTGAAAACATCTTCATTCTTTTCTGACTTGTCTTCTATAGGATCACCCCCTTCTTCTTCTAATGCCATTAGAAGATTCTCTTTTGGTCCTTCAAGTGTATCTTCATATTCATCATCACTAAAACTAAAACCAATCCTTGTACAACTATCTTAAATATGACCAAAGTTACCACATCTAAAACACTTAAGAATTATTGGTGATATTTTCCTAACCATTTCCTTTTATTTTGTCAGAAATAGAACTTCATATTTATCATTATCTAAGGAACTATTATCACTATCACTTGAGTACTTACTTGCCTTGTATGCATATTAACTCTTTTTCTATATTTGAAAGAACTTCTTTCCTTGCTTGCTTTGTTCATCCTTACCTTTATTTTGGTACCTGTATTTTTATGACTCCCTGTTCTTATGATCCTATTTTTCTTCATCATTGCTATTTCTAGCTTCTTGAAAATCAGTTGCATAGTGACCATACTTTCCACAATTGAAACATCTAACATATTTCACATCTTTAAATCTTCTTGGATCCTTGTTCCTTTTGCCATAATTTGCTTCTTCATCACTAGATGACTCATTGCTTGAATTTGGCTTCTTACCCTTTGTCTTCTTAGTATCTTTGAAGGCTTCTTCTTTTCAGAGATTGGGTTCCTCTTTTGTTCTCATCTCAAAAGCTATAATAATGCCAAGTAGTTCATCCCTTGTCAAGATATCTCCATATTTTGATTCCTCTATAGCAAAAATATTGATGCCAAGTAGTTCCTCTTTTGTTCTCACCTCAAAAGCTATAATAATGCCAAGTAGTTCATCCCTTGTCAAGATATCACCATATTTTGATTCCTCTATAGTAGTTATATTCTGCATCCATAGATGTCTTCCATTGAGGCAGTATAAGTGCTTCATCAACTGTAGAAGGTTCATTCTCATCACATGCTGATAAGTAAACCCTCTCCTCATATATCTCCATCTCATATTCCCTTGGTAACTCTCTATCTACATAAAGGTCTTGAAAATATGCACAAAGATCATCAACTGAAGTGGATGCTTTACCCTTGTCTTTCTGTGACATGCTTCTTGTCTTTGGACGATTGAGAGTAAGATCTGGTGGGGAAGTGAGTTTAGAGTCTTTCAATGTGCTTGTATACCATTTAGGTGGTTTTTTTTGTTGTGAAGAAGGAGGTTGATGTTCCTCCTCATCATCTAGGTATACTGATGTAGTGTTGGATGTGAAAGCTTCATCAAACACTACATCTCTACTTATATATATCTTCTTGGTAAATGGGTCTATCAAAATATAGCCTTTTGAAAATTCATCATAACAAAGAAATATACAAGGTAGAGATTTCTCATCTAATTTCTTTCTTTTCTCCTTAGGTATATGCATAAATGCCTTACACCCAAATACCCTTAAATGAGTTATGGAGGGTTTCCTACCACTCCATGATTCCCGAGGAGTCATACCTTCAAGTGCCCTTGTGGGAGCCCTATTCAGAAGATATACTGCAGTTTGAATAGTTTCAACCCAATAAGTTTGCTCAAGGTTGGCCCCCTTAAGCATACATCGAACCATTTCCATTATGGATCGATTTCTTCTCTCAGCAACCCCATTGGATTGAGGAGTGTAGGCTGTTGTTAACTGTATTTTTATCCCATGTGTCTGTAAGAATGAAGAAAATTCTTTTGATGTGTATTCCCCCCATCGATCGAAATAGAGGGTCTTAATAAAGCATCCTGATTCCTTCTCAACAAGAGTTTTAAACTATTGAAAATAGGAAAATGCTTCAGACTTCAACTGCAAGAAGAAGACCCACATTTTGCGTGAATGATTATCAACAAACAATTGAAAATACCGTTTTCCTCCATAACTTGTAGACATAGGACCACACAAATCTGTGTGAACTAACTCCAAAGGTGCTTTAGCCCAAAAAGAGCTAGGCTCAAAAGGTAATATATGTTGCTTGCCTGACAAGCAATCAGAGCACACTGGCAAAATAGATGAAAGGGGAGGAAGTCCTTTCACCATTTGATATTTACTCAGCTCTAGTAAATATCCCGAACTCAAATGCCCAAATATCTTATGCCAAAGAGAAGTGGCCTCCTTTGTGGTCACTGCGAGTGCAGTATGAGTGGAGGTAAGTGCATCTAAGACAAACAAACCATGTTTGTATGAGCCCATTGCTATCAATTTTCCCTTTTTGGTGATGAAGCAACGTTTCTTGTCCTTGTCCACAGTAAAATTGACATTCATGTTATTGTCCAGGATTTGTGGAACTGACAAGAGATTATTTTTTAATCCTAGAACATAAAGAACTTTTTCAATATTACATCCTCCATCTGGAAGGGAGACTGAAACACTGCCTTCGCCCTGAACTCTATAGGTCTGATCATCAGCAATGGTGACCGGTCTACCTTCTCAAGCTTCAAAGGTAGCAAACCATGATTTATCGCCAGTCATATGTTTACTAGTGCCTGAATCTATGTACCACAAAGAATCCTTGTGGGAGGAATCTATATGGGTCATGAGCACTTTGTGTGCTCGTTCGTAATCAGAACTAGAATCTTCAGCTGCTATGTGACCTTGTTGTCGTTTGTTCTGGTTCTTAGGTTTGCCTTTGCCCTTTTTATTTCCTTGTTCATTGGGCGCTTTGTTCTTAAACCAACATCGTTTGGTTTCATGAGTGTCTGTGTCACAAATTTTACAATGTTGTTTCTTCTTCGAAACCTCTTTGGCTTTACCCTTGTCTTGTCTAGAAGAAGAACCCTTCTGTTGATTCCACTTTTTCTTACCACCTTGTCATTGTGAGAAAATGGCATTGTTAGATGCCTCATCTCTCTGGAGTTGGGTAGCCTCTTCTGTTTGAAGCATATTTACCAACTCTACAAAAGTTACTGTCCTACCAAAAACTTGTAAGGAGGTGATCAAAATTTTGTAGGAGTCAGGAAGAGCTCTCAAAATAATTGAGTTTAAGACTTGGTCTTCCAACTTTTCTCCTAAGGATTGCAGCTTTGTTTTTAATTCTGCGACTCTGCAGAGGAATAGCTCTACTGTTTCTCCTAATTTCATATGTAATGTATGAAGTCGTGTTTGAAGGTTAAGAATTGTTGATTGATTCTTGCCCTCAAAAATGGTACTTAAGGCATCCCAAGTTGCCTTACCAGCTTGTAGCTTCACTGATATGAGGTTGGATATCATCAGTAATAGCAAGCAAGATCATTAAGGAAAGTTTCTTATCCTTCTTATCAAAGTCTCTTTGATCTTGTCCAGGGGATTGAGGTCTAGTGACACTTCCATCCACTATGGACCACAATTCCTCTACAGTTAAGATAGCCTTCATCTTAGTCTTCCATGCTGAGTAATTTGAACCTTTGAGCAGTTGGCTCTCAGTGAGATACTTGTGTATCATGGCCATGGTTTAGGTTTCAAATTTTGAGAGGACTAATATGAGGTTATCTTGGACTATACCCTATGAAAAGGTATAGAGAAGTTGTTTCAATTTACTTTCTATAAGATATTTAATGGCACCTGCCTTAACACCCTTACCAAGGGATGAAAAGTTGGAGGAATATTGAGCCAAACAAAATAGAGCAAATGAAACAAGGGAAGGTTTTTCAAACTTTTGATAGTTGCTCTCTAAGATATTTAATGGCACCTGCTTTTAACACCTTTGTAAGAAAGATGAAAAAATTTGAGGTTTATTTAAGCCAAACAAAAGAGAGTCTTATCAAGGTGATTGAAATTTTTGACCTTTTGATGGGGAGTAATTACTTGTGTGAACCTATGCAAAGTTTAGCATGGTGTTTGAGTGAAGTTTGGGTGTTTGGTGAAAAGCTCCTTGTAATGTTTTATTTTTGACCTTGTATTTGCAAAAAAAATGTTTTTAGTGCAATAATCAAAAAAACATAAGAGCACCCAAATTTGTATCACTCTAGGTGTCGGATTCCACCGAAAATGCACCTAGTACAAGCAATTTTTGAAGAGAAGGTGTCGAGTAAAATCGAGAATGCACCTTTCTTTAAACTGAAATAGCCCCCCTTTATCTTTACAATTTTGCAAACTATAGAATTCTAAAAAAAATTCTATCCCCCATTAATGTTTACAAAATGTAGAATTTAGAGCATATCTTTCAAGACAAGTCGACACACGACAAGCATTTGAAAGACCATCCAGAACCAGTCGACACACGACTTGGTTTTCTATCTCTCGTATTTATTCAATACTCAAAATCAGGAGGTGCATCAGGATTAAAGGGTTCTCTAATCCTCATGGGACCATAACTACGATCCAAACCCTTCCAAGGATCAGTGTAAGTATTGAAATGGGGTAAGCTCCTTCTATGCTTTCTAAGCATACGACGAAAATGAGATCTTGTCGTCTGGCATCTAAGTTCGTTCCTCTTTCGAATAACTCTTAGACGACGAAGGGCTTTTGTGATCCAAAGCTTTTTCTTCATGAGACAAAAATTTTGTTCTCTCAAAAAAATTGATTAGAAAATTTTGGAGAATTTTAAAAAATTATTAGAAGTCTCAAAGCTGCAAAAGAAATTTGTTTCAATGATTGTCTCTTGTCTCCCTTTGTTTGATTAGGAGAAAACAACACAAAACTTTTGCCTTTTTTTTTTTTTTAAATTTATTATTTCAATGCAAAAAATTTAACTTAATTTAGTATAATTTAATTAATAAAAAAATTCTAAAAAAAAATCACTTAATGCTTTTTTTAAAAAATGATTTTATTTAACAGAAATGATATTTTATTAATTAAAAAACTAAAAAGAAATTAAAAACAATGCAAAGAAAAAAAAAAATTAAAAGGTTACCTATCCGCGACTGGGGATCGATCCTACGACCCTGCGGCGAGAGACCAGCCGACTGGCGCTCCTGCCAGTCGGTCTACACCGCCCGACGGGAAGGGAAGGGAAAACCTTCCCGTTATTCCCTCCCGCGGCGAGAAAATGCCAAAAAAATTGGCGTCGCGGGGGATGGATCTCCCGACCCCGTGTGTTCGGCCCCAGGACTGGCTGTGCTTTTCCAGTCAGGCTACCTTGGCTGATCCGTCAGCCAAGGTTGGCCCCATGCTTATCAAGCACAATCGGGCCGAAATTTTTTTTTTTTTAAATTCATGGGATATATCCCACATGCGCCCTGTGGGCGCAATCAACCAGTTTAAAAACCAAATCTCGCACTATAGCCTTTGATTGCCTACGGGCAATCGACAGGCTCCAGAGAACATTTTTGCCACGTACCACACGCAGGAGTGCCACATCATCGAACCACCTCGAGTCACGTGCTGGAGTGCCACGTCACCAGATCGGACCGCCTCGGGCCGCATGTTGCCTCTGGCCACGTGCCGCCATGTCAACAGATCGACAGATCGGACCACCTTAGGAAGCGAGCCAGCCAGCCTATGGGCCGCCTCGAAAAACATGCCAGATCCTGACTATGGGCCACCTCGTAAAGCGTGTCGATCAACCTCCGGGCCGCCTCCTCGGGTAGCATGCTTCAAAGTGCTGCTGCAGGCCTATTCGGCGGAATGGCTATGATGCCAATGTTAGACGAAAGGTAAGATTAACAAATAATAATCTAATGCTCATTAACCTTAGCTTTAGAATAACTTTAGGTTTAAATAGATTACAAAATAGGTAATTCAACCATATAGCTAATCTAACGCTAACTAATGCGTATCCTAGAATAGGGGATAGCGTAAAGTTAGGATAGAGTTAGAATAGGATATTCTAACCTTAGGTAAATATAAATTAACTTGTAGATATTTTAGGAAGAAAAATATCTACATGGTAAATAGTCAAAGTAGATGTAATAATCTAACTAATGTAGTATAATGCAATATACTACCTCATTTTACCCTAAAAAATATTTTCACTAAATATTTTTGGGAGAGATCTTAAGATCTTATCATAAACATAAGATTCTTGAACCTCAAGTCCAAGTATTTCCATGGATTTAACAACCTCGTCTACACGAAGTAGATAAGCACTAATTTTTTCATCATCCTTCATTCTTAATTCTTCAAATTGTCCCTTGATATTTCATAACTTTACCGTTCTAACATTTTTATCTCCTTCATATATGCTTTGCAACTTATCCCAAATTTCTTTTGCTTATTTGCAATGCATAACCTTTATGAACTTTGTTCTATGCAAATATTTTAAAATTGCATTCATTGCTTTTGAATTATAATGATGTAGAAGCTTACCATATTTATTTGTATGTGGAGTAGCTGGAGGTGTGTATCCATTTTTAACTGATTTCCATATTCCATTGCCAAGTGCCATCAGGTTAATCTTCATTCCCATACACCAAAATACATAATCAACTCTTAGAATCCATTGTGTTCTTGTAAGATTTTTCTTCAAGCTGTTAAACTCTTTCGAAGGAACCCGCTTTGATACCAATTGAAGAACACAAGCTTATACTGAGAGGGGGGGTGAACAGTATAAGACCACTTTTTACTTTTATTTACCAATCAATATTATGCAATGTATAAATAGAAATATCAATAGCAGTAATTAAAGCAATGCATAAATCACCACACATAATAGAGACACCAATTTAATGTGGTTCACCCAATGTGGACTACTACACGAAGAAAATATTTCACTAAAATTTCCTCAACAAATATCTTGGGAAACCTTTCCCTATTACAATGTTTATGGACCTTTATCCAAAGGAGACACCAATCCCCTAATCAGGTTCATGTATCTCTATCCATAAGAGACATCAATATCCTCAGTTGGTTCGTGGATCTCTATCCATAGGAGAACTTCTTTCTCCTCTTCTCTGGCTGGTGATCTTTGAGAAGAGTTGCTGCCTCCACTACACTAATGGATATCTATCCACTAAAGACTCCTATCCTCACTCAAAATACCTATCCTCACTACCTTGGCTAATGGATCTCTATCCATTGGAGACTATCGTCCTTTATACTCTATCACCTCCAAAGCTTACTCTCAGCTCTATCTCAAATATGTACTAAACACAGTTCTTTGGTCTAGCACAAATTTTCTCAATCTCTGTCTCTGGTCTAGCATAAACCTATCCTCAAATTTGCACCAAAATCTATTCTCAAATTTGCACTAAACATAGTCCTTTGATCTAGCACAAATCTATCTTCAATCTTTGTTTATAGTCTAGAAAAAACCTATCCTCAAATCTACACCAAACTCTATCCTCAGGCCTTAACATAAAGCTTGAATCAATCACAAATCAACTCTGCTAGATCTACCCCAAACCCTAACTCAAGGTTTGAACAAATCAATCAATCAACTCTACTCACAAGTATTCTCAAATACTTGCCTCAAATCTATCCACAAGTCCTCTCTAGAACTTGCTCTCATTGCTCTCAAGTCTTCACCAAGACTTGCCTCAAATTTGATCAACAAGTCTTCACTAAGACTTACTTCAAATATGCTCAACAAGTCTTCACCAAGACTTGCTTGAACTCTGCTCAAAAAGTCCTCACTAGAACTTGTCCAATATACTCAACAAGTTTTCACCAAGAATTACCTCAACTCTACTCAAAAAGTTCTCAAGTACTCACTAGAACTTGTCCAATATGCTCAACAAGTCTTCACAAAGACTTACCTCAAATCTGCTCAACAAGTCCTCACTAAAACTTGTCCAATCTGCTCAACAAGTCCTCACTAGAACTTGTCCAATCTGCTCAACAAGTCCTCACTAGACTTGCCCAATATGTATTGTAAACTTCCACAAAAGCTCACACCAATCTATCCACAAGTCCTCTCTATAACTTGTCTCATCTCATAGAAACATATAGAAAATTGTTAGAGACTCAATATGCTTCACACACTTTCAATCTCTCTTTTTATCACATAAACATATAGAGAATTGTTAGAGACTTCATATGTTTCACACTCACAAACACTCAACCTCTTTCTCAAATCAATTCATAATATGGAACAATTTGTTTCACAAAACTAGAACTATCACTTCAACACTTCCACTTGACTAGGCTCAACCAACTCCACTCAATCAATCACTCAATGAAATACTCCTTGCTCACAAACCCTAGTCCAAGCATATGAACACTCAATTATTTCCAATAATGCTTATAAAAAAATCTCACATAATAATGATACTCATGATCTTTCACAAACCCTAGTTCAAGATAGTTATCAACTTCACATAAAAATGATACTCATGTTCTTTTACAAACCCTAGTTTAAGCATATGAAATCTTTACTCAATATTTCCAATAATGCTTATCAAAAAACGTTTTTGTCATCAAATTTCACTTAGAAAAACCTTTAAAAATCAAACTCAACAATGCTTATTAAAAAACCCTTTTCTCTCCAACTTAGCATTCACAACATCTAACAATCAATCACAAGGAAGATGTGCCCATGCCTTTTGTTTATTGAAGAATTGACCTCAAAACCTGTTTTAAACACAATTTTCTTTTTTGCCAATTACAAAGGTTAGATGACAAAATATCTTACTACCATTCTCTCAGAAACATTTCTCAATTACAAAAATAATCAAACTCAAATACACCTTATTATTCCTTTGAAATTAGAAATCATCAAAACATACATAAAAAATAATTACTTAATTACTCCTTATAATCTCCAATATTTAATTAACAACCTCCAAAATCAAACCCTCAAAAATAATATTGCCTACCCTTTTATCTCCCTCAAATACTCAATAACCAGTTTTAAAAAAAACTTTATAAACCTTCAAAAATATTCATTTTTCATCCAACCTTAGCAAATCCAAAATATTTCATGCAACCTTGGCAAACATTAGCGCATACCTTTTATCTCAATCAAAAGTCCTCAGTGGGTTTCAAACGCAAGACCACTCACATCCGAGCACCTTATCGAGGTGCTAGCCCACCACGTGGGATATGAGCCTCCACACGAAGGGGAAGACTCAAGCCTTCACTTTGTCCTTTTTTATTAGCACAGTGTAAAACAAAAATGCACTCTTCTCCCTTGCAAAAATCAACTCGGGGGGTTTTGAACCATGCTCTCCTCACCTGCAGAACTTCTTAGCGCCACCCACTATCATCAACTGCGCTACACAACGCTGTGCGGAGAAAAAGGAGCCCTGCTCCTATTTATATTATCTTCTACCACTGAATGCTTTCAAAACCCTTAAAATCCTATCTTTTCCTTGCGCATGAATCTTTGGAGCTTGATTAATCTATAAATTGCATAGACTTAAGACAAAGGTTCTTGCCCCCCTTTTATACATGAAGACCAATGCCTTAGGAATGTTGACACCACATTCAAATTTTGAATTCGAATTAATAATTAACCTTTTTAACCCAACCTTAGGGTTATTTAATTAATATAAATTAATTTTATAATCAAATTATAATTAATTTATAATTAACTTAATAAATTTAGAAGTTAATTAAATTAATTTATAATGAAATTATTTTTTAAATTTATAATTAATTTAAATCTTCCCTTTTAATATTATAATGAAAGGTCCGAGGTGTAGACCAATTGGTTCATCCAAACCCTATAAGGGGGCGGAGGTCCAAGGTTCAAATCTCGGGCCTCGTCGGATTGAACACTTGTCCCTTTCCTGGTGCTTTCAGTGACATAAAAAGTTTAAAATGATTGTGGCATGGTGGTTATAGGGGCGGACTGCATGAAGTTCTGTGTGGCGGCTTCTGGGACAAACTACACAGAATACTGTGGTGGCCATAAAAAGCTGTACAGCTTGCCCAGATTTGTTGCGGCTTCCGATTCCACCATGTAAATTAAAAAAAAAAAAAATTATAATGAAATATTATAATATTATTTTTCTTGGGCCTCTTCATTTTCCTTTGAACCTCATCTGACTACCTAGAATCATATTTGACCAACTACAAGCGGACTTTCCTTTTGCACTGATTGTGAAACCGTTTCTTCTTGCACTACTCACTGAAACTAACTCTTGACATTGACCAACTGGAAGTGGAATTTCCTTTTGCACTGATTGCGAAACCGCTTCTTCTTACACTGCTTACTAAAACTAACTCTTGACATCAATGACAAATCAACTACTCAAAATTTCCAACAGAAGGAGGCCGCACTATCTTAGTCCTGCTACTAGCCCAACAAGGAGTTTGCTTCAGCACTTGGGTGTACCTTGGACAAGAACGACAACTATGTTCCACTAATTATTTAGTGCATACCTTTTATCTCAATCCAAAGTCCTCAGTGGGTTTCAAACGCAAGACCACTCACATCCGAGAACCTTATCGAGGTGCTAGCCCACCACGTGGGATATGAGCCTCCACACGAAGGGGAAGGCTCAAGCCTTCACTTTGTCCTTTTTGATCAGCATGGTGTAAAACAAAAATGCACTCTTCTCCCTTGCAAAAATCAACTCGGGGGGTTTTGAACCATGCTCTCCTCACCTGCAGAACTTCTTAGCGCCACCCACTATCATCAACTGCGCTACACAACGCTGTGCGGAGAAAAAGGAGCCCTGCTCCTATTTATATTATCTTCTACCACTGAATGCTTTCAAAACCCTTAAAATCCTATCTTTTCCTTGCGCATGAATCTTTGGAGCTTGATTAATCTATAAATTGCATAGACTTAAGACAAAGGTTCTTGCCCCCCTTTTATACATGAAGACCAATGCCTTAGGAATGTTGACACCACATTCAAATTTTGAATTCGAATTAATAATTAACCTTTTTAACCCAACCTTAGGGTTATTTAATTAATATAAATTAATTTTATAATCAAATTATAATTAATTTATAATTAACTTAATAAATTTAGAAGTTAATTAAATTAATTTATAATGAAATTATTTTTTAAATTTATAATTAATTTAAATCTTCCCTTTTAATATTATAATGAAAGGTCCGAGGTGTAGACCAATTGGTTCATCCAAACCCTATAAGGGGGGCGGAGGTCCAAGGTTCAAATCTCGGGCCTCGTCGGACTGAACACTTGTCCCTTTCCTGGTGCTTTCAGTGACATAAAAAGTTTAAAATGATTGT
This sequence comes from Wollemia nobilis, assembly GCA_028583015.1. Lineage (NCBI taxonomy): Eukaryota > Viridiplantae > Streptophyta > Pinopsida > Araucariales > Araucariaceae > Wollemia > Wollemia nobilis. Next base: position 4,553,051 of record JAQPPZ010003276.1, read on the forward strand.
GGCATGGTGGTTATAGGGGCGGACTGCATGAAGTTCTGTGTGGCGGCTTCTGGGACAAACTACACAGAATACTGTGGTGGCCATAAAAAGCTGTACAGCCTGCCCAGATTTGTTGCGGCTTCCGATTCCACCATGTAAATTAAAAAAAAAAAAAATTATAATGAAATATTATAATATTATTTTTCTTGGGCCTCTTCATTTTCCTTTGAACCTCATCTGACTACCTAGAATCATATTTGACCAACTACAAGCGGACTTTCCTTTTGCACTGATTGTGAAACCGTTTCTTCTTGCACTACTCACTGAAACTAACTCTTGACATTGACCAACTGGAAGTGGAATTTCCTTTTGCACTGATTGCGAAACCGCTTCTTCTTACACTGCTTACTAAAACTAACTCTTGACATCAATGACAAATCAACTACTCAAAATTTCCAACAGAAGGAGGCCGCACTATCTTAGTCCTGCTACTAGCCCAACAAGGAGTTTGCTTCAGCACTTGGGTGTACCTTGGACAAGAACGACAACTATGTTCCACTAATTATTTAGTGCATACCTTTTATCTCAATCCAAAGTCCTCAGTGGGTTTCAAACGCAAGACCACTCACATCCGAGAACCTTATCGAGGTGCTAGCCCACCACGTGGGATATGAGCCTCCACACGAAGGGGAAGGCTCAAGCCTTCACTTTGTCCTTTTTGATCAGCATGGTGTAAAACAAAAATGCACTCTTCTCCCTTGCAAAAATCAACTCGGGGGGTTTTGAACCATGCTCTCCTCACCTGCAGAACTTCTTAGTGCCACCCACTATCGCCAACTGCGCTACACAATGCTGTACAGATAAAAAGGAGCCCTGCTCCTATTTATATTATCTTCTACCACTGAATGGTTTCAAAACCCTTAAAATCCTATATTTTCCTTGCACATGAATCTTTGGAGCTTGATTAATCTATAAATTGCATAGACTTAAGACAAAGGTTCTTGCCCCCCTTTTATACATGAAGACCAATGCCTTAGGAATGTTGACACCACATTCAAATTTTGAATTCGAATTAATAATTAACCTTTTTAACCCAACCTTAGGGTTATTTAATTAATATAAATTAATTTTATAATCAAATCATAATTAATTTAATAAATTTAGAAGTTAATTAAATTAATTTATAATGAAATTATTTTTTAAATTTATAATTAATTTAAATCTTCCATTTTAATATTATAATGAAAGGTCCGAGGTGTAGACCAATTGGTTCATCCAAACCCTATAAGGGGGCGGAGGTCCAAGGTTCAAATCTCGGGCCTCGCCGGACTGAACGCTTGTCCCTTTCCTGGTGCTTTCAGTGACGTAAAAATTTTAAAATGATTGTGGCATGGTGGTTATAGGGGCAAACTGCATGAAGTTCTGTGTGGCGGCTTCTAGGGCAAACTGCATAGAATACTGTGGCGGCCTTAAAAAGCTGGACAGCCTGCCCAGATTCATGGCGGCTTTCGATTCCACCATGTAAATTCAAAAAAAAAAAATTTATAATGAAATATTATAATATTATTTTTCTTGGGCCTCTTCATTTTCCTTTGAACCTCATCTGACCACCTAGAATCAGATTTGACCAACTACAAGTGGACTTTCCTTTTGCACTGATTGAGAAACTGTTTCTTCTTGCACTGCTCACTGAAACTAACTCTTGACATTGACCAACTGGAAGTGGAATTTCCTTTTGCACTGATTGCGAAACCGCTTCTTCTTGCACTACTTACTAAAACTAACTCTTGACATCAATGACAAATCAACTACTCAAAATTTCCAACAGAAGGAGGTCGCACTATCTTAGTCCTGCTACTAGCCCAACAAGGAGTTTGCTTCAGCACTTGGGTGTACCTTGGACAAGAACGACAACTATGTTCCACTAATTATTTAGCCCCATGGTAAAAGGGTACTACTAATCCTTCCTACTTCAGGTGCACCCAAGAGTAGGGGACCCTCTAGTGATGAAGTCTAGAAGAGCCACTCACTTTGGCCAACTAGGTTGCTAAGGTGTGAGCCAACAGATGGAGATGAATCCCACCATCGTTGGTCTTGATTAACAATTGGGGATGAATTCCAACTTGTTAATGTTTAATGTGATATGTGGTGTGTGGGGTTATTTTTACTTTTATGCAAAGCAAGTAAAGCATAGAGCATTCGATGATATTTTACTAATGCATAACAAAAAATTATGTTTGATTTTCAAATTTCTAAGTAATAAATGTTTCAATTTCAAAAACCTAAAAATGCAAAACCCTAAGATGATATCAACCTTTGAGTAGGCAGTAAGAAAGTAAACCACAAAATAATGAAATAGATACCATATCTATGAGGGGCGGCCTACAGCAGAGGTTTTTTGACATAGGGACAATCAGAAAGAGGGGTCATCTAGGATAGGGACGACCATAGAAAGAGGTTATATGACCTAGAGAAGATCATAGATAGATTGTAATAAAATTGAAAGAGCTTCTGTAATTTCTCTAGTTAAGCATGGAAATTTAACTTTATTTACTAAAAGTAGGGAAAAATGATAGAACCACTTACAAGTGTAGCCTAAGTCTATTGTAGATGATGTTTCTAATTTTTTTTTGAATTATGCTCTAGGGTCGTATCTGGGTAGGACGACTGTGACTATGGGCCATATTAGGGTGAGACGGTTGCACTTGCTGACCATATTAGTCAAGGACGATGGTACTTGAAATTCAAGAACACCAAGAAAAGCAATAATTAACAATAAATTCTATGAAATGTGGACAAAGTCCCACCATGATTGCCACTAAAGATATGAAAAAGACCATACATCCAAGCACACTAATATTGAAAGATAGCAATAACAATAAAATCACAAATATCAAGAACAAGATATATATATATATATATAATGAATGATGGTGTCCTCTTATTAACAATGATATCCATTCTTTCTCATGAGATTACAATAAAATCCCTCTTAGGGATGTGCTACCCTTATTGATACAATGATTTACACATAAAACCATTTGGATGTAATGTGTAGGATCTTCTTCAAACCCACAAACCATCTTGGAGAGGGTTTTTTGTGACCTCCACAAGGGGTGATGATATTGAGTCTTTATGTTGTTGTCTCCTTGTAGATACCTATAATTTGCACACATAAAATTTAAAATTTATTAATAGCATATGAAGAGCCTTCCAAGGTAAGGCCCATATCCATGATAAATAAATTATAAAGAAAGATGGAATACGATAAATAGATGCTTAAAACTAAAATATAATTATTCTAGGAGGTAAATGAAATACTACTAGAACTGATTAAAATAAGAAAACAAAAAAAAAAGATCTCTATTGGGAGGTCATCTCTGTGTAGGACGGTCTTGCTTGCTAGCCATATCTAGGTGATACAATGGTGCCTGTGGGTCATCTCGGGGTGATATGACTACTAAACTATAGATGAATTTCTTGTAATCAATGTGAGGCAAGACTGGATTTGATCTGTAGGATTGATGTTCAAGGGTGCGCTCATGAAGAACAACTTGATGGCAGGCTTTGACATAAAGCAAGATCGTTGGATGGTGTAATGAGTGCAAATTCAATATTCAACTATTGAAATGATGCATTGTTATGATTGAGAACTCTATGGTTGAAATTTGACAACACTTCATTGCATAAAAATCTGAAGACTCTTTGATCTCCAATTTGGTAGCAATTTGATTCTTAAGACTTAGATTTTTGATCTCCCAATTTGGAAGCACATCGACGCTTAATATTATGATCATTTTCAATGGGGGTAAGGCATATTTAAATAGAATTCCCAATGGGAGTCTAAAAATTCCTTCAGAAGCCAAGAAGTAGTTGGAAACCAAGAAACATAACCGCTTCTTGATAACCATTGTGTCATTGCCCACAACTGGTAATTGTAATTGCTCAAACCATTATTTTATGTTTGGGTTTTCATTCTTTTGGGCACGACCATCTCAGGGTGGGACATCAATGACTGCTAATCATCTCAAGGAGGGCCAATATTTGGAGGCCATCTCTTGGTAGGACGATCCAAGTTGCAAAAGGAATTGTATCCATGTTTGAGTGGTAGGAACCACTTTTAATCCCTAAGGCTACCCAATATGGGTCACATGGTCTTAAAAAGTGTCCATATAGGTAGTATCCTCAATATGACATGTTTTAGGTGTCTACACTCCCAACCAAGTCAATCACATTTCATCAAGCATAATGCATACTGAGGGTTCTCAAGGTGTCACACCTTCCCCACAATCCACATCACAATCGATGAAGCAAGCTAGGAATCCTGAAGGTATCACATATTCTCCACATTCACCGCTCAACACACATTTTTGAGGTGATTAATGTATCGCACCTTCTCCCTTTCAAAAAAACCAAAAAAAAAAAACATCAAAAATTTCAAAAAAAAATCAAAAATCAAAAATCACAAAATCCACAAAAATAATAAAAAACCATAAAATACAAAAACATTTACATTATGTCATCATGAATTTCATCGTATTCATTAGTTAGGTGCATTAGGTATATTCATCCATTGCACTTGCATTAGGACAAGTTGTATTTGCATTCTTACGAATGACACCATGTTTGTATGCTAGTCATGAGTCTTCAATCAACCTTATCCATCATCATCATTTGCAATTTTTCTTATGAGATTTTGCTTATTAAGAGATCCTTGTAAGATATATACCAAATGAATATAAATAATTATATTTAGATGGATATTGACTATTTTACGTACATCTTTTAGTTTAATAAATATCATAGGGAAAACCCTCACATACCATATATAATTATTATCCATATTTCCCTTTGAGTAACTATGTTTTTCAACACAACCAATAAGTTTCTATAGGGCGTTCACTAGGATTTTTCGATTATTCAACCATACCTAGTTTTCTTTTCAGATTTTGTAGATAGCTATCTTAGATTTTATAATGAAAGGTCTTGCTTTGATAGTACCTTGCATATGTCAAAATCCCAACATAATTTTACACATTTAAAATCCAAGTTTGAACAAGGATGACACTACAACATAATCCTTGCTCTCTTGAGTGAAAGGTTTCCCTTTCTCATCCTATTATGAACATGGTCTAGTATGCTGATAATTTATAAAAGGACAAGCTCCCTTCTATCCAAGCAATCCCCTTGTTCTTCCATAAAATGAGCAAGTTCCCAAAAAAATAGAAACTGTGGTTTTCACCACTAATACAATCCCTTTCTCCTAAAAGGAGTGGTTTTCACCACTAAGCTAAGAAAAAAAATGAAGAGTAAGTATCCCAAACAATCAAAATAAAATAAGGGTTTAATGAGTTTGAATCCCTGGAATTCATTGTTATTCAAAATCCATGGGGTAATATCCATTACAGTAATGGGTTGGATGGAACCCACCTAGCAATGGAGTAGCCTTACACGTGGTGATATTTCTATCACATTAGCGAACTTATTTTGTACAGACCAATGTTTGATTGTAGATGAGCTAGCTTTTTATGGCTTGTATTGCCTAGTAGTCTAGTCCAACTATGTCCAAACTCAGGATAAGATTACCAGAGGATGATACTCATTACAACAATGGGTTGCATGAAACCCATATGGAAATTGGGTAGTCTTATGCATCATATAATACATTCACTTTGCACACATAGATATATTGAATATATAGGTCTTCAAAGCATACTTGTATCTTTCAGAGTCTTGTGTAGTCAGTAAAAAAACATTTGACTAGTCAACTAGGGTGTCCGCATCTCATGGAAAACATTAAAATTCCCTCATAGATCCTAACTATATCATCATCATTTGTATTTTTTATTACGATATTTTTCTTATTTAGGGGTCTTCATAAGATAGGATAGATACCTGGTGAATATTAGCAATGATATTTAGATGACCACTAACTATTTTACCCACAAAGTTTTCAAAAGATCATGGGAAAAACTCCCATATTCCACATATTCCATTTCACACATTCACATTCAAATGTATGACTCTTGTGACAAGGTTAACATTTTTATTTATGAATTTTATACATTTTATGGTGTCTAGCATTAGTTTTTTAAACACATTTAGATTCATTTATTATGTTTTAAGCAATTAAAACATACATATACAATTTGCATTAGAAAATCTATACAAAAATTAGTGCATCTCATATGCATTAGATTTGTCATATCAATAACATGAATCAACATTCATAATCAAATAAAAAAATCTAATAATGCATCTAATCTAAGTATCATATTCATGCATCACATAATCGAAGCATACATACATCATTGCATCCATACATAAAACAAAAACATAACACACACACATGATAGGCCATAATCAATAGATCATATAAATATATCTCAGAGTCTCGTACATCATGATACAAAATTCTCGTAAGCTACAATAGAGTGGGTCCTCAGACCTCATGCTCTAAAAAATAAGAGCATACATAAACATATCAGGTTGGCTCTACACAACTGCTCTCACCTCCAACCTCATATCCACTACAAAGAGGATGAGAAGAACCACTAGCCTCATACCTCTGAGGAGGATCTCAAAATAGTGGAACATGCTGCCTCACTAATGGCTATCCTGACTTAGTACATTGGCTCTAATGTGATGACCTTGATTATGATCGTGTAGGCAGTATACCTCTATAACACTCTACCTCATCCTCCAAACTCATAATGTAGGCTTGATTTGACTATAAAAAAGAATAATATCGAGCCACTTATACCTGCAGCATTGCCACATCACCTATGGCCTAGCTACCTACCATTTTCTACCCCTAAGTTATGGTCAAGGTCCACTTGTGCCTATAGAGCATCTCGCTCTATTTTCATGGTCGTAATATAAGCCTATAGAACATATCGCTCTGTTGTCATGCTCACCATCTATATCTACAAAGCATATCGCTCTATTGTCACCCTATCAACCACTACTTGGGCACTATCTACCTGGGCCTTAAGTAGATCACTCTCCTCAAAGAATCCTCTCCACTACTACCTCCCTTTAGCTAGTTGGATTTGTAGTACAACAATGGTGGTATCTCACTCTACCAATTGCCCTTGAAGAGATTGCACCTATCCTCTAAGTTGTCCATCCTCATCCTCAAGATCCTCCTCATATCCATCCTCATACTTGGGATCCTCCTCATCTCCACCCTCATCCTATGTCTCCTCCAATCCCTCTGAGGATTTTCCTCACTCCCCATCCATATGGCAATGCACTCATCGCTCATCCTCAACATCCTTAACCTCCTCCTCTACTGTAACCCTAGCTGGACTACCCATAGGTCCACCCCCTACCATAGTCAAGTAATACACCAGGTGTTATACTCTATAGTGGTACTTGGATCCTCCACATCTATATCGACTAGCGATTGATCTGTATCATCCCCTAAAATCTCTACTTGAGACCACTCCAGCTGAGTCTCTACCCCTCAACAACAATAAATGATAGGCTCCTTAGGTACATCCTGGTAAACCCTAAACTATCACGTAATATGAGAATACTAAAAGTATTCATGCTCTGTGCCATGCCATCCAATCCTCCATCATCCATGCCTTACCCACCCCAATTGAGCTGCCTCATTAATCAATGTTGGGTAGTCCCTATAGGACCACCAGATCACCTAATCCATCCTTAATCCCTCCAAAGACCTTGTATAATGGGTAAGTCTACCTGAATGGGAATGAATTTGACCCCGCTCATACTCACAATACCATCGAGCTACATAACCAATCTCATGGTCTGCTATCTATGCTTGTGGCACCCAAGGAAGTCCCTCTGGTATGTCTACCCAAATGTGCTCCCTAGATATGAAGAAGGAAGCTACGACCTAATCCATGCCTACCTCACTGGTGAAGATCATACAATTCATTGTATAAGTGGGCCAGTAGAGTGCTCCCCATACCATAATCAATGGATATTGAATGCTGCACTCCACCAAATATTGTACTGCATTGAGGAGTTTCCATGGGAACCTTTCTCCTAAAGATTTAGGTAGCAGGATGTTAGACATGAGTGACATCAACACTACATGTCTATGGGTAAAATACTCTACGGTATACCATGCATCAACATGAACTCTGTCAATATCCATGTGCTGCCTCGCAATCTCTACATATTCATCAAAAACTCTCTACAACACTCTGCTCTTTTAGCCAATGGGAGTGGAGGTGATAGTGCATCCCTTAATCAACACACAAAGGATCCTACAAAAGTCCTCCAAAATGACTATCATCTTGCCAGTCGGGAGGTGGAAGGTTTTGGTCTAGCTATCCCATCGATTTATCAATGAAGTCAAATAAGCCTGATATACCATCACCATATTAAGCCTTATCAATTTCTTGAGGCCGATGACCTCAAGCTATTTATAGTCATCATTTGAGAGGTATTATCGCACCATATCAAAATTTTTTGGGACTTTATGGTGAGCCCTCACAAGTATAAGTAATAAAATCAAGCAATCAGGTACAAAAAATAATAAAAAATTACAAGAAAATCAATTAAAATTGTGGTCATCTCGGGGTGAGATGGTCTACAGATGTGATCATCTCACATCGAGATGACTGCCATAATGGTAAAAAATTTCACTGTTGGATTTTAAACATGATTGTCCCACCCCGATATGACTCCCAAACCCTCAAAAATGGACCGTACCTACTTGAGATGATCCCAAAAATATGACACACATAACAAAAAATAAAAAAAATGATAAAAATAAGCAATCTAACAACCTACACTACATTTCCTAATCTAAGGTGTATTTCTTGCCTTAAATTCTAATTGAGGTTCATTTTCCACATTAATTAGTGATATTCATTTTAAAATTACCAATAACAAGAGAGGGAACAAAGTGTCTACCTTCCTCGCTCTGACTCCTCCACTAGTTGAAGCCTCGGGTTGGTCCATGATAGAAATGGGTAGGAAATTCGATAATGCTTTGCTTTGGAATTTTATCTCCTCCTCCTCACCTCTCCTTTTCTCCAAATTTCAAAAGTGAAAATGATGTCAAAAATTTGGAAAATTCACTTTTATTTTTTTCAAATTTTGTGACCGCCTCTGTGCTAGACGGTCGCATTTAATATGATCGTCCTACCATAGGATGGACCCAAAATTTGCAAAATGCAACCATCTCTATGTAGGATGGCCCCTCAAAAAAATCAGTAAACATAAAAATTAGAAAAACAATATAAAATTCCCAAAAAATACCTCAAAACCATCAAATCAAAAATCTCGAGTGAACCTCATATCTAGTGATCTACTCTAGTCACTTAGTAGTTGTAGTCATTGGATATCCATACAATTTGGTAAGATGAGTATATTACCATAAGATCACTCACCAAAAAAAAACAACAAAAAAAGCAACAAGCTCCAAAGGTACCCCAAGTACTTTGATAAAAAACATTTCAAAAGACTTCCAAATGAATTGAAGTGCTATCATCTCAACTCCCTAAGAAGGCCATGTTGCTAGACTGCTCCAAGAGATATATGCGTACATTTTCTTCTTCCATTTAGCCACAAGTGATCCTCGTATATAGTGATTCACCTCCCAAATAAGTTGAATTGTTATCATCTCAATTCCCTAAGAAATACATGTGGTTGGACTACTCCACGAGATGGAGATGTAAAATCATCAATAATGGTCAAAAACATAGTTATACAAGATTTACCCCCTTCCACATTTGTTAAATTCCTAAAAAACCCAAAATAAGTCATTTTGGTCAAGCAACTTGTTTTTTTCATCACCTTCCATCTCCTCATCAACTCGTTGATTGAGAGGGTAGTCATACATCACAAAATTTATAATCAAATCAATAAGCAAATACTTAATCATATGAATTGCGTTCATTCAAGAATAATTGCCAAAGATAATCATACCCTTGCTTGGTGCAGACAATAAGAAAACATTTCAACTAAATACATAACATGACAACCAAAACTGCCTGTTTGGTATACCCTGAAAGGTTACCAAATACTTGGTATTCTTGTTGTCATTTCTGCAACATTATTTATATTTTGTTGTCCAGTAATTTTTGCTTCCCAAAAACTCTATCCTTCTTGTTCAAGATGCATTTTTCCCTCTCTTGAGTTTTACTGTCAAAATTCTCTTGATTGTTCCTAAAGCAGTGTGCAGTTGTTTCTGTTTACTTACCATGCAGGGCGTACACCTTTTGGAAAGCGAGGGTAGCTTGCTTTGACCCTAGGTACGAGTTAAGTCGGTAGATTGAGCAAAATGTAGGCCGGTTTCGGTCCGAAAGGCAGTAAACCTCAGCTTCACAAAACAAGAACGCTAAGTGTTGATGAAGGTTAAAGCATAGTAATTCCTGGCGCAATGCCTTTGCGCTCAACCTGAGGAGCACATTACTATTGTGCACCAAGTATTAGCACAAGGCAGACTTCATGCAAAGGAGAGCGCAATGTCGTTTGATTGGTCAAAGCGCACCAACAGCCAGCGCAATGCCTTTGCGCTCTACCTGAGGAGCACAACCCACTTTGACTGATCAAAGCACAACACCAAGTTTCAAGAAAAATGACTAAGTATCGATGAAGGACGTTGCGCTCATTTCTACAAGCGCCAAGCTGTTGCGCTCCCATTCAGAGCGCTTCTTGCTTTGACTTTTCAAAGCGCAGCGTAGCTCCCAAGGAGAAGACCCCAGGATGTTGCGCTTAGTTTTCGGAGCGCCAAGCAGTGTCGCACTTGATTTGAGCGCAATGCCTTTTGACTGGTCAAAACCCAGCACTGTTTCCAAGGCATCAAGGTGTTGCGCTCCATTTCTCCAACGCAAGGTAAATGCGCAACAAGCTTACGCGCTTCAGCTGTTGACCGTTCAACGTCGATGCGCCTCCCGATGCCCCAGACCCTTGCGCTCCATTTCTCCTGTGCAAGGCGTTTGCGCTCCATTCTCGTGCGCTTTGGAAGTTGACTTTTCAACGCCAGCACTACTTCCTGTGCACCAGGGACTTGCGCTCCATTTTTGAGCATCGGGTAGATGCGCAATGAGTTAGCTACGCTTTACCTCTTGATATTTCAACTTTGGCATTGGTCCCGAGGCAGCAAGGTGCTTTCACTACAATTTTAAGAGCGCGAAGCAGTTTCAGGCTAGGAAACAGCGAGATATAAGCAGCGCTTGCATCTAGCGCCTATTCTTTTCCAGCCCCCTCGCCAGAATTTCTTGGAAGTGCTTCCCATCAGCGAGTCAAGGTGCATCCTTATCCATCCAAGCACAGTCGGTCTGAGAAGTTTCCAGACTGGACGTTCCAGGATTTCAAGATCTTATCTTTCATGGAAGCGGTTCCAGCGAGTGAGGAGATGGGTCCAGTAAGCCAAGCCTGTCAGAGCATTAAAGGGGTGCAACTGCATTTCTAGGAGTCATCAGTTCTAGCCATGCCTAATTACTATTTCATGACTGTAATTCCTTAAATCTTATCTTGGCTGCCACCACCACATTTTGTAGGTGTGCATTTAATATTTCAAGCGGTAGAATTCTCTATATAAGCCTGCTATTTTATTGTAAAATGATGGATGTTTGCTAGAAGCTTGATGTAATCCGAATTCTGCTATCAATACAACTGATGTCTGGCTCTAACTCTGGACTTCTATTTTGTGTGTCTTCTATTGCTTATCTTCTATTAAGTTCTCTGATTTATCTGTAGGCTTGAATTCTAATATCTGGATTTAGCTTCTGATAAAACGTGAACCCCTGGAGTAGCCCTAGAGATTACGCATGTTAGATGCCTAGTTTTAATTTCTGTTAGTTGTCTGTATTGAGTGCTATTTGATTCGGCGTGCAGTAGAGTTATCGTGTTGTTAGTCCATCACCCCTGTTCTATCTGGCCTGTGGCCATATTTCCCATCCCTTTCAGTCATTTCCCATTTCTTTCCAGTTCCTTAATATCTTAAAACCCCTAGTTAGAATAGCAAGGGAACCAGCCCATCTCTGGAGATTGGCACGGGAGGCATTTCTTCCTCTCGGCCTTTCAATGTTGGTCGGGTCTAGGGCGCATGAATAGACAAATTCATACCTAAGGCAGATCTCTGACCAACAGTTTTTGGCACGCCCGATGGGACCCAAACGTTCCACTGCAAAAGCAGTATTAAGAAGTTGATGTTCATCTTATTGCTGACAAATCCAAACATCTGGTGACTCATATGAACTCAGACACCTCCGAACCTCGTAGACCAACTTAAAAGATCACGCCTTCATGCGTACGAGGTGGCAGGCTAGAAATACAGAAGAAGAAATCGAGTTCTTCGAGCTTGACATTGACGCTCTGGGAGAGCATCCTAGAGTGGTCAAGCCGAATATCCCGTTAGATGGGACATCTTCGCAAGAGGCTATTGTTGCTTCACGGATTCCAACTCCCGATAGCATAGCAACTAGCTTACCTCCAAATCCACCAAATTCCCTGGATCATCAGAATACTCTAGTTCCACCTAACGTTCCACCAAGTGCTCCGAGTGTTCCAATTGTTCTAGCTCAGCAAGTTCTACCGACTCCACCGATCCATACAAATCTGCCACCCTAGATGGCGCAACAAGCTCCACCTAGGTAGTTCCTAGCTTGGAATCATACGGGACCCCTTGCCCTACAGGCTCAACACCAAGTACCGACCACAACTTTGAAAGCTCTACCCACTTACGATGGCACGGGAAAGACGGCGCATGAGCATATTCAAGATGTCGCAGGACTAGCAACCATTCACCAAATCATCGAAGAAGATGTTATGGTGAAGTTGTTGGTGCTTTCACTAAGAGGTAAGCTCCTCTACCGGTACCGATCACTCCTAGTCGGCACCATCACTTCATGGGACCAACTGGCAGGACAACTTATAAGGGGCTTCAACGAACAAGCAGACCCCTTCTCTCTGTTGCACCAGTTCACCTCTATCCAGAGGCACCCTCAAGAGGAGATAGCTGACTTCAATGTCAGGTTCACCCAAACCTGGCAGAGAGTCACCGATGGTCTTCGGCCCACATCTGAGCAGGCGGCGTTCTATTACCTGAGAGCGTTTCACTCTGATATTAGCATGAGCATCCGGCATGCTAACGTCAACATATTTTTAGAATTATACCAGCAGGCCCAGAAGGTGGAAGTCGACCTGATAGCTATCGGGAAGTTGCCTCCAAAGGTGACTACGTCGATTTACCCGGATTTCCCGTAAAACATGTACCCGAGCGCATCCGCTCCACCTACATCTCAGATGTACCCCAATCAACCGTGGAGCCCCAATCCACAAAATCAAGTGGTGCCCACTCCACAATTTTAGGTGCCTACTCCTCATTACCAAGAACCTCCCACTCCTTAGCTTTTGGCTCCTCCTCAATATCCAGTGTTGCCTGCACCATTGGCACCATTGCCATTACCCGTGCCCGTGACTCAGGCAGCTCTAAATGCAGATCAGGCCAAAGAGTTATGGGATGTGCATGCATTTATGAAAACTATGGCGAATGATATGGCTATCATGAAGAAGAGGCAAAATGATTAGAGCTATCCGCCAAGGAGATTTTCTCCACTGATCGCAAGGGAGCAAGCTGCCCCCACCGAAAGACCTCATGACAGGAACTCCACGATGTTGGAGTGCGATGAAGCTAGTTCATCCGGTAGGACCTACTGGTGCTCCACCTGCAATGACCCACACGATGAGGAAACTTGCATGGTTCATCTGAACTATGTGCAGACACTTGCAGATGGTACACCTGATGGATAGGTAAATATGATAAGGGAAATTGATCGTAATTGCATGATTCCCCCTGTCGAACAGGTCTCCATTCTGATGAGGATGGGAAAGAAGCCAATTGAGGTCGATCTGGTTCAGATGGAACCACTCAAGGTGCCTGCTAATCCCAAACTGCCAAGTGAGAAGGCAACCACACCACCAGAAAAGGAGCCAGTTCAAGTACCAAATTTGGGAGACACTACCCGACTAAAGGACTACCTGCCTCCAAGAGCAAGAGCGAGGACCCCTCAGCCGCAAGCTTCGACCTCTCAACCCCTAACCGAAGTGAGAGATCAGGCGAGAGAAAAACTACGATACCCCTCATTGACCAAGCATCAGAGAGTGGAAGCAACACAATAGTACCGGACCCGGTACAAAATCGCTAAGGAGGGAGGCGAGTCTGGTGTCGGAGCATACAACATCATCGAAGAATTGAGGAAGACTCCGGCTAAGGTAAGCCTCTTTGATGCACTCCAACTGCCTGGTCAAGTCGACCTATTGCAGGAATCCCTCAAGTCCGTTAAGGGCAAGGGGAGACCAACTCAGACCGTCTTGACACAGCCACTGACTACCTCCACCACTGGGAAGAACAGGCCACCACCATTTTATCTATCCCTCAGGATGGAAGGATGGGTCGTGCATAATTGCATGGTTGATTCTGGTGCTGCCACCACTGTAATGCCCAAAGTAGTATGCAAATTCATGGGCATGGAATACACCAGGAGCAGTCCTGGAGTGCTTCAACTGGATGGGACTCCAGTTAGGATAGTGGGGGTCATCAAGGACATCCCGATCGTGCTGCACAAGATGCCGTAGATCATAGTAATTCAAGAAGTTGTGGTAGTAGACTTGGAGCCCTATTTCAGCATGTGCTTATCAAGGGAATTCATTGCCAAGCTTGGAGGCTATCTGTCTCTCGATTATTCGCACCTAGAGGTCCCCTTCAAAGGAAAGAGGATCAAATTTTTTAATGAAAAGCCCTCTACCTTTCTCATCGAAAGGATCCAGGATGCGGAGAAACCCATGGACTCAGTCAACATCATTGACGGAGTAGAAGAAGTGGAAGAAAAGGTGGAGCTGATGGAGGAAGCTCTTGACGAGCTACACATAGAGGATGAGTTCTCTATGCATGATTTTAATGCTATGATAGAATCGGACATCGGGTGTTACTCGATTACCAAGCCTGAAAAGGCTAAAGTACCGAGTGACGCTGACCCCATGGACGACCAACTGTGGAAGCTCTTCTTCGACGACACCCGATGCAAGAACGGCGTTGGGGCTGGAGTTGTCCTCATCTCCCCTTCCGGAAATCAAAAGACTTACTCGTACAGGCTCGCTTGGAGCTGTACAAATAATGCCGTTGAGTATGAAGCCCTATGTTTGGGGTTATGAAAGGCGGAGAAACTCGGAATAAAGCAGTTACAGATCTTCGGCGATTCAGAGCTGATCTGTAACCAAGTGACGAATAAGTGTGTTGCCAAGCAACACTATCTAAAGGCATACCGAAATAAGGTATGGGATCTGCTTGAGTCCTTCTCGGCTCTCAATATTCAATCTATTTCGCGGGAGCGGAATAAGCATGCCGATGTTTTAGCGTCTATTGGAGCTAGGTGCTCCCCTATCAAGGATATAATGCAAAAGCCAAAGGTAGTGAGGGTGATTTATAGGCCCTCGGTGCCTGACAAAAACATTCATTGGCAGGTTTTTGATAGTGATGAGCAGATCATCAACTTTTTGATCGATGAAGCTGGAAACATCGAAGAAAGAGCCCTCGACGAAGAGGAATCTGAGGGCCTAATCCAGCTGAAGAACAACCACCTCCCCAAGGGTTTGATCACCCTTGAAAGCTTGTTCGACCAAGATGACCGGTCTCTCCCCCACAAGATTAAGGTGGATGCCAGAGAGTATCAAGAGCTTGAACTGGAGGCCGGGAAAATGATTAAAGTGGGAACTGATTGCACCCCATTGGAGATAGAACAAATCAGAACCCTCTGCAAAGAATATCCGGACATTATCGCCTGGAGCTACCGTGACCTGAAGGGGTATGACAAGTCCATCTTCCAGCATACCATTGAGCTCCAGGAGGGAGTCAAACCTGTTAGGCAAAAGCAAAGGCCTATCAATCCGAAGATAGAGATGCTCATGAAGGCTGAGCTCCTGAAGATGCTAGAGGTAAAAATTATATATCCCATCAAGCACTCTTCTTGGGTGGCGAATCTTGTCCCGATCCGAAAGAAGAATGGAGACATTCGCCTCTGCATAGACTTCCGAAATCTTAATCAAGCTTCGTTGAAGGATCATTACCCACTACCCCAAATTGACCAAATACTTCATGTGGTGGTAGGAGCATAGAGATTCTCTCTACTGGATGACTTTTCAGGGTATAATCAGATCTGGGTCAAAGATGAAGACCAGTTCAAGACCGCCTTCACCACCAAGTGGGGCACCTTCGCATACCAGCGCATGTCGTTCGACCTCTCAAACGCTGGCGCAACTTTCCAGAGAGCAATGGACTTAGCCTTCGGTGAGTTGCTCAATCGCATCATTGTTATATATCTTGATGACATGACTATTTTTTCCCATAAAAGGGAAGAACACGGCCTACATTTATGATAGGTGTTTGAGAAATACCAAGAATTTGGGATCTCAATAAACCCGAAGAAGTCAATCTTCGCGGTCAAGGAGGGCAAGCTCCTGGGCCATGTCATCTCTGAAAGAGGACTAGCCATAGATCCTGCTAGGGCGGAGGCTCTCCTCAAGCTACCTCTGCCAACGAGTAAGAAGGGCCTCCAATCCTTCTTCGGGCAGATTAATTTTGTTCGAAAATTCATTTTCGACTTCGCCCAGGTAGTCAAGCCAATGACGAAACTCCTCAAGAAGGATGCCGAGTTCCAATGGACCGAGGAGAGAAGGTGGGCATTCAAAGAGATAAAAGAGAGAATCGCCCAAGCCCCCGTTCTGGTGAACCCCGACTACTCCAAGGATTTCATCCTTTATGCTATCGGAGAGCCAGAGAGCTATGCGGTTGTCCTTACCCAAAAAAATGAAGATGGGGATGAGCGGCCAATTGCGTTCCTAAGTCAAGTTATCCTCCCGCATGAGGAAAAGTTCAATTTCATTGAAAGACAAGTCCATGCGGTGATGAGGTCGCTGAAGAAGTTTCGTCATTTCATCTCTCAGAGTAAGACGATAGTGTACGTGATACACCCGGACGTTAGAAACTTCATCATCCAAGGTGAGCTCGGCAACAAAAGGGTAGGTTGGATCTCCAAGATCCAAGAGTTTGATATAGAGGTCCGGCCCACTAAACTGGTCCGTGGTCGAGCCTTATGCCAAGAGCTTGCCTGGAGTGCCGCCTCAGAGGTGACAACTTGCCAGTGGGATGACCCAGTGCAGGAGAGCAATTGTGCAAATCGGTCTTCATCCGATAGAGATTGGACAAAGGACCTAGTGGAGTACTTCAACATAGGACAGTGCCCTTTCGGCCTCAACTCTTCGTAGAGGAGGAGGTTCAGGCTTTAGGCCTGCAGATACGTATTGTTACCCAGTGGGTTGTTCTTCAAGAACATTGACGGTGTCCTCTTGAGATGTGTTAGGGGGACAAAAAAAGAGAAAATCCTAGACGAATTCCATTCTGGAATGTTCCGGGGGCCATTTTTTGGGAAGGCCTATGGCCTTGAAAATAATAAGGGTGGGCTATTATTGGCCCACCATTTTTGTTGATTCCTTCAGTGTTAGCCAAAAGTGCGATAAATGTCAAAGGTATGTTGGCCGCACCAAGAATGCTTCTTTGCCTCTGCACCCGATTCAGGTCGAGGCTCCATTTTAGCAATGGGGTTTAGACTTCATCGGGATAATAGAGCCCAATTCTTCCATAGGGCACAAGTATATCTTGATGGCCATGGACTATTTCACCCGGTGGACAGAGGTAGTGCCCACCAAGAGAGCTAATCAGGATGTGGTCATCGCCTTTCTGGAAGGGCTGATAACCCATTTTGGGATACCGGATGCCATAGTGACTGATAATGGTTCCCATTTCATTGGGGCCAAGATGTGCGCATTCTCCAGTAAGTACGGTATTTACCTAAAAACTTCATCAAATTATTACCCACAGGGCAACGGTTTGGTGGAGTCTACCAACAAAAACTTACTCCGGATCCTGAAGAGGACGTTGGAAGACAACAAGCGCACTTGGCATTTGCTTCTAGATTTTGTGTTATGGGCTGACCAAATTTCCATTAAGAAATCCATCAAGACGTCCCCATACTCCCTAGTGTACGGGAAAGAAGTAGTGCTTCCTGCGCACATTGAATTGCCAGTGTTGCAGTCTCTCCGATCATTGGACGGCGAGGACGAAGAGTTTGATCCTATCAGCATCAGGATTGCCCAACTATTGCAGTTGGAGGAGGAAAGAGAGAAATCCTATGAGGCTTTCATGAAGCATGTCGTCACCACGAAGAATTGGTTCGGCAAAAGGACCTCCGATCGGACCTTCCAGGTTGGCGATTTGGTGCTAAAATGGAATGAGAAAAAGTCCAAGCCCGGAAACCATGACAAATTTGATGTATTCTAGGAGGGTCCGTTTCAGGTTTCTCAGGTCCATCCAGTGAACTCTTTCACGCTGCAAGATCTGAATGGGTTTACTCTTCCGTTATCAGTCAATGGCCTTCATCTGAAGGCGTACTACCAGTGAGAGGTAGTACGAAAGGTTTTATCAGGCTGTATATATTTGTATTTTCCTTATTTATGCATTTTTGTTTCTTCCGGAGTATATCTCTTCATCCCCTTTTGCGCTATCAGTAGCACAATTTTTGGGGCCAAGCTCCTAGCCGACAGAGGGGTTCCGAAGAGTCTATTCTTTTATTTTAGTTCAATTCATATTTTTTCTATTGAGCCAAGCACAGAAAAGGAAGTAGCAGTTCCGAGCATTTTAGCATTTCCTGTCAAGAAAAATGTCGCAAGTAGCAAAGCACCCCACTGTTCATAAAAAGGGAGTCCAACTCTCTCGCAAGGGTAAGACTGTGCTTCAATGATGCTAAGTAACTACAAGGTAAAGCACAACAATAGTGGGTGCAATGCTTGTGTGCTCATTTTGAAGAGCTTAAAGCAATTTGCTCCAGTCAAAAGGTGTAAGTTGAACTCCATGCAAAAGGGAGCGTAGCACCCTATGAATGGTCAAAGCATAGCAAGAATCAGTGCTATACCTTTGTGCCCTTCCTCAATAGCATTGTACGTATTGACCAGTCAAATTACAACGTTAAGAGCAAATTAAGGAGCACCTAAATATAAGCCAAAGTGTTGCACTCCAAGTGAGGACCGCAAGACTAATTTGGGGCTGGAAAGTGCACTTTGCGCTTTAACTTTTAAAAGCACATTATAGTCCCCAAGGCCATAGTCATGTTGTGCTTAGATTTTGGTGTGCCAGGCCAATTCATAGTAAAAATGAGCACTTGGGTGTTTGAATTTTCAATGTCAGAATGCAGCCCTAGGCTCTAGATGCTTGTACTCATTTTTTGATGCATAGGCCAATTCGTGGATAAAAGGTGTGCTTCGTCCATTGACTTTTCAAATGCACAACACTGATTTTGAAGAGAAGGTTTAAAAGCACCCCAAAGATGTTGTATATTGGTTCAAGTGTGCCAAGGCATTGCACTCCAATTTTGAGCACCAAGTTGTTGCGCTTGGGTTTCAATGCGCAAGGCAAGGATGAAACCAAGGAAGGTGCATCAACATTTGATTTTTTTGACCTTGGTGCCAATCCCAAGGAAGTTGTTGCACTTCGGTTTGAGGGTGCAACCTGGTTTCAAGATTTCCAAAGGCAAATAAACCTTGCACCCCAATTTTTGAGTGAAGGCCATTCATTGGCCCAAAAAATGGTGAAAGTGCATTTGAAGCAATAAGGCTTCATTCTCTCCCAAGCACCAAGTGCTTTCTCCAACGTTCCAGGCATGTAGTCCAAAGTAGAACATATCAAAAAATAAATGCAATAGATGTGGTGCATCTCATCTTTCAAAAAATATTACGGCCCACTCTGTTAGTTGGCATTGGGATGTGTGCTCCACCATTGGTCACCATGTAGAAGATCTTCCACAATGCCCTCAATCGCTCTAGGCATTTACTTCACCCAAACGACATTAATGCAGGTGGGTGCATGCCTGAGCTATAAGAAGGCACACTACGCATCAAATATACCTAGAGAAACCCTTAAGTTGTCATGCCATTTTCTATTGCCAAAATTTAGAAAGTGATCATTGCTGGTAAGAGGTGGAGAGCATTAGTGGAGCATTGTGTTGTTCTGGGGTGAGTGAATTATTTCTAAGGCGTAGTCCAGGTGAGCTGCACTTGAACCCCATCATTCTCAATGCGTTTGAAGAATTGACTAGTGGAGATGGGTAAGAAGGAGAGCAAAAGTAGAAAAAGGAGAAGGTCCCACAATCGACAGAGGGTGAGCAAAAGCAAAAGAAGGAAAAGAAGGAAAACCATCGCCACCTCCACCTGAAGATAAGTTGAGTAAAATTTGGGACTGCGTCCTCACCAGGACAAGCATAGAAAAGCTCTGTGAAGATGTCAAACTCATGATAACTAAGGTATCCGCCAAGAGCAATCGGACAGTCGCCTACCACTCCTACCTGTACTGGTACCTATGCACGCCTGTGCACCCCTACCCAAAATTAATTTGTGCAATTGCCAAATTTTACGACCCCAAGACTAGGTCAGTCCGGGATGCAAAAGAAAAAAGGTTGTTCTCCATCTCTGCTAAAAAAATCCATGAAGCTTTCACCTATGGGCAAGGACCTTCTAGTGAAGTTATCATTAGAAAAATTAACAGCAATGAGCAAAATGATAGATATACCAACACACCGCAGATGAGGCAGTTTATGGAAGCCCAACTGACGGAGAAGCTTGCGCCCGAAACTTTGCCAGAACTCCCCAAATCTTTGAGGAGGTTCAAAAATTCTGACCTCTACTCCATGCTGGCATGGATTACCGGGCTCGCCTCGGACGCCCAAGTGTATGGCTGGCAGGTGGCAATTGTTGAGTGCGTATCTCATGGAGAATTCTATGCTCTCGATGTTGTGGCGTAGGGAATAAAGCCTATATTTTTTGATTGGGTAGACTGGGTGTCATGGTAGCTACATATCTAGCTATGCGGGATGCAAAATGGAAACATAGCATTCCAAAGCTGCTCATTCTTGGCGTGGTATTTCTTCTACCACATGCATTCGCACCATCATTTCGCCTTCATTGCTACGAGCTGCACGGATGGAAAAGGCAAAGCACTCCTCGTGTACCAGTGGACCACGAGCCTATCAAGGTGCGAGTCCTACTATAACTTCAACCGAGTTTTCCTTGGTCCGACGCTAGAAATCATTCACGGTGTCTGTGAGCGTGTGCCAAGGTCTATGAGAGACTATGTGGTAGAGAGCCTGCTCGATGATATTTTTCAGCTGACGTAAGGGCTTGTGGTGTGAATCTTTAGGTTTTCTGGCAAACCCTTCTTGTTGTCGTACTACACAATCGAATACCTATTTGCCCTCAAAGTCACCCGCCAGTGTGACTTCGCAGATCATACGTACGAGAAGGGATGAAAAAGGTAGCACACCTGCCCTTGGCCTCTCAAGCTCGACGACATCGAAGTATCAGAGAATGGGTAGAATGCCTTTTTGGTGGTAACTCTGTACGAGTTTGGTCTGATTGACCTACCCCAACGGTGGAAGTATGACCCGTTGAATATTTTTAGAGATAAAATCGGTGTAAAGAGCTTTCACTGCTGCCCTCACCCGGATATCGAGAAGCAATGCAATAACCCTTTCAGGCTGGACCTAGAGTGGCACATAGAAAGGATGGTCTCCTTCCCCTCATGGCATGACTTCTACATAATGGAGGCCGATTACAACCCTGCATAGAATCCGATGCAAGACCCCGATGATCGAGTGTTCAAGGTAGTGAAGAAGAAAGTGCCAAACTGGTCAGATGAGAAGATCATGAACTGGTGGATCATGAGAGTCCATAATGGAAAAGGAGCATCTGACCCAACGCTGCAATTAGATCAAAAATTCTCTACAATATTCGACAAATATTATGAAACCTACCGGCCCGTCTTCTTCGGCAACATTGTGCCTAGAAGTACTGAGAGTCCCAGTAGGGTTGAAGACGTGACGATAGTTTTGAAACACTAGGCTAGTCAAGTGCCACTTGTCAAGGGTAAAGGTAAGCAGCCGCTCCTAGAAGAAGAGGCCACTCCGAAGAAGAGGAGCGCTCCTGCTGCACCTGTGCCCCAACAACATTGCAAAGAAGCCTCGAACTACTATGACCCACCCCTCTGGCACAAACCCTCTAGCAACATCAACAACCATAGGAGAGGGTGCTTCAAAAGTATCCACTCTAAATCAGTAGGTGCAGCACATCTAGGATTCCATAAGATGCAACAAGCATAGCTCGAAGTTCCATTCATCAATCTGGAGGAAGAGGCATCAGACAAGGAAGGAGGAGCAAGTCCAATAATGCATAATAGTTCACCACGTTAGCTCTAGAGACGTCCAAGCCCACAGGTGCGTCTTCTGTTCCTTTCTTTCTCTCTTTCACCCCTCTAGAAACTCCCCTTCCTGGTGCCAAAACCCTATTGTCTACCCAAATCGCATTCGGTGCCCCTACTGCAGTCATTCCTAACCCCCTATTTCAGTCACAACCTCATTCTTCCCTGCCCACAGTTTCTCAATCATTTGAAACTTTTGTGTTGGTCTCCAACGCATTCACCTTCCCAGTAACTTCCGTTCCTACTCCCCAGGGTTTAGTGCATTCAGTTGCAGCATCCGCTACCACAGTGAGTCTTGGCCAATCTTCGCCTGTCCCCCCCTCCTCATTCATCATAGCAGTGACCTCCATGGAGACTCCTCCCCCTGATCCTAACATTCTAGTTATAGTCGTGCAAACCCCAGCACCTCCCAAGGTCACTACAGTCATCGCCCCAACTATTCCAGACACATCTATCGAATCGAGCCCTCAACGGGATCTATTCCCCTTTACACCACTCTTTGGAGTACAGGAACCTATGGAGCTGGAATTCTTCCAGGAGGGCCCAATGGCAGAAAGTATTCACAAGGCGCAACAAAATTCCTCGACCTGGCTCAAAGGCCAGAAAAGAAAGAATGCGCAAGCATTGGCTCGACCAGAAAAAAGGGCCATGTTTGATCCTCAAAATATGCAGCTCCATAGGATGGAGAAAGTGCCCAAGGTCCAGAATCCATTGGAGGAGATGACGACAACAGACTATTCTTATCGTCATACGGTGGAAGATTTGAAGACTGCCGATCCCACGGAGAAGGCTAGGAATATCCATGTCGAGGCAACATCCCTCTACCTCCAGGTGGAGCATTTCAAAACTCGCTGCTATGAGGCTGAGGCCAAAAATATACAATTTGAAGAGACCCTGGCGCTCACGAGGGGGCAGCTTGAGGAGGAGCAGTCCAAAGTGGAGCAGTTGCAACAATGGGTAATCGATCTGGAGCAAGAGGTGGAAAGCTACAAGAAATATTTTGAAGAGCACCTCAAGGTTCAGAAAGAAGCGCAAAGCTAGCTGCAAGTTTTGGATGCTCAAATTCAGGAGCTACAGGCTAGATTGATAGAAAAAGTAGAGCCAACAGAGGTCCTATCAAAGGATCGTGTCAAGGAGGTGCGCAGTCGCTTCCTAGCCAACTTCAAAATTAGAGCGCGTAGGGCAACAACACTCCTGGCGTTCATCTGGGAGGCCAAGTAGTTAGTCTCCCATGGTGCTTCCATCGTAGAGGATGCCGAGGGGGACACTGACCAATGGCTGGAGCTGGCCATGAAGGCACAAACCCTAGACAAATCGGGCATCCAGCTTGCCCCGATGTGTGACCTTGCTCGATCATGGGCGACTGCAAGTATAACGCTGAGATCTTTCTTCAAAAAGGCCAAGGTGGCCCGAAAGGCTCGAGGTTTGATGGACATGTTTGAGAGAGAAAGAAAGCTTTCTCTAATGTACTTCGAGACTCTGGCGCAGAACGGTTTCCCGGGCTTCACTGATGAGGGAGACCGTATTTTGACAGAAGAAGAGCTGCAATCAGTCTGGGACTCCTTTGAAAATGATACCTCAGAGATTGACAGTTGGGAGGAGCCCATTACTGAGCTTCAGGTGATGCAGTATACGACCAGATTCGCATGAATGGAGGCTTGTCTTGTGGACCTCAGCGAGAGGTTTAATTATGCTGACGTTCGCTAGCTTGAAACTTTTGGGTACCTAATTCGGGAGCTCCAGAAGCATGACGCGATAAACGAAGATGACTGGGGCCTGGTCCAAGTGACTTATGACCGCATTCAGGATGAGCTCGCGCCACTTGAGCCTCCTCAACAGCAAGGGGAAATTCAGGTGCAAGGAGAGGTTAGAGCGTAAGAGGAGGTTCAGGCTTAGGAAGAAGGCCAAGGTGAAAGCCATGAGCCCCAAGAATACGTAGGCCAAGAGCCTCAGGACGAGGGAGATGAGCGCCAAGATGAGGTGCCAGGGCATGATGAAGAGCAGCACAACGAGCACCAAGAGGAGGAGGAGGAAACAGGAAGAGAAGAGTCGGAGGAAGAGTCTGTTGCTACCAGTGAGCATTCAGAAAGTGATAGTGATGATGACTCTGAGCCCAATGGATAAGGCCTGGGATTCCGACATTGAGGTGAGCTCAATTTCCCCGTGAGCCGCCAGAGATGTTGTCATTTTTGCAACATTGTGTATATTTTGTTGTCCAGTAATTTCTGCTTCCCAGAAACTCTATCCTTCTTGTTCAAGATGCATTTTTCTCTCTCCTGAGTTTTACTATCAAAATTCTCTTGACTGTTCCTAAAGTAGTGTGTAGTTGTTTCTGTTTACTTACCATGTAGGGCACACACCTTTTTGGAAAGCGAGGGTAGCTTGCTTTGACCACAGGCATGAGTTAAGTCGATAGAGTGAGCAAAATGCAATCCAGTTTTGGTCTGGAAGGTAGTAAAACTCAGCTTTACAAAACAAGAATGCTAAGTGTTGATGAAGGTTAAAGCACAATAATTCCTGATGCAATACATTTGCGCTCAACCTGAGGAGTGCATTACTGTTGTGCACCAAGTATTAGCGCAAGGCAAACTTCATGCAAAGGAGAGCACAACATCGTTTGACTGGTCAAAGCGCACCAACAGCCAGCGCAATGCCTTTGCGCTCTGCCTGAGGAGCACAACCCACTTTGACCGGTCAAAGCGCAGCACCAGGTTTCAAGGAAAATGGCTAAGTGTCGATGAAGGATGTTGCGCTCATTTCTACAAGCGCCAAGCTATTGCGCTCCCATTCAGAGCGCTTCCTGCTTTGACTTTTCAAAGCGTAGCACAACTCCCAAAGAGAAGACCCTAGGATGTTGCGCTTAGTTTTTGAAGCGCCAAGCAGTGTCGCACTTGATTTGAGCGCAATGCCTTTTGACTGGTCAAAAACCAATATTATGCTCCATTTTTCTAGCGCAAGGCAAATGTGCAACAAGCTTACGCACTTTAGCTATTGACCGTTCAACATCATGCACCTCCCGATGTCCTAGATCCTTGCACTCCATTTCTCCTGTGCAAGGCATTTGTGCTCCATTCTCATGTGCTTTGGCAATTGAATTTTCAATGCCAGCACTACTTCCTGTGCGCTAGGGACTTGCGCTCCATTTTCGAGCATCGGGCAGATGCGCAATGAGTTAGCTGCGCTTCGCCTCTTGATTTTTCAACTCTGGCACTGGTCCCGAGGTAGCAAGGTGCTTTCACTACAGTTTTAAGAGCACAAAGCAGTTTCAGGCTAGGAAATAGTGAGATATAAGCAACGCTTGCATCTAGCACCTATTCTTTTCCAGCCCCCTTGCCAAAATTTCTCAAAAGTGCTTCCCATCAGTGAGTCAAGGTGCATCCTTATCCATCCAAGCACAGTTGGTCTGAGAAGTTTCTAGACTGGACGTTTTGATATTTCAAGATCTTATCTTTCACATAAGTAGTTATAGCGAGTGAGGAGATGGTGCCAGCAAGCCAAGCCTATTAGAGCATTGAAGGGGTTCAACTACATTTCAAGGAGTCATCGGTCCCGACCATGCCTAATTACTATTTCATGACTGTAATTCCTTAAATATTATCTTGGCTGCCATCACCACATTTTGTAGGTGTGCATTTAATGTTTCAAGTGGCAAAATTCTCTATATAAGCCTACTATTTTATTGTAAAATGATGGATGTTTGCTAGAAGCTTGATGTAATCCGAATTCTGCTATCAATACAACTGATGTCTGGCTCTAACTCTGGACTTCTATTTTGTGTGTATGTCTTCTATTGCTTATCTTCTATTAAGTTCTCTGATTTATCTGTAGGCTTGAATTCTAATATCTGGATTTAGCTTCTGATAAAACGTGAACCCCTGGAGTAGCCCTGGAGATTACACATGTTAGATGCCTAGTTTTAATTTTTGTTAGTTGTCTGTATTGAGTGCTATTTGATTCGGTGTGTAGTAGAGTTATCGTGTTGTTAGTCCATCACCCCTGTTCTATCTAGCCTGTGGCCATATTTCCCATCCCTTTCAATCATTTCCTATTTATTTCTAATTCCTTAATCTTTAAACCCCCCAGTTAGAATAGCAAGGGAACCATCCCATCTCTGGATATTGGCACGAGAGGCATTTCTTCCTCTCGGCCTTTCAATGTTGGTCGGGTCTAGGGCGCATGAATAGACAAATTCATACCTAAGGTAGATCTCTGGATCAATAATTCTCCAAAGCCTAGGGTTGTAAGTCCCTTAAGCCTACTTGGAAGCTAAAGAGAAACCAAGTCCAATTTCTTTAATGAGTTGGAAGCAATTATTCAAGGATGCATGCTCTTTCTATGATTGGGGTGAGAATTCTAACTCATTATTTTGTATAAGCTTACCACAGGTTACATTTATAGTGCTTGATCAGAATAGAACATAGCACAATGTAGTTGGCTTACACTTTATTATCGTAACCAATTTTTCTTAACATAGCTTAATGACTAACATAGACCAATGCTAACATATCTCCTATATGCTCTCTCAATGCTAACTAAATAATAGCTACATAGAAACAATAATCATTCAAAGTCCAACATTCTCCCCCTTAAAGTTGAGAGGGCTGACCAGATAGTCTCTCAACTTTAAATATTGAGCTTTAGCAACTCCTTTGGTGAAGATGTCTGCTATGTTGTCCAAAGTGTTGCAATGCTTTAGCTCAACCACATTTTTCTCCACCATGTCTCTTATGAAGTGATACTTCATGTCAAAGTGCTTTGACCTATTGTGGTGGATAGGATTATGTGCCAATTGAATGGCACTCATATTGTCACAATACAAGTTGTAGGTGAGTTGAAGAGGAGAGGGCAATCCTCCAAGGGAGGTCCTAGGTTCAAATATCCACCCTACCAAAAAACTGAATTGGGTATCCAAAAATCCA
The DNA here is from genome assembly GCA_028583015.1 of Wollemia nobilis. Classification (NCBI taxonomy): domain Eukaryota; kingdom Viridiplantae; phylum Streptophyta; class Pinopsida; order Araucariales; family Araucariaceae; genus Wollemia; species Wollemia nobilis. The sequence continues at coordinate 4,580,237 of JAQPPZ010003276.1, forward strand.
ATTGATAATGTTGGTGCATGCAGGGTCGGGTGTGACTCCCGGGTGACTTTGATGGTGTAGAACCCCCTATTCATGGTCTCTCAGACCAAGGCAGATCCGCAAGGGTTTTTTTGCTTAAAAAAAAAAATATTGTCACAATACAATATGGTAGGATCATTTTGTCTTTCACCTATTTCTTCAAGTACTTTTATCAACCATAAGGCTTGGGCACTAGCATTTGTGATTGCTATGTACTCAACCTCAGTAGATGATAGTGCTAAAACAATTTTTTTTTAGAACTCCAAATAATTAGTCCTAACCCAAGACTAAAACAATTCCATAAAGTAGATTTCCTATCATCTATATTGTTGCCCCAATAACTATCACTAAAGCCAACTAATTTTACATCATCATTTTTGTGGTAATGGATCCCATAATCTATTGTACCATTTACATATATCAAAATTCTTTTAGTTGCTTGTAGATGAAGTTTAGATGGATCAGCCATATACCTTGATACTAGAGAGACAACATATTGAATATCCAGTCATTTTTTGGTGAGGAACATTAGACTCCCAACCATGCTCCTGTAAGTGGTATTGTCAACTTTTGGTGCTCCATCTTCTTTGCATAACTGTATTTCATGACCTGTTGGAATTGCAATAGACTTGCATTGCTCTATAGAAAATTTCTTTATCATGTCATGAGCATATTTTTGTTGACATATGAAGATCCCATTTCCTATTTGATGTACCTCCATTCCTAGGAAGTAATGCATTAAACCTATATCCTTAATTTCAAACTCTTTCATCATGGAGTGTTTGAACTCCTCATTCATTTTATCACTACTACCCATGATTATTAGATCATCCATATATAAGAACACAATGAGAATGTCTTACCTTGTTTCATGTAGTAGAGAGTAGGTTCAATTTTTCTCCTAGTGAATCCATACTTTTGAAAGTAGCCATCAATGTGTGAGTACCATGCTCTTGGTGCTTGCTTTAGGCCATACAATGCTTTATTCAATTTGTAGACAAGGTCCTCCTTACCTTGTTCTTCAAAGCCTTGATGTTGTTGCACAAAAATCTCTTCATTCAAGTACCCATTGATAAAGGCACTCTTAACATCCATGTGTTGAATGTTCCACCCTTTGTGGGAAGCCAAGGAAAGTACTAGTATGATGATCTCTTGTCTAGCAATTGGAGAAAAGGTCTCCTCATAGTCAATCCCATACTTTTGATTAAACCCTTTTGCTACTAGCCTTGCCTTGTGTCTTTCAATACTCCCATCAGCATTGAACTTGGTCTTATAGACCCATTTACATTTGCCCTTAGGAAGATCCACTAGCTCTCATATGTCATTACTTTTTATAAAGGACATTTCCTCTTTCATGGCTTGTTGCCATACATCATGGTTACATGCTTTTTCATAACTAGATGGCTCTAGCTCTAAACTAGTCATTAAAGCATAGTTTACAACATCTCCCTTAGGTTCTTGGGAGTATTCATCACCATACATGTACAAATTTTCAAGTCTTTTCAAGACTTCATTCATTTCACTAGCTTGACTTCTAGTGTACCTTCATTGAAAATTCTTGTCCATCATTTGAAAAGAAGGATGGTAATAAAGTGCTCTCTTACCTCTTGGTGTTGTATCTTCATCCATTGGTATTGAAGAAGAACTTGATGATGTTACATACCTAAAATAATATAGCGTCGGCTATATTATGAAGTATTACATTTAATCACTATTTATCCAAGTGTAGAATAAATAAATTATCATCTCTGATTATCCTTTTTATATTTCATTTGCGATCTTCGCATATTTGCCTTTACGACGAGGGTGTGCCCACCTAAAGTGGTGATCTGCATTTCTTATTTGCAATCCAATATTCGTTCATTCTATTCTCAAAAATAGTGGTGTGATCATTGTTCGTAAATAGTTGATCTATCTGTGTTTTCATTGTGAAGAAGGGATAGAAATATCCTTTCATGTGGTATAACTTGGAGTAGCACTTGTTGTACTTGGAGTAGAACTTTTATTTGGACTTGGAGGAGGATTTCCAATAATTTTCTTGTTAATGGGTTGTACTTGAGAGAAGCTTACATCTTGAGATCCATCATCAAAAAAAAGTTTTTGATGACCCCATACTCCCCCTTCATCAAAAATCACATCTCTGGAAATTACAACTTTGTGTATTTTTATATTGTAGAGTCTATATGCCTTTGAAGAATCATAATACCCAATTAAAATACATGCTTGACTTTTGGTATCAAGTTTCTTTCTTGTCTCATCAGGAATATGTGCATATGCAAGACAACCAAAAACTTTGAAGTGCTTTACATTTGGCGTTTTGCCATACCATACCTCATATAGAGTTATCCCATCTAAACTAGAAGTGGAACTCCTATTCAAAATGTAAACTCTTGTCCTAACAACATCAGACCAATACACGTTACTGATTTTCTTTGTTTGAAGCATTGATCTAGCCATTTCTACAATAGTTCGGTTCTTCCTTTCAGCCACACCATTTTGTTGTGGGATGTAGGAAGTAGTTAATTACCTTTTGATCCCACAATATTTACAGTATTTCATAAATACATTTGAACAAAACTCCCCTCCTCTATCAGTCCTTAATATTTTTACATTATACTCACTTTTATTCTCTACATTATTTTTGAAATCCTTGAAACATTCAAAAGCTTCATCTTTAGTTTTCAAAAAATAAATCCAACATATTCTAGAGAAATCATCAATGAAAGTGAGAAAGTAAGAATTGTTACCCAAGCTTTTGGTATTCATTGGACCACAAATGTCTGAATGTAACAATTGTAGTGGATGGCTTGCTATCCATGCTTGTCTTCTTGGAAACTTTGTTCTTGAGTGCTTTCCCAAAACACATCCTTCAGACACTTGCTTGTGCTCTTCAACTTTTGGTAATCCACACACCATAGCTTGTGAAGTCAACAAATTCAAGCCTACAAAGTTAAGATGACCATATCTCAAGTGCCAAAGCACACTTGGATTTTCTATGGCCACACTAGAAAGTTGAGCACCTAATTGTTCCCCAAAATTAAGAGGAAATAACCTATTTTTTATCATAGGTACATTTGTGAAAACTCTATTACAATTGTCTTTATCAAAAATTACACATTTTCCATATTCAAAAACAATTTTATAGTTCTTTTCCATGATTTGTCCAACCCTAAGCAAATTATGTTGGAGTTTAGGAGTGTAATAGATATTATTTAGCTTCTTTGTGCCTTATTTTTTTGGAACCTCCATGGCTCCCATACCTTCAACTTGTAGTGCTTTATCATCTCCCAATTTGATCTTGGACTTGTATGTGGAATCCATTGTATCAAATAACTCTTCTTTGCCACTCATATGATTTGAGAAACCAGTATCCAAAATCTAAATTTCATTAAGATTTTGATCTGATTTTCCATATGTGAGGAACAAATTTGAAGAAGTTCCTTCCTCTTCTTCATAGTTTCCATAATTATTACTTCTCCTTTCTTGATAAGCCTTTATTCTACAATCTCTTGCAAAGTGACCAAGATTACCACAATGAAAACAATACTTTTTTGATTTGTCACCTCCTCTTCCTTTTCCTTTTCCTTAGTAGCAACCTCTTGATCTACCTCTTCCTCTTGCTCTTCCTCTACATTGTCCTCTTCCTTGTCCATTGCCATGAGTCTCACCTTCATTGGATGAGAATTATTTTTCATCACCTCCAAATCTTGATGTAGAACCTTGGAGTCTCTCTTCATGGGACATCAAAGAACCAATTAGTGCATCAAATGTTAGAGTAGACAAATCTTTAGATTCTTCAATAATAATAGCAATATGATTCCATTTATGAAGAAGTGTTCTCAACACTTTCTTCACAACCACTTCAGTTTTTATGTCTTCACCAAGTGTCTCCATTTTGTTTACAATTGCTTTAACTCTAACACAATAATCTCCCACTCTCTCATCATCTTGCATTTTGATATTTTCAAAATCTCTTTTCAAGGTTTGAAGCCTCACTTGCTTCACTTGAGTGCTCCCTTGATAGATATCTTGCAAGGCTTTCCATGCTTCTAGGGTTGTTAAACAAGAAGCAATCCTTGGAAATATGCTTTTATCCAAAGTTTCTTGGAGATGGTAGAGAGCAAAAGATTTTTTCTTTTGGGCATCCTTCTTAGTAGTCCTATCAGCTGCACTCAAGGTGTTCCAATGAGCAGGTTCAATGTAGCCTTTTTCTACTATGTTCCATAATCCTTTGCCAATAAGTAAGGTCTTCATATTGATAGACCAATACTCAAAATATAGTCCATTAAACTCAGGAAATAGGCAAATTATTATTGGCAACCATTGGTAAAACAACAAGATTTTAGAATAAAACAAAATGACAATACTTTTTTTTTTAAACTTCTCTCTATCACCACAATGAAACAATATACAGTAGGATAAAACCAAACCTTTTTCAATAGGTCTTTACAATGTGTAGCAATTTACCAATCTCTATATTATGGTCTTCAAAAAAACATTGTCAGGCTCCTCCTCATAGTAGAAACCTCCACACTCCTCACAACAAATCAAAATTACCTTTTGTTGTATAACAACTCACATTTGCAATAACATCCTCATAGACATAATGTCATATTCTCACAAATAATTCAAAAATGGGATATAAATGTCTCCTTCCACATAGGTGAATGAAACAAAAATTATATTGCTTGTGCAGAATATTATTCTATCGTTATCATTTGCAAATCACAACTCTCCTCCTTCATTGTTATCTCCTCCTTCATTGTGCACATATGAATGAAAACACAACGATCGATTACAGCTATCCTCACACATAGTCAAACACACAGTAAAACATCTCCTTCTACGTAGTATGAATGTATCTCAACACGTGCAAGTTTTTCCTTTCTCAAATACAGTGTTGGTCTAATTGCAAAAAGGACTTCCTTACACTTTGTTTGGTGATACATAGGTTCACCATAGAAACACAGGTCTCACCAATTCATAAAATTCAAATCAACAACCAATCACATGATGTTCTCATGTGCACTTCTTGTCCTATGGTTTACATAGTGTTGTGTTGTTAGATAATACCATAGCGTGAGCGTTCTCCACACTGCATGAATTGCATGCGATGTTCTCCACACTCCTTCCTAATGGCCACTATGAAATGGCATTCTTCTTTCACATTCTTCTTATGCATAGCGTGGGCTTCTTACAGTCATGATCGAGATGTTAACAAAATATATCATATGATGTTTTTTTAAACTTTTGTGCCTTACGTCACTGTAGAACATTCTCATTTAGTGGTCTTCACTCTTAACGTACGTGGTCAATTACCTTAAGGAGATCAAGTCACAAAGGTTAGCTTGGTGAGTGGAGGAATTACAAACCTCTCTTTTCATGCTTGTAATATTTCAACACAGGTGGCTTCTCTTTTCACATGTGCTCTTCCTCACCAATAACCATGCAGGATGTCATGAATATCTACAAATGCGACAATCCAATGAATCAAACATGTAGGTAATATTGTTTTTTATGATCATGTTCTCAACAAAACATAGTTCCTTTCTCTCTATAGCACATATCATTATTCTACGCTAATTCTCTAACGTGGACTTGTAGTAGATCATTCACCTTTCTCCAACAATGAATACATCTTTTCCTTATGCGTAGTTGTGCGTTCACCTCAAAGTGTAATTCGAACACACCTTTCAACATGCAATTGTACGAGGGCTTACATATACCTCATTATCCAGATATGCTCTTGGAGGGATTCTTATGTTCCTAATGCTTTGATCTGATCTTGTAGACCTATACTAGCATTCATGGAAACAACAAAGCATGATAAGTAGAATGGGCAACCTCCCCAGATGAGGCTCTTTTGTTAGAACATATGATAATCTAGATAAATAAATAAGAAATGCATTGAAACAAAACATATGTAAGCAATATGCATATGGAAACCAAGAATATTAATCTAAATGCAATGAAATATTCATATCCATGCTAAAGCTATGTAAATGATGTTAGAGTAATATTCCATTCTTTGGGATATTTGCCCTTTTACTCCACTAGGTAAAATAGGTAGTATATTGCATTATACTACATAGGTATATTATTACATTTACTTTTCTACTTTCTACCATGTAGATATTTACTGTCTTAAATATCTAATGGTAATTCCTAAATATCCTAGGTTAAGAATCCTAAACCAAATGCTCTACCTCCTATGACGCGTTGGTTAGCGTGATTTCAGCATTATTGTTTTATATGTTATTTTGTATCCTATTTAAACTATAGTTCCTAAACTATATGGTTAATGCAATTTATCATTTGATTAATCAAACTATGATCTCCTGGTCATATTGGTATCAGAGTTGGAGCAAGGGAGTTTAGCAGGGAGCGTTGGAATTTTGGAACCATGGGTGACCTCTAATTAATTTTCATTTTATGCTCCTAATGTTTTTAATTCTCCTTATTGTTTGTATAGCACCCTAAAATTGGCACAGTTAAACCCTTAGTAAAAAGATAAAATTTGAATTTTAACCCCGAAACCACTCGTTAACCGCTCTCCTCATTTTTTACGCCATTTTTAGGAGTTGTTTTGACCGTTGGATGATATCGTCGATGATCAGATGAAATCGTCCCAGATCGGACGAATTCTTCTGGAATAGAACATCTAGACGATTTCATCCCAAAACCAAATTTTCATAATTAGCTTCTATTTCAACAACTTCTCTAACTTGGGCAGAAAGCATGTCTACGCGGTTAGAGTCTCCCCCATTGGAGATCTCCCAAATTGGGGTGATCTCCAACCTCCTAACCTCTCCCTAAATCCTATATAAACTTAGGATTTTTCTTGACTTCCCCCTGGCTGATTTTCCTTGCAACTTTAGTTTCTCGTGCATTAGAACACCTTCACACCATTGTTTGCATTGTGTATTTCAAGTTTTTCTTGCAAGAATTTTATTGTTTTTCAGTTGGAGCAAGCTCGGATCGTCGCTGGTGATTCCAGACGATTTCGGACGATCCTGTCACAGATCGGCGATGATCTCGTACGATTGGAGGTGATCTCAACTGTAGTCCATATTGGGGGCAATCAGAGCCTAGAGTTTGCATTTTTTTTATCTTCTCTCTTCATTTCCTTATGCATTAACTTAGTTTATTCTATTTCTGCATTTTGGAGTTCACCTCATTTAGCATAGATGCATGATAAAGTTAAAATAAATTATTAAATTAATGCATTTCCTTTAATTGTTATCTGGATTTATCATTTAGGTAGGTTTACTATTATTTCTATCATTTCCCCTTGCTTTTGTAGTTGCATTTTTGGTCTTTGGTATCCGCTTCTGTGATTGCAGGTTTCTGACGAATTCATCAGGTCGACGATGATCTCGTTTGATATCAGATGACCGACTATGATCTGAGATGATTATGTGCAATTTCAGATGATCATGTAAGACTTGAGATGATATAGACTTCTACAAACCTCAGAATATTCATCAGACATCCAGAATCAGGTACATTCTATCTTATTTAGCACACTTTCTATGTTTAGCACTTATTCATGTTTTATGTATCCATATAAATCAGCATTGGCATATAGAATAGCTTAGATTCATCTTGGCCAAACCTAGGAATTGAATGATTGAATATAAAAATGAACACATCAAACCCATTCTCAACCTAGGCATGGAAACTGCCACTCAAAGTTTCCTAGTGAACCCACCATCCGTAAAAAATTCACCCTTATACCCCTCCCCGAGAGGCATGACCTTCAAAGGGCCTCTCAGTCCGAGGTATTGTCCCATCCTTCTCACATCCCCCTTTCGGGCGTGGATCATATAGCCTGAAGGTAAGGATGCAAAAAATTTGGAGCGATACATTTTGGTGAACCCGACGTGAAAACTAAAAACCTTTTGAAAAAAAAAAAAAGGGAGAAGATTGTTAAGATTGCATATCATATTTAGATGGTAGATTATAATAAAAGACGAGCTGTCACCATAAATGTTGAAAATCAATTAACAGCCATAGAGATTACTTCTATGCTTAGAGTACCTCAAACAAATAGGGTTCAACCTTTGTGGGATGAACTTGATAGGAGATTGGGTATCATTGAATTTAGATCAACCGAACTTAGGCAAATCAAGAGGTTTGTCCTAGATAGAATCCTGGATCCTGATCAGGTGACTTTGTACCATGAGCTTCAGAGAGCTTGCCATAGGTGGTTAGCTGATAAAAGAGCACTTGTGTCTTTCGAGTTGTACACCTTTGAGGAATACCTCGACAACGCAGTTGTAGTACATAAATTTCTATCTCGTATAGAGGATCAAGAGGTCGTTCTTATGGATAGAAAGATATGGAATAGAGTTCCTAGAGCTATGTTATATCGAGAGTATTATCATGAACTTTATTTCTACAAGTCAGAGTCTGAAATAGATAATATCACCATAGCACACTTTGTCAAATTCTTGAAAAACCATTTCCAATTTGAAGAGGAGCATTTCATGACTCCGATGAACTTGATCCTATTAATGATATCCATAAACTATTTATAGAAAACTAAGCCATTCTTTTATTATTATTATTTCTTGCATTTAGTATGTTGTTTGTTGTCTTTATAATATTATTATAAAAACAAAACAAAAAAAAAATAAAACAAAACAAAAATATAACAAAAATTAAAACGTTTTCTTTTAAGTATTATAGTAGGTATATAATTAAAATATATACCTCCCAAACTTGTCGCATATATATATATATATATATATATATATATATATATGCTAAAATCTAAGTTTAAGTATAATGACTAGACTTAGGAATGGAAAACAGACTGAAGTAGAAGAAGATTGGTTAGGAAAACCATTTTCTGAAGACCCAATTCAGGAAGAAGGAACCCTAGACCAACAAGAAGAAGAGTTTGCTATAGGAAATGAACAAAAAGAAACCGTTAGAGAGGAAGGATCCTCATCCCCTAAAATGTCTCCGGGAGGAGTCGTTACTTTTGAGAACATGGAACATTTCTGGAAGTTCCTCAATACTAATATTGGCACTCTTAATAGAGCAGTCCATATGGACAAAGATCAAATTAGTGACACTCAAGCAACCCTAGAAGAAATATATCACACACGCACTAATCCCTTGTCCTTCGTTGATCAAGAAAGTGATCAAGCTGGACCATCCAATTTGGATATGGCCGCTATAATCCAGAACATGCAACAACAATAGGTTACCCAACCACCTAGAGTGCTTGTTACCAAGCCTAGAGTTATTCCCACACAAAATAAACCTTCATTCACTGCTCTATTTTGCCAAGCTATTGATCAACATACCTCAAATCAACAAAAGCCCAAAACAAAACCAAACACCAATTTCCAACAATCTGGGATACAACATAATGCTACTACAAATCTTCTTCATAATACTCTCCCTACCAACCATTTGCATAATAGCAATATAGCATCTAATCCTTACGTCACGCCATCATACGCTCACATACCACCGAACCAATATGGTGGACAAACTAGTAATCTGGAAGCCATGGTGAAACAGTTAGTCTCCTGCATGGACCAGATAGATCCCTATCATCCCTCGTACAATTATCGAGAGATGTGTAGTCAGCCTCTAGATCCTATAGTTGTAGCATAGACATATCCTAAACACTTTCCTATGCCTGTCCTACCTATATACAAAGGAATCGAAGATCCCATAGAGCATCTTCGTATGTTTAGGATAGCATGTCATGATATATCACATGATGACTTGTTATTACTAAAAATGTTCCCAAAAAGTTTAGGAGGAATGGCATTAGAGTGGTATTATCAATTACCCACTCATTCTTTGAGGAATTTTGAAGAAACAATCGAGTCTTTTGTTCATCAATTTAGTGCCTACATCGAAAGGCATGTAACCATTAAAGATTTGTACAACTTAAAACAAGACAAAGATGAATGTTTTGCTGATTTCCTAGCTCGATGGAGACAGTTGATAGGAAAATTGCACTTTGTGTTACCTTATCGAGAAATGCTGGATATCTTTATCAATAATTTACAAGAACAACTATCCTATGAGTTATCAACTGCTACCTTGACCACCTTCGATCAAGCTATAGACTTAGCTCGAAGAGTGGAAGATGCTCTCATTAGGAGAGGTCAGCTTAAAAAGAAAGACGATGAGAAAACATCCAGAAATCAATATAAGAATAAACAAGTTGTGGGTGATGGAGTCACTGATAGCAGAAACATTGCTAATGTTAATGTTGTGAAAACAATGGAGAAGTTTATACTGAAACCTCCTGATAAACCACCTCAAGAATTTACTAGGTTAAATCAACCTCTATCAACCATTCTACCGCAATTATTAGAATGAGGTTTGATCCAATTACCAAATATCCAGGAACCTGATCCAACTATACCCGGATACAGAGCTGATTTACACTGTGATTTCCATAGAGGACCTAGACACGCTACCAACTCTTGTAAAATATTAAAACATAAAATACAAGACTTAATTGATAACAATGAGATGGAGGTGCAAGCCTTTCAACCTAAACAAAATCCTCCTAATAATGCTCAAAAGAACATCCCCCAAAATTAGAATCAGAATGCCAATCAATCATTGGACATATTTCAACATCCTTTACCAAAGCATGGTAAAGAGGTGGCTAATCAAATTGAGCATCATAATGTTCCCCCTCCTACCCGATATGTAGGGACTATTAGTGGACATATACCTACTCATGATCTGCAAATATTTGACACAACTTTATCCATGGTTACGACCAGACCTCTATATAATATTCGGACACCTGATCTTAGTGATACAGAATACGAGACTGAAAGTGACATGGAAATCACATCAAATCAATCGAATAGTTTTGAAGATGAATTAGATGCTATTCAACCTATCACAAATTCTATGGTTTTGAAAGAACCATTTCCAAGAAGAGTCACTACTAGACCATCTTCTCACAAATTACTTTCTAATGAACAAGCCATAAACGCTAGACCAAGACCCATTCATCATCCACAAAATAATATTGTAGGTACCATCGGAGCTATTACTAGACAACAGGCTCAAAATTCTCAACAAGATCAAACTCAGAACGATGGATCAGCTCCATTTGTTTTGAAAGTTCCTAATAAAGGGAATCATGCACCTAACGTTCAACCTAAACCTCCTTATAATATTAATGAACAATTATCAAATACTACAGCTAGAATTTCCCTTTTGGACCTTTTAAGATCTTCTCCTACACATAGGGATGAATTAATGCTCACATTAAGCCAAATGATGGTACCACAAAATATTCAACTTGAAGCCATGGCCAATACTATCATAACTCGAGAAGTCAATTGTATTGACTTTCGGGATAGAGATATACCGCAACATAGTTTACATAAGGATAACCCCTTATATATTACTGCCCTAATTGGAGATGTAGTAGTTAAACGAGTCTTGATTGATAATGGTTCATCTTTAAACATTTGTACTTTTGACTTCTACCAAAGATTTGGGTTTAGAAGTGATGAAATGAAAAGAACTGATATGATCATAAAAGCCTTCAATGACGAAACACAAGAAACGTGTGGAGTTATTACTATCCCATTGCAAGTTGGTCCAAGAACCTTAGACACGACCGTGTTTATTGTACATTGCCCTGCATCGTACAATATACTCTTGGGTCGCCCTTGGATCAACGCGATGCGAGCTATTCCCTCAACTTTACATCAGTGTGTTAAATTCGAATTTAAAAATCAGTTGGTTACCATTCATGGTGATCCCAGACCCTTTGATATGTGTGCTTTGGCAGAACCTATTGGAGTTCAATTTTGCCCTGCTCTGTCATCCACACATCCTAATTCTCATCATCCGTCTAAACGTGTGAAACACACACCCATAACATCATCTACTTTTTCTCCATCAACTCCACCTCTACATATAGTTCAACCATCTTCCGAACAAACCACATTAGGACCTCAAAAAGACCCTAATCCCACAACCAAGGCTTCTTGTTCTACTCCTATCACTTCTATCCCTATAATAGACTCATCCATCGACATCTCTACAACATCTACATCCACCAAAGGCATAGTTTCGTGTTAGAAGATGTAGGAAATGTTCCTTCTACCTCTTATGCTCTTACTGACGAGCTCTTACCCGATTTATCTAACATTCTTATATCAAAAAAAACAAATGTTGCTATGCAAGATTCCCTTATTTTAAATAATTTGTCACCATCTCCTCGTACCTTGGGTCTCCCATAGCCTATGGGAAGTATTTACCAAGTCGGGAGTTGCGCTTTTATCTATAAGGGATATGACTGGGGAAGAATACCTAGAAACATCAAGACACATTATGATGGATATGCTCGATGTTATTTTACTAATGAGTATATTAAAGCTAAGCCTATAATGCTTAAATTGGGATATAAAGGGAAAGGTTTGGGACCTTTCCAAAATGGTATGAAAGAACCTTTTGAGGTAGAGTCGTGGCCCGCCCGATGTGGTGTGGGCCTATTTCCTAGTAAGGGTCAGCCCTTCCCATTTGAGGATGATGACCATCTCATATGTTACCAAGATTATTTGGATAAACATGATGCCTTGTGTTTAATGAATAAACCATTTACATGTAATATGCTATCTATAGCCTACCCTGACATGATAGCCAAATCCGACGATGAGTTGGAGGGAGATATCTTCCATGATGTCTCCGTTGAGGAATTATTACATCATGAATTTTATTTTGATGGCTCTATACCTAGTATAGCCCAACTTGAGGCCACGACTCCTCAAGATGAATTATCCAAGCTAACCTCGAAAGAATTACAAGAATTGGGCGTTTCACCCACCCCACCTAATTTTGAGAGAGATCTACACATGGAAGTAGAAAACATCATAAAAATTAACATTGGAACCGAAGATAATCCTCACATAATCAACATTGGATCAGAATTGAGTCAAGAAAAACAAGATAAATACATTGCATTTCTTAAGGAATATGAATATGTCTTTGCTTGGACATATGAAGATATGCTAGGATTAGACCCTTCCGTAGTTATGCATCACCTAGTAGTCCATCCGGATGCTAAACCTGTTAAACAAAAACTTAGAAAAATGCATCCTAAAGTGGCCTTACTAGTCAAAGGGGAATTAGAAAAACTCCTGAAGGTTATTTTTATACAAGCCATTGATTATGCTGAATGGATCTCGAATGTAGTTCCAGTAACTAAGAAAGAAGCTACCAAAGTTAGGGTTTGCATAGACTTTAGAGATATTAATGTTGCATGCCCTAAAGATGATTTTCCTCTTCCCAACATGGATCAGATCATTGATTTTACTGCTGGGAGTGGAATGATATCCTTAATGGATGGATTTTCTAGTTATAATCAGATCAAGATAGCTCCTAAAGATCAGGCTAAAATAGCCTTTATTACCCCTTGGGGAACATTTTGTTGGAAAGTGATGCCATTCGGTTTGAAGAATGCAGGTGCAACATATCAACGAGCCATGACTTATATATTTCATGATATGATGCATGATATTCTACATGATTATGTAGATGATATTATAGCTCGTTCCATCAAAGAAGATGATCATTTAGATGACTTGAGAAAAGTATTTGATCGATTAAGGGAATATCTTATCCGACTGAATCCAACCAAATGTATATTTGGCATTAAGTCCGGTAAATTATTGGGGGTTATAGTTTCTTTACGTGGCATTGAAATTGACCCTCTCAAGATCATGGCTATCACTGATATGCCCACACCCACAAATATATCTGAATTACGGAGTCTACAAGGTAAGCTTCAAGCTATTTGTCGCTTCATCGATAAGTTGGCGGACAAAACATGACCCTTTCTTAAGCTTCTTAAGAAAGATGTCTCTTTTCATTGGGATGACGAATGTCAGGAAGCATTTGAACTCCTCAAACAATATCTCCTTAACCCACCTATGCTTTCACCACCTAGACCTGATCGCCCATTTATCTTATATATTTTTGCTTCAGATCTTGCCTTAGGAGCTATGTTAGCTCAACTTGATGATGAGAAGAAAGAACGTGCTAATTATTATATCAGTAGAACATTAATCAGTTATGAAACCCGTTACACAACATTAGAGAAACTATGTCTAGCAGTCATATTTTCTACACAGAAACTATGCCATTATATGCTCAGTCAGAAAATGTATGTTATTGCTAAATCCGATCCTTTGCGGTATCTCATGAGTCGACCATACTTATCTGGTCGCACAACAAAGTGGGTTCTTGCCCTAAGCGAGTTTGACCTCATGTTTATAGGACAAAAGTCTGTTAAGGGTCAAATCATAGCAGATCAATTAGCTGCTGCACCCTTAGAGTCTACCCATCCCCTCATCATTGAGTTTCTTGATGAATGCCTTAAATTAGAGGCAGACCATCCAGAGCAATGGTCCCTATACTTTGATGGAGCTCGATGCATGAGTGGGGCTGGTGCAGGTATTATTTTAATATCTCCATAGAAACATCTTATACCTTTGTCCTTTAAATTAACGTTTGCTTGTACTAATAACACTGCTGAATATGAGGCTCTAATCCTTGGATTACGAGCTGCCTTGGCACTGAAAATTAAAAATCTATTGGTTTTTAGTGATTCTCAACTTGTCATAAATCAAATCAATGATGTTTATCAGACCAGAGATGATAAATTGTGCCCATATAAAGCATATGTATTACAATTATTATCTTTATTTGATCAAGTTACCTTGGAAGCTATTCCTCGAACTAGCAATCGTGCGGTTGATGCTATGGTTGCAGTTGCATCCCTTTTACCCTTGGAGTTAGATGACGAATATGCTACCATCATTATTCGTCGACTCCAGGAACCCGCTTCAAATAAATCATGCTTAGAACCTTTGGATGTGTTTCTAATCAACGAAACTACTCCTAAACTTTGGTACACTGATATATTCAATTTTCTTCAAAATGGGACCTTCCCTGAAGATTTTAATAGAAACCAGCATCGGTTATTGTGTAGACGAGCAAGTCGTTTCATAATTATTGGCAATACATTATATAGGAGATCTTTTGAAGGCATCCTATTGAGATGTTTGAATTTAGACGAATCTAGATCAGCTTTGAGTGAAGCCCACGATGGATCTTGTGGGGGACACTTCAGTGGTAGCGCCATTGCTAAGAAGCTCCTTAGGATAGGATATTTTTGGCCCACCATGGAGAATGATGCACATGATTATGTGCGCCATTACGACAAGTGCCAGAAACACGTTGACCTTGTCCATGCCCCTGCACAAGAACTGCAGGCTATTTCATCTCCTTGGCCCTTTTCAAAATGGGGCTTAGACATCATTGGAAAAATCAACCCTGTGTCATCTGATGGACACAAATTCATCATAACTACCATCGAGTATTTTACAAAGTGGGTTGAAGCTATGCCCTTAGCTTCTTGCACTAGAACCCAAGTTTCCAAATTTATTTTTAATCAAATTATTTGTAGGTTCGAAATTCCTGAAAATCTCATCTCGGATAATGGAACTTGTTTCAAAAATAAAGATGTCAAGAAATTATGTCAAAAATATAAAATTCAACATCGTTGGTCCACTCCCTATTATCCTCAGGGTAATGGCCAAGAAGAAGCATCTAATAAAACATTAATCAAAATCCTTAAAAGACTGGTCAACAAATCTGGTTGAGATTGGCACATTCAACTATATCCTGCTTTGTGGGCTTATCGAACTAGTGTTCGTACTCCCACGGGCACTTCACCTTTTTTTTTGGTTTATGGCATTGAAGCAATTTTTCCCTTTGAATTAGAAGTTCCTTCTTTGGCTCTGCTACTTCAAGATACTGAAGTAGGAGATGAATATCATGCTGGCAGATTTAGTCAGCTGGAACTCTTAGATGAGAAGCGCATCAATGCTTTGGAACATCTTTGTGCCTACCAAAACAAGCTCAAACGAGCATACCTCAAGAAAGTTCATCATCGATCCTTTGAGATCGGTGACCTTGTCTTAAAAGAAAATAAAAAAAATACTAATGCAACTAAAGATCTTAAAGGTAAATTCGAGCCCAACTGGCTTGGACCGTATATTATCACTGCTAAATTTGGATCGGGAGCATACCGATTAGCTACCTTAGATGGTAAAGATCTTAAAGAACCTATGAACATTATGCATCTTAAATGCTATTATGCATAAAATCTGCTCATTTCATCATTGTATATATTGTTATTTTGCATATTCTTTCATTTTAGTCATTCATATAAAAAATTTCAAAAAACAATCACATTGTGTATCTTCTCAATTCATCAATCAAAATCAAAATATAAAAACATCAAAATCATAAAAATCTTCAAAAACATCTTTTATTTTCGTACCTGTCAATTCTTGAAGTATTGCAGTTATATTTTCAGTTATTTTGGATAAATTAGCATTTATTTGGAATCCCGCACTTTCACACTCACATGCATAAATATCTTGATTTTATTTGGTATGATTATTAATCTCTCTTATATCAAAGTCCACCGTTGAATTAAATAAAGTTTTGAGCATAGAGAATTGATCTTGTTATTTACTTAAACCAAGCATATCTTTTCACATTAAAATGATTTCATTGCAAATTCGATATGATGCTACATAGTAGAAGTGGTTTCTTGAGAGAAAAGTTTCCCCTGCTATCCTATCATGCACATGGTCTAGAATCTTTGAGAATTGACAAAAGGACAAGCTCACCCCTGCCCAGAATAAAAATCCCTTGCTCTATAGCCAATCCGAGCAAGTATCCCTAGTATAGGAAGAAAAAAAAAAAAGTCAAAGAAAATGAGAAAAAGAAAAATATTATTTTGTACCATCTCAGCAATATTTCAGCATTATCTCAAGTTCCAAGAAAAAATACAAAAAAAAAAGAAGAGAAAGAGAAAAGAAAAAGCAAACAACAATAAAATCCCTTTTCCCTACCCTTTGAAAAGAAAAGAAGGGTGAATGAGCTTGAATCCCTGGAATTCTCAATTATTCGAAAACTGTGAGGTAAGCCCCATAACAGGCGGTTTGTGCCCAACCCACTTGGCCTTGGGTAATTCCTAGCGTGGTGATATTTTCGTTACATTAGCGACCTTATTTTGTACAGACCTATGTCGGCTTATGGATTAGCTAGCTCTTGATGACCCGACTTACATAGTAGTCTGGTATGATTACATGCATATAAATCATGGTCAACGAACACTTATTTGGTTAATTCAAATTACTTGTATCAAATTATCTTGCTCAAAATTGGTGAATGAACAATACAATTGCACACACATTTGTATTTGAGAGATTTTTGTATCATTATGATAGATCAAGATCGGCAATGAACTCACATCTGCACATGGGGTTCCTTATAAATCTACATTTTGTCTTTGAGATAATCTAAAATATTTATGCAAATCTTTTGGAATAATTTCATCTTCTTATTTAAAAGAACATTTGTTTAGTATAAAAACAATTACATACATGTTTTTTTCAAAAATCCAAAACTTCTTTCAAAACATGCAATAAAGTCACATTTCTTTATATATTCGACTTCCGCAATGATGGTATAGTTCCAAAACCTAAACTGGAATTTTATGCCTAGCGCAAGTCCTTATCTTATATTTTGTTTATTTTAAAAATAAAAAATCAATCATGCAATAAAACTATTATATCAATTTCTTCTTTGGATTTCGTGATGATGGTATAAGTCTATACCTGTAATTCTATGCCTAGCACAAACCATTGTTCTAATTTTATTTTCCCATTCATTTTAATTCATAAAAACATATGGCTTACATCATTATGTCACACAATTGTGCTTTAAAAAGAATGAACACATTTTCTATTTCATTTCATTATGTCAACATTCCATTTTGCAACCATGGTATAATTCCTAAGGAATTGTTCAAAACTTTATCACACTTAGGAATTTTATGCCTAGCAAAAATCATATTTTTAATATTTCATGCATAATATTTTTATGAAAATCTGAAAACAAATCATCACCATCATCATTTTCATCATCACAACACAAAGTCTTAAGACAGTCTCTTAAGCACTCTTTTACTTTTAACAATATTTCTATATTGGGATTAGCTTGACGACCTAGCGAGTGGTGACTCCATGAAATGGTCTATAACAGCGACAATGTCCTTTGAAATTATTGTTAGAAGTCCCTTTATTTTTCATCAATCACACCACAAAACAACCAATTTGTTTACATCAGATTATTTCATTTAAATTTTATGGCATGACATAAAATTATAATTTTTTTTCCACGACATAATTACATGAATAATCAATCAACAATTCTAAAATTGAAGCATCATCAAACATATGGACAAGTCATATCACAAACAAAAAAAATCATATATATATATATCAAAATATTTGTACATCATATCACAACTGGATTGGTATGCCACAATCTATACCCTGGCATACTCAATCCTCTCAAAAATATATCCAATCCAGTCTATAGCAGCTAGTCTCGAGAAGCCCTCGAGCTCTCAACCTCATCTCCTCTCCCACCCTGGCGTGGAGGAGGTGGTCCCATAGAGGTCCGTGCTATGTCTCGGGTCCTCACCGTTGATCGTGAGGATGTCCTCGATGATCCCATCCTGATCGGCTTTGCAATTTTGGCTAGCATCTGTAACCTCTGGCCCTCTGGAACTAGCTGGAAGTATGCTCCCTGATAGAACACGGTCTGAGCCATAGACCATGCCAACTCCTACATGCTCACCCCTCTACTCGAGCCCTGAGCTATGTAGCCTCATCCTATAGTGTCTGCACCTGAGCCCGGAGGCAAGCAACCTCAGCCCGGAGAGCCGCCATCTCGCTGCTCTCCCCCACCTTGACACCCTTGCCCTTATCGGGCGATGGTGGCCTCTCCCCCTACTGAGAAGGGAATCCCTCCTCCCTCCTCCCTATCTGCTGTGGTCTCTATGGAGCTTGTGGCATCCTCTGGCATCTCTCCTATGGAGACCGTCATTGCTCTCTCCCTCCATGACCCCGCGTTGCCTCAATGGTAGCCTGGCACCGCCTCCCCATCCATCGCACAACCGCGTGCATCGGACCCTATGCCCTCGTCATTCGAGGAGGGTGGATGCCTACGTACCAGGCATCATATCCATCAGCGACCCTAGCGTCGTCCCCATCCACTGGCTGGATGGGGGCATCATCCATGTCCTGGCTCCAGAATCATTGCATATCTGGAGCCCCACTCAGTGTGGTATTATCCCGGATAGTCCAGGAGTACTCATAGTCCCTGAGAGATGGGATCCCCTGTTGTAGACCAAACTATCACAAAAATTAGTCGTAGCGGTGGAGCTCTACCTCTCCCCACTCCATCCTCAACTAGCAGACTCGCCTGATGTGAGCCAACTCCTGTCCATCCTCTCCCCACCCTGGATGCTCTCTCCACGGCCTCCAGGTGATCTGGTCAGGGATGAGGTCGTCTAGTAACCTCCATGACATCGGTAGATCTATCCATCGTTGTGACCCTCTCTGGAGCCACCAATAGAAAACTCGGGGTCTCTCTCGGTCAACCCTTGTCAGTGGGAGTCCTACCGATCTTCACACCATGATGTGCTCCCAGCACCAAACCTGTAGTAGCGATGTCAAAACCAGACATCGGCCTCCCTTGTATACGACCCCGTGTAGGATCCTATACAAGCGACATAGTACAAAGCTGCCCCATGCAAATCTGTATCTGTGGTCTCTCATGTCATAGACCACATCTAAAAGGAGCCATGGTAATCTGCACCTACTCTGGTGGCACAACAGTAGGCCACCCACTATCCCTACCAAAACTTGAGTCAACCTAGATGCCCCAGGCATCTACCTCAGAGACTCGATGTTCACTCCGCCCTTCTCCAAGGTGAAGCTCGGGTCTCCGCACAACCTCATCATAGCTTGACCCTGATTGGCCGTAGGAGTCATAAACCATCCTTGTATGGGGATCCTCAAGATCCTCCATACGTCCTCTAGTGTGGGAGCCATCTCCCCTATCGATAACCGAAAGCAAGATGACCCCGGATACCATCTCTCTGCTAGGGCTGTTAGTAGCCCCATGTCTGTCGGTATTTATGGCATCTCTGCCACATGCTGTAGTCTGACCTATGCTAGTTGGTCTCGCTCTACCTGATTGAGCACGACCACATCATCCCTCAACCCCCCGTATTTCCATTCCCAACTTTTTAGTAATCCCCTCTACAAAATAAATAATCAAACAATAAAAATCATCAATAGATAATCATTAAAATCAGTTAAATCAATTTAATATTTTAAAAACAATGATGATATCGTCCACCATTGGATGATATCGTCCTAAATTGGGTCAAATCATCTTTGGTAGGATGAAATCGTCTCCGATTTCCCAACTTGGGGATCGCCCCTTGTTGGATGGGATCGCCCCTATTTTGTCGATTTTGCTCTCAGACAAAATCGATGATCTAGGGACGATTTCGACGAAATTGGGACGATTTCGTCTCGATGTCGTCGACGGCCTAAAAACGGCCACAATGCCTCAAAATAGTCAAAATTTAAATAAAAAATTACACAAATCAAATTAAAAACATAATTCACTAGGTTTCGATCCTTACCCATAGCCCGCACCGGACCTCTGTCGATCTGTACGTTGTTTTGACCATTTTGTCTGCAGAGCTCTAAAAACAATGAAAATGAACAGTAAAAATGAATTAGGGTTTTACCCTATTTTTCTTAATTTTATTTAAAAAAACAACATTTTTTAAAAATTTTGCTTTCTGTGCTTTTACCTCAAATGTTTGGTTTGGGTAAAAACACGGAGGGGGCACCATAGCAAGCAGTTGTATGATTCAACCTAGAATTGTCGTCTAAAAAATTGAGTAAATTTTTGCTTTCTCGTAAAACGGGAAGAACTCATCTTTAATGCATTTTCTTTTGAAAATTCGCTAAAGAGGGGGCAAAATGTAGCACCCTAAAATTGGCACAGTTAAACCCTTAGTAAAAAGATAAAATTTGAATTTTAACCCCGAAACCGCCCGTTAACTGCTCTCCTCGTTTTTTGCACCATTTTTAGGAGTTGTTTTGACCGTTGGATGATATCGTCGACGATCAGATGAAATCATCCCAGATCGAATGAATTCGTCTGGAACAGAACGTCCAGATGATTTCGTCCCAAAATCAAATTTTCATAATTAGCTTATGTTTCAACAACTTCTCTAACTTGGGCAGAAAGTGTGTCTGCGGTTAGAGTCTCCCCCATTGGAGATCTCCCAAATTGGGGTGATCTCCAACCTCCTAACCTCTCCCTAAATCCTATATAAACTTAGGATTTTTCTTGACTTCCCCCTGGATGATTTTCCCTACAACTTTAGTTTCTCATGCATTATAACACCTTCACACCATTGTTTGCATTGTGTATTTCAAGTTTTTCTTGCAGGAATTTTACTGTTTTTCAACTGGAGCAAGCTCGGATCGTCGCTGGCGATTTCAAATGATTTTGGATGATCCTGTCACAGATCGACGATGATCTCGTATGATTGGAGGCGATCTCTACTGTAGTACAGATTGGGGGTAATCAGAGCCCGAAGTTTGCATTTTTTTATCTTCTCTCTTTATTTCCTTATGCATTAACTTAGTTTATTCTATTTTTGCATTCTAGAGTTCACCTCATTTAGCATAAATGCATGATAAAGTTAAAATAAATTATTAAATTAATGCACTTCCTTTAATTGTTATCTGGATTTATCATTTAAGTAGGTTTACTGTTATTTCTATCATTTCCCCTTGCTTTTGTAGTTGCATTTTTGGTCTTTGGTATCTGCTTCTGTGATTACAGGTTTCTTGCAAATTCATCAGGTCGACGATGATCTCGTCTGATATTAGATGACTGACTGTGATCTGAGATGATTCTATGCAATTGCAGACGATCATGTAAGAATTGAGATGATCTGGACTTCTACAAACCTCATAATATTCATTAGACATCCGAAATCAGGTACATTCTGTCTTATTTAGCAAAATTTCTATTTTTAACACTTATTTATGTTTTTTGTATCCATATAAATAAGCATTGGCATATAGAATAGCTTAGATTCATCTTGGCCAAACCTAGGAATTGAATGATTGAATATAAAAATGAACACATCAAACCCATTCTCAACCTAGGCGTGGAAACTACCACTCAAAGTTTCTTGGTGAACCCACCATCCATCAAAAATTCACCCTTATACCCCCTCCCCAAGAGGCATGACCTTCAAAGGGCCTCTCAGTCCGAGGTATTGTCCCATACTTCTCGCATCCCCTTCTGGCCACAGATCCTATAGCCTAAAGGTAAGAATGCAAAAAAATTGGAGCGATACAGTTTGATTATCTTGTGCATCCTAATTGTCACCCCACCTTGGTTGGAAACCTCGTAGGATGTGATGTGAGAGGGCAAGAAGACCCACAATGGCTTAGTGCTCGCAGCATAGGGCACGAATCTTGATGTCAGGATCATTTGACCCCCAACGATGATCACCACATATGGGGTTCTTTTCCCTCGTCGAGGATTGCAACCATCAAGGATTTTACTCCCCGTCGGTAATCCTCTCTACGGGCCCACAGATCGCCCACTGGAGCATCCAAGGGCAGGCAACCCTCACACTCTCCATGTCATGGGGAGAACTTTATTAACTTCCCTATTGGGCCTGCATACCAATACTTTTAGTGAGAACTCCTAGAGGGCAAGAAAACCCTCATGTTTCTTATAGCATGCATCCCAAGGTGATGCTGACTAGACCCTGACAGGCCTACACGCACCCCAAGGAGGTGATGACCTATCACTACCGACCTACACGTACCTTGAGGCACATTGATATGACCTGCTATCTAGGTGACACATGGCACTCTAGACATGTGCCACTTGGCTACTGATTGGACCCACTAGATGATGTAGACCTGACATGGCAGACAACCTCTAGACGATGCAAACCTGATGTGGCAGACAACCACTGCACTGACAAGAATTGACTTGGACCCCCTTGCTGCACCACATGAATGCCAATAAAAGGAGGGTACATAATCTATTGCCCGAGGGCAATCACAAGCGATAAGCTCTTCAAGGCCTTTAAAGGCCTTTGCATCCGATTTTTAGATGCATGTGGGATAATTCCCACAAAGTCCTCGAAGAAGCCCGAAGGCTTCTTCAACACTCAGGCACCAAGGCCTGAGAACCAAGCTTGGTACTTGGTTGTTTGGCCAAGGTGGATGCCTTAGGCCAGATCGAGTCGCAGGTTCAACTCCCCTGCTCACCATTTACAAAGGGAAATAATTTTGTATGGAATTTTTTTTTAAATTTTGGCAAACTAAAGTTTAATTTTTTAATTTTTATGCTTAATTAAAAAAAAAAAAAAAAAATTTTTTTTAGAATTTTTTCATTTTTTTGCAAAATAAATTGTATCATTTTTTTTTAAAACTATTAAATTGATCTTTTTATTACAAAAATTATGTTATTTTCTATTTAAAAATCTTTAAAAACTTACTTTTTTAGCATTCAAATTGAAAATAGAAGTGCCAATGTTTTTTATGCAACTAAGCAATTGTCTTTCTTTAGTTTTCTCCAAATGTGGGGATAAAGAGACAAAGTATAGAAAACATTTTGTTGCTCTAATTATCAAATTTTCATCAAAATTGATGAGGCCTGGAAATGCCTCAATCAAAGCATGTTTTGGACATTGAAACTGCCTAAAAACTCGTGTTTAATCTGATATGCTAGTTAAGTTGATTTAATATGCTGTGTATTAACTGTTTACATGATCAATGTGTTAGAAATACTATATTCCGATTTTTACAATTTTTTGCATATGTTACTTTGTCATGACTTTCTAAATGAGAAGTATGCTTAGTTTGATAGCAACACTTCACTAGTTTTGTTTTGATGTGTTTCAGGCATTTTTTTATCTAAATCTAGCAAATAGTGCAAGGAAATTGTTACTGTGCAGTAGAAACTAGTTTTCCAATATAAATTCTAGCCAGCTGCCAATGAATGGCAAGGCATGGAATTCACACATGGAGAGAGAGATGAAGGCTATTGCAATATGATCCTGAGAGCTAACCCACCTGAGAAATGCAGATGAAATCACTTTAAGAGCACATAATTGTTCATTCTGAAGATCTTCGAAATGAACAGACATCTTCGAAATGAGAAACATAGTCTCTTCGAAATGAGCGGACATCTTCGGAACGAGAAATGCAGTCTCTTCGGAATGAGCCACTTATCTTCGAAATGATAACAAAAAGTGTTATTTGAATTTTTGACGATGGAAAAAGGGAAAGAAATATTGAAAAGGGTAAAGGAAAATATCTCCCATCTGACTTTGTCGTCCTTGCCGACCAAAGCCACCATTTATGGAAAATATCAATTTTGATCCTCTTCTAGGATAAACCCAGGAATTGCTGCAGCATAATAGGAATAGATCTATAAGATAGGAATGAGATATTCTCAGCTCGTAAGTAGATTTTAGGATATCTATAAATATATAACTTCCGTCCAGGTTGAGCTAAGAAGGATAGTAGGGGAAAATAGCAAGTAGTATAATAATAAGAAAAGTGACTGTTATAGTCCTATAACAGGGTTTTTAGCAACAACACTGTAATTATGTTCTTGAATCAATAAAGTGCACTATTTTTATTCATGTTGTTGTAAATGAGTGTGAGTAATATCTAGAGAGAGAGAAAGACTCATACCTTCTTCTGGACAAGGAGGTTGGCCACTTCCAGACCTAGGAGGAGGACTAACAGTAGGTTTTTATTCTGATTTTGCTGTAGCAGAATAAGTTGTAAAACTTGTCATTTCATTTCCTTGTAAACATCTAACAGTATTTGCAATCTTACTTTATTTCATGATTAGGATAATCCTATGATTAATGATAATTTTGGTTGCAATCTCCATTTTTAGCAAAGCTTTCAAATTACTATAGATTGTCATTTCCAGAATTTACTATTTTCTGTAATTTACTGCATTTTGTGTTTTTTTGTCAACCCCTGCACATAATATTGACAACCTTCTATTACAGAGCATTGACAGGATTTAATTTCCATTTTATAATTAGGTTTCCATTGCTGCAAAAGTAAATAGACTTCCTTTCTACAATCATAATTATATTTCTAATTCTACAACTGTAACTATGGAGTTATTTCTGCAACATAATTAGATTTCATTTTGTAATTGTAATCAGGATTTTATTTCTATAGTTAGTAATTAGTTTCCATTCTTGAAATTAGATTAAAGTTCAGTTTATGCAATTTAAAGATAAAAATGTCCCGAATCCCCCACACGATCGGTTTCACCAATAAGACTTGTTGCTCCCAAATGACCTAAGTTATAGCCTTGTTTACTCATTTTGCAAATAGCCTTGTACAATGCCCTGAATTGACAAATTCATTTAGAATTAATGATGTGCATAAGGACAACACATCATTTTCGCACCGTTGCCAATGAATAGTGTTGCTAGAAGGTGATAACAATCCAATAGCTATTAATTAGACTGAGCTATGAAAATTTAGGATAAAATCTGAATATAACAGTTGGTTAAAGTAACAACTGTTAACCTATAATTTATGTCATTCAAGAATAAACATGAATGAGTAAGCCTAGGGATGAAATAGGTAGAATTACTCAAAAGGATCCCTGGCTTGTTCCATTAAGAAGATCTTAACATCTAATGGGTGAATCACCTATGTTTGAACTACCAAAAAAATTGAAACAAAAATCACCAGCTTCATCATTATTAGAACATCCTGAGAAAGAAAAATTACCAACTTCATCATCATTAGAACATCCTGATAAAGAAAAATCATCAGACTCATCATCAACAAAGGATCTTGGACCTCTTGAGAGTGAAATTTGGATAGGTTTAACTGTTCCTAAGGAACAAGAAACTATGGTAGAGGGAGGCAATCTAGATAGGGATGGCCAACATGGCTATGTCCATAATGAAGGAGATGATCAGGATATGCACCAACCTTCCAAAATATTTGAATATCCTATCCGTTTGAATCCAACACAAAAATCCCCCATGAAAACCATTTCATCTTCAATACTTCCAACCTTTTGAGGAGTTGTATCTGAAGATCCTGATCAGTTTTTGTTTGAATTCAAAGTAGTGTGTCAAAAATATGACTATGTAAATGACAATCAGGAACTTAAGGTTTTTTTCTCAACACTTAAGGACTCAACATTACGTTGGTTCATGAGCTTAGAGCCAAATTCCATCCAAACCTGGGATCAAATGAAAACTGTTTTTTTAGATAAATATCAGGTGTATTGCCATGTAAGGAACATGAAATATGAGTTATTTAGGATTAAGCAGGAAGATGATGAAACATTAGAAGACTATCTTGATAGGTTCTCCTTTGTTCAAAGGAGATGTGGACTTGTAGAACCTAAGTTATGTAAAACCATATTTTTGAGAGGATTACAAGATGAATCCAGAGAAGTATTGGATTTTATGGGAAAAGGGGATGTAAATACTCTTAGTAATGAGGAAATTATGGGACTCTACAGGAATTACTCTCACACTAAGCAGGGAAGAAGAAAAAAAATACAAATGGCACTGATGTGAAGGACCTAATAGATGAACTTACAAATTTTAAAACTGATATTCTAGTGCAATTGAACACAACTTTAGGAGAAATGTCTGCAAAAGCAAAAACCACAAAACTTTTGGCAATTTATTGCCCAATATGTAGAAATAAACATGCTTTGCAGGAGTTTCCTTTGAATAAAACATCTACCTCAGCCATTTGTAGTATCTGTTCGAAGAAGCATTTGATTGATAAATGCCACCTGCTACCATAACTCAAAACTATGTTAGAGAGTTAGACTGAGGAACTCAACTATGTTAGACCAAAACAAGGGGAAAATTTTTGTCAGAACCAAAATCCCCCTCATTTTCCTACAAATTGGGGGCATAATCCTTGGACTATGCCTTGGGGACAATCAGAACCATCCCAACGTCCTTGGAATTATTCTCAATGGAAAAATTCCCAATAATGGCCACAAACAATTTGGAGTAATCCAACCTGGAATCAGAATCAGAATAATCCATCATGGAATCAAAACAACCTACCCTAGAATCAGAATCATACTAATCCACATTGGATACAAAATCAACCACAGTGGAATCAGCAATACCAGTCCTCTCCAAGGTAGCAAAGAAATCAAGGTCAAACTCGACATTTGCTGCCTGCACCTAATCAAAAATTTCAAGAAAAATAGAACCAACCACAAAAAACACAACAGGTGAAGCAACCTCAACTTCCAGCTCAATCAGTCACTAATCCAAACAACATGAGACAGGAATCCTCTATCTATGTGGATGAAGCTAAAGAAAATGCTGAAATAAATATTCTTGATTGTAGTAACATCAGGAAAAGTTGTACCTGAACCTTTTTCAACTAAAATCAAGGAAAATTAAGAGCAAGAACCTTTGGAACCAGTTAGAGTTAAAACAACAACAAAGAAAGAAGAAGACAAAACAAAATCACAGGCAGAATAATTACCTTCATCAAGGACAATTCCATATCCTGAAAGATTTAATACCACAACAAAAAATTCTGAGTCAGACTTGGTCAAGGAACTTTAAAAGTTAACTATATCATTGCCCTTATTGCAAGACATTAAGGATATACTAGTGATTAAAAGTACTATCTGATATTTGTGCATTAGAAGAGCAGGAAGAAAAAATAAAGCATTTCACAAGACTATTCAGGTTGAAGGAAAGATAGCTGATCTCTTATCCAGAAAACTAGTACCTCCAAAGTATAGTGACCTAGGGAGTCCAATTATCATAGTTACCATAGGCTCAGTACCAATATCAAATGTCTTAGTAGATCTAGGAGCTGCAATAAATGTCATGACCAAGGATATAATGGAACAATTACAGCTCAAACATCTCAGTCCCACATTTACAGTTTTAGAAATGGCTAATAGGTTAGTTGCAAAACCTGAAGGTATCATTGAATATGTCCCTATAGAAGTCTCTTCTTGGGAATTCCTTGTAGATTTTTTGGTTTTACAGCCAAGAAATTTAGCACATGGATATCCCATAATTTTGGGAAGACCTTGGTTTGCAACTGCAGCAGCCTTCATAGACTGCAGATCTAGAAAAATGACTATTTCAAATGGTATTGATCTAAAATAGATCTCTCTGTATCCTCCTGCAAGACCCTCCAACAATTTTTTAGGTCAATTATGGTTTCCTGATTCATATGAAGAACCAGAAGAGGTTATTTCCACACTAGCCACCTTGGTAGTAAGGGAACACACAGAAGACCTCCATGACACATAAAATTTAGAGAATGAAACTATCCTAATAAATGTTCTGCATGAACAAGGGTTAGAAGAGGAAGCAACAAATATCCATCAGTTGTTAGGGAATGAGGAGAACCAAAATTTTGAAGGTGATCCATCCGTACTATCATAGGAAACATCAGTTTCACTACCACATGGGTGGCACCATCACCTGATTTTCCCTTATCACTATTCCA
The DNA here is from genome assembly GCA_028583015.1 of Wollemia nobilis. Taxonomy (NCBI): domain Eukaryota; kingdom Viridiplantae; phylum Streptophyta; class Pinopsida; order Araucariales; family Araucariaceae; genus Wollemia; species Wollemia nobilis. Next base: position 4,608,760 of record JAQPPZ010003276.1, read on the forward strand.
TACAGGATATGCTTCCATTAAAAATCAATGAAATAGAAACTTCTTATTTCCTCCCATCTCAGCATTGCCCTCTTAACTCCCTAATCACCAAGTATGAAGAAGTGAACAAAGTGACATACAAAGACCATTTTCCATTACCTTTCATAGATCAGGTGTTAGATACCCTTTCTGGAAAGAAATACTTTTGTTTTCTTGATGGATTTAATGGGTATAATCAAATTCAGGTTGCACCTGAAGATCAAGATAAAACAACCTTTACCTATCCATGGGAAACATTTACCTATAGGTTTTTACCTTTTGGTTTGTGTAATGCCCCAGCAACATTTCAGCGAGTGGTCTTAGCAATTTTTTCTAATTTGACTACCAACAGTGTTGAGATATACATGGATGATTTCACAGTATGTGGACAGACTTTTGACTATACATTAGAAAACCTTGAAAGAGTTTTAACTCGTTGTGAAACATACCAGTTATCTTTGAATCCATACAAATGTTTTATGATGATGGAGGAAGGAATAGTTCTTGGTCATCATATCTCTCTTCAAGGGATCTAGGTTGATCCAAAGAAGGTGGAAATTATCAAGAATATTCTTCCTCCTAAAACTCAGACTAATGTCAGAAGCTTCCTAGGACACATTAGTTTTTACCGCAGGTTTATTCCCAGCTTTAGCACAATAGCCAATCCCATGTTTTCCCTATTGACTAAATATTCTGAATTCTCTTGGACTGCAAGGTGTCAGGAATAATTTGAAGCTCGAAAGAGAAATTAGTAACTCCACCTGTGTTAAGAGGACCTAATTGGACATTACCATTTCACATACAAGTTGATGCCTCCAATATGCAATTGGAGCAACATTAGGACAAATTGACAATGGTGAACACTATGCCATCTACTACATTAGCAAGAATTTGATAGGAGCTGAGAAAAATTATACCACAACTAAGAAGGAATTCTTGGCAGTAATTTATGCCATCAATAAATTCAAGCATTACATCACAGGTTATCAAATATTTATTCACACAGATCATACAACCATTAAGTATTTGATGAATAAACCTATGATAAGTGCAAGAATTATTCGTTGGTTATTGTTGCTGCAAGAATTTGATATCACAATAATCAACAAACCAGGAAAATCTAATGTTGTAGCAAATTTCTTGTCCAGGTTGCAGAACATAGATGAAGAGGAATTAGTTGAGGACACTTTTCCTGATGAAAAATTATGTGCTATATCTATCCAATCACCTTGGTTTGCAGATATAGCCAATTACTTGGTCATAGGGAAATTTCCTCCACATTTCACTTCAAAATAGAAAAAACAATTGATCAAACAGAGTTCTTCCTTTGAGTGGATTAAGGGTATACTTTTTAAGTGCAGTTATGACCATGTGTTACATAGGTGCATCCGAAAGGATGAGGTATATGATATCCTTAGGGCTTGTCATGATGAACCCTCGGGTGGACACTATTCTATAAAAAGCACAATTAGAAAATTTTTAGGGACAGGATATTATTGGCCATCTCTTCACAAGGATGTGAAAAAGTACATCAGGCATTATGATGCATGCCAAAGAATGGGAAAACCCACTCATACAAATGAAATGCCACTACAGCCTCAATTGGTTTTAGAGCCATTTGAGAGGTGGGGGCTTGATTTTGTAGGACCTATTTATCCACCTTCTCAAGGAAAGGTGCATATTCTAGTATGCACTGATTACCTGACAAAGTGGGTAGAGGTGTGTGCTTCCAAACATGCTCATGAAGAGAAGGTCACCGATTTCTTGTATACTCAGATTTTTTAGAGATTTGGAGCTCCACGGTCTATCACCACAGACCAAGGACCCCAATTTGCATCTAAATTCATTGAGTCTTTTACAGAATTATATGAAATCAAACATAGGAAATCATCACCTTACCACCCACAAGCAAATGGCTAGGTTGAAGTAACAAATAGGGAACTGGAACGAATCTTGACAAAAATAGTAGCTTTTCATAGGAGAAACTGGCTAGATAAATTACCTAAAGCAGTTTGGGCTTACAATACTGCTTGGAAATCCACTACTGGATTCACACCTTATGAACTAGTTTTTGGTAAAAAGCCCCTCCTACCTATTGAATTTGAGCTACTAACATTGCGCACAGCATTGGAAATTGGGATTGAATTGTCACAGGCATAGACAAAGAGAATTCTATAGTTGAATGCATTAGATGAACTTCGGTTGGATGCTCTACACTAAACTGAAGTAATTCAGGAGTAAAGGAAGCTATGGCATGACAGTCACATTCAATAGAGGAAATTTCAGCAAGGAGATTGGGCTTTGTTGTTTTATTCTTGCTATGAAGTCTTCCCTAGAAAGCTGAGAACTAGATGGCTTGGACCTTACCAGATTGAACAGGTAATGGAGCAGCTTGTATATCTCCTATTGATGGGTCACGAAGAAAGTTGGTAGTGAATGGACATCGCCTTAGGGTGTACCATACACCTTTGACTAAAGAGGAATTCTTGTAGCAGCTTGACAATTTGTATGCACAATAGGTGGAAGAGATTTCCTCTTCCACTTCAATACAATCAGCATGACCATGGATTTCAAGAAAAGTAGAAAAATAAAAAAAAGCAGAAAACAAAAAGATGAATAAATTCTGATTGTGAATTCCTTCATGGGCATAATTTTAGGGAAATCATGAATTCCTTCACGGGCATAATCAGAATCAAGATAAAAGAGAGAGAAAAGGAGAGGTAAAAAAAAAACCCAAGAAAAAAAAAAGAGAAAAATGAATAGCTCAGCAGTGAAAACCTTTCCACACTACTAGGTTGGTATGCATGAAAACTAGTTTTCTGGCATACATAACCTTGAAATTATTTGAATCATCATTGTACAAATTCATTAACTGCACTTGTTTTGAAATATTGCAAAAAATATCAGTAGAACATCAACAGAAGTAGTCATTCTTCAAAACTTGCATTAACTTGTTTTAATCAGGTATATATTTCTTACATTTCTTCATTGTAAACGATTGGTATATAGTATATAACAATTAACCATTAGCATAAAAGGTATCCATAATATTTGGCATACTTAAAAAATGTTTTGAGAAGGAGAACATTGGTTTTTGCCTAATCTTCAAAATGAGAATGCCAAAAATAGTGCCTGCTATCTTCTTCAGATTAATTGTTGTATTATCTTCAGAATGATTGTTGCACTTTGTCTTCAGAATGAAATTGTCTTCAAAATTACTGTTGCACTTTGTCTTCGAAATGAAGCTTTATCTTCGAAATGAGGATTTGTCTTAGAAATGAAGCTTTGTATTCAGAATGAGGATGTCTTCGAAATAAAGCTTTGTCTTCGGAATGAGGATTTACCTTCACAACGAAGCATGATATTTGGAATGAAGACTTTTCTTCGGAATGAAATTTTATCTTTGGAATGAGGTATTATTTTTACAATAAATCATAATCTTCAAAATGAACATTCAACATAATATTTCCACGTGGCATCCAAGGAAGGGAAAATATACGATCAAGAAAAATTCTTTGACTGCATACGATAAATAAACACATGTCAATTGAGATGTGGTTTGTTTTATCTTGCACCCATTAAAGAAGTACCAGAATCATGGGGACATGACCAAAAATATGCCACCATTATTTGATGCTAATAATCATGCATGTGAAAATCTATGGGTGAAACAGAGGAGCTAAAAACAAGTGAGGTGGATCTGACGACAAGGACATCTGCGCAATCATTAACAGATAGGTGTTTGGAGAAAAAATAGAAAGGCATGCCACCCTTCCTTCCAAAGACATATTTGCTAACGTAAAATGATTATGAGGTACAATACTGATATTGTAGTTCATTCCAAAGAAGAAAAATAAGGCAATTGAAAACCTAGAAACAAACCTTGCAAGTCTACAAAAAAACCAGAAACCAGTGATCCAGCGAAAGAGTAGAAGCAGAAGTGAGAATTTTTTAACATACTAAAATAGGAAAATGGGGCAAAAGACAAATATGGAACCAACAGATACCACCCACCTCCAATAAAATCTAGAAGTGCTACAAATTTTTGAATATGGAGGGCTTATGCCATTTTTGGACAAATTTAATGGGTCCTCTGAAGATTTGGCCGGCATGTTCGCTCACACATTCAGAAATAACCGAGCACACATTAACGACATGACAATTGAGGTAACCTCTAAAGTTTTAAGTCAAATTACTGAGGTTCCATTAGAGGGTCTTCCAATTTCTAGATCTGGCAAAAATACACTGGCAAATGTAGTTAATCAATTTTTGGAAGAAAATGATAGGGAGCCAGAATACTTAATACACAACAACACATGCAAGGGGGTAAAAAGGGCCATCCTACAGGAACCCTGGGATGAAGTGACCACATGGGTAATAAAATTTTTAACCTGTGAAGGGCAGTATGTACTTTTATCAAAGCATCATCTCAAAATTTTGAACCACTTAAGACATGGTAGACAACAACCAGAAGTTAGGGTAAATCTTCCCCTGTATCTGCACCAGGAGTTGAAAAATATGGCAAAAAGATATCAAGAAGGAAAAAGGAACCCTCGCCACCATGGTCTTATTAAATTAGTCTGCCAACATCATTTTAGAGGAAACCCTAGAAGCTTTGATAGGTTTTACTCTACTCTGAATGATATAGTTTTTGAAGATGAGGATGAGGAGGAAGAAGAAATATATGTTGCCACAAATGTTGTTGTAGAAGAAGAAATAGATACTGTTGCAGATGTTGTTGTAGAGGAGGAAACACACCTAGCAGAAGCAACAGAGCACCTTTCTCCAGAACACTCAACCTCACAAGCTAAGAAACAAAAGAAGAGGGGGCCTGGAACCAGCAGTCGAAAGAAAAAATAGAAGAAAGTTCATTTTCTGAAGATGTTACTGATCTATCATAATAGGCAGTTCCTAGCAAAACAGGGGAAGAAACAACAAGGGAAATAGAAGCACTCCCACTAGAATATGAAATTGTCCCCACAACCCCTGTTGTCACTAGAAAATAGAGCAAAAAGAAAAAAATTGCACCAGGAACTAGGAGGTCTACAAGACTCCACTTGAGATAAATAGCAGAACAGGTGATAGAAGAAGAAGGTGGACAAGACAGTCCAGATATTACAGAAGTGCAACCAGCCCCTAAATATTTTTCAACATTCCCTGAACAAATAATTGAGGAAGAGACTGGGCAAGATAGTTTTGAAGTTGCTACAGTTCAATAGGCCACAGAAAATGTAGATGCAATCATAGATAGTTTCATGGAACCTCCTGAACAAGAGCAGACAGCTAAAGCAGAAGATGAGATAGCTATTGAGCAGCCAACTATAGATGATTTTTTTGCATTAGATTTTGAATAAGAAACAGAGGAGGTAGACATCACAGAACAACTAAGTGCAACAAGAAGTGTTGTCAAAACACAAACTAAATGGATTGAAGAAAAAAAATATCATTGAAATGCAGGAAAGGAAGATTACAGAATTACAGCAGGAAGTGGTAGAATTGAAGAAGAGGTTGTCACAGTCTAAAAAATAGCCAACTGTATCTATTGATAAGGATGATTTGGCTCAATTACTTATGGATTTATCTAGGGCATATGAATCTGTTAAGGCATACATAGGTGCTCATTCTAAAGCAGCGCCCTTTCATTCTAAAGAAGTGCCCTTCCATTCTGAAGCATTGCATTCTCATTCTGAAGATGCTCCAGAATTGGTAAAGAGCATAGAAAAGAATATTGGAGATGATTCACAACAGGAAACACCAGCACAGGAATAGTCTAAACAACAACATGAAATTGTTCAAGTAAGTACTCCTTCAAATATGGTTTTTGTATTTCAAATTGTTACACCTTCAATAAAATTAGAGGATAAGGGGGTACAAGTGGAATTATTGTCTGATGACCAACCAATAGAAATAGTAGAAAATGGGGTACAAGTAGAATTATTGTCAGATGACCAACCAGTAGAAGTAGAAGAAAAAGGGGTTCAGGTAGATCTGCTACCCATATTTCCACCTGTAGTTAGACCACCCAATACTGTATCCCTAGAGAAATATAATGCAGACATAGCCAGTTGGATGATCAAATATGAGAAACTTGCTAATAAGGTTAAAAAATTCAAATTGGAAGGTAAACAGTTAGAAGCAAAAGAAACATAAATCAAGGCATTAAAAGAAAAAATGACTGATTTATGTCATATTGCTGAGTTTTTGGTCCAATTCAGACGGTCGTCCAGATTTTATAGTCTCATTCTAAAGGAAAAATATCTCAGATGGCAGGTCATGAGGATTAGCTCAGGTCTCCCATATAAATTAGACACAACTGCAGATTTCTTGGAAGCATATTTTGACAGCCCTATAGAACAAAGAAATCTCCTATGTGAATTATTTTTACACATCTTCTTTATACCAGAAGAGGTAGAATTTCACCCTGAAATTTACATAGGAGATGTTCAACTGAGAGCATTCATGTCTACTTTACAAAATCAGATTTACTGAGATCAGGACGAAAGGTAAAATAAAGAAATTGAATTAAGAGCTGAATTGTTAGTTAGAGCAGTTCAACCAAATCATCCAATTATCACCAGACAACATTTCACCATAATGAACAGGGAATATGTAAAAAGGATGTACTTGAACAATTTGAGGGACTGTGTGACCAATTTCTAGAATTTTTGTAATAACAGTTTTGTTCCAGCATTATCATTTTGCAAAAACAGATGGGAAGAACTTTCCATGTCTTTACAGAAAAGGGAACCTATCACCCCCATTAACCTAGAATGGTCCAGAAGAAGGGTAGAAGGAGTGATACAACTGATTGAAATCATGCAACATCACTGGATAGGTCTTAGATTTAGGCTTCCAACCATCATTACTCCAGTTCCCTTCTATTTTGACGAATATCCTCAACCTGATGATCATTGAAGAATGGCTCAAAAACCTTCAGGAGAACAGGGGATATTATATAGGCACCAAATTGTTCTACAGATCATGGAATTTGAATATGGATATATGTGATTCTATAGCCCAATAGAATGCATGAGTACATGCATTAATATAAGTTGGGGGGGAAATTATGAGGCCTAGAAATGCATCAATCATAGCATGTTTTGGACATTGAAACTACCTAAAAACTCTTGTGTTTAATCTGATATGCTAGTTAAGTTGATTTAATATGTTGTGTATTAACTATTTACATGATCAATGTGTTAGAAATACTATATTCTAATTTTTATAGTTTTTTGCATAGTTTTATGTTACTTTGTCATGACTTGCTAAATGAGAAGTATGCTTAGGTTGATAGCAACACTTCACTAGTTTTGTTTTTATGTGTTTCAAGCATTTGTTTATCTAAATCTAGAAAATAGTGCAAGTAAACAGTTACTGTGCAGTAGAAACTGGTTTTCCAATATAAATTCTAGCCAGTTGCCAATGAATGGCAAGGCATGGAATTCACACATGGAGAGAGATGAAGGCTATTGCAATCTGATCCTGAGAGCTAACCCACCTGAGAAATATAGATGAAATCACTTGAAGAGCACACAATTGTTCATTCTAAAGATCTTCGAAATGAACAGACATATTCGAAATGAGAAACACAGTCTCTTCGAAATGAGCAGACATCTTCGAAACAAGAAATGTAGTCTCTTCGGAATGAACCACTTATCTTCGAAATGAGAACAGAAAGTGATATTTGACTTGTTGACTGATTTTTGACGATGAAAAAAAGGAAAGAAATATTAAAAAGGGTAAAGGAAAATATCTCCCATATGACTTTGTCATCCTTGCCGACTAAAGCCACCATTTATGGAAAAGATCAATTTTGATCCTCTTCTAGGATAAACCCAGGAATTGCTGCAGCATAATAGGAATAGATCTATAAGATAGGAATGATATATTCTTAGCTTGTAAGTAGATTTTAGGATATCTATAAATATATAGCTCCCGTCTAGGTTGAGCTAAGAAGGATAGTAGGGAAAAATAGCAAGTAGTATAATAATAAGAAAAGTGACTGTTACAGTCTTGTAACAGGGTTTTTAGAAGAAACACTATAATTATGTTATTGAATCAATAAAGTGCACTATTTTTATTCATGATGTTGTAAATGAGTGTAAGTAAGATCTAGAGAGAGAGAAAGACTCATACCTTCTTCTGGAAAAGAATGCTGGCCACTTCCAGACCTAGGAGGAGGACTAACAGTAGGTTTTTATTCTGATTTTGCTGCAGCAGAATAAGTTGTAAAACTTGTCATTTCATTTCCTTGTAAACATATAACAGTCTTTGCAATATTAGTTTATTTCATGATTAGGATAATCCTATTATTAATGATAAGTTTGGTTGTAATCTCCATTTTCAGCAAAGCTTCCAAATTACTATAGATTGTCATTTCCAGAATTTTCTATTTTTTGCAATTTACTGCATTTTGTGTTTTCTTTGTCAACCCCTGCACAGAAGATTGACAACCTTTTGTTACAGATCATTGACAAAATTTAATTTCCATGTTATAATTAGGTTTCCATTGCTGTAAAAGTAAATAGACTTCCTTTCTACAATCATAATTAGATTTCTAATTCTGCAACTGTAACTAGGGAGATATTTCTGCAACATAATTAGATTTCATTCTGTAATTGTAATTAGGATTTCATTTCTACAGTTAGTAATTAGTTTCTATTCCTGCAATTAGATTAAAGTTCAATTTATGCAATTTAGAGATAAAAATTTCCTGAATCTCCCACACGATCAGTTTCACCAATAAGACCTGTTGCTCCCAAATGACCTAAGTTATAGCCCTGTTTACTCCTTCCGCAAATAGCCTTGTACACTGCCCTGGATTGACAAATTCATTGAGAATTAATGATGTGCATAACGACAACGCATCAAAAATTTCCTTTATTGCTCCTAACTCTTCAAGTTTTCATGAAGATCAAGTCTTGGGTAAGGAAAGCTCTTCATCAACAAAGAATCATAAGAAAGAGAAGCAAATTACGAAGGCAAACAACACAATATCATTTTTGTCATATGCTTCGTGAATATCGTAGAACCATTCCTCACTCAATTATCTATACTGATCCATGGAAGGGGTTGAACAGAATATATGGTCCCATGAGGATTCATGAACCTTTTGATACTAATGCACCATCTATTTTCGAGTGTTGAAAATAAAATCCAAGTCATGTGTCGACTGGTTTGGAAGCATTTCAAACACGGGTCGTGTGTCGACTTGTCTTGAAAGGAGTGCTCGCATTTTTCAATTTTGTAAAAATTAAGGGGGTTAGAAGTAATATCTTGTGATTCTATTTTTTGCAAAATTGTAAAGAGAAAGGTGGAATATTTCAAAACAAGATAGGTGCATTATTGATTATATTCAACATTTTTTTCTTAAAATTTGACTATACTAGGTGCATTTTCGGTTGCATTCGACACCTATAGTGATAAAATTTTGGGTTGCTCTCTTTTTTATTATTGCACTAACCATCATGTTTTTGCAATTAAACAATCATAAACATTGAAGAGCATTTCAAAAACCCAAAATTCACTAAATCGTGCTACACTTTGCACAAGTTAAACAAGTCAATTTTTACTCCCCATCAAAGGTCAAAATTCAAACACCTTGATTCACTCTCTTTGTTTGGCTTAATTTCCTCAAAATTTCCATCCTTCTTGAAGGGTGTTAAGGTAGGTGCCATTAAATATCCTAGAGAGAAAAATCAAAAGTTTTCAAAAACCTACCCCTTTAATTTGCTCTATTTTGTTTGGCTTAAAATTCTTCAAACTTTTCATCCCTTGTTAAGGGTGTTAAGGCAGGTGCCATTAAATATCTTCCATATACTCTTTTGAGGGTATACTGAAAGAAAGATCATCTTAGTACAAATTTTAGGACCTTCATCATGGCAATTTTCAATAAATACTTAAGTGATACACAATTGCTAAAAGGTCCTAACTATTCAGCATGGAAAACTAATATGAAAGCCATATTTATTGTAGAGGACATGTGGGATTTAGTTGATGGCACTGAATCAATACCTGCAATAGTAGGAGTAGATAAAAAAGCATGGGACAAAAAGAACAATCATCTTCTCATGTTAATACTCCTAGAAACTACTGATGAGATCCAACCTCACATAAGTAAAGCTAAAACTGGTAAAGAGGCATGGGATGTTCTTAGTACTATTTTTGAAGGCAAAAATCAATCAACTATTCTAAACCTTCAAACACAACTTCATACACTCCATATGAAGTCAGGTGAATCAATAGAACTATTCCTCTGTAGAGTGCAAGATCTGAAGTCTAAACTTAATGCTTTAGGAGCCAAAGTTGAAGACACCATTTTGACTTCAGTAAATTTGAGAGCTCTTCTCAAAACCTACAAAATCTTGATTACATCCCTTAATGTTTCACAAAGAGTTGTCACCTTTGTGGAGTTAGTCAATTTTCTTCAAACTAAGGAAGCAAATCAACTCCAAAATGATGAAGTGTCAAACAATGCACTTTATTCAAATAGTAAGAGTGATAAGAAGAAAGGAAACTTTCAAAAGGGAGGATCATCCTCAAAGGGTAAGGGAAAGCAATCTCAAAAGAGGTTTTGCTCGCATTGTAAAAAGGACAACCATGACACCAAACGGTGTTGGTTAAAAAACAAGCAAAACAAGAAAGACAAAGACACAACACAAAAGCAAAACAAAGGCAATATTGCTAGTGAAGTGTCTAGTTTCGATTCTGGTTCTTGTTCAGAAAAAGCACATAGAGTGCTTATTGCTAAAACAATATTGTAGAAGGAAGACACATTTGTCACCTTGAGCAAAACACCATTTCTTCTCTCTCTTTTTTAGACTTCATAAATAGCATAAGTTTTTTTTTGAAGTACTTGTAATAAAGGGGTGTTTGTACCTCTTTTAGGCTTCATAAAATAGCAAATTCTCATTGTTTGAAGTTCTTGTAACAAAAGGAGGGAATTTTCTAGTGTAAAATTGCCTAGGAGGCAATCTTTGTAAAAATCCTTCACAAAACTCTTGAGTTGCACATCTTTTTGCTATTTAGAGGGGATATACATTTATTTTTATTCACAATTTTTTGTAAAAAGATAAGAAGATTTATAAGGGTGCATATTTGGCAGCGACCGACACCTTAGTCATACTTCTTTCAAAAATTAATTACAACATATTTTGCAAAAATAAGGGGGAACTTATAAGGGTGCATTTTTGGCAGTGACCGACACCTTAGCTACCTTATCTTTTGCAAACTCATATTGTACTTGAATGAACCTCGTATGAAGTGATCTATTCTATTACACCTAGCGATTGCAGGGTCTGGTTACCCATGCAATTCGATTGGATAACAAGATTACAATAAGGAAATTCATTGATGTGAAGACAAAATGAGGAATGACCCATTTTTTTCTTAGGAGTAGCCAGAGCATTGTGACAGAGCAAGAACCAACAGATCAACCATATTTTTCACTGTATTGGGACAGTTATATACTTTACCCAAATATTTTTGTATAGGAGGATGTATATGTATTACCCAAATAATGTAATAAGGGGGGATGTTAGAGTAATATTCCATTCTTTGGGATATTTACCCTTTTACTCCGCTAGGTAAAATAGGTAGTATATTGCATTATACTACATAGGTAGATTATTACATTTACTTTTCTACTTTCTACCATGTAAATATTTATTGTCTTAAATATCTAATGGTAATTCCTAAATATCCTAGGTTAATAATCCTAAACCAAACGCTCTACCTCCTATGACGCATTGGTTAGCGTGATTTCAACATTATTATTTTATATGTTATTTTGTATCCTATTTAAACTATAGTTCCTAAACTATATGGTTAATGCAATTTATCATTTGATTAATCAAACTATGATCTCTTGGTAAAAAATGAAATACTGTAAATAAAGATCTAATGCTAAGAATAAAGGAATGAACCATTTTACAACCCAGCTATGACTATGGGCCACTGTCAAAGACAATGACCTTTGATTTAAAGGTTATCTCTAGTATTATAGGCTATGGCAGTTGATCCCTTGCTCAAATTTATGTTCAAGGGTTGCCAAGTGTGTCTCCTACACTGATTGGCAATTAGAAACGATAAAAATAAATAAATGTATGTGAACGTAGTTTAACCGGACGGTGCTCCAATGCTCTTCCAAAGGATGTAGCTTGGCTCTCCATTTTGACAAGGCTCCACTGCACACAATTTGAGATTTTTGTCTTCTCTTGCCTTACTGGATATCTACATATATAGAATTCCAAGTTTTAGGTTTAGATCTAGAGCTTGGCTTCCTGGGGAAGTCAAGATCTATATTTTCATGCTAACTGATTGTCCCAGAGGGAAGGTTTATTCTTGATTTGGCATGGAAGGGGCAGTCAAGAGGAACTTTGGGAGTTCCTCATCGATATCCCTTCGAAATGCATGCAAACTACCATTATCGCTCGTGATTTGAATAATCCCTCATGGTAGTTCATATTTTAGGGCTAGCCTCTATCATTAGTAGTGGCTAGTTGTGGCCGCTCTAGCCTATAGCGACCAAGATTGCTGGCCGCTCTAGTTTACAACTACTAGCTGGCAGCTGTTAGCTGGCTGCTCTAGTCTACAACTACTGGTCTAAATGGGCTAGAATTTCCTTTTTGAGTGGTTAGGACCGCTGCTTATTCTTGGAAAGGTCTAATATTGGTCATATGGTGTGTGGATTTGCCCATATGAGTAGTCTCCTAAACATGACATGTTTTAGGTGTCTACAGATACCCCTTTTTGGGATGCGCTGTGAGCAAAACACAATGCGAAGCAAAAACATAGACCACCTAGGGCCATATTGTAGGGTGTGTGATGATCATTGATCTGATCAACATTGGATGCCCCAGTCATGGGCTTGAGATGCCTTTGGGGCTTTTTAGGATCTGACCAAAGGGCTTATGCTACTTTTGGATTTTTTTTTTTTTGACCAAAGGGTTTGTGATGCCTTTGGGGATTTTTGTGAGTTGACCAAAGGGCTTATGATGCCTTTAGGGCATTTTTGTGAGTTGACCAAAGGGATTATGCCCTTTGGGACCTTCTATGAGGGCTTATGCCCTTTGGGGCATTTTTTGAGTTGATCAAAGAGCTTATGCTACCTTTGGATTTTTTATTTTTGACCAAAGGGCTTGTGATGCTTTTGGGGTTTTTTGTGGGTTGACCAAAGGGCTTATGCTACCTTTGGGGCTTTTTATTTTTTACCAAAGGGCTTGTGATGCCTTTGGGGCTTTTTGTGAGTTGACCAAAGGGCTTATACCCCTTTGGGGTATTTTGTGAGGTGACCAAAGGGCTTTTGCCTTTGGGGCTTTTTGTTTTTGACCAAAGGGCTTATGCCACCTTTGGGGTTTTTGTTTCTGACCAAAGGACTTGTGATGCCTTTAGGGCATTTTGTGAGTTGACCAAAGGGCTTATGCTACCTTTGGGGCTTTTTATTTTTGACCAAAGGGCTTATGCTACCTTTGGGGCTTTTTTTTTGACCAAAGGGCTTGTGATGCCTTTGGGGCTTTTTATGAGTTGACCAAAGGGCTTATGCCCTTTGGGGCATTTTGTGAGGTGACCAAAGGGCTTTTACCTTTGGGGCTTTTTGTTTTTGACCAAAGGGCTTATGCCACTTTTGGGAATTTTGTTTTTGACCAAAGGGCTTGTGATGCCTTTGGGGCATTTTGTGAGTTGACCAAAGGGCTTATGCTACCTTTGGGGCTTTTTTTTTGACCAAAGGGCTTATGCTACCTTTGGGGCTTTTTGTTTTTTACCAAAGGGCTTATGCTACCTTTGGGGCCTTTTTTTTTGACCAAAGGGCTTGTGATGCCTTTGGGGCTTTTTTTTTTGACCAAAGGGCTTATGCTACCTTTGGGGCTTTTTGTTTTTTACTAGAGGGCTTGTGATGCCTTTGGGGCTTTTTGTGAGTTGACCAAAGGGCTTATGCCCCTTTGGGGTATTTTGTGAGGTGACCAAAGGGATTTTGCCTTTGGGGCTTTTTATTTTTTACCAAAGGGCTTATGCCACCTTTGGGGCTTTTGTTTTTGACCAAAGGGCTTGTGATGCCTTTAGGGCATTTTGTGAGTTGACCAAAGGGCTTATGCTACCTTTGGGGCTTTTTATTTTTGACCAAAGGGCTTGTGATGCCTTTGGGGCTTTTTGTGAGTTGACCAAAGGGCTTATGCTCTTTGGGGCAATTTGTGAGGTGACCAAAGGGCTTTTGCCTTTGGGACTTTTTGTTTTGGACCAAAGGGCTTATGCCACCTTTGGGGATTTTCTTTTTGACAAAAGGGCTTGTGATGCCTTTGGGGCATTTTGTGAGTTGACCAAAGGGCTTATGCTACCTTTGGAGCTTTTTGTTTTTGACCAAAGGGCTTATGCTACCTTTGGGGTTTTTTTTTTACCAAAGGGCTTATGCTACCTTTGGGCCTTTTGTTTTTTACCAAAGGGCTTGTGATGTCTTTGGGATTTTTGTGAGTTGACCAAAGGGCTTATGCTACCTTTGGGGCTTTTTTTTTTTACCAAAGGGATTATGATGTCTTTGGGCCTTTTTGTGAGTTGACCAAAGATCTTATGCCCCTTTGGGGTATTTTGTGATGTGACCAAAGGGCTTTTGCCTTTGGGGCTTTTTGTTTTTGACCAAATGGCTTATTCCACCTTTGGGGCTTTGTTTTTTTACCAAAGGGCTTGTGATGCCTTTAGGGCATTTTGTGAGTTGACCAAAGAGATTATGCTACCTTTGGGGATTTTTTTTTTACCAAAGGGCTTATGCTACCTTTGGGCCTTTTTGTTTTGACCAAAGGGCTTGTGATGCCTTTGGGGTTTTTTGTGAGTTGACCAAAGGGCTTATGCCCTTTGGGGAATTTTGTGAGTTGACCAAAGGGCTTTTGCCTTTGGGGCTTTTTATTTTTGGCCAAAGGGCTTATGCTACGTTTAGGGATTTTGTTTTTGACCAAAGGGCTTGTGATGCCTTTGGGGCATTTTTGTGAGTTGACCAAAGGGCTTATGCTACCTTTGGGGCTTTTTGTTTTTGACCAAATGGCTTATGCTACCTTTGGGGCTTTTTGTTTTTGACCAAAGGGCTTATGCTACCTTTGGGACCTTTTGTTTTTGACCAAAGGGATTATGATGCCTTTGGGGCTTTTTGTGAGTTGACCAAAGGGCTTATGTCCTTTGGGGCATTTTATGAGTTGACCAAAGGGCTTATGCTACCTTTGGGGCTTTTTTTTTGACAAAAGGGCTTATGCTGCCTTTGGGGAATTTTGTGAGTTGACCAAAGGGCTTATGCCCTTTGGGGCTTTTTGTTTTTGACAAAAGGGCTTATGCTACCTTTGGGGCATTTTTTTTTTCAACAAAGGGCTTATGCCACCTTTGGGGCATTTTGTAAGTTGACCAAAGGGCTTATGCCCTTTGGGGTTTTTTATTTTTGACCAAATGGCTTGTGATGCCTTTGGGGATTTTTGTGAGTTGACCAAAGGGCTTATGCCCTTTGGGGCATTTTATGAGTTGACCAAAGGGCTTATGCCCTTTGGGGCTTTTTGTTTTTGACCAAAGGGCTTATGCTACCTTTGGTACGTTTTGTGTTTTACCAAAGGGCTTGTGATGCCTTTGGGGCTTTTTGTGAGTTAACCAAAGGGCTTATACCCTTTGGGGCTTTTTATTTTTGACCAAAGGGCTTATGCTACCTTTGGGGACTTTTTTTGGTTGACCAAAGGGCTTATGCCCCTTTGGGGCTTTTTATTTTTGACCAAAGGGCTTGTGCTACCTTTGGGGCTTTTTGTGAGTTGGCCAAAAGGCTTATGCCCTTTGGGGCTTTTTGTTTTTGACCAAAGGGCTTATGCTACCTTTAGGGCGTTTTGTTTTTGACCAAAGGCTTTATGCCAGCATTGGGGCATTTTTTGAGTTGACCAAAGGGCTTATGCCCTTTGGGGCTTTTTGTTTTTGACCAAAGGTCTTATGATACCTTTGGGATATTTTGTGAGTTGACCAAAGGGCTTATGCTACCTTTGGGGCTTTTTGTGAGTTGACCAAAGGGCTTATGCCCTTTGGGGCTTTTTGTTTTTGACCAAAGGGCTTATGATACCTTTGGGGCCTTTTTTTTTTACCAAAGGGCTTGTGATGCCTTTGGGGATTTTTGTGAGTTGACTAAAGGGCTTATGCTACCTTTGGGGTATTTTGTGAGTTGACCAAAGGGCTTATGCTACCTTTGGGGCTTTTTGTTTTTGACCAAAGGGCTTATGCTACCTTTGGGGCTTTTTGTGAGTTGACCAAAGGGCTTATATCCTTTGGGGATTTTTGTTTTTTACCAAAGGGCTTATGCTACTTTTGGGGCATTTTTTTTTACCAAAGGGCTTATGCCACCTTTGGGGCATTTTGTAAGTTGACCAAAGGGCTTATGCCCTTTGGGGCTTTTTATTTTTGACCAAAGGGCTTGTGATGCCTTTGGGGATTTTTGTGAGTTGACCAAAGGGCTTATGCCCTTTGGGGCATTTTGTGAGTTGATGCAGATTTTTGTTTTTGACCAAAGGGCTTATGATACCTTTGGGACCTTTTGTTTTTGACCAAAGGGCTTGTGATGCCTTTGGGGCTTTTTGTGAGTTGACCAAAGGGCTTATACCCTTTGGGGATTTTTGTTTTTGACCAAAGGGCTTATGCTACCTTTGGGGCCTTTTTTTGGTTGACCAAAGGGCTTATGCCCCTTTGGGGATTTTTTTTTTGACCAAAGGGCTTGTGCTACCTTTGGGGATTTTTGTGAGTTTACCAAAGGGCTTATGCCACCTTTGGACCTTTTGGGGTTGATCAAAGGGTTGATTGTTGATTATGGGAGGTATGATACCAATAATGCCCCAGTTGATGTTTAGTAAATATTTTTGTTTTGATTTTATGTTGTGGATGCAATGCCTAGATAATGATTTGATTATACTATATGTATGCAATGTACTGATGGCATGTGCTAGCTAGATGATGGATGTATGGTTTAGATGGTATGATCTAGATGATGATGATGGATGCATATGTGGATGCATGTTTAATTTTGGTGTATTGTATGCATCTAACTCATGTTGTTATGATATGGTAAATGAAATGTGTTATCCATTATGCTTATGATCTAATGTGAATGAAACTATATGCTTTAAGCACTTTTAAAACATAAGGAATGAATGTAATATGAGTCTAACAATCTAATGGATGACACCACAAAACGTATAACCATCATGAATGTAAACAATAACTCTTAGCATAATAATTAATCATTTAAGCATTCAAAAAGTGAAATATGATGATATGATATGTATGATTTACCTTGATGGGATGATTTGTTGCTATAAGGGGATTTTTGAGGATTTCCATGAGACTCAAACACCCTAGTTACTCGATTAAAAGTTGTATACTGACCATACAGATTTTTTGAAGGATAAAGTTTTTTTATGAAGACCTAGATATTCATTATACCTGTGTGTGCAAATGAATATATTAGATAGAGAATAATCCTACCCTAGTGCCAGGCGGGATTCATTCAGCTCATTTTTGTATTGAGGATCCTCAAATATTTATCTTGATCCTAAGCTGGACTCAGTTGAATTAGACCACTAGGTAGTACATGACACCTAAAGCTAGATCTTCCACATGCAAACATTGGTATGTTCAAAAGCGAGATGCCAATGTGATAGACATATCGACATGCTTACGGCTCGGTCATGTTGAGAATTCTAGGGATCCAAGTTCTATAATTCTTTTCTTCATATTTATTTGGGATACTTGCTCATGATTTAGTGATGGAAACCACTGTTTATTTTGAATTTTTATTTTTTCTTTTGAGCAAGGGATTTATGTAGTGATGATAATCACTGTTCACTTTGTTTTTGGAATTTTTTTTTGAATTTTGAATTTTTCTTCGTTTAGGATTTTTGCTCATATTGATTAAAGCAAGGGATTTATTTAGGTAGGGATGAACTTGTACTTTTTTCAATTCTTAGTATTTTTGAGCCGGTCGCACAAGGGAATGAGCAAGATAAAATTTTCACCTTAGGATACCTAGTACTGCTTCGTAGCGTTCATATTTCCCTTGTTCCAACTAGGATTTTAGTGTTTTAATTAGTGATAGGATTTTGAGATATGCCAAGTGCTATCAAAACTAAACCTCACCTATCAAAATCAAATACAACTTTCTACAAAGTTTGATAAAACCACTAGGTATGGTTGAGTGATTGAAAAACCCTAGTATATTCCTTATAGCAACAGGAGGGGTTGTGTTGAAAAATACAGTTACACACATGGGTGATGGATGATGGATTTTGAAGATGCATAATTGAGGTACAAACAGGGTGTCATTTGTAAGATTGTGAACACAACCTACTAGATGTAAGTGCAATGGATGGAAATACCTAATGCATAATGCAACTAGATGGATGCAAGGTGCGAATGCAATATGTAAATATTTTCGTATTTTTAATGCTTTAAATTGTTTTTGAGTTTTGATTATTATGAATGTTTTTTGAACTTTTGATTTTAAATTGTTTTTTATGATTTTATGTTTTGCTTTTGACCAAAGGGCTTTAAGATGCCTTTGGGGCCTTTTGTGAATTGACCAAAGAGATTTAATATAACTTTGGCGCTTTTTGTGATTTTATTTGACCAAAGGGCTTCAAGATGCCTTTGGGGCCCTTTGTGAATTGACCAAAGGGCTTTAAGATGCCTTTGGACCCTTTTGTGATTTGACCAAAGGGCTTTAAGATGCCTTTGGAGCCTTTTGTGATTTGACCAAAGGGATTTAAGATGCCTTTGGAGCCTTTTGTGATGTGACCAAAGGGCTTTAAGATGTCTTTGGAGCCTTTTATTTTTTTTTACCAAAGGGCTTTAAGATGCCTTTGGAGCCTTTTGTTTTTTTGGTTCTCTATTGTTTTTGTGATTTTGAAATTTATGAATGTTTTTGATATTTTTTTGGTTTTACAAGGGGAAGGTATGATACCTTAGGTACCCCCAGTGTGCCTATTGCCTACTGTAATGTAGTCATATTGCTTAGGAAAAGTGACATAAATCAGCTCTCCCAATTGGGGCATAGACCTCTACGGGGTGCCCCTGTCTTGATGAGATGAAATGAGTGAACCATCTACGTGGAGCTCATTTCATTATAATAGACCTTGGACCACATTCTGGAATGAGTGGTATTCATAGATTTCATGCCCCTATGTACGATGGTACATAAAATGGATGCTCTCATCATTGGACCCATGCTTGGGCTCTCTTTGCTTGACCTCAAGCAATATAAATGCATTTGACTTGTAAAACTTTTGAAAGTAAGTTGCAGTAGTCATTTCAAATGTTACCTCTTACTGAGGTGGCTTTTTAGGCCTATGAGGCTGTGACTAACCTTGAGATCTTAGTTGGGATGATGTGGCCTCTATTTTGGTAGGCTGGGACACTATGGATGAACCATATATTGGAAAAACCCCACTATATATGAGACTTTAAACCACATTCATGAATCCTTTGCAATTGCAAATGCCATGCCCCTTTATTTGATGATAGAGATAATAATGGTCCTCCATCTAACCCTTAGGTTTAGCTCTATTTTGGTCTAAAGGGTTTATGTCAGGTAAGGTGACGACCTTAGCCTCTTGCAACTTTTGAAAAATATCAAACATAGGCTTGTTTAAAGGATTCCAAGTGCATTGTTGTTGTTTTGAGTGTTTAGCACACTTTAGCCTGGTATGAGAACCAGGTTGAGCCCTAGGTATGTCACTTGCTAGCTTAGGGGGCTCATATTGACTTTTTGGTGCAAGATATGGATTGTTGACTATGGTCACTTGTTGGTTGACAATTTGAAGTTGCTCTTTGTTGAGCATGTTGTGTATTATGGCTTTGAAACCTTGACATACATGGATGTCATGTCTATTTTATCTATGGTATACACAATGCTCATCCTCCTTATATATTCAGGGTTTTGGATGATTTATATCTAAGGGTTACACCTTAGGTAGGGTGATGGTATTTGTGGCAATTAACCGATTGAAAATCGATAATGCAGGCTCAGGAAATGGGGGATACTTGCTTGGTTGTTGGGGCGGATAAGCTAGTGCTTACTCTAATTGAAGCTTTTCTTGTGGTCATACAGGAGGTATCTTGACCTCATATTAAGGTTGCTTCTATAATTATAGGCTCTTAAGATGGTTCATGATAAAGTGCAATACATCATTTTGTTTCTCCATTTGTACCTCTATATTATAGAGGTGATTTTGCATATGCTCCAATACTGTCTCTGTCTTGTTGTTGACCATTGCCACAAATTCTTGAAAAGACACCTTTGCTTGTGTCTCATGAACCTTCTTGTAATATGGTTGACATATGCAGGTTCAGTCTATTGTGTTTGATGTTGCGTGCTCTCGTTCCATTATTTCTTACTACAAAGCTTTAGGTCTCCTTATTATAGCTTTATATCTTCAATAAGCTTGGCTTGAGCCAAGGCTTCTTTGAATGTATCATACTACTATAGTTGGAATGGTAATGAGATGTGCTTGGTACAAAATTTTGTGAACATTCATATTAGCTCTTCGATCGGGATGAAAAATGATAACTTTACCATGATTTTTCTCCATCTATCCCCATAATACATGACTGGCTTGTCATCATACTGCTTTAGGTTGGCCAGGTCTAAGATATTCACCTTCTTCTTGGCACCAAAAGAGAAATGTTTTAAGAATGCATTCACTAGTTGTTCAAAACTAGATATGTTGTTCTTGGGTAGTTGGTTGAACCATTGAGTGGCAGCACCTAAAAATGTCATAATGAAGGTTCTTAACATAAGAGCATTGTTGTCTTCAAGATGAAAATATGCATTGATGAAGTTGGTAACATGCTCTTGTGCATCCTCTTCACCCCTTAAATTTTTCTAACATAGGCATCTCAAAGTACTTAGGATATGTAGGGCTAGGGACTGACGGGCACAATGGTTGGTTGTGTATTTTACTTAGTGTCAGTTGGTGCCTAGTCGTATCTTACTTCTCAAAGGATTTGATATTTTCAATGAGTGTCTGGAATACCTTTGAGGCAAGGAGTTCCTCTTCTTGTAGGACCATTCATAGTGGTAATGGAGGTAACCCTTTATCCACTTGACTTGTTCTATTCTCTTCCATCCTACAAGGGGATTCAATATGTGTTTGATCATGATTTATCATGTTTACCCTTTCCCCATCAGTTTTATTTTGTTCATGATTTGAGTGGTGGTTTCATTATGGGATTTATTATTTCCTAGTGCACCATTTTTTTTGTGATTCAACATGTTTATCTCTTTGGTTATCATCACCATTTGCTTATAGGTTGATACGAGCTAGATGCTCATGTTGGCGCAAAAGCCTTTCTATTTATTTGTCATGCTCGAGAGCTTCCACTAGCTCTCACTCTTTGTGCAATGCATTTTCTAACCATCACACATGGTCACATTGCGATGTTAGAGAAGGTTCATATCTATCTGATTCTATTCATGTAGTTTTGATTCGTAGGTCCTTTGAAGAGGTTTTTGTTGTTTCTCTACTTTGGCTAGCTAGTGTAACTTGCTCTGTGTATTATTTATGTTGATAAGTGTCCCTATAGTTGGATGCTACATGTGAACTGCAGGGTTGCTTTGAATCTTCCCTGGGTTGAGTGGTGCGTTTAGAAGTTACGCTTTGTGAGATTCTAGATGCAGAATGATTTGTGGCTATGGTTTTGGGAGTTAGCCTTAAATTAATTTGATCCAACTCCTCCAATTGATCTTGAAGCATTTGTTCTCTCTGAATTACATGTGACTTATTTGATCAGTTTTTTGTATTGGGTCTATGACTTCGCAACTCTATGTGAGGGTTCTTGTCTACTTCAAATTGCGCAATAAGGTTAGAAAATCTCTTCCCTCTATCTTGTCCCTCATTGGGCTAATTTGAACTCTCAGTGTAATGAGATGTGGTTGGTCTGGAAGTATTCTTGTTTAGGTCACGAGAAGATCTGGTGCTGGTTCTCCTAAGTGGTATTTCTTGTTGAGATCCACTATGAGTAGTGTTGTCTCTCTTGAGACTACATAAAGTTTTTCAGATATGTTTTGGGTAGGTGTGCTGCCCCTAGGGTCGTCTGGGCCCTCGGTGCATTGGATGCAACCTTAGTCTTGGACCGGGAACTACCCCGTGTATTGACCATGAC
Source organism: Wollemia nobilis (assembly GCA_028583015.1). Lineage (NCBI taxonomy): Eukaryota > Viridiplantae > Streptophyta > Pinopsida > Araucariales > Araucariaceae > Wollemia > Wollemia nobilis. The sequence continues at coordinate 4,630,936 of JAQPPZ010003276.1, forward strand.
CTTGTGAAATTTGACTTTAAAAAAAAGTTTGTAAGTGTTAAAAATTTATTTGAAAATTTGGGGTTAGGTTGATTACCCCAAAAATAAAGAAACACACAAAGTAGACAATATGATTCTCTTTTAAGGATTAAATACGTATTTTAAGAACTTGTTTTAGTGTGTTTCAGATGTGTTGTTGATTTTACTTTCTTGTTCATGTTTTGGACTTATAATAAGGGAAATAAATAAAAATGGTGATTAGTAACACTAATGCCAAGCATGATTTCTCAAAAGAGTCTAGGGTACATCGCTTAAATCCCAATAGGGGGTTCGCCTAGCTCTTCCACTATGATTCAACAATCGTTTCAATAGTGGGAGATAGCTTGAACACAAGTGACCAATGCCAACTAAAAATGAGTCCTCTATTCTATCTAAGGACCTATAGAGGGTAAGCTGATGGAAGGAGATAAATTCCAATGTCACTAGTCTAAATTGGGGGTTGGTGATAAAATCCAACCTTACCAATATTTTTGTAGAACGTGCAAGTGTCTGGGGTTCTTTTTATGTATTTTGAAATAGAAAGCGATGCATCAACCAACATTCATGTCTAATTTCCTACATGCCTAAAAATAACGTTTGTCTTCATAAATATGTATATTTAATTTAATCTAAATTATTTTCCATGTAATATACTTCCTACTTTGTGAATGGGCGGCCACTGGTTAGGCCACATGCAAGCAATATTACACACAAAATCCTAGCACGTTGGAGACTAGGGTGGACCTTACAAGCATAGGCCCACTATTCCTAGTAGTTCCTAGAGGAAACTAAAGACATCTAAGAAACTTAAAACATAAATTTATTTTCACTTTCTTTGATTTTCCCTACTTAGACTATGTTATTTCTTACTATTTATGGAAAATAAATGCAGACAAAAAATCATAGAGAACACAGAGGCTGAACCAACCTCAAATCCTACTCTGATGATAACAATTTTGAGCTCTACTACACTTGGTTGCTAGCTACTATTGACCAGAGCAGCTACTGCTAGCTGCTGACAACTACAATAGCTAAGATCTTCTGGCCGTTGATAACTGCTGCTCTTAGCTAGCAGTAGCTAAGAGCAGCTACTGCTAGCTAAGATCTAAACTGGCTACTATCAGCTACAATTGCTAAGCTGGCCACTATCAACTATAGCTACTAAGCTGGCCACTGTCATCTACATCTACTAAGATCTGTTGGCTAATGTCTACTAGAGTGATCAAACCTACACAGAAAAATGCCCAAAACATAAATAAAATAGCCAAAAATAATAACTTGGTGGGGGTCCCACTGTGATCACCATATGTGCGACCCTGGGAGGCATGCACCGCAACCCTGCTTGCAATATTATACTGAAATGAAATGAAAGACCATGAGTTGCATATAACATAGAAATAACAAAGAGAGATCCTTTTTATTTACATTGAAACCCGGTTACATGTCGGTCCCTCTGAGGGATACCCATTTTGATATAATGAATTACAAGTGGATAAAATATACGCTTTGTAAAGGGGTGGTGCATTTTCGTAGGCTTCTCGATCCTGCACATGAAATTGTATGAGGGCTTATAGATGCCTCCTTCTCCAGATTTGCTCTTGGAGGGATCCTTATGCTCCTAATGCTTTGATCCGATCCTGTAGACCTATACCTGCATTCATGAAAACAACAAAGCATGATAAGTAGAACAGGCAACCTCCCTATATGAGGCCCTTTTGTTAGCACATATGATAATCTAGATAAATAAATAGGAAATGCATTGAAACAAAGCATATATAAGCAATATGCATATGGAAACAAAGAATATTAATCTAAATGCAATGAAATATTCAGATCTATGCTAAAGCTATGTAAATGAAATAATGATAAATAAATATCTAATGCTAAGAACAAATGAATCAACCATTTTAAAACCCAAATATGACTATGGGTCATTGTCAAAGATAGTGGCCTCTGATTTAAAGGTTGCCTTCAATATTATGGGCTATGGCAGTTGATCCCTTGCTCGAATTGATGTTCAAGGATCGTCAGGTGTGTCTCCTACACTGATTGGCAATTAGAAATGATAAAACTAAATAAATGTATGTGAATGTAGTTTAGTCAGACGGTGCTCCAATGCTATTCCAAAGGATGCAACTTGGCTCTCCATTTTGATAGGGCTCCGCTACACATAATTTGAGATTTTTGTCTTCTCTTGCCTTACTGGATATTTGCATATACAAAATTCCAGGTTTTAGGTTTAGATCTAGGGCTTGACTTATTAGGGAAGTCACGCTCCAGATATGCATGCTAATTGACTATCCCATAGGGAAGGTTTAGTCTTACTTTGGCATGGAAGGGGTAGTCAAGAGGAACTCTGGGAGTTCCTCATCGATATTCCTTTGAAATGCATGCAAACTATCGTTACCTCCCATGATTTGGACAATCCCTCATGACAACTCATATTTTAGGGCTAGCTGATATCATTAGTAGTGGCTAGCTATGGCCGCTCTAGCCTATAGCGGCCAAGATTTTTGGACACTCTAGTCTAAAGCTACTAGCTGGACACTCTAGTCTATAGCTACCGGCCTAAATGGGCTAGAATGTCCTTTTTGAGTAGTTAGGACCACTGCTTGTTCTTGGAAAGGTCCAAGATTGGTTATATGGTGTGCGGATGTGCCCATATGAGTAGTCTCCTAAACATGACACATTTTAGGTGTCTACAGTTACATTTATAGTGCTTGATCAGAATAGAACATAACACAATGTAGTTGGCTTACACTTATTCTCGTAACCAAATCTGCTTAACATAGCTTAATGACTAACATAGACCAAGGCTAACATATCTCCTATATGCTCTCTCAATGCTAACTAAATAATAGCTATGTAGAAACAACAATCATTCAAAGTCCAACATGGGGCATCTAACAATGATTAGATCAATGAACACCATCAACCCTCAACTTAACTTTAGGTCATCTATTTTTGCTCTGTGCTGTGCTTTCACACAATGCATCCCAAAAAGGCGTATCTGTAGACACCTAAAACACATCATGTTGAGGAGACTACCTATATGGACACCTTTTCAGGCCATATGACCCACCTTGGGCAATCCTAAGGCTTAACAGTGGTTCTCACCACTCAAACAAAGAGGAATTTTTCTTTGCAACCATGACCATATTACCCCAAGATGATCCCCAATCATGACTATCCTACCTCAATATGGACCTCAATAATGACCATCTCACCCTGAGACAATCAAGCCAGAAGCAAGTTTGCTCGCCATAATTCAAACGATTACACATCAGCCAAGAATAATAGTTTCTTGACAATGGTTTCTTGAATTCAATCATTTCTTGGATTTTATAGCAATCTTTAGACTCCCATTGGGAAGTCTATTTAAATTCACCTAGCCTTCATTGAAGATATCCAAGTTTTATGCATTGAAATGCTGTCAAATTGAAGAATCAAAGAGCTCTCATTCTCAAAGCAATGAAGTGCTACCAAAATTCAACCATGGAGTTTCCAAGCATGCCAATGGATCATCTCAAAGGTTGATGATTGAATTTGTACTTCTTGCACCATCAAAAACCCTTTCTTTGATGTCAAATCTTTCCATTAAGTTGTTCTTCATGACCGCACCCTTGAACATCAATTCTATGGATCAAACCCGTTGTCAACTCACATCGGCCACAAGGAATTCATTCATATTTTAGTGGTCATATCACCTAGAGATAACCCATAGGCATGACCATATTGACCCCAGATGACCAGTAGGCAAGATAATACCACATAGAGATGGCCTCTCAGTAGAGATCTATTTTCCCTATTTTATTTCTTTCATTAGATTTAGCAGCATTTCAATTACTGTTTAGCATAGTTATATTTCATTTTCATGCATTTATTTGTCATATTTCAACTTCTTTATCATTTTATTTATCATGGATATGGGTCTTATCTTGAAAGGATCTTCATATTCTTTTGATGCTCTTTATTTTTCTTGTGTGCATATTATAGGTATTTACAAGGAAGCAACAATATAGAGATTTATTTATCATCATCGTACGCCATGATAGTCATGAAAAACCTATCCCTAATTAGTTTGTGAGATGCAAGAAATATCCTAGGAGATACACCTTGGATTACTTTTCTTATTGTAAATTTTTATCAAATTGGTAGCAAATCCCTCCACAGGATCTCACTGTAACCTCTTTTGAAGGACAAAATTTATATTAATAAAAGGGTATCATTATTGCATATCTTGTTTTTATCATTATGGTTACATAGTTTACATCTAGATCGTTATTTGTTTCATTGCATAGGTGTACGATATTTTTTAGCATCTTCATTTCCATTTACTCCAAATTAATAAAGAGTATGTGCACAAAAAATTTAGGGAGGAAAAATAAAAATGAATCCCAAACCATCCAAGTTATTGGACAATTATCTGAAATAATTATTGGAGGAAGGTTACTACCAAAATATGCAGATCTTGGAGTACCTATACTCACATTCCACATTGGTAAACCTTGCATAATGTATTAGTATATTTAGGGGTTGCCATAAATGTTATGACCAAAAGAATAGTAGAATATTTATGGGTATATAAATTAAGACCAATATCTATAGTGCTTAAACTTGCAGACAAATCTACCATTAAACCAGAAGGAAAGTTAGAGAATATTATAGTTTTTGTAAGTTCATGGGAGTATCTTATAGACTTTGTAGTCTTACATCCAAAGAATAAATTAAAGGAACATCCTTGAATTCTAGGACACCCATGGCTTGCAACAGCTGATGCCTACATCAGTTGTAGATATGGAAATATGACTATTTCCAATGGTAAGCACACTAAAGATCTTAGCCTGTTTCCTAAATCAACATTAGATGGAGGTTTCCCAAGACAACTTTGGTATGATTTTCCTGATGACTTTGATGATATTTAGACTATATCATTTAATGTATTGAGTGAACATTTATAAGAAGAGATTGAAGGACCACTATCCCTATTATTAGAAGATCAAGAGGAAGACCAAGATCAAAATACTAGTTGTCCACTTGAATCTATCATATATCATGATGAAGCAAGTACAAGTCAATATCATCAATGAGTACCTTATAACTATCAATTAAATGTTCTTAAACATGAAATTGTAGACATGGAAAATTGGCCCACTTTTAGTGGGTAATCTTCCTTAGAGCCCCTAAGAGGTCCCTAACCCTTGCCTTAAGCAAGGGTAAGCCTCTATTCCCCCTACCTTGCTTTTCTTTAGCCTTTTAGCGAAATCTCATCCGATTATGATGGGGTGCAACTTCATAGAAGTGATATCGCACCCCATCGACATGGGGTGTGACTTCACTAATTTTAGGGTTTTAATTTATTAAAACTTAGGTTTAACCTTTTTTGCGTGCTTAGAATCGGCTTGTGTTTGTTTTCCTGCTTTTTTCACCCAATTTTTTATTTATAAAAGGAGGGATTAATCCCACTCCTAGAGATACAAGAGATTGATCTTGGAAATTAATTAAGCTCAAAATTCTTATGATTATTTAGTGTTCACATTCTTACTTTCACTTTGCTTCCTATTTCTTCTACAAGCTAACCCCGAAGTGCAAATTTTGAATTTTATCTTCTGTTGCATTGATTTAAATTGTTGTGTGGTTTGGTGGATTTGATTTGTAGTTTGGAAGGAAAGAGAGTGCTCATTTGTATACCTCAATCTCTTCTACCTGCTTCTGCATTGTCCATCAGGTTGTGAACACTTTATTTCCTACATTTATTTATGTTCTGCATTTCTTTTATTTTTTGTGTCTCTGAAGTAAAATTGTGCCTTGTCTCGGTGAGTCATGACTTTGCTAACCCTAATTTAGGATTTTTTCTCATAGAAGTGATATCGCACCCCATTCTGATGGAGCATGACTTCACCTGTAGCTTTATCACGCTTGCCATCTACAAGGCACAATTTTTCCCAAGACTAAACTGGGGGTATTTTTTAGATTCTTATTGCATGAGTAGTTTTTAAACTGCATTTAGGGCATGATAGCATATATGTTTTCTATTTCTCTACTATTGCATTTTTGTTTTATGATTAATTATCCAAAGGTTAATTTTTTCTTTTGTTTTTAAATGTCATCTAAAAGGACCTAGGGGGTTTGACTGTTGCACCTCCAAGCATTATTGTACAGTGGCCTAAGTAGGCCCCCTAATGCTAATCCCATTTTCAAGTATTTCATAAGTTATCTTGTAGAAACAGGTATTTATGATATCATTGGACAAGAGGTAGAAAAGTTAAGTCAACCACCGATCAAGATAAGTGTTCTAATTATTGGTTGAAGATCTAATATGAGTATTGGTTCTTAGGCATCTGAAAGTGAAAAAGCATATAGTGTGCATCTAGGGTTAATATTGTGCATTTATCTTGTGTCCTTGCTTTAAAGGTTTTTTGGATAAAACCCTAGGTTAGCAAGCATTCAAAATAAATAATCATATTAGGTTAGCTCTTGTATTCTTGCATTCTGATTTTTGCATTATCCTTTATATTTTATAGCATAAATATAGAAAGGTCAAACTTAGGTGATTTCTTTTAACTGAATACATCAAACTATCCCAAAATTCTTGAGGACTTGGAGCAAGTCCTAAAACCGTTCCTAGTGAACCCTTCTCCCTAGCATCGAGTGTAGATAACATACCCTGTGATTCACCCCATAAGGCTTTCCATCTCTCATGGATCCAAAAATTTTGGGAATTGTACATGGTAGGGCAGTTTTCCCCCTCTACATATTTGGTGAACCCAATGTGAACACCTCCTTTTATTTTGAAAATAATAAGTAAGATCATTAATTCATGTGCCAAATACTTAAAAAGATAATCATATTGTGTGAGTGTGTAGGTCTCTTTGATATTAGTTCTTCTTCTTGTCTTTTTTCTTTGAGATTTAATATTGTGTGAGTGGGAAGGACAAAGACTCCTTAGGTTTAATGAGATTTTTCATGAGAATAATCAAATTGAAAGAGAAAATTATAACCTAGAATAAGAGGCTGATAATCATCGTGATCTTGTTTGAGATCCCAATGGGAATATTATCTTTAAATATTTTGACTATGTATGGATTTTTTATAAATATCATAAACATGCATTGTATCAAGCCTTAGAGGAAGAAGCATTGCTTGAAAAATATCCCACTCCAATAAAATCCTTCGAGTGAACCTTTGAATCATGGTAATCAAATCTATCAACCTACTTATGCCACTACTGTGACCACCAACATTGGATGGATTCCACATATTCCTCCAACTAGTGGTGACACCCAAAATTGCTTTCAATTTCCTCCTTTATCTTCTAATTTCAACACTATTTCTTCTGTTCCACCACAAGTTAATCTTCCATTTCCACAAGGCACCACATATAACAGTAACCTTCTCATGTCCAACTTAAGTCAAGGGAATATGAAAAAAACACATAATCTAAAAATATGGAATTTGGCAAATATAGTGAATCATTTGGCTTCGAGGATGGATATGATTCAACCTTCAGGATTTACATACAATTATAAGGAAATGTGTAGTCAACCATTAGATCCTATTATTGTTGCCAAACCTTATCCCAAGCATTTTGCTATGCCAATTTTACAATCTATAAAGGGACAAAATATCTAATAGAGCATATAAGAGGATTCATAATAGTTTACCATAATCTTGTTTACAATGATATGCTTATATTGAAAACTTTTCCAAAGAGTCTTTCTGGAGTTGCATTGGAATGGTATTATCGGTTTCCCAACTATTCTTTAAAGAGTTTTGAAAAGACTACAAAAATGTTTGTTCATCAATTTAGTGCTTATATTGAAAAAGAAGTGATAATGAGAGATCTATATGACCTCAAGCAAAGTAAAGAAGAAAGTTTTTCAAAATTCTTGGCTCATTAGAGAATTTTAGTTGGACAATTAAGATAGCATGTGTCTCATAAAGATATGCTTGATATATTCATTAGTAATTTACAAGAATAGTTATTGTATGCACTAAAAACTACTACTGTTACCTCTCTTTATCAAGCAATTGAGTTAGCCAGAAAAGTGGAACAAGCTCTCATTAGGAGAGGTTGGCTTAAGAATAAAGAAGAAAAGTCTACTAAGTCTCAACATAAGAATAAGCATATAGGAGGTAATAATGATAGTAGGTCTATTAACAATGTCACCAATGGTCTACAAAATATTGTACTTCAAAAACCTCCTCAAAGGAATTTTACCAGACTTAATATACCTATGGAAGTAGTTTTGAAACAATTTCTAGAAGCTAAGGCAATTGAATTACCTCCTATAAGACAACCATATACTATAGCTCATTGGTATAAGGCAGGTAAATATTGTACATATCACATAGTAGGACACTAGACAAATTCTTGTAAGAAGTTGAAACAAGTGGTTTAGGATTTAATTGATGTTGGTCGTATTGACACCAACAGTTTTCAGTCTTCCAACAATATACCGAATTAAGATAGAACTAGATAAACCAACCAAGTTTCCTATAATAATGTGCCACATTAGTATGATAAAAATATGGTTGGAATGATAATATCTACTCCAGATAAGTTAGTACAAAATCAACAAATTCAACGATCTCAACAGAAGATGAGTATGACAACAAATATTTCTCTCTTAGAACTTCTATAGAATTCTCAAGCCCATGAAGAAGCTATGGTAAATGTTTTGAAATAACAGCCAGTACCTCTTGATATTTCACATAGTGATATGGCAAAGGTTGTAAGTTCTCTTGGAATGCTTCATATGACATTTTCATACAATGATATGTCTTTCTTGTAAATGCAAGAAGACTCATCTTTATACATCATTGCTTTTATTGGGGATACTCTTATCAAAAGGGTTATGATTGATAATGGTTCTTCATTTAATATATGTACACACCATTTCTTTTAGAAGTTTAGATTGAAAGAGGAAGATTTAATTGTAACCAATGACATCATTAAAACTTTTAGTAATGAGTCTCAAAAAGTATGCGGTACTATATCCCTCCTTCTTAGAGTTGGACCTAAAATTTTGAACACAATATTTTATGTGGTGTCTTGTCCTGTATCTTTTAATATTCTTCTTGGATGATCATGGATTCATGTGATGAAGGTTGTCCCTTCTACTTTTCATCACTATGTGAAATTTGAATTTGAAAATCAATTCATTTCTATCATGGGCGATCCACATCCATTTGAATTTTTCTCACCAAAGGATTTAGCCCAAATTCATTCCTCACAATCTTCCTCTAAGAAATTTTCTACAAATATTTCATCACAGGATCAATATGAATCTTCTTGTTTAGATCTTCTCTTTGATGAATCTCATCAAGATTTAGAGTGGAGTGTTGAGGATGAGGGTCCACTCTCCACTATGGTCTTAACCCCAAATTCATATGTCATAAATGAGTTTTTACCTCATAATGATATCTACTTTGACGAGTTTGTCCCTTGCATAGTGCAGGTTGAGTCTTCTAGTTCTCAAGTCGACTTTGGTTCTATGTCTCTTGAGGACCTTGAGCAATTAGGAGTAATTCATGCCCCACGTTCTCTTGAGGATAATTTGTTGAGCAAGGTGTAGCAACAGTATTATCATTGTTGTCAACACAGTTAGATAGATCTGTTGATGCAGTGGACAGGAAGTTCAAAAGCTATTCAGATGTAGAAGACAGGAGTTCAAAGGTTATTCAGAGTATGTACAGTGATTTTATAAGAAGACCGAAGTGGCCCATATGCAAAAGATAAAAAAAAAGATAAGTAAGAAAAGTTTCGTGATATTGCGACATATACAGCAGGCAAGAAAAACTGTCGTGATTTCATGACATGTTGGAAGAGAGAAAAAACAGGAAAAACTGTCACGATTTCGCGACATGTTGGAAGAGAGAAAAAATAGGAAAAACTATCGTGATTTCGTGACATGTTGGAAGAGAGAGAAAAAGTAGGAAAAACTATCATGATTTCGCGACATGTTGGAAGAGAGAAAAGCAGGAAAAACTATCGCGATTTCGTGACATGTTGGAAGAGAGAAAAAGCAAGAAAAACTGTCGCGATTTTGCGACATATTGGAAGAGAGAAAAAGCAGGAAAAACTGTCGCAATTTTGCGACATGTTGGAAGAGAAAAAGGCAAGTGGAAAAACTGTCACGATTTCGCGATATGTTAGAAGAGAAAGAGAAAGCAAGAAAAAGTGTCACGATTTCGCGACAAGTTCGAAGAAAGAGAACAAGTAAGAAAAGTGTCATGATTTCATGATATGTTGCATTTTCGCAACTAAAACAGGAGAGATAAAGTAAGTTGGAAAAGTGTCACGATTTCATGACATGTCGCATTTTCACGAGTAAAATAGGAGAGAGAAAGTAAGTTGGAAAAGTGTCATGATTTCGTGACATGCCGCATTTTCGCGACTAAAATAGGAGAGAGAAAGTAAGTTTGAAAATTGTCGCGATATCACAACATGTCGTATTTTCATGACAAAAGAAAGAGAGGAAGCGTACGAAAGTAGAACTGTCATGATTTCATGAAAAAAGCAGAGAAGAAGACTTCGAAGGCAGAAGTGTCGTGATTTCATGACAAAAGCAAAGAAGCTAAGTACGAAGCAGAAGTGTCACAATTTTGCGAAAAAAGCTAAGTTGAAGACTACAGATGCAGAAGTGTTGTGATATCACGACAAAAGCAAATTTGAATTCTATGGAAGCAGAAGTGTCACGATATCGTGACAAAAGCAAAGACAAAGTATACAGAGGCAAAAATGTCATGATATCGTGACAAAATAAAAGACGAAGTCTGCAGAGGCAAAAATGTCGTGATATCACGACAAAAGAATAAAGAAAGCATATAGAGGTGAAAGTGTAGCGATATCGCGATATGTTGTATTTGTGCAGCAACAACAACAAAAGAAGCTACAAAGGCAAAAATGTCACAATTTTGCGACAGGTCATAAATGCGCAAGTCAAGAAGGAGAACCCGATTGAAATGAGAAGTATGACAGTGGACCGACATCACTACGACATTTACAGGGGCAGTTATAGAGTGATTTCATATTGCTAAAATATGAAGAGTGATCAAAATTCAGTATGGCGGTTACAAGGTCTGTCTAGAATGAAATCATCAAGCGATGGATAAATTGAACATCTTCTTGAGTTGAAGCCGACGAAGACCGATGACAATCGACTAAAATTAGGGTTTATAGTTGTTATGAAAGTTGACTAATATTAGGATTTACAATCGACTAAGATTAGGGTTTTTATCATAAAAAATATTGTTATAAAAGGAGGGCTATTTGGAGAATTGAAGTGGAGTAGAATGTGTGTGAAATACGGTCATTGTGCACAGAGAGCAAGTCGTGTCGAATCGTGCTAAGTGCAAAATTTGCAAAGAGAGCAGAGTGCGCAAAATGGAGAAGACGATCGTGAAGTTTGACTGTAACAAACCAGAGTGTGTGAAGTGATTGCGCAGAGATAGCAGAGTGCGTAGAGAGCAAAAATGTTGAAGTTCGACCACGTGCTACTGTGGTTGTGCAGAGAAAGCAAAGTGTGCAGAGAACGCAAAGGTGAAGAAGACCAGTTAGGGTCTTGCAAAAGCAAAGGTATTTTACTATCAAACTTATAGATTCAAATTTAAGTCCAGGTTGCATCTTGGCATCATGGGTTGGTGCTCCTTTCTATTGGTGCAGATAAATAAAGGGTTGGTGCTCCTTTCTGTTGGTGTAGATAAATAAGGGGTTGGTGCTCCTTACAGTGGGTGCTAGTAAATTGATTGTAAATTTCATGCTTTGCAAAGGTTGGATTTGGATGGTAGTCCAAGCAGTCAATTTTTGAGGAGTAGCCACATTGGTGAACCTTGTTAAATCTTGTGTTGTGTGATGCTCTTTTTTTATACTTGCTATATCTAGTAATAAGTTTTAATTGTTGTGGTATTAAGAGCTATAAATTCAAGTTTAAAGAGCTACACTGATTCACCCCCCCTCCCCACTTAGTGTCATTGTAAGACTAACAATTGGTATCAGAGCTAAATTCTTGTACAAGCTTAACCGACTAGGGTGATCTTAGAAATAACACAATGGCAGGTGGTGAAGGCTTATCATCAAACAAAGCACCATTGTTTGACAGATCTAATTACGCATTCTGGGGAATTAGGATGCAAACATATCTTTGTGCTTTGGGATATGATATATGGGATTCAGTAGTTAGTGGATACACAATACCCATCACTCCTCCAAAAGAGGCTGACAAAAAGAAACAGTTTGAAAATAACTCAAAAGCAAAGAATGCTATCATGTGCGGATTAGCATACAGTGAACTAGTAAAGATCATGAGTTGTAAAATGACAAAATAAATATGGGACAAACTGAGGAGTATTCATGAAGAAGACAATAAGATCAAGGAGGCCAAGTTACAGACACATCGAGCTCAGTTCGAAGCATTAAAGATGAATGACAATGAAAACATTGAGGCATATATATTGAGAGTTAATGGAATCATTAATGTGATCAGAGGACTCAACGAGGATATCGAAGACTCTGTCGTCATGAAAAAAGGTATTAAGATCTCTTTCTCAAAGGTTTGATTCTAAAGTCTCAGCTATAGAAGAAGGTAAAAATCTAAATTATTTTAGTATAGATGAGATGTATGGTTCTTTGATTGCATATAAGATGAGGATAGGAAGATATAAACCCACAAACAGAGAAGCGGCTTTTAAAGCCCTTAAAAATAAAAATGCAAAACAAGAGTTCGAGGAAGAAGAGACATCAGATGAAATGGAAGCAAACTTTGTTAAAAAACTAAAAAGGAGAAAAGGAAAATACAGAGGAAAGCTACCGTTTAAATGTTTCAACCGTGGAGGCATTGGGCATTTTGCGACTAAATGTCCACTTAATGAGAAGAACAAAAATGATGAAGGATATCACCAAGAAATAAGTGACTGGAAGAAGAAAATAAATTTTAGAAAAGGTAACTTCAAGAAGAAAAGTTTCATCTCCAAGAATGCCAGTTCATCAGAAGACAGCTCCGGTGAGGATTCTAAAGAGGAAACAGGTGAAGCTCTTTTCATGGCATTTGAAGAAGTAAAATCAAAAAAGGAAGAAGGAGTGAACTCTAAAGTATGTGGTGAAAACCTTTAGGCTGAAGTAGATCTAGAAGGTGAGTTGATCTCTGCACTTGAAAAGTGGAAAATAGAGAGGAAAAAGAATAAGAAAATTTCAAAAAATCTTGAGGATGCAAACAAAATCATAACCAGTCTGAAAGTACAGATAGAAGAATACAAGAAAATATCTAAATATCTTGAAGTACAAATTACCATAAAAATAGATTATTGATGCAAACTAGAAGAAGAGAATGTTGGTTTACGGACGCAGATAGAAGAGATGAATCACAAAATTAGTTGCTATCACAAATGCGAAGAAAGTTCTATGAAGTTGGATAAGATTATAAATTACCAAAGGCCTGCAGGCATAAAATTTGGTTTGGGTTTCGTCGAAGGAGAATCATCAAATGGATCAAAGGCTAGAAATGTAGAATCCGTAAAGAATGAAAATAAGAAACAGGTTGATCAAGGAAAAATATCTCATGCAAAAGAAAGCAATAATGCCAAGCATGAAAAGAGAATTGAAAATGATGGATTCACCAATGTCACACATCAAAGAAGAAGACCTATGGCTCCTACGACAACATGGCAAAGACCATCACCCAGGTTCAATTATCCATTTTTTGGTTTCTGTTTTAAATGCAATGGCTATGGACATAAAATCTCAGACTGCAAATATAATGTAACACCAAAGAATTTCACCAGTAGAAATGCTTTTTCTCCTTTGATGAATTATACAGTAGAATGTTATAACTGTCATAATTTTGGGCACATTGCAAGAAACTGTAGAAGTACATTTACATCAAATCAGATTCAGGAAAGAAAATTTCAACCAAATAGGATGAGGCAAAATAGAAAACTTCCCGAAAAACATGCACAAGCTATTGATAAGGGAAAGGCAAAAAAAGAGCCCAAAACTACTATCAAAATGGAGTGGAAAGAAAAAGAGCGACTTAAGGAAGAAAAGGAATCCTTAATCGTATAAACATCATTTAAAGCACAAAATAAATATGTACCATGGATACTTGATAGTGGATGCTCCAGTCATATGACAGGTGACAAACATAAATTTGAGAAGTTAAAGAAATATGAAGGTGGTTCAATAAAGTTTGAAAATAATGATGGAGTTAAGATAGTTGGCAAAGGTTCAGTTAAAATTAGTGACGAAAAAATTAATTCAAAAGAAGTATTGTTTGTGGATGGTTTGAAACATAACTTGTTGAGCGTAAGTCAAATTTGTGATAAAGGTCATGAAGTAGTTTTTAAGAAGCAGGGTTGTGAAGTCAGAAAAACAAATAGTGGAAAATTGATAGCAACTGGATCAAGGACATCTGGCAACCTGTACACACTCTCAGAGACTTCAGAAGGAGCTTGTTTGATTGGATGAGAAGAAGAAAATTGGTTGTGGCACAAGAGACTTAGTCATATTAGTTTTGATAATCTAATAAAAATCAACTCAAAAAGGGCAGTGAGAGATATTCCCACCATTAGCAAACCTGCAAACAACATTTGTGCTTCATGCCAAAAGGGGAAGCAAACTAGAGTCACATTCAAAACAAAAGAGTACTACACAAGCAAACCTTTGGAACTAATACACACTGATTTATGTGGACCCATGAGAACACATAGCATAAATGGTGACAAATATTTTATGTTGTGCATTGATGACTATTCCAGAATGACATGGATATTTTTCTTGAAGCATAAATTAGAATCTTTTGAAATGTTCAAGACTTTCAAAAACCAAGTTGAGAATGAAACAGAAAAGAGGATCAAATGTTTAAGATCAAATAGAGGAGGAGAATTCATTTCAGAGGAGTTTACAGAGTACTATAAAAAATACGCTATTAGCAGACAGTTTTCAGCGACCGGGACACCTCAACGAGAATGGAGTGGTAGAAAGAAAGAACAGTACAGTGCAGGAAATGGCACGGACTATGTTGGCTGAAAGCAGAGTAGCAGACATATTTTGGAAAGAAGCAGTCCATGTTGCAGTGTATATCCAAAATAGGTACATGTTGAGAACACATGAAAGCAAAACTCCTTATGAGTTGTGGTTCGGTAAAAGGGCAACTTCAAAATACCTCAAATTTTTTGGCAACAAGTGCTACATCAAAAGAACTGAAGATAATCTTGGTAAGTTTGAAGATAGAGCGGATGAAGGTATTTTTGTTGGTTATTCGTCAAAAAGCAAAGCTTACAATGCTACAACAAGAGGCTAAAGAAAATTGTGGATAGTGTCGATGTTAAATTTGATGAAGGTAGAGAACGAGCAATTAGCTATGAAAAGAACTACCCAATTTATGAAGAGGTTATTGAAGGAGATGAGGAAAAAGAAACGAAAAAGATACAAAAAATTGACTCAGATGATTTAAGTTGTGATTCAGGAGTGGAAGAAAATAAGAAATTCAAAATAGGCAGCTGGCAGAAAAATCATCCTAGAGAGCAAATAATTGGAGACCCCAAAGTTGGTGTTTAGACAAGAAGAAGAGTAGTAAGTAACTACTCTCTATTATCCAACATTGAGCCCAAAAATGTTGCTGACGCAAGCAAAGATGAAATTTGGATGAAGGCAATAAATGAAGAATTAGATCAGATCGAGAAAAATGAAACTTGGGAGTTAGTACCTAGACCTGCAAATAAAAATATAATTGGGACTAAATGGATTTTTCAAAACAAATTGAATGAAGACGGACAGGTAGTCAAAAATAAAGCAAGATTGGTATGTAAGGGTTATGCACAAGTTGAAGGCATTGACTTTGAGGAAACTTTTGCACTAGTAGCTAGACTAGAGGCAATTAGAATGTTTCTGGCTTTAGCAAGTCTACAAGAATTTCAAAGTTTATCAAATGGATGTGAAATCAGCGTTTTTGAATGGGAAACTTGAAGAAGAGGTTTATATTGAGCAACTAGATGGTTTCCAACTTGGTGATGATCCCAACTTGGTTTGCAAGTTGAAGAAAGCATTATATGGCTTAAAACAGGCACCCCAAGCATGGTATGCAATGCTAGACAACTATCTCACTCAACAAGGGTTTAAGAAAGGTATGGTGGATAGTAATTTGTATGTCAAAATAGAAAATGGGCATCTTATTGTTCTTGTTGTATACATAGATGATATCATATTTGGCAGCAGCAAAGATGAGTCGTGTAAAGATTTAGCAAATAAGATGCAAAAAGAATTTGAAATGTCAATGATTGGTGAACTTTCATATTTCCTTGGGTTGCAAGTTAATCAAAATAAGAAGGGCATATTTATTTCTCAAGTTAAATATGTGAAAGAGATGTTTAAAAAGTTCACAATGGAGGATTGTAAGCCAGTTAGCACTCCCATGATGACAGGTTGCAAGTTGATCAAGGATGACAAATCTCCACCTGTTGATCAAACCATGTACGGATCTATGATTGGGAGCTTACTATACCTGACAGCTACCAGACCAGATATTTTGCAGGTAGTATGCATGGTAGCACAATTTTAGGCTAATCCCAAGGAGACTCATGTGATAGCAATGAATAGGATTCTTCGGTACCTCAAGGGTACTATGGAGTATGGGTTATGGTATCCTAAAGGTAAAGACTTCACCCTTATTTCATATTCAGATTCAAATTGGGTAGAAGGTGTCGATGACAGAAAGAGTACCAGTGGAGGTGCATTCTATCTTGGAGACAGATTGGTCACATGGCACAATAAGAACCAAGAGTCAGTTTCTTTATCGATAGCAAATGCAGAATATATTGCAACGACAACATATTGTACGTAGGTATTGTGGATGAAACAAACCCTGAAAGATCTTGGTATTAGCTTCAGTGAGCCAATATCAATTAAGTGTGAGAACACCAATGCCATTAACATCTGCAAGAATCTGGTTATGCATTCACACACAAAAAACATTACTATCAGGTATCAATTTTTGAAGGAGAAAGTTGCGGAAGGTGAGGTTAAGTTGGATTTTGTTCCAACTACAGAGCAAGTAGCAGCTATCTTCACAAAACCATTGCCCAAGGAAGTTTTTGAGTATCTTCGCAATAAATTGGGAGTGGTCACAATTCCCAAGAATTAACTAGCTACAGGGATCACATTCTTAGGGGGAGCATTTAAGTATTTGATTATCTTTTTGCTCATGTTCATGATTTTTGCTAAGTGTAATAAATTTTTCCTGAGAATGTTGTGCATGGACTTAGGGGGAGTCTGCAGTAGCCCTTTGGTATTATTGTCAAAGGGGGAGAAGAGTTACAGGAAATTGCACGTGTTGCCAAAAATTCCAAAGGGGGAGATTGTTGAGCAAGGTGTAGCAACAGTATTGTCATTATTGTCAACACAGTCAGATAGATCTGTTGATGCAGTGGACAGGAAGTTCAAAAGCTATTCAGATGCAGAAGATAGGAGTTCAAAGGTTATTCAGAGTATGTACAGTGATTTTCTAAGAATACCGAAGTGGCCCATATGCAAAAGATCAAAAAAATACAAGAAAAGTGTCATGATATCGCGACATATACAATAGGCAAGAAAAACTGTCACGATTTCATGACATGTTGGAAGAGAGAGAAAAAGCAAAAAAAATTGTCGCAATTTCGCGACATGTTGGAAGAGAGAGAAAAAGCAGAAAAAACTGTCACAATTTCGTGACATGTTGGAAGAGAGAGAAAAAGCAGGAAAAATTGTCACGATTTCGCGACATGTTGGAAGAGAGAGAAAAAGCAGGAAAAACTGTCGTGATTTCGCGACATGTTGGAAGAGAAAAAAGCAAGTGGAAAAACTGTCATGATTTCGTGACATGTTGGAAGAGAAAGAGAAAGCAAGCAAAAGTGTCACGATTTCGTGACAAGTTCGAAGAAAGAGAACAAGTAAGAAAAGTATCGTGATTTCGTGACATGTCGCATTTTTGTGACTAAAATAGGAGAGAGAAAGTAAGTTGGAAAAGTGTCACGATTTCGCGACATGTCGCATTTTTGTGACTAAAATAGGAGAGAGAAAGTAAGTTGGAAAAGTGTCACGATTTTGCGATATGTCGCATTTTCGTGACTAAAATAGGAGAGAGAAAGTAAGTTTGAAAAGTGTCACGATATCACGACATGTTACATTTTCACGACAAAAGAAAGAGAGGAAACGTACGGAAGCAGAACTGTCGTGATTTCATGACAAAAGCAAAGAAGAAGACTTCGAAGGCAGAAGTGTCACGATTTCATGATAAAAGCAAAGAAGCTAAGTACAGAAGCAGAAGTGTCACGATTTCACGACAAAAGCTAAGTTGAAGACTATAGAGGCATAAGGTCGCGATATCATGACAAAAGCAAAGTCGAAGTCTATGGAAGCGGAAGTGTCACGATATCACGACAAAAGTAAAGACGAAGGTGAAAATGTCGCGATATCGCGACAAAAGAAAATACAAAGTCTGCGAAGGCAGAAATGTTGCGATATCGTGACAAAAGAATAGAGAAATCGTACAGAGGCGAAAGTGTAGTGATATCGTGACATGTTGTATTTGCATGGCAACAGCAACAAAAGAATCTATAGAGGCAGAAATGTCATAATTTCATGACAGGTTGTAAATGCGCAAGTCAAGAAGGAGAACCCGACTGAAATGAGAAGTATGATAGTGGACCGACATCACTACGTCATTTACAGGGGCAGTTATAGAGTGATTTCATACTACTAAAATACGAAGAGTGATCAAAAGTTAGTATGGCTGTTACAGGGTCTGTCCAGATTGAAATCATCAAGCGATGGATAAATCGAACATCTTCTTGAGTTGAAGTCGACGAAGACCGATGACAACGGACTAAAATTAGGGTTTACAGTTGTTATGAAATCCGACTAAGATTAGGATTTACAGTCGACTAAGATTAGGGTTTTTATCATAAAAAATATTATTATAAAAGGAGGGTTGTTTGGAGAATTGAAGTGGAGTCGAATGTGTGTGAAATACGGTCGTTGTGCGCAAAGAGCAAGTCGTGTTAAATTGTGCTAAGTGCAACATTTGCAAAGATAGTAGAGTGCGCAAAAGGGAGAATATGATCGTGAAGTTCGACTGTAACGAAGCAGAGTGTGCGAAGTGATTGCATAGAGAGAGTAGAGTGCACAGAGAGAGAAAAGGTTGAATTTCGACCAGGTGCTGCTGTGATTGCACAGAGAAACCAGAGTGTGCAAAAAATGCAAAGGTGAATAAGACCAGTTAGGGTCTTGCAAAAGCAAAGGTATCTTATTGTCAAACTTATAGATTCAAATTGAAGTCCAAGTTGTAGCTTGGCATCAAGGGTTGGTGCTCCTTTCTGTTGGTGCAGATAAATAAGGGGTTGGTACTCCTTTCTGTTGGTGTAGATAAATAAGGGGTTGGTGCTCCTTACATTGGGTGCTGGTAAATTGATTATAAATTTGGTGCTTTGCAAAGGTTGGATTTGGATGGTAGTCTAAGCAGTCAATTTTTGAGTAGTAGCCACATTGGTGAACCTCATTAAATCTTGTGTTGTGTGATGCTCTTTTGTTATACTTGTTGTATCTAGTAATAATTTTTAATTGATGTGGTATTAAGAGCTGTAAATTCAATTTTAAAGAGCTACACTGATTCACCCCCCCCACTCAGTGTCATTGTAAGACTAACATAATTTGTCCATCCTCATTGAGGAGACCATATATGTGAACATAGGTTTTGAGGAAGCCCATAGAACCCTTAAGTTAGGCAAAGCTTTAACCATGGATGAGTGGGAGCAATTGATAAATTTATTGAAATAATATCAAGATATTTTTTCTTGATCATATGTCGACATGCCAGGGCTTGATCCCTCCCTTGTCATGCATCATTTGGTAGTTAATCCTAGTGATAAGCCTATTAAGCAGAAGCTTTGAAAGATGCATCCAAAGGTCGACCTCTCAATCAAGGAAGAGCTTTAAAAACTCCTTGATGTTGGTTTTATAAAAGCCATTGACTATTCTGATTGGATTTCTAATATCGTTCCTATAGCTAAGAAATAAGGAACAATCATAGTGTGTACCAAATTTTAGGACATTAACTTAGCATGTCCCAAAGATGATTTTTCCTTGCCCAAAATTGATCATATCATAGATTTTACCACCAAATATGGGATGCTTTCACTCATGGATGGTTTCTCAGGTTACAATTAGATTATGACTGCTCTTAAAGGCCAAGCCAAGACAACATTCACTACTCCATGGGGTACCTTCTACTGGAAAGTCATGCCTTTTGGTTTGAAAAATGTGGGAACTACCTATCAGTGGGTCATGACTTATATTTTCCATGACATGATGCATGATATTCTCCAGGACTACATGGATGACCTTTTGGCTCGTTCCTTAGAACAAAAGGATCTTGTCCATGATTTAAGATGAATATTTGAAAGGCTTCGGTAATATAAAGTTCATCTTAAGCTGGATAAGTGTCTATTTGGAGTCACATATGGTAAGTTTCTAGGCTTCATAGTGTCTAGGCAAGGCATTGAAGTGGACCCTGCTAAGATAGCAACTATCATTGATATGCCTCCTCCCTGCACCCTGACTGAATACGTAGTCTACAAGGTAATTTGTAGTCTATTCATCGGTTCATTACCCATTTAGCTGATAAGTGTCAGCCTTTCCTTTGACTCCTTAGGAATTATGTAGTTTTTTTATGGGATTCTAAGTGTTAGAAATATTTTTATGACCTAAAAATTTATCTCACCTCCCCACCTATTTTAGTTCTCCCTATGTATGGTAGGCATTTGGAGCTTTACATAACAGCCACAACTCATGCCTTGGGAGTCATGTTGGCTCAGCATGATGATGAAAATAAAGAAACAATTATCTACTATAGTAGAACTTTGGTCAGCTATGAAACCAGGTACACTCTCTTAGAGAAGCTCTGTCTAGCTGTAGTGTTTAATTCCTAGAAGTTAAGACACTACATGCTCAGCCATAAGACATTAGTAGTTGTAAATTTTGATCCTTTGTGTTATTTGATGTCTAAGCCCCACCTATCAAGTCGAGCTGCTAAATGGGTGTTGGCCCTTAGTGAGTTTGATCTAACTTTCATAGGTTAGAAGGCTATCAAGGGTTAGGTGATTGTTGATCAGTTAGCCTCTACTCCCCTAGAATTTGCCCATCCTATAGTTGTTGAGTTTCTCGATGAGTGCTTCAATGTCAAAATTGAAGAGTTCGAGTCTTGGAATCTATTTTTTTATGGAGCCTGCATGAAGGGCGCTGGAGGTAGAGTTGTTCTAGTTACACCAAAAAAACAACTCATCCCCTTGTCCTTTAAACTTCATTTTTAATACACAAATAACACTGCAGAATATGAACATTTGATCCTTGGTCTTAGAGTAGCCTTAGCTTTGCATGTTAGGGTCCTTTCGGTCTTTGGTGACTCTCAACTTGTGGTTAATAAGATCAACAATGTTTATCAAATTCAAGATGATAAACTTAAACTATACAAGGAGATTGTTACCAAATTTTTGTCTTCTTTTGAGCAGGTAACCATAGAGTCTATACCTAGATCCTCAAACCGCCATGCGGATGCCATGGTTGTTACTGCATCTTTGTTCCCTTTGGAGTTGAAATATGATCAAGCTTTTATTAGCATTCAACAACTCTAGAAACCTACGTCTTTGAGTTCTTGTTTGGATCCCCTATAGTGTTTTACCATCAGAGATTCCCCACCTAAACCATGGTATAATGAAATTTTTAATTTTATTAAATATGGGTCGATGCTTGAGGGTTCAGATCGCAACCAGTGCAAGCTATTGTGCAAAAGAGAGTGCCAATTTGTTATAATTGGTAATACTTTGTATTGACATTCTTTTGAAGGTATCCTCTTACGATGTCTTCACTTTGATGAATCCTAGCTTACTCTTAGTGATGCTCATGAAGGTTCATGTGAAGGCCATTTTAGCAGTAATGCTATTGCCAAAATGCTCTTTCAGATGGGGTATTATTGGCCTTCCATGGAGAAATATACCTGCGATTATGTTCGACACTATGACAAGTGTCAATGCCATGATCATATTATCCATGCTCCTTTTCAATACCTTCAGGTTATTTATTTTCCTTGGTCATTCTCCATGTGGGGACTGGACATTATCAGAAAGGTTAATCCAGTATCATCTAATGGATTGAAGCCATGCCCTTGGCTACGATGAGTGGAACTTAGGTTTCCAAGTTCATCTTCAACCAAATTCTTTGTAGGTTTGGAATTCCTTTGATGATAGTCCTTTTAATAATAGGGATATCTATAATATTTTTGCTAAGTACAAGATTCAATACAAATGGTCAACTTCTTATTATCCTCAGGGTAATGGACAAGTCGAAGCATCTGACAAATCCTTGATCAAGATTTTGAAGAAGTTGGTTAGTAAGACCAATCATGACTGGCATACTTAGCTTTATCCTTCCTTATGGGCCTACCGTACTAGTGTATGTACTCCTACAGGGACCTCACCATATTTCTTGGTATATGGATCTAAAGTGGTTTTTACTTTTGACCTTGAGGTTCCTTCTTTGTGCATCTTGTTGCAATATATTGAGGTCGATGACGAGTAACGTGCAGACCGTTTGCACCAATTGGAGCTTCTGGATGAGAAGCACATTCATGTCTTAGAGAATTTGTGATCCTATCAAGGTAGGCTTCAGTTATCTTACTCTAAGAAATTTCATAAATATTATTTTGAGGTTGGTGACCTTGTCCTCAAGGAAAACCAAAAGAACACTAGCGCTCATGTTGATCTTCGATGTAAGTTTTAACCCAACTAGTTGGGGCTCTTTGTCATACCATACAATTTTGGCTCAGGTGCTTATAACATGGCTTCTATGTATGGTAAATAGCTTAAAGAACTAATGAATATAATGCATTTAAAAATATATTATGCTTGATCCATTTTTTATATTGCATTTGCATTTAGTTATATCATGTTGCATGTTTTCCTGACATATCCTGCATGTTTGCCTATCATATTTTCCATGATTGCTTGAAATTTTGTTCTTGCATACTATTTGTTATATTTTCATCATTGCTTGCTCATAGTTTCTTGTTCATATAGTTTTTGGAGATTCGCAATAATGACATGTGATGGTACCCAGTTAGGTTGTAGCTCACATGCATTACATTCTCACTAGGGCTCTGATGCCTAGAAAAATCCCAACCTAGGAACCCCCGTACCTTTTCTTATTTTATTCTCAAATTATCTTCTTGGTTTTCTCCTGCATTGTTCTTCTTATCTCCTCTTCTTGTCTTCCTTGACTTTGAATTTTTTTATAATATCCATCATCTCTTGTCAAAGTCAAGGAATGAAATCCTCTTTTGGTATGTCCTTATATTTTTGCATGATTCTTATTTCTCCTTTGTCTTCTTTGTTCAGATAGGGATATACATTATTCTCTTATTTGTTTGATCACTTCCTCCCTCTTGAATCTTCACTTGATGAAACTTCAAGCAGGGGGCACACACGCACAATTCTTTGTTCCTCATTTCCTTCCCCTTATTTCTTCTAGCACATGCACACACTCATATTGTGTTATGCTCACATTGATTGGCTCATACATACATCCGCATACACCCTATCGGGTAGTACTAGCATATACATCATTCGCATTAGCATATATCATATATCACCCCTATCATATTACATCTCTCTTTGACTCAGCGGGCTCAACACCCCATTATAGGATCAACTCCTTCGCCATTTTAGCAAGCCTTAGAATACATCCTAGCTGGTAATCTTCCCATAATAGTCATTAGCTAGAAATCATCCATAGTGGGTTACACTCCATATTTTTCCCATTTGTCCATCTTAGTGAGTACTACACCCATAGCAGGTTCCACTCCATACATGGTTTATATTTTGAGCATAACACCCTCTAGTCAGGATTCTGATTTAGCCTTCTTCTCGATTTCATATGATTGACCTTTGGAGCTTATTTTTCTTCTTCTTCTCATTCTTCTTCTCTTATCTTCTTCTGTATTTCCCTTTCTTCTATGTATTTCATGATAGTTGCATTAGCTTCATGTTGTACCCCATAATATTTTCTTTGTTGCTTGCTTATTTTTTTCTCCATGTTTTTGTGTTTTGCTTTTTTCTTTCTTCCTTCACATTTTCAATTTTCTTAAGGAGGCTCATTTCCTTTCAAAACTCGAGGGGGCACCCTAGCCATAGAGGCATTAGTGGTAGTAATGCCTCACCTAGTGTGCAAGAGTCTAGAGTATCCTTTTGTGGTACCCCTCTTGCACCACCCCTTTGTCCAAACCTAGCCACTCCTTTTCTTTTAAGTGTTTGTTGCCCTTTTTTCCCATAGGAGTCTACACCTTTCATTGATGCATTTACTTGGCCTTAAATGCATCAAAGAGGGGGTAAAATGTAGACACTAAAAATTGACCCACTTTTAGTGAGCAATCTTCCTTAGAGCCCCTAAGAGGTCCCTAACCCTTGCCCTAGGCAAGGGTAAGCCTTTGTTCCTCCTACCTTACTTTTATTTATCCTTTTAGTGAAATCGTATCCGGTTACGATGGGACATGACTTTGTAGAAGCAATATCACACCCCCTCGACATGAGGTGCAACATCACTATTTTAGGATTTTAATTTATTAAAACCAAGGTTTAACCTTTTTGGTGTGCTTGGCATCGGCTTGTGTTTGTTTTCCCGCTTCTTTCACCCCAATTTTCGTTTATAAAATGAGGGGTTAATCCCACTCCTAGAGATACAAGCGATCAATCTTGGAAATTAATTAAGCTTTAAATTCTTATAATTATTTAGTGCTCACATTTTTACTTTCACTCTGCTTCCTATTTCTTCTACAAGCTAACCCCAAAGTATGAATTTTGAATTTAATCTTCTACTGCATTGATTTGGATTGTTGTGTGGATTGGTGGATTCATGTTATAGTTCGGAAGGAAAGAGAGTGTTCGTTTGGATACCTTGATCTCTTTTGACTGCTTCTGCATCGTCCATTAGGTTGTGTGCACTTTATTTCCTATATTTATTTATGCTCTACATTTATATTTTATTTTTTATATCTCTGAAGTGAAATCGTGCCCTATCCCAATGAGGCACAACTTCACTAACCCTAATTTAGGGTTTTCACTCACATAAGTAAGATCGTGTCCCATTATGATAGAATGTGAGCCGCCATCTATGAGGTGAAATTTTTCCCAGGACTAACTTGGGGGCATTTGTCAAATTTTGATTGCATGAGTAGTTTCTAAACTACATTTAGGGTATGATAGCATAATCTATTTTATGTTTCTCTACTATTGCATTATTTTTTTATGATTAATTATCCAAAGATCAATTTTCACTTTTTTTTTCAAAGGTCATCTAAAAGGACCTAGGGGGCTTGACTATTGTACCTCCAAGCATTATTGTACAACGGCCTAAGCAAGCCCCCTAATGTTAATCCTATTTTCAAGTGTTTCATAAGTTATATTGCAGAAACAACTATTTCTGATATCATTGGATAAGAGGTAGAAAAGCTAAGTCAACCACCGGTCAAGATAAGTGTTCTAATTATTGGTTGAATATCTGATCTGAGTATTGGTTCTTAGGCATCTGAAATTGAAAAAGCATATAATGTGCAACTAGGGTTAATATAGTGCATTTATCTTGTGTCCTTGCTTTAAAGATTTTTTTGGATAAAACCCTAGGTTAGTGAGCATTCAAAAGAAATAATCATATTAGGTTAGATCTTATATTCTTGCA
The DNA here is from genome assembly GCA_028583015.1 of Wollemia nobilis. Taxonomy (NCBI): domain Eukaryota; kingdom Viridiplantae; phylum Streptophyta; class Pinopsida; order Araucariales; family Araucariaceae; genus Wollemia; species Wollemia nobilis. The sequence continues at coordinate 4,656,707 of JAQPPZ010003276.1, forward strand.
TTCTGATTTTTGTATTATTCTTTATCTTTCATAGCATAGATCTAGAAAGGCCAAACTTAGGTGATTGCTTTTAACTAAATAGATTAAACTATCTCAAAATTACTAAAGACTTGGAGTGAGTCCTAAAACCGTTCCTAGTGAACCCTCCCCCCTATAACCGAGTGTAGAGAACAACATACCCCCACGGTTCACCCCATAAGGCTTTCTATCTCTCACGGATCTAGCCTTTTTGGGAATTATACGTGGTAGGTTAGTTTTCCCCCTCTACATAAATAATGGGAATATATGTAAATACTGAGAACTACAAACAAATAGATATCACACCTAGAAAATCTCTAAAAATTAATAATATACTCACAAGCATACAAGAATTACAATTGATAGATATACTTAGAAAACATCAAAGAACATTTGCATGGAACTATGAGGATATGAAAGGAATACATCCAAATATTTGTACCCACTGTATATTCATCCAAGAAGTTTGCAACCTAGTGAGATAACCACAAATAAGTTTGAATCCAACTATGAAATACATAGTCCAAGAAGATATTATTAAGCTATTGCATGCAAGATTTATATACCCAATTTATTATAGCCAATGGGTGTCACCACTTGTGATAATTTTCAAAAAGAAGAGAAAATAGAGAATTTGCATAGATTATAGGGAATTAAACAAGGTGACAAAGAAGGAATATTTTTCTTTACTCTTCATTGATCAATTTCTTGATACCTTGGCTAGAAAGTACTTTTATTTCTTGGATTGTTTTAGTAGGTACAATCAGGTCTCAATAGCAGAAGAAGATCAAGAGAAGATAACTTTTACATGTCATATAGGTACCTATGCTTACACAGTTCTACCCTTTGGACTATGCAATGCACCTACCACTTTTCAAAGAGCAGTTTTGGCTATCTTTTCTGATTTAATCAATGAATGTGTAGAAGTCTATATGGATAACTTCACAATTTATGATAACACTTTTAAAGAAAATATGTTGAGCTTACAAAAATTTATTATTAGATACCAAGAATAAAATCTCTCCTTGAGCCATGAAAATGCTTCATGATGATGAGAGGAGGAATTGTTTTAGGATATTTTATATCTGAGGAAGGTGTTAAAGTGGATCCTGCAAATATACAAGTCATTAAATCCCTCCAACCTCCAAAGACACAAACCAAGGTAAGGATATTTTTAGGACATGCATGATATTATCGTAGAATCATTAAGGACTTCAACAAAGTTGCATCTCCTATGCTTAAGCTCTTATAAAAGGAAAGTGAATTTAAGTGGACAGAGGAATGTGAAAAAACCTTTGAAGTTATAAAATATAAATTGACTACCGCTCCCATTTTAAGGGGGTCAAATTGGGAATTACCTTTCCATATACATTATGATACTTCAGGTTATGCAATAGGAGCAGTACTACAACAAATTGAGAACAAAATACCTTATGCCATCTATTATATGAGCAAAAACTTGCATGGGGTAGAATTCAACCACAATCATTGAAAAAGAATTCTTAGTTGTAGTTCATGTCATTAATAAATTCAAACATTATATAATAGGGTATGAAGTATTTGCTCACACTGATCACTATGCCATTAAATATTTAATGAACAAACCTATAGTAGGAGGAAGAGTGGTTAGGTGGTTTCTCTTATTGCAAGAATATAATGTCACAATTATAGATAAATAAGGTAAATATAATGTCATTGCAGATTATTTGTCTCGTATACATATATTTGATGATGATGAATTAATTCCTGATAACTTTCCAGATGAACATTTATTTTCTCTTTTTGTTTTTACTCCTTGGTATGTTGATACTGTAAACTATTTGGTAGTAGGAAACACAAAATTTCACACCGTATGATTGTAGAAAGTTAGTGCATCAAATTATCCCTTATATGTGGATCAATGAAGTATTGTTCAAGTCTTGCCCTGACCATGTGATTAGGAGATGTGTGCAAGAAGATGATGTATATAACATCATTCAGGTAGCACACGAAAAATCATGTGGAGGTCATTATGCTTCTCAAAGAAAAATTAGTAAAATAATTTAAACTGGTTATTTTTGGCCTATTACGCATAGGGATACCCATAGATTTATTGATCAATGTGATGCTTGTCAAAGGGCTAGTAAACCTACACCTACAATGAAGATACCTTTGGTACCACAAATAATGTTCAAACCATTTGAGAAATGGGGAATTAATTTTTTGGGCCAATAGATCCTCCAAGTAAAGGTAATAAACATATACTTGTGTGCATAGATTATGTTACCAAGTGGGCTAATGTAAAAGCCTTACCATGAGCACAAGCTGAGCATGTATCTGATTTCCTTTACACACATATCATGCAATGCTTTGGAGCACCTAGAAAATTGGTTTCAAACCATGGATCTCAATTTCTCTCCAAAGTGATTGAGCATTTTGTTAAAATATATCAAATAAAACATAGGAATACATCCCCATATCACCCTCAAGCTAATGGATAGGTAGAGGTTACAAATAGATAACTTGAAAATATTATAACAAAAATTGTAGCTATCAATAGGGTTGATTAGGTAGGAAGACTAAACGAAGCTACATGGGCATATAACACAACTTAAAAAACTACCATAGGATTGTCATATTATGAAATGGTCTATGGGAAGCAAGCTATCATGCCTATTGAATATAAAATAGAAACTTTTTGCACAATGGTACAATTTGATATGAATTTAGATCAAGCACAAAGAGCTAGGTTGGAACAATTAAATATTCTATATGAAAGAATATTAGAGGTATTATACATGACTGAACAAACACAAGTACAAAGAAAAAATGGTATGATAAACATATTGTATCATAAAAATTTCAACTAGGACATTGGGCCTTGCTATTTGACTCCCGCTTCCAATATTTCCAAGGAAATCTAAGTACGCAATGGCTTGGACCCTATGAGATTGAAGAAATATGTGGGAATGGTACAATTAAACTTAAGCCCATTGATGATTCAACAAGAAGATTATTAGCTAATGAACATAGGCTTAAGCTCTATAATAATACATTATCTAAATAAGAATTTATAAACCATATTAAGAAACAAGTTGATTTGCAATACATTTTTGAAATACAATTAACTATTATTAAATAAGAACTTCTCTTTCTATCTTAAGCAAAAAAATACTATTTACTAAATAATGTCTTGCTCTATAACCTAATATATACTAATAAAATAAGCGCAATCATTAAAAATAATGTAGTCTAATCATTCCTCTTGTTTATATGTATAAGTACCAGTAATTAAGATGGATGGCAAAAATATTTACACTACTTGACCAATGAAAGAAGGTTATCATGGAACAATAATATTTCTTGAAAATAGACTAGAAAATAATTCTATGTCTTTAAAATATGCTTCCTTTATTTTAATTATGGAGTTATAACATACAATATTTTCATTTATCTTATTATTCACCTCTTTCAATCATAATATTAGGTTTTAAGAAAGAAGTCAGATTCAGTGTGTGAAAATATATTCTTACCTTGCAGGAAGGGAGGTCATGTAGTCATGATGGTATCAAAAAATTAATAAAGCAAGGAAATAAAATGTCTTATTTCATATTTCCCATAAGAAATACAAGGAAGGAAAGAATAGTAAGGATAGTATTACATTTCCATCCATATGGTTATGTAGTTTGAAGCCCCAATGTTCTAATTTTTCCCCAAATAAAATGGAGGGTAATAAGGATAGGATTACATTTCCATCTACATGGTTATATAGTCTGATTCCTCAAAGCCTTAAATATTATTACTTAAGGGAACAAAGTAGTAAGGATAGGGTGACAATTCCCATCAGGACTTTGATAGAGTGGTTGGGAATCCGATTCTCCAAAGCTTTGCATCCCTAAAAACTTAATCTATATGTATGTGAAAAAATGGGCAATAAAATGGTAAAACAAAGATGATACCAGAATGACTATCTTACTTCCTTATTCCAAAGTAGGTTTTGAATGTGTCCAACCATTTATAAGACCTATTGGTGAGAACCAAAATATTATTGATTAACATTGGTTTAAGCTCATTATCATATTTTTCAGAAAGGGCTCCACAATGATACTAGAGGAAGCAAGACAAAGAAATTGATTTCTTTGCGATAATAGAAATACTTATTATGAAATCCATGAAATATTTTATTAAAAAGTCAAGGAAGACATCAATATTTTTGCATAACATTTTTGCTAATGGGTACAAACAATCCCATTCTAAGAAGATTTATTATCCTACAATTTTATTTTTACTGCTTAGCTTGAAATAAATAGTTGATATATATAATAAAATACCCTTAAAAATAAGTATTATATACATAGATAGATAGATAGATATTATAATTAAGATTTCCTATCATATAAACTCCTATCAATAAAATTTTCTCTCCTTATCTTGTTTTGTCTATATATATATATAAATTCAATTTGGGGGAGGAGCAAAGGATTAATATAAAAATCTCTATAATATAGTTTGGAGGGGAAGAAAAAGAAAAAAGAAGAGAAAAAATGGAAGCAATTAAAACATTCCTATAAATATAGGTTATTTTTGTAGGTTATTTCCATAGTTAATTTTTATAGTTAGTTATTGTAGTTAGTTTATGTAGTTAGTATCCATAGTTATTTTTTATAGTCAATTTATGTCGTTCATTTCTATAGTTAGTTTTCATAGTATGTTTTCATAGGCACGTCTTCATAGGAGAAATTTCTAAGTCTATGGCTACAACAAATTTGTGCCATGACTGAATCCACATGTCAAGTGGGTAACAAGGCTCTGAGAGATAATCATCTTCATTTTAAATTGTTAAAATCATTGTGTAATAAAAAAATAAAGGTAAACATGCATACTCAATATGCGTATGTGTAATATACCCCAAGAAGCTGATGCGGATTTCATAAGACATCGAAACTAGTGAAGCTCATTGCCACCTTTATGATTTCAAGTTAACATTGTAGTGGCAAATAGTAAATCAAGGAAGGACACAATTTGAAAATCGTGGTTTATTATCACAAGTGGTGCAAAGTTCAAAAATCATATCATGTTCATTTTTGTTAATGGTTATTCAAGGGTTATAAAAATAATAGATTACGAGGACACCCCTGGGTGATAATGGACAACTAAAGCTTCTTAAAAACACCCTGTATATCATCTTTCGCACATAGCATGGGTCTTCAAACTCACTGCCCTAAATAGATGGTAAAAATATTGGTATCTAAAGCTCGAACACTCGCCATTCGAAAGGGGATTGACCTATCATCATGGATGACATAAAATTAAGTATAAGTAAGGCCAAAAGATATGAAGGAATAAGTGGACAAATAGGTGCCAAATAAGTGCCTTGAGTGAATGAATAGCTCACACTGCTCATACGAAGTAAGATTTTGAAATTACTACGAGGTAAATATGATAATTGGAAGATAACAAAGCCACATGAGGACTTATCACATGCGAGAGAATATCTAGGCAAGACATGAAGGCATCACATGAAATGGAGTTTTGTTTGATGAATGGAGAATATTTAGATTACGAAGCAATACTAACTAGGAACTGACATCAGATGGAAATTTACATGCACATGTGAATTGTGAAACTAGCATATCAAATGTAAATTAAAAGGAAGATCGAAGGTTTTGTTTTAATAATAATCATGGACCTTACTAAATGCCTTAATTAAAAATAAATTTTTCTAATTTTTATCTTCCAGAAAACATTGTCGTGTTAACACCATATTTTGATAGCTCATTACCGTATAGGATGGCGAGTTGTTAGTGTGCATGCTATATTTAGCATATGATGGCCATGTACAAGGGAGACAACCACCTTGTGTAAGCAATGTCGATCGTCAACACCTAGATACACAATGCAATAAAATCGAGTGTTGTAGATCAATTTTGAAGACCACTGATCAAATCAGGATCGAAGGCCATGATTTGTTCAATCATAATGAAATAAAAACATAGAAAAAAATCTAAATTTTGAATTCATATTCACTAGGACAAAACTCTATGGTTTGATAATCAAATTGCCAGGCAACCCAATTGCAATTGCAACCAGATACGCTGAGTAGGGGACAGAGCCGAAGTGGTGACTATTTTTTATAAGGCGAACAATAAGAATTGTAGGTGAACACCAAAGAAGAAGTAGAAAAATTGATCGTAAGGATCACTATTTAAAATTTTCTTAGAATTTCTAGATAAATATAATGAAATTTGGTATTGTTGTGTAAATATTATTAAAGAACTTGCAGGAAAATGTACTGAAATTTTTTAATATTGAAATATAGCAAATTTTTTATGATGGATGAAATGAATGTTTTTATTATTTGAAAGAGATATTATATATTGAGAAAATAAATTTTCCAAATATAGGTATGTATTCAAATTCCAATGATGAATATATGTATGTGTTAATTCTTCTCTGTAGGTTTTTTTTCATAGCCAATATTTTTTAGAAACCAAAGTAGAAAACCCATTGTCCTTAACTTTCTACCACTTCATATATCAAACCCTTGCTTCAATGCTGAATTCTACCTTCCATAAATGAAGTGAACCATCCTCCATAACCATACAGACACCTAGTGATTTTGTCAGGAACCTTTTTCCAAAAATCCAGATGGTGGGATGCCTTAACGTAGTTTCAAGGTCATGACCAGGGTGTGGTATGATCCCACATCCATGGTCACTAATGTGGATGGGGTTGAAGTTGAAATTATCCCTATTCTTATCTCAGAAGTTTTGCACCTCCCCGAGGTCATCCAAAAATACTTCAAATCCACTAACAAATGAGTAACCCAATTGGTCGACAAACTAGGAGAAACATGTTATGTTGTTCAATACTGATAGGGGTGGATCAAGGGGGTAGCAACTTTATATCTTCATCTAAAGTGGAAATAGGTTGCCACCCTAATCATGAAGTTATTTACTCTAGAGGGAAGGTTGTCCATGTGTGGGGGCTATCACCTAAAAAAGTTGCTTAATGTTAAATTTTCTAAGTAAGAGGATTGCATTATTAACCTATCATATTTCCTCTATAAATCCCTAAAGGTTGTATTTGATAGGGTTCAAGACAAAAAATCAAAAGCCAGACCTAAATTGCATCTAATAGCCCCTCATGATCTTATTAAATTACTTTTTCTTCATAAATCCCTTGAAAATGAGAATACCTAGGACAAGATTGTAGAGGAGGTAAACCTATTGATACAATCATCTGAGTCAAGTGAATCTAATTCCAATGAGGGTGATGCATCTAAGGAAATATTTGAGTCTCGTAGCCAAAGAGAAGAAGCATCTCATGTGCTCAAGAAAACAACCCAGTCCAAAATCATCAAGTCATCCAAGCCTCCCTCACTTGCAAAGAAAACCATATTTGAGGAGTATAATCCAAAGAGACATGGGATGGAAGAAACATATAGCCCATGGTTGATTCTACCTACCTAGAATATTAAACTAGCATCTGATGAAGCCCTAGCTCAAATTCACACCCAAAAAATATTGTTGTCTCTATTACAGATGCAGTTGGATAGTTTCAGGAAGGATCTTGTAGAGCATGTAGCACTAGTGGAGAAAACCCTCTCCACCCAAATTGATCTGCTAAGGTAGATTTGTATGGAAAATATGGCCAAACTGGTTGAGAAGGTTTCCCAATTGATAATTGCTAGTGCATCACCAAATTAAAGTTCAACAAAAGAAAAGAAAATAAGGTGATCGATAAATTTTACCAAAAATTTTACCTTAGCCCAAAAATTTGATGAGGACAACTCACCCACCTTATCTGAGTTTAGATTTTAGAGGCACATTACATGTAGGACACAAAAGATAATTCCATTATTTGATTTGGATATCCCATTTAAGGTGGACAAGGTGATCAACATGGTCACTAAATCTGCAGGGTAGTTATCCCCACCACTCGAAGAGACAAAGTAGGGATCACCATGTGGTACAATAGAGGTAGGAGGGGGTCCACAAGATGATATATCTTATTTGAATATTGTGGCTATTGAGAAGCCACCAAACCTAGATACAGCTATAGCATAGATCCAAAAGATCAAGCTCAAAAATTTGAATGCATATCTCCCTGTTCCAACCTAGGTTTCATCTTGGATCAGATCTAGAAACATTTAAGTTTTAAACATTATTAAATTTTTGGTCATAAACAAAAACTTGCATATTTATATTTATCATTATTCATGTTATATTTCTATAGCACTAATTTTGCATGCATGAGGACATGCATTCCCTTCAGTTTAGGGGAATTATGAGTGATGGAATATGATTATGATATGCAATTTTATTCCTGGTTTTAAGATGCAAATATAATGATTATGAAAGCGTTTTGCTAGACAATATGCATAATTTATATGATTTTTGGTAAAATTGATCTATGAGAGATTATGTGATATATGCTGGTAATTTTATGTATATTGCATGAGAATGTTGTGTTTGTAGTAGATATGTGTTGCAGGTAATCCATGAAGAATTTTATTACTGAACCTAGCTAAAGCAGTCCATGGAATATCATAACAAAAACCAGCTATGGATACCACTTACTAAAACCATCTACAGAAAGGTGCTACTGACATGGTCTACGAAAACTAATTGATCGTGTAAACCTGTTTGGCACAATAAAAAATACCACGTATGCTAATAACTCAGCCAACACAATGTGTGTTGTGAAGTCAACACAGTCATTATCACATTGTTGATCACATTAGCATTTTTTACCTAATTTTAGTGATATGCAATTTGTTAATTTGTTATGTAAAATGAAATGTAACAACTTTGTCCTCCTTAATAAAAGGACAAAGTAAGTTGTTTTACTTTGTTAGTATTTTGTTAGTAATATATTCAAACTTTAGAAATTTGTTACGTATATTTTGCGTTATGCCACTTGGACAAGATTCGTTCAACAACTGTGTAACAAAGTACTTATTTGAATTTTTATTGTAAGAATTGAAGGTAACATTATAAATTATGATGTAAAGACCCTAAAAAAAGTTTACCTTCTATTTCTTTTTTGCCATATGTCCAAGTTGTTTTAGCATATTACATTGTATTATTAGAATAAAGTGATAAATTATCAAAAACATTCTCTTCTAAGCATGGTAACATTGTTCCATAGTTTCTTCATGTTTTGCTTATTTCTATAACTTGTTTTATTTTCCTGCAACCATGAATTAAATAGCATAAATATTAGTTTAATAAAAATAGCTTGTTGAAGTAAAGTAGAGTAGAAAGAGGAGAAGAGAATAATATTGACCTCGAGGAGGTAGGGCCCACTCCAAGATGGTTAGTCCCTTGCTCTCTTCCTCCTAAAATATAGTAGATTTAGTTAGAATATAGAATAAGTCTTAGAACGTAAATTCAATTAAATTGCATAATATAGATTTTAGAATATAATAAATAGATAATGCATTATTAAATCATAAAGTGGATCCACATAAAATCTAGATTAATTCATAATTGCATCCTTTAATTTAAGCATAATTTCAAGTATTTCATTTATTGCAACTTTTACTTTTCTGCTAGAAACTAAGAAAAAGGGAATTAAAGTCAAAGGTTAAGAATTGTGGATATCTATACGGGATTACTATTCTTTAAATCTAACCTGGATTGACAATTAAGTGTGAGATATTACAATTGGACACTTACATGCATAATAACACTTGATGACAAGAAATAACTCATATTTAACATGCAATTCAAGTGGCATGTGAATGTTGAATAAGTTATTAAGAGGTCTAGATTCGTTGCAATTTTCATAGATGTTACAATAAGCAAGGTGGAATATAAGGTAAGCATCATTACCTTAACTTAATTAGATGCCTTGATTATTGATGAAGTTAAAAGTTTTAAAGATTTAATTATTATGTGGGAGATATAAGGCTTTCTACTAAGTTTAAAGTTTTTAAATTTTTAGTTTTGGAGTGATAAGGTTTAATAATACGGTTATTTATTTTTGAAAATATAATTATTTGAAATTATTTGAAAATTTGAAAATTTTGGAGGTTTAAAGTTTTTAAAGTTATTTGATTTTTAATTTTACAAAAAAATTGAAATTAGAAATTTTGCAAATTTAACTTAGGGAGTTAAAAGGATTTATATATCAAAGGTTTAGAAAACATTAAATATACAAATTTCATGTGTTGAGTACATATTAAACTTGGGAGATATAAGGTTTACTACTTCAAAAGAATTAAATCATAGAATTGCAAACTTTGATCATTATGAAAAGAGATATGGAGTTCATAATTAAAAAGAAAAAAATTAGAAGTTATAAAATTTGACATTGGAAAATTGATTTAAAAAAATAAGGGTAAGCTAGATATGGCAATATAATTCATCTATAGAGAAGCTATGGATGAAATTTTTGAGATATTTGAATATTATTTACATTCAAAACTTGTTGAAGCAATTGATAATTCTAAGGATGATATTATGATACCTATTGATATAGGTAGTATAATGTATATGGCATTGTTTTCACTTCATAAATATGAAAATCAAAAGCAAAAAAGAGTTGATTGAAACTCTAAAAAGAAAACTAGTTATTGATCATGATTCAAATAAATCATGTGAATCATATTTAAAAATAGTATTTCGTTCTTCATGTAATACTGATATTCCAAGCACTTCAAATTCAAAAAATTATTATGATGCTTTAAGTGAATGTTCAAAAGATACAGGACAATATCAAGATTATAAGAAAACTAGATCAAATGAAGCACATGATCTAGAGGTCAAAAATAAAGAAAAAGTTCAAGCTATTCATGCACATATATTAGAAGCACATGAACCTGATGCTAAAGAAGAAGCTCAAGCAGTTCGTGAACCAGTGAAAGAAGATCCAAAGTCTAAAGAACCAAATATTGAAGATGAAGGAGATCTCAGAGCAAAATTCAAGTAAGAAGCTAAAGACGAATATCAAGTAGAGGTTCATGAACAATGCAAGGTCACATAAATATTGAAGATAAAGATGAAGATCAATATTGAAGACTAAAGTCTTCAATAACCAAATAATGTAATACGGGGGTGTTGAGAAATATTACATTATTTTATACATGCTAATGTACCCCCATGGTACCTTCATGGTACAAAGTAAATATATAATAGATTAAGGTTGAGTTTATAATTTAGGTGACGGATTTATATTTCCCCTTTTATGTAAGTGTCAATGTGCAGGAAATGCACAAGTGTCATGTAAGTTAGAGTGCAAGTGTGTGTTGAGAGAATGTGCACAAGTTTCATGTAAGTGTGCAAATATATAATGTGAGGGTGTGCACAAGTGTCTTAGATTAGGAGTGCATGTAGAAGTGTGCAAGTGTCATAGAGTCAAGTGTGCATGTAAGAAGAAAGTGAAGAGTCTAGTATGCAAGTGGCAAGATGATAAGCCAAAGGTCATGGGACTTATCATATGGAGAGAAATATTCAAGTACTTGAAGAGTCACATTACTATGGCCATATTATGGAGACAATGATCCATGAAATAGCAATAAGATATTTGATTATTCATTTCCAAAGAGGAAGAGATAGACAAGTGAATAAAGCTTATATATAGATTTTGAGCAATTATAATTGTAAGTTTTCTTCATGCATAGTTCATGAATGACTGGCCATTTACATTCATATTTGATATTGTAAGTGAATGTTCTTTTATTATTATATTGCCCTTTATATTTTTTTTGCTTTTTTTCTTGAATAATAAGGGGTTGTACTATCCCCTACCATTGAAAAATTATATCTCTCTTTTTTAGAGCTTGAGATTTTACAAATATATATAATTCTCATCTCAATTGAGATGCTATAGCTAGAAATCGACATCATTTTACATAAAATGTCTTAGTTCTTAATTTTCATTTTCTAGATCTTTTCAATTTTCTGTAAGAATACAACTAATCTAGAATTTAGCATCTTTATTGACATTTTCCTATAGCAACCTTCACAATGCTAAAACTTCACCTCTACTATCTATGTCTTACATCTTAGTAGAGTAATATTTCCAAAACAGTGCACTATCATAGTCCACTTTACCAAATCTGGATTGCTTGTTTCCTTCCTGAAACACAAGTGCAACCATAAATTTTTTAATAAATAGTCTAAATGAAAACATATAATTGTTACAAAATAAAATAGATATTATCAATGGAAAAAATTAAAGTAAATCTTAATCTTTAATTGATTCAAAAAATCAACATTTTCTTGCCAGCCTCAACTAAAATTTCTACTTCCTCTAACAATGGAAAGAGAAATTAACTTCATGATCCTCAATCAAAACCTCTCTATTGGTTAGCTTATCTGCATATTTGTTTCCTTTCCTTAATATATGTGTAAACTTGATTTCTTCAAACTCTTTAGCAAGATCTTGAATTTCAACAATTACCTCTTGTATGTTCCATGGAGTCTTTGCTTTCTTCAAAATTGTATTTATTACTATGAGAGAATCCTCTTTCGTCCATACTCTCTTCCATTTTATTTTTTATATATTTTTTGTTAGGAGGGAAAACTAATGGGATTATATTATTGATAAAAATGAGTTACATATATAGGCAGAAGGCCTATATGATAAACTGACAAGTGTTAGTATAAACTGACAAGTGTCAAAATAGAGGCATAGTGCACTTTAACTCTAACATTCCCCCTTAAAGTGCACTATCCTAACTAAAGAAGAAACAAAACAAGTCAACATTAGGTAACATTCCCCCTTAATGTTGATGTCTCTAAAACAACCTATCATCCTTGCTTATTGCTGATTTGGTCTAGGCTCGTGCTCTATGCTCTTGGCTCTCCAACTGTGAATAATGCTAGATTCACTGTGTATACATCTCTGTCTGTTGCCTCAGGGTTAGCTACTTCCACGGGTCTGTTGCCACTGGGTCAGCCGTCTAAGTGCCTCGAGGTCATCATGGGTGCCTCAGGGTCAGCCACTTCTGGGTCTGTTGCCTCTGCAGGTCATCCTCAGAGGATGTTGCCTCTCGTAGGTCACTGACTAGATTCACCACATAAATATCAAATATTTCCTTATGGTGAACTCAATCTAGAAGGTGTCGGTCTCTACCGAAAAATGCACCTAATACAAAGGAAAAACGAGCCATATAAGATTTTTGGTCTCTGTCAAAAATGCACTCAATACATTAAAATGAGCCATAGATCAAAATAGGAGGAGAGAAGAAGAAAAGAAGAGAATCTTCTGAAGTGTCTTCGTCTGTAGTCTTCAAAAGTAGATCTGGAAAAAAAACATCTCGGATAGAGCCTAGGGTGTCTTTGTCTATAGTCCCTAGTATAAGTGTCCTTATGGTGACCATGTCATCCCACCGAAATGAATGGGTAACCAACCACTGTATTCGCCAAGTGTATAGAAAAGATCACTAGTTACAAGGATCATATATGAAAGTACCTTGGGAGTGTCGAGTACAACCGAAAGTGCACTCCAAGGTAGAAAAAAATTTGAGGCTAAAAAACTCAATATGGCACCTCAAAATTACAATATGGCACCTCCATTGTGTTCGTCGCAGAAAAACGTTTCCAACGACTATAAATACCCCTATACTTGTGTTTGAATGGGGCCTTTAACTTGCTGAAAAAATAATAACATGCCTCTCTAGGCAGCAAAATTAACCTCAGGAATAAAAAATTCCCGGCATCGCACTCCGGCGGGAAAAAAAAAACAACATCAATATCTCCCTTGTGGAAATACATTAAAGATAGCCAAATAGGCCACTTTGTCGGCCAATACAAATATCCCTCTTACATTAAAAATTTGCATATTAAATGCATAATGTGGCCCATATTCTTGGTCGGCCACCAACTCTCAGCCACATGCACTCCCTCTTGCAATGAAATTAAAGTGGCCCTCCCAATAAAATATGCACGTGACAAAATATATTTCCATAAACATTTAAAATATCTATGTGACTATATGGCCACATATTTGAATAAAATGCTTTAAGACCAAAATAAAAAAGGCCCATTATGATTTTCAGGATGCAAGGGGCAGTCAAGACAGAGGCCCGTCGTCCTTCAGCTCATGCAAATTCCCACCAACACTGCATGAAATATGAAATATGCGTCGCTCCAAACTACAAACTAACAAATTACGTCGCGCTCATTTTGCAACCTCTTTGTGATGTCTCCACTCCTCAAAAAATGCGATCGTGTCATCAATCCCGATCTTCTCCTTATGGCAGTGGTGGCTGCGGTGGGTGCCAAGCCATCGTTGCACTAGCAGATTTGTAACACAGGTGCCTTGAGATGTGCATCAACTTCGTAGAACAGTTAAATATGCAATAACATCACAAATATTCCATGCTATTTTCCAGCATTATCAGCCCACATAGCAGTGCAACTGCAGTAAACCGTAGGTGTCACCATGCAACCAAAAACACTTCTCTGGATACCAGCTCGAAAAATTAATTAAATAAAATAAGTGGCATGTATCTCTTCTCAAAGTGGGATAACAAGCCCACGATCTTCCGCCACGACGACGGCGCTGCCATTCCCCCTTCTCCGTCACTTCCTGTGTTAGAGCATTCCACAGTAGGGAGTTGCTGGAGGTCCATCGTCGAAAGGCCCCGTTGGAAACATCTGTTGTGTAAAAAATTGTATGAGTGCAACGGGTTAGCATTCTGTCGCTGATCTTTTCTTTCTCACAGAGCACGATTTTCCTGAAAAGAATAATCTATCAAGTCACCAAAAAAAATAACTGAATCACAGCCCCTCCGCAGTCCGACGAGAACAAGTCGATCCTGGCAGCGACCAGAAAATTCACAGATGCGATCTACATCTAATCATAAAAAATCGTCTCGACTCCTTCAAAAAATCCCTACTTCCATCTATTTATTTTTTAGAACATCGCCTAGAAAGGACCAACGGGAAGGGAGATGTCCTCGCGATCGCATCGTCAAATTTGCAGATCTACCAACGTCCCACCCACCATGGACGACGATCACATTCATTCACACTTTCAACACGATTTTGTTAGCGTCAAAGATGAACGAAACTGGAAATGCGCTGCATCAAGCGCTGCGTATTGGGAGACTTCAACTTCAGGGCATAGAAGCCGTGCTCTTCTTCCTCGAACACGATTACCTCCACCTGCTTTCCCATCTTCTTCAAGGCCTCGCAGTACTCGAACCCGCAATCTCTAAGCAGATCTCTATCGTCGATGGCCACCACCACTGCGAGTTACGTTTGGCGATCTCCTCTGCAAAAACTAAACCAAAATTGGGCATGATTCTTCATTGCCACATTCACTATTAGGCCAATGGAATCCCGCGCTTCAGAATCCAGGCCACGGACTCCAGGTCGAAGAATATCATCTTCCAAAAAGCTTCTGTATTTGGAGTAGACTGTGAAACTACGGTCAATATTCCAAGAGACTTTGTTATTCCCGCAATCATAGGTTCCCTCTCATCAATTCTAAACAAATTTGGAGACACAAAATTTTCCAATCATCCTTAGAATCACCAACTGTGGGTACAGCAGGCAGGGTTTGCTGAGTACAACCTTCTATATTTTCATATGTTCCTTCCTTCTCACTAAAAGCTACACCCGGTAATATAACATTAGCACGATAAACACTCCGGTCACCATGGTGCCCTTGATAAACAACAAATGCATCATTGGGGATTTTATCAAGTTGACTTTCATCTTCCCCTAGCAAGTAAACGAATTTTGCAGACTCAACGACATTCTTCGAACCAGTAGCAGGAATAAGACCAAGATCTAGCCCACCAGCTTGACCAGCATTCAGAAGCAGAACATTGAACTCATTCCAGTCGCTCCTAATAACCTTGGCATGCTTTGCAATGATATCAACAGCAGCCATAATAGCATCTTTGTCCTTGTGTTCAAAATTCCCAGCCCCCACAATAATGACAGGATTCTTTGCAGAAGCAAGAGTTGAACAGAATGGATGTCTGCCTTTCGCTATTTGAATAAGTGTTTCTGGTCCAACACCCAAGTGCTCATCATCATAAACCAAATCTATGGTAGGACCAACAGAAGCCACTTTTGCATGTCCTGCCCTTACAGCTTCTCTTATACGTGCGTTCACCATTGGTGCTTCAACTCTTGGGTTAGTGCCAACAACTATTCTTGTAGGGTAATTACTTCTTTGACGTTTGAACAAACATCCTGCAAATTTGGAGTATAATGTGGATGGCTCGAGTGAGATAAAAAGCAGCAGTAGCACCAATTCAAGCGAGCAAGAACAGGAGTGGGTAGAAGAAGACAAACCAGGCAAAAAATTCTGAAAAAAAAAATTCCCAAACTTTTAAAATTCTTACCATCTGGTTTCTGATCCATCAAATGATGGAGAGCATACTCCCTCGGTAAAAATTTAAAAAAATGGGGGAGGGAGGATTTCCATGAGGGAAATCCCCCCTCAAGGGGTTTCACAGGGCAGGGAAAGCCTGCTCTGATACCAAATGTTAGGAGGGAAAACTAATGGGATTATATTATTGATAAAAATGAGTTACATATATAGGCAGAAGGCCTATATGATAAACTGACAAGTGTCAGTATAAACTGACAAGTGTCAAAATAGAGGCATAGTGCACTTTAACTTAACATTTTTAACCCTTCTAAAGTTGCGCAAGCTTCAACTTCATTATTTGTCTTAAAGCCACTATTGAAAGCATAATGAGATAAAATATCTCCTCTATTATTTCTAATTATTCCTCCTCCTCCTGGTAGTCCTGGATTTCATTTAGATGCTCCATAAAAATTCAATTTAAACCACCCCACATCTGGTGGTTTCCACTTAATATTCATTGCCTTCTTTTTTCTTCTCTTGTACCCAACATCATAATTCCATTTAATGACTTGACTCTGTCTATCAAGGCTCTATGCTTCCAAATTAGGGACTAGGTGAGTTGATAGGGTTGGTTTAGGATCCTTTATGGCTAAACATATCTTCTTTTTTATTACCTCTAATCTGCTATTATTTCCTTTAAATATTATATTGGCCTTGATATACATATTAGATTATCCATATATAATTCTACTCTTCATTATTAATATTTAGACCTTTATTATTGTGGCTTCTTTATATTGGGACCTATGATATTCTGTGGGCTTAAAAGCCAACACGCTTGAATTTCAATATTTAGGACTTTTTATCATGGGTATCTTTATCAAAACTTTTGCTCCTCATATTGTATTTGTGACTTAGAAACTTTTGAATTTTGGACATTCTTTGCTTCTGAGATCTGACCTTTGATCATTAGACCTTTTTTTTAGGGTTTTATCTTATGCTTTTTTACAACTCCAACTTTTGCTTAAAAGAAAAAAGGTGTAGTGATTCATCACTACAGTTCTAGTGGCTCTTAAGGGATATTTAACCTACTAAAGATAAGGAACCCAAAAAATTGATGTATTAGTTCATTGAGTACAAATTCAACAAAATTCCCCTTGAAAAAAAATGTTTTTAACGATCAAGCCACACATTTGAAATTCTATAGGTGGTCAAGACTTTTGTTATCTCATTAAATTGAGATCACCTATCATACATATGTACAAGTTTTAAGTGAGTGGCATGTATCCATTGGATATGGAGCCAAAATACCTATTCACTAGCTGCTCAAATATTTTATTCTTCCTTTTTATCTAGTTTCTTGGGTGAAAATTTATCATCCTAATGAAATTATGACTTTTTTGCATCTTTCTCACACCAAGTAGGAAGGTGCCAGAGATATTGCTATGGTCGAAACCATTGGGGTGAGCCCCATAATTTTTGGTTGATCCTCTTGAGGTCCTCTTATCCTCATAGAGGAAGAGGTTATTTACACATGCTTGCCCAACCTCTTTAGAAGAGGGGCATCCAAGGTGGAAGTTGGTCATTGCCCTGTTTGATCACCAAATGGGTAGAGGAGGCCTAATCCAAAATTTCTCCTCATCATGAGTATTTTTAGATTTTGGCTAATTTGTAGACTCATGACCTTCATGATGCATGTGGAGGATCCCCTTTGATATTTGCTCTTGTTGTTCAAGGATATCATAGATATAATTTTTATCCTCCACAAGGTTGCTTTACATATCCCCTTCTGATGAGTCCTTAAAGGGAGTGCTTGGCTTAGGTTCCACTTTGTCTGTATCTTCTATAAAATTACTCATGAATAAGGTAGAAAGCTAATCCCAAATGAAGATTGAATGTGGAGATAAAATGTTATATTTCTACCAAGCCTTGTCTTTAAGTGAAACCACCAAAAAACTGAGGGCCACATGCTACTTCATGATGTTGTGCACCTGGTAAATAAAAACTATTCTCTGTGGATGATATAATGGGATGTCAGGCCTTAGCTAGTATATTCAGGTAATATTTCTAGTGGTGATATTGGAAATTCTCCCCAAAAAACCAATGGATCTAGAGGTTGCAACAAGTTCTTTTCTCCCTAGGCAGGGCACACCTCTTGAGATAGGGTATCCATCTTGGACCTATGGGTCCTATTGTGGCTGATCCACAACACACCCCAAAATTGGGGACCCACCTTTTTTGCAGGCTTTGCAGAGAAAATCTCAGTGACCCAGATGCTAAAAATGAAGAAAAGGGGCAAAAAATGCACAAGTGTAGAAAGTGTCGCGAAATCGCGACATGTCACGAAATCGCGACCTGTCGCGCCATCGCTGCCAAAAAATAGAAAGTGTCACGAAATCGCGACCTATCGTGCCATCGCTGCCAGAAAATAGAAAGTGTCACGAAATCGTGACATGTCGCTCCATCGCTGCTAAAAAATGAAAAGTGTCGCGAAATCGTGACATGTTGAGCCGTCGTAGTCAAAAATGAAAAGGTGTCACGAAATCGCGACATGTTGCTCCGTCGCGGCAGAAAGAGGAGAGAGAAAATGAAAACGAAAAAGTGTCACGAAATCGTGACATGTTGCTCCGTCGCGGCCCAGGGAGGAGAGAGAAAGGCAAAATGGAAAGGCGTAGCGATATCGCGATGCGTCGCAAAATCGTGGGTCAAACTGGTCAAACGGCACAAAGCGAAAAAACATCGCGATATCGCGACAGATTGAAGCCAAAGAGGTGTCGAGTGAAAAACGTCGCGAAATCACGACAGATTGCAGGTGGAAGGCATGAAACGAGAAATCGTCGTGATATCGTGACATGTCGCATTTTCGTGACTCCAAGCAGCCAAAGGTGTACGAAACAAAAATGGTAGCGATTTCACGACAGAAAGCAGGAAGGTAGTGCAAAGCAGAAAATGGTCACGAAATTACGACAGAATCGACCGGAAGGCATGAAATGCAAAATGTCACGAAATCATGACAGAAAGCAGCGCCAAGTGAAAAGCGTCGCAAAATCGCGATAGATTGCGGGTGCAAGGCGTGAAGTGGAAAAGTGGTAGCAAAATCGTGACGAAAATGAAGCCAAGGCTACAAGACCCGGTAGTGTAGCGAAATCACGACAAGAACGAGCGAAAGGGCACAGAATGAAAAATCATCATGATTTTGCAGCAGGTTGCGACCCAGTTATACAGAATGGAAAGGGCGTAGCGATATCGCGACAAAAACCAGCAAGAGTGCATGAAGCACGAAAATGGTCGCGAAATCACGACAGAAAGTAGCGAAGAAGGCATGAAGTGAAAAACATCACGAAATCGCTACAGGTTGCGGCCGAGAATGTACGAAAGTGAAATGGTAGCGAAATCATGCAACTTTTGGGAAAGCATGCACGCCAGAGAAAAGCGTCACGAAATCGCGACAGGTTGAAGCCCAAGCAGTACGGATGAGAAAGACGTCGCGAAATCACGACAGAATCAAGCGAAAGAGTCCGAGGCAAAAACATCATGAAATCGTGACAACATGCAGCAAAGGTGCCCAAAGCAGAAAAGCGTCACGAAATCGCGATAGGTTGCAGCGAAGGAGCAAGAAGCGAGAAACGTCACGATTTCATGACAGGTTGCGGGCAAATGGTACGAAAAGAAAAGTGTCGCGATTTCACGACAGAAAGCCACAGGATACTCCGAATGAAAAATCGTCGCGATTTCGTGACAAGAAGCAGCCGAAGGTGTACGGACAGGGAAAGCGTCGCGATTTCGTGACATGTCACGAAATCGTGACATGTCACGTTTTCGTTGGGCGTGACGGCAAGAAAGGCTGCTGACAGAAAAGCGTCGCGATATCGCGACATGTCGCGATTTCGCGACATGTCGCGTTTTCATGGCTAGGAAGGTGAACAGGCTGCATGCTATTTTTGTCATGATTTTCATAGGAAGACGTTACAGAAGGTGCAAAAAATGTGAGACACGTGGCATACAGGTGTCAGAGTTGCAGAAGCGTTACATGCAATGGAAGATTTCGAACGTTTTAGCATCGAGCATGAAGTAAAAGCATTGAAAATATGGGAATTTGAAAAGACGCATTCCGGGAGGCAGAAACGAAGGGACACATTCTGGGAGGCAGAATCGAAGAGCCGTGCCATACAGTATAAAACCAGAAGTGCAGATTGAAGAAAGGGTTGGAAATTGCTGCTTGCAGAGTTGCAGAGACAAGGGCTTCATGCCATTCTGGGCCTGCACTTGGGCAATTTCCTTCATTTGTTCTGGATTTGTAAAACCTGGAACATTCTGTAATTGTAATTGATACATCATTTTAATGCAAAAATACAAAAAGTTGGCATCTCATTGATGAAAGAAAGAAGGAGTCATTTTTGCATGCATGATTCAATGTGTTATCTTTCCCTTTCAGATTTCTAGGCTTATAGGTGAAGTTGAATGCAAGTGTTCTTGGTTGCTTCATGCGAATGTCTAAATCTGAAATTTCATTAAAAACCCTAGAAACCCGCACCTAGCTTATCTGGATTGTGTGAATTTGTAGGTTCAATAGGTTAGGTTGCATGCAGAAACCTCATTATCTTCGGTTTTATCAATCAGAATGGTAGCACTCTGGATATAATTTAGTTTTACTTTCATTTGCATTTCTCTTATTTGCAAACCCTTATTTTATTTTGCATTTTAATTACTGTATTCAAATAAATAACTGAAAATCCATCAAAACTAAGGATCAAAATATATTTATTTCTTAGATTTATTCTCTTTGAGTCCACTGCAAATTCAAATTAAAGTAAACTACAGTGCCCCTTGTTAACATCCACTTGCAACCCTAAGGTGTTCCCAGCATTTACATTGAACAACATCATTGGTGTTAAAGAATCAACATAACAGGAACCTTGGAGAAATTACTTTCTTTGCAAGCAGAGGATTTTGGGACTCAGATCCTACCGGAGAGTGTGCTTTCACAATTGGGTGAAAACACCACTCAACAGATTGGCGCTAGAAGGAGGGCACGAATTGGTTTATTTTATTTTGATTTTCATACCTGAATAATATCTTTTTGATCTAATTTTGAAATCATTTGTTAAATCTCACAGACGGCTAAACTGCAACATTTGTTTTTGTTTCTGTTGCAGGTTTTCTTTGAAATAGTCGAGGGTTTCATCAGGCAGGCTGGACCCACCACGTCGTATTGCGACCAGGTCCCAAACAACCGGAGAAACCATTTTTCATGACCTTACTGGTACTCCCAAGAATAAAACCAAGCAAGTCGTAAGTTCACCAATCACAAAAGACCTATTTTCTCCAGGAACATCGAGTGGACCTACGCCAGTAATATCAGTTGCCCCTAGTGTGCCTATAGTCAGTAATATTTCTACTGCTATTGTAGGTTTGTCTTCATCAATTTTGAGTCAAATGGCTCAAGCTCCAGCAGCTCCTTGGTATGGAGCTAACAATACTCCTTTGAATATTGCTTGGGATATCCATGAAATCCCCAAGAACATTGAAATATTTCTGCCTAAATACAAACCAGATGGCCCAAGAACAGCAGAAGAACATATCCAAGCCTATAGGGATGTTTTAATTAGGCTGCAAGTTCAATATGAAGATGTGGCCTGCAGACTTTTCCCCATGAGCTTAGATCCAATAGCATATGAATGGTATATATGCTTGCCAACTGGTTCAATCACCTCTTGGACACAAATGGAAAATGCCTTTGTTAATCAATTTAGGTCACCCTTAGATCCCGCAACTATTTACAATCAGTTTATTACATGCAAAAGGGGCCAAGGGGAACCGATCAGAATGTTTAATCAGAGATTCCAAAAGTGCTATAATAGAGCAATTAGGCACTTTGCTATTGATCCCGCAGTGGCTTTGCAGATATATTTTGGGGCATTGGACCCCATGACAGCCATGTTTGCAAGACGCAATCCTCAAGTCACCACGCTGGCTTTGGCCTATAATGAAGCCATGACTATCGAGCAGCAAATGACACCACAAGGCTACGGGTTTACCCAGATGCCTATGATGGGACAATATGCTCCATATGGTCAAGCTCCCTTGGCAAATCAGCTCATGGCACCTCAAGTGCCAAGCATGAACGCCTTCCCATATCAACGATCGTATCCACCAGCACCTGCGTATGCACCCATTCCAATCCAACCAATCACATCCATTCCACCTGTCCCTGCATTTTTGTAGAATAGTCAATCAACTATGCAAGGAACTAGCCAAGTCAATCCTCAAGCCATAGTTCCTTTTCCAAATCCAACCCCGATTCAAAGTGTCAATCCATACGAGAATCAAATTCCTCAGAACCCGACCCCAGTGTTGAATCAAGACCCCATTAATTATGCGAATCCAACGGGGGTTAACAACAATATGATTCCACCGAAGGAGATTTATTCAGAAGTCGAAGAGCTCAAGAAATTAGTTCATAAACTGAGCAATGACAGGGTTCAACAATAGAAGTATGAGTCCCATGCCCCTCACCCAAATCAAAATTTTAACAATAGAGGGAGGCACTGGAACACCAAGCCAAACAATGGGGGAGTTCCCGCTCCCATTGCTAATCAACTAGATACTTCTGTAGGACCTAGCCAATCCAATTCTCTTTTGAATCTTTCAGATTTGGCGTGGGAAAGGGGGTGCAGGTTGCACAACACAAAAGAACACAATGAGAGGAATTGTCCTGAAATTGCTAGATACACTCATTGTCTTCAGGCACAAGTTGATGATTTGGAACTAGTATCAAATGAGGGTCCATCACAACATCAAGATGATAATATTATGGTGATGGAAATTGTATATCATCAAGAAGGTGAGAGTGAGGAAGAAGAAGATGAAATTTTGGAACAGGAGGTGCAAGCTTTTCGAGATTTTAGAAAGGGGAATCATGGATACCATTTGAGAAGTAAATCTAAAGCCCCTAAAACCTCATCAACACCTCCAAACAATTCTATTCTTCCTCCAGATACTAAGGCAAATAATAATCCTCCCCCTCCACTCAGAAGAGAAATGTCTAATGACGTGCAGAAGACAGTCAAATTCGAAAAACCAAACTATGACATAGTGGAGGATCTAAAGAAGTCCAAATCTAGCCTTTCATTCTTGGACGCGGCTAGATTGCCTGGCCAAAAGGAGGCATTGATAAAGGCTCTGAACTCACCTGATCAAACGTGGAAAGGAAAAGGAGTTGAATCCCATCTGATTTTGCGAAAGGAGAGAAGGGATGTCCCGCCATTCTTGCTGACTCTGAGAATTGCGGGTAAGAATTTGCATAACTGTTTGGTGGACACAGGTGCCACGAGCAACCTCATGCCTTCGGAGATATGTCAAATGCTAGGTCTGCAACCTGTTTCATCCAAATGTACAGTCCTGCAATTGGACAGATCAGAGGTAAATGTGGTAGGGACTCTATATGATGTCAAGATTCAATTGAATTCTGAACCCAGGGTCCAGCAGGTTGTAGACATTCTGGTGGTTAATATCCCAAGTAGGTATGGAATGTTACTTGCGAGGGATTGGATGAAAACTCTGAATGGCTATTTTTCAACAGACTTCTCACATATGTGGCTACCATGGAAGGGAATTGCAAACCAAATCGAGTGGAAAATGAACCGAGGCTTAAGGAGATTATAACAGATTTTA
This sequence comes from Wollemia nobilis, assembly GCA_028583015.1. Classification (NCBI taxonomy): domain Eukaryota; kingdom Viridiplantae; phylum Streptophyta; class Pinopsida; order Araucariales; family Araucariaceae; genus Wollemia; species Wollemia nobilis. The sequence goes on from JAQPPZ010003276.1 coordinate 4,680,662, forward strand.
ACAAGCCGAATGAAGTTCAGTTTTTTGAGCCAGAACTAGGAGTTTATGCACTTGATGTTGAGGAAGCGGTTGAAGAGCCTAAAGAGGAGGCGTGTCATGGTGGCTCTTCTGAGGAAAATGATTACACGTGGTTGCTCAGGTTCGATGGATCAAAATCTAGACAGGGAGCAGGAGCTGGAGTCGAGCTCACTGGCCCAGGAGGTAAACCATTATTAGTCGCTTACAGACTGCAATTTCCTTGCATGAACAATGTGGCAGAATACGAAGCATTGATCTTTGGTTTACGTCTAGCATTGAGCAAGCATGTTAAATGCTTGAAGGTTTTGGGAGATTCTGAGTTGGTAGTCAAGCAAATCAAAGGACAGTATACATGCCATGACAGGAGACTAAGCCTTTATAGAACTAGGGTTATGGACCTCATGGAGGAGTTCGATGCATTCAATATAGCCCTTATTTCTAGGAAAGGAAATCGAATAGCAGACTCTCTTGCAGTCATCGCGGGCATGTTAAACCCGGTTGATATAAAAAGATGTAAAAAGTTTTCCATTGAGCTGGTTCCTTGTCCATCAATACCCGATAATGTAAAGAATTTCCAGGTTTTTGAAAGTGACAGACACATTTTCAAATTTGTCACGAACTCGGGTATTTTTGAAAATCAGGTGATTGATGAGGAGCAAAGGTGGCAGGATGAAACAGAAGATGAAATTGAAACTGCGTATCAATCCAACAAAATTCCTAAAGACGTGGTTTCATTGGAAAAGATGTTCGACATGGGATGCAAGACCAAGAAAGGAGAAAGAGTCCCACTCCCCAAAGATGCATGTGATTCAATTAATCTAGGGAGTGCAGACAATCCAAAGGAGGTGTACATAGCAAAGGCATGTACAGAGGAAGAAAGGAGCAATATAATGCAGGCATTGAAGCATTACATAGATTGTATTGCTTGGAACTACAATGAGCTGAAGACATACAACCAAGACATTATCACACATACCATCCCTTTGAAGCCAGACTCCAAGCCTTTTAGGCAAAGACAGCGAGTTGTTAACCCGCTATTGGAGCCTTTGATCGAAAAGGAGGTTAAAATATTATTGGAAGCAAAAATCATTTTTCCTGTTAGGCACTCAACCTGGGTGGCTAACCTCGTTCCAGTGAGAAAAAAGAGTGGAGAGATTAGGTCTATGCATAGATTTTTGAAATCTTAATAAAGCCTCTCAAAAGGATAATTATCCATTGCCATCAATCGATGAAATTCTACAAATGGTAAATGGATCTGAAATGATGTCCTTTCTCGATGGGTATTCGGGTACAACCAAATTCTTATACATCCAGATGACAGGATGAAAACAGCCTTCACTACCAAGTGGGGGACATTTGCATATAAGAGAATGTCGTTCGGATTGTTAAATGCTGGTGCAACTTTTCAACGCGCCATGGATTATGCATTCAAAGGGCTCATAGGCAAATGCATCATCGTGTATGTGGATGATATCCCGGTTTTCTCGAAGAAGAGAGAGGACCATGTCAAAGATTTAAAGAAAGTGCTTCAAAGATGCGAGAGAACATGGAATTTCCTTAAATCCCAAAAAGTGCATTTTCGGAGTAACAGAAGGAAAATTGTTGGGTCACATCATTTCAAAAGAGGGCATATCCATCGACCCAGAAAGGATACAAGCTATCCAAAACCTACCTCTCCCGAGTAGTAAAAAAGAATTGAGATCTTTCTTTGGGCAGGTTAATTTTGTGAGGAAGTTTATCTCTAGCTTTGCTGAGATAGCCAAACCTCTGAACAAGATGCTCAAGAAAGATGTGGATGTAAAATGGAACGAGGAAAGTAGAGTGGCCTTCCAGAACATCAAAGATGCCATTTCCAGAGCCCCTGTCCTTATAAGTCCAGACTACTCCAAGCCTTTCTATATTTATGCTTTTGCATCAGAACACTCCTTTGCGAGTGTCTTAACCCAAAAAGGCGAGGATAGTGCCGAAAAACCCATAGCATTTTTAAGTGCCCCCCCTGAAAGATGCTCAATTAAGGTATTCAATCCTTGATAAGCAAATGTACGCACTTTTTAAAACGGTGAAAAAATTTAGGCACTACATTGTACACAGCAGAGTTATTGCCATCGTGCCCGACTCTGCTGTCAAGACCATGTTTTTACAAAATGAACTAGGTGAGAAAAGAGGGAAATGGATTTCCACCATCCAAGAATTTGATCTCGAAATCCAACCTATGAAACTAGTTCGAGGACGAGGGACTGGCGAAGGCGATCGCAGAAAATAATCCGCAAATAACAGGCCAATGCTCGAATACGAGAATACATTGCTAAGGATGACTGGTATGTTGATATTGTGCAATTTTTATTGACTGGTAAGTGTCCTTCTAATCTGAATTCAACACAGAGAAGAGCTTTAAGGCTTAAGTCTATCAATTATCTGATGAAATCTGGTGTGCTTTACAGGAAGAATCATGAAGGTATCTACCCGAGGTGCTTGAACAAAGAAGAAGGCTGCCGGGGTGTTGCGAGAATTTCACGGGAAGCATGGAACTGGTCATGGTGCGGCAAATGCTACAACACATCAAATCCTGAGAGCGAGGATACTACTGGCCCCATATTTTCAAAGATGCACATGCCCATGTACGATCTTGTCATATCTGTCAAGTGGCTGCCAATAGAGAAAGAAATGCAGCCATGCCGTTACAACCTGTAGTTGAAATGAGACCATTTGCACGGTGGGGACTAGATTTCATCGGGGTTATTAACCCAAATTCTTTTGATTCCCATAAATTCATATTGACAGCTACGATACTACTGTACAAGGTGGACAGAAGCGATTCCTACTAAACATGCCACCACAGACGTTGTAATTAAATTCCTTGAGGACCAAATTATAACAAGATTTGGAATGCCCGATTCTATTGTCAGTGACAATGGTAAAGCTTTTATTTCTACACAATTTGCAGATTGGGCATATGATAACAAAGTGAGCTTAAAGTTTGCATCTAATTATTATCCTCAAGGAAATGGTTTGGCCGAATCTTCAAATAAGAATTTGTTGAATACCATTAAGAAGTTGTTGGAAAAGAACCCTCGGGACTGGCACAGCCAATTGAAGTTTGCCCTTTGGGCAGATAGGACCAGAGTGAAAGAATCCATAGGGAATACTCCCTATCATTTGGTCTATGGGCAAGACCCGATATTTCCTGCAAATTTGAAGTTGCGGACCTTACATTTCATACAAGAGTACTTGGGGACGAGATGATCAAGTTGAAGCCGAGGTTAAGTCATTTGTTGCACCTTGATGAAAAGAGAGAAGAGGCCATGAATCACATGAATAAACACCAGGAAGTTATCAAAAGATGGTTTGATAGAAGGGCCAAAGTTAAATCATTCAGAATTTCAGATTTGGTATTACTATGGGACAAAAGACATGAGGAAAAAGGGAATCATCAAAAGTTTGATTGTCTTTGGTTAGGCCCATATCAGATTTCAGAGATTCTTGGGAAGAATACCTTCGGGCTAAAAACTTTAGAAGGGAGAGATTTTATGCTACCGGTTAATGGGCAGATTTTAAAGCATTATTTTAGCCCTTAGGTTGTGAGATTTTGATATTATTCTTTCGGTTTTGGTGGGGATTTTCAGTTTTTGTTTTTATTGTTTAGGATTGTTAGTCTAGCTAGGATTTTGGTTGTGGATTTGATTTCAATTGACATGTTTTGTTAATTTTGATAAAAAAATATAAAAAATAAAAATAAAAAAATTGGGATGTCAACTTATGCTTAAGGTTAGGAGAATATGAAATATTGGAATTGTCCTGTAAAAGCTCCACAAGTAACACAAACATCTTAAGTTATATTGTTTGATTTTGTGATGCATGAAAGAGTCAGTTTTGCATGACAAATCATTTCATTTGCAATTCAAGAGATAATGCATTCATGTTCCATCTCACTTTACATACATTTCATCTTAGTTGCATATGCATCTTAGGTGCAAATCATTAAAGTATGTCAAATCCTCTTAGGGTTGTGTTATAACATAAATGTAAGAAAAATCCTAAGGTTGGAAACTGAGTCTTGAGATATCTAGAACCAAGCACGTCTCATACATTAAAAAGGATCTTGAGCAAAATGATCAAAACCTAACTTGGAAGAAAAGGTTGGGCGAAAGAAGTTTTTCATGTCTATCCTATTATGCAACATGATCCTTAAAACAGTGGTTTTGACCACTTCCATAGAGCTTAAAGCCTAAAATCGAGTAGTAAGGATAGGGTTAAATCCTCATCGAACTTAGGTTGAGGATCCAATTCCCCAAAGCTTTGATTTGACCCACATGGAGTAGTAAGGATAGGGCATAAATTCTCATCTCGCTTAGGTTGAGAATCTGATTCCCCAAAGCTCTTATGTCTCATTTCATAATAAATCTTGGATTGGAAGGATCGTACTATTTGTCCTCTGCAAAGGATGGGTAGTCATCCCCAAGGTCTAAGCAACAAAATTAATATTTTCCATTTACATCTAAAGTTTGGATTGGAAGGATCGTACTACATGTCCCTAGCAAGGATGGGTAGTCATCCCTAAGATCCAAGAAGTAAAAAATAAATTTTTCCCATCTCATATTTATATTGGATTGGAAGGATCGTACTACTTGTCCTCTGCAAAGGATGGGTAGTCATCCCCAAGGTCCAAAGAAATGAAGATAAGTTTTGGATTGTGGGGTTAGATATGCCCATGCATGGCAACATGTCTTGTCTAAAAAACAAGACCACTGATTGTCCAAAGGGTTAGACTAGCATGACCATTTCTTCCATAATTGGTTTAATTATTTTGCTCAAAGTGAGGTAATGAACTCTAAATCAGAATAGTAAGGATAGGGTTAAACTCTCATCTCGGTTGGTTGGGAGTCTGATTCCCCAAAGTTCTGATTTCACATTCACTTGCACATGGGTTCAAGATAGTAGGGACTCATAACCAACTTTGGGATATAATAAAGCAATTCATTAGTGGATCCTAAGAGGGTTTGGCAATCTTGAATGTTTGTACATGATACTAGAAGAAAGACTATGCATTTTATAAAAGCAAAATCTCCTAGCATATTCATTAGGTTACACAAATCATTCACAATCTCATATATGCATTCATGCAAAACTGACAATGGAATGTTGATCAATTTCAAACGATAGGGAAAGAAATTCATTGCACACACTTGAGCTAATACTTGATGATTCTGATGATTCATGTACTTCCGATCTTTGGGCATTTGTTTATATTGCTTATGTGCTAACACATGTTTTCGAGTTTGTGATATGTTTCGAGTTGGGTTCTCACTAAAATGCTCAAGAGCATTTGACAGTAGAGTCGCCATTTGTTGTGGCTGATCCACAACACACCCCAAAATTGGGGACCCACCTTTTTGCAGGCTTGCAGAGAAAATCTCAGTGACCCAGATGCTAAAAATGAAGAAAAGAGGCAAAAAATGCACAAGTGTAGAAAGTGTCGCGAAATCGCGACATGTCGCGAAATCGCGACGTCGCGCCATGTCGAAAAAAAGAAAGTGTCACGAAATCATGACATGTCGCTCCATCGGCAAAAAGAAAATCCGAAATCGCGACATGTCCCCAAAATGAAAAGTTGTCGCGATATCGTGACATGTCACTAGAAAAAATGAAAAGGTGTCGCGAAATCGCGACATGTTGCTCCGTCGCGGCCAGAAGAGGAGAGAGAAAATGAAAATGAAAAAGTGTCACGAAATCGCGACATGTTGCTTCATCGCGACCCAGGGAGGAGAGAGAAAGGCAAAATGGAAAGGCATAGCGATATCGCGACGCGTCGCAAAATCGCGGGTCAAACTGGTCAAACGGCACAAAGCGGAAAAACGTCGCGATATCGCGACAGATTGCAGCCAAAGAGGTGCCGAGTGAAAAACGTCGCGAAATCATGACAGATGCATGAAACAAATCGTCGCGATATCGCGACATGCAGCGACTCAAACAAAGGTGTACGAAAGAAAATGGTAGCGATTTCACGACGAAAGTAGGAAGAAAAAGGCAAAGTGAAAAACGAATCGCGACAAAAACATGAAGAAAAAATCGTCCAAATCGCGACAAAGAAAAGGCATGAAGAAAACGGAAATCACAAAAAAAGAAAGAAAAGGAGAGAAAGGAAAAAAATCGAAGCAAAGGTGCCCGAGAAAAAGCATCACGAAATCGTCGACAGTTCGCGAAGGAGCAAGAAGGAAACGTCATGATTTCGCGACAGGTTGCAGGCAAATGGTACGAAAAAGAAAAGTGTCACGATTTCGTGACAGAAAGCCGTAGGATACCTCGAATGAAAAATCGTCGTGATTTCGCGACAAGAAGCGACGAAGGCGTACGGACGAGGAAAGCGTCGCGATTTCGTGACATGTCACGAAATCGTGACATGTCACGTTTTCGCTGGGCGTGAAGGCAAGAAAGGCTACTGATAGAAAAGCGTCGCGATATCGCGACATGTCGCGTTTCCGACATGTCGTTTTCACGGCGAGGAAGGTGAACAGGCTGCATGCTATTTTTTGTCATGATTTTCAGGAAGACGTTACAGAAGGCGCAGAAAACGTGAGACACGTGGCATACAGGTGTCGGAGTTGCAGAAGCGTTACATGCAACGGAAGATTTTGAACGTTTCAAAATCGAGCATGAAGTAAAAGCATCGAAAAGGCGAGAATTTGAAAAGACGCATTTTGGGAGGTGAAACGAAGAGACGCAGGGAGAATCGAAGAGCCGTGCCAGACAGTATAAAACCAGAAGTGCAGATTGAAGAAAGGGTTGGAAATTGCTGCTTGCAGAGTTGCAGAGACAAGGGCTTCATGCCATTATGGGCCTGCACTTGGGCAATTTCCTTCATTTGTTCTGGATTTGTAAAACCTGGAACATTCTGTAATTGTAATTGATACATCATTTTAATGCAAAAATACAGAGAGTTGGCATTTCATTGATGAGAAAGAAGGAGTCATTTTTGCATGCATGATTCAATGTGTTATCTTTCCCTTTCAGATTTCTAGGCTTATAGGTGAAGTTGAATGCAAGTGTTCTTGGTTGCTTCATGCGAATGTCTAAATCTGAAATTACATTAAAAACCCCAGAAACCCGCACCTAGCTTATCTGGATTGTGTGAATTTACGGGTTCAATAGGTTAGGTTGCATGCGAAAACCTCATTAGCTTCAGTTTTATCAATCAGAAAGGTAGCACTCTGGATATAATTTAGTTTTACTTTCATTTGCATTTCTCTTATTTTCAAACCCTTATTTTATTTTGCATTTTAATTACTGTATTCAAATAAACAACTGAAAATCCATCAGAACTAAGGATCAAAATATATTTATTTCTTAGATTTATTCTCTTTGAGTCCACTGCAAATTCAAATTAAAGTAAACTACAGTGCCCCTTGTTAACATCCACTTGCAACCCTAAGGTGTTCCCAGCATTTACATTGAACAACATCATTGGTGTTAAAGAATCAACATAACAGGAACCTTGGAGAAATTACTTTCTTTGCAAGCAGAGGATTTTGGGACTCAGATCCTACCGGAGAGTGTGCTTTCACAATTGGGTGAAAACACCACTCAACAGGTCCTTTGGATTTTAGTGAAGTTACCAAGTGAATGCAACTTCTTATTTTTAAAAAGTAGGTAGATTGGGATCTTCACTTGAACCTCGATCTGGTATCTATAGTAGCAGCTTATTTTGGTATTCATTCTAGAACAAATTTTCCAGGTGAGTAAAGAGGTACTTCAACAAGCAAAAATGTACAAAGACCCTCACCAAGTCTAAGCCCTACTTATTATTGGAATTTTGGGATCAATGGTGTGTCACTAGGATCCAATTGGGTATGCCATTAAAATATTGTCATCTTCAATTATCCCTAGTGGGGCAATCACGCCTTGCAAGGAGTGATATAGCAAGGCCATGATCGAAAGCATAGGGTTTAGCTCAATCAAGGACCTCCAATAGTTTTTACAAGGTTGGATCCTTGTTAGGATGTGATATTCAAGGTACGCTTGTGCTCAAAAAAGAGAAAAGAGATGCATGCGATTAAAATAAAAACAAAATAAAATAAAAAATGGACAATGCTTCAAAATATCTTCTAATATCTTCTTACATATGTTTCAATGGTGACCACTTCCTCTCCAAAACATCTACATATGTTTCAATGGTGACCACTTTCACTCCTTGACATAATGAAGCATAGATGAGAGTTACCAGTTATATGCATCCATAAGAATATGGGTACCGCTGGAGAGCCAAAGATGTGACTAGTCCAAAAAAAAGATGCAAACCCCTCACACACACATACACTTAATAAAACCAATAATAAGAAAAAGGTTATAGAAAAATATATACACACAAAAATGGGTTAGTAGGAGGCCACATATGGCTATACCAAAAATTTGACACATGATTTTGTGTATGTATATATATATATATATTCAAGCAAGATAATATATATATATATATATATATATATATATATATATATATATTCAAGCAATATTTTACAAATATTGTGCCATAAGTAGGGGTTCAAAATTACCCAATACTCCTTGAGGATTTAAGGGAAATCTTACAAAAGAACCAATTGCAAAAAAAATTATCCTTTACAAAGCTATTGCTACTCCTATTTATAGATTACAAATGGGGGTTTTCCCTCCAAAACTCATGCAAATATTTCTAGGTGGTTGTCACTTCAAATACTGAGTCATGTCTTATCTAATTGTCTATCCCTTTGAGATTATTTGGATTTGAAGTCATGAATTTCAAATACCCCTAAGCCCTTGGATGAGCAACTACCATATTTATTGCCATCTACACATTTTTTGGAATTCCTATCACCTAGGAATAGAAGATCCCTTCATTTAATGTTTTGGATCCTTGAGTCATTTTTTTCATGGATACCATATTGCTACTATCCTTTCATGGAGATATGAGACATTCCTTTCCTAGAAAGGAAAATATTCCTCAAAGGATGTGCACCTTATTGGTTTGAATTTCGAGACATCATTGTTTTCTTCCTCGAGATTTTTATTTACCACTTGGAGCTACTTGAATTTTGATCTTTGAGACTTCTTGTCGTGGATATCTTTGTCAAAAAAATTTCTCCTCATCTTGTATCTGCAACTTATGAACTTTTGACCTTTGGACATTCTTTGCTTCTGAGATATTACCTCCAATCATTGGACCTCTTTTATTGGGTTTTCTCTTGTGCTTGTTCATGACTCAAACTTTCACTTAAAAAAAAGTGTAGTGATTCATCACTATAGTAATGGAAACCATAAGGCCATAAATTGCCCTCAAAACCCCAAAAGGGCAATGGTAGCCCAAGAAGAAGAAGAACCTCCAACAGAAGAAGTAGAAGCAGAGACAGGAGAGAACTTGATGCTGCGAAGAACCTTAACATCCGGGAACAAATAGGCCCCAGGAGCTAATTGGAAGAGAAAAAGTGTCTTCTGAACAAAATGCAAGTGTAAGGACAAAGTGTGCAAGGTGATTGTAGATGGTGGATCTACCGACAATCTGGTAAGTATAGAAATGGTAGACAAATTGCAACTTGCTTGTATTCCAAAATCTAACCCTTACAAGATTTCTTGGTTGAAGAAGGATCATAGTGTACTTATGGATAAATTTTATCTTGTTGCTTTCAAAATTGGTCCTTATGAAGATGAAGTGCTATGTGACATGGTGTCAATGGATGCTTGTCATTTGCTATTGGGTAGGCCCTGGCAATATGACCAAAAAGTAATCCATCATGGTAGAGAGAATACTTATGAAGTACAACATGAGGGAAGGAGACATCTTCTAAAACCCTGGAAAGTTGAAGGAGCCATTGAAATGTCAACCTTGTCACTTGTATTGATGAGTTATAAAAAATTCTACAAAGAAACCAAAGAAGCAACTTGTTATCTACTATGCCCAAGAGAAGCAAGGGAAACTAGAGGGATTCGACCCCTACCATAAGTGCAAAAATTATTGGCAAAGTATTTTGATATAACTCCAGTAGAACTACCAGCTAGCTTACCTCCCTCATGAGGTATTACACACCATATTGATTTGGTGCCAAGATCAAAGCTTCCTAACCAAGCTATATATAGATTATCTCCTAAAGAAAATGAGGAAATGAGAAGGCAGATCAATGAATTGTTAGAGAAAGGGTTCATAAGGGAAAGCATGAGCCCTTGTGCCACATCAACTCTACTCTCACCCAAAAAGGAGGTAAATGGAGAATGTGTGTGGACTCTAGAGCCATCAACAAGATCATAGTAAAGTACCAGTACCCACTACCTAGAATGGATGACATATTAGACTGCTTAGCTGGCACTAATATTTTCTCCAAGGTGGATTTGAGAAGTGGTTACCATCAGATCTAGATCTAGGAAGGGGATGAATGGAAGATGATGTTCAAGACCAAGGATGGTTTATATGAATGGTTGGTGATGCCATTCAAAATGTCTAATGCCCCTACCACTTTTATGCACACCATGAACCAAGTATTCAGACCATACATTGGGAAATTTGTTATAATTTATTTTGATGACATTTTAATTTTTAGTAGAAACATGGAAGAGCATTTGAAACACTTGCAAGTTGTGTTTGACACACTTAGAGTGGAAATATTATTTGTAAATCTTGAGAAGAGTGATTTTTGTAGAGACAAGTTGGTTTTCCTTGGAAATGTGATTTCAGCGGAAGGAGTGAGCATGGATCCAAAAAATATTAAGGCTATACTTGAATGGCCTATCCCTCAAAATATTATAGAGGTCAAGGGTTTTCATGGTTTAGTGAATTTTTATAAGAGGTTCATTAGAAACTTCAGTGGGATAAGTGCTCCATTGATTGATTGCACCAAAGGGAAGTCCTTTTCTTGGACCCAAGCAACTGAGAGAAGTTTTGAACAACTTAAAAGGAAGGTGACAAAAGCTCCAATACTTGCCTTACTAGACTTTGAGAAGATCTTTACCATTGAGTGTGATGCTTCTGTAGTGGCCATTGGTGGTGTGTTGAGTCAAGAAGGCAAGCCAGTTGCCTACTTTAGTGAAAATTTAAATGACACCAAGAAAAGGTATGACACTTATGATAAAGAATTGTATGCTATTATTTAGACTTTGAAACAATGGAGGCACTACTTATTGCATAGAGAATTCATTTTGTTGACTGACAATCAAGTGCTGAAATATATCAACTCTCAAGCCAAGTTATCCCATAAGCATGCCAAATGGGTCTCCTTTTTACAAAGTTATACATTTGTAGTACAACATGTGAGTGGCAAAACTAATGTGGTGGCTGATGCCTTAAGTAGGAGGCGTCACTTGCTTATCTCAATGACCAACGAGATTGTTGGGTTTGAAGAAATGAAGGGAGAATATGTAGCTAATCCCTATTTTAGCAAAATTATCGATGCTCTCAACAATCCTGCTGTTGCAAGCAATGGGTTCTATGATAAATACTTACTAGAAGATGGGTTTTTGTTTAAAGAACTCCAAATTTGTATTCCCACAAGGTCTAGGAGGGAAAGACTGATTAGGGAAATGCATTCAAATGGTTTGGGGGGACACTTTAGAAGGGACAAAACTTATAGCTTGGTAAGTAAAATTTTTTTGGCCTCAGTTAAGAAAGGATATAAATAAGTTTGTTTCTACATGTAGAGTTTTCCAAGTTTCTAAGGGTAGACAATAGAACATGGGTTTGTATAAACCCTTATCTATACCTGATGGACCATGGATTTTATTTTGGGATTACCTAGTACTCATAGAGGTAAAGATTCTATTTTTGTTGTTATAGATCGATTCTCTAAAATGGCCCACTTCATTCCATGTAAGAAGACCATTGATGCGAGTAAGTTTGTTGATTTATATTTTTAAAGAGATTGTTTGCTTACATGGACTACCTAAGACTATCACTAGTGACCATGATACAAGGTTTCTAAGTCACTTTTGGAGCACCATGTGGAGAAATATTTACATTAAATTGTAGTATAGGTCCTCTTATCACCCAAGATAGATGGAAAAACAAATGTGGTGAATAGAAGTTTGGGTAATTTGCTTCAAAGCCTAGTTGGTGAGAATCCAAGGCAATGGGATTTGGTTTTGGTGCAGGCTGAGTTTGCTTTCAATTCTAGCATCAATAGGTCTACTGGTAAGTCTCCCTTCCAAGTTGTTTTTGGAAACAATCCTAAGGGAGTAGTTGATCTAATTGACCTTCCTAAGGGAAGATGGATTAACCAAGATGTGGTGGACTTTGTGAGACATATCTAGGATGTGCAACAATAGGTTAGGCACTAGCTACAACTAAGCAATGAACATTATAAAAGAAATGTATATTTACATCGAAGGAAAAGGTGTATTAGGAGGGTGAGCAAATCATGGTTTACTTGCATAAAGAAATATTTCCTCAAGGCACTTATCATAAATTGAAGCCAAAGAAAATTGGCCCTTATAGAATACTGAAGCAAATAAATGAGAATGCCTATTTGATAGACTTGCCTAACAAATTTGATATCAATCCTATATTTAATGTCACAAAAATTTACCCCTATTCATAGGGAATAATGTAATGGATAAGGTTCATCAATATTTAATACCACCTTATCCAATTGAATATTTGTAATGCCTTTTTATAGGTATATTATGGTAATACAATTCAGTTTTCATTCGTGCAAAAATTTAGTCATCTATTTGTAATTGTGTATTCCTTATCATTGGTATTAGAGCCGAGCACTGGGTAGAAAAGTATCCTCTTCCTCCAAGCCATTTTTGGTTCAAACAAGGAATGAGAAAACCTCCCATGGATCTTGGTTTGGTGGTTTCGTCCACCTTGTGAACACCTTTACATTTTGTTACAAACATTTGGAAGCTTTTAGCTTGGTTTGCACTTTGTTGGATTTGAAAACTCCACTTTATCATTTTTGTTTCATGCTCGTTCAAATCATGATCTGGTGCACTTGCACTTCCTAGTTCATGACCATCATTCATTTTTGAATCTAACGGTATGATGTCGAGTTTGACCATTTCGCTCGATGAGGTCTCTAACAGACTTCTTGACCTCTCCACAAAACTTCAACAAATACACGTAGAAATGATTTAGCAAATGCAAAATAAATTTGCCATCGTTGCTAATGAAGAACCTAATCTAAAAAATGAAGATTTTGAAGCAACACCTGGCATCAAACCAGGGTCTCTGGGTGACATGCCTAGCGTCTTACCACTAGATGATGTTGCTCATGTTGATATTGAAGATGTTTCTCTTGTAGATCCAAGCTCATTTGAAGCTCTTATTGTTGTGGCAGAAGACGTTCCTTTATCTATCATTGTTCTTGTGATTCCTACATCTTGTGGCCTACCACTTCATCCACAACCTCTCCATTGTCATTTTCTCGATCAACGGTTCTTCTCTCAAACATTGATTTCCTATTTTTGACCACCAACACATAAATTCCTATTGTTTTCATGCATTTAGTGCCTTGGTTTGATGTCTTCGTGACTTTGGATTTTTGATCTCTTGTTTCCAGGAATTGCTTTGTTGCCCGCTCTTGTTGCATTGCCATGGATCTGTCCTCTCCGTTGGTTTCTCTATGGAGATTCTTGCTTTGATCTGTTGTAGCTCGTGGTTTTTGATGGCATTACTCTTCCATTCACCAACAACGATCCACCATTCATAGGTAATGATCCACAATTTGATTTGTCTTTTTCGACACTGTTTTGCTCACCACTGCAACAATCGCTGCTCCGTTTGGTCTATTTTGGTGCTCTTTGATAATGTCCCATTATTTTCCTAAATATTATCGAAGCCTACGTCAAATTTTTTATGACCATTTTTTGGCTTATAAATGCTATCATCGTCGCTTCCATTATTTGGTTGATCTCCCTTGTGTGCCTCCATGGCCACCACCTCTCGTGTCATTTTCGTTCCCACCGCTCGATTCCACATACCCAAGCTCCACCATGGCCTCCACCATTCAATCAATTAAATTAAATTAATTTTTAATTTAATTTAATTTTTACATACCCATTTCCTCCATTTCCAACAATAAATTAAATTAAATTATTTTTTAATTTAATTTAATTTTTTATTTTTTCATCGTTGTCATTGTCATTAAATCCATGCCATCATTAATTCCTGTGTCCATCATTAAAACATGCCCACCACCTAATGTGCATTTTCCTTTTAATGCACATGTTTTTCTTTTAATTTTTGCGTGCGACTCACCATTAAATGCAAATTTAATAATAAATTAAATTAAATTATTTTTTAATTTAATTTAATTTTTCCCACCACCATTCAATCAAAAACAAAAATTTAATGCATTTCCATGTCGTTGCTTTCATTAAATGCATTTCCATGTCGTTGCTTTCATTAAATGCATTTCCATGCCATTGCTTTCATTAAATGCATTTCCATGCCATTGCTTTCATTAAATGCATTTCCATGTCGTTGCTTTCATTAAGTGCATTTCCATGTCGTTGCTTTTATTAAATGCATTTCCATGTCATTGCATTCATTAATGTTCATCAACTTCATTAATGCGCATTAAACTGTTACCCTTCATTCATTCACACATTTCCATAATGTTTGTGGCCCATAATTAAAACCAAAATTTAATGCATTCGCAATTTCCAACTAGCATATTTGGCACGTATTTTGAGGCATCTTCTTTTGACACATCTGTTATCGCTTTCTTTTGCCGAATCGAGGGACCCATCTAGCTATCCGTCAGTATAGCAGTGTTTACAGTCATTGGAGAGCATTTTTCAAGCCTTATTTAGTGCCAACATTTATTTTTGGTTTTTTGAAGACCTGCTCACTTCATTTTTATCTTCTTCTTTTGTAACAAGAGTACATTTTTTGTTGTACCCAATACTCCTTGCTCTTTGAAGAACACAAGCTTATACTGAGAGGGGGAGAGTGAATAGTTTAATAATACTTTTTACTTTTCTTTCCAAAATAATATTATCCAATATTATCAATGGCAATATCAACAGTAGTAACCAGAGCAATACACAAATCATCACACACAATAGAGACACCAATTTAACGTGGTTCACTCAATGTGGGCTACTCCATGGAGAAAATATTTCACTAAAATTTCCTCAACAAATCTATTGGGAATCCTTTCCCTATTACAATGTTTATGGACCTTTATCCAAAGGAGACACCAATACCCTAATCTAGTTTGTGGGGACCAATCCATAGGAGACACCAATATCCTTTTTTGGTTTGTGGATCTCTATCCATAAGAAAACTCCTTCTCCTCTGCTCTAGTCAATAATCCTCTAAAATACTAATGCCTCCACTGCTTTGGCTTGTGGATATATTTCCACTGAATACCTTTGTCCTCTATACCCTGGTTAATGGATCTCTATCCACTAGAGACTACTATCCTCTTCTCTATCACCTCCAAATCTTGATCTCAGCTCTGCTCAATATCTGTCTCAAATCTACACTAAACATAGTCCTTCAGTCTAGCACAAATCTACTCAATCTCTATCTCAAATATACACTAAACATAGTCCTTTGGTCTAGCACAAATTTGCTTAATCTCTATCTCAAATATACACTAAACACAGTCCTTCGGTCTAGCACAAATCTACTCAATATCTGTCTCAAATCTGCACTAAACATAGTCCTTCAATCTAGCATAAATCTGCTCAATATTTGTCTCAAATATGCACTAAACATAGTCCTTCGATCTAGCACAAATCTGCTCAATATCTATCTCAAATATACACTAAACATAGTCCTTCAATATAGCACAAATATGCTCAATCTTTGTCTCAAATATGCACTAAACATAGTCCTTTAATCTAGCACAAATATGCTCAATATCTGTCTTAAATCTGCACTAAATATAGTCCTTCGGTCTAGCACAAATCTACTCAATATCTATCTTTGGTTTGGCATAAACCTATCCTCAAATATGCACCAAACTCTATCCTCAAATCTATCCTCAAGCCTTAACACAAAGCTTGATCCAATCACTAATCAACTCTGCTAGATCTGCCCCAAATCTTAACTCAAGGTTTGAACAAATCAATCAATCAAATCTGTTCTCAAGTCTTCTCAAATACTTGTCTCAAATATATCCACAAGTACTCACTAGAAATTTTCCAATATTCTCTCAAGTCTTCTCTAAGACTTACCTCAAAAAATACTCAACAAGTCCTCACTAGAACTTGTCCAATTTTCTCTCAAGTCTTCTCTAAGACTTACCTCAAATATGCTCAATAAGTTCTCACTAGAACTTGTCCAATCTACTCAACAAGTCTTCACCAAGACTTACCTTAACTCTGCTTTGTAAGCTTCCACAAAAGCTCACACAAATATGTCCACAAGTCTTCACTAAGACTTGTCTCAAAACTACTCAACAAGTCCTCTCTAGAACTTGTTCAAATCTGATTGTAAGCTTCCACAAAAGCTCACAAAAATCTATCCTTAAGCTTTCATAAAAAGCTTCCTCAATTATGTCCTTAAGCCCCCTCTAGGACTTACTCAAATATGCTCCCAAGCTTTCACAAAAGCTTATTCAAATCAATTGCAAACTTGCATATAAAACTCAACACAATCTCTCACAAATAGGATTCTACTCCTAACCATCATTCTAGTCACTTATTTGTTAATTATTTATTACTCTCTATTTCACAATGTTGTGACCCTTGGTCATACCTCCACGCACATAGAAATAAGCACTCAACTTGGTGTAATTTATCATCAAGAAATATATTCATTATACAATTAATTGGTGGTCTTACTCTAGTTTAAAAAGCGATTCATTCACTTAAACAACGATTCCTTTTCATTATTTTTTGCATTTACCTTGTTTTATTGCACAGGCAGGTAGAACTCCTCCATCTGGTATCAAAGCATTTTCCTTCTAGGGACCCAGCTGCACCATTAAAGTCAACTCCACTCTACCAACTCTATCCACTGTGAACTCTACACCAATAAAATTTCTTTCTCAGTTTGGCGACAAGAGAATTCGCCTCATAATCTCCTTTTGTGGTCTAGCGTCAGACTGTTGTCAATAGCACTATCATAACAAGAAACCCAAGCCCAAAAGTTAGCATTGGCACTTGATTAATTAGTTTTGATTGCTGAATAGATAACACACTGGTGGACGATAAGATAACATATTTTTTTCCTGAACACAGAAGCTCACACAAATCCAAAAACGCAATAGGAACATCAACCCGTGAATCATTCTAAGGAACTCACAAAAATTGTAGGGCAAATTCGAAGGAAATGTCGTTAGATCACAAGTTTTTAACACCTGACACCATTCTGGAGAAAGACGAATACCAATGAAAAAAAAAATTAAAAACTTAAGGTTAATAGCAAATTATTTATCGACGGCTAAAATTCTCAGCCTTAGGAAAGAATTTTGGTAGAATTCAAGTTTCAAGGGATAGCAATTTATCCCACATTGTGTGTGGGGAGGAGTTCGACAGGGTTTAAGTATAGCACTAGGCATATAAGCAAGTGCCTAGCTTGCTAGGCACCCGCGACCCATGCCTGTACTTAGTGCCTTATGTCATTGTACACCCTACCGTGTCGACACATGTTCATTGTCTTAACATTCTATCCATATCGCTCACCGTCGCTCATCCCCTACCCGCTTTACCTCATGCTACCTCGTATCTTGTGTCACCTTGTGTCTGGTGCCTCATTGTCACATGCCCTCGTCATGCCCTTGCCTTGTTCCATCTTGCCTAGACTGTCATGCCTGACCTCTCCCATGCCTTGTCCTTCCCACCATCTCATGTTTCCTTCTTTCACCCTCGTGTTTCCCCTCTACCATACCTCATGCTTCCCTCTACCACCGTTGTTCTGCCTCTACTCCACTATTTCAAATTGCTTCTTGTTAAAAGCAACAGAATACCTTGTAACTCAAGAAATTAAAAGCTATTAAGGGCAGTCGCCCAACATTTTTTATAAAACAACTTTTTACAACCTTGAAAAAAGTTGATAACAACTTTTAAAAAAAGTTGTCAAAACAACTTTTTGAAAAAGTTGTCAAACAACTTTTGAAAAAGTTGCATTTCTTCACTCCAAAGAAGGATTTGAACCACAAGGTTTGAAAAAGGCTTGGCACTCTTCACCAAAACTTTTGCAAATTTATAACCAAGACGAGAAAAATATAGAATTACCACAAAACTTCACATGGCAGAAGGAATGTCACAAGATATCACTATGGATAAACTTCTCCAAGAAATTTGCCAAGGCAAAGAGGAGAACACAGCTAAGACACAAGAACTTCAAGAAAGGATACTCGCATTAGACTTAAAACTAGACTTTGTCAGTCAGAATATGACATTAACACAAATGAATCAAATTAACGGAGGATCACCACCCCAGACACCATGGGGAGGGCCACAAACATCCATCCTACCACGGACTAACCAAGTTATATTTTTCAAAATTTGAAGGCGATGATCCTATAAACTGGATTTATCAAGCAGAGCAATATTTCTCTTTAAATCAAATTCTTGAAATCCAAAAGGTGCATATTGCATCCTTTCACTTAAAGAATGAGGCTATCCAATGGTACCAATGGTTTGAAAAAACCAACGACACTCCTACTTGGTTAAACTTTACACAAAATCTATTAGTACGGTTTGAACCTAGCACTTTTAAAAATTTCACAAGAGCTCTCACCAAATTGTGCCAAACCACTTCAGTAAAGGAATATCAAGCTGAATTTTAAAGATTGACAAATTGAAAAACCGAGCTATATGCTTCCTTCTTTCAAGACTATTTCATCAGTGGATTAAAGGAATAAATTCGAATAGAGGTACAAATGTATAATCTCACAAACATGATGCAGACCATAGGGTTGGCAAAACTAGTTGAGGACAAAATCAAGGCACAACATCGATTGGGGAAACCACCTATGGAGAATTCATCAACCACTTACATTGCTCCCAAGCTGATGCATAATGGTAGGGCACAAAGCACGTTCACCACCCCCAAAATTAACCCAACCCTACCAATTAAATGCCTCAGTTTTGAAGAAATGAAAGAATGACAAGCAAAAGGCCTTTGTTATCATTGTGATGAGAAATTCATTCCGAATCACAAATGTATTACATCCAAACTTTATATTCTAGATGCAGCTATTTCTAGTCAATCAACACTAGATGAAGAAGAAATCAAGGTCAAACTAGTGGAAGATATACCTGAAGATAAACCTCGAGGTCCATTAGAAATTTCCTTCAACGCCCTCATCGGAAACTCATCCCCTCAAACTATGAAAGTTTTCGGCTCCTTTAAACAACAAAATCTTATTGTGCTTATTGACTCTAGAAGTACACATAATCTCATCGACCCACGCATGGCAAAAAAAATCGACTACTTTATCCATCCTTGTAATACTTTTGAAATCATGATCGGTAATGGGGAACACTTGTAATGGGAAATGTCGTAATATTAAGCTCACCTTGGACAATTACACCATCAAATTGGACATGTATGCAATTCCATTAGGAGGTTGTGATATTTTTTTAGGTGTGCAATGGCTTCGAATGCTCAGCATTATTCAGTGGCACCTTGATGATTTATGGATGAATTTCACACAAAAGGATCACACCTATACGCTTAAAGGGATAAAATCTAGCCTTTATCTACTAGCAAGCTCTCATCACATGGAGAAAGTGGTTTCTAGAAGAGGAAATTCAAGGGTTACTCATTTATTTTCTCTCCAAGCCATGATAAATCCACCAACACTTCCACCTTTCCAATATCCTTGTTTGAGGAACACTGATATTAAAATGGTACAAGAACATGAGCACATACTATTAGTGAAACAAAGGATGAAGCCTCTCACTCCGAGATTTGAGGATAAAGCTCTTTTTAAGGAGGGTGGCATGTTAGAATTCTACTCCTAACCATCATCCTAGTCACTTATATGTTAATTATTTATTACTCTTTTTTTCATAAGGTTGTGACCCTTGGTCACACCTCCACGCACATAGAAATAAACACTCAACTTGGTGTAATTTATCATCAATAAATATATTCATTCTATTATTAATTGGTGGTCTTCCTCAAGTTTAAAAAGTGATTCATTCACTTAAACAACGATTCATTTTCATTATTTTCTATATTTACCTTGTTTTATTGCATAGTCAGGTAGAACCCCTCCACAAAAAACCTCTTCAATCCCACAAACAAGTTTTACACATAATCTTTTTTGACTTTAGAAAAATATAGAGAATGGTTAGAGACTCAATATGTTTCACACTCACTAAAATACTCAACTTAATCTCTTTTAGAAAACCTCTTCAATCACTCAAACAAGTTTCACTTAGAATCTTGTTAAACCACATAAACATATAGAGAATGGTAAGAGACTCAATATATTTCACACTCACAATCACTCACTCACTTTCAAACTCTTTTTAAATCAATTAAGAATAAAGAACAATTTGTTTCACAGAACTTGAACTATCACTCCAACATTTCCAATCAATAATGCTCAATCAACTCCACTCAACCAATCAAACACACTCTTTCTCTCAACACCCTAAAGTGTTTCACTACACTTTTCAACAACTCACACTATGGAAGCTATCATATACTTGAAAAATATATCTCAAGATGAGTTTTCACATCACATAACAATGATACTTATGTCATTTCACAAACCCTAGCTCAAATATCAACCTACCAAACGTCTCAAAAATTCATCACATGAAGTGTCACTCACTCAAACATTTCCAACAATGCTTATCAAACAAAGTTTCTAGCATCAACTTCCATTCCAAAAAAACCCTCATCAATCAACATTGGAGATCTCAAAACCAAACTCAATAATGCTTATCAAACAATCCTTTTCACTCCACCTTATATTCAGAAAACCTCAATCAACCATACACATCATACAAAGAAGAATGTGCCCATACCTTTTTTCTTTGATGGAGATATATCTTCAAAACCTGTTTTACTCTCAACCAAAAACTCTTGCCAATTCTAGGTTAGATAGTAACAATCTACCTCAAAACTCTCCACTGGAAAATTCACTTTAATCATGCAAGAATTACAATGCAATGTTCAATATTAAATACACCTTATCACTCCTACTTCAAAAATAGCATCTAACACATACATAGCAATATTATTCCTTAATTACACCTTATAATCTCCACACTCTTAAACACTACTCAAAACCCTAGATCTCAAATTAAATTGGCAAAAATAAACTCCTCAAAAATGTCCTTATAAATCCTTTCTCAAAAATTAAATCACTCCTTTAATATGCCCAAAAATGCAAAAATTAAACTTTAATAAAACACCTTATACCTCCCTTTAACTCAAAAATTCATGCCACATTAAAAACCTTAGGAGAAAAATTTAATTAAAAAATTAAATACCTCTATTACCCTCGATGGGATTCGATCCCCCACTGCGCTACCACCAGCGCCCTAGTCGTGGCCCAACTATCGTGTGAGCTAGGTGCTCACATTGGTAGACAAAAGCACCTTGTGCGCTTTGTATCCTATGCTAGGCACCAAAACCAAAAGGACCACCAACAAAACACTCCCAGGCTTGCCACTAAGATTCGATCGCTAGATCTCCTACCTGTCAACACTTCAACGCACTACCACTAAGGTTGATAATGAAGATTTAAGCGTCCACTATCCCTTCGATGGCCATCGAAACAACAAAAAATATTATCCTTTGTCTTACACGCAGATCACGGAAATTCGTAGGCACTAGCAATATTAATCGATCGAAGGTAGGAGCTTAGGTAACCAAATGCACATGGTATTTATACCATTGTGCCATCTCCCTTTGGATGTCGACGGAGGGGAAAAATATATATGATGTCAACACTTTAATAAAAATTAAACCTTTTGCCCTTATAACCCTAACCTTAGGGTTAATTAAATTAAATTATAAATTAATTTATAATGAAATTATTATAATTAATTTAATAACTTTAGGTCTTAACATTAGACCTTTAATATTATAATAAAATATTATAATATTATTTTCTTGGGCCTTCCTATTGCTCCTTTAGACCTTATCTGACCACCTTGAATATTATAATAAGAGATATTATAATATTATTTCCCTTAGGCCTAGAAGCAATCTTTCTCTTGCATTGCTTACTGAAATTGACTCTTGACATCCTTCCTTTTACATTGCTCACTGAAACTGACTCTTGACATCAATGAAAACAAAAATTGCTCATATTTCCAACAATATCCCCCTTTGTCATTGATGGTAACCCATTTACCTTTTACCATTTCCTTTACCTCATTCTGTTCTACTCCCCCTGAGAAATTGCTCCCCCTGATTGAATGCTCTCCCCCTAACTCAAATCTCTCCCCCTTTGACATCAATGGCAAAGGGTCACCTTTAGGGCTTGGGGCTAAGAATGAGACTCTTAGCTTAGCCCCTCCCCCACCTCCTCTCTTGAGGTGGTTAATTTTGGGGTGGGAGTATCTCTACTCCCAACATACACCTGATCTTTACCTTTGTCCACCTTCTTCCTCAACTGATCCTTCTGATTCCTTTGACTATTCCTGTTCTTGCTTATCTCTGGAAGTTTTGCTCTACACCACTTGGCTATATGCCCAATATTATTGCACTTATAACACTTAATTTTGTTATTCCTTAAAGGTGCAAATGTCTTGGGGTTTCTCCTGGTGAAGCCATATCCATTCCTGTCATGAACCCTACAATTTACTGCCTTGTGACCAAACTGATTACAAGAGTAGCAATACCCTTGAAAAAGATGTATGTTTCTGAAATTCCCATATTCCTATATTTCATGTGTCCTGCACTGTGTAGCCTTGTGCCCAAACTTGTGATATGAGAAGCATCATCCATTGAAAAAACCTTGCCTTGATCCCATTGGTCTCTTAGTCTCTTCTACCCTATGTTGTTTCATGTTCCATTTGTTCCTCATTTGTGCATTGTTCCTTTCCTTTTTGATCTTTCTATTGTCCAACTTATCCTCAGAAGTCTCACTTTCTCTTACACTCTCTTCTTCTGAAGCTTCTTCTTCTTTGGTTCTTGAGCTTGACTCTCCTTTTTCTGCTTCTTGTTTCCCTTGTTCTTCTTCAAAACCAAGTCTTGTTTTGGTGACTGATGATCTTTGTGCATTGATAATCATATCCAAGGATTTTGAATTTTTCTCAAACTTGTGTAGCTTTTCCTTAGAGTCTTTCACTTCCATACTTAGTGAAACTACCTCATGTTCTAATATTTCACACTCTAGATCTTTTATCTTTAATTTTTCAGCCATACCTTCTTCAATTTTCCTTGCCTCTTCAACCTTAATTTTGAAGTTAGTGAGCTCTTGTAGAAACTTTGCTTTTGCTTTCTCATATTCTTGAGCTTGAACCCTTAATCCTGAGTTCTCCCTTTTTAATTCTTCAAGATCAATAATAAGTCTTTCACATTCTAGCTCTTTTACCTTTGATTGTTCAACCATACCTTTTTCAACTCTCCTTGCCTTTTCAACCTTATATTTCAAGTTAGAGAGATCTTGTAGAAGCTTTGTCTTACATTTCTCATCCTCTTGTATTTGAGCCTTTAATTCTAAGTTCTCCCTTTTCAACTCAACAAGTTCCTTAAGAGTGGCTTCCTCCTTTTCTTTTTCTAAATTTTTCTCTTTTCTTTGGTCTTCAATAGGAGCATCTCCTTTTTCTTCTATTATCGAAAGTAGAATTTCTTCTTCATACCTATTTTTATTGTGCTTGTTTTCCTTGAGTTCCATTTCATCTTCACTGCTACTAAACCCATTGCAATAACCTACATCATGATCGAGTTGACCACAAACAAAATATTCTTCACCATCTTGTGGACAATAAGTTGCATGGTGACCTATCTTCCTACATTTGGTACAAAATTTTATCAATTTAGCCTCTTCTCCATTGCTTGATTCATCTCTTGAATCTATTTCCACTTCTCCTCTTAGAACAAAAAAATCAAATTCATCTTTCTTTTCTTTCATGACCATGTGTGTCCTTTTCCTTTTAGGTCTCATGGTTCTACTTTTGCCTTTCTTTGCCATGTGTGTTCTTGTAAGATCTTCCTTCAAGCTGTTAGACCTTTTTCAAAGGAACCGACTCTGATACCAATTGAAGAACATAAGCTTATACTAAGAGGGGGGTGAACAGTATAAGACCACTTTTTACTTTTCTTTCCCAAACAATATTATCCAATATTATCAATGGCAATATCAACAGTAGTAACCAAAGCAATGCATAAATCATCACACACAATAGAGACACCAATTTAATGTGGTTCACCCAATGTGGGCTACGTCCACGGAGAAAATATTTCACTAAAATTTTCTCAACAAATCTCTTGGGAATCCTTTCCCTATTACAATGTTTATGGACCTCTATCCAAAGGAGACACCAATACCCTAATCGTTGGTTTGTGGGCACCAACCCACAGGAGACACCAATCTCCTTTGTTGGTTCGTGGATCTCTATCCACAAGAGAACTCCTCCTCCTCTACTCTGGTTGGTGATCCTCTAGAAGACTAATGCCTCCACTACATTGGCTTGTGGATCTCTCTCCACTTAAGACCTTTGTCCTCTCTACCTTGGCTAATGGATCTCTATCCACCTGTCTTCTCTATCACTTCCAAATCTTGCTCTCAACTTTGCTCAATATTTGTCTCAAATATCAACTAAAAAAAAGTCACTGGATAGCACAAATATGCTCAATATCTATTCTCAAATCTATACTAAACACATTCCTTCAGTCTAGCACAAATCTGCTCAATCTCTATCTCAAATCTGCACTAAACATAGTCCTTTAGTCTAGCACAAATCTGCTCAATATCTATCTCAAATCTGCACTAAACATAGTCCTTCGGTCTAGCACAAATCTGCTCAATCTCTATCTCAAATCTGCACTAAACATAAGTCCTTGGTCTAGTATAAATATTGCTCAATCTCTATCTCAAATCTACACTAAACACAATCCTTCTAGTTAGCACAAATCTACCACTCCTCACTTGTCTTGATCTAGCACAAACTATATCCTCAAATTACACCAAAATCTATGTCCTCAAGCCTTAACACAAAGCTTGATCCAATCACTAATCAACTCTGCTAGATCTGCCCCAAACCTTAACTCAAGGTTTGAACAAATCAATCAATCAACTCTGCTCTCAAGTCTTCTCAAAGACTTGTCTCAAATCTATCTACAAGTCCTCTCAAGAACTTGCACAATCTCTATCTCAAATCTGCCCAACAAGTCCTCACTAGAACTTGTCCAATCTGCTCTCAAGTCTTCTCTAAGACTTACCTCAAATATGCTCAACAAGTCCTCACTAGAACTTGTCCAATATGCTCAACAAGTCTTCACCAAGACTTACCTTAACTCTGCTTTGTAAGCTTCCACAAAAGCTCACACAAATCTATCCACAAGTCTTCACTAAGACTTATCTCAAAACTGCTCAACAAGTCCTCTCTAGAACTTGTTCAAATCTGATTGTAAGCTTCCACAAAAGCTCACACAAATATGTCCTTAAGCTTTCACAAAAAGCTTCCTCAATTATGTCCTTAAGTCCCCTCTAGGACTTACTCAAATCTGCTCACAAGCTTTCACAAAAGCTTATTCAAATCAATTGCAAACTTGCATATAAAACTCAACACAATCTCTCACAGAAAACCTCTTCAATCCCACAAACAAGTTTCACACAGAATCTTGTTTGACTTCAAAAACATATAGAGAATGGTTAGAGACTCAATATGTTTCACACTCACTAAAAACTTACAAAACTCAACTTAATCTCTTTCAGAAAACCTCTTCAATCACTCAAACAAGTTTCACTCAAAATCTTGTTAAACCACATAAACATATAGAGAATGGTAAGAGACTCAATATGTTTCACACTCACAATCACTCACTCACTTTCAAACTCTTTTCAAATCAATTAAGAATAAAGAACAATTTGTTTCATAGAACTTGAACTATCACTCCAACACTTCCAATCAATTATGCTCAATCAACTCCACTCAACCAATCACTCAATGAAACACAACTTGCTTACAAACCCTAAACAAGTGTTTCACTACACTTCCAACAACTCACACTATGAATCTCAATCCTTGACTCAAGATGATTCCTCATTCACATAACAATGATACTCATGATATTTTCACAAACCCTAATCATGCACATGAAGGTTTACTCAAATATTTCCAACAATGCTTATCAAAAAATCTCACATAACAATGATACTCATGATCTTTCACAAACCCTAGTTCAATTTCTCACTCAAATGTTCTCACAAACATTCACCAATCATGCACATGAAAGCTTACTCAACAATGCTTATCAAACAAACCTTTTCACTCCAACTTATATTCAGAAAACCTCAATCAACCATACACCTCATACAAAGAAGAATGTGCCCATACCTTTTTGCTTTGATGGAGATATGTCTTCAAAACCTGTTTTACTCTCAACCAAAAACTCTTGCCAATTCCAGGTTAGATAGTAACAATCTACCTCAAAACTCTCCACTAGAAAATTCACTTTAATCATGCAAGAATTACAATGCAATGTTCAATCTTAAATACACCTTATCACTCCTACTTCAAAAACAACATCTAACACATACATAGCAATATTATTCCTTAATTACACCTTATAATCTCCACACTCTTAAACACTACTCAAAACCCTAGATCTCAAATTAAATTGGCAAAAATAAACTCCTCAAAAATATCCTTATAACTCCTTTCTCAAAAATTAAATCACTCCTTTAATATGCTCAAAAATGCAAAAATTAAACTTTAATAAAACACCTTATACCTCCCTTTAACTCAAAAATTCATGCCACATTAAAAACCTTAGGAGCAAAATTTAATTAAAAAATTAAATACCTCTATTGCCCTCGACGGGATTCGATCCCCCGTTGCGCTGCCACCAACGCCCTAGCCATGGCCCAACTACCATGTGAGCTAGGCACTCACATTGGTAGACAAAAGTGCCTTGTGCACTTTGTATCCTATGCTAGGCGCCAAAACCAAAAGGACCACCAACAAAACACTCCTAGGCCTACCGTCGGGATTCGATCGTGGGACCTCCCACCTATCAATGCTTCAACGCACTACCACTTGCCGCTAGCCCAACCGCCAGGTTGGTAATGAGGCTTTAAGCCTCCACTATCTTATCCCTTCGATGGCCACCGAAACAATAAAAAATATTATCCTTTGTCTTGCACATAGATCGCGAAAATTCGTAGGCACTAGCAATATTAATCGATCGAAGGTAGGAGCTTAGGTAACCAAATGCACATGGTATTTATACCATTGTGCCATCTCCCTTTGGATGTCGATGGAGGGGGAAAATACATATGACGTCGGCGCTTTAATAAAAATTAAACCTTTTGCCCTTATAACCCTAACCTTAGGGTTAATTAAATTAAATTATAAATTAATTTATAATGAAATTATTATAATTAATTTAATAACTTTAGGTCTTAACATTAGACCTTTAATATTATAATAAAATATTATAATATTATTTTTCTTGGGCCTTCCTATTGCTCCTTTAGACCTTATCTGACCACCTTGAATATTATAATAAGAGATATTATAATATTATTTCCCTTAGGCCTAGAAGCAATCTTTCTCTTGCACTGCTTACTGAAATTGACTCTTGACATCCTTCCTTTTGCATTGCTCATTGAAACTGACTCTTGACATCAATGACAACAAAACTTGCTCATATTTCCAACACTCTTTCCATATTTCTCTTCCACCCTTGTACGCATTGGGGACCAATGCTTTCTCAGTGGGGAGGAATGATAGGGAATAATGTATTACCATTACTTGTTAGTTGTAATGGATAAGGGTCATCAATATTTAATGTCGTTTTATCCAATTGAATCTTTGTAATGCCTATTTATAGGTATCTTATGGTAATACAATTCAGTTTTCATTCGTGCAAACCTTTGGTTGTCTGTTTGTAATTGTATGTTCCTTATCACCTATCTTGCAGGTAGTGAGATGTTCAAATCCAATATGAGGATGTGTTTGGATATTTGTCCAAGCAATTGCCATGGAAAAAAAGGAGCAGATTGAAAATATAGTAGACAGTAAGGTTGCTACTTCCAGATCTAAGAAATATAAGATGTATCTAGTGAAATGGCTTGGTTTACTAGACTCCAACAACACATGTTTCACTGAAGAAGTCATGAGGTATATGAAAAAATTAGATCCTTTGAATCAAGAGATTCAAAAATTTAAAACATGGGGAGGATGATGCATAACCATCCAATTAATGGACTTGTGTCTGTCCTTTCTTTATGTGCCTACTATTTCCATTTATTTTTAGTATGTAACTACCCTTGCCTTGGATGTAGTTGTTGCTAATAGGGGATTATGTAACCACCCGAGTTTCCTATTTTACTGTGTAGTTTTCTATTGTTAATTAGGGATCTATAAATGGCATAGGAGATTTTATTTGGTTTTCCTTAGGAGTAGTTATGTTTCAAGGTTGTTTTCTTATTTATTTTGGAGGTGAATCAGATAAGAGAAAAATATGTTATTCAATCATGAATGAACCAACTATTTCTTTCTTTGTGTTATTTTTTTCCTATTTTTTTCATGTATGATTTTTCTGTTGTTCTATATCCTTTAGGCTTTGTTATTTATTGTCTCCAATTGCAGCTATAGCTACAGGTAATCAATATAGATTTGCATCATCTTATAATACCTTTTTGTTTCTATATAAAGATTTATGAGCACAATTGTAATTGTGAAACATACATTAACTTTTTATATGACCTTTCATATAGTTGAATCTAGTATTTTATTCACATCATTCTTCAAGATTAAGTATCAATATTGAGGACAATTTGACAATCCTTACTCTTACGACCAAATCTATTGAGTGCTTCATCCAACAATTAAATGGTATCATTATAGATATCACTGATGTATCCTTATATTATACCACTAGCCGATTCACCTATTTATGTTGTATTTTTTTAACACGTAATATTTCATAGAGTTGACTAATCTCTATGGGACTTGATCATCAAAAGTACAAACTTTCTAGTCTAACTAATCAATTTTCTACATCATTTGGCATTGATTAAGGAAACCTCAGCAAGATCCACCTTTAATAAAGTGCCTTGTTTGTTAGATACCATGGCATTGCTCAATTAATATATCTCAAACATCTAAGATATTATCAAAAAGCATTTCATTCTTATCTAGCTTGATGCATAAGAAAGGTGGCACCATTGGCTAATTTGTATCTCTCTATTTCACTTAAACCATTCATTGTGTAAGGCTACAAATTAAGTTTCATCGGTAAATTTAACCCTTTGATGGCATTTCCTAATATCAAGTGCTTTTGACTTCTACTATACAATGAAATGCAAAGGGTTTTCTTGCACCCACATTTGTAAGTGGAAGATATAGTCCTCCTTATATGTCTTTGAAGGTGATACTTGTGTGGTGAAAATTGTAGCACTAAGGTTTGTTTCCATAATTGATTTTCCCTTGTCTAATGCAGATTTTAGTATTTCATAATGTTGTGTCTTGCAATTAAGTTAACAATGCTTATAAGGTGTGATATTTCTCATTTGAGTGTGATTTGATCTTTTGCTTACTACTATACTTTCTAGCATTCTTTTATGACTTCATATTTGAAAGGGTCTTCTTGAAGGGAGGCTATAATTAGTGATTTTGGTGCTAGAAATCCTTTTATTGCTACTTATTGCAGGACTTCATATCTTCATCATCGTTATTAGGATGTCACTTGTTTCTTCTAATGTGTTCTCTCTTGCCTTTCTAGCTTTTTGGTCTTCATTTTTCCAACTTTGATTGCAAGTCAATAGTCCACTTTCAATGTTTTGACCTTTAAGAACATCTTTTATATTTGGATGTATCAATGTAGTCCACTTCAATGTCGTAGAACTATATGTCTTTTAACATTACAAATGTTGAGTTTTGGAGACGTGCATGGAATGCATTGGTTTACTCTTTCATAAATTGATCTTATCATTGGAAAATATATTTGGATTCCATATACTTATAACCATAAATTTTTGTAAGCAGTTTTCATTTTTTAGCCATCCACAATTTCTTCTTAATTGTACTCTATAGGGTCTTTGGAGGCAGTCGCTTTCTTTAATGCTTCGCTAGCTTGAAGCGAATATTCTTTCCACCATTTTTTTACATGAGGTAATTTAAAAAATGTAATGTAACAACTAATCAATCAATTTATTTATTGCATTTGCATCAAAGTTTCATTCAAAATTATGGACAACAAAACTTTCTCATACTTTAAAAGGTATCAACCCTCCAAATGATCTACCCTTTGAAGGAGGTTGAGTTGGTATTAAGACTCACTAAGAAGTCTACACAAATTAGACTAACATCCCCTTAGTCAGCTTCTCAAAAGGTTCATTGACATTGCTTGAAAATGATTTGATGTTTTCATGTGGTTTACCATCCAAAATCATTGGAAACAACAATGACTAAAGCTTGAGGGGTCATAAGTCTCAAGATTGTATTTCTTGTGCATAGGACATGGATTTGCAAAATAACTACTAATCTAAATTTAGAAATAATATAAGTAACAACACATAAAATTGTAATAATCAATATGTTATGGAAGCATACAATGAATTTTTTAAAAGAGATGTAAAACTATGGTAGACATAATTTTATACAATTTTGAAAAAAAATAAGAAAGTGCAACATCACTAAAACATGGGACTTTTTAAGAGTTAATAAAATTTGACGTTGTAATTTCGTTATTTTGTTATGTGTTGAGCTTGTGCTTGTATCAAATGATTTGATAGTTGAATTTTTATTTTTATTTTTATTTATTTATTTATTTATTTTTGTCTATAGAGACCATTATGAGGTTTATAAAACTAAATTGCACTCTTACGTTTGTTTAAGGTATAATAACAGTGAATTGGAGAAATGTGTGAAAAGTTATGGCCTCCAAAATTGCACTACCAAAACTGTGAATCTGGATCCGTAGCCTAGATCATCCAGTCCTGAAAGTTGTAATGTTTAGGATTCTTTTAGGCCATTAAGATGCTTTTTAATGGACTTATTTTGATCTAAAGGTTGTAACTTAACATTTGTTCATCAAATGTTGCTTGTAATTGCATAACCTGTTTGGAAAAGACCATAAAATATTAATTTTAGCTATATAGAAAAAGGGTACAAGCACAAATTAACAAGATGTTTGAAGAAAGTACCATATTTTAAGTCCTTCAAGATGTTTGAAGAAAGTACTATATTTTAAGTCGTCCGAGTGATTGTGTCTCATTTAATATTGTTAATTTGAAGAAGCAAATTGCACAAATCATACTCTAGGTAGATTTTAGATTTTTTAGGCCATAGATTAAATTACTGAAAAATGATGCTACAAGATTTATTCCTGATGAGATCTGATCAGATCAATGCTACAGATGATGACAAGCCTAAAATAACTTTTGTGCATGAGAATGTTCTATATATTTTTAAGAGGATGTTGTTAGATCTGCACAATGCCGATTCTAAAAAATCATTCAACCCAATGTTCCTTCCCTCTGGACACTTAAAAACAATCTTCATTCTTCTTTGATCATGGTAGCTTCTACAAACTTTCAAAGGCACATTTATACTTCCCCTGCATGGAAGTTAATAAGGTCTTTTGGGAGACTCGAATCACAGTTTTTGTTTTTCTTTCTGCCTCAGACAACCTCTGATATCATACAAGACTGAGAACAAATAAATTACATGTGCCTATACAACTGCAAATACCTTCAAAGCAAGATTAAATGAGAGGAAAAAAAGGGGGAAGGGTGTCAGTGTGTCACATTGTGATGTTAATCCTTTGAATATCTACACGCCAACTGTTTTCTGCATATGGCCTGCCATATCAAAAAGGATCTCAGAGTTGGTTTTCCTTATCTCACAAGAATCATGGAAGGAAGAAAGTGAACTTTAATATAATTTTCAATTTTTTACCTCAAGAATTAAAGAATGCGATGTAATTTCCTGCTAAAATTTGCCTCTTTTACAATTTTGTCCATGGCTTTAATTAATACATATAGATAGATAGATAGTTGTCATCTCTAAAGTTGACCTCATCCAACTTTGTAAGAAAGTTTGAGGAATTTTGGGTCCCATACATTAGAAGGTCCTCTTTCCAGGGCTGATTAGCAGGTTGGAGATGAAAACATATTAGCTCCGTGATATTGTTTGTGCTCTTGTTTAATCCTTTCACAAAGAGCTCTAAGGTCTGCCAATCTCCACCCCCTTCCCAAATTGGATTCTCCTGAGACGCCAAATCAAAATTGACCATCATGAACTTGACCACTGTAGGTATCTGTGAAGCAGCCAGTCCTTTAGCCTTAGCAGCAAAGCTATTAATGCTGAATGTCTTGTTAGTGGTGATGGACTGAGTTCTATTTCCACATCTCTACCATTCTTTACAACACTAATACATAATGAAAATTTCTTCTTGCTGTTCTCACCAATGACAACCTGATACAGTACAAAGCTATATCTTTTTTCCCTTGAACATTTGTGTGTTGTAAGAAACGCAAGGCAATGAAGGAACCCCATTTCACGTTTTTCGTGTCAAAAAAGGCAAAGCAACGGAAACCACCATTGCCAACTGGTCTTTCAGAGTCTGTGTTTGACTGCAACTGTTGACCTTGTGATAAGGTTTGTAACGTAATTTTTTAAGGCATTTTTCATATGGGGTTCTTCACTAGAAACTAAGTTCAAACTTCTATTAAAAAAAAATTGTATGTAAATCCCTTTTTGTATATGCAACCTTTAGTAGCCTAGTTTCTCATTTCTAGTTTCTTGCAACATAGGTTGCACACTTTCCACAGTTTGAGAGTTTGAAAGGTTTACCAACTAAAATACCATTACTAAGAGGAACTTATAAATGGAAATGGGGTGAATCAGTGCAAATGCTTCTCTGGAGGAAAGATGGAAAGTAGAAATAGACAATATATTGCACTAGCAAGTTAACAACGGCGCGTTGAAGAGGCATTAGCCATCCAAAAATGAAATGACTCACATAATTGATACATAATTCCTGTTTGTTACATCCAAACGAAGCCTATAAGAACTTCAAGAAATTATTTGGGTCATCTATACACAAAATTCAGTATTTCACGATAATTACACAAAATCCTAGATGTTACATGCAAGTGAACATGGATGATCAACTGTTCTAGTGCTAGATGGAATGCAATATGTGTAGGAAGAGTAGGTACAAGAGAACAACTGATTACAATTCCCTAAGCATTGCGAGTAAAAATTCATTCCAAGTGTCAAATGGACCTGGCAGGCACCAATGCAGACAGTCATTTGGAACAGGCTGATCAGTTTTGTGTAGTGAGAGAAAAGTGATGTCTCTGTATCTGCCTGGGTGTCCATCTGGTCTAAGCAGACCACAATATGTTGTGTCTACCAGCCTTGCGATGGAGCCATTGGGAGCTTCTTCCTTTGTCTCATTCTTAAACTCATCTACAACAATCTTGTGCATCTCTTTGATAACACCGTCAAGCCTGACCTCCTCCTTTTTGTAGGGTACAGTTCTATTGCATGTACCCCCTGTGTCCCATTGGCCATTCTCAAAGTGGTCTACTTGGAAGGTTTGCAAAAATGCAGTGCCTTTGAATCCTGGCAGTAAACGGATTCCTTCAAGTGCAGCTCTAATAGCATGTCTGAATGCAAAATAGAAGCCCAACTGTGTAGCATTGATTCCTTGACAATAGTGGCAACCAACTACCTCATCCTTCATAATGTAGACACCTGATCTTGGAAACCATTGTCCAGCGGATAGAACAATGGCATCCATATTTGGTAGCAAAGTTACCCACTCTGGATCCAAAACATCGAGATGGAGCTTTGTAACTCCACTAGGAACACCTTTAAATTCTTCCTCTGTAACTTTTACAAGGTATGGTGACCAGAGAACCATCAAAGTAAAGTTGTATGATGGAAAATGCCAACGTACAAATAAATGGTCCTTGTCTTTATATGTGTTGTTTGGATGTTCAACCTGCACAGAATGAGGTTAGTTTGGATGATAAAAAGCCCAAAGACCTCAAGACATGAGGAATTTTAAAAAATACTATGAAAAAAACCGCTTCGAGATCCGTTTTCTCTCGACTAAACCTATTTCTCTGTAGAGTTGTGTTGAAAAATACCTTGGAAAGCATGCAAAGAAGAGATTGCATCTGGTTACGAGCTATAGAATCACCCACAAAAGCCCAAACTTTCCCTCTGACTAATTCCAAGAACAACGAAGCGTTAAATCGAGGAAGGGTACAGCCAATTGGTTTCCATCTCCAGTACATGTATTCCATGTCAGGCCTGCCATTTTTCATGCAATTTTGATGACCCTGAATATATGCACAGGTATCATTTGTATAAAGAGGCCCCTCTGGATCACGGACCCATTTTCCTTTAAAAAGATTGCACTTCCCTGGCACAAAGGAAATTGCAAAGCTAAATGTAAGTAAAATGCATCAATAGGCCCAAATGAAGTACCGCTTAGCTTCTCAAAAATTGAAATTTGTATAGATGTGCCTATGACAGCCCCAGCCATTTAGACAGAAATCTCACTAAAAGAATTAGACTTCCAATCTGGGGATCACAAGTCTATAACAGCCTCAATCATGTATACAGAAATCTCACTCAAAAATTGGGTTTTCAATATGGGTTTATAATCCATAGTATCCCTGACATGTATGATAATAGATATATATTACATAAATCTCATTCATCGAATTGCATTTCAGTTTGTGGATCATATCCATTATCTACACTGGTAAAGTGCATATTGGAAACGATCATATATCTACAGTGTCCCATTTTCTCGTGTACATTGTCCCAATCTCTTCATATTATGCTAGATTTAAGCTATTAAGACAGGTCTGATCGAATTGACAATGGTGATTGTTTATGACAGTTTGGTCTCCCTTAAAAGACTATCATAAGTATGCAGGAAAGGCCCTACCTACGAGCAGATTTAACAAGGATGAATCCTGTTTCCTGCTTTGATTTCAATCAGTATGTTTGTTACACACAGTTGTAATAAGGTAACTCACACATGTAAGAGTTAAGTATATTCCCCAACATCATTTAACTCCCCACACCCTCTTAAATATTCAAAGTGCTTTCTACAATTGTCATATAGACCCAATCAATTTGTTTCTTCCCACAAACTCATAATTTTCAAACTACATTCTATAATTGTCATATATACACAAGTCTCTTCAAAAGTCAAAATATTTTCTACAATCCTATATATACCCAAACCTAATCCACTCATTCCAGTTCCAAAATTGATGCATACCTGATTGAATGCTGTTTGAAACTTTGCCTTCACCATCATTTCTTTTAATCCTTCTGTCTTGGGATTTCTTCTCCAAGCTTTCAGCTGTGTTCATTCCATCAGTGTCAATCAAAGCATGGATGTTGGCATTGCCCTTGAGTTGATGAGCAGGCAAAACCAACATGGGCTGAGATGCAGGAACTTCTGGGTCATCAAATTTCAGAGAACTCAAGAGTATCTGGCCTCCAGAAGTGGTGGCTGTGATCCCTTCAAACGAGAAAGAATTGGGTGCACTGAAGATGGCAATCACCAGTGCAAAAGGAAGGAAAACCACCAAAATCCACACAAAGAACAACTTTTTGTGCAAGAACAACTTTGACCAATCAATATGAAGGCCTGGAGAATCCATGCTATCCAAGTCTTCAAATTACATGCATAATCATATGTCGGTTTAGATATAAGATTTATTGTTATAAGGAAAACTCATAGAATTTTTTTTTTTTTTTTCCAATTCCTTCTGAGATAGTTGGGACTGAAGTCTACAATGAATTGGTTGTTGTTTTTGTTCAGATTTGACGTAAAATTCAGTTGCAACCAACAAAAGGTGGACATATGTACACATTAGCTGAGTTTTAAGTTTCCTCCATTTGCATTTTTTTCATGCTTGAGTTTTGTTTGCAGGTGCACATAGAAACCCCACCAACTTTGTGATTTGAATTCTTAATTGCTGCTAACAGCAATCTTTGACATACCAACGGTCTTCTTGCATGTTAAAGCAAGCTTTTTCTTTCTAGTGGTATCATAAAACTGAACCGATGAAAATAATTGTTTTATAACAACAATCCTTTACATCTCAGCTAACTCTTAGATTCGGACGGTCCTGACAATCAACTTCAACAAAGATATGATGATGATGATGTGTATATGATCTTTTAGGCCCACAGTGGAGGAAGAGAATCAGTTCTTTCCTTAGCCCAAAATTTTGTTCGTAGAAAAAATATATTTTGCAAGCTATTAGAAAGGTTTAAGTTAAATTTTTTAATTATTTTAATAAGTAGAAGGTTACGAGTTGAGTTTTTTTAATTAAATAGCTGTATTAAGTTTGTTGGGCATCCTGTAGGCTGGTGGTTATGTTGGGCATACTGTAGGCTGGTGGTTAGAGGTCTTGTTGGTGGACTGCTGCTGCTTCAGTTCGATTTTATATGGTTGTAGTCCTGGTTTCTTCATCTTTACTTAGACGGCTAAAAATTATAGAAGTTTATTGTTTCATTTTTACTTAGTTCCTTAGAGATTAATGAAGTTTTTTGAGCAAAATAAATAAATATATAAAGTTTGTTAGGCTTTTTTTTTCAATTGGTTATACATATTTATCATTAAGTAGCATTATTACAACAACTTAAATATTATTTATGTATTTTCTCCACCTTAAATATTTAAGAATGTAACCCTTTGAACCTTTTGAAATAATATTGTATAATTTTTGATAAATTAATTTTAAAGGTTTAAAAAACAAAATAAATTGTGAAACAGTTTTTGGTTTAGATTATATATATATATATATATATATATATATATATATATATATATATATAGCACCCTAAAATTGGCATAGTTAAACCATCAGTAAAAAGTAAAAATTTGAATTTTAATCCCAAAACCGCCCGTTAACCGCTTACCTCGTTTTTTGTATCATTTTTAGAGGTTGTTGTGACCGTTGGACGATATCGTCGTCGATCTGACGATATTGTCCCAAATCGGACGAATTCTTCTAGAACAGAACGTCCAGACGATTTCGTCCCAAAGCCAAATTTTCACAATTAGTTTATGTTCCAACAACCTCTCTAACTTGGGCAGAAGCGTGTCTACACGGTTGGAGATTCCCACGTTGGGGATCTTCCAGATTGGGATGATCCCCAACCTCCTAACCTCCCCCTAATCCTATATAAACTAAGATTTTCCCAGTTTATCCCCCTGACTCCCTACCTGGCTGCCTGGCTGATTATTTCCTTGCAATTTTAGTTTTTGTTGTGATCTTCCATCATTTGCACTTGTGTTTTCAAGTTTTGTTGCAGGATTTCACTGTGTTTCAGTTGGAGGTAGCTCGGATAGTCGGACGATTCAACTACAATTTTAGACGATCCTGTCAAGATCGACGACGATCTTGTACGATTACAGACGATTTGGTCTGCAATTCATCTTGGGGGCAATCAGAGCCCTGAGTTTGCATTCTCTATCTCATTTTTCTTATTTATTGGTGCATTAGATTAATTTACTTTTGTTTTGCATCTTGGAGTTCACCTCATTTAGCATAATTGCATGATAAAATTCAAAATAAGTTTTCAAAACAGTGCATCTCATTTAATTTGATATTTGGATTTATCATTCAAACATCTATACTCTTATTTCTATCATTTTGCATCATTATTGCAATTGTATTTTTGGTTTTTAGTGTCTCTGTTTTTTTTATTGCAGGTTTCTGACGAATTCGCCTGACGAATTCGTCAGTTCGCTGACGATCTTTGGTGATCTCGAACGATCTCCTGTGATTTGGGATGATTCTATACAATTACAGATGATCCTGTCATATCCGGGACGATCTGGACTCCTACAAGCTTCAGAATCTTCATTAGACATCAGAAATCGGTGTACTCTTCTCCATTTTATATATTCTCTTTATTCAATCACATTAGGATTCATTTATGTCTTTTGTCTTCATATAAATTAGAATCTTCATATAGAATAACTTAGCTTCATTTTGGCCAACCTAGGAATTTGAATGATTGAACATAAAATGAACAAATCAAATCCATTCTCAACCTAAGCGTGGAAACTGTCACTCAAAGTTTCCTGGTGAACCCCACCATCCATCGAAAATTCACCTTTATACCTCTCCCCCGAGAGGCGGGACCTTCAAATGGCCTCTCCGTCCGAGGTATTGTTCCATCCTTTTCTCACCCCCTTCCGAGTACGGATCCTTTAGCTTGAAGGTAAGGGTGCGAAAAATTTGGGCGATACAATATATAATATTTAATATAAAAAAATATAAAAGGTAAAATGATAAAGGAATGATAACAAAGTCTAAACTAACCTTATAATCAATCCCTAATTTTGAAGTAGAAAGCCTTGATAGATGGAGTCAACTCATCAAATAGAATTATGATCTTGAG
Organism: Wollemia nobilis; assembly: GCA_028583015.1. Classification (NCBI taxonomy): domain Eukaryota; kingdom Viridiplantae; phylum Streptophyta; class Pinopsida; order Araucariales; family Araucariaceae; genus Wollemia; species Wollemia nobilis. The sequence goes on from JAQPPZ010003276.1 coordinate 4,719,143, forward strand.
GATAAGAGAAAGAAAAAGAAGGCAAAGAATATAAAGAATATAAAGTAGAAACCACTAGATGTGAAGTTGATCAAATTGAATTTTGATGGAGCACCTAAAGGATTATAGAAGTTCTTTGAGCAAAATAAATAAATAAAAAATAAAAAAAGTTTGTTAGTTTTTTTTTCCAATTGGTTATACAAATTGACTCAAGTCCCACATCCTTTTATTACTGAGTAGGGTTATTATAACAGATTAAATATTATTTATGTATAGTTTGACAAGATTTCTCCTCCTCAAATATTCAAGAATGTAACACTTGGAACCCTTTGAAATAATATGGTATAATTTTTGAAAAATTAATTTTAAAGGTTTAAAAAGCAAAAACAATTGTGAAACTGTTTTTGGTTTAGATTCTATATAAATAATATTTAAATATAAACAAATATAAATGGTAAATAATAGAAGAACGATCTAAACTAACCTTATACTGAATCTCTAATCTAGAAGTAGAGAGCCCTAATAGATGGAGTCAAGTCATCAAATAGAATTATGATGTGTAGTATAAGAGAAACAAAAATAAGGCAAGGAATATAAAGATGAAACCATTAGATGTGGAGTTGATTAAATTGAATTTTGATGGACCATCTAAAGGAAGTCCAAGACCATGAGGAGGAATAATTAGAAATAATAGAGAGATTTTGTCTTGTTATATTTTTTTTAAAATGGGTTATATGAGATTGAAACGGGTTCCACCCGTATTACATCATCACCACATAGTGGTATTACAACAAAGCTTGGATATTATAGCCGACAGGCAGTTGCCCTAATGGCTAAAGATGGTGGTTGTTTCTTAAGTGGTCTTGTGTTCAAACCCATTGAGGGTGGTTGTTGATGTAATTTGTAAACGTTATCCTAAAAAAAAGAAAAAAAAAAAAAAAACTTGGATATTATCCATGTATCGTTTCGCAAAATTCGAACCTCGATCTCCTCCTTGAAATGTTGAGGAATCTAACCGGTTGAGCTAATGCCTTTGATTTTGTCTCATAATGTTAAATAGTGGATTTAAGACAAATAATGAAGTTGAAGCTTGGGCAGATTTGAAAGGGTTAAAATATGTAAACAAATGAAATGAAAAAAATATGGATGGAAGGTGATTCACTCATAGTAATAAATGCAATTTTGAGGAAAGCAAAGGCTCCATGGAACATACAAGATATAATTGTGGAAATTTAAGACCTTGATATAGAGTTTGAAGAAGTTAGGTTTACACATACATTAAGGGAAGGAAACAAATGTGCATATAGGCTACCCAATAGAGAGGTTTTAATTGAGGATAAATTCTTTTTTCCTTGGTTAGAGGAAGTAGTAAGTTTAGTTGAAGGTGATAATAAAATGTTGACTGCATGAATCAAACAATCATTAAAAAAAAATTTAATGTTTTTCATTGGTAATATTTGCTTTATTTTATAACACTAATGTGCTTTCATATATACTAATTATTACAATTTTTGTGGTTGCACTTGCTTCAGGAAGGAAACTAACAATCCAAATTTGGTAAAGCGAGAACTAGCAATCCAAATTTGGTAAAGCAGGCTATGATATTGCGATGTTTTGGAAATATTATTATACAAAGATGCAATGCAAAGATAGTAGAGGTGAAGTTTTGGTATTTTGAAGGTTGTAGTAAAATGTTAAGAAGTATGCTAAATTTTGGAAAATTTGTATTAACACAAAAAATTGAAAAAGTTTCAGAAAATGAAAATCAAGAATTCAAACATTCTATGTAAAATGATGTAGGTTTCTATCTATAGCAAATCAATTGAAATGGGAATTGAATATGTTTGTAAAATATCATGCTCTAAATAAGAGAGTTGTGATTTGTCAAGGGTGGGGGACCTTTTGCTCTCTGACCAAAATAAAATAAAATAAAGAAATGATAACAAATAATATGAGATTAAGTGTTTAAATATATTGACTTTCATGACAAAAATTTAAAAGGTTAAATATGTTTTTAAAGTCTCCACAACCAAACATTCAACATGGCATAATAAGTTTATGTCAAGGCAACGAACGCATTGTCAATTGCATTGATCAAATAAATATTACAATATAGGCCTTAGAATAGCCCATGTCACGGAACTGACCTAGGCTCCAAATAGTTGCAGTTACAATAGGATAACAATAAATCCAAATAATGGAATAACAATATAACCATATAATTATGCTAACATCTCCCCTTATTACATTATTTGGGTAATAAGATAACTACCAGCTATACTAACATCCCCCTGATTACATCATTTTGCAATACATAGAGAGCTGCGAAATAATTCAAATTTGACACGTGCAAGTGCCTTAGTGAAAATGTCTGCAACTTGAGCATCGGTGGAGATGTACTAAAGTTGAATTTGGTGGCTTGGAACTTCGTCTCAAATGAAGTGGCATTGTGTGTCAATGTGCTTGGTTTTCTCATGATGCACTGGATTCTTAACAAGGTTCATAACACCCTGGTTGTCGCAGAACAAGTGTATTGTGTTGAGCAAGGTGCAACGACAGTATTGTCATTATTGTCAATACAGTCAGATAGATCGGTTGATGCAATGGATAAGAATTCAGAGGTTATTTAGAGTATGTACAGTGAATTTAAATGCTTATGAGGATGTTTTTGATGTTTGGGTGAAGTTGTTACAGGTTGTCCAAGAAGACCGAAGTGGCCCATATGTTAAAGATAAAAAAGAAGCGAAAAAGCAAAGAGAAAAAAAGTGTCGCGATATCGTGACATGTTGCATTTTCGAGGCCAAAAGAGAAGTGAAAAAGCAAGGAGAAAAAAGTGTCGCGATATCGCGACATGTTGCATTTTCGCGGCCAAAAGAGAAGTGAAAAAGCAAAGAGAAAAAAGTGTCGCAATATCGCGACATGTTGCATTTTCGTGGCCAAAAGAGAAGCGAAAAAGCAAGGAAAAAAAAATGTCGCGATATCGCGACATGTTGCATTTTCATGGCCGAAAGAGCAAAGAGAAAAATGTTGTTATATCGCGACATGTTGCATTTTCGCGGCCAAAAGAGAAGCGAAAAAGCAAGGAGAAAAAAGTGTCGCGATATCACGACATGTTGCATTTTCACGGTCCAAAGCGAAGAGAAAGAGCAAGGAAAAAAAAGTGTCGCGATATCGCGACATGTTGCATTTTTTGCGGTCCAAAGCGAAGAGAAAGAGCAAGGAAAAAAAGTGTCGCGATATCGCGACATGCTGCATTTTCGCGATCCAAATCGAAGAGAAAGAGCAAAGAAAAAAAATGTCGCGATATCGCGACATGTTGCATTTTTGTGGTCTAAAGCAAAGAGAAAGAGAAAGGAGAAAAAAGTGTCACGATATCACGACATGTCGCATTTTCGTGACTCAAAAAGGGCAGGCAGGCAAAGAAACAAAAGTGTCATGATATCGCAACATGTTGCATTTTTGCCAAAGGAATAGAGTAGTTGACAATGCGTCTGATATTAGTGATGAACACCAGGATGGTGAAACTAAAGACTGCATAGTGACGTGGACCCATAAGGAATATTTAATGATTTGAAATCATTTAAGATGGTCGTTACACATGGAAAGAAGTAGATGCATGCCCATGTGGAGAAAAGAAAACGAACAGTCATTGTAGGAGAAAACAAATGCATGCACAAGGGAAAAGAAAATGAATGGTCATGAAGGAGAAAAAAAATAGTCATGAAGGAGAAAATGAACAGTCATCGAAGGAGAAAACAAATGCATGCACAAGGGAAAAGAAAACGAACAGTCATGAAGGAGAAAACGAACAGTCATCAAAGGAGAAAACAAATGCATGCACAAGGGAAAAGAAAACGAATAGTCATGAAGGAGAAAACAAACAGTCATCGAAGGAGAAAACAAATGCATGCACAAGGGAAAAGAAAATGAACAGTCATGAAGGAGAAAATGAACAATCATGGTAGGAGAATATGGTGTCAATTATTTGCATGTGATGTGTTTGACGAAATGCCTTCTCAATATAGACAAAAGGAGTTACATAAAGAAGGTGTTACAATTGACAAGTGGCATATGAGAATATGAAATATTGAGTTACAACTAGAGTTACAAAGAGAAAGGATAGTTATAAAAGGAGTGTTGCTTGGAGAATTTCAATAGGGGATTGTATTTTGTGAAGTGCGATAAGAGTGTGTGTTTTGTGAATTGGGGGAGATGTTGGGTAAGCTATAGACCAGTCAGGATCTTGTAAAAGTGAAGGCATTTTTATGTCAATCTTCTAGTTTCAAAATTGAAGTCCAAGTTGGTGCTTGGCATCAGGGGTTGGTGCTCCTTTCAATTGGTGCTAGTAAATCAGGGGTTGATGCTCCTTCTAGTGGGTGTTGGTAAATTGATTGTAAAGTTGGTGCTTTGCAAAGGCTGGATTTGGATGGGAGTCCAAACAGTAATTTTGAGGAGTAGCCAAATCGGTGAACCTCGGTACATCTTGTGTTGTGTGATGTTTTCTTGTTATACTTGCTTTATTTGGTTTTAATTTTTCATTATTTTGGCTTTAAGAGTTGAATATTTAAGTTATAAAGAGCTATACTGATTCACCCCCCCTCTCGGTGTCATTGTGAGACTAACAATTGGTATCAGAGCGAGGTTCCTGAACAAGCTAAACTGGCTAGGGTGATCTTGGAAGTGACATAATGGCAGGTGGTGAAGGCTTCTCATCAAACAAAGCACCATTGTTTGATGAAACTAATTACGCATTTTGGAGACTTAGGATGCAGACATATCTTTGTGCTTTAGGATACGACATTTGGGATTCAGTAGATAGTGGATACACAATACCCCCCACTTCTCCAACCGATGCTGTCGGTAAGAAACTATTTGAGAATAACTCAAAAGCAAAGAATGCTATCATGTGCAGATTAGTGGACAAAGAACTAGTAAAAATTATGAGTTGTAAAATGGCAAAAGAAATATGGGACAAACTAAGGAGCATTCATGAAGGAGACGTTAAGATCAAGGAGGCCAAGTTACAAACACATCGATCTCAGTTCGAAGTATTAAAGATGAATGACAGTGAGAACATAGAGGCATATATGCTGAGAGTTAATGAAGTCATTAATATGATTAGAGGACTCGACAAGGAAATCGAAGATTCTGTCATCGTGAAAAAGATATTAAGATCTCTTCCCCAAAGATTTGATTCTAAAGTTTCAGCTATAGAAGAAGCTAAAGATCTAAATTCTTTTAGTATGGATGAGATACATGGTTCTTTGACTACATATGAGATGAGAATAGAAAAATCTAAACCCATAGACAGAGAAGCTGCTTTTAAAGCCCATAAAAATATGAAAGCAAAACAAGAATCCGAGGAAGAAGAGACATCAGATGAAATGGAAGCAAACTTTGTTTGAAAACTAAAAAGGGGAAAAGAAAAATACAGAGGAAAGTTACCGTTTAAATGTTTCAATTGTGGAGGCATTGGGAATTTTGCAGACTAAATGTCCACTTAATGAGAAGAATAAAAGTGATGAAGGATCGCACCAAGAAAGAAGTGACTGGAAGAAAAAAACAAATTTTAGAAAAGGCAACTTCAAGAAGAAAAGTTTCATCTCCAAGAATGTCAGTTCATTAGAAGACAGCTGCGATGAGGATTCTGAAAAGGAAAGAGGTGAAGATCTTTTCATGGCACTCAAAGAAGAAAAAATAGAAAAAGAACAGGAATGTGATGAAGAAGAAATTGATGCAGAAGTAAATTTGGAAGAGGAACTAATTGCAGCTCTAGATGAATTGAAGATAGAAAGAAAAAAGAATTAAAAAATTTCAAGAAAGCTTGAGGATGCAAATGAAATCATAACCAGTTTGAAAGTACAGATAGAAGAATCCAAGAAAATATCTAAAGATCTCGAAGTGCAAATAACCATGAAAATAGATTATTGCTACAAGCTAGAAGAAGAGACTGTTGGTTTAAGGATGCAAATAGAAGAGATGAATCATAAAATTAGTTGTTATCACAAACATGAAGAAAGTTCTATGAATCTGGATAAGATCATAAATAACCAAAGGACTACAGACATCAAATTTGGTTTGGGCTTTGATGAAGGAGAATCATCAAATGGATCAAATGCCATAAATGAAGAATCCATAAAGAATAAAGATAAGAAACAGGTTGATCAAGAAAAATTGACTCATGCAAAAGAAAGCAATAATGCAAGGCACGAAAGGAGAATTGACAATGATGGATTCACCAATGTCACACATCAAAGAATAAGAAGGTTTATGGATCCTACGACAACATGGCAAAGACCATCACCCAAGTTCAATCATATCTTTTTTGGTTACTATTTTAAATGCAATGGTTATGGACATAAGATTTCGGATTGCAAGTATAATGTAGGACCAAGGAATTTTACCAATAGAAATGTTTTTTCACCTTTGATGGATTATGTAGTAGAATGTTATAACTGTCATAATTTTGGACACATTGCAAGAAATTATCGAAGTACATTTGCATCAAATCAATTTCAAGGAAGAAAATTTCAACCAAATGGAATGAGACAAAATAGAAAATTTCCGAAAAACATGCACAAGCTACTGAAAAAAAAAAGTCAAAACAAGAGCCCAAAAGCGTAATCAAACCGAGTGGAAAGAAAAAAAGCGATCTAAGAAAGAAAAGGAATCCCTGATCGTACAAACAGAATTTAAAGCATAGAATAAATCTACACCATGGATACTTGTTAGTGGATGCTCCAGTCATATGACAGGTGACAAACAGAAAATTGAGAAGTTACAACAATATGAAGGTGGTTCAGTAAAATTTGGAAATAATGATGGAGCTAAAATAGTTGACAAAGGATCAGTTAAGATCAGTGACAAAAAAATCAAGTCAAAAGAAGTCTTGTTTGTGGTTGGTCTAAAGCATAACTTGTTGAGCGTAAGTCAGATTTGTGATAGAGGTCATGAAGTGATTTTTAAGAAGCAGGGTTGTGAAGTCAGAAAAGCAAATAGTGGAAAGTTGATAGCAACTGGATCGAGGACATCTAGCAACCTATACACTCTCTTAGAGACTTCAGAAGGATCTTGCTTGGTTGGACAGGAAGAAGAAAATTGGTTGTGGCACAAGAGGCTCGGTCATAACAGTTTTGACAATCTAGTAAAAATCAGCTCAAAAAGGGCAGTGAGAGATATTCCCACTATTGGAAAACCATTAAATAGCATTTGTGATTCATGCCAAAATGGGAAGCAAACTAGAGTCTCATTTAAAACAAAAGAGTACTACACAAGCAAACCTTTGGAACTAATACATACTGATTTATGTGGACCCATGAGAATGCAAAGCATAAATGGTGACAAATATTTTATGTTGTGTATAGATGACTATTCCAGGATGACATGGGTACTATTTTTGAAGCATAAATTAGAATCTTTTGAGATGTTCAAGGTTTTCAAAAACCAATTTGAGAATCAAACGTAAAAAAGGATTAAATTCTTAAGATCAGATAGAGGAGGAGAGTTCATTTCAGAGGATTTTACAGATCTCGTGAAAAATATGGTATTAGGAGAGCAGGTTTTCAGCGACCGGGACACCTTAGCAGAATGGTGTGGTAGAAAGAAATAACAGGACAGTGCAAGAAATGACACGAACTATGTTGACTGAGAGTAAAGTAGTAGACAAATTTTGGAAAGAGGCAGTCCATACTATGGTATACATCCAAAATAGGTGCATGTTGAGGACACATGAAAGCAAAACTCCTTATGAGTTGTGGTTCGGTAAAAAGGCAATAGTAAGATACTTTAAAGTTTTTGGCAGCAAGTGTTACATCAAAAGAACTAAAGAAAACCTTGGTAAGTTTGAAGATAGAGCTGATGAAGGTATTTTTCTTGGCTATTCGTCAAAAAGCAAAGCTTACAAATGCTACAACAAGAAGCTAAGGAAAATTGTGGATAGTGTCGATGTTAAAGTTGATGAAGGTAGGGAACGAGTAATTAGCTATGAAGAGAACTATCCAATTTATGAAGAGGTTATTGAAGAAGATGAGGAAAAGGAAACAGAAAAGAAACAAAAAATTGGCTCAGATGATTCAAACGGTGATTCAGAAGTAGAAGAAAATAAGAAATTCAAAACATGCAGCTGGCAAAAAGATCATCCTAGAGAGCAAATAATTGGAGACCCCATAGTTGGTGTTCAGACAAGAAGAAGAGTAGTAAGCAACTACTCTCTATTATCCAGCACTGAGCCCAAAAATGTTGCTAACGCAAGCAAATATGAAAGTTGAATGAAGACAATAAATGAAGAATTAGATCAGATCGAGAAAAACAAAACTTGGGAGTTAGTACCAAGACCTGCAAATAAAAATATAATCGATACTAAATGGATTTTTCAAAACAAATTGAATGAAGACGAACAGGTAGTCAGGAATAAAGCAAGATTGGTATGTAAAGGTTATGCACAAGTTGAAGGTATTGAATTTGAGGAAACCTTTGCACCTGTGGCTAGACTGGAGGCAATTAGAATGTTTCTGGCTTTAGCAGTTTTCAAGAATTTCAAAGTTTATCAAATGGATGTAAAATCAGCATTTTTGAATGGGAAAATCGAAGAAGAGGTTTATATTGAGCAGCCAGATGGTTTCCAACTTGGTGATGATCCCAACTTGGTTTGCAAGTTGAAGAAAGCATTATATGGCTTAAAATAGGCACCCCGAGCATGGTATGCAAGGCTAGACAACTATCTTACTCAACAAGGGTTCAAGAAATGTATGGTGGATAGTAATTTGTATGTCAAAATAGAAAATGACCATCTTATTGTTCTTGTTGTATATGTTGATGATATCATATTTGGCAGCAGCAAAGATGAGTGGTGTAAAGATTTAGCAAAGAAGATGTAGAAAGAATTTGAAATGTCAATGATTGGTGAACTTTCGTATTCCTCGGGTTGCAAGTTAATCAAAATGAGAAGGGCATATTTATTTCTCAAATTAAATATGTGAAAAAGATGCTAAAAAAGTTCACAATGGAGGATTGTAAGCCAGTTAGCAATCCTATGATGACATGTTGCAAGTTGAGCAAGGATGACAAATCTCCACATGTTGATCAAACCATGTACAGATCTATGATTGGGAGCTTACTGTACTTGATAGCTACCAGACCAGATATTTTGCAGGCAGTATGCATGGTAGCACGATTTCAAGCTAGTCCCAAAGAGACTCATGTGACAGCTGTGAAGAGGATCTTTAGGTACCTCAAGGGTACTATGGAGTATGGGTTATGGTACCCAAAAGGTAAGGACTTCACTCTTATTGCATATTCCGATGCAGATTGGGCAGGATGTGTAGATGACAGAAAGAGTACCAGTGGAGGTGCATTTTATCTTGGAGACAGGTTGGTCGCATGGCATAGTAAGAAACAAGAGTTAGTCTCCTTATCCACAGTAGAGGTAGAATATATTGCAGTGATAGCGTGTTGTACGCAGGTATTATGGATGAAAAAAATCTTGAAATATCTTGGTATTAACTTCAATGAGCCAATTTCAGTTAAGTGTGATAACACTAGTGCCATTAACATCTCAAAGAATCCGATTATGCATTCTTGCACAAAACATATTGCTATCCGGTATCACTTTTTGAAGGAGAAAGTTGTGAAAGGTGAGGTTAAGTTGGATTTTGTTCCAACAACAGAGTAAGGAGTGGATATCTTCACAAAATCGTTGCCCAAGGAATTCTTTGAGTACCTTCGTAATAAATTGGGAGTGGTCACGCTTCCCAAGAATTGACTAGCTATTGGGGCCACATTCTCAGGGGGAGCATTTGTGTATTTGTTTATCTTTTTGCTCATGTTTGTGATTTTTGCTAAGTGTAATAACTTTTTCCTAAGAATGTTGTGCATGGACTCAAGGGGAGTTTGCAGCAGCCCTTTGGTATTGCTGTCAAATGGGGAGAAGAGTTACAGGAAATTGCATGTGTGTTGCTAACAATTCCAAAGGGGGAGATTGTTGAGCAAGGTGCAGTGACAGTATTGTCATTGTTGTCAACATAGTCAGATAGATCGGTTGATGCAGTGGACAGGAATTCAAAGGTTATCTAGAGTATGTACAGTGAAGTTAAATGCTTATGAGGATGTTTTTGATATTTGGGTGAATTTGTTACAGGTTTTCCAAGAAGACCGAAGTGGCCCATATGCTAAAGATAAAAGAGAAGCAAAAAAATCAAAGAGAAAAAAAGTGTCACAATATCGCGACATGTTGCATTTTCGTGTTGGCAATTTTGGGTACCTTGGGTACATTGCCTTTGCTCAAGTGTTGATGTTGTCATTGATGTCAAGAAGCGAAAGGGTTCTTGTGAAAACCAAGGTAGACAAAATAAAAGGTTTTATTTAAAACCATGGACAACAGATTTGAAATGGGTTTTTCTTAAAACCTAAGTTGGCTTTTCGTTTCGTTGAAAAAGGTACCCCGGTGATGAAGATATTTAATTTTAAATATTTAGTTTAAATTTTATTTATTTAAAATTTAAATTAATATTTTAAAATTAAAAGGGCTGACGTGTTTGGAAATACATATTAGTGCACATAAAATGTGGTAGTAGTTTTCATTAAAGTTTATAAAAAGGATTCGATATCAATTTTCGGGCATTTCGTTTTAGACATCGTCTGCGCGCAGCAGTAGACGACAGAGAGAAGAGTTTGAGGCAGATTCTCGACAAAGTTTAGGCAAGATCACATCACAGAAGGGCGTGGAGTAGCGAAGTATGGAGAACACAACATTACCGGCTATTTATGGTTAGACAAAAAAAACTGGATCAGCAGTATACTGGTTATTAAATTGGATTCAACAGTGGAGCTAGGAATGCACGTCTTCGTGGAAGGGTGTAGTCATCAAAGTTGAAAAGGAATGTCCTACTGGAACTCTTCGACGAAGGTAGTGAGACGTCAAGCTAGAAGTCAAACAGAATAAGAAGCACCATCGCAAAGCTTTGATTGCAGATCATCGAAAGGAGGTAACGCCATGCAAAAATCCATCAGCAAGACTGAAGGAGTGAACATTGAAAACTGTTAGCAAGTTCAACAAAACCTAGAAGTCATGGTTGCTGAAGTTGGAACAGTTTCATGCAGTGTGCTAGGGTTTCCACATGGATGGCATAGCTATGTATGCTGGACTGATGCAGTTGTGCTAATCTAGATGACATAAGGCTTACGATGATTGCAATTGGATACCATAGTTTGGACACACTAACTACAGGAGTGCAGGTAGACCTCTACAATTGTGCTACTCCAGCAGATAGGTATACACGTGGCAGTGGGATGCTATAGTTGTGATAGTGAAAAGGGCAGCAAGGCAAATGGTAAAAAACCGTTTGGAGGTAAACTGAGAAGGGAACAAAACTCAGATCGGGCTTATGCATCTTATGTGCTGTAGCGTCGCAACCGATTGAGAAATGTTTCTAAGCTACGGTAGATCGCTGGATCGAATCGCAGCGACAGCGAAGCGGTTTAGGGGAGTCATAACTAGAGTGTGGAATGTTTATGAATGATATAAATATTTTATTTTACTTTTATGGTATAAGTGGTTTTGGGAGTTATAATGTTATGCAATGTTGTGATTTATTTTATTTTATGGTACAAGTGGTTTTAGGAGAGATAAGGAAGTTGTGCAATTAAAGACCTTCGTAATGATTATTGAAAAGTGGAGTAATGTTGATTATTTAGTGATCTACTAACCCTTGTGAAGATTAGCAAAAGAATTTTGTGATGGTGGCAGATTTCCAAAGGGGTTCCTACACTTCAATAAGGTATGGGCACATTCTTCTTATGAGTATGATTGGTGTATGTTTTCCTGAAATAAGATTGGAGTGAAAAGGTATTCAACAAGGTTTCCTTTGTTTGGGTATAAGTCCTAGTTTCTAGTTTGTTGAAGACTACTTATGCATTGTTATCATTGATGAGAGTTTTGGTGAATGCATATTTCTGGTTTGGGTAGTGGAAGCATTGTGCACTAGGGTTTATGGTTGTGAGTCTTGATACTTGCTTTGAGTTGGTGAAACCCTTGGATGGTTGTGTTGAGGTTGATGGTTGAGTTGCTTCCATAGAGGTTGGTTGATCAAGTTATTGCTTTTACTTGATACATGATATTGGGCTTACTCCATTGAGTTGATTTGAACAAGTTATTCTTTGCATTTGGTGATATTGTGTGGGTGGCTGTTTTGTTCAAATATCTTTGGAGGGAAAAGGATTTCTACTTTTTTCCTTTTCTAGTGATGATTGGTTGAATGCTTCAAGGTTAATGTTGAGTTGAATGATGTTGGTTAAACCTTGTCTTTGAGCATTGTTGTTGAAGCCCTAATTGGTTGAGAAAAGATATTGGTTGTTGGAAAGAACATGAGTATCATTGTTATATGACATATTTCTTGGTTGGCAATTGTTGGGTTGTGTTTCATGTTCTTGAGAAAAGCATACTACATCTATCTTATTCTGTTGAGATTGAGATTGAGTTGAGATTGAGATTGGGAGTTAAGTATAGAACATATTGAGTCTCTAACAATTCTCTTTATGCTTCTATGAGGTTGATGAATCACATTAGGTCTCTAACAATTCTCTTTGTGGGTTCATGCCAAGAAAGTTTTTCTTTATGAACTTGTGAGCAGGTTTTGGACAGGTTCCATTGGGGACTTGTGAGCAGATTTGGACAGGTCCTAGCAGAGGACTTGTGAAGCTGAGTTTGATAGTTCTATCAGAGAACTTGAGGACAAAGGTGCATTGATTCTATGAGAAGAACCTGAGGATAGATTTGTGCCAGACCGAAGGACTGTGTTTGGTGTTGATCAAAGACAGAGGACGAGGACATTTGTGCTAGATCGAAGGATTGTGTTTAGTGCAAATTCAAGGACCAGATTTGAGGTGATAGAGTTGAGGACAGAGGTCTCTAGCCAGAGCAGGGAAGACAAGTGTCTTCTGTGGATAGAGATCCATTTGCTAAGGGCAACGGAGGCAGAGGTCTTCTAGAGGATCACCAACCGGAGCGAGAGGTAGGGGAAGGTATCTCCTTTGAGCAGAGGCTCATAAATTCAGATTGGGGGAAGGTATCTCCTTTGAGCCGAGGCTCATAAACATTGTAATTGGGAAGGTTTCCCAAAGAACTTTGAGATAACTTTTAGAGAAAAGTTTTGTGGATGAACCACGTTGAAATTGTTGTGTCACTTTGTGGATGATCTTGTGCATTGTTTTGATATTGCTTTGGATATGTTGCTTTACTGTTTTGAAGTATAAAGGAAAAGTAAAAAGTGGTCTTATACTGTTCACCCCCCCCTCTCAGTATAAGCTTGTGTTCTTCATTTTGCGGCCAAAATAGAAGCAAAAAAGCAAGGAGAAAAAAAGTGTCGCGATATCGCGACATGTTGCATTTTCGCGGCCAAAAGAGAAGCAAAAAAGCAAAGAGAAAAAAGTGTCGCGATATCGCGACATGTTGCATTTTCGCGACCAAAAGAGAAGTGAAAAAGCAAGGAGAAAAAAGTGTCGTGATATCGCAACATGTTGCATTTTCACGGTCGAAAGAGCAAAGAGAAAAAGTGTCGCGATATCGTGACATGTTGCATTTTCGTGGTCAAAAGAGAAGCGAAAAAAGCAAGGAGAAAAAAGTGTCGCGATATCGTGACATGTTGCATTTTTATGGTCCAAAGCGAAGAGAAAGAGCAAGGAAAAAAAAAAGTGTCGCGATATCACGACATATTGCATTTTCGTAGTCCAAAGCGAAGAGAAAGAGCAAGGAAAAAAAGTGTCATGATATCGTGACATGTTGCATTTTTGTGGTCCAAAGCGAAGAGAAAGAACAAAGAAAAAAAATGTTGCGATATCATGACATGTTGCATTTTCGTGGTCCAAAGTGAAGAGAAAGAGCAAGGAGAAAAAAACTGTCGTGATATTGCAACATGTCGCATTTTCGTGACTCAAAAAGGGCAGGCAGGCAAAGAAACAAAAGTGTCACGATATCGCAACATGTTGCATTTTTGCCAAAGGAACAGAGTAGTTGACAGTGCGTCTGATATTAGTGATGAACACCAGGATGGTGAAATTGAAGACTGCATAGTGACGTGGACCCATAAGGAATATTTAATGATTTTAAATAATTTAAGATGGTCATTACACATGGAAAGAAGCGGATGCATGCCCATGTGGAGAAAAGAAAATGAAAAATCATCGAAGGAGAGAAAAAATGCATGCACAAGGGAAAAGAAAACGAACAGTCATGAAGGAGAAAACGAATAGTCATGAAGGAGAAAATGAACAGTCATCGAAGGAGAAAACAAATGCATGCACAAGGGAAAAGAAAACAAATAGTCATGAAGGAGAAAATGAACAGTCATCGAAGGAGAAAACAAATGCATGCACAAGGGAAAAGAAAATGAATAGTCATGAAGGAGAAAATGAACAGTCATCGAAGGAGAAAACAAATGCATGCACAAGGGAAAAGAAAATGAACAGTCATGAAGGAGAAAACGAACAGTCATGGTAGGAGAATATGGTGTCAATTATTTTCATGTGACGTATTTGACGAAATGCCTTCTCAATATAGACAAAAGGAGTTACATAAAGAAGGTGTTATAATTGACAAGTGGTGTATGAGAATATGAAAGAAGGAGTTACAAAGAGAAAGGATAGTTATAAAAGAAGTGTTTCTTGGATAATTTCAATAGGGGATTGTATTTTGTGAAGTGCGATAAGAGTGTGTTTTTTGTGAATTGGGGGAGATGTTGGGTAAGCTATAGACCAGTCAGGGTCTTGTAAAAGTGAAGGCATTTTTATGTCAATATTCTAGTTTCAAAATTGAAGTCCAAGTTGGTTCTTGGCATCAGGGGTTGATGCTAGTAAATCAAGGGTTGATGCTCCTTCCAGGTGGGTCTTTGGTAAATTGATTGTAAAGTTGGTGCTTTGCAAAGGCTGGATTTGGATGGGAGTCCAAATAGTCATTTTGAGGAGTAGCCAAATCGGTGAACCTCGATACATCTTGTGTTGTGTGATGTTCTCTTGTTATACTTGCTTTATTTGGTTTTAAGTTTTCATTGTTTCGGCTTTAAGAGTTGAAGATTTAAGTTATAAAGAGCTACACTGATTCACCCACCCTCTCAGTGTCATTGTGAGACTAACATATTGGAGATTTTGATGGATGGTCCATACTTGTCATAATGCGACACAACCATATCACTTCACACACAACTTCACGTGCGACGTGATACTATGCCTCTATAGATGAGATAGCAACCACTTGTTGCTTCTTGTTGTGCCAAGAGACAGGACCGGATCCAAGATGAAATATATATCCTGAAGTTGACTTACGATCATCATATGACCCAACATAGTCATAGTTTGTGTATCATTGTAAGAAGAAAATGTCATTCCTCTTGTATTCTAGGCCATATTCCATTGTACCATGGACATAGTGAAGAACACATTTTGTTGCTTTCCAATGAGTGGTCTTAGGCTCTTGCATGAACCTCGAAAGATAGTTGATAGCAAACATGATATCTGGCCTAGTATTTTTTAGATATATGAGACTCCCAATCAACTGTCGATAGAGAGTACCATCTACCTGAGGTGAATCATCATATCGTGATAACTGAAGCCCTGATTCCATCGGTGTTGTCATTGGCTTAAAATCAGTCATACGATATTTTTCTAGCAGTGTCTTGGCATATTTTTTCTAAGACACTTTGATGTAGTGCTCCTTCTGGTTCATTTCCAAACCAAGACAGTAATGGAGAAGTCCGAGATCTGTCATCTCAAAATATTTACACAAGTCCTTTTTGAAAATAGAGATCATAGTTTTTGAACTCCCTGTAATGAGAAGATCATCAACATAGAGTACAAGCAACACTATCTCAGAACCTTGTTTCTTGAAATAGAGGTTTGCATCTGACGAAAATCTCTTAAATCCATGTTATAGGAGGTGATTATCCATTTTTATATACCAAGCTTGAGGAGCTTTTTTTAAACCATATAAGGATTTGACCAACTTGCACACTTTCTACTCTTGGCCTTCCACTTCAAATCCTTCAAGTTGAGTCATGTAGACTTCCTCTTGGATATCACCATTCAGAAAAGCACTCTTGACATCCATTTGGTGAACTTTCCACCCATACTATGCTACCATAGCATAAAGAACTCGAATAGTGGTCATCCGAGTAGTAGGTGAAAATTTTTCCTCATAGTCAATACCTTCCTTTTGAGCATAGCCCTTTGCAACAAGATGGTATTTATGCTTATCAATTGTCCCATATACCTTGTACTTGACTTTGTACACCCATTTGCAGCCAATGGGCTTTTTTCCTTGTGGTATATTGATAAGCTTCCAAGTTTTGTTTTTCATAAGAGACTTATACTCAACATCCATAGCAACCTTCCATTGTGGCTCACTAAGGGAATTTTGTACAGAAGCAGGTTCATGCTCATTCATTGAAGACTTAAACACCCTGTCATCATCTATATTCATATCCTTTGTTTCTCTACCTAGATCCATAGAAAGTTCCTCAAAGGAATGACAAATATCATCAACCTCAGTAGTCTCTTCTGCTGCTTTCTCCTGTCGAGCCATGATGCGAGTACGAGGTCTATCTAAAATCAAATCTTGTGGAGTAGATAACTTGGAGTCTCTGATTGTATTTATATACCATTTTGGATTCTTCTTTTGTGGTGATGAAGAAGATGAAGAAATAGAAGGACCTCCAGCATTTTATGATGAAGGGGACTTCTCCACTTTAGTTTCCATAAGATCTAGGTATACATCAAATGTGCTTTGTGATGTGAAATATTCATTAAAAACAACATCTCTACTGACATGAATCTTCTTGGTCAAAGGATCAATCAATCGATAACCCTTAGAGTGCTCATTGTAGCCAAGAAGAATACACTTTAATGTCTTCTCATATAGCTTCTTCCTTTTCTCTTTCGGTATGTGCATGAAAGCATTACATCCAAAAATGCGTAGATGAGAGATGGAGGGTTTTCGACTTCTCCAAGCTTCCTGTGGAGTCATTCCTTGTAGGGCCTTTGTGGGTTCCCTATTCAATAGATATACTACTGCAGTGACAGCTTCTACCCAATATTGTTCCTCAAGACTAGCTCCTGTGAGCATGCAACAAACCATTTCCATGATGGATCAGTGCCTCCTTTTAGCAACACCATTTTTCTGAGGAGTATAAGCAGTAGTTAACTATCTCTTTATACCATGTGCAGTCAAGAATGAAAAAAATTGTTTAGAAGTAAACTACCCCCCTTGATCTGAGCGGAGGGTCTTTATAGAAGTCCCTAATTCCTTCTCAATAGATTTCTTTAATTTTTGGAAGAAACCAAATGCTTCAGATTTTAGATTAAGAAAGAACACCCACATCTTTCATGAGTAATCATCCACAAACAACTAAAAATACCGCTTCCCCCACAACTGATGGGTGTGAAAGGACCACATAGATTGGTGTGAATCAACTCCATAGGATTCTTTGCTCTTGTAGAGATTTTCTCAAAAGGTACTCTATGTTGTTTTCCTGTCAAGCAGTCAGAGAACACTAGCAATGTGGAAGAAAGGGAAGGGAGACCCTTTATCATCTCGTACTTACTAAGCTTAAGTAAGTAGCCAGAACTAATATGCCCATATCTCTTGTGCCATAGAGAATTTGCCTCCTTTGTAGATACTGTCATGGCTACATGTGGAGTAGATATAGCATCTAAGGCAAATAAGCCATGCTTATATGAAGTGGATGCAATTTTCTTATCTCTCTTGGTAATAGAACAACACTTCTTGCCTCCCTCAACACTAAAGTTCACAACCATATATTTATCCATAATTTGTGTGACTAAAAATAGATTTTTCGCCAATCCTGGAACATAGAGGACTTTTTCAATTTGACACCATCAAGAAGGGTGATTGAAACTGTACCTTCTCCCTAAACCTTGTAGGTTTTATCATCAACAATAGTGACAGGTTTTCCCTCTTTGGACTCAAAGGACTCAAACCATGATTTATCGCTAGTCATGTGCTTACTAGCACCAGAATGGACATACCATATAGGATCCTTCTACTTGGAAATTGTGGTAGTCATAAGCACCTTGTGTGCCCTCTCAGAATCCGAGTCAGATTCTTCAACAACAACATTCACTCTAGGTTGCTTATTCTTGTTTTGTGGTTTGTTCTAGCCTTTCTGTTTAGGTTGTTTATTCTTATGCCAACATCTGTTTGTATCATGACCCTCTTTGTCACAAATATTGCAATATATTTTTGTTTGTTGAGGTTGTTTCCCTTTTGAATCTTTGTTAGAATTTCCTCCTTTCTAAAAATTACCCTTCTTCTTAGGACCCTTCCTATTGGAATAGAGGGTTGTGTTAGAAGAATCATCTCTCTGAAGTTGGCGTGCTTCCTCCTCTTGAAGCATATTGACCAACTAAAGAAAGGTAAATTTATGTTGTGACACCTAAAGAGAAGTGATAAACACCCTATAAGAATCAGGTAAATCTCTTAATACAATTGAGGTAAGGAGCTTGTCATCAATAGGTTCTCCCAAAGAATTCAACTTTGCTTTCAACTCAGATACTCTGCAAAGAAAGTGTTCAACTATCTCTCCCTACTTCATGCTCAGACTGTGTAATTGAGATTGAAGGAATAGAATAGTGGAATCATTATTTCCCTCATATATAGTTTTAAGGGAATCCCATGCCTCTTTACTATGTTTACAGTCAGCAATATGGGGTTGAACTTCATCAGACACAACAAGCAAGATGAGCACTTTTGCTTTGTTGTCTTTCTTTTCAAAGTCTTTCTGATCGGTAGTTGGAGCTATAGCTCCGAATGTAGATGAAGGTCTTGTTGTTGCGTCAGATACAACATCCTATAAGTCATCCTTTTCTAATATTGCCTTCATCTTGTTTTTCCATGGTGTATAGTTAGGACCTTTCAACAACTGATGAGCATCAGTCATTAATTTTGCAAATATTGTGAAGGTTCCTTATATCACCAAATGGTCCCCCTTTAGATATACCTTAATTCCAAGCCATTATACCATACAAAATACTTGCCCTTATGTGAGGGAGACTATAGGTATTTTGAAAAATTAGAGAAATTACCCGCCCTTACGTGAGGGAGACTATAGGTAACTTCAATGATTATATGATACATGGTACTTAGGCGGTACTAAAAGGGAATCTCGTTGATGGCACCTACCATAGAAATGTGTCAATCCTCATGCGTGGGGCATAAATTCCCCTAAACACTTTGGATGTCAGAACTTTTGTTAGGATTTATGCCTAAACACAAGAACAATTAGTGTAGTGGATGGAGTAAAAAAAATGTAAAATGACATCCTTATTCTTCCTCGATGATTGATAGAGAACAAGCTCAGACGTCATTTTGGCAGCTATATTAGGTGACGGATACAGTAGCGCAATCATGACAACATTACCTGTAAGTGCTAGCCAAAGGTATCACAAATACCGAACGTTGTAGTGCAATAAATTGCACAGATGGGTTTTATTTATTCCGGGGACTTAGGGAGTGATTTTGATTTTTAACTTTAATGAAGTAGTGCATAAAGGAATGAACATGCTACATACAACAAAAAAGTGCCCATAGAAATAAACCTATAGGTGTCGGGCACTGCCAAAAATGCACCTTTACAATTTTGCCAATTTGCCTTTTTCAATGCTAAAAAAATTACTCACTATTCCCCCCTTTGATTTTTGAAAAAAATAGGCCCCCCTTTAAGTTTTTGAAAAAAATTATTTCTTCTAAAGTCTTTATTTAAAAACATTTTGTTTTATAAATTTTAATTAAAGTTTTTTTTTTTTTGTTAAATTACTTTTTTACAAAAAAATTATTTAAAAAAAAGAAAATAATTAAATTTGACTTTAATTAAACTAAATAAACAAAATTATTAAAAAAAAAACTTTAAAGAAAATAAAATTAACAAAACTTAAAAAAAAAAATTGAATATGCCTTACCAAAAAGTTTGTCGGGGGGGTCGACAGGAATTGACCCCACGACCTCTGGCCTCCAAAGACGGTAGCTAACCAGCTGGGCTACCACCTCGGCTAAGATTAAAGAGGCACAACCCTTTACTAAAGTCGACCACCGCGACGGGAAATAAGAGGCGACACCTCCCCCCTCCGGTGGCACCCTCGATGCTGGTGGTGCGACACTGCTTTAATTACTCCATCGATGAATTTTCTTCACAACACCTAAGGCTAAAAAATTTTTTTTTTTTTTATCTCTTCGATCCTCCACCTCACGCTGTGGATGGCGCCACTCTATTTGCATAGTATTCAATTTTCGATGACAATGTCTACGTAAAACCTTTGGCTCAACGCCTCCTCCACTTGGTTTTACCACCACGACTGCTCTGTGGAGATATTTAAATACAATCTTTGCAACGTAAATAGACGATCAACAACCACTGTTATGTAGGAAACCAAATTTTCCACTGGATCTGCAAAATCCTTCACAGTACAAAAAATTGCAGCAGATCTCTGCAATGAAGCAGCCTACAAATCAAAGTGACCTTCGTAATCAAATCTCGTCTGGGAAACAATTTCTTTGAGCTACAATCAAATCTTTGAGACTGTATTTCCAATACGAATCCGAATAGAAATCCACCGTTGCTACGATATAGAAAATTATTTGCGACTCATGTTATTTGGTGGTGCATTTATAGAGGGTCTGTGAGTCATGATAACGATCACCTAGTTAGAGAACGATCGCTTGGTATCATGAATCCCCCCTCGCTTTCGACTGTAGCTGCATGGCCTCAATCCAAGTCCCACCACTTGACTCTTAGGCTATGATCGAGCCCCAAGCTATACACTCTGATACCATGTCAAGGCAACGAATGCATTGTCAATTGCATTAATCAAATAAATATTACAATATAGGCCTTAGAATAGCCCGTAAGTCATGAAACTAACCTAGGCTCCAAATAACAATAAAGCCAAATAATGGAATAACAATATAACCATATAATTACGCTAACAGTTTATACAGTTTAGTGAGATACAATGGAAACTCAACCATAAATAATTTATATTTATTTTTGTTTATATAATATTAAAATAATATATAAATAAATTATATTTATTTTTTATATAATATTAAAATGATATATATATATATATATATTATTGAGGTTAGTGTGAGAAACCCTACGACCAACGTTTAGGGTTGGGCATCCCCATCCCAACCATGACCTCTGATAAGGGTGAGATTTGAGCTTATCAATAAGGGCCAAACACACAACCATACACACACCCCCTCACACACTCGTCCACATCACGGTTTGAACCTTGGACCTCTCGAAGAAGAGCCAAAGCCCGAACCCTTGCACTTGCCCTTCAAGGATAAAATTATATATAATTAAATAAGTTATATTTATATTTAATTATTTATTTTTCAAAAAAAGTTATATATGGTTTTTATTGGGAGTCACTCCCATCAAAATATCAAAATATTACATTTGTTACAAGTGTTGTTAGGTTAATTAAATCATATATAATAAATTTTTTTATTAAAAATATTTTTCTTTTTCTTTTTCTATCAAATATATTCTTCAACGTCCTCAAAGTGCTATATTTCCACAATTAGGTCTTGAACATCATTTTGATTAAGAGGGAGAATCTCACTTGAAAATTTGTCTTTTAAAATTTGAATTTCATCAAGATGAAGATCAATATCACAAGTGGCTAAATTATCTACTATCCAATTTTTTTTTCTTTTTCTATGGAAAACACTCCTTTCATGGTGCCATTTTCGGGTAAGTCCCAAGGAGGCAGGGGTATATGTTTCACCAAAATCATCCAAGGCTCGCACATGGCCTACCCCTTTCGGCACACTCAAAGTGCATTCCTAGCCCAAAGTAAATCAACCAATAAGCTATGCATGTATCAGCTAGAAATATTGACAAAAAACCAATTACTTAAGGCTCATGCAGATTGCAGTAGTCATAAGGCTTTCTCTAGCCTACTTTCACCATGACTAGCGCTAGCAACACCCTCATTATCTTTATTGATCAGAGAAATAATTCTACGCTTGGTACCCTCAAGAGCATCCATGTCAAAAAACTAGTTGATCCAAGTGATCTCTCTCATACCTCTATCCATTCCCCTTTTTTATTAAACACACAAAAAAATTAAATTGATGGGAAAAAAAGATTACATCTTTGGCCTTTCTAGGCCAAAAGACCTTTTATTCAAGATTCAATAGAGGAAACATAAGAAGGATCTTTCTGAGCTGAGGAACTTAAATACCTTGACTGAACCAAAGAGAAGCTAATACAAAGTAAAAAGAAACTAGGTACCTCTAGTACTGGAGCCATCCAGAGAAAGGATAGATAGAAGAGCATCCCTGATTTGCAAAGCCCACTATCTGGGAGGGTGGTTGTAGCAAGTAAGATCACATTTTTCCAATGGCTAATTAGCTAAAGCATCAACAATCCTATTCTATTATTTGACCACATGTTGTATTCAACTTTCAAAAAATCCATTTAGATTAATTGAATCTTCTCAAAAACTTTTTTATTCTCCAATTAGCCTTATGATTCTTAGGAGTCTTCAATAGATTAATCATGACTTGGGAGTCAGATTCAACTAGCACCTTTTGCCATCCAACCTTAGCAACCTCTCAAAGGCCTCTAAGGATATCATAACCCTTAGTAAGGTTATTGGAAAGGATACCCAAATTCTCAACAAATGTGAAAACCAAGGAACCATTTGAAAGTCTACCAATTTCTCCCACATTGTGATGTGGGTCATTTATTTCATCAACGTTGGAAAGCTCTTTTTAAGCTAGTTCCAATAGGCTTATCATTTTGATGTTTTGTAAGGATCTATTTTGACATATGTTGCTTTGAAGTTTGGGTCATTGAAACCTTCTTCAAAAACAAAGTGTTGTAAAATGGAGTGCATTTTTGGTTGAACCCGACACTCCTTTAATCCACTTTTATCCTTAGAGACTTTTGAAAGCAGACTTTCTTACAACCATGGCCCTCTAGCGATTCCCTCATGATTTTGGGTGCTCCTGTACTAGGAGGTATTGTTTTCTGATCATGGGAATCCTTCGGGTACTCCAGTTTGAGAGTTGTTGTTGTTGCTTCTTTTGACCATGGCCCTTCAATTTTGATTCCTTTTATCATGGAATCATGGGTACTCCCATCGGATTTGTCTTAGCCCTTTAGTGGCTTGTCTCTCTTAGTGGATTTCAACTTGGCTCATGTCTTCATCAACAAGACTTGCAACACTTCTTCAAGCAGAACTACATCAAGCTTCTGCATCAGGTTCTGCTTTAGCTACTTGCCTCCTCCAACTTAAGGATTGACTAAAGCGTATGAGGAATTGCCATCCTCTAAAATGATCCATGAGATCTTTGAGGAGATAAATTTTACTCCTCCCCTTTGGGATTGTACAAAATTTATGTTCATTTGTAATGGAGTGTATTTTGATGGTACCCGACACTCCAACCTCTTATGTACATCCACTACATCCTAATTGGGCATTTTTATTACTCCATCGATAGGATTTGAAGTCCCTTTATGAATTTTTTAAGGCATCACTTCATTTAATGCCTTTCATCGAGTTGAATACTACAAATATTTGACACTTCGATAACTCAATATGCATAACATGCACATTCAGTTCAACATGGTAACTCAATATGCACAACATGCACAGTCAGTTCAATAGGATCACTTAACTCAATATGCACATCTAATTTATCATGCACAGGCAGTTTAATGTGCACACATATCTAATGATAATCACGATATGAGCTTATCTTCCTTTTTCAAGCATATATATTTAGTGATAAAATCAATGTAGAGGTAAAACATCAATTAATCCCACTTAACTAAGTGAGCCACCACCTCATCCATTCCTCCCAATAAATATATAAATGAACCTTCTCCTCCTTCCTAGAGCATGAGGATGGTATATGCATCGAAGCATTACTAAAATCCCAAGCCCAATTCTCATCCAAACACCCAAAGTAAATCATATGCAACCATCTTTGTCCCATGCCAGAACTCGATCGTAACACCCCGTAGGCCCATATATAACTTTTATCAGTGAAAGGGTTCCATAGCCCATGATCGTTTGACCCTGAACAATCTCAATTCATGGTCATATAGACCCAAACGATCATCATTTAGCCTGCACGTAAACTTCCATATGTAGTACGATGTAGCCTAATGCATTGCAATGCAACCCGACACAACACAACACATCAAAATAGCAACAACAATAGAAAAATAAGGGTAAGATCTATTTTGTACTATTCAATACTTTCCTTTTTTAGATATTTATTTCCTTTTTATATTCTGATTTTAATTCATTTGAAAATCAGGCCTCACCTCAAGAGGCTCGATAGGTATTACTAACCCATTGTATTTCACTTATGTGCAGGTGTACAGGTTAGGAATGAGTACACCTGAACACCAATCCAAACCTGGATGCAATAGTAGGAGACTTTATCACCCGACATTCTAACCCTAGATAATCAAAGATCAAAATTTGTTGGTACCTAGATGGTTAGAGTACACAATCATTGGTCTCCTTGACGATCGATTTCCAGACATAGATCTAGGTGATCAGACATAGATCCAATAGACACATATGCAAACGTAGACCCAGACATAGATACCCAAGACCCAATAGACCCAGATCCAGTGAAAGTTATAGTCATGAGAAACCTACCCCTCTAGTGTTGTAGCAATAAAAGGATCTAGGCACCATTGATATTTTTAAAATGGAATCAATCCCCTAAATGCTTGTACAACCCTTATGAGGGTCAATATTGTAATCAGATAGAATGAAATCATATACACATAATGCATACATCTTTTCTTATTTTATTTACTTGTTTTTACATGGTGCATCTTTTTATCATCTACACCCTTTACTCTGTCCAACAACCAAATTCAATAATTTTTCTCTCTAGATACTTATAGGAATGCCTAAATAAGTGATTGGAAGGGAGGTCTTCTTATATATTAATTTATTCAAAACCATGGATTCTTGTCTAGAAAAGCGATGAAAGAAAATGACTTTTGATTTATCTTCATTGATCAATTACCCCATACCATTAGAGAAACAACTAATGATTTATATAATTCTATAGGCTTCCTTAATTGTAGCTTTACCTAACATAGTATAGTCATCAATAAACTAAAAATGAGAGATAGGCTTGCCTCCATGAACAATGGTAACTTCCTCGAGGATTTTATTTTTGGTCATAGTCCTACCCAAGCATTCAACAAGAATGATGAAAAAATAAGGGGAAATGGGGTCACCCTTCCTAATAACTTTGGAAGTTGGGAAAAGCTATGAAGTACAACCATTGATAAGAACTGAGTAGGACACTAAAGAGATACATCCCATAATTTAATATGTCCAATCCTAAGAGAAGCCAAATTGCCTCATTAATTTGACGAGGAAGTGCCAATCCACTCTGTCATAAGCTTTGGATAAGTCTAAATGGATGAACATAGATGGATATTTTTATGCTTCCATGGAATGGATGGCTTCTTGAGAAATAACTATCTCATCCACAATATTTTTCTCTTCCAAATAAAATTCTTGTTTAGGGTAAAAAATCTTATGCAAAAGTGGTTTCAACCTCTCCACCATGATCTTGGTAATGATTCTGAGAACATTATATAAAGTTATTGGTCTAAAAGTTGAGATATGTATTGCATATTGAGCCCTTGGGACTACATATATATAAGTTTTATTGATTACCTTCAAAATTTCTTTGGCCTTCCTGGCTTCTTCCACCACCTTTAATAAATCAACATGAATAATATCTCAGAATTCTTGGTAAAATTTGATGGGAAATCCACCAGGCCCTACGGTCTTCCATTTTTTTATTATAAAAACCACTCGTTGAATCTCATTGATAGTAACTAGAGAAATCAAAATAGAGTTCTCCTCAAAAGTGATAAGAGTAGAGATCACTTGAAGGATATTCTGTTGAGAAGTCAAGTCAAGAGATGCAACACTGAACAATTTGGAAAAGTAGTTGACTATCATAGACTTCATGCCATCCCAAGTGTGGATATAGTCTCCAAAATATTATTTTATGGAAGAAAGTTGTACAATCTATGGGCTAGAAGATATTTGTGAAAGAATTATGTGTTTTGATCTCCTTCTTTAAGTCATTGAATCCTAGATTTTTGCTTCCATAAGAACTCTTCTCTTTTTTCCCATTCCTCCAAATGTGTTGTGAGTCTAGTTTCATTTATACTTCTACTCTCATTGAGATCATCTAAATGGATTTTTCATTCAACTCTTCAAGTCAAACAATCACTTCTTGTTTCTTTTGCCTAACATCTCCAAACTCCTCCCAATTCCAAATCTTGATTTTGGATTTGATGTATTGCAACATTTTGGTGAAATAGAACATCTTAGTACCATAACTTGGTTTACCTTCCCTAGTCGACTACGTAAAAATGTTTGCCTAATGCAACTAGAGTTTATAGTGGCGATAAGGAGCGAGATTCGAACCCACAAAGAGGCATTGAAAATTGTAACGAGTTACCAATTCCTCTAGTATAATAAAAAAAAAACTTTGTTTACCTTCCCACCACCATTGCTACACTCAGGGTTTGAGGGAATTATCTTTGAGCCACATTAACTAAAATCAAAAGGGCAAGAAACTGACATTGGTTTTCCACATTTCAACCATGACTAGCGAATGATCCAAACCAGTATTGTTAAGAGTTTTCACCTTAGGAATATTTCTATGGATTAAAATATTGTTAGAGAATAAGAACCTATCCAATCTCTCCATGATACAAATTGAGTCATACCTTCTGTTAGACCAAGTCATGAGGCCATTATCTGGCTGGATGTCCACAAGGTGAAGGTTTGGAATATATTCACTCATGAGGTTTATGCTCCTATCCAGATTCCTATTTCCCCCCTCTTCTCATACAAAAAGAGGATGGCATTGAAAGCTCCTTTAATCAAGACCCAAGCTTCAAGAAAATGAGAGATAATGTAAGTTATATCCTTACATTATCTCTTTTTTTCCTCCAAAGTAATCAAAGTGTAAATATTCAAGCAGAGCATAATTTAGTTAGATTATCTACTTTGTGCAGCCATAGCTAAGGGACCCTAGCTACCAATCATATGGTGAATAACGATCTCTTTTGGGTCCCAAATGTAAATAATATCTCTAGAAGCCCCATGGGAGTTGAGGGAAGCCACTTTTCCAATTGGCCAAGTTTTACTTGCAATTGAATCTATTTCCTCTATTGACATTTTTGTTTACAAAAGGAAAACCAAATGTGGTTTGTTTTTTTTAATCATTCTTCGAATTTCATTTTATTTTGAAATACTCCCTTTGAGTCCTCTAATATCCCAAGTTATGATCTTCACTATTACAGGGCTAAATATGTTGGTAAGGGCATTAATCTTACCTTCCTCTACAAGCTTTCCATCGTATTTTACCATATGATGTTGATTAGTCTTGTGGTTTACCTTTTGGTTAGTATCCATACTCATTTTTTTATTTGTTTCTTGTCTTACCCCAATTGAATATGGGATAGCTTCTAATCTTGAAGTATGCATTTATGAAACCAAAGCATTATTGGAAGGTTCAACAAATTCTATCTTGGGATCTAAATTATTTGAAGTTTCAACATTTAAAATATTGTTCTTCTTTTCTATGTTTTATTCCTTATTTTTTTGTTAAAAACCTTTGATTTGTTGGTTTGTCTCTGAGTCCTTCCCTGCATCTTTAAATTTTATTTCTAAATTTTATGTCTCCATTATGTCCTCTTCCTCACCAAAGAGGTTATTTGTGGAAATAATTCCAAACATATTAGTTGACAACATCGCTTGATCCTTCATAATTGGTTTTTTTTAGTGTTTTTTTAGGCATTTGAATATCTACTAAGTTTGTGTCCTCTATCTTTTGATATGGAATCTTATTTGGACAGACACTAGCCAAATGACCATATTCATGGTAAATTTTACAATGGAAAGGAATGTTCTTATAGTCCACCACCTGGTCCCAAGCATCCTCCCAAAATAATGATATCTTTTCTGGAAGTGGTTTTTTAAAATCCATTAAGACAAATTCAAGCATAAACAATGTGTTCAAATTTGTGTGTATAGTCAGCAATCATTTTGAAAGTTCCAAGGGAGTTTTTTATTGTAGAAAATATAACTAGATTCCATAATTCAACTAGGAGGCCAAATATTCTAACCCACACAGGACCTGTAGAAGGTATCTCTTCTTTGGATTTAAATTTAGTGTGCCAAGGTCATGAAAAGCCCTGCCCTTCCAAAGAACCAGAGACTCCCTTGAAATATTTTCTCTGTGTCTTCATAATTAACAAAAATAAAAAGAAAATAACCATTGGGATAAATAGATATTTGTGTCTCATATTTTGTTTTCTAGTATTTTACAACCCATGCTCTGAAAGCATAGTGGCTCAAACAAAAACTCAATAAATGACAAATCAGTATCTCTAGATATTTTATGCCATCTTGAATGTCATCCATTTTTAGCTTAACTATTGGGGTTCCATCAGTTGCTCTTAGACATCCCAACTTAGTTTTTCTAGGATCAATCTTAGGCATTCTTAGAGGTCTATGAGAAGCCTTAAGATTAATGTTAGCATTAGGCTAGGACTGTCCACCGTGGAGGGCATCCCTAAAATTTAATTTTAGGACCGAGTCCCTATAATCCTTAACCTTGAAAGGGGTTTCAATAGTGGAACTATTTTAGGGGTGTTCCTTAGCATCATGATTGCTTGAGTTCTAAACTATTTTTTCTTTTCCTAAGGAGGCTTCTCTTATTTGGTCTAATACTTGAAACTTGTTTCTAGGTCTCTTTAATCCATGCCTTGGACATCGAGGAAAGGTGTAATTTTTACTTTTTTATTTGGGACAACAAATTGGAAGTAGTTTTCAATCAATTCCATACCATGAAGATGTGACTAATGACAAATTCCTAAACCATCACGAGTCTCTTGCAACATATCCTATGTTTATCTTGAGTAGAAACAACAAAAAAGTTGGTTGCTAGGACCCGCTAGCCCTGAAATATAGCCTCTATCGCTACATGAGCTTGACACATAGATGAAACCCTCACACAATCACCTTAAAAACCTTAAATTTAACATCTGAACCCTTGTTTATTCTACTATCCACTTTCTTTTTTTATAAATATGCTCATATTTCAAAGAGATTACCTCTAATTATAGATTATGAAATCAACAATGATATTATTTTTTATTCAATCCTCACATTTATTTCATTGATAGCATTAATAATAATTTGTGAAACCCCCTTAATTGAAATATATTTCCATCCTTTTTCTATTGCAATTTCAGTCCCTACAGGAAGTGCCCTAGCTTCTACATAGTTGTTAGTTGAAGTTCCATATGATGTAGGTGATGGGAATTTTGTTTTTATTATTTAAAAAATCATCACCTCCTTCAGATTTTCCCAATTTTTTTGTAAAAACACCATCAAAATTAATTTTGATAAACCCAATATTTGGAAAATTCTATTTTACCCTAGATAAAAGTAGATCCTTTGTTTTAATGTCATTATCGAAGATGACTCTTCTATATATGTTTAAATCCTATAACCAAGTTATAACCACCTATTTTTTTTACATTTGAGACTTCCTTGGATTAACCTTGACCTGCTTCACCTTATTTTCTTAAAACTTTGCCTCCCCATCTTCCTTCACACCTTTAACTCCTCTTGTATTTAAACTTACATATTGTACTTCCCCATCCCTTATGTTATTTTTTCTTTTAATGGTTGATTCGAGTAAACTATAATTGGCCTTGTCATTTGATGATGCAAATGGGTTTTCTTGTCACTTTTTAGGGGTGTAAAATTCTTGATTTGATCCATCTTCTCCTATGATATGATCTCCTTGGTTCATAGTAAAGTTTATCTCATGCCCAAAATTTTCCATCTTTATCCATCGTTTTAACTTTACAATATCTTGTCATATGTTCTATTTCATGACATTTGTGACATCATAATACAATGTTTTCATAATCCACTTGTTCATCTCATTCTTCAAAAATGAGGTTCAATATTTAAATCCAATGGAAGGTAGAGTTGTACACCATACTTTGATAATCGAAGTTACCTTCTAAGACTTTGATAAGACCGTTTGACAACCTAAGTGGCCTAATAGTGGAGACTTTGAAACTTTGAATGGAGGTTCAAGGTTTAAACCTTGTGTGGTGTAGGGTTCTACACCATGCTTCGATAACCTAAGTATGGTTGGATAAACTAATATTGGGTAAATAACATCCTCCATGAGGGTCATCTCATATGACCCATGGCCTCATAGATGTTAAAAATAACTTTATCCTTTACCCTTCTTTGATTCATATTTAATCCTAATAGAATACAACAAAGGTTTTAAAATATCCATAGCAACACATATTTGATTGTATGTGACATGCCTTCTCTCCTTAGTAATTGGTCTCTTATATATGAATTCACCTAAAGTATTTTCAATATTCTTCAAAACCTCCTTATTGATGAGTTGATAAGGAAGTCCAAAAATCCTAACCCACATCGAAAGCCTTTTATTGTCTTTGTCTCCATAGAAAATTGTCACTCAATGGTTTTAAATATAATGAATCTTTGCCCCTGAACCAAAGGCCTTCATCCATTGTTTTATCCCTTATTTTGAACTAGAGAAGATAATAAGGAAAACTATTTTTGGAAGAAAAGTCATGGATTAATTAGAATTCAATACCCATTTCCACTTGATCCAATTTTGAAAATAAAAAAAAACCTAGCCA
Organism: Wollemia nobilis; assembly: GCA_028583015.1. Classification (NCBI taxonomy): domain Eukaryota; kingdom Viridiplantae; phylum Streptophyta; class Pinopsida; order Araucariales; family Araucariaceae; genus Wollemia; species Wollemia nobilis. The sequence continues at coordinate 4,749,910 of JAQPPZ010003276.1, forward strand.
ATATCCATAGAACTTATATATTAACCCTATGGTTTTTAAGAACCATTATGCTATGCTTGAACATATCATCCTTGATAATCACTTAAGGTGTAGTTTCTACTAATTGGATAGGATTTGCCATAGATTTTAACTTCCTCTTGTTGGTAAATAGGGTATCCTTACTTTTAGTAAGGACTTTCAAAAATGACTTTCTTACCATGTTGTCTAGATATTCTTTACATCAATATTTTAGTTTTTTAGTTTCTCTTAAGATCTAGAACAAGAAGTGGATGCTTGCTTCATGATTGCACTTTGCTTCCTAATTCCTAATTAGGCTTCCTACTTGTTCCTAAAATACTTTATATTTATTATTACTTGTATAAATATGAGATAAAATTTTACAAAAATATGATGTAATATATGATTTGTTGAAGTGAGTTAAGAGGGAACGTGAGCTAAGATTTAGTCATGGTGGAAGGGTGATGAGTTCATTTGGAATGCATCAATTATTCAAACCCTTACAATGAATGACAAGAAAATTATTTCCAAAAAATTGTTTAAGCAAAGGGATATAAAAAAGAAGATATAATGGCTATTGTAATCCAAGAGGGAGTACAAGCCAAGAGTGAGTGCGAGGTAGGAGAGAGTGCAAGTTGGAAGCAAGTGCAAATTGAGAGGGAGTATGATCTAAGAGGGAATGCAAGCCAAGAAGAAGCCCCATTAGCTAGTATGGAAGGAAAGTCATATTTGAAAGCTCTAATGGGAAGTTAGGATACCCTAGTTGGAAGTATGGAGGCCCAAGTTGGAGATAAGCGGAAGAGCGAATACATGGTAAATTTGATCCACGTAGTAGATGTTACACCAGAAGTGATTATCAAGGATGATATGATTGAGCATGATATGTAAGTTCCATAGAACATGATCAATATATTTGGAGATTCAAAATTGGATCAAGTGGAAGTGGGGATTAAATTGAAATTACTCTATGATTTTTCTTCCTAAAGGTTTTTTCGTTGTCATATTTTCCAAATAAAATAAGTGTTGGTGGCCCATAGTTTAGGGGAAGAGATGCACTTTATCTGAGACCATGGAATGAATTTTTTTTGTTGAGACAAAAACTATTAAGAAGCTTCTAGTATGGATTAGCCTTTTGGACTTCCATATTAACTTATAAATAAGGATGTTTTAAAAAATATAGAAAATACCCTAGGGAATTCATTAAGGAAGGACAAACTACTAAGAAGTGAAAGCATACTATATATACTCGAATATGTGTTGCTATGGATATTTCAAAACATTTTCCACAATACATTAAGATTAAATATGAATCAAGAGAATGATATCAACAAGTAGATTATGAAAATATCACATTTTGTTGCTACAATTTATATGAGATTGGACACATGGCAAGAATTTACAAAGTGAAAACTATGAAGAAAGAGATAAAAAAATTATAGCCATGAGATAATTTTCAAGACAAATCAAGGAAATCACATGCGAATAGAAGCTTAGATCAAATGAAGGATATTCCACTCTAAAAGAAGAGATAAAGAAAGCCTATCTGCAATATTATTTGACAAGTTTAGAAGGAATTAAAGGTGTAAAAGATGATGTGGAGAGAAATTCTAAAATAAAGAAGACAAAATAGGTCAAGTTTATTCCAGGTAAATCATATTCATTTTCCTCAAGCAATATATAATCCTCTCTAGGTAATAAAAGTGAAAGGCATGATGGGGGGAGGGTGGGATGGCTCCAGTGCCAGGTTCCTTGGGACTGTCCAGTTCCACTTTTCCATTTCCCTACCCTCTTCCCTGGGCTGTTCTCTGGCCTAGTTTTTAGTATCCTTGGGTTTCTCAAGTTTCCCATTTTTTATTGGTTTGTTGTTCTACAAGGAGGGTGCTATGGTTTCTAGCCATGTGTACCTTGGTTTGGCGGGTTTCCAAATATCTTGGGGATGGCTGCTAGAAGAGGTTAGCTCTAGTTTCCTATTTGTTTCTTGGGATCCTCATCTGCGCTCTTGTTGGCTTCGAGGGGGCTTGTTCTTGCAAATGATATTCTTTCCCAATCATTCCAGGAACTCTTTGCCTTTGGGATCTCCTTGTAGATCCGATGGTTACCTTTTTTTTTATGGATCCTCAGTTTCCTCCTGTAGTTTGTCCTTTTGGTCCTGGGGGGACCCCAAGCATGCAACTACGACTTTCCCTAGATTCATCCTCCGATAGGCAAGGGTGGGGCTGGAAGATTTCTTGTTGGTTGTTTTAGTGGTTTGTTTCTTTGCAAGTTTATAGATCTTGGGATGGGGGCTCATGATCATCTAATGCAAAGGTAGTACCATGGTTTTCAACCTGATCTTGAAATCCTCTCCAATCGCGGACAATCATGGGACAATTTCCCTGTCTCTCCTTTTCAGTTTGCATCCCAGATCTAGTTACATGGGAGATCTAGTGATCTTAGGGATCTCCCATTCTTACTGTTCCATTTCCACAACCTAACCTAGTCTAGTTACCTCATACTCCTATTGGTGGGATATCAGTGCTATGGTTCTTCAAAATATTTTTTTGCTAGGTTTCCCATTGGGTGGGATCCTCCAAACCTGCTAGTTTTACCACTAGGCGGGTTTCTTGAATAGGGTTTTCTACTGGTTTTTTCTGCTGGGCAGGTTTTGTTCATCTGTTGGTTTTCTCGCTGGGTGGGATCCTTCACATCTGCTATTTTTCCTACTGGATGGGATTGTCCAAATCTAATTTTTTGACGATTTTCCCGTGAGGTGGGGTTTAGTTTTTGCTACTAGTTTTCTTGTTGGGTGAGATTTTTTGAATCTGCTGGTTCTTCCTACTGGGTGGTATTTCCATTTTGGTGGTTTTTGACTACTTCCCGTTGGGTGAGAATTTTCAAATCTACTATTTTTTCTATTGGGTGGGATTGTTCAAATCTGGTTTCTGTTGGTTGTCCCATGAGATGTTTTCTTGTTTTCTATTGGTTTTCCTACTAGATGGCATCCTCCAAACTTGTTTTTCCTGCTGGGTGGGAGTTTTTAAATAGGATTTTCTACTGGTTTTTCTACTGGGTGGGTTTTATTTTTCTACTGGTTTTCCCGCTGGGCAAGATTTTTTAGATCTGTTGTTTTTCTTGCTGGGAAGGATTCTTCAATGCTAGTTTTCTACTGGTTCTCCCACGAAGTGGGTTTTTGGTTTTCTGTTGGATTTCTCATTGGGAGAGATTTTCCAAATCTATTGGTTTTTCCTATTGGGCGGGATTTCCATTTTGGTGGTTTTTGGCTGCTTCTCGTTGGGTAGTATTTTCAACTTCATCATCCTGCTAGTTTTCCCACTAGGTGGGATTTATCAAATTGGTTGTTTTTTGACCCTTGGTTTGGTTGGTTGACCTGTTGTAAAAAAAAATTGGGATCCTTTCAAAACCCGCTTATAATATAGTTTTAACTTACCAAAAAAAAAGTGAAAGGCGTGAAGATATTATCTCTTGCACTTTAAGGTTTCAAGAGTAGCATAATAAAGAAATGAGGATGGAGGAAACCCGTAATAATTTGGTTTTTATTAGGAAAAATAAGAAAATAATTGCTACAAAAGAGCATACTTGCACTTTAGGGTTTCTAGAGAAACATAAAGAAGATTGTGCTTTTAAGGTTATTCCTTGCACTTCAAATCCTTCTAAACAAGGCAAACCTAAAGATGATAAGTCTTACTATGAGCAGTATAAGAAGATTGAAGAGATTGATGAAGATGAAAGTTTTGCTGGGAATGAAAAAAAAAAGAGAAAGACCCAAGAAGAAAAAACAAAGAGAAAAAAAATACAGAGGGATATTGATATGGAAAAACAAAAACAAATATCACAAGTGCTAACAAGAAGTGGGGCTAAACCCACAAATAATAAAAAAATAATAACAATGAAAATAATATCTTGGAATATTAGGGGAATGAATAAGAAGTCTAAAAAAATTACTAAGAAATTGTGAGGATGTTATAGACAACGTATTTATAGATATAAAAATTGGACAGCAAATATTTTAGCCATTTGCGGTGATGAATTTTATCTTGATAAAATTTAAATTTTGAAAGGCATCTGATATAGAATGAGTTGATTGTGGAAACTTAGTAGTTTGAGGAAGATGGAGAATATCTTTGATAGAAAGGAAAATGAAGAATATCTTTGATAAAATATAAAGTTGGATATGCTTTAATTAACTTGTTAGAAATGTAATGAGAGCAATGTAATATTTTGATTTTGTAATGGGAGTGGCCCCAATAAAAACCACACATAGTTTATTAATATATATATGATTTATTGAAATACAATCATAAATAATTTATATTTATTATCATTTATATAAAATTGAAATAAAGTTTTATAATAAATTGTATCATACTAAACCATGAAAATATTCATTCTAAACTACAATTTATCTTATTTTTATTTTTAATAAAATCTCAAACAATTATATACTAATAATTTTAAAATTCATTTAAATTTAACTACACTTGAAAATATTTGTTTTAAAATATTTATTTTCAATAAAATATTTCTATTTTTTTTCAATGGGTTATATGGGATGGAAATAGACGCCACCCATATTACATTATCACCACATAGTGGTATTACAACAAAACCTGGATATTATCCATGTATCATTTGGCAAGATTTGAATTTAGGTCTCCTCCTAGAAAAGTTGAGAAATCTAATCAGTTGAGCTAATACCACTTGATAAAAAATATTTCTAATTTTTTCATACCCTCTATAAACCATTTATTTTGAAAAATAATTTACTAGATTATTATCCTTGATATTTTAAATTTTTTTGTTGAAAGTGACTTGATCTTATAAAAAAATAAGAGTACATCATTCATAAAAAATGGCTTCCACACCCCAAAAGTCTATGCAGAACATCGACCTAGGGATAAAAAAGGGCCCATGACAACTATAAAGTGGTTAACATATCAACAAAAAAGAAAGGACAAAAGATCCACTCGTACTCAAGTTGCCATAGGAGTAGCACCACCAAAGGGATGGGGGTCCTTATCCAAAGGATTTCTCCAATTGATAGGAGGATTAGGATCTATGGGAACTAAATCCCTCCTAGATCATCACCCTGTCACTTTTTAGTATCGCTTGCGGTCTGAGGTAAAGTGGTAGTCTAGTCAAATGATGAGCTCCAATTGTAATACTATGACATGAAGTGAAATACTTCCCTGACACACTAGTCCTACAGGCAAGGGCTAATAGTCCTAAGATCTTAATCCCATTATTGAGAAGAAGAATGTCTTTGGCGAGGTGGAGAGGGAAAAACTCAAGCCACAATGTAGGGAGTATTTTCCCAATGATCAAACAGAGTTAGCAGATGTTGAACCTCAAGGGAAACCTTGTTTGCTTGTGCTTGAATATGAAGTAAAACATTAGAGAATATTAGAGCCTTTGAATACATGGAAAAATGTGGAAATGAATGCTAAGTAGAAAAAAAATCCATTACAGTTTTTCCATATGTTAAATAGAATCTTAGCCCTAAAAATATGCTAAATCTACTCCATATGTACTAACATTTGGGTTGTATCCCCAAGAAGAACCATAAACCAAGAAAAGGGATGTGGTCTAAAAAGTTTTAAAAAATCTTGAATCCATTTCCATGTCACTTGGTCCCCAGGGCAATACCAAAATAAATGTTCAATGGATTCTCTGCAATGACAAAAATGATAGTTGGGAATGTTTTGTTTTAAATGATGAAGGCATTCTACTATAGGAAGACCCTAAAAAATGAGATACCAAAGAAAGTGAGCCACTTTAGGCTCCAAAACAACATCCCAAAAAGTGTGAAATATGTACTACCAATCTTTGCTAGTTGCCTAGATTCTCCATCGATCATTTTACTTAGGAACCATGGGTAGGTGAGCCAATGGTACTATTTGTTTGACTTATAGTTACTAAAAATAGTGTTGGGATACCATTTCTAGTAATTCCACATACATAGGGTTTGAACCTCAATTTTATGAAGCATTTCAGGTGAGATTGTGGCTTGAATTACCTAAAACATTTCTTTGTCGACCTTAGAGTGGTAAAATTGCATTTTAAATTTTACCATGAAAGCCAGTTCTTGGTCCACTTGGAAAAGATGTCAAAAATGATCCAAATGCCCTTATGGAAAAACCAAAGGGTGTGGATCCAAGGAATTTTGGCCAATGGCTACTCTTGATAGGTGAGAATGGGAGACCACCATAGTGACTACTAATTAATAGAGAGTCCAACAATGAAATTATTATCATTCCAGAGCAACCAAGGTCGGAGAGATTCCTAGGCCTTCCAAATACTCTTAGCAATAAAAGTGCCCTGAATTTGAATTGGCACCTTCATCACCATAATGGATTGCATACCAAGCCCCCTCCAATATTTTCTCCCATGGGGACACCAGAAGCTATGCAGTGTCAAAGTAGGTGTTTACAGGCTTCTTTGCCATGCATAGCATGAATGACCTATTTGGCACACTAGTGAGCAAAAATTATGTCTCGAAAAACAATCATTTCTCTTCCATAAATTATCAATCCAGTAAGTCCGTAAACTTACAAGTGTTATGCACAATATATGCCAGCAGTTTTGGGGGAATGAATCCATATGTAACTTATTTAGTTTTATGGGGGATGTTCGTGCATTTGAATTTCAGCCAAACGAAATAAACTAAGTGTGGAAAATTAAATAAATAAATTACTAACCAAAACTAAAGTGCTGGAAATAAAATGCAAGAAATAAAACACACAGCTAAATTAATTAAAGTAGAAAATAAAACAATAAATCTAATCTACTAAAAATAAAGAACGAAAATGAAATAGGGGAGGACTACTACAGGGAGTGGTCCCAAGCTCCCGCAGATAGTCCACCCGACTAGCTACATAGAGCTTGCTTAAGTAAGAGTATTTGCACTCCTAATAATTTAGACAAAGAAAGAAATGAAAATAATTTTTGTGTAAAATTAATCATCGATATCCATTCATTTGGCCTGCGTCTTTATATAAAGCATAGCCACATCTCATTACAATAACAAATCAATCTATTTTAATCACATGACGTGATTAGTTACTATTGACAATTTTGTCACATTTCTTAAGGGGTAGAAAAAGAAACAAATTTTGTATAGTATTGTGTAAAGTTTTTTTGCTTTGTTGTTTTTATTTTGAAAGTTGCAGCAATTTTGGCTTCCAATGCCACCCCTTTGTATATAAAAATGGAAGAGAAAGAACTTCGCCGGAGGAGGATAAAGAAGGCTTCGCGCCCGAAGCATTTCCCGCATTACTTCGGGTAAAAGTTTTGCGAAGTAGTTTTCACCGAAGAAAAACACAAGCAAAGAGAATGAAACTACTTCGCGCCCGAAGCACTTCCAGCGGCTACTTCAGGCGAAAATGAGCGAAGCGGTGTTCAGAGGAAAAGAGAGCTTCGCACCCGAAGCATTTTCAATATTACTTCGGGTGGAGTTTTTTGCGAAGTAATATCACCGAAGTAGAATACAAGGATGGCAATAAGAAGAACTTCGGGCCCGAAGCGCTTCAAGCGGCTACTTCGGGCAAGATTCCTACGAAGCAATGTGCCGAAGAAGAAATACAAGGGAGAAGGCAAGAAAACTACTTCGCATCCAAAGTATTTCCATCAGTCACTTCGGCCAGAAAATCAGCGAACCATTTTTACTTCGACGAAAGTCATTGCGAAGCATTTGCTTCGGCTAAGCTTTCGTGCGAAGTACTTCCACCCGAAGTGACGGAGGTCACAAAGAATGAAACATCTGCTTCGGCCGAAATCTTCCCGAACCACAGTTTTGAAGAGGATCGCAGCGAAGCTTTTCTCGAAGACATCAGCAAAGGAATTTAATCAGCGAAGCGGTAAAGAAGAAGGGACCCATTTTGCGAAGTAAATATGCTTCGGCACTCCCCGCCCCCGAAGCAGTTTTGCGAAGCTCAATCCTGTGAAGTACATATCAAAGAGGAGTTTTTGCTTCGGCCCAGAACCATTGCGAAGCGAAGTGGTGGATGAAGACTTAGCGAAGCGCTTCACGGGCACGCGTTCCAAGCCGAGTATTTTCCCGAGGCGATCAAGTGCCTCATAAATGCTATTTTTCTATGCCCAGCAAGCCCGCTGCTCATTTTTGGCAATCAAAAATGAAGTATCAAGCCATGATGGAGAGCCCGACGAGCATGGCGGCCACTCGAGCACCGCACCCAGAGACCAAGGACGTCTAGACGGCTCATCAATGCACCTTTCCATGGTTGACCCGGTTGCAATTGCCATTTTTGGTAACAGATTTGAAAGCTCGGTCATGAGAGCCTCGGGGAGCCGATTCTCAAGGCTCGAGGGCATACTCTTCTTCGCTATGTAATTATGATTCAGAGGCCCGGGTCCTCTATAAAAACCTAGGCATTGTAATGGAAAAGGGGGGGAACTATCTGCTAGAAAGCTGCTGTAACTTGATGTCCTACGATTAATACTAAGAGACTTTGAGCTTAATTCTTCTCTTTTATGCTGCCTTCTGTGCTTGATTCTTCTATCTCTCCTCGTTTGTATGTTGGATGCTGAACTCTACGTTCGGTGTGCGATCGGGGACAGTGTCCTGAAACTCGTTCGAAAGGATACATAGGAGTTGGAAAACATCCTATTGACTTTATTTTATGCTGCCTGCCTTGCTTGATTCTTCTATCTCTCTTCGTTTGTAGACTGAGATGTTGAACTCTACGTCCGGTGTGCGATCGGGGACAGTGTCCTGAAACTCGTTCGGGAGGATACATAGGAAGGTTGATATTACGTTTCTTTCATTTTACTCTTGGTGTTCCTTGCTGCTATTCAAGTTGTCTGTTAGTGATCGTGCTTCCTGTTCTCTCCCACCTCAAATCATCAATCTCTCTTCCCTTACCCCTTTTTATTTATTTCTCTAACCCTTATCCCTTTTATCTCTTTCCTGCACTCTTGTCTTCAAACACCCAAGTAGTTTAGCATAGGATCCGGCCTTTCTCCGGAGATTGGCACGAGGGGCATCTCTTCCCTTCGGCCTTTCAATGTTGGTCCAGGTCTAGGGCATACATACATACATTTATCCAAAATCCTTACCTAGGCGGATCTGATCACCAACAGTTCTGGCACGCCCGATGAGACCCAACTGTATCTGTCTTAGATAGATCCATAACCGGTTAAGGTCCCATATTTTAATGCAAACCCGTATTCACCGGGGCCAATAGTTCTAACTAAGTTCCCGGTGTGACCCGATCAGTCTCACCTGATTAGTGGTAGTGAGAACCGATGCCCTCATTACTAAAAGACTTTTAGCATCTGGCGACTCTATTTACCCGAGAATCTCTAGGTTGAAAATACCAGTACCAAAAGTCTGTGCCTTCATGCAAACAAGATGGAGAGTTAAGAATAAAGGAGAGGAAACCGAGTTCTTTGAGCTAGATATTGACGCCTTCGGGGAACAATCAAGGTTGATCACCCCCAAATCCCTGCTACAAGGAACATCCTCTGTTGGCAGACAAAGCTCAACTTTTGATAGTACAACATCTAGCTTTCCTCCCAATCCTCCCAACTCTCCGAAGCGTCCTAGCCCCTCTATTCCTATTAGTTGTCCTATTAGCAGTCAAGGGGGAGCTTCGGGAGTTCTGATTTCTCAAAATCTGGGAGCAAATATGGCACAACAACAACAACAACAACAACAGCAAATGCAGTAGCCACCATCGCCCAGATTGTCTCCAGCATGGGATTCTTTGTCACCTCTAAATCTAGTGGGACAAGGACAAGTGCCACCTGCTGCCGTAAAGAAAATCCCAACGTTCGATGGAACTGGGAAGACCGCTCTGGAGCACATCCAGGATATAATATCTCTAGTGGCGATCCACGACATTACAGAAGAGCCGATTATGGTTAAGCTTCTGGTCCTTTCCCTTAGAGGTAAACTCCTCTACTGGTATAGATCTCTACCACCCGATAGTATTACAAGATGGGACCAGTTAGCTGATCAACTGATGGGAAACTTCAATGAATCCTGTGATCCTACCTCTCTGCTGCACCAGTTCACTTCAATCAAGAGACATCCACAAGAGGAGATCATGGATTTCAATGTGAGGTTCACTCGAACCTGGTAGAGAGTGCCAGTTGGACTTCGGCCAACCGACGAAGCTGCAACGCTCTATTTCCTTTGGGCTTTCAACCCCGATATCGGTCTCATGGTAAGATATTCTAACGTTAATACTTTTCCCGAGTTGTATGAGTTAGCTAAGAGAGCGGAGATGGATTTAATAGCTGTGGGAAAGCTCCCCCAAAGGATGTCGATGCCCATACTTCTCGAATTCTTACAACTCTAGTATGCAAGCGCAGCCGCTTCGCAAATCTCCACCACCCCCGCACTCCCGATTTCATCTTGGAATCCGAATCCTGTTGTGTCTCAAATCACTGCTCCACAAATCCATTTCCCTACATTTTCAACTCCACAACCCACTGTCTCTTCAGCATTTCCTGTACTACCAGCACCACCTCAACACCTTGCCCTTCCTCCCATATCGACGATGGCTCCATTACCAATCGCTCCGAAAGCCGATGATATACAAACCAGAATTTTGCAGGAAATGCAGTCTCTGAACTCTACGGTCCAGATGTTGTCTAATGACATGACCATTGTAAAAAAGAAGCAAGCACAATAGGAGTTCCTACCAAGGAGATCTTATCCTGCACTTGCGCTTACCAAGGACCAAGCAGTCCAACAAGGGAAAGCTTCGGCGAGAAATGCTGCAATTGATGAGGCTCCAAGCACTTTCGACTATGTGTATTGGTGTTCTACATGCAATGATCCGCATGAAGAGAATACCTGCACCCTGCACCAGCATTATGTATAGACACTGGCGAACAGTAGTCATAGAGGTCAAGTAAACGTCATTAGGCAGATGAGTCACAACTTGGCAATTGGCGAGGAGGAGTCGGTTGCAGTACTCACACGAGGAGGAAAAAAGACAATAGAAGAAGATACCACTCAGTTGGCTCCTGCAAAAGAGCAAGTTCAACCCGAGAAAGGACAATCATCTACTTCAGCCCCGAGCGAAGCTCCTTCGCCTGCACCAACCAAAGGAAAGGCTCAAAAGGCCTCTGATGAACTGCCTCAGGTGGAAACTAAGGAACAAGCCAAGGAAAAGCTCAAATTTCCTTCGCTGACTAAGCGACAAAGGGTGGAAGCTACAGAGAAGTATCGCACAAGATATGAGCCCAGAAAAGAGCCCAAAGCACCCAAATCCATGGCGTACAATATTGTAGAGGAATTGAAGAAGATTCCAGCCAAGATCAGCTTGTATGATGCACTGCAACTTCCTGGACAAGTAGACCTGCTGCAGGAATCATTAAAGACAATTAAGGTAAAAAAGGCAGCACCGCTAGCCTTGGTACAGACCCTATCCATGTCAATTACGGGGAAGAATAGACCACCTCCGTTCTACCTGTCCCTACAAATGGAAGGGTATATTGTGCATAATTGCATGATCGACTCTGGGGCCGCTACAAAAGTCATGCCAAGGGCAGTCTACGAAGAAATAGGGATGGAGTATACGCGAAGCAGCCAAGGTGTACTCCAGTTGGATGGTACTCCGGTGAATACTGTAGGGGTGATCAAGGACATTCCTATCCGGCTACATAAGATGCCTCAGATCATGGTCATACAAGAGGTAGTGGTAGTCGACTTGGAGCCATATTTTAGTATGTGTTTGTCGAGGGAATTCATGGCAAAGCTGGGTGGATATCTGTCTATGGATTACTCCCATCTGGAGATTCCATTCAAGGGAAAGAAGGTGAAGATCTACAATGAGAAGCCTTCTTCCTTTCTTGTACAGAAGATGTCCGAGGAAGAAAGCAGTGAACCAGTGAACGCAATGGTGGAGGAAATAGAACAGGTAGATCTGGTTGAGGAGTCTCTTGCGCAATTAAGTTGTGAAGATGAGTTTTCATTGGTAGACTTCAACGCCATGGTGGAGACCGAAATAGGATGTTATGCGATCGTCAAGCCAAAAAACCACTCCCACCTCGGGAATAGAACAAGTGCCCAGGAAGAACTATGGAAGTTGTTCTTCGATGGCGCCCGATGTAAAAATGGCGCTGGGGCAGGGATTCTTCTAATTTCACCCTTCGAGAGAGCAGAAAGAATATTGCTACCGGTTGATATGGAGCTGCACTAACAATGCAACAGAATATGAAGCGTTATGCCTAGGACTTAAGAAAGCTGATAAGTTAGGCATAAAGCATCTCCAAATCTTCAGAGATTTTGAACTGGTTTGCAACCAGGTCACAAATAAGTGTACTTCAAAAAAGCACTATCTAAAGTCATACCGCAACAGGGTATGGGACCTGTTCGATCGGTTCGAATCTCTCAATCTACAATCAGTCCCACGAGAGAAGAACCGACATGCCGATGTTCTGGCATCCATCGCAGCCAAGTACTCTCCAGTAGAAGACATGGTGCACAAGCCTAGAGCCGTGAGAATGATCTATAGACCCTCTGTCCTAGACAAGGATCTGCATTGGCAAGTGTTTGATAACGACGAGCAGATTGTAAATTTCTTAATCCAAGAAGCCACCATAGTTGAAGACCGAAGCTTTGATGAAGAAGAGTATGAAGGGTTGATCCAATTGAAGAATAATCATGTTCCCAAGGGACTAATCACCCTTGAAAGCCTCTTTGATCGGAATGACCGAGCTCTCTCTCACATGATCAAGGTCCATGAGAGACAGTATCAAGATTTGGAGCTCGAACCTGGGAAAGCAATAAAGGTGGGAACCGACTGCACTGCGAAGGAGATAGAATAGATACAGAATATGTGCAGAAGGTTTTTCGATATAATCGCTTGGTCTTATCAAGATCTTCGGGGATACAATCGACAACTGGTTCAACACACAATCGAGTTGCAGGAGGGGGTCAAACCCTTTCGACAAAAGCAAAGGCCGGTGAATCCCAAGATCGAGGTCTTAATGAAGGCCGAACTCTTGAAGATGCTTGAGGCAAAGATCATATATCCCATCAAGCACTCTTCATGGGTAGCGAACCTGGTCCCAGTCAGAAAGAAGAACGGAGATATCAGGTTATGCGTGGACTTCCGCAATCTAAATCAGGCGTCCCTCAAGGACCACTATCCTCTCCCACAGATTGATCAAATTTTGCACTCAGTAGCTGGAGCTCAACGCTTCTCTCTGCTCGATGGTTTTTTTGGATACAATCAAATCTGGGTCAGGGATGAAGACCAACACAAAACAGCATTCACCACCAAGTGGGGAACATTTGCCTACCAGCGAATGCCATTTGGCCTTTCGAATGCTGGGGCCACTTTCTAGAGAGCAATGGATCTTGCTTTTGGCGAGCTTCTAAATAAGGTCATCGTCATCTATCTGGATGACATGACCATTTTCTCTCGAAGAAGGGAAGATCATCCACTACATATACAACAAGTTTTTGAAAAGTGTCGAGAGTTCGACATCTCAATTAATCCAAAGAAGTCCATATTCGCTGTCAGCGAAGGAAAGTTGTTGGGACATGCGATATCAAAAAAAGGGCTCGTTGTAGATCCTGATAGAGCCAAAGCTCTAATGAAGCTCCCGCTCCCAGCGGACAAGAAAGGACTTCAATCCTTCTTCGGTCAAATTAACTTCGTAAGGAAGTTCGTTCCCGACTTCGCCCAAGTCATCAAGCCAATGTCCCAACTCCTGAAGAAGGGCATCGAATTTAACTGGACCGAAGAAAGAAAAAAGTCTTTTGAAGAGATTAAGGCTCGAATCGCTCAGGCACCGGTCTTGATCAATCCAGATTACAGTCGGGATTTCATCATGTATGCTATAGGAGAGCCCGAAAGCTATGCTGCTGTCCTGACACAAAAGGGGGAAGATGGCGAGGAGTGCCCCATCGTGTTTTTGAGCCAAGTGATCAACCCCCATGAAGAAAAGTATAATTTCATAGAATGCCAGGTGCATGCAGTAATGAAATCCCTTAGAAAATTCAAACAGTTCATCTCTCAAAGTCGGGTCACAGTCTTTGTCATTCACCCCGACGTGCGCAATTTTATCATCCAAGGAGAATTGGGGAGTAAAAGAGCTGGTTGGGTGAACAAGATACAGGAGTTTGACATCGAGATCAAGCCCACCAAATTGGTTCGTGGTCGTGCACTATGTCAAGAATTAGCAAAGAACGCAGCGGCCGAAGCTGAAGAACCTCAGAAGGATGACTTACCAGTCGATGAATGCTTCACCAACCACGAGGAAGATGAGAGAGACTGGGTCAATGAAATAGTTGAATATTTCAACACTGGAAGTTGTCCTTCGCATCTAAATGCTTCGCAGTGAAGGCATTTTAGGATGCGATCCTCTCGGTACACTCTGTGCCCCGAAGGCCTATTTTTCAAGAATATTGATGGGGTCCTTCTTAAATGCATCAAAGATGATGATAAAAGAAGAGTCCTAGGAGAGTTCCATTCGGGGCTATCTGGAGGCCACTTCGTAGGAAGGACGATGACATTAAAGATTATCAAAGCAGGATATTATTGGCCTACACTCTTTGTCGATGCCTTCGCCGTTTGTCGCAAATGCGAGCAGTGTCAAAAGTTCATCGGCCGAAGCAAAAATGCTTCGATGCCACTTCGCCCGATATAGGTAGAAACTCCCTTTCAGCAATGGGGGTTGGACTTTATAGGGGTCGTATCACCGAACTCCTCCACGGGACACAAGTTCATCCTGACCACAACCGATTACTTTACCAGGTGGGCCGAAGTGATTCCCACCAAGCATGCAGATCAAGAGACTGTAGTCACCTTCCTAGAAGGATTGATCACCGGGTTCGGCATCCCCAAAGCAATCATCACAGATAATGGCCCTGGCTTCACAGGCGCTAAAATCAATGAATTCCTCTATAGATATGGGATATATCATAAAGTATCCTCCAATTATTATCCACAAGGCAATGGCTTGGCAGAATCCACCAACAAGACTCTGTTGAGAATGCTAAGGAAGCTCATAGAGACAAACAAAAGGACTTGGCATCTCCTTCTAGATCGGGCCTTGTGGGCCGATCGAATTTCTGTCAAAAGGTCAATCAAAACGTCGCCTTACGCACTGGTCTACGACAAGGAGGCTATCTTACCCATTCATATGGAGATCCCTGTGCTACAACTGTTAGAAGCAGAGGATGAAATTAGTTCGATGGAAAATAGGTTAGCTCAGCTCCTGCGACTAGAGGAAGATCGTGAAGAAGCATACCGAAGCTTCGCCAAGCATACCCAGGTCATCCGAGACTGGTTCAAGAAAAGGTCTTCCGATCGCACTTTCAATGTGGGAGATCCGGTATTGAAGTGGGACTCTTGGAAGGCCAAGCCTGGGAATCACGACAAGATGGATGCCTTTTGGGATGGGCCATTCAAAATTATGAAGGTGAACTCGGCCAATTCGTTCATCCTCAAAGATGCGAGATGGTCAAGTTCTGCCAATCTCTCATCAATGGTCTTCATCTGAAGACCTTTCACTACTAAGTATAATTCAAATTCTTCTTTTTTTTAAAAAAAAAAAAATGAATGTATGTATTTGTATATATAGTCTCCTCCAAGCCAAGTACAAATTCCAAATCCTCTTCGGGGATTTCTGATGTGAAGTAGCAAGTACAAGAAGGTTCACTGCAAAGAAGGTTACAAAAGGCACCAAAGGAGAACTTCGCACCCGAAGTATTTTAGTAGCTACTTCGGGCAAAATTTTTGCGAAGCAATTTTCAAAAAGGAGAGCTTCGACGACCTTCAAGAGCGGCAACACGGCGAAGAAAAAAATACTTCGGCCCCGAAGCATCTAAAAGTAGTCCGAACCAAAGGTTCGTCACGAAGCATTTTCAGCATTAAAGTTCAACTTCACCGAGCCAAACACGTGCAAGGTGGAAATTTGAAATGTGCCTCGAAGAACGCGTCAAGAATGGCCTTCAAAGGAGTATGAAGTGGACGAATTTAAGGCAAAAGGGTGATGTAGCACTTCCCGAGGTAACCGAGTCAGAAAAGGGCAAGGAAAAGCTCGCACCAAGGTACGAGGTGGTAGCGGGTGGCATCTCTAGTACAAAATCTAATCATCAAAGCATGCAGCCCTATGTACCACGTCGCTGCAGAAGCGGTTTGAGAATACGGTAGCCTCCATCGTCCGAAGTACAAATTTAATTTTAGTAGGTGCCATAAATTCAGGTGGTTGCCTTTTTAGGCTATAAAAGCGAGTTCCTGGCAATAGGGAAGTTATTTGTCCATCAGTTAGAGCTCAACTAAGAAGCCTTCGGATATTCTGCAACTCTCCCGTCCTTCGCACCTGGCCATTTACATTAAAGCCCTTTATCAAGAATCCTGCCGCCATCACTAGCATCATGGGAAAGAAGAACTCTAAGGAAAAGGGGAAAGAGCCCGAGGTTGTAGGCCCTGAAAAGATGAAGAAGGGGAAGGAGGAGAGAAAGCGTGCTCCAAAGAAGCTAAATCTTCCCCTTCGAGCTGAAAAACAGCCAATGGAAGAGGGAGACGACTCGGAGGAAGAACAACTTGTAGAACCACCAATTGATGGGTGGGAAAATATCCGAGACACGCAGCTCTCAAAGGGTGTATCCGACCTTCGGCACACCATAGAATTCATGACAAGCAGGCTCACGCTAGAAAACAAGAGAGCCACTGCGTACTACTCCCAAATCTACTGGTTTTTAACCCCACCTGCTCATCATTGTCCCGAGCTGATATACGCCATTGCACAGAATTACCAACCTGCATCCAGGCAGGTGCTAGATGCTTCGAGACACAAACTATTTTCCATCTTGAAGGAAGATGTGCAGGCAGCCTTCGCACTGCAGTAGGGTCCACCCAAGGGCTATTCTATTCGCAATGTCCTCCTGAGCGAACAAATGGAGAGATTTTCCTCCAACAGTTATATATTGAAATTCTTGCGAGAGAATCTCAAGAGCGGGCTACCTTCAAACAAACTGCCCCAGATGCCCTTACCCTTGGAGGCCTTCAAAAATATAGATATCTTTTCTATCATTGCATGGGTGGCGGGCTTGTCAACGGATACTTCAGTACAACCCTGGCAGGTGTCTCTGGCCGAATGCATTTCAAGAGGGGAGTTTTATGCCCCTGACGCTTCGAGGCCAAACACCAACCCCATTTTCTTTGACTGGGTAGAATGGGTGGCCCGAACCCTGCATACAAGGCTCTCCAGCATGAAGAATGCTGCAACAGGCCAGTACTTCGCACCCTATTCTTTTCTTGTCTGGTTGTACTTCTACCAAGTGCATAAGCGGTTTCCCCATATCGCCATCTCCCCAAGCGGTAAGGATGGAAATCCTCTGCCCGTGTATCAATGGACTTCCCTCCTATTGAAGGAGGAGTCCTATTATTCTTTTAATCAACAATTTTTGGGACCCGCCATGCATCTGTTGAAAGGTTCTTCTCCTCGGGTACCACTCAGTTTGAGAGATAGAGTGGTGCTGGGAAAAAGAGGGGATGTCTTCCAATTGACACAGGGATTGGTGATTCGCATGTTCGGCTTCATTGGGAAGCCCTTCCTGTTGCCAGTCTACCCTTCTGAATATCAGTTCGCATTGGAAGTCGCTCGACAGAGTGACTATACCAATGCAATATACGGTCACGATCGAAAGTGGGCACATACTTGCGACTTCCCCTTTAGGATGGGGGTAATTGAAGTCTTTGCCCTAAAACAAGGCACGTTCCTGGAAGAAAGGCTTGCCTACTTTGGCCTACTCTAGATTCCTTAGCAGTGGCTCTATGATCCTTTGGGCGTGATGAGGGATCATTTAAAATTCAAGAACTTCCACATCTGCCCTCACCCCAAAATTGTAGAACAAAGAAATAACCCCAATGGGAAGGATCTGGAGTGGCATTTAGAAAGGATGAGAACATTGCCTCCATGGCATGAGTTCTATCCTATGGAGGTCGAGTTCGACCCTGATCAGTCTCCCCTCCCGACTCCAGGCTCCACATTCTGGAAGAAAGCGAGGGACGATTTGAAGGAGGAGGTAAAATACTGGAGCGAGGAAAAGCTTTGGGAATGGTGGACAATGAGGGTCCATCATCAAAAAATGAACTCCTACGGACTCTTAGCATCGGATAAAGACTTCGCAATTCTTTATGACTCCAATGTCGAAACCTGGAAGTCGATATCCTTTGCAGATTTTATTCCCCCACTACCCCGGGATCGGGCGAAAGCCCAGGTGGGGCTAAGGATGCTTCGGAGGAAGATAAGGAAACAAGCATCGAAGAAGAAGAACAACCATTGGAGAGGAAGAAAAGGAAAAGGCAGGAGCAAGTTCAAGTGCCTCCGACCCATCCGAAGCGCCCTCGCATGAAACTTTCAGGTACTCCTGCTGGATCCCCTGCGTCAGGCCCGGTTGAAGCAAGGCCACCAAGTGTCGAGACGATCCCCGAGATAGATATCATCGATGTGGAGGGACTCCTCCAACAAGAGAAGGACCCCAAGGTAGAGGTTGTGGAGGTCGAGGGTGACGAGGCCCAACCGAGCCAAGAACCAATCACGCAGGAAGTTACCACAGCCGCTTTGCCAGGAGGGCACATAGGTATGCATTCTCTTCCCTTTGCCTCAGCCTCTGACACATCCATGGCCGCCTCGAGTGGAAGCCCTCATCAATCTCCTCATCCCTCACAGAGCCAATCCCCCACTCAAAAAATGCCCAGTCCAATCCTACATAGCCCCACTCCACCCGAGTCGTCTGAACAAGATAGGCCCGTTGAGACCCCTTCACCTACCCATGCCCCTGTTCCTTCAATCCCAGGCCAAGGCGAAGGTAGTGTCCCCACACCAAGCCCCATAGCCCACTCTCCCATAGCCCAAAGCATAATCCCGTTCGCCAAAGTCCCTGCCACACCAGTCTCCGAGCCGTCAGGGGAACCTGCCTCTGTTAGCTCCCTATATTTGTTTACACCTTTGGCTGGAGATTCGGCTTTCTCTGAAACTGACCTATCTTCGATCAAGGAGTGCCCCTGGCTAAAAAGCTCCTCCTAGCTCGACAGAATACGGAGAAGATGCTAAAGGAGGCGAGAAAGAAAAGAGGGAAATCTCTGGCTCAAGTTGAAAAATGTGCAGTTTTTGACCTAAAGGGTGGAAAGTTGCATAAGGTGAAGAAGGTCCCCAAGGTCCAGAAGCCCTTGGATGAGATGACTCCAACTGACTATGACTACCAGGAGAAAACCAAGGACCTGGAGCATCTGAACATAGATGATGAATCCGCGTCCATGCATGTCAGGGTGGAGACCTTCCGAGCACACGCCAACATTGCCAACCAGTCGCAGGTTTGAAGCAGAAAATGCCAACATTAAGTTGGAAGAAGAGCTGGCTAGGATTCGCTCTGAGCTGGAGGATTCTCAGAAGCAGTGCAAATTGCTCAAAAAAGAAACGCATACCCTCAAGCAGCAAATTCTACAACTGCAGACTTCGGTCGAACATCAAGCACAAAAATAGGCCGAAAATGAGCTGAAAGCCAAAGAGCTCAAGGGCAAGATCTTGCGGGCCCAATAGCAATTGTATGAAAAGGCAAACCTGGAGCTGTTCGACAAAGGTAGGATAAAGGAGATCCGCTCTCACCTACTTAAAGGTTTCAGATCTCGGGCCTCCAGTGCCCTGTCAATTTTAATTTTTGTCATCGAAGCTCAGGAGGCCATTACTAAAGAAGGACCGATAGTGGATGAGGTAATTCAAAAAATCAGAAGGTGACTCAAGCTTGCCTTTGAGGTCCAAAGCATCAGATATCAAGACCTGCTACTATGAGTCGAATGGCCAGGGATTGGTCTACTGCTCAAGCCACTGTTCGCGCTTTCTTCTCCAAGGTGAAGAAAGCACAAAAGGCGAAAGACCTCCTTGATATATTTGAGCAAGAACAACGCACATCAATGAGCTACTTCGAAGATCTCTCTTCTTTGGGTTTCTCGAGTTTCACAGACGATGATGGAAACCTTCTCACCAGGGAAGAACTCAAGCCAGCGTGGCTCCATTTCGAAGGTGATGTCTCCAAAATTGATGAGTGGGAAGAGCCAGTCATGGAGGGACAAGTCATTGATTTCATCCTAAGACATTGTAGAATCACGACTTGCCTGAATAACCTAGGTGCAAGAATTAAACACGCTGACATAGGGCAAATTGATCGATTCCATGTTCTGGTTAAGGCACTCGAGGATCAAGAAATATTTTAGAAAGGGGTCTGGGCTCATGTTCGCCGAACTATAAAGAAAATCCATGACCGTCTGGTCCCATCGCCACAGTAGGAGGCCACACAAGTAGATGAAGGAGCAGAGGAGGAAGAAGAAGCAGAAGAAGGAGGAGAAGGATCGGGGAGAGACTCTGGCCCAATGGATCAGAATTGAAGGGTTCTCCCACCGAGACGAGCTCGTTGCCCCACGAGCCGCCAAGAATGTTGACAATTTTGTCACATTTCTCAAGGGGTAGAAAAAGAAACAAATTTTGTATAGTATTGTGTAAAGTTTTTTTGCTTTGTTGTTTTTATTTTGAAAGTTGCAGCAATTTTGGCTTCCAATGCCACCCCTTTGTATATAAAGTGGAAGAGAAAGAGCTTCACTGGAGGAGGATAAAGAAGGCTTCGCACCTAAAGCATTTCTTGCATTACTTTGGGTAAAAATTTTGCGAAGTAGTTTTCGTCGAAGAAAAAACATAAGGCAAAGAGAATGAAACTACTTCGCGCTCGAAGCGCTTCCAGCAGCTACTTCGGGCGAAAATGAGCGAAGCAGTGTTCAGAGGAAAAGAGAGCTTCGTACCTGAAGCATTTTTAATATTACTTCGGGTGGAGTTTTTTATGAAGTAATATCACCTAAGTAAAATACAAAGATGGCAATAGAAGAACTTCGGGCCCGAAGCACTTCAAGCAGCTACTTCGGGCAAGATTCCTGCGAAGCAATGTGCCAAAGAAGAAATACAAGGGAGAAGGCAAGAAAACTACTTCGCATCCGAAGTATTTCCATCAGTCACTTCGGCCAAAAAATCAGCGAACCATTTTTACTTCGGCGAAAGTCATTGCGAAGCATTTGCTTCAGCTAAGCTTTCATGTGAAGTACTTACACTCGAAGTGACGGAGGTCACAAAGAATGAAACATCTGCTTCGGCCGAAATCTTCCCGAACCACAGTTTTGAAAAGGGATCGCAGCGAAGCATTTCTCGAAGACATCAACGAAGTAATTTAATCGGCAAAGTGGTAAAGAAGAAGGGACCCATTTTGTGAAGTAGATATGCTTCGGCGCTCCCCGCCCTCGAAGTAGTTTTGCGAAGCTCAATCTTGTGAAGTACATATCAAAGAGGAGTTTTTGCTTCGGCCCAGAACCATTGCGAAGCGAAGTGGTGGATGAAGACTTAGCGAAGCGCTTCACGGGCACACGTTCCAAGTCGAGTATTTTCCCGAGGCGATCAAGTGCCTCATAAATGCATTTTTTCGTGCCCAACAAGCCCGCTGCTCATTTTTGGCAATCAAAAATGAAGTATCAAGCCATGATGGAGAGCCCGACGAGCATGGCGGCCACTCGAGCACCGCACCCGGAGACCAAGGACGTCTAGATGGCTCATCAATGCACCTTTCCATGGTTGACCCGGTTGCGATTGCCATTTTTTGTAACAGATTTGAAAGCTCGATCACGAGAGCCTCGGGGAGCCGATTCTCAGGGCTCGAGGGCGTACTCTTCTTCGCTATGTAATTATGATTCAGAGGCCCGGGTCCTCTATAAAAACCTAGGCATTGTAATGGAAAATGGGGGGAACTATCTACTAGAAAGCTACTGTAACTTGATGTCCTACGATTAATACTAAGAGACTTTGAGCTTAATTCTTCTCTTTTATGTTGCCTTATGTGCTTGATTCTTCTATCTCTCCTCGTTTGTATGTTGGATGCTGAACTCTGCGTCCGGTGTGCGATCGGGGACAGTGTCCTGAAACTCGTTCGAAAGGATACATAGGAGTTGGAAAACATCCTATTGAATTTATTTTATGTTGCTTGCCTTGCTTGATTCTTCTATCTCTCTTCGTTTGTAGACTGAGATGTTGAACTCTGCGTCCGGTGTGCGATCGGGGACAGTGTCCTGAAACTCGTTCGGGAGGATACATAGGAAGGTTGATACTACGTTTCTTTCATTTTACTCTTGGTGTTCCTTGCTTCTATTCAAGTTGTCTGTTAGTGATCGTGCTTCCTGTTCTCTCCCACCTTAAATCAACGATCTCTCTTCCCTTACCCCTTTTTATTTATTTCTCTAACCCTTATCCCTTTTATCTCTTTCCTGCACTCTTGTCTTCAAACACCCAAGTAGTTTAGCATAGGAGCCGGCCTTTCTCCGGAGATTGGCATGAGGGGCATCTCTTCCCTTCGGCCTTTCAATGTTGGTCCAGGTCTAGGGCGCATACATCTACATTTATCCAAAATCCTTACCTAGGCGGATCTGATCACCAACTGTTGCAATTGGTTTCTACACAGATTTTTTCTTCTATTTTAAATCATGTTCATTCACAAAAAGGATAAATATAAAAATCCTTAGGTGTACGTAACAAAAAATCCTAAACTAATGCATCCTAAAAATAATACCTTAAGAAATTTACAAGGTCAACCGGCTAATCGGTTGATAATAATAAAAAATACTTTATTCTATTTAATAAATGCATGATTAAAATATCCCCCTTTGTCTTCATGTGCAACAACCTTTGTAGCCCCTTGGTCAACCTGGTCAATTTTGACTTGGTCATATGGCATCTCCAATGCGGGTGTCTCCAACGTATGGTAGTAAGGCACCTTCTTGGCACCTACTTGAGTAAGGCGCCTGCTTGGCGCCTACTTGAGTAAGGTGCCTACTTGGCGCCTACTTGAGTAAGGCACCAAAGTAAGGCACTAGAGTAAGGCACCTTCTTGGTGCCACTTGAGTAAGGCATGCTTGAGTAGGGCACCTTCTTGCACACTTCCAAGTCCAAGTGGGGTGTAGACTGGAAAACACTAGATTAGTAGCAAACCTTGCATTTATACACAGTTTCCACTAAAAACACCAATCAAGCATAATACTAAATTTTCTATCAATTATATGCATAAGTTAAATAAAAATACATTTCTAATGCTAATTAAATGAGTAATTATACCCCTTAATAGTGTATATAAAATGAGCATTTTTGGTGCTCATCACACACAAGGCATTACCTTGGAAAAAAGTGTCAAGGATCCCTAACCCTCCTGACTCTCATGGAAGGGCATAGTAATTCCATGCAACTCTGTGAAAACCTTATTTTTGGAGAAGATGCCCATAGAAAATATGAGAGAATTTTCTCTAATTTGTGATAGGAAGATTTATAGGACACCTAGAAATAAGAATAATAGACATGTGTGGCAACAAGTATCTTGGAGCAAACTTAAAATTTTCTTGCTAAAGAAAGTGGCTTGGGAAGCCACTTCTAAAGTTTCTTTTCTACCCTATCTAGAACATACTGCTAGAGGTCAATGGATGAAGCCTAAAAGGCAAAAGGGATTCTAAGAAAGTGAAACATCTCACCATGTTGGATCCACTTCCATCTATAACTGTTAAGATAGAGGGATGTGGGTAGAAAAGATTGCTTTTAGTACTATATTTTTACCATTGAATTCTTAAACAAGAGGCCAAACAAAAGATATCTAAGCAATGGAGGAAATGTTCCACATTATCCTCTTCCTCAATAATGGTGATAAAAGAGTCATCAACAACATGCCCATTGATCAATTTTTTGGAAGTGAGGAAGTGTGATCCCTTTCACACAATCTTTGGTAATAACATTAATAAGGAGGTATCCAAAGCCCTCATCTAGGACATATAGAGCTAAGACAAAAGGAGACCCTTGTTGAATAGATATGTATAAGCAAAAATAAGAGGATTTTTGGTTGTTGATAGTAATGCAGGATGAAGCATCTACAAAAAAACATTTTAATAGTGTTTAGAAATTTAGGACCAAAACCAAGGGCTTGCAACATAGGCAGAATGAAAGACCATTCAATCCTATCATAGGTTTTGGTAAAACCAAAATTGATAAATAAGGATTTCTATTGATATTGCCTTACCCATTTCATTCCCTCCCATAAAATTATGATGTTATCTAGGATGTATCTGCCCTTGATGAATCATATCTACTTTGGTCGAATGATGAGAGGCAAGAGGTCATGCAATCTAAGAGCAAGGGCTTTAGCAATAATCTTGTAGGAGATATTGAGAAGAGTAATTGGCCTCCAATTACAAATATCCTCAAGGTATCCATCCTTGGAAATGAGCTTGATATTGCCCTTATTGATCAGTGGGTCCAGGGTGTGCATCCTGAGGGCTTCCAAATAGACTTGATATAGGCCCAAACCCATTGTGTCCTAAAATTCTTTATAGAATTAATAGGGGAGTGCATTAATACCAAGATTTTTATCTTTGGCCATGGAAAAGGCTACATCCTTAAGCTCATTTTGCATCAAAATATTATCATCAAGGGCCTGTTGGGACACTAAGAGATGACAAGAAACTACTTGTAGATATTGTTGCAAAGCAAGATCCTAAGTAGAGAAGGGATCTTGCATAGTGAACACCTATTGGTAGTGATGAACAAATATCTGCACTATATATGGGAGGTTTGAAAGAACCTGTTGTCCCTCCTGGACAGACTTGATAGGTTGGGTTGTTTTGTAGCCTCTAATCTAAAGGAAATAATATTTAGACACTCTATCACCCCAAGTGAGCTAGTGTAATATGGCCTTGAGTTGGGAACCTCGAGATGCATAAGTGTTAGCCACCTAATATTGATGTCTCAAATTCACTACCTTCAATTGGAGAGAGGTAGATCAAGGTTGGGCTTCAAGGGCCATTGTGGCTTTCTTAAATCTGGAAGAAGTGGCTACCCAAGATCACCAATGAAATAGGGTCAATTGGTGACTATATGTGTGTAGGAAATGTGTGGTGCATTCAATTGCAATATTCCACCACTCTATCCAACCATTTGTAGAATGAGGACAAGGTGTTAAATTCCACACATGGCGAATGTGGGCCAAAGAGGGTGGGTGGTAGAGTAATGATGTATTAAAGTAAAATTGGCTATTTAAAACAATTGTCCCACTATCTAACCATTCAATGCAAAACCATATAAGGGAGTGGTCTAAGAGAACAACCTCTGTGAGAGGTTCCATTGGGTGACCTTAACGATTGCCAAAATTAAATTTGAGTTGTCCTAATAACATCACTCGATCAAGTTGTTTGAGGATTTTTTGAGGGTCAGCTCACATATTAAACCATGTGAACCAAGGTGTAGTTGGAACCATCCAACATTGGGATTAGAAAACCCTAATTTTTGACACATGTAAAACCAAGCATATCTTTCACCAGTTGTCCAGTGCATGCGATGTCCACCTTATTTTTTGAAGCCATATTCAATTATATTGAAGTTGCCACATATGAACCATGTGGTAGAAGGAAGAGAGTGTAATCCAAAGCCAAAGAGGAAACCCTTTTATGGCATAATTTGAGGCATAAACATTAATAATCCCCAATGCATGGTTATTAATGTGGAATATGGTCCACAATGTTCGATTGGTAGGGTCGCAACCATGGTCAACCAGTTGGAACCATCATCACACCACCACGAATGCAGTGATGCCACATTAACCTGGCTCATGGTTTCTATGTAAAAAAAACTTTATATTCAAATGATGTGAGAGGCTAAAGATAAAAAAACCTTGGTGGATGGTAGGGGGGATGGCAGTGAATTCTGGAGGAGGTCTGAACAATTGGAGGAATGGTGTGATGGCATCAGGACCATCATAGAGCATGCATGCTAGCAATGTTTTTTCAGCTAAAAATTATTGGAAGGAACAAGATTTCTCATTGCATGTCGTGAATCACTTGTTAAAGAAGAATGGATGTTTATAATGATGTGAAGTTAGGTCGGTTATAGTGGTTCAACCAAACTCGATGGTAGAAGATGTGGGGTATTTAACCAAACATGCACTTATTGGAGAAATTTATGGGTATTCAAATTTCTTTTCCCTTTTTGGAGGGTTGGGTTAGGAAGACTTGAAATCCTTAAGGTGATGTGGAGGTGATGTTGAGTGTGAAAATCTATTTTATGGTGTTTTTCTCTTATCTTGTGGACCATAACAAAGCATTTGAAAGGGGTCCCTATTTTTGTAACCAAGAAGGACTCGTTCTTAAACCCTGGAATGTTCAACCTATCAAAGAAGCAGCCATCACGGGTTCCAGTGTGGGTTCAGATTTCATGGCTCCTGTTGGAATTCTGGAGAAAAGACATCTTGCATATGATTTCCCTTCTTCTCAGGAAACCAATTGGACCATCACAATAGATGATGGATAAAAAGGTAATATTTTTTTCCTGTATCTGCATTGAAATGATTTAAAAAATCCTATTCCATATTCTATTGAAATACAGTTTGGATTGACTACATGGGTTCAACAACTTGACTATGAAGCTCTTCCATTTTGTTATCGTATCTACCATGAATACGGCCACTTGCAAAGAAAATACCCTAAGTTTATCCTACCCATGGCTTCAAATCCTAGGCCTTCTCGATCTACATAAAATCTAGATAAAGGAAAAGCCTCGTTAAAGGAAGGGGATCGGGATGAGGAAGACTTTGTTCTAGTAAAATCTTGAAACAAAGGAAGAAGGACAAAAATAGACCTTAAGGATAGCCAACCAAATGCTTTGTTCAACCATTTTGAAATACTAGATGATATTGATCAGTGTATGAAAATACCTAAAATATCACTACCTGATGTAGATATAATAGGGCCAAATCAGATTCTCTTCTTGAGGTGGAACCTAAGGAATTAGATCTAGGGGGTTTAAATTAAGGACAAAGGGCTTTGGTTCTAAGTATAGGTAATATGGCTGGCTCTATCCCTATAAGGGAAACTATTTTAGAAAATGGAATAGATTTAGTTATGCACTCTCCTACTTAGGCACTGATGCAGTCATCCTTGGACTGCAAAACTCCTATGATGTTAGGATTGCAGCAGAAAACAATTAAAAAAGGTTCTTCGGATAAGAATATGAAGGTGGGTCGAAAGAAATACCAGGATAAAATTAAGTTAATAGGGGAGACTTTGGTGGAGTCAATATTGATGAGAACATTGGACTCCCATTTTTCTAACCCCTAAAAATTATTATCCTTTCATGGAATGTAAGGAGGTTGAACAACATCCCAGACAAAAAGTTGTTCGTGATTTGGTTCGTGTTCATTCTTTGGATGTGGTGTTTATTTAGGAGAATAAATTGGCTACTGATAGTATGTTTAATATTGCTCCCAATTTGTGGAGAAGGGGTCAATTCCAGTGTATTGGTGCATGTGGATATGTTGGTGGTGTTGCTTATTTATGGGATTCGGTTAAGATATCTCCTCTTACTTGGATTTCTAGCAGATGGTCTATTTCGATGATTGGGCATGATAATAAATCTGGTGAAACCCTCCTACTTAAAAATGTGTATGCTCCTATTGATTACAATGAGAAATTAAATTTGTGGTGGTACATTGGCTTTGTGAGAAGTCCGGATCCCCTGTACCCATGGATTTTTGCTAGAGACTTCAACTCTATCACCTGTTTGGAGGAGAAACGCGATGGGGTTGATCATCTCAAGCCTTTTTCTTCTATATTCAATGCTCATATCCAAGCCCTAAACTTGGTTGAAATCAAGCTAGATAATGGGATCTTTACCTAGCACAATAGAATATGTGGGGAAGATTTCATCTCAGAGAGACTGGATAGGTTTTTGATCTCCAATTTTTGGATTGGTAATAACAAAAGCACTAGTTCTATGATTTTGGAGGGTAGGGGATTTGATCATTGGCCTATCAAACTCTCTACTCTGGAGTTAGGTCTAAAGAAGAATCCTTCCTTTAAGTTTTAACTTATGTGTCTTCGGGATCCTAAGCTTCATGATTTCATGCGAGCCTAGTGGACCAATGCCAAACCTTCTCATGACATCGCTATGTATTCATTTATGAAGTGACTACAATTTGTTAAGCATAAATTGAAGAGATAAAATAGATTAAATTTTGGGAACCTTTCCTTGGCTAATTTGGTAGCTCTTATGAGGGTTGAAGAAACTTCAAGGAATATTAGATATCAGGGACTCATAATTAATTAGGTCATTATTACAAGTCATTCCAACATATTATATGTCATTGTATACCATGCCAAAATCTGTTGAAAATAGTTTAATCTATATTATGTAATTATTTTTATGGTCAGGTTTACATAATAAAATAATTTTTCTTTGGTGAAATGAAGTAAGGCGTGTGATGATAAAACTAGGGGAGGTCTTGGTTTAAGAATTCTTACAAATGTAAAATTAGCTCTTAGGAGAAAATTAATTTGGAGATTATACAAAGAGATTCAAAGACAATGCGAAAGAATTCTTCTAAGGAAGTATGTTGAGCCCAATGACCCAATTTTAATATTTATTGCATTCTCTCTACCAAATGGTTCTACTCTTTGAAATGGTTCAAAAAATCTATTGATCTAATGATTAAAGGTTTAATATGGGTGGTGGGGACTGGAGGAAAATTTCTATTTGGATGGATAATTGATGTGATAAAAAACCACTCAATCTAGATACAATTTAGAAACCTTGGATGATATTGCTTCAAGACAAATATAGGGTTTCAAATATCTTTCACAATAATTATGAAGGAAAATACAAATGGAAAGAAAATGTGTTTACAAGTATACAAGACATTGATGCTAGGAGTCAATTGAGTAGAAAAATAACAACTATGATTATTCCAATGGGATTGTTGAGTGAATATTTTGTCCTATTACAAAATGAACACGCAACTGGAGTCTTATACCAGAAGACTCTTTCTTGCAAAGAAATATGCTATTTTTCTTTAATTTCTCCAAGCTTCTTGTAAACAGACCTATATATGCTTAAAACCACTTTTGATTTAATGCAAATAAATGAATGTATCCCAGAATAGTTCAGATCCTGCAAGTAACTGTTAACAAGGGGCCTTTGTTGATTCACAACAAACTTTGTAACCCTAATTTGTTAAAGTAACCAATCATGTAACAAAAGAAAGAAAAATCCTTTTATGTTCTGACATTAATGAAATTAACATGCGGTTTATTTTAGTGTTAATTGGTTCATTTTATCTTTTATTTAATTGTTCTGCTATTTTAACATTAGCTTCTAAATGAGATTAAAAATATATCAGAAACTGAATCAGAAATGTTCTTATTCGAATCAGTTGGAAAACCAAAGAAGGATGTTAATCTGGTTAGCAATCTCCTCCCTGCAAAACCCCAAGTTATGAGATGAAGCTCTAAAACAACCTGACCTAACAGACCTGTAATAAACACAATCAAATCAAATCAGATGCTAGACTCTAAGGAAATAAATGATTTGCATTGTTTTGTCATTCACCTATCGCAACCCACATTACGGTGTAAACAAATAGATACAAAACAAAATAATGCAAAGGAAAGATATACAGGAAAATAGTAGTCTTAGCCTTCAATCTCCTTTTGGTTTCACACACAAAAGTTACTCTCGCCAAATAACTCCTTTATTCAATAAAATAATGCTTTTCAGTTTACAATTTCCAGCCCCGTATCAATCTACATTTTTGTTATTTAAACTTTTTGTTGCTGCTCTCGGCTGCTCTGTGACGCTTCGTTTCAGTTTCCAGGACGCTTCGTTTCAGTTTCCCGCCTTTTGGTGTTTTAACCCTTCGCTTGAATTTGCAACGCTTGATCTTCTCTGCGACTAGTAACTGTCGATCTGAAGCGTTACTCTGATCCTCCTGCCTTTGTGCCACGTGTCCAGCATTTCCTGTAGTTTCGTAACGGTTCCTCAAAAATCGTGACCAAAAATAGCATGTAGCCTTGCTCCTTTGGTTTCACAGCGAAAACGTGACATGTCACGAAATCGCGACATGTCGCGATATCGCGACGCTTTCATTCTTCGTACGCTTCGTTTGCAACCCCGTCGCGAAATCGCTACCGCTATCTCCATCGGGCCCTCTCATCGCAACCTGTCATGAAATCATGACCATTTTATCCATCGAGCCATCTCACCGCAACCTGTCGTGAAATCGCGACCATTTCTCTGCTTCGGGCGTGGTCTTCATTTTCTGTCATGATTTCGCGACGTCTTCTTTGTTTCGTACACTTTGCCAAAACCTGTCGCGATTTCGCTACCATTTCTCTTTCGGACCATCTCTCATTCAAATTAAATTTAAAACCGTCACAAATCGCACCATTTTCATCATCCGTACACTTTGCCAAAACACGTCGTGAAATCGTGACCATTTTCATCATCCGTACACTTTGCCAAAACACGTCGCGAAATCACGACCATTTTCATCATCCGTACGCTTTGCCAAAACACGTCGCGAAATCGCGACCATTTTCATCATCCGTACACTTTGCCAAAACACGTCACGAAATCGCGACCATTTTCATCATCCGTACACTTTTCCAAAACACGTCACGAAATCGTGACCATTTTCATCATCCGTACACTTTGCCAAAACACGTCGCGAAATCGTGACCATTTTCATCATCCGTACACTTTGCCAAAACACGTCACGAAATCGCGACCATTTTCTCTTCTCTTTATCCACCCTCGCAAAACACCTCCATTTCAATCCTTTCCTTCTTTTTTTCACATACACCCTTTCTCCTTTTCATATTTCGCGACCATTTTTACCTCCTCCCTTCCCCAAACTCCTTTCACATTTTTCCCCCATTTTCATTCCCTTTCCTTTCCCTCTCCCCACTTTCAAGCCAAAAATCAAACACGTCACGATTTCGCGACCGTTTCCCCCCTCCTTGACCTATTGACCTCATTTTGCGACACGTCGCGATTTCGCTACAGTTTTCATTCTACCTTTCTCTCTCCTCTCTGGGCCGCGACGGAGCAACATGTCACGATTTCGCTACAATTTTCATTCTTCATCAGCGACGGAGCGACATGTCGCGATATCACGACACTTTTCTTTTTTTCGACGGAGCGACATGTCGCGATATCGCGACACTTTTCTTTTTCCTTCGATTTCGCGACATGTCGCGATTTCGCGACACTTTCTACACTTGTGCATTTTGCCCCTTTTCTTCATTTTTAGCATCTGGGTCACTGAGATTTTCTCTAAAAACCTGCAAAAAGGTGGGTCCCCAATTTTGGGGTGTGTTGTGGATTAGCCACAACAAATGGCGACTCTATTTGTCAAATGCTCCAGAGCATTTTTGTGAGAACCCAACCTGAAATATATGAGCTTAGATACAGGCGTTAGCACATAAAAGATAAACAAATACCGACAGATCAGAAGTACATGAAACATCAGAATCATTAGTATTAGCTCGGTGTGTGCTATTTGTTTTCATTCCTTATCGCTTGGACTTGATCAACATTCCATTGTCAGTTTTACATGCATGCATGTGTGAGATTGTAAATGATTTGTGAAACCTAATGAATATGCTTAGAGATTTTGCTTTTACAAATGCATAGACCTTCTAATATCATATACAAATATTCAAGATTGTCAAACCCTCTTAGGATCAACCATGTGTATAATGAATTGTTTTATTAGATCCCAAAGTTGGTTATGAGTCACTATTATCTTGAACCCATGTGTAAGTGAAAGTGAAATCAGAGCTTTGGGAAATCAGACTCCCAACTTAATCTAGATGGGAGTTTAACCCTATTCTTACTACTCTATTTGGAATTCATTACCTCACTTTGAGCAAAATGATTTAACCAATTATGGAAGAAATGGTCATGCTAGTCTAACCCTTTGAACAGGTCGGTGGTCTTGTTTTTTAGACAAGACATGTTGTCATGCACGGGCATATCTAACCCCATAATCCATGACTTAACTTCATTTCTTTGGACCTTGGGGATGACTACCCATCCTTTGCAGAGGACAAGTAGTACGATCCTTTCAATCCAATATAAATATGAGATGGGAAAAAGTTAATTTTACTTCTTGGATCTTAGGGATGACTACCCATCCTTGCTAGGGACATGTAGTACGATCCTTCCAATCCAAGTCTTAGATGAAAATGAAGAATATTAATTTTATTACTTAGACCTTGGGGATGACTACCCATCCTTGCTAGGGACAAGTAGTACGATCCTTCCAATCCAAGTTTTATCATGAAATGAGACATAGGAGCTTTGGGGAATCAGATTCTCAACCTAGGCGAGATGAGAATTATGCCCTATCCTTACTACTCCATGTAGGTCAAATCAAAGCTTTGGGGAGTTGGATCCTCAACCTAAGTTCGATGAGGACTTAACCCTATCCTTACTACTCTGATTTTAGGCTTTAAGCTTAATGGAAGTGGTAAAAACCACTGTTTTAAGGATCATGTTGCATAATAGGATAGACATGAAATATTCCTTTCGCTTGACCCTTTTCCTCCAAGCAAGGTTTTGATCATTTTGCCCAAGATCTTTTTTAATGTGTACAAACTGTGCTTGGTTCTAGATATCTTGGGGCTCAGTTTCCAACCTTAGGATTTTTCTTTATTTATGTTATAGTATAACCCTAAGAGGATTTAACACACTTTAATGATTTGTATCTGAAATGCATATGTAACTAAGATGGCATGAATATGCAAAGTGAGATGTACTATGAATGCATTGCCCTTTGAATTGCAGATGAAGTATTACCATAATTTGTAAAACTGACTACTTCATGCATCACAAGCCCCAAACGATATTATTTAACTGTTTGTGTTATATGTGGAGCTTTTACAACATAATTCCAATGCTTCATATTCTCCCAATCTTAGGCATGTGTTTAACATTTCAAACTTTTATTCCATTTTTTTTTATATATATAAGACAATGAAACATGTCAAATAAACACACCACCTAAATGTCCAACCTGCACACACAAAAGAACAAACTTTCATCTTCACAAAACAAAGCACAACATTAATACAAACCTAGACATGTCAAGAACACACAACTTAAATATCAAATCTGCACACAAAAGAAACAAAGCATGGCATAATTACATATAATACAAAACCCAGTTGCCTCAAGCCTGGAAGTAGTGTTTCAAGTGCAACCCATTGACAGGTAATGCCAAATCCTTTCCATCCAAGGTTCTTAGTCTAAAACTATTTTCCCCTAGGACTTCTGAAACTTGGTACGGACCCAACCATAAGTAGTCAAACTTATCATGATCCCCTTTCTTCTCATGTCTTTTGTCCCATAACAACACTAGATCTGATATTTTAAAGGCCTTGGCCCTAGACTTTTTGTCAAACCATCTCTTTACTACATCCTGGTGTTTACTAAAATGAAGCATAGCCTCATCCCTTTTTTCATCCAGATGCATTAATTGTGTTAGTCTAGACTCAAGTTTATCATCAGTTCCGAAATAATCTTTCATGAAATGCAGCGTTTGTAACCTGAGATTTGTAGGAAAAATGGGATCTTGTCCATAAACCAGATGGTAAGGAGATGTTCCTATTGCTTCTTTGACTCTGATTCTGTCAGCCCAAAGAGCCAACTTAAGCTTGTTATGCCAGTCCCTCGGATTTCTTTCCAACAATTTTTTTATGACATTTAACAAATTCTTGTTAGATGATTCGGCCAATCCATTACCTTGCGGATAATAATTGGAAGAGAATTTTAAACTCACACCGTTGTCAAATGCCCAATTAGCAAATTCCAAAGAAGAAAAAGCTGAACCATTATCACTTACAATTGAGTTAGGCATCCCAAACCGAGTGACAATATTATCCTCTAGGAATTTAATAACAACCTCCGACGTAGCATTCTTTGTGGGGATAGCTTCGATCCACCTTGTGCAATAATCCGTAGCTGTCAAAATGTATTTGTGGGAATCGGATGAATTGGGACTGATAATCCCAACAAAATCCAGGCCCCATTGCGCAAAAGGTCTAGACTCAATTACGGATTGTAAAGGCATGGAAGCACCCCTGTCTCTATTGGCTGCAGTTTGACATATATGACATGACCTCACATGAGTATGGGCATCTTTGAACAGTCGAGGCCAATAATAACCGGCTCTGAGGATTTGATGGGCCGTGGCATTGGCGGACCCATGTCCTGTTCCATGTTTACCATGAAATTCCTCGAGAATTTTCACTTGCCTCTTTTTGGTCAACACAACGAAGGTAAATACCTTCATGGTTTTTCTTGTATAACGTGCCAGATCTAATTAGGAAATTAGCAGACTTCAAGCGCAAGGCTCTTCGTTGAGTAGAATTCAAATGCGTTGGACATTTACCATTTAAAAGAAAATACACCACATCTGTATACCACTCATCTTTGGTAATATCTGCGACTTCGTAATGTTGACATGAAATCGCGAGATCCTTTTCTGCTATTGCCTTAACCAACCCTTGTCCCCGCACTATCTTCATCGACTGAATCTCAAGATCAAACTCCTGCAAAGTTGAAACCCACTTACCACGTCTTTCACCTAATTCATTACGTATGAACATGGCTTTGACTGCAGGATCCGGGACGATAGCAAAGACCCTCCTGTGGACTATGTAATGCCTGAATTTTTTCACGGTCTTAACCAGAGCATACATTTGCTTGTCCAAGATGGAGTATCTCGGTTTTGCATCTTTGAGAGGACTACTCAGGAAGGCAATAGGATTTTCAATGTTGCCTTCACTCTTCTGAGTTAGAACACTCGCAAAGGAGTGATCTGAAGCAAATGTGTAGATATAGAAAGGCTTCGTATAATCGGGACTCACTAAAACCGGGGCTTTAGAAATCGCGTCCTTGATGTTTTTAAAAGCATCTCTATTTTCATCTGTCCACTTGATCTGGACCTCTTTCTTTAACATGTCGTTCAAAGGTTTTGCTATCTCTGCAAAATCTGCAATAAACTTTTTGACGAAATTGATCTTCCCAAAAAATGATCTCAACCCCTTCTTGCTGTTGGGACAAGGAATCTGCTTGTATGGCCTCTATTCTCTCAGGGTCAATGGAAATTCCATCCTTAGATATTATATGTCCCAATAACTTCCCTTCTGTCACCCCGAAAATGCACTTCTTTGGGTTGAGAGAAATGCCATGTTCCCTGCATCTTTGAAAGACTTTCTTAAGATCCCTGACGTGGTTTTCCCTGTTCTTAGAAAAGACAGGAATGTCATCTACATAGACGATGATGCACTTACCTATGAGTCCCTTAAAAGCAAAGTCCATAGCTCGTTGGAAGGTGGCACCTGCGTTCAATAGTCCGAAAGGCATTCTCCTATATGCAAAGGTGCCCCACTTTGTGGTGAAAGCAGTTTTCATCCTATCACTAGGATGGATAAGGACCTGATTATATCCCGAATAACCATCCAGGAATGACATCATCTCCGACCCGTTTACCTTTTGGAGTATTTCATCAATGGTGGGTAACGGGTAGTTGTCCTTTTGGGAGGCTTTATTAAGATTTCTAAAATCGATACACAACCTTATTTCTCCACTCTTTTTCCTCACGGGGACCAGGTTAGCAACCCATGTGGAATGCCTAACAGGAAAGATGATCTTAGCTTCTAACAGTCGCTTCACCTCTTTCTCTATCAAGGGTTCTAATAATGGATTAACTCGCCTCTGTCTTTGCCTGAAGGGTTTGGAATCTGGCTTCAATGGAATCGTGTGCATTATGACATTCTGATCATAGGTTTTCAACTCCTTATAACTCCAAGCTATGCAGTCTATGTATTCTTTTAATGCATTGGCGATGGAATCCTTCTCCTGCTTGGTACATGCTTTTGCTATAAATACTTCTCGAGGGTTTTTTGCACTTCCAATGTTAACCAAATCACAGGCTTCTCTGGGAGGTGGAACCTTTTTACCCTCTCTTGGTTGATATCCGATATCGAAAGTTTTTTCTAATGAAGCCATCTCATCTGGCATCTTATTGCATTTTCCAATAGCTTTTTCTTCCAAATCTTCCTCCTCTAGATCCCTTTCATCTTCATCTATAACCTGCTTTTCAAATATACCAGAATTAGTGACAAAATGGAATATGTGCCTGTCACTATCAAACACTTGGAAATTCATGACATTATCTGGTATCGAGGGGCAAGGGACCAGTTCTATGGAGAATTTCTTGCATTTCTTATGGTCCACTGGTTTCAACATACTCGCAGCTACGGCTAGAGAATCTGCCAGACGATTGCCTTTTCTAGAGATCAAAGATATGTTAAAGGCATCAAACTCATCCATTAAATCTCTAACCCTGGTTCTGTAAAGTCTGAGCCGCTTATCTTTACACACATATTGTCCCTTCACTTGTTTTACCACCAGTTCCGAATCACCAAGGACCTTGATACACTTAACTTTCTTTCGAAGGGCCAATTGAAGTCCGAGAATCAAGGCCTCATATTCTGCCATGTTGTTGGTGGCAGGGAACTGCAGTCTATATGCAGCGAACATAGGCTCTTTATCCGAACATGACAATTCAACACCGGCTCCTGCTCCTTGTTTGGACCTGGATCCATCAAATCTTAACGTCCAAATGTCCTGATGTCCTTCAGTAACGTTGCACCCAATATTTTCATTTTGGGAACTTTCAGGTGTTTCTATGTCCAAACAATATGCTCCCAACTCTGCCTCAATGTATTGGATCTCATTCGGTTTGTTGTACTCCGTGATCATCTCCTTGAGCCTAGGCTCACTATCAATCCGAATTTGGTTGGCCACTCCCCTCCACGGCAACCACATATGTGAAGAATCTGTCACAATGTAACCATTCAGGTTTTTACTCCAATCTCTTCCCAAAACCATGCCATACTTGATAGGAATGTCGAGGACCAATATGTCTATGTGATGTTGAACCCTGGGTTCTGAATTGACTTGAATAAGAACATCCCCCAATTCTCCCACTGCCTCCATGGTTGATCTATCCAGTTGCACCACCATGCTTCTAGAAGGTTTTGGTGTAAATCCCAATTTTTTATAGATTTCTAGGGGCATGATGGTAGCCGAGGCCCCTGAATCTATTAAACAATTGTGCAGGTTTTTACCTGCAATTCTAATGGTTATCAGAAAAGGAGGTATATCTCATTTTTCCTTTTGTAAAACCAATCGGGACTCAGCACTTTTAGCTTCATGAACTTGGGCGAGATGGATCTAATCTTTTTGGTGGACTTACTTCTTGGCCTAATAATCGGGACATATCATACATTGAGACATTGGCCTTAGTTTTCTTCATGTCTTCCACCAAGTCATAAGTGGGTTTTTCTGGATTTGACATATTTTGCACCATCTTAGACTTTTCCACTTTGGATGGAGGAGGGGGATTGACATCTCCTTTGAAATCGGGAGGGAGTAATTGGTTGCTTGGAGGAGTAGAGGAAGTTTTGGGCTCCTTAGAACTCCTAGTGTAATACTTGTGATTTCCTTTCCCAAAACGTTTGTTGGCATGAACTTCCAATGTTTCTTCATCTTCGTTTCCAAAAAATTCCACATCCTCCTCTTCTTCACTTTCTTGGGAATGTATAACCTCAGTCAATATAGACTCATGCTTCCCGTGGCCACAGTGCATACAATCGTTATCACAAGGTCCCGATTCTCCAAAATCTTTCGAGACATCTGCCTGATTGGCTACGGGGTTGGGTACTCGCCCATTATTCGGCTGCGTGTTGTATGTTCCTTTTCCTCTATGGTTATGAGGCCGGTTATGACCCATGGCTTGGTCCACTTTTTTATTGACATTTCCCACCGTGACCAAAACTTTGGCCAAGGTTTCCTTCATGTTTTCTATGGCGGATTCAGACCCTTGTGGTTGAGGCACTGTAATGCCGGGTCCAGTTGTGTTTGCTGCATTAGCCACCTCTGGAATAGGTACAATGGCTTGGGTCTAGGCAGGTGGATTCCATCCTGGATTCACACTTTGAATAGCTTGGGTCTGGGCAGGAGGATTCCACCCTGGATTCACACTTTGAATAGGAGTGATTGTTGGATAAGTCGTTGGGCTTGGCGTGCTAATCGGAGCAAACCCCGGCAAGGTCAACAAATTGCTGCCCATGCCGAACCCAGGCAAACCCATCGGGCTATTTTGAATTAATCCCTGCGTTTGCACGGAGGCATTCGGATAACCTGGAAATGGCGCCACTTGGGTGGGTGTTTGAAAATTATTCATCATAGGAACCTGTGGTGCCATTAACTGGTTCATCATGGCAAATTGACTGTATGGACCATATTGTCCCATCCCAGTCAATTGAGACAATCCTGCTCCTGGCAGGTTCATCTGTTGTTCGAGAGTCATTGTTTCTGCATAGGCCAAAGGAAGCGTCGTAACCTGAGGGTTCCTTCTAGTCAACAAAGACGTTAAAGGATCCAAGGCTCCGAAATATAATTGCAAGGCGACTGCAGGATCTACCGCAAAGTGACGAGTCAGATTCGTGTATAGTTTTTGGAACCTCTGGTTAAATGTTCGTATGGGCTCATTGGGTAATCTTTTACATGATACGAACAGATTGTAGATTATGGAGGGATCCAATAACATTCTAAACTGGCTAATGAAAGCGGTTTCTAATTGGGCCCATGAAGTGATGGACCCTGCTGGAAGATTTCGATACCATTCATTGGCCGTGGGGTCTAGACTAGCAGGGAAAACTCGGCAAGCAACATCCTCGTGAGTAACCCCTTGCCTAAACATATAGTCCTTGTAGATTTGGACATGATCTTCTGCTGTTGTGGGACCATCGTGAAAGAATTTGGGTAATCCCCTTTCAATGTTTCTAGGCAAGTCATGGACTGCCCCTGGAATATCTAAAGGGGAACTTTGAGCACCGTACCAGAGGGCGGTGGCATTGTTGTTGTTGTTGTTGTTGGGCCATATTATTCAAAGGTGTTAACCCTATGGGAACAATTGGAATGCTTGGAACTATGGAGACAGATATCACGGGTGTTACTGTCGCACTTGAACTTAAAGGTTCAGGCCCGCTAGATGTACTTGAGTCTAAAGAAATCCCTAACTCAAGTATACTGGGTGGTATTTCGATTTCTAATGTTTTGTTTTTCGGCCTCCTAGCAGTGGGAGAAAGGCTTTGGAAAATAGTTTCCCCTGTGGTTTTAGACCTAGTAGCAATGTACTCAGGTTGGGCCAGCTTGGAAACTCTAAAACCCAAAAGACTTCTCTCAACTTGCTTGCAAAATACCAGTATCCAACTGTTATACCTGCAAGCACAATAAGTGGAAACAAAACTACCCACATTAATTGTTAGAACAAATCAAAAATCACAAAGCAATAAAGAAGGCCCTCCTTCTAGCGCCAAAATGTTGAGTGAATATTTTGTCCCATTACAAAATGAACACGCAACTGGAGTCTTATACTAGAAGACTCTTTCTTGCAAAGAAATATGTTATTTTTCTTTAATTTCTCCAAGCTTCTTGTGAACAGACCTCTATATGCTTAAAACCAATTTTGACTTAATGCAAATAAATGAATGTATCCCAGAATAGCTCAGATCCTGCAAGTAACTGTTAACAAGGGGCCTTTGTTGATTCACAACAAACTTTGTAACCCTAATTTGTTAAAGTAACCAATCATGTAACAAAAGAAAGAAAAATCCTTTTATGTTCGACATTAATGAAATTAACATGCGGTTTATTTTAGTGTTAATTGGTTCATTTTATCTTTTATTTAATTGTTCTGCTATTTTAACATTAGCTTCTAAATGAGATTAAAAATATATCAGAAACTGAATCAGAAATGTTCTTATTCGAATCAGCTGGAAAACCAAAGAAGGATGTTAATCTGGTTAGCAATCTCCTCCCCGCAAAACCCCAAGTTATGAGATGAAGCTCTAAAACAACCTGACCTAACAGACACTGTAATAAACACAGTCGAATCAAATCAGATGCTAGACTCTAAGGAAATAAATGATTTGCATTGTTTTGTCATTCACCTATCGCAACCCACATTACGGTGTAAACAAATAGATACAAAACAAAATAATGCAAAGGAAAGATATACAGTAAAACAGTAGTCTTAGCCTTCAATCTCCTTTTGGTTTCACACACAAAAGTTACTCTCGCCAAATAACTCCTTTATTCAATAAAATAATGCTTTTTGTTTACAATTTCTAGCCTCGTATCAATCTACATTTCTGTTATTTAAACTTTTTGTTGCTGCTCTGTGATGCTTCGTTTCAGTTCCCAGGACGCTTCGTTTTAGTTTCCCGCCTTTTGGTGTTTTAACCCTTCGCTTGAATTTGCAACGCTTGATCTTCTCTGCGACTAGTAACTCGTCGATCTGAAGCGTTACTCTGATCCTCCTGCCTTTGTGCCACGTGTCCAGCATTTCCTGTAGTT
This sequence comes from Wollemia nobilis, assembly GCA_028583015.1. Taxonomy (NCBI): domain Eukaryota; kingdom Viridiplantae; phylum Streptophyta; class Pinopsida; order Araucariales; family Araucariaceae; genus Wollemia; species Wollemia nobilis. The sequence continues at coordinate 4,790,221 of JAQPPZ010003276.1, forward strand.
TCGTAACGGTTCCTCAAAAATCGTGACCAAAAATAGCATGTAGCCTTGCTCCTTTGGTTTCACAGCGAAAACGTGACATGTCACGATATCGCGACGCTTTCATTCTCCGTACGCTTCGTTTGCAACCCCGTCGCGAAATCGCTACCGCTATCTCCATCGGGCCCTCTCACCGCAACCTGTCGTGAAATCATGACCATTTTATCCATCGAGCCATCTCACCACTTTCGTCAAATCGTCTACCATTTCCCTTCCCCTCTTTTCCTACACTCAACACGAATCGTCACCATTCTCAACACCCAACACACTCACGAAACGTCAAAATCGCGACCATTTTCATCATCCGTACACTTTGCCAAAACACGTCGCGAAATCATGACCATTTTCATCATCCGTACACTTTGCCAAAACACGTCGCGAAATCGCGACCATTTTCATCATCCGTACGCTTTGCCAAAACACTTAATCGTGACCATTTTCATCATCCGTACACTTTGCCAAAACACGTCGTGAAATCATGACCATTTTCATCATCCGTACGCTTTGCCAAAACACATTGCGAAATCATGACCATTTTCGCTTTTTTATCCATCCCCGCAAACACTCCTTTCACACCATGTCTCCTTTTGTCATGATTTCGCTACACTTCTGGGCCTAAGACTCCTTTGCTCGGCTTTGTCACGATTTCACGACCATTTTGTACTCTGTGCCTTCTGCCCGCCTTCAAGCCGTGAAACTCCAACACGTCGCGATTTCGCTACCGTTTTGTCACCTAGGCCCTTTTTGTCATGATTTCATGATGCCTTTCCAATTTGTGCCCTCTGCCCGCTTTCAAGCCACGAAAATCAAACACGTCATGATTTCATGACGTTTCGCCCACCTGCTGTCGTTGACTACGTTGACCGTGATTTTCGACACGTCGCGATTTCGCTACAGTTTTCATTCTGCCTTTCTCTCTCCTCTCTAGGCCGCGACGGAGCAACATGTCATGATTTCGCTACAATTTTCATTCTTCATCAGCGACGGAGCGACATGTCGCGATATCGCGACACTTTTCTTTTTTAGCAGCGACGGAGCGACATGTCGCGATATCGCGACACTTTTCTTTTTTCAGGAGCGACGTGTCGCGATTTCGTGACACTTTCTACACTTGTGCATTTTGCCCCTTTTCTTCATTTTTAGCATCTGGGTCACTGAGATTTTCCCTGAAAACCTGCAAAAAAGGTGGGTCCCCAATTTTGGGGTGTGTTGTGGATTAGCCACAACAGGGATCCAAGGATAAATTGATTTAGGAGTTAAATAGCTCATTAGAATACACAACAAGAAGTGGATATAATGTAAATCACCAATAAAATAGTAATATCACTAGAATATGGAGAGATATTTGGGATAGCCCAAGCATTCCTAAAGTCAAAATGTTTGTTTGGCTAGTAGGTCATAGAAGAATTTTATCCTAGGATAACCTTATGAAAAGGGGTTTTCATGGCCCCTCTTAATGTGTTTTTTGTAAAAAGGAGGAGAGTATAGACCATCTCTTGGGAAATTGCTCAATAGTTTGAAAACTATGGCAAAGAATTATTAATATTATTGGTAAAAGCATGGTGATGAATAGTAGAATTTAATATTAGTTAAATCAATGGTAAATCACTTATAAAAGTGAGGCTTTATAGATAATATGGGATATATCAAAAGATACAATACTTTATAATGTATGGCTAGAAAGGAATAGAAAAAATTTAAAGGAAAGAAAAGCAATTTAGAGGTAATAAAAAGGAAGATATTTTTAGCCATAGAGGAGTCTAAACCAACCCTATCAATTCACCCATTCCCTAATCTAGAAGCAGAGAGCCTTGATAGATGGATTCAAGTCATTAAATGGAATTATGATTTTGGGTACAAGAGAAGCAAAAATAAGGAAAATAATATAAAGTGGAAACCACTAGATGTGGAGTTGGTTAAATTGAATTTTGATGGAGCATCTAAAGGAAATCCAAAACTAGCAAGAGGAGGAATAATTATAAATAATAGAGGAGATATTTTGTCTCATTACACTTTCAATAGTGGATTTAAGACAAATAATGAAGTTGAATCTTAGGTGGCTTTAGAAGGGTTAAAAATATGCAAACAAATGAAATGGAACAAAGTATGGATAGAAGGTGATTATGTCGTAGTAATAAATACAATTTTGAGGAAAGAAAAGGCTCCATGGAACATACAAGAGATAATTGTGGAAATTCAAGATCTAGCTAAAGAGTTTGAAGAAATCAGGTTTACACCTACATTAAGAGAAGGAAACAAATGTACATATAGGCTAGCCAATAGAGGGCTTTGAATGAGGATTGTGAAGTTAAATTCTCCTTTCCATGGTTAGAGGAAGTAGTAAGTTTAGTTGAAGCTGACAAGAAAAAGTTGATTGTCTGAATCAATAATGATTAATATTTAATTTAATGTTTTACATTAGTAATATATGCTTTATTTTATAACAATAATTTGTTTTTATATAAACTATTTATTATCATTTTTATGGTTGTGCTTGTGTTTTAGGAAGGAAACTAGAAATCCAGATTTGGTAAAGTGGACTATAGTGCAAGTTTTGGAAATATTACTATTCTAAGATGCAATGCATAGATAGTAGAGGTTAAGTTTTGGTATTGTGAAGGCTGCTATAGAAAAATGTCAAGAAGGATGCTGAATTTTGGAATATTTGTATTCATACAAAAATTTGAAAAGATCCAGAAAATGAAAATCAAGAATTTATACATTTTATATAAAATGATGTAGTTTTCTAGCTATAACATCTCAATTGAGATGACAAGTGTATCTATTTGTAAAATCTCAAGCTCTAAAGAAGAGAGTTGTAATTTTTCAAGGATGGGGAACATGAGTACAACACATTATTATCCAACCAAAAAAAAAGTAGTTTCAAAGATGCATATATTTTATAATCATAACAAGAAAAGTGTTATTTTGAAGATGATTTATTTTGGGGATGAAAATTAAATTATTTTTAATTTTTAAAATAAATAAAAACATAATAATACATGTGTAGTAATAATCATTGTCATGATAACTACAAGCTTACTATAGTGATAAGGGCTTTGGCCTCTCTTTGAGAGGTACAAGATTCAAACCCCACTCAGTATGAGGGGACGAGGACCCCTCATAAAAACCTGTGTAAACTCATTGAAAATATAATCATTGTCATGATTATCTAGCATGGTTTAATAATAAGCAGCTCAAGTCCGAAGAAATTATTAATTGGTAGAGCTAGGGTAATTTTTTCAAAATATGAATAATTTTTCAAGAACCATATCTTTGCATAGAGTTGTTTGATTTAGACAATTCTTGTGTCATTTTGTGTGTATTTTAAAAATATTTGAAATGAGTGGTCATTCAAAATAATCCAAGTAGTATTTAGGGAGATATGACCATGTGAAGATAGTCATTTGAAACTAGGGCAGCGTTAGGGCAATATTTCATAAAACATATCTTGTATTTTAGGAGCCATATCTTTGTGAAGGGTTGTCTAATTCAAATTATTCTTGGACCATTTTGTGCAAATTTTTAAGAGCTTTAAAATGAGTGGTCATATAATTAATTCCAGGAAATATTAATGGAGATACAACCCAATGAAATCAACCATAAAAAACAAGGACAATGACGAGCAATGGAGATCTAGGGCATCAATGACGCAAGGAATTTTGTCTAGGCATAAAAAAAATCAGCTAAGTTTCCTTTTTTCCTTCTTTATCTTAGAAATTTTGCATGCAAATTATTATAGGTTTTTAATCAAATATTATAATCATTATAGGATATTCTGGTAATTTTAAATAGATTGTGTGTTATAGTTTCCTTCCCATGGACCAATTTTTAGCTAAATCCTTACAATCATCCCTAGTAGTAGAGGTTAATAAGAGCCTCACAAAGAGACAATCCTTGTTGCTCAAATATAAGATATTTTTTGGTAAATTTAATGGGTCTTGGTCAAGGGCTTTAACCTTGAGAAAATGGATTGATAGAGGTTGGAAGTGTCTAAGAGTGATTTTATCCTTTCTTCCCAAAGGTTTCTTTCTAGCCATTTTTTCTATGGAGGAAAGAGATAGAATCCTAAAAGGAGGTCCTTAGTTTATTGGAAGAGCAAGAATCTTCCTTACCCGTTGGTATGAAGGCTTTGCCCTTGGAAATGTAAATCTATCCCTAGTACCATACTGGGTTAGGATGTATGGGTTTTCCATTGAATTTTATAAAATTAATAACTTAAAGGAAAATGGAAACAACCTGAGAGAATTCCTTGAAATTTCAAAAACTATAAAAAATGGATTCTTGGCTACTTATGCTCAAATATTGGTCATGATTTATATAAGTAAACCTTTACCAAAATAAATCATTCTTAAGTATGGAGGAACTTTGTGGACCCAAACCATAGATTATAAAAGTATATCTTTTATATGTATAATATGTCATGAGGTAGGTAATATTGAGAGATCACACCCTAAGAAGAGTCTAGCAGAAACATATGTAAAAAACCACAAGAAAAACTTACAAATAGACATGGATGAAGATGGTTTTCAAATTCTAAAAAATAAGTCTACACATATGAAAGTAAATAAACATTGGAGATCAATAAGAAAGTATATTGGAATAAATACCAATTCTTTTGAGGCTTTAGCCTATGAAGAAAAAGAAGATCAAAGCTTAGAGGATATGGTACAATAGGTTCAAAATATTAATAAGGAATAATTTAATTAGTATGATTCTAATTTAGGGAAGAAAATTCATGATGAGCCTAAGGAATGTGTCTCATTAGATTTTGAAGACTCTCTTGAAGTACCATATACCATTTAGGAGAAGAAAATCGGTAGATAAAATACAACGTTAGATGTTAATACCTCTACCATTACTAAGAAAATACCAAAAAATGAGTAAGATAAATTAAAATCTTATGTAGTAGAGCTACGAGAGGATAAATCTAATGAAAAACAAAGTTATGAAAGAAAATTGAGAAATGGAATAATAAAACCTACTCCTAATAAAGGTAATGCAAAAAGAGGAAAACTCTCAAATTATCAAGCAAGATCCAAGGAAACAGGAGCAAATATTGAGAAAGGAACAAAAACTAAGTTGGTTGAACTTCACTTTACCAAACAATAAAATGATATTGGTAATTCATAAGTGGAACCAGTAGCCCCTACTGATACATGATTACCATCTCATGAAATATAATGGGTGTTATTGTCCCCTCAAAGTAGAGGTGTATCAAGGATATTTATTTAAGTAATAAGCCTTATATTCTTTATATACAGGAAACTAAAATGACAAAGGAAGAAGTTTCCAAAACTAAAAAAGTAGTATGGACAATATGTGAATGGGATGTTGTGGATTTTAAAGGAGCAATAGGGGGAATTATAACATGTTGAAATCCTATTAGAACCTCCTATGTAGCCATTCATAAAACTAGGCATTGGATAGCCTCTTTAGTCACATGCTACTTTGTAAATATTTATTTCATCCTTATCAATGTTTATGGACCTACAACTCAATCAAGAAGATTAGAAGTATGGAGTGGGATTGAAGCCTTTATGAGAAGTAAAGAACAAGAAACCTAATTCATGTTCATAGAAGATTTTAATGCTATAACCAAGTTGGATTAAATTTTTGAGAGAGTTAGAAAATTAACCCAAAGTATGAGATGTTTCTTAAGTTATATTCAAAACAATAATCTATGGGAGGTTGAGTTTCAAAAACACAATTACACATGGACCAACAATAAGAGAGGTCAAAACCTAATAGCAAAAAAATTAGACAAATTCATTCTCTAATATCATTGGCTAGATGAAGGGACTTGTGCTAAAATTAATACCTGGGCAAGGATTGGTACAAATCATTGGCCAATAAGAGTTAAAATGGCGATAAATGAATTCAAAAAATATCATATTTTAAATATGAGCAGATGCGGGAAGACCATCTTCAATTTGTTGATATGATAGCACAAACATGGAATTCTTCAATAAATGGTGGGCTATATACACTTCCAAAACAAATTAAATCAATAACTTCTAGATCAAAAGAATGGAACAACAACACTTTTGGAAATATTTTTTAGAAGAAAGAAAAACTAAAAGATAAACTTTCAAAATTGTAAAAAAGTGAACATAATAATCCTATTGGTTTTTTTAACCAGATTATATTAGGTCCCAATATTTAGGATCTTGAGTAGACTCAAATATAAGAGTGGCAAATTAATTGCAATCTTACTGTAGTGGTAAGGGATTTGGCTTCTCTTTGATAAGTCCAAGGTTCAAACCCTACTTAGTATGAGGGGACTAGGATCCCTCATAAAAACCTATGTAAACTCATTGAAAAAATATAAGAGCAATCAATATATTAAATGGCCAAAATTAATGAACATAACATTCATGAAAATAACAATAATATGAATAAAATGACCAATATCAATGATAATATGCATAAGATAAACTTACAATATAATTGCTCAAAATATTTCATACAAGCTTCAATATTCTCTTATGAGTCTTCTATTACAATGGAATATTCTTCTATATAATACATAGAGATTTGTCTCCATTATATAACCTTAGAAAGGTGACTCTTCAATACTTGACTATTACACTCCTCACATATTCAGGAGATGCAACCTTTCCTATTCTATACATAAGACAAATCTCACATATCCCTTTGGATTCACATATTGCCACTTGTATACATGACTCTTGACTCTCTATTTACTTGCACACTTTACTCTATGACACTTGCACACTCCTACATGCACACTTTACTATATGAAACTTGCACACTTTCTCACTCTACACACTTGCACATATTATTACATGATACTTGTACACATCCTACACATAGACACATACATAAATGAAAATATAAATCAATCTCCTAAACTATAGATTCAAACCCTAATCTAATTGTACGTATCATGGGGGTACATTAGCATATACCAAATAACGTAATATTCCCCAAAAATCCAAGCTCATAGGAAAGGGACTTGCTTAGTGAATATCATAATATTTAAAGGAAGAGAAATTTTGAAGATTAAAATCAAGACAAACTTGGTTAAAAGGAGATAAAAATACAAAGTTTTTCATAATATGGAAATAGTACAGATATCAACATCCAAAATTAGTAAAATTAAATCAGTAGAAAGGGTCTGAGTGAAATCAGAAAGAAGGTAAGGTTTTTTTACTTGAATATTCTAGGATTAAAGGATTTTGAAGTTCTTAATAATAAACTTCTATAAGAAGTACCTTCAATTATAAAAAATGAAGACTAGGAAACTGATGGAACCTATTACTTTGGAAGAAGTTCATTTAGCTATTTTCTCCTTTGACAATGATAAATACCTAGGTCTATATGGGTTCTCTATAATATTATATCTACATAATTGGGATATCATGAAGGACTCTTTTTATTAGTGTTAGTGGAACAATCTAGGGTAAAACAATACATACCTTATAAAATAAATGAAACATATCTTTCCTAATTCTAAAAAAGAAAGATGCAAAATTGTTTGACTCATTTAGGCCCATATGCCTATGTAATATGACATATAAAATTATCTCCAAAGTGATGGTGAATCGGTTAAGACCATTTCTAGACAAAATTATGTTAGAAGAGCAAGGAGGATTTGTGAAAGAGAAACATATTTTGGATGGGATCATAGTATATCATGAAGTTATACAATCAATAGTTTCATGAAAGAGAGATCAATGATCTTAAAACCTGATATGAGTAAAGCCTATGATAGGGTTAAATGGGATTTTATTTTTGTAGAATTAGAAAAGTTTAAATTTGGAAAGAAATGGGTGAAATAAATTAAAGCTTGTGTCTCTACAATTTTATATTCAATGTTAATCAATGGGTTAGTAATCGAAACGTTTAAAGCCAAGATAGGTTCTAGACAAGGAGACCCTCTATCATCATATATGTTCATTATTATGGTAGATGTATTGGGTAGGAACTTGAATAAGGCTAACAAATATGGGCTAATAAGTGGACTTAAGGCTATTAATAATATCGACAACATCACCCATCAATGGATTATAGATGATACAACCATTTTTGGGAGGGCACAAATAAATAAGTCCATATATTGGAATAACGCATTAAAGGAACATGAAAGAGCATTAGGGTAGAAAGTTAATAGGAAAAAATCCAAAATTTACTTCTTAAACACCTCAACTAGAATCAAAGTAGGGATATGCAGGTTACTTCAAATGGAGGAAGCAAATTTATCAGCAACTTATCTAGAAATGCCCTTATTTGAGGGGAGAATGAAGATAGAATTATGGAATCCGGTTTAAGTAAATTTTATAATAAACTATCAGTATGTAAAGGTAGATGGTTATCATTAGCGAGAAGAGTGCAACTAATTAAATTAGTCCTATAGACCATTTCAACATATTATAAGTCCTTGAGTTGCAATCTTATTGCAATGATAAGGGATTTGGACTCTCTTTAAGAGGTCAAATATTCAAACCCCACTCAGCATGAAGGGACTAGGACCCCTCCTAAAACCCATGTAAACTCATTGAAAAAACATATTATATTTCCTTGTATACTATGCCAAAATCAATAGAAAAATTTTTAATCTAGATTATGTAGTCATTTTGTGGTCAAGATTATATGATAAAAGGAAATATCCTTTGGTGAAATGAAGCAAGGTGAATGATGATAAAACTAGGGGACATCTCAATTTAAGAGTTGTAACGGATGCAAACTTAACTCTTAGGGAAGAAGTAATATGAACATTGTACAAAGAGAGTTAAAGACAATGGGCAAGAATTCTTCTAAGTAAATATGGTGATCTTAATGACCCAAGCTTAATATTTACTGTATTCTTACTACCAAATGGTTCTACTCTATTGAACGGTTTAAAAAATTCAACCGATTTAGTGATTAAAGGTCTAATATGAGTGGTCGAAACTGGAGAAAACTTTTTTATTTGGATGGAACTGGGTGTGATAAAAAACCACTCAATCTATATCTAATTTTGAAATCATGGATAATATTACTTTAAGAAAAATATGGTGATAGAGTTTCAAACATTATTTACAAGGATCGGGAAGGAAGATACAAATGAAAATAATATTTTTTACAAGTATAAAAGACATTAATGCTAGAATGCAATTGAGAAAAAAGATAACAACATTGATTATTTTGAGGGGAGTCAAGGATAAGCTGATTTGGGAGTTGAATAGCTCCCGAGAATACACAAAAAGAAGTGGATATAATGTAAAGCACCAATAAAATAAAAATATTGCAAGAGTATTGAGAGATATTTGGGATAGCCCAAGCATTCCTAAAGTCAAAATTTTTGTCTGGCTAGTAGGTCATAGAATAATTTTATCCTAGGATAACCTTATGAAAAGGGGTTTTCATGGCCCCCAACAATTTGTTCTTCGTAAAAAGGAGGAGAGCATATACCATCTCTTGGGACACTACTCAGTAGTTTGGAAACTATGGCAATGGGTTCTTAAAATGTTTAGTAAATGCATGGTGATGAATGAAATAATTGAATAATGGTTAAAGCAATGGCAAAGCACTTTTAAAAGTGAGGCTTTATAGATAATCTAGGATATATCAAAATATACAATGTTTTGGAATCTATGGCTGGAAAGGAATAGAATAATATTTAAAGGAAATGAAAGCAATTTAGAAGTGATGAAAATTAAGAATTTTTTAGCCATAGAGGGGTCTAAACCAACCCTATCAACTCATCCAATCCCTAATCTAGAAGCAGAGAGCCATGATAGATGGAGTCAAGTCATCAAATGGAATTATGATGTTGGGTGTAGGAGAAACAAAAGAAGACAAAAATTATAAAGAGAAAACCATGAGATGTGGAGTTGGTTAAGTTGAATTTTAATGGAGCATCTAAAGGAAATCTAGGACTAGTAGTAGTAGGAGGAATAATTAGAAATAATAGAGAAAAACAAATTGTCTCATTACACTTTCAATAGTGAATTTAAGATATTTAATTAAGCTAAAGTTTGGGTGGCTTTGGAAGGGTTAAAAATATGCAAACAGATGAAATGGAATAGAGTATGGATGGAATGTGATTAACCAGGGAAAGTAAAGATTCCATAAAACATACAAAAGATAATTGTGGAAATACAAGATCTTGATATAAATTTTTACACATACGTTAAGGGAAGAAAGTAAATGTGTAGATAGGTTAGACAATAGAGGGATTTTAATTGAGGATCATTAAGTTAAATTCTCTTTTCCATGGTTAGAAGAAGTAGTAACTTTAGCTAAAGCTTACAAGAAAATGTTGACTACCTAAATCAAAAAAATATTAAACTTTACTTTAATATTTTTTGGTAATATTTGCTCTATTTTATAACATTCATGTGTTTTTATATAAACTATTTAGGACAATTTTTATGGTTGCACTTATTATTTAGAAAGGAAACTAGCAATCAATATATGGTAAAGCGAACTATGATAATGGAATGTTTCAAAAATATTACTCTACTAAGATGCAATGGATAGATAGTAGAGATGGATTTTTGGTCTTATGAATGTTTTTGTAGGAAAATTTCAAGAAGAAGAATACTAAAATTTGAAATATTTGTATTCACACAAAAAATTGAAGATCTAGAAAATGAAAATGAATAATTTAGACATTTGATGAAACTTGATGTAGGTTTTTATCTATAACAACTCAATTAAACTAAGAATTGAATTTTTTTATAAACTATCAACCTCTAAAGGAGAGAGTTGTGATTTTTCAAGGGTGGGGACCCAAGCACAACCCCTTATTCTCCAGCAAAGAAAGAAAGATAAAAACATAACAATAAATTTTAAGCTTTTTAGTTTTAAAGGCTATCAATTATTTAGTCAAATGAAAAATGTTAGGCTTCCAGATATTTTAGTACAATAAATATAACAATGAATTCAAATTAGGATTTAATTCATTGCTAAATACAATCTAGAAGCACTAAAAGTATGTCTATAAATATCTTTAAATTTTGAGACTATAAAACTATATCTCTAAAGTAGAAGCCCATATAATCTATGAAACTTTGTAAAATAAAATAATGCACAAACGTATTTAAAAATAAAATTTAGCACCGTTTCTAATTACTACTTTGTCTTTAATTAATTTTTAGTTGTAGGGCCCTATCCTTGAATAAATTATCATTTTTTATTCAGTTATATGGATTGAGATAGACTCCACTCATATTATATCATGATCACATAGTAGTATTACAACAACTTCACAATTATACATCTATTATATGGGATTACGATAGGCTCCACTTATATTATATCATGACCACATAATAGTATTATAACAACTTGACAATTATGGATGTGTGTTGCTTGGCAAGATTCGAACCTAGGTCTCCTCCTTAAAAGTTGAGGAATTCAATGGGTTTGAAGAAATTATCATTTGTAAACACTCATATAGCTCATTCTATATGTTAAAGTAGCAACAATAATTTTTATATAATTGATTTAAATCCTCTTTTTTTAACCTCTAATAAATGTTTATCAATAAAAATTCTACATTGTAAGAAGACCCCCCAATTTACAAGATCAACCACTTTATTAAATTTTCTAGGGGTATAAGAAAATTTTACTTCCTTAAAAGACAAGAGAAGCTTAAATTTCATGGAGGATACCTTCAAAATTCTAGTTACCTAGCCTTCTCTTCCTAAAAATAATGGGCCTAAAGCAGTTTTTGGAATCAGACTCAATAAGCACTCTGAAAAGGTTATAATCTATTACTTGGAGGAGGCCTTCCATAATTCCAAAGGCTTCAATGACATTATTTGAATTAACATCTAGGCCAAGAGAAAACCAAAAAAAGATTATTCCCTTGAGGATCTCTATGGATTCCACTAGCTCATACAAGATATGGATTTCCATTTACTACTCCATTAGTATTAATCTTATACCATCCTTGCATTGGCATATACCACATTTCTTTTTTCTTAATTTTACTAATAGAGGGATAGACATTTGGAAATCCTGATATATATGAATTAGTATTTTTATTTTTTGGCTCCTACTTTCCTCACCTAATTATGCTTAAATGAAATCCTTAATTGAGGATAGAGGATTGTTTCCCAAACCTAAGATACCCAACATTGAGAGCTCTAAAAAAAATTAAAGTCCCTTTCAAGCTATAATTACTACAAAATATATGATAGGCACATTTTCCATAACTCTTGTAGAATAGGATGTTCTATGGAAAGCGTTTAACTATGAATCACATTTCCTCTATAGATTTATATAGAAACCTTTCTTTGTCTTAAATACTTATCCAACATTTCCAATTGTTTTAGAAAAATTATACTATATTAACAAGTTGTCCCTATCATCTTTTACCTTTCTACATAATAAGCATAGGGATGGACTTGCAGAACTTTTTTCTGATATTATATAAATTTAAATATATCTCATTAATGAATAAACATATAAAAACATTTAACTTTGGCCATCCTTTAGGATTCCAAACTATGCCCCAATAGTTTAATTATCAGGTGCTAATTATCTAGCCAAAAGTTCCTTATAACTAGCATTAACTAGATATTTGTTAGATTTAGAGTCTATTACATTATTTGGATCATGTAAATGTACCTTCCTAGGTACATACTTAGGACATTAGATTACTTTAGGGGGAAGTTATCTAGTTACTTTATGCAATGTAATAAATGCACAAGTGTCAATGTGCAAGTTGTAAATGTGCAAGGTGTCCCTTGCACAGCTAGGTAGAGTGTTGGCCAAGGAATCTATCTTCCATTATAAAAGGGTCTCATTGTAAGAGTTTGATAAGTAAGTTAGTAGTAGTAGTAGTAGTAGTAGTAGTAGTAGTGGGTGACTCCATTAGTGATGGAGCACATTATAGTTCTGTAGCATCTTGCATGGAGTGTCCATTTCCTCCATAGCAATATTGTATTCATTTTCGTCATTTCTATTTATAGCATATTTTTGAGATCTCATGAATTTACTTTCTTTTATATTTCTGCATCTTGTGATTGCCATCTCCCATTGCAATCTACCTCAAAAGCTAACAGTGGTATCAGAGCCATGGTAGGTCTAGTCACAATAGAGCTAGCTACTATAGAGTGAGAGGAGAACCACCATTATTGTGGAGCCTAAATTTTTTGTGAACTTGATTTTCCACAGTGCATAGGCTCTTGCAAAAATATTTAGAAGAATCAAGGTGGTAGGGAGAGCTTTGAGAAAGTGCTATTGCTAAAATAGGGCCAGTCACCATAGCTTTAATTTTTGCAAATTGGATGTTCCATTGAATCCATTGCATGTGAATTTCATTAAGATCATCTGGTAGAACAGACTGAAAAGAGAAATTCTAAAATTTATTGGGCTTAGAGTCTTCCCACAGAGTTACAGAAAAAAACTCGTGAAGATAAGGACTCAACATTTGATCCACTAGTTTGATGAATCAACTAGTGAAGCTCATCTAAGAGATCAAAGAAATTTACTATTGCCTGAAGTTTATTTTATTGTAGGGAACTAACCCTCAGATGATTGGGGCACCTCCTACAATAGAAATCTAGGAGATTTCAACTTCGTTTCCCAAAGGTCGGAGTGCCTTCATAGTGCAAATATTAGTTGTTGTAAAAAAGAAAACTTCATAAGAGACTCTAGGAGAAGGAGTCATAGTGAAGTCTAGAGATTGAATATCTCTATTGATAAAGTCAACTTCATAGTAGAAAAGGCCACAAAAGCCTTGATCTAAGAAAAGGCCATAGAAGCCTTAATCCTAAAAAGGCCACAGAAGCCTTGATCTAAGAAAAGGCCATAGAAGCCTTAATCTTAAAAAGGCCATAGAAGCCTTGATCTAATAAAAGGCCATAGAAGCCTTTCTAAAAAGGCCATATAAGCCTTGATCCTGAAGAAGACTCCAGAAGAGAGTACCTAATTCAAAAGCAGATTCAGATTTCAGTACTAATCATTTATTGCAGGGAAAGGAGATTCAATAAGTTGGGAAACTTCCTACAAGAAAGTTAGGAAGAGTATTTTCTTCAAAATCAATCCAGCACCTAAAGAAAACTTGAAGGTGAAGAGATCTGGTGAAGATATCATTGAAGAAACTTCCAGTCTTGGAAGGACAAGAAGGACTAGGAGAGCCCTATTCAAATCCAGAAGCAGCAAAATCAAGTGATCCAGGAAGAAGATCTCAATTCCAAAAGTTGAAGAAGAAGGTCTCAACGAAGACCAAAGTAGTTGCAGAGTCAAAGACCTAGGAGAGGTCTCAAGGAAAAAGGCTTGGAGAGCCTTGTTGCTGAAGCAAGATCATCAAAAGAGTTCCTAGAAGAACTCATTGGAGAAATTCTCCATCAAGGAGAAAATTTTTGATAAGGGAAATATTTGGGATAATTATCACCATCCGACAACAAGCCCAATCAGGAGAAGAAGAATTGGCAAGGAGTGCCAAAGAAGATACAGAAGACCTCAAGACATTCAGAGTCTTGAGAAGAAGATCCTGCTTGAAGTCAGAATTCGACAAGAAGACTTGAAGACAAAAGGAGTTTGTCAAAGCCGAGAGACTTGAAGATTACCTAAATATTCCTCTAAATCCACAGCAGAAAGGAGAAGATCAAACCACCAAACCCCAGGCTCGTGAAAGAAAGTTTGAGACCTCTTTTTGGTGAAGGAGGAGCTATTTGGAAAAGCTAACAAAAGTTGCAAAAAGCAACAAGCTTGATCTACATTCTCTACAAAAGCTGTCAAAAAGGTAAGAAATTATTGGTGCAAGTGAATTCATTAATCAGATTACTCAACAGATTTGTTAAAGCACCTTATGTTAGATCAGAAGTTGCAAAGAGGAATATTGCATTATAAGTCTTCAAAGAAGTGCAAAAAGGAAAGTTATTTTTAAGGTTCATTTGCACATTAATTTGGAGTTGATTAGATTACAAAATTACAACTATCTATCAACTACCTATCTTATATCTTGAAAAATAAGATTAGATCCTACAACTGTGTTTGTAGTGAAATTTGCAGATTATATTTGAAAGGTTGTAGTGGAATTGTTAAGAGAATTTTTGAGAAATTAGTGGAGCAATAAGGTGAATTTATTGTTACCATTTATAGTGCATCTATTAAGCACCATTCTAGTTAATTTTTTAACTAGTTGCTCTAAATTAGTTTGTGTTGTTAAGAAGCACAAAAATAAAAAAAATTGCAGCACTTTAGTGGCCAAAAGAAGCCACCATTACAAGTAGAAAGGTGGAGTAGAAAACCACCATTGAAATCCTTGAAGGAAGCCTCAAATCGAGACCTTGGAAGTCTCAAGATTCAAGGAGAATATAAGGATTTCTTTTTCAAGCACAAAGTGCAGGAATCCTCATTTCATTAGCTTGGATTGACTATCATCCAAAAGAAGCAAGAAGGATTATAAAAATTCTTCATTTTGGTGCAAGAATTACATATTACAAAAGGCACCTCTTTTGTTCCTTGGAAGAACAAAGGCATTACCATTTACAGGGGGGCAGAAGGATGTTCTTATCCAATAGACTTGCGACCAAGGGAATGAGCTATCAAAAAGCTCACACGAGTAGCAGATTTATGGACAAAGGAAGAGCCATCGAAGAGCTCACACGTCCTTGTTCAACAAACTTGCATCCAAGCGAAGGAGCTATCAAAAAGCTCACACGAGTAGCAAATTTGTAGCCAAAGGAAGAGCTACCAAAGAGCTCACACGTCCAGGAGTTGAGGTGTTTAAAAATACCATTTTTCCTCCATCATATTCAGCCCTATAAGCAATGCATCACCTACAACAATGGATCCATTGAAAGAAGGTATTATCATTCATGTTTACATAGAAATAAGGGCAGTATTCAGTGACAGGTTATCTACATAAAATACAAAGCATTGGCTATTATAACTAGTGATAAAGAAATAAATAAATTAGCATTAAAGACCTACAAACAAGTGCAGAGATAAGAGCTATACCTAAGGCATCCATTGAAGCGAGCATCCACCAAAAGAAGAGCTCGAAGGTGTGCCATAATACCATGAAGCTATCCAGCTATAGTCATCCATCATCCTCTCCAAGCCAGCATGCAAAAGAAAGCTTGCATACCAAGAAACATAGCAAGCTCACGTAGGGTGCAAAGATAAAGGAGAAATTAGGGTTGCAAGCTCATCCTTGGAGTGTTAGAAAGAAGGCTTGCATGCACAAGCCACTTGGCACAAACTCTCTATGTCTCCCAATGTTCAAGCGCTCACCTAAAGGGAGTTACATTTGGTTGGAGGGAGTTAATATTCTTTGGATGCTACCACCAACCTCATCATTACTGAAGGAACATCTATCACTACTGAAGAAATGTTTCTCACTACCGAAGGAATGTTCATCATTATCGAAGGAATGTTTGTCACTACTAAAGGAATGTTAAAGAAGTTGTCTTGTAACACTTCATGTGATACTTGTCACAAAGCCCATCCTTCTTAAGATGTCAATCTTGGAGAACAAAACACATTGTAGTTTTTAAAGCAGAACGTAGCCAAGCAGAGCAAGGGAGTAATCAAATAGAGTTAAAGCATCAAGGTGAAATGTCTATACACCATTCAATGGTGTAAGGAAGACATTTAAGATGTCATAAAACTAGCGAATATAACATGCATTTGGAGAAGCCTTACAAGGGATATCCAAAGATATATTTTATCACTAGTTGCCAAAGTGAAGGATCACCAATCAAGGGAGGAGTTTGCACCAATAAAAGAGAGCTCTTACTGCCTATGAGTGCTACACAACATGTAGCTATGAATCTATCGACATACAACATTAAGAAGTGATTGAGGTAAATATCTTTATGCTTATTTTAACATGAGGTTTTTTGGAGTTATAAGGGAACCTTATATCTATTCAACATTTATAAATTCATTAGACAAGCATACTTCAAATTTGTTAATATTTGGAAAAGTTATCGAGGAGGAATAAGGGATATTATTATTGTTATTGAAATTACTTGTAAATATTATTTTCTAATTTTTTTAAAAACGTGGGAGTTGTTGTAGCCTAGTTTGGCATCTAGCTCATACTATAACTAAGATTATCATCTCTTGGGATTTGAAGGTGAGCACCCATTGATCACATCCTAGACTAAACATTGGAAGAATCAAACTTCTTTGATTCAACCTCTAGAGAAGGTTGGATCCTTGTCAACTTAATGAGTGTTGACTCTATTTAGCTCAAATATAGGAAGGTTAGGGATAGAAATGATAGGGTTAGAAACAAATGGATTTAATATGGATGGGTGAATCTAACAACATAGACATCCACATAGTATCCTTTAACAAATGATTTCAGAAAAGCATCCTAGAGGATTAACAACATTCAAAAATTATGCAGTTACGCTATTGAAATGGTGTTTTCCATGTTCACAAAACTATTCCAAATATCTAGAAATATTGATTATCCAATTTTTGCAGAATAAGATCAATACCCTGATTTGATAGAAATATAATTCTTGATAAACATGTATGCAGAAAAAATTAACTCGATCTACTCTAAGTTAGCTTTTCAAATTAACAGAATAGACTAACCATAGCAGCAAGACGAGATAATATCTAAGAATCAAGTCCACCATTCAACACATGCACAAATTTGAGGTAAACATCCCTTGTAATGCTTTATTCATCAATTTGCAAAGATCTACATAGTGGTGCAAGCAAACACTCCAGATATGACCATTTGGAAGGAGGTTTCTACCCTTATTTATAGGTTTTACAATAGTCATTTTACTCTCAAGCATTATAGGGAAATTTGATTTTCTCATGGTTTCTCTAACCACTTGTCATTCATGATGCCCACCAACTATACCCTTCTGGTTCTATTGCAATGGCCTTCTAGGTGAGCTCATCATCATCATTGGAGATTCTTGAAATCAATTCCTCTCCGCCGATCTCACAACTGAATCTGGTTTAGCAGGATGTTTTGGAAGGTTCTGGGTTGTAACTGCTTTCTGTTTGGATTCTTTGGCATCAATTTTAGTTTTTCCCCTACTTCCTGGATTACGCATGCAAAATTTCATTGAAAACCCTTAAGGGGGGTAGAGTTTTAATTTTGGCCATAGATCTGATCATCGGATGGTTGTAGGACCACTTCTTGTTTGCACGATGGCAACAAAGGAAGGAGAGAAATCATAGCTTTTCACCTTTAGTTATTTCTCATATTTTTTGGTGCTTCTCACTTTTGGATTAATTTTAGAGCTTTCCATTTTGTGTGAATTATGTGAAGAGGGATAGAAAGCGTGGCTTTTCATTTTTCTTATTTTCACCTTTTATCAGTGCTTCTCAATTTTAACATTTTTTTGGTGTCATCCGGTTTGCACAGCTTATGTGAATATAATCGAGAAGTGTGGCTCTTGTGACTTCTTTGTTTTTATCTCCTCTTAGTGCTTCTCAGCTTCAAGTTCTTTTTAGTATTTTTTAACTATGCACTTGATACAAGGAAGGTTGAGAAGTGCGGTCTTTCTAGACTTCTTACTTTTAGCTCAATTTTAGCTGCTTTCTTGCTTTCCACCTTTGCGCAATGCTTTTCAGTTTTTTAGCACTCTTCACTTTTGTGCGGTGAGTACAAAGGAAATCGAGAAGTGTGTCCCTTTATAGACTTCTTACTTTTGAGCTAATTTCAGTGCTTCTCAGCTTTGGGTGATTTGTAGTGCTTTTGCATCTCCCTTACATACTTAGCCAAATTTTGCAAAATTTTGGCTTAAGTATGAATGTAGCCTTTTTGGCCTACATTATTGGTGCCTCCTAGGGAATCTTGCTCACAAGGTTTAAGAACTCAAAGCCTTATTCATTGGGTTTACGAAGTTGATGGGGTGAATGATTTATGGAATGGAAAATAAGGATGAGATGGAAGGTATGATTTGGGATGCATGGAAATGGATGGAGGAGTGGAGTGGGTAGGGATTTGTGAAATGATATAGAGGGAAATGAATGGTAAACTTAGACTCAGCATCATGGCTCAAAAATTGCTCCTTCATGACTACCAACTTCTCGATTAGAGATAAAACATCTAGAAGCTGATAGTCATGAAGAAACTATTTGTGAAGCAAAAATGATTCTCAATTCTCAAGAGGGTTCCTCTTATAGGTAGCTTCTTAGCAATCTTCCATGCCATGAGCATGAGGCTCTGTATGGGTTCATGCTTTATTTATTTTTTGACTATTATCATACTGCAAAAACTTCACCAAAAATGTGCTTCTGATAGGTCTCTTGTTTAGACCAATTTATTCATTCTGCTCCTCTTCTTCGTCTTCTTCTCTTAGGTGAACCACTTTGATCTCTGGTTTTTTGGGGATGATTTCATGAATTTCATCATCTTCTTCATCTTCTTTGACTTCATCATCAATTTGTTCTTCCCCTTCTTCATGGTCTTCATCATCAGACCTATTTTCATCATACTCATATCCTTCACTTTCCTCTGTGGTGACATTGATATCATCATTATCTTCTTCACTAAGTAGTTGGGTAACATGGCTTAGTGCACTTGAGGCTTGTTCCCATATCTTCTCTGGAATTCTTGGCATTAATGATATGTTTTGATGGAGTCTCTATAAGTTGGATAACCTCTTGTGGGATGGTTCAGAACCATCATTTCCCAATTTAGAGATGACATCTTTTACCTCTATCAAGTTCTTTATTAGTTGGATTACTTGTTCCTACTGGATTGGTTTAGTCCACCCTTCTATTTTAGAGTCATCTTGTATGATGGAATCTATACAACTTGACAATACTGCTTCTCTGATGAATTGATGATCTTCTCCAAAGTAGTCAGGGAATCCGAGTTACCTAAGGTGGGAGAGTTTGCTCATAATCTTGTTAGTCTTCTCCTCCAACCTGGATAGCAATTGTAGACCTTTCCATAGCAACTTTTTTTTGTCCATAATATCTTTGGCTATTCCCTCGGCTATGTACCATTGTTTATTTGAAATGAGTCTGACCATGACTCTAGACTTGGTCTTTTCCAGTCTACAAATATTTTCTACTAGGGCTATCTTATGTCGAAGCTCATCTTTCACTTTCTGAAGGGTATTCCTTGCACTTACTAACTCATTTGTGGCTTCATATAAAAAGACAAAAATTGGCTTAGCTTCTGCACTTTTTACTTTGATCTCCGACCATACCCTTCTTCGAGCTTGTTTTATGGCTTCTTTAGAGAACCCAATGGGTTTGGCTCTTTCTAACAATAATTGTTGATTTATCTGGTTGTTCTATTCTATAAGAGCAATTACCTAGGCCTGGAGGCCCTCTGCTTGTTCTTTAAAATTAGCTATTTCATGATATTTACATTACCACTCTTTCACCTCATCTCTGAGAGAGTTGGCCAAGTCTTCACATTCTCTGAGAGAAGTCTCCAATTGCTCTATTATTTGTTTTAGCTCTTTATTATCCTCTCTTCTAACATCTCCTTGCAAGAATATCATATCCATATGAGCTT